>JARDYJ010000004.1:111634626-113059626 GCA_029215755.1 Spea hammondii
GCTGAGTGCCCCCTATAAATTTGTGTGTGGTCCCCCATGCAAACATATGGAGAAATTCTGTGTACTTGGGAAGACTTTTCCTTTTGAGATGTGGGGTAACGAATGTTTAACGCATCCCTGCATTCATTGCTATTATGATAAGGTCTGACCACAGCTGTTTAATAATACTCACCTCGTTTAAAGATGGCTCATTCTCTGTCCAGTAGCAAAGCTCAAACTGCAGCTTAAACTCCGGCTTCTCCGTTGGTCCTTTCACATGCCAGCTGGCAGTGTATGCCTCCCCATTGTTTACCTCCTTAATTGTCAGGTTTCTTGGTGTGATATTTACTAAAATAAAGTGAATTTAAAATAAAGGCAATATGACAAATTGCTAAGATGATGATGGCATCTAGCATGCATACCCTCTTTACCATCCCTTCCCCCCCATTCCTGTCTTTACCAGGACCATTCCTGTCTTGGTTGGCCATGTCCTAAGTAACATTATTTTTTCTTTTCTACCATGAGAGGCCTTTATGTGGCAGGCGAGCTTGCGTTCTTTGGCCGAAATACAATACTAAAGACAAAAATTTATTTCATTAGTAAATATGGCCACCCATAAATTGGGACTAAGTGCAGACATATTTGACTCTATTCAACAAGCCATCCAAATCCCAGGTGGTATTAACAGTGGATGCAAATACCAGGTTGTGCTTCCGCTACTTGTTCAAAATCAAGTTTCTTGTCATGTAATGACAACAGCAATCACGGAAAAAAACTATATTGAAAATAATAGGTAACACCTAAGCGATTTGATGCAAGCATTCAAAGGTTATGACAAACCTGGACAAAGTAAATAAATTAGGTAAAGAGTGCCCCGCTTGTAAGTTTGCATTAAATTTGTACCAACATTGAAAGGGTTCAATTTGAAACCGATTTTATTGTGTTTCAATGCATATTTTTTTTCATTGGAACCTTGAAACATTTCTGGGCTTTATGTCTGATAAGTATTATTGTTGTTTTAACCTTGCTATGCTTTTTTTTTTTTTTTTTTTTTAGATTATTTAGTGACATTCATACTGTTCTTTGCAGAACAGCATCTGGTGTTTCAAATTTAAATTTGAATTTAAACAAAGTTGGTTAAGAAAACTGATAATTTTATATATAATATAAAAAAAGTGAACAAAGGAGAGATCTCATGGTAGCAGAAGTAGTATGTAGGACCAGATCTGACTTACTGTGAATACAAGGTCGAAAGGATTTCACTTCTTCTACTGTTCGGATACTTATTGTAGGCAAGTTGTTTTCATCTTCCAGTGAAATGCTGCACTGACAGGCTAGGTGCGGCAAGTTTGGCAGCAACTGCTTGCATCTGGGATGACAACTGTGTTCCCTGGCGAAGACAAAGTGAAGCACTCCATGAAATGTAAATGTGATATAGCATCATTTTGTATATATATGTAAAAGCAATGGTAGGAGATGCCATTATGATTTCTAAGCTGCCATTAGTTCAGCCGCTGCTGATCTCGATAGGAATAAATTCACAAGCAGAACTGTCCAAATTATCATGAGTTTCCCTCAATTCATTGAAACACTATAAGCATTTGTATTGGGCTTGGTATGAGTTTCCCACCTCTATCACAAGAAACAGTTCATCTTGGGGCTACTTTTGGACCCATAGACCCTTTGTGAATAAAGTGTCACAACATTACCATCCAGAATGACATTAGCATCAATCCCTTACAGATGAGATGTCTGTGTTCCTCCTAGAAACCCCTTAAGTTTACTTTCTCCCCATGATGCTCTGGCTGTAAAGATGACCCGTTATGTATCATATACTGTAGACTTAGTCTTTATTAATGAGAAATAAAATAAATAAAATAATCTTTAGGGAGAAGAACAAAAAAATAAGACCCATTTTATTAGGTAATCCTGTAAATCCAACATTTCTCTACCTTCAGTTGCATTCAACTTACGTGGATGACTCTTTCTGCTTGTGATAAAGTTGGAAGGACACAGAGTCGGTTACTTCCACCCTCTGTGTCCAGGTGCATGTCAATGACTTTATATCAGATAAAAAGCATTGGAGGTTTTGGGACTTGGCGTCATCTCCTGAAAATAATAAACAGGGAAAAATATAAGTGAAAGAACGTTGGCGAGTGGGAAAAATAGTAGAGTTTTCTTTTAAAGTTTAAAACTCTTATGACTAGTTCAGTGCTCGGGAAGACTCAAAGACGTTATCAAGACACCTTATTTGCCTCTAAGTAGAAGATAAGCTCTGGGGAGATCTCTATATGGAGCAATGAGATGGTTGACCATAGTCTAGTGAAGGACTAATACAGGATACTTTCGCTCAGTGAGTGGTCTTCGTAACTTTGTAATGGTAGTGTGTAGACTTATTTGTGTTGTATAGAAAGAATAGAGAATCTGCTTCGTAGGGTCTTCTCTAAGGCAATTCGGTAGGTGAAACAGGTAATTTCTTCAAAAACCATTTGTAGTTCCAGAATTTATCTGCCCCACAGCTGTACTATGAGTCACGTGTATTATGTTTGAAAATTTTTTTACATGCTCATTATTACATTTGTGTATAAGTACATTTCCCTCAGTGCCTATGGGGCCAAATATCCAACTGCAAGTGCTGTACAGCAGTAGTCCACTTTGTCCCTTTGTCCCTGTGGAGGGGTATCCCTGGGGTAGGGTATTATCAGTACTGAGGTCTGAGTACTGAGTCTGAGATACCAAGTTACTTGCAGAGCATGAGAAGTACTTATATAACTCTATGGAGCAAAATCCAAGGTGAGGCAAGTGCACCCTCTTGAACTGCCCTTGTAGTTAAAGGGCTTGGCTAAGATCAACCTTAAATACACTCCCAAGGCAAATGCAAAACATTCTAAACACGTATCTTTATACCTGGTCTCCTGGGTTCAAGCTGAATTTCTGAGCTCCACTTGCTCCAGCTTCCTCCTGTCTTCAGCCTCATCCGTGCTAAGTGTCTCTCCCCTGACACTTGACCTCTATTTATGAATCCCCATGTATCCTTGCATTCCCCAGTGGCTGCGTTCTGGACCCAAGGACAAAATAATTTGAGAATAATTACTCTCCAGAAAGCAAACCCCAACCTTGCAGGGTCTTCACTGGTACAAAAACGCAGGTCCTGTTGAAGACCTTTCTTGGCTGAAACAATGTATGGCACAATGTATTTGACAGAATATTTTGTGTGTTCAATTTGAGGATATATAATCTTTGGATGCCTCTTTTTTTGGTAGACTTAGAGGCCATGTCTTATCTTATTTGTACCTCACAATAAATAGTTGTGTTTATAGTGACTTGTAATGCAGATCATATGCTACATAAAGCAACACAGTAACACATTAACAATAATCTAATACTCATGGAAAGTATAGTTCTTGTCCGTCTAACTACATCTCTTATCACTTGACATGAGATGGTACAATAGATATTTTTGTATTCCAGTTACTTAATTTATCCATGGTGTGCAAATGTATCTCTTTAGTGTTAGATAGAAAGGGGTATGCCATCAGATACTTCTTTGTTGTAGAGGTAGTCCCCAGAATTGTAGCTAGAAACACAAATTCAGTTGGGAAGCCTGGCATCAGTATTTGCTCATCGGCAGAGGGTGGTAGAGGAATTGTCAAGAAAAAGAATAACTGAGAAAGATTTGACACTTTGCTTATGGATGAACCGTCAATAAGCCTTATATGATTCACGTTATGACCTTATTGAATAAACCTACGTTTTCTATAAAGAATTCTTGGCACCTATTTATTTAATTCTATACCACACCGATGCATGATTAATTTATTTCACCTTGCACCCTTGATGAAATAACAAGGGAATTGAAGATTAAAGGAAGGGATTTTTAATTAGGATATTCTACATTCCAGGGGAATATCTTGCACTGCAGACAGATAATCAGCCTTCAATTCCATGTAGCAAAAATACGTAGGAAACCATACCCAGCTCTTAAAAGCTGTGTTGAGTTACACAATTATTCATGACAATGTCCCTTGTCGGTTAGTCATCGAGTTACAATGATGACAATAATTCCAGGATGACAGAATACCATGAAATAATCAGCACTTGGACAGTCTGCACTGAACATTTTTGAAAGCTTCCCCATAAAAAAGAGAATAAAAATATATAAAACAAAAATGAGTAACTGCTGTCTAGGACCTTCCTCACTGATAGCATCTCCTTCCATGTATAAGACGTCACCTCCTTGGATAGTTACTTAATTTTTTCCATCATAAAGTGTTTTCAATTTATAATTGTCATAAGGCATAGGAGAGAGAGAGGACATTTCCAAGAGGGTGTCATACCAGGTTGGTAAACTGGTTATTTTTGGAGACAACCTGGCATGGGTTGCAGTTTGAGAACATCAGTTTATACAATCCACCCTGAGCTCTTCCTGGGAGCTCTCCATATTTCACACCAGGGCTCTAGAAGTCAAAGCAGATTACCAATCCTCCAGGTCAGTTTGTTTGATTTTGAGGTGAAGGTCACATCAACTACCTGTCCACATTCTGTCCACTCACTGTCCCTTTCAAATGAATTGGTCCTCATATTGTTCACATCCCCTTCCTGCCTCCTATATGAATTAGGAGAAGGAGATCGTAGGAGTGCATGGCTTGGGAAGGTGCATCAGAGTAGACCTTAGTGCTCATAGGACATCCATGCCCCAAACCAGATGCCATGGTAGTTATTCTGTTTTAGAGCTTCACCCTGAAGACCAAGGTGCAGATGATGCAGGCACCATCACAGCAGCCATTAGTTTTGGTTTATATGATTCCATTAGGGCCTTCACTTCTTACACGGCATAAGTAACTTGCTAACATCATGTTGTGCCTTTGCTGGTCACCCCTTAAGCCATTTTTTTCATACATCCCAATGGTCCTGACCTTCACAGGACAGTCCTGATTTATTTTTTGCTTTTGCAAGCAGTGGGTAGCATGGGCTGGTTGGGGCAGATCCTCCTGAATCAATGGAGGTCTGTGCTGTTGCAGTATGTGGGATGTATAGCCGAGCTAATGAGTTTATATTTTCTACAAATGTAATTGTATTAGGTGTATTCCAATGACATAGAGATAGAAATGCCTTTAGAAGAAATTGTGTGAATGTGGCTCTCTATGTGGCGATACGGGCTAATATAGTCACATCCATTTGAATAACAGATTGTTTAAGTTTTAGGGGAGAAAATATTTAAATGTATTATTAAATTGAATTGGTGAACATGGTGTTAAACAAACTGGATGACACGGAGGGACAGAAATGACACGGTATATTGAGCTTCCTATCCAAAAGGCAGGTATAACAAGAAGGAATGTTACCGGTTTGAGTAAACACTGAGCATCTGTCTTTGATTAAATATTACAGATTGGGGCCATGACATATGCATAAATTATAATGCCAATCTGAACAGCAATCCAACCGATTGCGCATGCAAACTGCAAATACTTTTAACCCTTTGGTTTTCAGAAATGAACTGCATCGCTTTTTGACAACATTTTTTTAGGAAAACGGAAAGTAATAGATGAAGGGGCGTACTGCTGCATTCACTGCAAAAAAGTGCAAAATACCTGTTTCAGCCGTTAAACCATAAATTATATTACACCAAGAACCTGCATAACTGGAAACTCCCTCTCCCTCTTTATTAATATTTATTTCTATAGCGCATTCCATTCTGTAGCGCAGTACAGTAGGTAAACGGGTATGCCCTAGTATGAGTAGTTAGGTATGAGTAGTGCATCACATAATACTTTTGACTTTCTGAAACAAAGGGTGAAGAGCGCTCTGCTCAAAGGGGCTTACAATCTAGAATCTAGAGCTGAGGGTATATTAAACAAAAGGTAACTAACCCTATGCCTAAAAGTGGATCTTAAATTATTTTTTGAATGGCTGGACACTTGGGTGGAGGGGATGTGATAAGCTAGGATATGGTATTCCAACGAAATACTTTGAGAAGTCTTGTATATCACAGGGTAAAGATAATCAGATGTGCCTAGGTACCACATAGGTGTTTGTATGCAAGTGTCACTATGCGAGGGCATGCAAACAAGGCAAGTCGGGTTGATTGTGTTATCCTTATGGCTCAACTGACCACTTAAATGCTTAGTGAAAAGAACTCAGAGACTTCACAAGTATGGTAATTTTTTGTGTCTAGAACCCTTCCATTAAAGGTTTCATAGACAGCACCTTTTCACAACAAGACAAATATTAACCTGTTCAGTCCCCTGATACCAGGATGTCTTGAGTAACCAGAATGAGGAATCTGCACACTCCAAAGGAACCAGTGGCGACTCTAGAAACAATATATAGGGGGGGCACACAAGATACCACAGTCAAACTGGGGGGGCATTCATAATTTCCAAAAGTAATGTGCTATGGAATTATACTTTTGTTATTGGGCTAAAATAATACTTGATCATTCAACATGGGAAGCCTGAAGTCACAATTGAGTGCGACTAATCCTTGAAATAAATATTATAACACAATAAATAACTTTTCCACTAAATCAGACCTGGGCAAAGCACGGCCCGCGGGCCACATCCGGCCCGCTGAATAGCTCGGACCGGCCCGCAAAGAGTGTCCTGGTGACTCACCAATGAGTCCGGTGTCCCCCCCCGCCCCGGTCACTTACCTTAAACTCCTGTGTTGGAAGCGTTTGTCTCGGGTGCCGGCGCTTTACGCTGGGCGCCGGCATATGACGTCAGACGCCGGCGATCAGCAGTGAAGCGCCGGCACCCGAGACAAACGCCTCACGCTTCCAACACAGGAGTTTAAGGTAAGTGACCGGGGCGGGGGGGGGAGATCCTGAGAAGGGGGGGTTAGGGAGTTAGAGGGGAGATACTGAGAAGGGGGGGTTAGGGAGTTAGAGGGGAGATACTGAGAAGGGGGGTTAGGGAGGGAGGTCTTACTGTGTGTGTGTGTCTTACTGTGTTTGTGTGTGTGTGTATCTTACTGTGTCTGTGTGTGTCTCACTGTGTCTGTGTGTGTCTTACTGTGTCTGTGTGTGTCTCACTGTGTCTGTGTGTGTCTTACTGTGTCTGTGTGTGTCTCACTGTGTCTGTGTGTGTCTTACTGTGTCTGTGTGTGTCTCACTGTGTCTGTGTGTGTCTTACTGTGTCTGTGTGTGTCTTACTGTGTCTGTGTGTGTCTCACTGTGTCTGTGTGTGTCTTACTGTGTCTGTGTGTGTCTCACTGTGTCTGTGTGTATCTTACTGTGTCTGTGTGTGTCTCACTGTGTCTGTGTGTGTCTCACTGTGTCTGTGTGTGTCTTACTGTGTCTGTGTGTGTCTCACTGTGTCTGTGTGTGTCTCACTGTGTCTGTGTGTGTCTTACTGTGTCTGTGTGTGTCTTACTGTGTCTGTGTGTGTCTTACTGCGTGTGTCTTACTGTGTTCATAGCTTATTCAGTTATTGTAATAAATATTTTAGCCCATTTTTTAGCTCAAAATATTTTTTCCTTTTTTTTCTCCTCTAAAATCTAGGTGCGTCTTATCAGCAGGTGCGTCTTATAGAGCGAAAAATACGGTATGCACTCCGAAGCCTTGTTCATTTTGTTCACTTCTGTGCTGTGCTAATAGTTATTCAGGCCTTACTTATTCAAGCACCTCTACCAATGACGTAGGCTTGAATAACTTTATTAAACAGCACATAAGTTAACAAAATGGACAAGGCTTCGGAGTTTGTAGTTTGTAGAGGTCTGGCCCTCTAAAACCATTCCAATTTCTCATGTGGCCCCATGGGAAAATTAATTGCCCACCCCTGCACTAAATGATTTCAGGGCCTTGAACGTTTTGTCCCCTGAAGTCACTACAACTTCAGGAGGGCATTTTATCTCTGGATAAATATAAATTAAATAATTCCTACTGTAAGTTAAGTGCCAGGAAACAGATGACCAAACACACACACCAACACAGGCTCTGTCACACCGACACCCAGACACACACACCAGGACAGGCTCTGCCACACCGACAACCAAACACACACACACACCAGGACAGGCTCTGCCACACAGACACCCACACACATCAGGACAGGCTCTGCCACACCCACATCCAAACACACACACACACACACCAGGACAGGCTCTGACACACTGACACCCAAACACACACCCTAGGACAGGCTCTGACACACCAACACCCAAACACACACACCAGGACAGGCTCTGCCACACCAACACCTATACACACACACCCGAGGACAGGCTCTGCTACACTGATAACCAAAAACACACAAACAGCAGGACACAATCTACGTCACAGACGTCTACATCAGGATGGATTTTTCACACTGCATTGTCGTTTATACTCCCCTTAGTGTTTTTGCCCCTTGTGTATTGATGCCCCTGCTGCCCATATATATTATTAGCCCAGTTGCCGATAGCAGGTATAGATCAACACATTAACACACAAACCAAGCTTTGCATGTATAGATCAACTGAAATTCACTTGTGATCTCAGCACTGAAGGTATATATCAAATAAACAGAATCAGACATACAAATCCTGTATTTGCAGGTAAACAATAGTATATGAAACGTAGCACTGCAGGTATAGATCAAATAAATACATGGAAACAGCATTGCAGGTATTAATCAACTTAATAAGACATACAAACACTGTATTTGCAGGTATACATAAATAATGTATGGAAATATATAGATATGGATCTACTGAATAACGCAAAAACCCAGCTTTGCTGTTAGCAATCACACTCCTATCATGCCAAGTCAGCAAGTACATGCTGGTACAGGGTGGCTGTAAGTGATGTGTAGACCCCATACTGCTGGCAGGATCAATACACAAGGGGGGCAGCTAGCTAGGTTTCAGCATGTACTGGCTGACTTGGCATGATAGGAGTGTGATTGCAAACAGCAATCAAAGTCCCATCATGCCTAGGTTCCAGCACGTACACATCCAACCAGTAAATGCTGGAACCTAGGCATGATGGGACTGTGATTGCTGTTAGCAATCACACTCCTATCATGCCAAGTCAGCCAGTACATGCTGGTACAGGGTGGCTGTAAGTGATGTGCAGACCCCATACTGCTGGCAGCATCAATACACAAGGGGGCAGCTAGCTAGGTTTCAGCATGTACTGGCTGACTTGGCATGATAGGAGTGTGATTGCTAACAGCAATCACAGTCCCATCATGACTAGGTTCCAGCATTTACTGGTTGGATGTGTAAGTGCTGGAACCTAGGCATGATGGGACTGTGATTGCTGTTAGCAATCACACTCCTATCATGCCAAGTCAGCCAGTACATGCTCCAGTACATGCTCGTGGTGCGGCCTGCGTAAGATTTTGTTTCCCTGGCTGCCGATCTTACGTGGGCCGCACCTCGAGGTCTCGCGGGCCGCATTTGGCCCGCATGTTGGACGCCCCTGCCTTATTACTTTCTACCCCCTCTCCCTCCCTTATCACTTTCTAACCCCCCTCCCTACTCACTATCTACCCTCCCCCTTTGTAGTTCTCTCACCTTTAGGCCCAGCGACGGGAGCACGAGGCTTCAGTCTTCCCTCTCTGCTGCGGTGGCCGCTGCTTCACTGCTGAGCGCCGAAATATGACGTCATATTTCGGCACTCAGCATGAAATGCCGGCACCACGACAGAGGTAGAGGCCTCGTGGAGGAGAATGGGGGGCAACGAGCGGTTGCTAGGCACCCCTCTCTCTCCTCCGCATTAAAAAAAAAAAAAAAAAGACGGGATTTAAAGTCGCATTGCGACTTTATTCCAAATTCGGCAGGGGGGCAACAGGGGGGGCAAGGATTAACCTAGGGGGGCAATTGCCCCCCCTTGCCCCCCTGTAGCGACGCCACTGAAAGGAACTCAGGTGCTTAACTGTGCCAGGAAGGGCCAGCTCCCCAGTAGATCAAAATAAATAAAGGCTCCAAGCACTCAAGGGTTCCAGCTCAGGCAGATTTATTAAAGGAAGACAGAAACAACGTTTCGACCTCACAATGAGGTCTTTTTCAAGTTGGATGTCTTGGCTTTGTTGCAGCGGCCGGGACATCTCCCTGTATCTTGACAGCCTGGACCCACCCTTGTTGGCAGAAGCCAGTGTCGCTGACTTCTTCCAGGCCGACCATATGTAAAGACACTTGCCCTATACTGGATGTCCCATTGCTCCCCCTGCAAGCTGATTATATGTACTATGATTAGTAATGCAAGGCTATGGAACCCTACTTTCTGAACACAGTGTGATTAGCACAGACAGATAAAGAGGAGGAGAGGGGGAAAAAAATATCCACCTTTAAAATTGTTGAAAAAACAAAACAAAAAACTAAGGGAACATTTAAATATAAATAATAATAATAACCAATAATAAATTTCACTACGGTAGCATCCTGAAGTTGCTCAGATTTACGTCACTAAACTCCCTGAAAAACTATGTTATTCCATACAACACATCCCGCCCTTCTGGAAAAGTCACAGTTAAAGGCTGTTACAAGACAAATTTAATCTGTGTACTTTTTAATCACTAATGGATTCATAGTTACCTCCCACGGCTCTGCTTCCGCCTTGTAGTTGACTTCACATTGTAAGACCTCAGTTGAGTTATTTTTTAGTAATAAATAATAATCTGATAAGTGGAGAAAATATGTTTCCTCCGTAGAGTACAACTCAGGTTTCTGTTGCTCTGCTTGTAGTGTATCTGTAAAAAAGGGAAAAATCTTACACTTCATTTTCAATATTTGATGGAAAATGTATAGATCAAAACATTTTAGGTGTTGATATTGTTAAACTACAGTTAAATTATATAACATGGTCATTGGCAGAGGTATATACTGGCTTAGGTCAACTGGGCATGACGGCCCTGTGCCACCAAAAAATCCTTCTATTGGATGTTCAAGCTCGTTGGTGCAATGTTAGTCAATGAGCTTGTTACAAGAGAGATCTCCTCAACCAGACCATTTACACGATAGAGTCCTGTGCCAGGGTGGTACAACCTCAATGGCATCCTGTACACGGCATTACGTGTCCTTTCGAATGGAGAGTCAGGAGATTACATCGTATCCCGGCGCTCAATGGAACTGATGGCAGATGTGGTGGTAGGTAGGACAGGCCCTAGGCAGCACCCAACATAAATTGCAATGCTGGTCATGGATGGATCTAGGTATTTTAAGGGCATTAAGTAAAAAAGTAGACTAGGTAGCCCTAATTGTAAAGCAAGTTATTAAAAAATATAACATGCATACTAATCACCTGATTAAAAGAATATAAGAATATAAAAATATAACTGTGAGGAACCTGTATATCTCTCTTCCCACCTCCTCTGATGGAGCAATTAGAAGGCCGGAAGCCCTGAGCAGTTTTTTAATCTTCGTATATGGTGGCACTAACTATGAAAATAGATGTAGAATCTCACCATTTCTGGACGGATTAAGTTGAATGTCTAGATTCTGATCTGGTAAGAAAGTAAATTCATATTCCAGGCCAGTGACGTAGTCTGTTCTGTTCAATCGACATGTCCACTTGATATCAGATAGATTTTTGCTTTTTGTTTCCGTGTGATCACAAGATTCACATCTACAAATAAAACAGGAGATTGCATCACTGAAAGTCGTTGCAGGTCACACGTTTGTCCTACTTTACCATGTATTGGATTTACAGACAGAGTCCTCAGAGCTCCACATGCTTTAGAAAGAAATAACAGATAAGCGACAAACTAGAAGCTTGGACAATGATGGGCAGGGAGTGGGAATGTTGGAGGGGTCATCAAGTATCTAACTTAAAATGGCTCTTCAGGAAAACAACAGTAATTATGGATTTCCAACCTATAATACAACCCTGTTTTTCCAATCTATGTAACCAGGGGTTTATTGTGAAAATAAACATAAAATACTTCAAAACCAGAACCCTGGCGGGATCCGGGTGATGCTTGTGAAAATGGGTAGAAAGGATTTCAAAATAAATAAAAAAAATAAAAATAAAAAGTAGATCTTGATCAGAATGTTACATTTAAACTCAGTCCTTTTGCTTTCTGCAGCTGTCACCAAATAAAAAAAGTTGACAAAAGAGAAAGGAATAATGGGGAGGAATAAACATGCAGATCCTGAGTCCTGGAAGTTAAGAAGGCTGTTCCTATAGTATATATACAGTGGATTTCTAAAACATACTGTGCATACCGCTTATTCTATTACTGTATGGACAAGTTGAGTTGCACATCCCGCATGTTCTTGTTTAACTTTGTAATTGCTTTCAGCATTTTATATTGCTTGGTCAACATCAGGCAAAATTACATAGTCTACCAGAAAGAATACTTGGAAAAAACTCATTTTAATACAAATAATGTTTTATGCGGATTAGGACATTTAAAACAATAGATGGCAACGGACTGACTTGAGAACATCTGATAGCTTTGAAAAAAGTAGGCAGGAAAATGAAAGATAGAAAGAACAGAATTAATAAAAAGTAATACTAATAATAAATAACATTAAATGTAAAATAAATAAATAATAATACCTATAGGACCCAAGTGATATCACTATGACATCATCATCGGGGCTTTCCTTTAGTTTTAAAGCATCAGATAAAAAGTTCCAAAACAAATACTTTTAGATAGTTTTGTTGCATAAGAAATCATTACAATGTTCCACAGATCTCACCCTCTTTCTTCTTTGACAAGCATGGTGCAGTTCCACCTGTATTTCTCAGTATATGGTCTGCAGAGGAAGAGAAAAAGCTCAGTAGACCATCTGTAAAAAAAAAAAACGGTATCTCGGACAATAGGGTAAATGGAATAGAATTTTAAGGGGCAGTCAGTATTAAAAGGATACAAATGTAACACAACCCCAGGGCCGATTCCAGACTGAATGGCACCCCAGGCCAGAATATTTCCTTGCGCCCCCCCTTTTTTTTTTTTACATAGATGGCAATATTTTTAAAGCCTAGCAGGATCGAGCATTGAAGAAGCTGTACGTGGTTGGGTGCAGAGCAATTATTTCTTATGATGGGGCAGCTGAGCCAGGTACACATGGTGCATCACACCCAGGCACATGAAATAATAGCTCTGCCCCCTACTCTGTACAGCTTCTACACTGCTCACTGCTCTACATGTCACTCTGCGCACCATCTTCATGTCTTATACACTGTAATTCTATATGCAACCATGCAATCAGTCTAACACCATACATTAACACACATTCTAACACCTGACACTCGAACAATACACTAACACACTGTTCATAGACACCCCAACCAGTTTAATACTGTCTAACAACACACACTCACTCTAACACCATAAAATTACACCACCATACACACTCTCTAAAACCATACACTTACACACCACACTGTACACTAACACACTAGCTCTAACACCCAGCACAGCTTAACACTGCACACTAACACACATACACAGTTTAACACTACAAACACCGTATGTTGACACACACTCTAACACCAACACATTCTGTGCACAGTCTAACTTGTACACATGGGTGTTTACAAGTTTTTTCCAGGGAAGTATTGTCCCCACTTTTCCCCTCTCACATCCTAATACCTCCTTAAACCCCCCCCCCCCCATTGCCTACCTTTGTTGGCTCAGGAGATTCCTCAGCAGTAATCACCTCCCCATAACAGAGATTCATGGGAAATGTAGTCTCAACAGCTGGAGTATTAACTAACCCTAGCTGCAATACATGTTTGAAATAAACTACCTTGTGTCTGCACTATGCAAACTCTTTCTCTCTCTGTGCCTGTAAAGGAGCAACTGCCAGAGTGAAGGGGAAGAGACCAACTAGAGGGAGAGGAAGAGAGTAGACTGAACCACTCAGCAGGGATGTTAAATACAATCTTCTTTATCTATCTTCTTTCTCCTTATCTATCTTATTCTTTATCTATCCATAGCCATCTTATGTATCATTATCTCTCTATGCTGGAGTGTATAAACCCTTCCCCCAAGGCACCAAGGGGTTAAAGCCTCCAAATAAGGGTCGGGAGTCAGGCTTTTAAAGTCTGCCTGGACTGCACAGACAGGAGCCGCACATGAAGGCTAAATGCTTGATGTTGGGGTGTTTAAAATGTGCTTCAGTTTTTAAACCTGAGGAAGAGGCCAATGTGAGAAGTCTGGGTGCTACATGATGGATTCTCCATAGAACACTCATGGAAGTGAGTTTTACCTCCTCCTATGTATGAAAAGAAGTGATTTTTTTATTTGCTAGTTATTGACAAGCTGTGAGTCTCTGCTGTAAGAGACTGTGTTTATTTGACTGCTAAGTGAAATAAAACTGACTTTATTTTGAAAACTTCTGTCTTACTGTCATAGCACCTGCAGACATACCCGATCTCTACATTCTCTCCATCTCTCTCATTATCTCCTCCCTTTCTCACTGTCTCTTTATCTTTATCTCTCCCTTTTCTCACTATCATCTCCACCTTTCTCCCCATCCCTTAGCTTCCCCTCTCTCAGGTACCGTGGTGGGAGTTTGAGGTCTATTTCTTCAGACTTCTGTTTTAGCAGAGGTCTGCTTCAGTGTTGACTTCATATCCTGACACTCGGCATCAATCGTCGGCACACAGCATTAGGAAGCACTTATTGGAGGCTAGGGTAGCAGAATTATTTCTGAAACCGGGTAGATCCACCCAAGAAGTTGGTGCCCCCTTGCTCCAGTAGATCTGCTTAAGACGAGATCCTGGTGTATATGCCATTTGAGCTTGTGGAACCAGCCACACTTTACACTATCACTCATTAAGATTACCTTCTCAGCCCTAACTTAGCAGCTGACATGTCATTTTGGCTGTGATTTAGTATGTTGTTTATTTTGAAACCATTTGTAGTAAAAGCAATCTATGGAGTTGGGATTTGTAAGGGAGACAGTGAGTCACCAAAACCTCTTATATGAACTTACAGCACAGAAAAATAGCTGTACAGACCCATATTCACAAACTTTCTGGAACGTCTGCTCTCTGCCCATTGACATGTGATATGCGAGTCGTAATCTGTGAGACACTGTAGGCTTTCCATTAATTTTGTGCCTAATGAAACAAAATTGGGAAATGTTATAGCATGGACATGACATAGAGTTCATTAAATTATGGCTAGAGTCAGCTCCAGGCAGTGAGGTCTGGAGAATCTGCCAAATCTGCCCTATGACTGGGGTGAATTCCCTGAGACTCTGAGTTAACTGAGTTAAAAATAGACAGTAAATAGGTTGGATCATGGCATGCATATTGGTTGTAGAGCCTGATAACAGACACATCACAGTAGTTATAATCGATCAATGCCCCAATCCCCAATGTTGGAGCAAGAAGATAACTCATTCTTAACAAGAATATAATAATTTGGAATATAAAATAAAAAAGACGCACCGCCCATTGACATCAGTCATTGAGGGGCAGTCCTGGCTGAGTCCCGTAAGGGTAGGCTTCCGGATAGCCAGAGCCTAAAAGTTCTCAGGTATTCACATATACCCTACCTATCTTAAAACCTGCATGTTAGTGAATCTGAAAGTCGTTTAGCAAGTATTATCATGTGAGGGCATAAGACCTCAGTCAAGTCTGGTCAGTTGGGTTAATTGATGAATTTGCACCATATGGTCAGTAGGATGAGTAGATTCTGACAAGAGGGACCCTGTGTGGCCAGTTTACAATAGGTGGTAAAGAGGCAAGAAGTAAACCACACAATACCAGAAGACGTATTTACCTTGGGCGCTGCCTTAGGCCTGACCTAAGACAGCGAATGCCCCCACATTCCCTCCACCATGGCCACCGCCTTCCACCCATGACTTAAAGGCATGCAGCCCAAGATGGCGACCCGTCCCTCGGTTTTGCAACAGTAAGCTCTGCCTCCCCCCTGGATCTGCTGCCCTGAATAAATCTCACCCATAACTCAAAAAGAGGTCTAGTAAAGAACTTTCAGACCTGTGTGTTTTGGGGCAAACGCTGGGTATTAAATTGTGGTAAGAACGACCTAACCATTTCACAAAATGTTTATATAACAGCGGTCTAAGGAGTCTGGATCTTTTTTTTTGTATACTGTGTTCATACCTTTATTCTCTTTAACAACACACAGAAGATGCAGTATGATGAAATACACGATCATTACAATGATGTGAGTGTTCATCCTGGCAAATGAGCTTGTAGTTTTACCATGGATTCATTCCTGCATCGGTAATATACCCAACAGCTTCAATAAACATGATTAAAGGAGCTGCAAACGAGACAAAGACAAAAAGTGAGCGTTATATTATTTTCTTTTTAATCTGTCTGTGCAGTGAAGAGAATCTTTTAATTTGCATGCACTCGCTTCTGTGGCTACGGTCAGAAACAAAGAATATACGGTCCGACAATTTATTAATATTTGTGTAACAGTGCCTTATTGATGCCGATATGCAAAGTACTACTATATTCAACAAACAAATAATAATGTACGATATTCACTGTATTCCAAAATATATCCCAATATTTTGTGGCTCAAGTAATAATGAAACTTCCTATCATCTGGGTTTTAAGTGGCACATTTGGCACAAAATGAGTTAATTTTTTTCATACCTATTAACCTTGTAAGACTCTTTATATATGAACACTTTAATAGCCTGTCACAAAGATTCTGTTGTAGTGACTCACTACACTAATGAGCAGCAACCCAACGGTTCTAATAACAGTGCCTATAAAGCCAGAAGGTGATTAGATTCTAAATTATGTCACCTGTATTCAAGCAGTGATTTTAGTAGAAAAGCACCAAATGGGGTGATCCGATATCATTAAATCAGAATAGAATATGACTGTGTAAAGTTGTAAATCTGTCTACTCACCCTGACACTAATGGAAAAAATGTGGGGTGGAACACAAAGCCCTATGGCCCCTGCGGCACCACGAGGCTCCTTAGAGACTAATGACGTCTGTCTTTTTTTTATGACTAAGCATGCCCAAGATGTTTATTAACATACCATTGGCTCATGTTTTGTGTAAAATTGTATTTATTTGCCCGATAATATTTAGATCCAAAATATATAAGTTCTAGCGTAATAGGTTCATTCCAAAATGAAAACCTACTAGTTGGCCACCTTGGGACGATGCAGAAGATACAAGGACAGTGTTAAACACTTTAATGAAATATTTTACAATATTAAATATTCTAAACTTTCCAATGATAGTAGAAATGTATATATATATATATATATATCTATATATGTATATATATATATATATATATGTATGTATATATATATATATATATATATATAAAATGACATAATATCATGATAATGTGTAGAGTTTTAAATGTATATTTGTCAAGATTATGTTTCATTTGGTATCAAGGGGATCTGGACACATTTTTACAGTTTGTTTAGCTTACGTAAACCTATTTTTTTTAACGGATTCGCTTTGATCTGCTAAGACAAAAATAGTTTTTTTAAATTTGCTATCAGGACATTCTGAGTCACGTTCACTAAAGTGAGGTTAAGCAGTTTTTTGACTAGGTGCCTTCGGAGTTGAATTGCTTATAGAAATACAAAACAGTTTGAATTTTTTGGCTAACCCTGCTGTTGAGTAAAAAAAAAGAATTAGATGATATTTATCTAAAGCTGGGATGTCTGTTAAAAAAAAGTTTCTTTAGAAATGATCGGCCAATCTGTTCTGAAAACAGGAAATGGAGTTACGAGACAAAATCTTTATGGTATTTATTTAGGCCAGACATTTTTGCTCTTTCCCTGGCCAAGAAAAAGGAAAGGGTATGGACTTTTATTTTCACCTCATTTACCTACATTTGTGCATTAACTGTTCCAGTTCCAGTTCATTATCCTCTTTGCTGAGTGGTAGATAGGTGGAACAACCTCCCAGCAGAAGGTTAATACTGTGACGCAATTTAAACATGCATGGCATAGTCATACTGTCACTGATTGGCTGCTTCAAGCATCTGCGGGGCTGCAGCTTCTTCTTCAGGAAAGTCCTTTATTTACTTTATGGTAGAATGTGCAGTAAAGCATTCACAGAGTTGGAGCCCCGCCATCTACTCCAGTGTGATAGGGACTTTTAGTACTGTAATGTGTACTTTCCTTACAGATTGTATAAAATGCTTTTAGATAAACTGAAGCAAATGAAAAAAATTACCGGTAATCTCGCCACATTAACCATGTGTTATGACAGACAAAGGAGTAGCGAGGTTCTTCTGCTAGAAGGATTGCATTTGCCCTAAATAATGCTTAATGGGGAGTTAATGTTTCATCTTGCAGTAAATCACCCGCAACCAGCAGTTTTAAGATTCTGGGAACCAAAGAGTAAATGAGGGCAATATTCTCTGCTAGCTAACTGGTAAACGTTCTCTCTTCGTCTGCTCCTTATCAGCCTAAATGCATTAAAGAGATTTAGGGAACCGCATTATGACACCATAGTAGGTGCTCTTACTCTCTGTTATGCGCATGGTCCAAAATCGTAGAAACAGAAGAGAGGTCTTCAACAAAAGGCACAGATATCATGTCACAACCTTAGAACACCAGGCAAGTGGTCATAGTGACCTATCGGCTCTGTGCCCGGTTCCATTTCGACCCACTACGTGTGGATGGCATCATGATCTCATGTCATGTAACATGGGAGGGTTGTGACATCACTAAACGCTCTGCCTACTGAATGTTCATTCTTCGCCTAATTTATTTGTGCATATTGCCTGGGATATTTGCCAAGACGGGCACCTTTCTGGGATATAACCAGTGAACTTTCACAGCAAATTCATGACTATTGGCAAATATGTGAGCCCTTTAGTTACGCCCCTGCTCACAAATCATCCTTTTTGAAGCAACCTCTTTTTCATTGTTAAAAAAACAAAGAAAAATCTAATCTTACTTCTTTCCACAAACAATGAAATGCCTACTTAGAAACATCTTTGGTGACATTTATTGTTCATCATTAAAAGAATGCGTAAAGGCTATCAGGAAAAAAAGGATGTGACCGTGCCGACACATCACATGATTAGACACCAAGCAAGTGAAGCAGTATAATAAAAGAGGTAATAACAGAGGTAAATGTCCATGGAAAGAGTTAAAAGCCCCAAACGCTCATCAGCAAACCGGCCATTCCGTACCTCCGTCAGATTCCCTTCAAGCCGTTGATCTTTTCATTTTCCGCAGACGAGTCTTCGAGCTCCGCAGACTCTGTGGGTGTCTTTTTACCAACTTCCCTTTTTTTTCCGAGTTGACGTGAAAAGTGAAGCAAACTCCCAGTTTCCTGCTGATCTGTTTGCTTTCTATTTAGCAATCTTTCCAGAAAAGAACAATGGGGGGGGGGCACACTACAGGGATCTGTTCTGTGGGTCATAGTAGATGCCCACCCCAGATCTTACACACCGAAGGTCGCTTTTATGTTTTCCACAGTCCACACAAAAGCATATACAATGGTTGTACTGACCAGGGATATATTAAATAAGCTCCCAATCCCTTTCTTTTTTTATCTTTTGTTTTGAACCTGATCCTGGGTGTAATATAGTAACTCGGTAAAGGGAAAATGCAGGCAGATATAAGTGATATTGGTACTCAAGACAAGTCTGCCATGGTTATTTGCGTGTGGTTTAAAGAGGCATTAAGAGAGGAATGTAACCTATCTGCTAACATGTATCTAAATATGAATTATGGTCATCACAGCTTTTAGTGAAAAAAATATTTGTTAATGAATATTTCCTTTCGCTTGTGCTTTTTGTTTGTAATTTTTGTTGTGACATATGGACATCCATAATGCGGCAAGGTCTGGGGGCCAGTACTCGGTATCGAGAATAATTCTACACTATTAACGACTGTCCATAATAATCGTACCTGGGAACAATCTTCCCTCTAATTTTTCTTGGGTGGTGTGCGCAGAAAATTTCTGTTTCCCAGAGCCAAAATTTTGTGCGCACAATATGCTTCTACAGTCCATATAAAGCGAAGTTGGTGGAGCTGGAAAAAAGAATCACATTGCAAGGGGGGGAGCTATATATTTCCAACCCTTTTGACTCCATGGTCTATTTTAAAGGTGAAATTCTCACCGCAAAAGTTAATTATGAGTGAATCACGAGCGGGGGCTCCAGGCTGCATAAAGGATCAATATATATATATGTGTGTGTGTATATATATATATATATTATGTAACAAGGTGCGGGGTGTTGTCGTGGAAGGGGTATACATTCCCCCTCGATTTTGCAGGGTTTTATACGACATATAGGGCAGGCTGGTTCTCCACCCCGCAGTTTACATGCACCTGGACTGACACGGGTTCCAGGCCGGGAGTTTAAGCTGACTCCAATGCACTGGTCAGCTGCAGGTAATTAGCTGCACTGACTGCAATATAACCTGACCTGTTGGACAGAGGAAAAGAGAGAGTTTGTTTGGAAGCAGCAGAGCTTGCTATGCACAAAAGAGACCATCAAAGAGGTTGGTGGGATTATGTTTTGTTTTAGTTTAGACCCTTAGTAGTGAGGGAGTTATATGTTAGTAAGCGCTCAGACGAGCTAGGCTTTTGTTTGTAGCGAATTTGTGTTCTATGTAATCCTGTAAATATCTTCATACGTGGACTACAAATAAATCGTGGGTGATTACCTTACTGAGATGTGGCGTTAATACTAGACTTGTGCATTCGTCTTCGGGCGAACATGAAAACGAACACGAAGAGTGCGTTTTCGTGTTCGTTCCGAAGACATGAAGAAGAGAAGACAGTGCCGGTAAAACGTAGGCGAAGACGAAGACTCACACACGAAGAATCTTCGCCTTCGTCTACTATTCTCCCCGGTTCCTTCCCCATCTAACTTACCTTATCTTCACAGCATTGCGGGAGTTGACTGAAGTGGAAATCCGCAGGTTCGTCGTCAGGGGTTACAGGGCAGTGTGAGTGAGCCTATTGGTCACCTGCAGGGTCTTTCTCTGGCATCAACCAATTGGTTGATGCCAGAGGAAGACCCTGCAGGTGACCAATAGGGCTCACTCGCACGGCCTTTTTAACTCCTGATTTCCGCTCCCGTTAACCCCTGCGATGCTGCGTTGGATAACAGGAGCAGAAATCCGTAGGGTAAAGGGCTGTGCAAGCGACCAATAGGCTCACTCGCACGGCCCCTTACCACTAGTTGCTAGGCAGAAAAAAAAAATCAACCTGGGACCCTGCTGCAACAGTTAAAAGTCCGTGCCAGCGACCAACAAAGTCGCCAGTACGGACATTTAACTGACACAGCAGGGACACCAGTGGTCTCCCCGCTGTGTCAGTTAAATGTCAGTGCCAGCGACCAACAAAGTCGCCGGTACGGACATTTAACTTAGCATAAATAACTTACTATAACTTCAGACACAATGCTGCCCTCTGTTGGTTTTACATTAAGTAGCATATGCTTGAAATCCAAAGTTATTATGCTACTCAGTGTAAAACCAACAGAGGGCAGCATTCTGTCCGAAGATATATTAGCCATATGTGGCAGTGTGTTCATTTTCATTTATTAATTATTTAAATAAAATATATCCCCATGATCCGCTGGTCTCCCCGCTGCAACAGTTAAGACTCGCTGACATTAATTCTGTCGAACTTGCAAACTCTTTTTTTCTATTTATTTAGGGGTTTTTTTGTATTAAACCATTACACTAAAGGATCATGGGAATATATTTTATTTGAATAAATGCAAATGAGCTCACTGCCACAGATGGCTAATATATGTTCGGACAGAATGCTGCCCTCTGTTGGTTTTACATTAAGTAGCATTGTTCCATATGCTTGAAATCCAGTTATTTATTATGTTACTTAATTAGTAGCTTCCGAAGTACGATAAAAAGAAGTTTGCCGTGTGCTTCAATGGATTCATTGGAGAACAGTCATTTTACAACGTCAGTACATGCACTTGGACACAACCACGTTCTAAGTATGCTCAGTACACTCCTCCAATCCATGATTGGAGGTAAGGAAAAATGCACCATCCCTTAACTTGTAGAACATCAATCATTGACAAGACATGTTCTAAATGTAACACCATTTTATTTAATAACAACTTAAGTGTGTGAATAGAGCATGTAGACGGTGGAGTGCCTTGCAAAACTTTGTCCAAAGGGATCTGTTAAAGATATTGTTTAGACATGTGGAAACATATCATATTTGTCAGTGCTTGGCATCACGTTTTAAACCAAACATCTCAGATAGGAGATTTATGAGTTAATAAACTACACGAGGGAAGGGGAAGTTAGACTGGTATCTAATCACAACGAACCGTCTGATTAATAGAATATGTTGCAAAATCACGCAGATGGAACCCGCTTGGGTGTGTTGAGTGTCAATCCAAAAATGCATTCCCATGATCGTCCTAGGACTCATTATTAAGCAAATAACCTGGTAATTTTTAAATGGCCTTTGCAGATATTTGTGTGTGCCCTTGCTTTCTTAATCCATTCATCCTGTGGTTCCAAAGCTACAGCCCATCACCAAAACCATACAAGTGGGAATAAGAGCCCATTATTTATACATACGTTAACTCGTGTACAGTTCCAGCATAATTCTCCTTACTTCCGTCCCACTGCCATAAATTGTGAAAACGGCTTTTCATTATGCGAACAGTTAACAGTGCCATTAATATTTCATTACTGAAGTCTGCCTCGGAAATATGAATTGGTGCTTAACATTTTTATGAAGTGCGCTTCCTCGTTTGCAATCTTAATATAGAAATGATTGTGCTAGTTTTTTTCCAGAACATTGATGGATTGAAGGATATCAATCTATCTATCTATCTATCTATAGACCACTCACTAATTGTTAAGTTGAGAAGAAAAATTCAATATCTGTGCTCGAATAACAAAAATAATCGCACTTTAATTGTATAAGACAATGCATGGGGTCTTTGTCTGGGTTTACATTGTTCAAGAAGGTCTTCTCAGGCAGGATAGGTCTCCACTGGTGTACCTCCGCCATATTTTGTGACACATTGCATTTTACGTTAGTATGCACGCCTGTATCATATTATTAGGATATTGTGAGGTTGCTGATTATCGGTGATTGGTTCATACAGCCATTGTATTGGTGGGTGGGATGAAGATGAGGGTTTTTTGGAAAAGAAATTAATTGGGTAATGCTGGTACTGCTACTCTGATCTACAGAGGCCAGTTTCCACAAGGTTAATGTTTGATATCCTCCAAACAAAAGCACAAGCAATAGATTTTGGAAGGTCACCTGGTACGAGTTTACATTTGAGAAATTCACAACTTGATATTATTCATCTAATTTTCATACATGTGAAAGCATGTCGTAGTGGAAATGTCTCATACACTGGGGTTAAGTTAAAGGTCCGATGAAAGTACTCAAGGTGGGATCTTCCTGTGTGTGGAAAAGGTGGTGGTAAATAGGTGATGGGAAAATGAGTTCAACTCCTTAGCTTAGATAGAGTTGGTAGAACATGAGATTGGGATTTCACTTTGTCCTTACAAATTCTGAGCATGGTCATATACCGGGATACGACTTCACTAAGCAAAGGGGACTACGCTCACAATGGTAAATATTGGGGTGTTTGATTTTGCAGCCCTGGGTCAAGCCTATGGCAGAGCCCCACCTAAATACATCATTGCATGGTCTAGTAAAACGCTCGAAGAAATCAGATCAAATATTACTTACAAAATATCGTTTTGCCCAGGAAAACACAGGATGGTCATCTGACATTGTAGTCCTTTGATAATTTTGGTCTTTGATCTGTTACAATATGTTACTGAATAAAATACAAAAATCTGTCACTCCTTTCTTTGAATAAGAGAGAGAAACCTTCATAACCTTCGCTAAGCCGGGAATATGACTCATCATCATGAGAACTCAGCTCTTTAGTATTAAAAAGTATTTTTTTCAGTATTTATCAGTGAAGATGATTGAGATGCTGGTTATCAGCTGGGACCCCTTGAGGAAAGTAAATAATTACAACAAAAAAGCACTAAGCACCCCGATCTCTGTACTAATATTTTTTAATTTTTGATGCTCACATTTTTAATGTATTTTTAAAATGAATTTAATGTTTTTTGGGGTTTTTTTTTTACCAGAAAAAGCCAGCCATTTCCGAAAACCAATATACAGGCCAACAATGAAACCAAGCTTGTAGATACAACAGACACAGCTTTATTCACCTTCTAATAAAACACACACAAACACCAGCAGATCGCATGCTTCCTCCGAGACATTTAGGGAAAACCCTACTTTCAAGGCTTTTTCAAGTTTCTAGAGACATTTCTAGAGGTATTTTCATCTAGTCCAGACACAAGCAGTAGCTGCGGCCAAACAAGAAGGAAAGAAAAACAACAAAAGCACAAATAAAAAAATAAGGAGGAAGGAAATAAAGTGAGATAAAAATATACAATTATATAAATTAACCACTGCTTCCCCCAACAGAGATAAATCCAGAAATATGAAATTAAAGCCGCAGGGATAGCTGTCTGAAACTGGTGTCAGGGAAACATAGAATTTAACAGTGGATACAAACCATCTAGTCTATCCAGTTTTTTTCCTCCTATGAAAACCTCAAACCATAGCTGTTCCTTGGTTTCATCATATATTCAGGATAGCATTATGCCTTGACGACTTCTTGTGACATCATATCACTCCCTGAATGGGTCGTATGGGTAAAATCAGGGCCCCAAGCGTTTTTTTTTTGGTTTTTTTGAAGCGGAGGAGAGAGAGAGGGGCACCGAGTGGTTTTCGCTTACCCGCTCGGCGCCCCTCTCTCTCTCCTCTGCGGCGAGTTTCCCTGTTCGGTCTCGGTGCCGGCTTGTAATGCAGAGTGCCGGAAGTGACGTGAATTTCCGGCGCTCAGCATTACAAGCCGGCACCGTGGCAGCACAGGGAGACTCGCCGCAGGACTGTTTAAGGGTAAGTACCAGTGGGGTACGCCCCCCCCGGCGTCGGCGGGGGGCGGCATTTTAAACTTCGCCACAGGCGGCGTTAAGTCTTCGGCCGGCCCTGGGTAAAATGCTATTCTATTGCTATTATTATCTTTTATTTATCAGCATCAAATGTCCATTGCTGGCACTATATAAATAAAAGATGATAATATACCGTATTAATAATAATCATCATCATCATAATGTGAAAGGCATGAACGTTCTATCTGTTTGCTATGGTAACATGATCACGTTGCACTAGAATCTGCTGCTGCATAGTGTGTATATAAAATAGGTTCAAATACATAAAATTGCACCCACAAGAATTTCTTACCTTATATTTCTGCCACCTCTCTGCTGTTCTGCGCGTTCTTTAGTAAATACCGGCTTACTGAGCTGTGACACCATCGCTCTTTCTTTCCCCCTGGAAACATGTAATTTTTTACGTGCTGTTGTAGGTTTTTAACCAGGAAATAGCCGGAAATGTTTATCCTTGCAAAAGGAAGTCAATTGATCCCGGTCTCACACAATAAGGTTTGAAAATGTGAGTCCATTCGGTGGCCATAAGCATCTTAGATTATGCCGGACAGCCCCGCTTGTGACTCATATCTCGTATTCAGACTCTCTTGCCAACTTTGTGGTTAGCGTGACTGTCTAATGCGCTTGTGTAATACCATGTAACGAAACACGTGAAAAGTCATGAGAAAATGCCCACGCAATACAAAAACAGTTGAAGGCAGATAAGACCCATTCGGCACATCAAGTAATTTCAATTTTCAGTTTTATTACAATTTCACTAGAATTTCCTGTTTTTAATGTTCTCCAATAAAATGATAAATGGGAAAAAACTATTTAATTATAATTATATTCTTCTTTCAGTGTAACAAACTACATTTAATGTGAGTACCTAATTAACTATCTTCATGCGTGATTCTCATTCTCCAAAAAAATTGCTCGGTGTCTAGTTCACACAGCTACATAATAAACCGTAGAGGGGGTGCCCACGGCTGTCAGCGGATCAATGTGTATCTAGGGAACATGAAAGAAATCTGATATTTTAGTTTTAGTTAGCTTTCTTTAATTTTTTTCTACTTTAATAAAGAATTTCTATATATTTTTTTGCTTTTAGATGTTAGCTCCCTGTTATGTACTGCTTTACATTAGGGTGAGGTTTATTATTGTTGCACTGAATTTACTGGTCAAGAAGAGTTATGGAATATAGATGTATGTCTATTATCAATATAAATTAGAAAAATCAGCATTGGTATACGATCTCACCAATGGAGACGTTACATATCCTAGGGATCTGCACTGTATCTAGAGGATGAAGATCATTGATAGATTTTTGTTTCTTGTGTTCTGTGTACTTGTGTTCCTGACCCCAATAAGCCAAAGAGGGGCTTAGTACAGGACAATTGGGGGCAGGATCAGGTGACTTTTTACATGTGGTGGTGGTGGTACTGGTGGGCGTCCATTACTACCATCTGAAACTTGAAATAAAATACCTGCGTTGACCACTTTTAGTATGTACATAGTTTGTTTCAATCTAAATGACTGTATCTTTGACTGTAATCTTTGACTGTATCTTTGGAAATAATGCAGTGACCTGATAGCAAGATCTTGAGCATTTCTGGTAATCAAAAATCATTGGTAGCCAATAGGCAATTTCATTGCTGGCCGAATTCAAAGGGCTTACCTAAGCGCCGATAAACCTCAGGGAACCCTAGTGCACTGCAAGGAGTGCAGGGGTCTATTCACTTAGATGCAAATGGAACTAAGTTCTAATTTACATATTCCACCTCTTATCCCCAGGGGAACCCAGGGACATATATTACCCAAGCGGGTGCTGATGACTGCCAGTGGCAATTTGCCACCCACTTTCCATCTATCCCAATGCAGTGGATAGTATGGAAAGATTTAGGAGGGACGAAGCATGCCTCCCTTCAACCCAATTGCCTGATCAGAATATTGGGGTTAATACATAATAAACTATATGAAGCATATCCTGTGCTTACACCCCATCCTGTTCACAATGGGATAGGGAGGTTAATAACCATCAAAATATAGATTAGACCAAAACAGGCTTATATTGGAAAGAAATATCAGTATAGAAACAGCTCTTGTTGTGATTGCATCTGCAGCAGTAAACACTCATTCAGACTTTACATTTGCTAAAGGACTCCTTAACCTATGAACTGCATACTTACACCACTTTAAAAAGATTGGTTATTCTGGCTGCCTAATCAACAACTGCAAATGAAGATGCTTTCTTCTATTTTGAGCAAAAATTCCTGATAGACCATAGTTACATGACAGACAGTGACCGTCCGTTTCCTCCTCAATGGGCTCCTACCATCCCCCTGCTGCTGATCATACGGATAGGGCCGACAAACATTAAGGACACACAACGAGACCCTTTATAAAATAATAGTTTAATAATGTACTAGCACCAAATGCATTCCTATCATTATTCACAAGCATCTTATATTTTTTTCCTGATCCTCAGAAAATCTATTCATTTATATAACAAAGTAAAGTGCTTTATTATGATGTTTATAAATAATGTTGAAGTTGGTAGACACTTTGAATAATAGATTTGATTTATATGATGCCCAAAGAGTGAGAATATAATTTGCGCTTGCTTTTATTGCGTTGCTAGGCAATACATGGCTGGCTCCTGCTTGTTTTGCTTTTGCCTTCGCTCGAATAATTAAATGTGTTTAAATATTGTATTGTTTAGGGGGAAAACAACAAAACTTGTCTTTTTTTTATGAAGATGCCATCTTTTTTTTTTTTTTAGAAAGATGTCTGTGTGGCTCATGAAGATAAAAGAAAAAAGCCACATGTCTCCCTTTGAAACCAGAAGACAGAATTCCGTGCTGAATGACAATAATCTAATTACCTAAAGCAATTAATATTTCTTATTAAGGTATTAGCCTCATGTATCAAGGGTTAAAAGCCTGTAATTCCTCTTGTATTATATCCCATTGATTTTTTTTCTCCTACTCCTGATATCTTAATTTTCTTTCTAGTGCTTTAATGTCACCTCATAACCTTATTGCTACTTTACCTCTACCTTGCATGTTATATATTCACTCTTAACCATCGTAATCTGTTTCCCACTTCGGAATCATTCATTATGCCCCACCTGGTTGCCCTGCTTTCTCACTTACTTGTTTTATATAATTTTCACTCCAGATTGAAACTCTGTAGGACCTTAAGACCAAATGATGTCTCCAAAGCTGCAATTTGTAAACTATAGGCATAGGCTAAACTCATTTACTTCTAAGGACCTAGGTGGCATTAAGGTGACCACATGCCCTAGGTTGCCAGAGACAGTCTTCGAATTAGAGGATCTGTCCTGAGCAGTTCCACCCTGGGACAATATAATATTCATAAATGCAAACATAACACAGTCGGCAAGTGTTTGAAGTGGGCGGATGTCAACATGTGCATTTGTGTGTCTATTGTTCTGTAGGTGATCCCTTGACTGTTGTAGCTTCGTTTTTCCGGGCATTAAAACCCCAATAATGACACCACACCATAGAATATGGATAAGAAAAGGCCACAGCCAATTTTATTTATTGGAGTCATTGTCACGACAAAACCTGAAACAATATACATAGGTGCGTTAACAAGGACAATGACTCAAAACACCAACATTTAAATATATACAATAAACACCCAAGCTTGCCAAGTAATCCAGGTACCATAACCAAATACCACTTAAGGAAGGGACATACCGAGATGCCCCCACCCTGACCTGAGGTTCCCAGCACTGACAGCCAAGAACCTCCCACCAGATGTTACCAACCATTCACTTACCACCACATTAAACCCCTGGATACCTGGCAAGCTGCCGCCAGAAAAAGGGAGGGAGGGTGGGACACGCAACCAGGTAAGCTAACCACAAGAATGGTTCCTGAGCACGGGAAAACAGCCACTTAAATAATCTTCCCCCAACTCCACCCCCGAAATTCCCACCAAAAAGCCTACCCCTCCTCCGCACAACAGTCAGGGTCCACTATAGCCCATGCTGGCCCCCCCGTGGGCATCATTCTTCTAGCACATACATCAGGTCCAGGGTTTGTCTGTATTGGGACGTCTTCTTCAAAGTCACTATATGTAAGAACTAGGGTTATTTGGTAATGTTTGGGGAAAAAAACAAGAGCAATTTTTAATGTTTTTGCCATGTCTTTCTTCAACTGTAATTTCTCTTTCTCAATTAGTGAACCCACGTTATTATATTTTGTTTTTGTCAGTACAAGTAAGGTTATCTTTTGAGACCATATTCAAATGTTTGATACAATGTTTTGTTTGAATACAATTTTAAAAAGTAGAAAAAAATGAACAAAAAAACAACAAGATTTATATTGAGAGAAAGAGAGGTGCGGAAACGCTTCCCTTTTGTCAGGAACCACTTTTTCGCTGCCTGAACCATGGCTTTTTTATACTTGTGGTGTTTACATCTGCAACCACTAGTGGCCACCCTCTGCCCTCTGGAACACTCAGAACTCAGGTGTGCCTTGTTACCTGGGTTGAGCCCTAGTCTACATCCAGCTGGGCCTTGTTACCTGGAGTACCCTGCCTTTATGAACCTGCCCTGCCCTTCAGTCAGGGCCTTTGTATTGAAGTCTATGGACCTTCCTGCTGTGGCTCTGCACCTGTACTGTTCCTGGTTCCCTGCTTTGTCTCCTTCCAAGTGGACTCCCTGCTTTGTGTCCTTCCAAGTGGACTCCCTGCTTTGTGTCCTTCCAAGTGGACTCCCTGCTTTGTGTCCTTCCAAGTGGACTCCCTGCTTTGTGTCCTTCCAAACGGGCTGTGTGCCTTTTGTACCCTTCCAAGCGGGCTGTGTGCCTTTTGTACCCTTCCAAGCGGGCTGTGTGCCTTTCGTACCCTTCCAAGCGGGCTGTGTGCCTTTCGTACCCTTCCAAGCGGGCTGTGTGCCTTTCGTACCCTTCCAAGCGGGCTGTGTGCCTTTCGTACCCTTCCAAGCGGGCTGTGTGCCTTTCGTGCCCTTCCAAGCGGGCTCTCTGTCTGTCGTGCCCTTCCAAGCGGGCTCTCTGTCTGTCGCGCCCTTCCAAGCGGGCTCCCTGCCAAAAGACTTATTACCTGTATTTTATTTTGCCATACGTCCGGTTACTTGCTTAGACTATATTACCCTTATTTGCTGGTCCTGTTATATACATGAAATACACTGCATTACCTGGATTTCTGTTTGTGGTGTCTTTGTTTGCATAATCATGCACCGTGGGTTACATACTGAACCCCAAGTATCCCCTGCGCATGGGCTCCTACCTGACCTGATCACCCGAGTCCTGACACCTTTCTTCACAAGTCTGTCTTCATTATTCTTGGAGTACATCCGCAAAAGGGCGGAGCCACTGGGACAGCCTTTTCCCCGTTCCTCCAATCGAAGGAGAGGGTGTGCCCAGAGGCTCCGCACTTTTTGTTTTGCTCCGGGAGGCCTGGTTCACAGAAAAAGGGACGAAAAAAGATGACACGCTGAGAAGCGGACGAACAATAAGGACAGAAGACAGAAGAACAAGAAGAGGCAAGAGAAGAAGCCGAGCTCTTCTTAACTGAGAATCCAGCATCACCAGAGCTGCTAAACAAATGTAAAATCTGACAGTAACATTAGAATCTGATGCCAAAATAGCGTATGCTTTATCTCTGGCAGTATACAACCACTCCATAAAACCAAGTGTTCAGACACAGCCGCCCCCCGCAATCTTTAGCAATGACGGATCACCATACCTGGGAACTCTCCGGGATTGATCGCTTCACCAGTTCTCCCAATCCTCCGGGTCGCAGGAGCATGGTCTTGACACTCTCCGCTCCCCGCCCATTTTCCCTTTAATTGGGGGTTGTTTCCTGCTGACGTCATTGGGACCGCCCACCGACGTCATCGGGACCGTCCTGGCCGCAAGGGAAGGCTCTGGGTAGCCGGAGCTCAGAAGTTCCCAGGTATGCGGATCACTGGTGCTTTAGGGACATCATCTGATAGTGTAGCTGATACGTTAATAAATAATAAATATTAAACAATAAAAACATTTTTTTTTTAAATTGACAAATACATTACTCTGCCCCCAAATTCAAAAGATTTAAAAAATAACAAAAACAAGCATGTGTAAGGAAGAACTTTGCTCCCTTCTGCTCAATAGGGGGGTAAACACCCTGGTCATAGAAAGGTTAAACATACATAGGATACGCCTAAAGAGTCTTTTTGGTCTTCAAATCCTGTGATGGGAAAATTATGTTTTTTTTTTGTAAATGTAGATCCTTGAACACATCTCAAATCTATATTTTGTGGAATAAAGCATACCATTCAGAAACTGCCAGGCACAAGTTCTCATTAAATTCAGACAAACAAAACCTTTTTGTCTTCAAAGATATGGTTGGTGCTGCAGTGAAACATTTTGATGAAACATGAAATTAAGGGCATTCCTACTGAATAAAGAGTTATTTTGCTTGTCTTATGAAGCTGCAAGAAGTTTAACCCCTTAAAAAACAGGGATATTTTTACACTAAAGGACCAGAGCCTTTTTCACGTTTTTGCTGTGTCTTTTTTTAACCGTAATTTTCTTTCTCATCAAGTAGGGCTTTCTTTTGAAACCACATTCATACACATTATATGATCAAAAGTATTTACACACCCTCCTAATTATTAGACTCGGGGGCTGGCCAACTCTTTGTGTTCATCTTCGTGAGGGGAAAAAATCTTTGTATTCCGCGAATATTCACCCGTTCCTGTCTTCTGTTCCGTGTGCATTCCGTGTAATATTCGGGGTTTTTTTTAGAAGGAGTAAATACGGGGTTAACACGGTACGTACTACGCAGCAGCTTTGGCGCCAGGAGTTTAAATGTCCGTAAGAGCAACTCTATTGGGGCCTCCTCTGCCATCAACCAATGAAGTACACCTGTTGGCGGCCAATAGGGTCGCTCGTCCAGACTTTTGAAATCCTTTCCCACCAACTTGGCCGGCAGAGACCACTGGTCTCCCTGCTGCAACAGTTAAAAGTCCGTACGAACTACCACATCTAGGAGTAACTGTTCAACCACTGCACACTTATATAGTGAGGCTGCTGAGTCCTAAAGCACATAGAACATTAAAATCATCCGTCCTGATGCCAGAAGAACGCTACATACTAGAATGCATAGTGCCTACTGTAAAGTTTGGTGGAGGAGGGATAATGGCCTGGGGCTGTTCTTCAGTGTTTTGACTCCTTAGTTCAAGTGAAGGCAAATGTTAATGCTAAAGAATACATTTTAGGCAATTATACACATCCAACTTTGTGGGAACAGTTTGGGGAAGACCCTTTTCTATTCCAGCATGAATGTGCCCCAGTGCACAAATCAAGGTCCTTAAAGACATGGTTGGATGAGTTTCGGGTAGAAGAACTTGACCGGTCGCACAGAGCCCTGACCTCAACCACATGGAACACCTTTGGAACAGAGATTGATGAGCCAGAATTTCTCATCCAACATGCTGGAAAAATCGTATTTGGCCCAAATGTTGTCTTGTATTCACTAATCTTTTGCTTATGCCATGCATGCTTAAATTCCATAATTAACCTCTCACACCTGGAAAACCGTTCCACTTTTCTACCACCCTGTCAGTAAAGCAGAACTTCATTACAATGCAACTAAACCTCTGACCCAGTAGTTTTAGACTATGACTTCTTGTCCTCATATTTATTCACTTTTGAAATGTACTTCCCTCTACTTTGCTGAATCCCTTTACGTATATACATATTTCTATAATTTCTCCTCTCTCTCTTCTCTCCTTCAAGCCATACATATTAAGACCATCCTTCCTTGCAATTTGTATCTTACAAACAGCAGTAAAACAGTAAAAACTAAAGAATGAATCCCAGTCTCAGATCCCTGAAGAACTCCACTAATAACAACACCCTTATCTAAAATCTGAATATGCAATAGCTATTGTCACCCCCCCAAGTCTAACATTTTAGTATTACATTTAAAATGAATTAGATTAGTTTGACATGATCTCAGTGTTTCTAATTGTGCAAGCCACTTACATCCAGATATCCAAATTATTTCCTTTAATATGGGTTCTATTAGACTTCGGATTCATAGAAAATTTTAATTTTCGTGAAAATTGCCCCAAAAGGCCCTTCAAATTTAATTTGAGCCCAAAGGTCAGGTAAAAGTCATTGTTCAAAAACAAAAAGACTGGAAACAAAACAAAAAAATTTGTCCAAATCCTTTTTTGTCGATTTCCACAAGTCTAGTTTCTTTTAATTTGACCTCTGCTGACCTACGTCTTATTTTCCTGCTTTCTCCCTGCTGTTGCTAAAAGAAAATAGTCCTCATCACAATCGCATAAATTAAAATTACGAATATTTGGTAATATAGTGATTGGTAGTTTAAGTATTAGCCATATTGAAGCTGAGATGTGTGTCTGGTAGGGCCAGCATTCTAATGATTTCCCTGTCTTGAAGTTCATCCCTCCCCCACACCTTGCCTTACAAATGTTCTCTAAGCCACACTCCAACTTCTTCCAGTCCGACTTGTACAGTACACTAATGGAATGTAATACCACCAATGTTCTTGCACCCCCCTCCCCGAGGCCAGAAGGTGCCACTCCACTCCTGATCGAGCCTATACTGACTGCTGGGTACAACAGCCTATCTTTAGCTTCAGGACATATGGTTACTATGGCGGTTCCCATGATATAGATTAGGTAATGCTTCCTCTGCCACAATCAAAGCTTCAAGATTTTACAGTTCTGTAAGCGAAATCAATATAACAGTGTTTACAGTTAAAAACAAGCCATATAAATATATACTGATATGTACGGTCGAGGGGAGAGAGAGAACGAGCTTGTTTGGTACCCAGGGGCAATAACGGAGTCTTTAGTTGAATGAGGTAATGCCATTCTCTACCAGATAATACACCCACTTTATTTATTTTTGTTCCTTCCACCCTTTTGAATTTAAATCTAATATCGTGTTATCGCATATGATATAGTGTTTCCTGTAATTGTGCTGTCATGACCACTAACTGTTATATATTTGTGATACGTATAGTTACAGGAACTACTCGGTGGAAATCAACAGCTATGTTCGTTTTCTTTTTTACTTCTTGCCTGTCCCTTATAATATAAAAAAAGACTTATTGGTGATAGAAGTTTTTAGATTTCCTGTGAAAATCCACCAGAGAAAAGAACCATTGATTTCCTTGAATGTTGCTAGGTCATTTCTCTCTGGTATTGCTCACCAATGTGGGTCTTTGTCACATTTTATGCAAAAAGGTGTGTGGTGTCACTGATGTCTCATGAATGTTAAGCTAGGGTGAACCTATTTTCAGAGGTCAGTCCTCTCTGTCCCCTTGGTTATTATTTGTCCCCCAAACCTGTTAAACCTAAAGTTTTTGGCATTTTATCTTGTCAGAAAAATATTTGTGGCAAAATAAGGGATTTGACTGATGTTGTGCACAATGTGTTCTTGAAATATTGTTCCTGAGTAGAGTTTAAGACCAGCAAAACCCCTAGTTTCTGGGCAGCACAAATCAATAATTCATGATAAATATTGTTGACAAAAAAGCCATTTTACTTATTTTTTCCTTTTCTCCTGGCGAGTCCAAACAATTTGTAAATTTCTGTCAGGTGACCCTTGGTATACCAGCCCCAAGTAGGCCAAAGCCTTCTTGCTCTGAGTCAGCACTACCTGAAGCTGCATGTAGCAGCAGTGCCGAACATCCTCGCTATAATAATCTTGTCCACCCCACCTACCAAAGTAAAGTGTGATTTTTAGTTACTGCCAAGGATTCACAGAGGGGTCATGTGATGGTGCATTGGTGGGAACTAGGGCAAAGACTGCTTCTAAACTATTCTATGGTGAAGCAGATTTGATAAAGATGATACCTTTATCGGCTAACTGAGCTATAATGGATACATTTTTTGAGACTATCTATGTCTCTTCTTCAGGCATATTATATATGAAATAACATTATTGGTATAATATGTCTGAAGAAGACACCTACATAGTCTGGAAAGACTACGTCAGTTAGCCAAAAAAGGTATCATCTTAACAAAATGAGCTTTCTCTCTTTCTTTGGTTATTGGCTAACATAGTCTCTTGCGGGACACGGCCAAGACTGCCCTCTAACATCAGCGGGCGGTCCCAATGACGGCGGTGGGCGGTGAAGCAGGAAATAAAACCACTACCAGGGCCAACACAACCATTACTGGTGCTACCTGAGCAAAGAAGGATGATAGCAGCAACCTATTTTTGGTCCAGAAGGTAGTGAAGAAGATGAGGGAAGGTCTACTCTTGCAGCAGGAGGAGGCTATGCCCCATCCCGAATTCAAAGCTTGATCCAGCCTGCCCGACACCATGACCCTGACAATATCACTGCAGCTGGTGTAGGCACACAGAGTGACAGGTGGGGGCACACTTGGAGCAGAAGGGCATCGGGGCTATAGCTCTTAAATACTCCATGTTGAGGTTATGGATGACATGGGCGTAGGAACCCCTAAAAATCTGGGGGGATAGCTTTTTTACTGGTAGGGTATACCTGACCATTTCACCAACAGGGACTTTTATGACATTGCATTCTAAATACATAGACATTAATATGTAGTTGGTCCCCCTTTGCAGCTATAACGGCTTCCACTCTTCTAGGAACGACTTCCACAAGATTTTGGCTCGTTTCTGTGGGGAATTTTTGCAAACCATGCCTTTATGGACCTTGTTTTGTACACTGGGGCACAGTCATGATGGAATAGAAAAGGACCTTCCCCAAAACTGTTCTCACAAAGTTAAAAGCATAGTGTTGTCTAAAATGTCTTGGTATATCACCTTCAGCTCATAAAACGTTCTACTAGATGAATGGGAGAAAATTCCCACAGAAACTCACAAAAAAAGAAAAATCTTACAACCACAGATGGACCCCACTGGACACGGCCACAGAGACTACTATGATGTGTGAACATATCCACACGCTTAAACACTTGAATAACATACACACACATGCACACACTAACATACACACACACACTGGGTTAAACATGTGTTACAGGGAATCATTATCTTCCCTTTAAGTATGACATGCCTGCTCATACACACATATGCACTGCTCTTACGCATGCCTGCCCACAAAAACACACATATACGCTGCAATTGCCTGCAGATACACACTTGCCAGTACTCACACAAATGCACTACCCTTATACACGCCTGCCCAAACATACATAAACTGCTCACACACACACACCTCCCCATAAATATACACTGCCCTTGCACATACTTACACAGACGTATACATTATAAGACAAATACACTCCTTATATACACACATATACACTGCCCATACAGACGTACACGTATACACTGCCCATACAGATGTACACGTATACACTGCCCATACAGACGTACACGTATGCACTGCCCATACAGACGTACACATATACACTGCCCATACAGACGTACACATATACACTGCCCATACACGCGTATGCACATACATGCACATATACACAGCTGCCCTATACACAAACACATATGCCTGCCCAAGTACCCATACACATGCCTCACCATATGTATATGCACACACAAATCTACCATCAGACCCCCCACCTTCGTTCTCCACATCAGACCCCCCCAAAACCTTTGTTCTCCACATCAGACCCCCCCAAACCTTTGTTCTCCACATCAGACCCCCCTCCACAACCTTTGTTCTCCACATCAGACCCCCCACCCGTTTTCCACATCATACCCCCCCACCTTCGTTTTCCACATCATACCCCCCCACCTTCCTTTTCCACATCATACCCACCCACCTACCTACGTTTTCCACATCATACCCACCCACCTTCGTTTTCCACATCATACCCCCCCACCCACTTACCTACCCACATCATACCCCCCCACCTTCGTTTTCCACATCTCTTACCTTTCTCTTTCTGCTTTCTCTTCCTCCTTTATGATTTCTCTTCCTCCTTTCTGATTTCTCTTCCGCCTTTCTGATTTCTCTTCCGCCTTTCTGATTTCTCTTCCAACTTTCCTTTTTGCCGCTCGCAGTCTGTGCAGTGCGGCTGCGCACAGCTGTTTATGCTGAGCGCCGGGGCTGGATATAAACGTCATATCCCGTCGCCCCGGCGCTCAGTTACAGACAGCACGCTGGTGAGTGTTACCTTAATGCAGCTGCAGCCTGCAGGACTGGTTGGGGAGATCACGGATTTCCCTAACCAGTCCTGCAGGCTGCAGCTGCTGATCGGGCAGCTGTGAGTGCACTCGACTCACATACAGCCCTGGGGGGGATTTCTATATTATCGGTCCCCCCCTTATGATTTCCTGGGGGGGATCCGTCCCCCCCGGTTCCTACGCCCGTGATGGATGAGTAGCACACATCAACTGACTTGACCAGGACTTGAACCCAGAGTTCCATGTTACTGGCTCTCTTCTTTACCGATTTGCCAGCCAGTTCAGTTCTGAACCTACAAACCTTGTTATAAATGCCAACTCTCCCCAGCTGTGTCTGGTCAGGTGTCTGAATCTCTGCCTATAAAAAAGGCTTCCTGTCACTATACCATTGCATTATCTCAAGCCTCTACTTACCTGTTATCGATTTTTGACTGCTTTGCTATGCTGCCTTCTTCTACCTACTGACCTCGGCTTCCCTGACTTCACGTCTACATTTTGTCCCACCCTCTCAGCTCTGCTAAAGACCAGATTGCAACTCAAAGCTCAGGGGCTCAACCACCTGGGTAACGAGTGGTTACTTCTGGCAGAAGACCTTGCTAATCTTGCTGCTGGACTCCAAAACCTGCTCGCATCAGTATCATTACTTAAACTCACATTTTGGCATTCTCCCTCCTACCTTACTCTGGGGGATCAGTTCTTTGAGTTTTTCAAATATTGTTTTAAATATTCTTAAGAACACAGGGACGCCACAATTTATTCTTGCCATGGGCCCCGGAAGTCTTCAACGCAGTATCGGGGACTGTTGAAAGTCTTCATCCTAAGTAGAACATGGAACCAGACCTCTTTATATTGTTGATCTTACAGAACAATTATTATTTTAAATGATATCTGGTTTATTCTAAAAGCTTATATGTTCCAGATTGAAATACAAAATTAGAGCACAAGTGGTTGCATGACTCAACCTTTACTTAATATCTGTCTCAAACTGATCTGCTAATCTTTTAATTATCAACAAATGGCTCATTACATGGACATTTTTCAGTAAAAAAAAGGGGGGAAAGTATGTAACATACACAATGAGTCAACTCAATTTTCTCTTGACCATCTGTCATGGTTCTTTAATTTGAGATGTCTCATTAGGCTGTGTATATGTGAACAGTAATATCTTCCATGTGAACTTTTAATGCAAGAAGATTATTGTGAGATCTTAATAAGCCTGGCGATCAGAAGATATACAAAGGGGATGGATTTATGAGTAGCTCCACTGTGTCCTTGGACGGGAACTATCTTTTTAAACTTAAAGGTCCAGTCTAATGTCCCTGACACCCCCATTTAAAGAAGAATGCATTATAACGTACTTTTACAGAAGAGGCAGCCCTGCAGCAGCTGCACCCTCCTCCTCCATGATCTGACTATTCTTGCCACTGATTGGCTGGTTGAAATCAATGGCAGCACTTTCCACTCATGCGCACTGGAGTTTGAACAGTACCCTACATGCAGTGTTCACCGGGATGTGCCTGGCCTAATATATTTACTGTGGGGCATTTAACTGGTATTGGGGAAAGAGGCAATACACACCATGAGGAAATTCTACAGAATCCCCCCCAATACTGTGTAATAAGGACAACATGAAAAATTAAAGGGGCCAGGCAGCAACGATATGCATGTGATGGCTGAAGTGTCCCTTTTACAAACAGGATGCATAATTATCTATATTATTTTTATCTTTTATTTCCAGGACTGTACAGTGAGCTTATACAGCGACATTATAATATTATGTCCACTGACAAGTGAAGTGACATAATATAATATAATAAGTGGGATATATTGGGCAACAAGTGAACGTTTTGTCCTCAAAGTTGATATTTTAGCAGCGTAAGGAATATAGCGACTTTGACAATGGGCAAATTGTGATGGCTAGACGACAAGGTCAGAGCATCTCCAAAACCATAGTTCTTGTGGGTTGTTCCTGATCTGAAGTGGTCGGTACCTATCAAAAGTGGTCCAAGGAAGGAAAAGTGATGAACCGGCGTGCAGCCAAGGCTTATTGATGCACGTAGGGGGTGAAGGCTGGCCCGTGTGGCCAAATCCAACAGGCGAGCTACTATAGCTCAAATTGCTGAAAAAGTTAATGCTGGTTCTGATAGAAAGGTGTCAGAACACACAGAGCATTGCAGTTTGTAGCGTATGGGGCTGTGTAGCCGCAGACCGGTCAGGGTGTCCATGCTAACTCCTGTCCCCTGCCAAAAGTGTCTACAGTGGTCACCTGAGCATAACTGGACTACAGAGCAATGGAAGAAGGTGGCCTGGTCTGATGAATCGTGTTTTCTTTTACATCACGTGGATGGATGGATGGCTGGCTGGGTGGGTGTGCGTCGCTTGTTATGGCTGATCGGTGTAGATATAGAAAAGCGATACATTCCACTTTTATGAAAAAATACAGTAATAAAAGCCTATATTGACTGCTTTTATTTTTTTTTTCTGTATACGATAAAAAGAGGAGAGAGAATGTTTCTTCTTTGTATATTAAATGTATCCGCAAGTGATGATCTGACTCACTTACGCTTGACACATTAACAGAGAACTGGAAGTCGTTTTCCACATGGGTTGGCTGTCACTTTTTCCGAGCGTTTAAACATCGACTGCTTTAATCTATGTAGGATTGTATTTTTAGCTACAATACAGAGTTCTTAAATATTACAATATATAAATATGAGCAATTTAGGTTTTGATGCTCAGTCATCATTCGATTTAACACCTTGCGGGATACTTTCCATTCCTTGTCTTCCTTTTAGTTTTCTTTTCCTGATTTGTTTATCTTCTGTGGTCTCTTATTTCTCCTCCACCCTCCCTTTTAATTTCCTGCTTTTCTATGTCATGATTTATACATTGTTTAGCATTGTATTATTTTATTTTTATTATTCTCATAGTCATTATTTTATAGTAGTGGTTATAGTTCATATAGGTACTTAATTATTTACTGTGCAACAGTTTTTGGCAGGTGTGAAAAAAATGCTATAAACAATGAATGCTTTCACAAATGCTAATAGCTTATTTTTATCATGTAACAAAATGCAAAGTGAGTAAACAAAAGAAAAATCTAAATCAAATTATTATTTGGTGTGACCACCCTTTACCTTCAAAACAGCATCAATTCTTCTAGGTATGCTTGCGCAGGTTTTTAAGGAACTCTGCAGGTAGGTTGGGCTCTATGGGACCATACCATCACTTCCAGGACTCCTTGTTTTTCTTTACACTGAAAATAGTTCTTCTTAATGACTTTGGCTGTATGTCTTGGGGTTGTTGTCCTGCTACCGAACACATCTGGGGCCAATCAGATGCCTCCCTGATGGTATTGTATTATGTATATTTATCTGCCTGCCCTTCTCAGCACTGAGGAGACCATTAGTTCTCACCAAACCCAACTCCATCTGCAGAAATCCAGCCCCAAACTTGCAAGGAACCTCCGCCATGCTTCACTGTTGCTTGCAAACACTCGTTCTTGTATTGCTCTCCAGCGGTGCAAACTGCCCTGTGCTACAGACAAATATTTCTCATTTTGGCTTGGTTTCACATCGGAGGTATGGCTTTTTGGCCGCAAGTTGCCCATGAAAATTCTCTTCTGAGCAGACTTCCCTGCACAGTAAAAGGGTGTACCAGGGTCCCACTTTGTTCTGCCAATGCTGAGTTGATGGCACTGATGCACATCTTTCGTTTGCAAAAGGAAGTAAGAATGATGTGTTATTCCACATTTCTGACCACTGCGTCTAGTTCCCTCGACATGCCCATTTCTTTGTGTTTCTTCAAGACAGCTAGGACAGAACATCTAGAAACCCCTATTGCCTTGAAATCTCTGCCTAGGAGAGACCTTACTGATGCAGTATAAGTACATTGTGTCTTGTTGCTGTCCTCAGTCTTGCTATGGTGTATGACTTTTCACATTAAACAGCAACCTCACCATCACTACACAACTGTTTCTGCTTATGATTGTGTTTTAACCTACATATTAAAATGATGAACATTAGCACCCGTTTGGTATAATTTTTTAAACATGCACCTTACTATATGCCTACAGAATCCAGGACTTTGTGCATGCGTACCTAGAAGAATTGATGCTGCTTGGAAGGCAAAGGGTGGTCACATCAAATATTGATTTCATTTAGTTTTGGCTCACTTTATATTTTGTTAAATTATAAAAATAAACTATTAACATGTCTAATTTTGAAAACATTCTTACTTTACAGAATTTTCTCACACCTGCCTAAAAAATTGGCACAGTACTGTAGGGGCTCTGTACCCCCCCCAAGATTTTTGTATTACTTCTGCACCTTCGCACATGGGGTGGGATAGAGGAGAGACAATTGTTGGACTCCTTAGTTAATATTTTATTTAAGGGTTTTATTCGAATGTATTATTTTGTGAATTATAGCAACGGTGTCAGAATGAGAGAGAGACTGTGTATGAGAGGTTTGTGGAAAGATTATACAAAAGAACCAGATGAGAGTATGAGTGTATGGAAGATTGATGGAGAGAAAGCGAGAAGCACAGCAGAGGAGAGAAATTACAAAATTTGAGAAGAAAGTAGATAAAGAAACAAAACTAAATGAAACTATTTAATGCAGAGAAGCAGAATAGAACGTGAAACATTAAACAGAATAAAAAGTGAGGCTTTTAAAAGGCACTATGAACGAGTAATAAAAAAGAAATGTAGAGAAAATGTATTGATCATCATCAAAATGCTACAATTGTGTTTAAAAATATAACAAGTAATAAAAGAGCCAGGGATACAACAGGGATTTGATGGCCGCACATTCATTTGATTCAATAGAGAAACCCATTACAGATATAAAAGTCCTGTGTAGTTTATTTGCCTGTTTACAGAGTCAGGCTGGGAAATCCAATAAAGGAAGGTGCTGCAGCTGGATGCAAAAAACTACAGGAACAAAGAGATAAACTGACCTGATGACAGTGACGTGTTTAATGGCTTTCCCTACCCGGTAGATTAGTTGGGATCACAGACACGTTCCTTGGGCCATCTGGAAGCTTTACTGTTTACAAAACAAAAAGCCCATAAGGCACAAAGAAGGTAATAAATAAGAAAAAAAAGGTAACAGGGTTATATCCTATAATATTTTTAGTTATTTTTTAGTAAATTTTAATTGATTTTTAAGATTTTTTTTGTAAATTTTCACGTACAGTTATATACTCCTATGATTGAAAGCCTGAAGACCTCTTCTTGGCTGACGATTAGCTGACGATTAAATGGTTAATTATAATATTAAAGGTTTTAGTGGTATGATTTGCAATGGCCCAAGAAACTGATCTGATCAGAAGCTTTTCTAAAGATAAATAAAATAAAGATCCTAATGGCTGTCTGCTACAATCGTAACCTTAGAATAAATAAATAAAAGTGCCTGCATGCTGGCAGCTGATCTCAGCATGCAGGAATAAAGAAAAAGACATGTATATGTATATATATATATATATATATATATATAACTACGACTTTATATATATATAGATAGATAGATACTCACTGGCCACTTTATTAGGTACACCTGTTCAATTGCTTCAACAAAAATAGCTAATCAGCCAATCATGTGGCAGCAACTCAATGCATTTAGGCATGTAAACGTAGTCAAGACAATTTGCTGAAGTTCAAACCGAGCATCAGAATGGGGAAGAATAGGGATTTAAGTGACTTTGAACATGGCATGGTTGTTGGTGCCAGAGAGTATTTCAGAAACTGCTGATCTACTGGGATTTTCATGGACAGCCATCTCTAGGGTTTACTGAGAATGGTCCGAAAAAGAAAAAATATCCAGTAAGCGGCAGTTGTGTGGATAAAAATGCCTTGTTAATGTCAGAGGTCAGAGGAGAATGGGCAGACTGGTTTGAGATGACAGAAAGGCAACAGTAACTCAAATAACCACTCCTTACAACCAAGGTATGCAGAATCTTATCTCACACAACACGTCGAATCATGAAGCAGAAGGGCTACAGCAGCAGAAGACCCCACCGGGTGCCGCTCCTGTCTGCTAAGAACAGGGAATTGAGGCTACAATTATATACATATATATATATTTATTTATTTATTTTGACTTGTGCATGGCAAGCAAAATGGTTTGGGGCAAAAAGGTGATATAGCAGCAGCAGTAGTAGTAGTAGTGGTAGTAGTGCACTGGCAGGTAAACACATCGAGCCCTAAGGTACAGGAGGCCCAATAGTTTTATTTAGAGATTGGTTATGTTGTGGATGACTATCAAACCCATTATGGAAGCCTAACCCATAGCTTTACTTGTTTGATTCATCAGTATAGCTACGAACTTCCAGGCTCTGGCTACCCAGAGCAGGGCCGGCCCAAGACATAATGCCGCCTGGGGCGAAGTTTAAAATGCCGCCCCCCCTCCTGCCGACGCCTGGGGTCAGTATCTATCCTTCCTCTCCCTCCCTATTATCTACCCTTCCTCTCCCTCCCTCCCTCCCTATTATCTACCCTATCCCCCCCCTTTGTACCTTTCAGCAGTCCTGCGGCGAGTCTCCCTGCTCTGCCACGGTGCACGCTGCTTTACTGCTGAGCGCCAGAAATGACGTCATATTCCGGCGCTCAGCATTACAAGCTGGCACCGAGACCGAGCTAGAGGAGAGGGGCGCAGCGCGGGTACTGACAACTTGGTAAGCGAAAACCACTCGGCATCCCACTCGGCGCTTGAGGCGGCAAAGTGCCGCCTCTTCAAAAGTGCCGCCTGGGGCAATTGCCCCACTCTGCTCCATGGTAGGGCTGGCCATGTTCAAACACCACTTTTGCAACCCACCGCCACTTCACTCAGAGTCTCCAGGCAAAACTTGGAGGATTCCCAGGTTTGCTCATCATGAGTTTCATTCTTATTTAATTTGAATTCAAAAATGGATAAAAGAAATTTTTTTTAAAGTAATGTCTTTCATATCATTTTTAAAGAACTTCCAAAATAATTTTCTGAAATTTTCTTGTGCTATATTCCTCGCCATCCTTCTCATGTCTTGTGCCGATTTTCTCCTCCTGTCATCTCGCAGGTTAATACATTTACCAAAGGTTGTAGATTCGGCCTGCAGGAAGCAGCAGGAATTTGACTCTTTTAGTGAATTTGCCCCTCGGTGCTTTAAAGTTGTTTCATTTTTTCCATTTCCGAGGATACTGTGTTCTCTCATTGTTCCCAACAAGTTTTCCACCACATTAAATAAGCTTTATATTAAAACCGGTAACTTTTCAATTTGCAAATATGCATTTTAGATGATATTTTTGCGCATATGATTACAAACGCTTACACTAATAGTGTCCCTGGGAACAATACTGATTTTAAAATTATGTGAATCATGATATTATATGTCAAAAGGGATTTAACAACAGTAGAAGTTTAAAAAAAAATAGGTACTAGGCACAGGAACAAACGGCTTGCTTTAAAGTATTATAGAGATAATACTTCAAAGGCCCATATATACAAATGATTTAGGGGATTCTGTAACACATACCTGCCATGTCTCCTGGTCTCTGGGGGATTGTCATGCCTAGCTTCCCTTCTATCCTGCTTTTATGGGGAGTGAGGATCATGACCTGGTTGAGGAGATCATCTGATCTTCTCTGACTGGACCAGGGAGCTGTAAAATCAATGAAGGTCATCTAATGCAAATCCAATGTGGTCTCCTTGCACTGCTTTGAAGCTTAGTGCTTCAAGGTGGCTATTGGGGTAAGGAGGGTAGGTGGCCCTTAGGTTAAGCTGGGCAGGTGGCCAAATATCTTAATGGTATCTGAGCATCTCCCTTGGTGCTTTTCTGACTGAATGCAGGAGATACATATCTTTACCTCCTGATTTCCATAAAGACCATATTTAGAACCATTTGGTTGACACCACTACAATGAAAAATGTGGGATGAGTTATTTAGGGGTCAACACCATACAGGGCCGCGGCGAAGTTGGTCTGAGGCGCCATGAGAGCTGATCTTACCACCAGGCTGCCCGAGGAGCTCGACCAGTTGTGGAGATCACAGATCTCTCTCTAACTGACCCGATCTGTCACTTTGGACCTCTGCTTCAGTGCTACCTAGAACCGTGCGCTGGTGATAGATGACAAGCGCCTGGGTATGACGTCATATCTAGGAGCTCGACACTGAAGCCGTGCATACTGTCAGGGAACCCTGAAGCAGAGGTCTAAAGTGACAGACCTTGATCTCTCTCCACAGGATTGAAGAAGAAAAAAAACAGAGGGGGAAAAAGGTAAGAAATGAAGAGAAAGGGGTAGATGATAGTGAGAAAAGGGTAAAGTGAAAGATAAATGAGAGAGAAAATGGGGAAGAGGGAAAAAACAGTGAGAAAGCGAAGAGATAATGAGAAAAAAAATGGATGGGGAGAAAGGGAGAGATAATAAGAGCGATAAGTATTAATATAGAAAGGAGAAAAAAAGAGTGATACAGGAAAAGAGGAGGGGTATTCAAGAGTGCTTGTAGGTGAAGAAAGATGAGCAGAATGAGTTGGGTACCAATGAGGGGTATTAATTAAGTAGGTGTGTGTCAGATGCACTGGTATGCTAACACAAAGCACACAGATTAAACCTTTGCTAATTGATCTTTATCGTCATCATATTATTATTATTATTAATTTGTTTTCTTAAAAAAGCATCATCATAGTTTGCAGACTGCGAGGACACAGCGAGCTTACTTAGTAGCGGGTCAATAAGATGATATAAGATGGATTCGTTTGATGAAACTAAACTAGCTCGGCAATAAAAACTGTAGTAAAGCATACATGTTAAAATGTGACACATTTTGAGAGTTCAGTGATGCAGGAGGTGGTTTTTCTTTTATTAATACCCTGCCTTTCAGTAAGTGTATTTCATTTTGATACATTTCTCATTTGCCTTCTTAGTGGCTGCTTCCTCTTCTCATCTGTCAGCCAACAGTCAGGTCACCATGCATGCGCGTGTAACGGCGTGCTTGTGCACAAGCAATGAAGCACGCATTTCCCAATGATTGCAATGAATTCACCTATATATATGTCCCTACCCAAACGCTGTAAAAATATCACCATGTTGATTTAATTTAAAGCCTATGTGCCCACGAATGACATGAAACCACGTCTTAAGCTTCTCTAGAAGAAATTTTTTTTCTTGAGAGACTAAAGCGGCTTATAAGCAGTGGATAATTGGCTACAGATGGTATTAGCATAAAGATTAAACCTGTACACTTTGAAAATAGAGAGTGGTTAATGAGTACTTCTCTCCCCGTAAATAAAGGACCATGTTTTTGTCTGCATCCACCTTTCCTGATAGTCCTTCTGGTGTACCAGACAGAAAACCTCCCGGGTTCTGCCTCTTTCTGCGTCTCCCTTTTCTCAGTGGACCGAGATAATTGCTGTATCATAGAGATTCATTAGGAAATGCTGTATTAAAGCTAATGGTCTATCTCTATGGTCTCTGTCCGGTACTTTCTAGGACTAACAGAAGACCACAATCTTCAGCTGTCCTTGACGGATGGAAAAATACCAAGAACCAGAAATCCAAATACGCCTAAAATAACATGGTGGTTTATTTAAAGATAAATAAACCCATTGTTTATCTTCTAAAGTTTCTTACAGAAACGAGACTACAAGATTCACTGTTCGGATCTTTTTAATGACTTGTCTGTGATATCAGATTGTATCAACAGCCTTACGTTAGTATTCTTTTATACTCCCTTAGCGTTCTTTCTCAGTATTTACAACGTTTGTCTTATGCACCTATGTGTATGGTATTCTATCCGTATTTCTTATATTTGGATTAAATAAATTACAAATATAAATAGTTTGTTTTTTTCCTGGTAGACAGGATAGATAGATTTAGAGGAGACCTTCACTGTTATTTATAGGGATACTTATTAATTAGAAACAAATATTATTACTACTGGAAATACATTTTGTGGGTTAAATGCTGTGGCAGGTTTGGGAGGTGGCTGACATATCAAATGAGTTTTCTGGTAGGATGACTTGGAATAGTTAGGTTGCATGACTTCCACTTGAAAGATTTATGCAATTGAGGCATTCTGTAGCAGGGCCATGCTTACAAACACCTTACAGTAACACACACGCTAACACCATATGCTCATGCATATGCACGCTAGCACCATATACATATACACACACTCTAACACTATATGGTGATATACACACCAACACTAATGCCATACAGTAACACACAGCACCATGCACTTACACACGCTAACATCACAATCTTATACACACTCACACACTATCCAACCACATACACTCACACAGACATTGACCTAACACTATACATACACACACCAACATTATACACATACAGAAACACACACACAAACTAGGTAATTATTGGTTGGATGGGAGTGTTTATCTTAGCTCTGTTTAACTTATAATTATGACCCCTTTTTGTGGCTCCCTAGAAGAAGACCTAGAGGGGAGGATTCCGCTAGAGAAAAATGATACAATTCTCAATTATGGTGACTATTCAACCAGGGGCGTAACTAGACGCCTCAGGGCCCGGGTGCGAGAATCTGTTAAGGGCCCCCCACCCCCTCACCCCCCCAAAAAAGCATGATTTTTACCCAACAATTTTTTTTCAACAAATTCAATTTACATATTGAATCATATCTGTAACAAAATCAAAGAAAAAGGGGCGCATGTACAAAGGGCATAATGGCTTATTTAAAAAAAAAAAAAAATGGAAAAAAGATTTCGGGCGGCCCCTTGGCTTGGGCCCCCCTGCCGCCGGGGCCCGGTCGCAGTCACGACCCCTGCGACCCCGGTAGTTCCGGTCAACTATTCTTTTCTCATTGAGAAAGTCGGACTCCTGGTTTTTAATTCACCTATTGTTCCTCCCTCAAGATCTGTCATTGTTAATAGGTTCATTACAGTATTAAACTTTATGACAGAGAGGGGTTCTATGGTTTTTCTATGCACGGGATCAAAGTGCTCTAATGACAGTGGTATTTGCACAGTTACAAGCTCCATCTCTTTTATAAGACTAAAGAGAAAAATAAAGACGGGTTGACAGGCTTTGGGCAGGGTTATATGGCAAGTTGAATCGGGCTCTAATCGCCACTTTAATTAGCCAAACGACTGATCTGTTTGCTGCTAAAAGAACAGCCGATGCTTTCAACAATTAGGATCACAAGGAAATTCTGTTAACATGATCAAAGATCAGACTTTACTGCCAAAGCAAACAATGAAGTTCCACTTCACTAAGTATAATATGGCTGATATATATATATAAATATATATATATATATATATATATATACTACACACACTATATATATATATATATATATATATCTATATATATATATATATATATATTGCAGCATCAGTCCAGTAGAAACCATAAAGAAAGTTCTATTTTCAGTTCCTAGCTGATAACTACTTTTGTCGGACTAATGAGAGGATTTTTTGGACATGTTTCCAAGAGTTCTCTTCTCTTAGATGTGAAATGTGCTCTGCTGACATATTGTTAGAGATACAATTATTCTCAGAGGACGGAGCTGGAGTTTGCTCTATACTAAAAAAAAAATATATATATATATATGCTTTTGGAAATACTAGCTCGTTGCTTCCCAAAGAGCTAGTTTTTCTTTGGCTGCAAATGCAACCATAGTCATGTTCTGATTGCCACCTATGATGTGACTGACATACACTGGGAGCACTCCCCCCCCCCTCTGCTTTTGTGTTACATGACAATTAACATCTTCTGGAAAAATTATAAACGAGACAACATTTTACTTAAATTGTTAAAATTTGGAACTGGTGGAACAGTACCCTTAATGGGGAAGAATAATAATATTTATTGTTAAGCAGGGAAATTAATGATTGCTCCCATAAGGTGGGTTTTAAAGCTCACATACATGTGAACCTGTATTTACCATAACAGTATATTTAGTGTACAAAAATGTAAAATATAGGATTTGGGGAAAATGACGGATCCTCTCGAAGCCGACGGGCTTTTTATAGCTGATGCAATGTCCCCGTATGACGCAAAAAAAGTTTTGAATGTATTTCTGCATGATATACTCCGTAGTAGAAAGGGACAAAGTGTATCTTTCTGTTAAACACATTACTATTAATTGGTCCCTCTGCTGCATAACAGTAACCCATTCCCAATTTAACACGACACTGTCTTTTCATTAACATCTTAACTTGTCACTACTGCATTATACTGTGGTTATAATAGAAACTGAGAATGTGTTGTGTTTATGATAATATCATCTGAAGGGGGGACCTCTGAGATCTCACAAGCTTTTGTGTCTGCTTCTTACCTCTGGGGTTCGTCCTGCTCAAGTTATACAAAGTACTCAAGGCTCTGTTTATGTTTAGTATTTTTAAAGAATCCACCAACAAGTCTCCCCAATTTTCCTTTCAAAAGATTACCTAACTGCAATTGTTTTCTACAATATACTTGGTGATGTACTCATGATGGCCTCTGCCCTAGGCCTTACTTGGGGTAATGCCACAGCTGCCCCCCCCCCCAAGACCTCCATCCTCATTGCATACCTCCCAACTTCTTTGGTACTGCACATGGTGTCCTAAACATGCTGTCCTGCTGAGCTCATTTTCAGGACAAAGGTAGAGCTTGGCGAGACAGCCATAAAGTGGTGAAATCGAGACTGTCCCACGCAAGCCAGTTGGGAGGTGCGCCACTGCTGAACACTGGGATACAACGTCATGTTCTGGAGCTCCAATGCTTAAAAGTGCACAGTGCCATGTAAAGCACAATGGAAGTCGTGCCAACCTCGCACAGTCCTCTGTAGTGTAAATGGGCCAGTTGAGGAGACATCTTTTATAACCAGCCTACTGAGCAGCAGCAGAAGGGCTATCACCTCACCGGACCTGCCACCCCAGGCCTAGAGCAGAATCTGTCCTTTGGTCCTATTATAACAGCCCTACCAGGGTACACATAGTACATGTTAAGAAACTCTGCTTCGACTAAAAGAATTGTGTGGAACCTAAACTAAGTGCGAATCGGAATTCAGTCCTTGTATGCAACTGTCAGAGCCTGAAAGGAGTCAGGTGAGGGCACGAGGAGGAAGATGAATGAGTTGCAATCTACCGACTGGATTCTTAGAGTCCCGTAGGGAGTTAGAGCAGAATCCAGAGACAGGTTGGTATATTGGAGGTGTGTCGACATTCTGGAGGCTTGTAACAATGTGCTATGATATATATCCATCACAAGGCGTTCGAGAACTGTGTGCATGGGGAAATAAGGGCGTACAAGGGGAACCCTTAGGTTGATCTAATTTGCAGTTACAGATAGAAATACAGGGGTTGAGTGCATGATGGGGAAAAGGAGAGGGAGTAACAAGAGTGAGTGAAGAAAAGAATGAGAAAGAAAGATCATAAAAATAATACATTAAGAGAAAGACAGGCAGTAGGTAGGTGACTGGTGGACCAAGAGTGTGGATAGATAGATAGATAGATAGATAGATAGATAGATAGATAATATTAATATGTAGAGAGGAGCAGTTGAGAATGTTAGAGGTAGGAGAAGAGGGAGGTGACCATATAATAATAAACAGAGAAATGAGGGTGGTATAGTGGATTGGGGTTTGTTATAACAGAGGTAGTTAAAAAAAACAATGAGGAAAATAGGCATCCCTCTTTTTAATTTTAATAACGCTATTCAGTCTTAACTAGACTTGTGCATTCGTTTTCGGGCGAACATGAAAACGAACACGAAGACACACACCACGAAGATCTTCGTGATCGTCTTCGTCTTCGTCTACCATTCTTCCCCCCCCTTCTAACTTACCTTGTCTTCGCGGCATTGCGGCAGTTCCCGGAAGTGGAAATCCGCAGGTCCGTCACGGGTTACAGGGCAGTGCGAATGAGCCTATTGGTCACCAAACCTATGGATTTCCAGTGGCATCCGCAGGGTAAGTTGCAGCATTGGGGTTTTAAAACCCCAATGCTGCAACTTACCCGGCACATCCCATTGGTCTCCCTCCCTGTTCAATTAGTTAAATGTCCGTACGAGCGACTTTATTGGTCGCTCATACGGACATTTAACCCAGCACAGACTAATTGAACAGGGAGGGAGACCAGTGGGATGTGCCGGGTAAGTTGCAGCATTGAGGTTTTAAAATCCCAATGCTGCAACTTACCCTGCAGATGCCACTGGTCTCCCTCCGTGTTCAATTCATTAAATGTCCGTACGAACGACTTTATTGGTCGCTCGTACGGACATTTAACTAATAGAACAGGGAGACCAGTGGGATGTGCTGGGTAGGTTACAGCACCAGGAGCCTAAAAGTCTGTACGAGCGACCAACAGAGTCGCTCGTGCAGACTTTTAAAACCCCAATGCTGCAACTTACCCGGCAGATCCCACTGGTCTCCCTGTTCTATCAGTTAATAAATGCTAGAACAGGGAGGCCAGTGGGATCTGCCGGACAAGTTACGGCACCAGGAGTTTAGCAGTCTGTATGAGCGACCCTATTGGTCGCCAGCAGGGGGCTCGTCTGCCATCAACCAATGGCAGACGAGCCCCCTGCTGACGACCAATAGAGTTGCTCATACGGACATTTAAACTCCTGGCGCCAGAGCGGCTTTAACTCCGTATTAACCCCTTAACCGGGGAAAACGAAGAAAAAACGAACACGAAGAATGTCCACGAATATTCGCCCGAAGAGAAGACAGGACCAGGCGAATATTCGCGGAATACGAAGTTGTTTTTTTTCACGAAGACGAGCACGAAGACGAACGCGAAGAGCCCCCTGGTGCCCAAGTCTAGTCTTAACTAAACACATATTAAGCTCATTTGAGGTGCTATTCTACCTACGGTACAGTAGATGGCGCAGGCACTTGCAATAGAGTAATGAGCAGGATTAGACAGTGTAAAGTGCAAGAAAGTGCCAATACCAAATAAAACAATGCGTTGTCTGCTGTTATTGTAAGCAGGTTGAAAATAATGTTTAACCCTTTCAGTCCCCCTATGATGTACCGGTACATCCTTCAAACCTGTGGCAAGAAGCCCATTAGGACATACTGGTGAGCCCTGAATTAGGTGCAGTGGCAAGGACATCCCTGCCACTACACAGGAGATCAGGGACAGCCTGGACTCTTCAGTGTCGGCAGAAACCAGCACTGCGGGATCAGGCATTTTCTGATGGTAGGTGTTCTACAATTGCTCCCCTGCTGGCTGATCGCACGTATTGCAATCATGGAGGTCTGCTTGCTGATCACTGTGTGATTAACATAGTAACATAGTTCATAAGGTTGAAAAAAGACCAAAGTCCATCAAGTTCAACCTATTAGCACAGTCAGATCATGCGGAGAAGAGGGAGAAAATGGAAAAAATTAGGAGGACAATGCAATATGAATAAACTAATAAATACATTTGTCACAATGACATCATTGGCATCAAAAAGTGCAAAAAAAGTACTAGGGATAGGGCTTGGGCATTGTAACCCTTTCCACATTGATAGATGTCAATGACTTTGTTACGCATCTGTTGATCTTGAATTGATTTAGATCGCAGCATCATGCGCTGCTTTTTGAGATCTTTTAGCCTGTTTCACTCTGCAAGATTCTATTTAATTGATGTTTAGGTTCAACAGGACTGGCAGCAATCATTCCTGGATGTGTCTAGTGAAATGAAACCCAATTATGAATTACATTTGGTTAATTGGTCGATTTAGCAATTATTTTTCCCACATAGGGTCGGGTAGGCTTGGATAGCTTTTTTTCTTTCATACATGACATCACCATTTAAAATTTGCATCTTGTGTTCAGTCTGGTTATCTTTGTCTAACATTAAAATGAGCTTGAGTGAAAAAAATAAAGTCTGACAAATTTGCAAATATAGAAGCAATCCGGGAAGGGGGCAAATACTTTTTCCCAGCACTGGAAATAAATATAGGGTTTCAACTAAGCACAGGAGGAAAGTTTACTTCAAAGGAGGAGAAATGTTAGAACAAGAGGTCATAATCTCAGACTAGAGGCTTAGATGTAAGAAAATTATACTACTGTGAGTGTGGTAGAAAGATTGTGCAGCGTTCCAACAGAAGTGGTAGAGGCTAATACAGTGGGGAAAGTTAACAATGCATGGGATTGGCATAAAGCTATCCCGAATCCAAGACTAAAACCATCAGGAAAGGTGGGCAGACCGCATGGCCCAAATGGATCTTCTTTGCTGTCAAATTATGTGTGTACCCAGTCCATGGGCTCATCATAAAAAGTAATGTATCTATCATATCACCACCGTTTTTTGTCCTGGATGGACTGGAAAAATATTGGACAGTCCATTTCAAAATCAAATAATAAACCACATCAATTACAATGCATCGGTCAGTGAGAGGTTTATCGTCTGTCATTTTGTGACCATTTTATTCTGATAAAATATATGTAGGATTCAAGGTAAAAATGCAAAAAAGTTTTTCTTTGCCTGTTTGGCTTGTTAGTTTGTGAGACGTGTGGTAAGTGCCCATGGCTCCTGTTTCCTTGCCCTTGGCTAAATCCAGCTTTAATCAGACTTATGTGGCCAGTAAGGAACCACAAGGGATGCAGTTAAATAGTATAACAGAACAAATAAACAGCAAGTGAAAGATAAGAAAGGGTGAGTGAAGAACATTCTACAGAGAAGTGAAAGTGAAATATAGGGCAGGCTTAAAGAGAGATCATAGGAAATAACGTAAAGAAAATGGGAGGAAGGGGGAGTACTTCTCATGGAGAGTGATTAAAGACGTGAGTGACAATACATTCAGAAAGAAAAACAGTAAAACTTAGCAAAAGACAAATGAATGGCAGGAATGAAGCAATGCGAAGGAATAGTAAAATAAATATTTATTTGTAGGGGGAGAAATGGATTTAGAGGTAAGCTGTAACATTAAGAAAGGAGAGACAGCGCAAGCTTGGAGAGGAGAGCAGACAGTCAGACAGCACACCTGCAAAACCAAGGATGGGTAATAGAGTTTGATAGTGTAGATGGCATTCATCATACTGAATGCATCCCAGGGTACTTCGCACTAGGAAATGAGGATGTATGGAGAGCTGCAGGCACTGATGTGATTTACATTTATAGGGAGGGGGAGAGGGAGGGAAAGTTATGGAAGGAGAGAAGTAGAGGACAGGGAAAACTAATGAGTGAAAGAAGAATTGAAGAGGGGAGAGATTTGGTGGTTTGCAAGGAAGGATATTGATAAAAAAAGGAGCATGAAGGGAGAGGTAAGAGAAAATGACACAAGTGGAATACAGAGAGAAAACGAAAGCGATAGACAAAATAGAAACAAAGCGAGATGGGGAGGCACAAAAAGAGTGAGATGAGAGAGGGATTCAAAGAGAATTGTTTTGAGACAAGACTGAATAGTAGACTGAAGGAATAACACAGTACTGAGATGGTGTGTGAGAGATATAACAATGATAATGCAAATAAAAATGTGATGATTTCTGATATGATGATAATAAATACAAATATGCAAAGAATTCCTGAGAAAGTCCTTAAACATATTTTTCTTCTTTTTGACTATACTTTAAACAGATTAATGAGAGATTTTGGTTGTTCACATGTTTCTACTGAAGGAATGAGCAGTACATGTTCTTTCTCCATTTAGAATTAAAATCAGAAGATTATCCAGAGGTTTAGGTAGGGTCTGCACATCTATCCATATATCCATACATACACCATGACAAGGTGACACAAAAATCCCATTCTAGTTCAACCTCTTACTATGGTTATTCTATAATCAACACCTATATAATATCTAGTAATGTGTGATTATGGTGAGTGGTTTCGGGGAGGGCTGGGATAGAGACAAGCCAAGTCAATCGGCCCAGCAGTATAGAAGCCAAAACATATTTGGCAGATAGCGTGCACCATACTGTCTTCTCAAAGATACATTCAGTCAAACTGATTGAATGAAAGGTCCATAAAATTAGATACAATCTGGCCAGCAAAGCCTCTGACTCTTCTAAACCAAACCATTAGCATATCCCGCTAGGATAAGAAACATAAAATTTCATGGCCAATCGCAAATGTTTAGACCATTTATTTTACCGATGTAACAACCTTATTTGGTTGTTGGTCTTGACTTACATTCAGAAAAGCCTTATGCCTATACCAAGCATGCTTAATTCACTTACTGCATTAGGCTCTACCTCTTATGCTGGAAGGCTATTGTGCTTATCAATTACCTTCCTAGTGAAGAAACACTTCCTTTTATAATATTGAAGCTTCTGGCTGTCTACTTTTAGACTATGACCTCTTGTTATATAATTTATCAATCCTACAAACAGGGCTGGTTCTACAATAAATGGTATCCTAGGCAGGAATACTCTGTGGCAGACCGTCGCCTATAAGCCCCCTCTATACACAATGTATTTATAAGCATTTCTACTTTTGTCTTGCTGTACATAGCACCTTTAGTGCTGTAGAACACAGTGATATAGTCACACCCAGCAAGGATTCTTAACTCCTAGTAAACAGTGACATCATACATGACAGATGGGCACATGTGTATGGGTCCCAAGAAGGAGATATGCCCCTAGTAGAGCAACCCAGGGGCTACCACCATTTTGGTCCAGTATCCCTAGGAAGAATACACCACTGCATAACCACCCAAAGATGAGAATTTAACTACTCAGTTCCCAGTGCTTCTAACAACCTCCCAACATCAATCACCCATCATTGGAGAGCACCACATGGAATCCCTAGTGTCAGACGCCAGTGGTTCAACCTCAAGAGACCCGCAGTACTAGAGACCTTCAACAATAAACACCCTATATAACAGAGACAAAGAAACAAAAACAGAACAAATGCAGCCAGTGTGAATTTCACCTAAACTATGTCAGCTGCTTCAGGACTAAATGACCATCGTTAATTTTTTGGCTTTTTTTTTAAATCACTGTCAAGAGGTCACTGTCAAAAAACCCCTTGTTTAAAGAAGCATATGACATACAAGTATATTCTTAAAGACTCTTTGGGTTTTGATCTTTTGGTATTCACTTATATTAATGTCTGGTTAAATGTTTTTGGTTGCTTTTAGAACAACTCAATGCCCTTGTAAGAAAGACAGGTACTATTGGCCAAAAGTCTTACTGGTACCAGTCAGACTGGTAAAGACCCAAGATTGGCAGATAGGTGATTTTTATTAGCGCTTTCCTGGAACAGTAATTTTACAATACACACTGAGTTCTCATATGAAAGGCTGCATATAGATATGCAAGTATAAACCAATATTCTTTAAGTGTGTGGTATGCGGATGAGCTGATTTAATTTTACCCATACATCAATGTTTGCACTACTGCTAATTTACTAATGCACACAACCCTGTGTCAGCACCCCTTGCATCGTTTGATTATTCTGTACATTTAACATGGCATTCACTAATATTTTTATTATAATCTAGCCTTTCATTTCTCACGATAAAACAGCTTGGTATGAATGAACAGACTCTGGTTTGAAACTCTCAAAATATGTGTTTGTAGTAGTGACATGTTATTTGTTTGTTTAATGAGATAATGTTATTTATGACATAGAAGCACAGAACTTGAAAGCAGATAAGAACCATTTGGCACATCTAGCCTGTCTATTTTTTAATTATTTTTTTTGCCGTAAAATACTCTAATCTTATTCAGTAGCCCCATATATTTAACCCGTGGTCGAGCTCTTGTGCCCACACACCACACTATTTTACATCCAAATAGCTATGAATCATTCTTTTTAAAATAATATTAATTCATTCCTTAATTATAACAGAAGACCACAGTATTATTAAAATCCCAGGAACCAAACGTGTTAAAACGGCCAAATAAGTACCTGCAGAACAGACCTGCCTGACTTCACAAGCAACACTTTCCACCTTTGCCTGTGTCATTATTACCTCCAAACAGCCTGTCTGCACCATCACAAAGACTTAAACATCTTCATCCAAGCTAACACATGCATATACATTCATTCATACACTCACTCATTCATTAACTGATTTATTCACTCACACTCCCTCCTGCACTCCCTTACTTCACCTGCAGCTTTTTCTGTGGCACTGTGAAAGCAACATATATTTTACCACCCATGGAAGTAAAAGAGAGGTTGCTTACACAGAATGTAAGCACGATATTAGTAAATTGTGGGCCTGCATGTGTGGACAAGTGGTTGCAATCCCTGTGACCATTAGGCAGCATAGACCTCAGAGTGTCCTCAATGCTGCTCCACCAGTAGGTAGCCCCTGCCACTCTGTTGAGGACAAGTGCCTATCCATGTTTACATTTCCTCACTGTGTTAACCTTTACTGCTGCTCAGGTCTGGCCATCTGACAGAACAGGCAAATGCCCGGTGGGCTACTGGTCGACAGCATCCCATGCTTACCCGATCTGCTGCTTCTGCTATGCCAAGTCTGGCCCTGCTGCTACTGCTCCACTTATTGCCTACCCTTTCAGTGAAATGTTAAGCAATTACTCAAAAATTTATCTTATATCTATCCTATTAGGTAGGAGGGCAGGAGGTATTTTTATTTTTTTTTGTAAAGTAATTTTTATTTTGTCATTATAAGAGATGATTTCCAGAGGAACGCAAATACAGACATGACATAGCAGGTACAATATGTAGAACAGAGCATCTCAAATAATCTTAATACAGGGGGTGATGGATATAAGAGAGCCCCAGTTTAAACAGTAGACTGCACCATGTCAATAGGCGTGAGTATTGACACATACGTAACGAGGCCCCAGAGAGGCGCACAGAGAGCACATAGTATGCCGATACCGGCGGGCCTGAAACAGGTGAAATCATTGGAAAACATCTACAGAAAGAGATACAGAGAACAGGAGGGGGTAGAGCCAGGAGACAAAAGAAAGACCCGGAAAGAGGAGAGGGGGAAAAAAAAAAAAAGGGGTAAAGGGACGATTCGCAGCGGGTAAGCCTCAGAGCCTCAGCTAGCCGAACACAAGACATCAGCCGTAGATCAGATCCATGAAATTTCCGCAGGGGACATCCCGAACTTCTCCAGCCACGGCCCCCAGGTGAGAAGAAAAAGATGGGACTTGTCATGCAGGTAAGCCGTGATTTTTTCCATCTTCAGCATATGCCAAATTTGAGCTTCAACGGCGGGTATCTCAGGAGTGCCCGACTTCCACACTTGGGCAATGGTAAGACGGACCAGACGCTGTGCAAACTCGAAATATGAGACAGTGTGCTGGTTTAGTCAGAGTGTCCGAAGGATAGCATCTACAGAGAAGAGCCGACCAAGGCTCTGGTTGAAGGGGTTCCCCGAGTGCGTCACTCAGCAAACTGAAGAAATGAGACCATATTGGCATAAGCTTGGGGCAAGTCCACCAAACGTGTAGCGGAGTCCCAGCCTCGTCACAGCCATGAAAGCAGAGAGGAGAGTGCGTCGGAAACATACGATGTAGTCGCGAAGGAGTAAGATGCCAGCGAGACAATACCTTAAAGCAGTTCTCCTGTACGAGGGTGCAAGCGGTGACTTTCCAAACGTTCTCATAGATTTCCCCCCAGTCAGAGGGGTCGAGGATTTGATCCAAATCGGTCTCCCATCGACGTTCAAAGGAAGGCGAGGACGGATATTTCACCTCCAAAATATGGTTGTAGAGATGGGAGATCGTGGCGCCGATTTTGTGCGAGAGGTTGCTCGCTTGTTCGTAAAAGGTAGGTACGTGGTACGGATGGCGCTTAAGAAACAGAAGGAGAAAGTGGGAGATTTGGTGGTAGCGAAAAATTTCAGTAGCTGGAATATTGTGCAACGATGCCAGTTGCTGAAAGGAGTAGGGTCGATTGTTCAGGAGCAGATCTCCCACTGTGACTAGTCCCTTGTCGACTCACCACTGGAACGGACGAACCTGAAGACCCACCAAGAAGTCCCGGTTCTGAAACAACGACGTTAATCTGGAACTGTTGTGCGTGAGCTTATATTTGCGGCGAACTTGATACCAGAGAAAGAATGAGTGAAGGAGGGTAGGTGCGTCCGGAGACCCTGCTTTTATCCAGGGGTGCCACATAAGCCATCGTAGATTCGCCCCGGAGGAGAGATCCGATTCCAGCTGAACCCAGCGCGCAGGAGAGGGGCGCACAGAGAGGAATAAAAGCATCGCTAACTGAGCTGCAACATAGTATTCATAAAGGAGGGGGGTGGATAGCCCTCCTGCCCTCTTTGACCTATAAAGGGTCGATTTAGCAAACCTGCTCCTTCGGCCCTGCCAAACAAACCTCTCAATAGCCCCCTGGAGGCCAGCAATATCTTTCCGATGAATTGGCAATGAGATGGAGCGGAAGAGATACAACAGTTTGGGCAACAAAGTCATCTTCACCGCATAGATTCTCCCCATAAGTGATAAGGCGTAGGCGGACCAAGTGGAGAGATCGCGTTTTAGAGTCTGGATTAGTTGCGGATAGTTGGCTGCATACATCTGCTGATGAGAGGGGGTGATGTTAATGCCCAAGGACCGCAGGGAGAAGGGCCGCCATTTAAAATAGAAGTTAAGGGAGAGGAGCTTTACCGCAAGGCCTCGCATTTGTCCAAGTTAATTTTATAGCCGGAAAACTTCCCGAACTGCCTTAGCAGGGACGTGAGAGGGGACGTCAAAGAGAGCAGAACGTCATCTGCAAACAAGCTGAGTTTGTAGTCCCGGCCCCCCTAATATTCGGGTGCAGACGAATGGCCTGAGCTAGGGGTTCAATGGCCAACGCGAATATTAGCGGCGAGAGGGGACAACTCTGGCGGGTCCCGCCCTTAATTGCAAAAGACCTAGATCGGAACGTGCCAATATCTACCACGGCCGAGGGGAGCGTATACAAGGCCTGCGCACCGCGCAAAAAAGCCCTGGAGAAGCCAAAGGCCCGCATGGCTGACCACAAATATCCCCAGTCCACTCGGTCGAAGGCCTTTTCTGCATCCAGGGACAGAAGCATCATTGGCATTCCGGTCCTCCGACACGAGTGGACCAGGTTTAGAGAGCGCCTGGTCAGGATGGACCAGAGCGGGCAGGACCCCATTCAACCGGAGGGCAAGCACCTTGGCAAATAGTTTCAAATCTATATTAATGAGGGACAAGGGTCTATAGCTGGAGCAAAGCGAGGGGTCCTTGCCCTCCTTGGGAATCATCACTATCTTGGCCCTCTGCATGTCCGAAGAAGGACGCGCCTCCCCCTTGAGGAACGTATTAAATAGCGCGGTCATGTGCGGGAGAAGGCAGGCAGCAAAGGATTTATAATATTTGGCGGTGAAGCCGTCGGTACCTGGGGCCTTCGAATTCTTAAAGCACTTAAGGGCAGCAGAAACCTCGTCCACCGTAATGAGAGCATTAAGGTTAGCTAGAGCCGAAGGAGCAAGAGAAGGCAACTTACACTCAGAGAGAAACCGTTGCAGGTCAGATGATAGCGACACCGAGGGGGATGTTTTCTTGCCGTCAAATAAATGAGAATAGTACTCCGCAAACCGATCCGCTATGGCTTCAGGGTCAGAGGTCAAGCAGCCCGAACGTGTCTTTAAATTGCGTATAGTCCGGGAGCGAATGAGGTTCTGTAGCCTCCGTGCTAAGATAGTGTCTGGTTTGTTCGCTTTCTCAAAAAACCATTGTTTAGTGCGGAGAAGCGCTTTGGTGGTGTCTGAAGAGAGTAATAAATTCAGCTGGCCCCTGGTGGAAATTATCTCCCGAAGAAGACGAGAGTCGCCGGAGCGTTTGTGATCCGCTTCAAGTGAAGAGAGGTATTTTTTGGCCAGAAGAAAACGCCCATTTTATTGGGTCATGGGACAGAGACTCCTCTAGCCAACTGTAATTTAGTTGTACATTACATATACATTTCAGTTACACAATCCATTATCTCTTCTTGAGACAGTCAATTTAAAATAGGAATGATAAGGATTTTGGAACCCAATATATAAATTTTTTCAGCATGTTACACAGAATTAAGCCATTAAATGAGCCAGGAATGGAAAAGCATGTACATGATGGGATGCACCACCCTTATATTCAATGACTAGTGTTAATATTGGACTTTTCTTGGGAAATCCCTAATGGTTGCTAATATCAAATGATGTTGGACCAATTCAATGACTCCTCTACGCAAACAGCTGTTAAAAGCGTAGATACTCGCACAGGTATAACAGAAAAATGTACCCTAATGCATGTACATTCTATGTTTATAGCATGTGTCTTTATTGCACATGACCTGTATGTGTTGATATATAGCTTTTTTATGTGTTTTTTATGAGTATAGAAATTTTTACATGTAAAAATTTATCAATCAAATGTGTGCTGTGTACGTATAAACTTGAATTAGTGTCTTTAACCCAACATATTGTGTATTTTGTATGTCCTTTGTTGTCCAGGGGTTTTTTTTGGTCTATTTTAAAAACAGATGCCGGTTGGCACGTGCCTATAGGCATTTAAGATGAAAAATCAGACCCCAGGGTCTGGAACTAAGAAAACCGTCCTTAGTAGTTTAACAATTCCCTGTAAAGAATTTTTTCTAGCGTGTCTTTGGCTTCATTTGTTATTCAGCTGCACAATTTACCCAAGTTAAATTTAATTATTGTGGACCAAATAGAAATCATTCCTCGCTCATGAATAACAGATGTATTTAACCCCTTCGCACCTGGATAGGTGAGGAGCATGCTAAAGAGCATTCGTTTTTATAAACCGGCGATGAAGGGTTTAATGACATTGGAAGAGGGATCTGAGCTGAATGGTTTGTGAATAATTGAAGAGAGCTGAGATTTTCATTCACAGAGACGTGATGGAGGAGTCTGATATTAAAAACATGTTAAAGTGACACAAAGGAAAGGGTTTTTTAATACAGGTTTTCTACTGCATAAAGTGAAATTAAATTGAGATAAAAATGTTCTAAGCTACTGGTTGCATATTCAATATGCCTTATTACCGGCAGCATACTTTCCATGTTTCATCTTTAGGTAAGACAGTACCTCTTTTGGACCCACATCTCTTTATCTCTCTTTCCTCCCCAGTTGCCCTTTTTTATGAGCCCCATATCTCTAACAACAACACCACAAAACTAAAATGTCCCGGAGTTGTTATTTCCAATGTTTGGAAGTAAGAAAACCCTAAAGTCCTTGGTGAAAGGGGAACATGACCCTGCCTGCACTGCAGGATGGTTCACCGTGTCCTTAAGGTGCAGGAAAGGGTTAATGCAGGGAGGTCAGCAGAGGAAGCATGGGGGTACGAGACTAAGGGGAGGAAGGGAGCTGGGTTATAAAACCCCATCCACTTGCAGTGGGCAGTTAATTTAATGCCACTGGAGGAGTTCTTTTTATATTTTTCTTGTAGGGGATGTCTTCTTTAGTGATGGCGGAGGAGTTCCCTGGAGGAGTGTGAAGTCTACTGGGAATGGCAAGTTGAATTGTTTGGTTAGAGTTTAGTGTTAATGCCCTCTTTGAGTAAGGTTAAGCGGAAGTTCAAGCTGGAGCTGCCCTACCCAACCCATGGTCGGTTGGGCGATCGGTGATATCCGGCACAGTATAGTTATATTTGCAAAATAAATGCCTCAACCTTTTCTAAATCCAATCCTGCTTCTGTCTATTGTGTCTATTTTAGGTATCGGAAATTGGAGAACATCCTGTGTATGGGTCACGAGGCAGTATTAAATTATAACGGTTCTGTATATGTTATTACATAGCTCCATTTGTTTCTTGGGATATATATTTCAAATTCCCTCACCATAAGTTTCTAAATCAATAAGAGGAGTCTGACCTTAACTACTTTAAGAATGTTTTGAGATCTATTAAATCTGCTTTTTCATTTGTGAAGCTCTAAAAGATCTCCCTCCTGTTCTTCAATATGACTGTCAAGTTATTGACTCAGTTATGAACTACAAATGTTTTATGATCATTTTACTGTAATTGTGATACTGTTGGGCTGAAAAAATTAATTAATTATATTATTATAAAGTATTTTTTGGTATTATATTATAATAAATTGCTATATAGTCATGTTTATTTGTTTAAGAAGGAACAGAGACATATGTATATTGCCTCCGGATTATCATTTGAGACAAAAACCAAAATGATCGGCCATTCTCATTTATCTGTTTTGTTTTCAATATTTCCTACGTCTTAACTTTTGACTTTGCTTTCCATATCCATTACTGCAGAAATTGGTGAAATGATTATGAGGGCATGGAAAGGTCATATCTCTGGTCCGATGAGCAGGATTAAAGCATAGGGGTTACAGAATACGAATTATAATGGGTAGATTCTTTTGGTGACCAGATAGATCATGGAATGTCAGTGTCTGGAGAAAGTCTCACTGGGCCAGTCTTGATGTGTACCCCTGCCCGAAGATCCATTTGGCAGCAACCAGCTGCCTGTAGCAGTGGATCCAATAACTCACAGAGACCACGTGGGAAGGTTCAGGAGCAGATGTGTCTCGGTTGTTGCCCTGTAGCTTTACCTTGGTCATGCACTTGACCTCCTTCCTGACCTTTGCCCTTATCTGTACCCTGTCCCATATCTACTAAATAGGCTTTCATGGTTTCACCTTTGGACCTTGTCTCTTCTTCTTTTGGCTCTCTGGTACTGGCCCTGGAATTTCTACTGTGCTCTACATCTCACCTTGTTTTTACAGCTGCCCCAGTATTACCCTTTGCCTGCCCACTGACCTTACTTCGGAATATGTGGCTATTGTGCAAGCACCCCATCATCTTGCTCTCATCAGTCATTTGGATCCTGCTGCTTATTTTGGACCTGTTTTGGACATGTCTACCTAGGTATAGTCCCTACTACTTAGTACGCCTTAGTACTATGGGTCCAGGTAAGATCCTCTTATTAGGGATGCCGTCATGGACAGTTTTACATAAAGGAGAACATATAACATCAAAGGTAAAGCATAAATATCTCGGATATGGACCCACTGACATTCACAAATAGGTTAACATTGACTAAAGAAAAGGAAGGACCTGAAGAATTATACGACGCAAAAATCCAAGAGATGAGACCCCCATAGAAGGAGCTATATTCTTTGGAGATTTGAGCAATGTATTTTAAGTACAAAAACAGATGACAAATTCTGACCTGACTGAAAGTTCACCAGTGAAGACAAAGATGTTTTTGTATTGTTTTATGGTTTTTCATTTTCAATGCAACTATATGATGTCATTTTTATGCTTTTTACATGTGCCAATTAAACTGCAAAGGGGAGCAATAGACAAATATTTTCATGTTATCATTGGAATTATTGTGATGGTAAATGATATCTCAGAGTAGTCACAAAAGTAGCTTTTATGGTAAATTGTGTTTATGTTCTTTCAATTACACTCCCACCCTATGCACAATGACGTGTCTCTGTAATTGAATGAAGTCACTTCCTGGAAATGCAGTACACCACAGATTCTCATATTCTGTTAATTTGAATTAAATCAAATAATAATAAATGACTAATCTGTACTGCAAGCTGTATGATGATATGTGTATTTAATGAAAATGTGAATAGAGATGCCTACTTGTCTTGTGATCTCGAAGCCCTATACTTTGAATGAGACCAATTAAGATATTTAATTAATGTACACAATAACGAAAACCATAGGACACCGTTCTGTTCCTTAAACATATATGTAAACAAATAAACCATAGCAGATCACTCCTTTATTATTTCTTCTGAAGGTTTAATTACAGAAAAAGCAACACATGAAGAGGATTGTTCAGTTTCTATGGCAGCTATTTATTTCTGTCTGCCTTTGTATCACAATACAAAAAATAATTATCTGTAAAACTATTAATGAGACAACATTTTACATAAACAATTATTTCTAGGGCAGGTTTGGACATTAAAGGATGATATTTTTTAATGATGTATTTGATGAAGTATATTTTATTCCTTGTTAAATAAATAACCATGTTATATGTGTACTTATCTTCTTTGGAAGACCATGGTACAACAATACTTTGTGTGAAGTAAGACATACTGTTGGCGAAATGTTATTGGTATATAGACACATACATGCATTTTAATACATACATGAATTTCTGTAACGTTTAGTGCAATTTGGTCATATTCTTATCTTAGAATGAGTAATTGTGGGTCGCCCTCTAAACCTAGAGGCTTTTATGTGATCATGGGTGCATGTATTGTCCACCCAAATGCATCTAAGTATATGAATGGAGTCCAACAGCAAGTCGACATTGGAATTACAAATGGTCCTAATATTAATGGAAGGTTAAAACGCAGTGTGCCAACAACCAGTGTCTCATTGACCTTTCGAGGTGGTCCTTGGGGCAATGCATTAAATGTAAAAAAAGAACAAATGTCTTAAGAAAAATGTTTGTTATTCACAGCAAATAATTTCTCAACTAGAAAATATATATTTTGGCAATTTTACATGACTAGGTGAGAGGAATGTCATGTAAATGATCATGTCATTGTACATTTGTATTTATTCTTTTTACAGAGTACTTTTAAAGGTGTATCCCCAGAATTGTTCTGTTTTTCCATATATCTGTTGTAAGGGGCTTTTGGAAGGAAGAGTCATTGGGGAAGCTACCACATATGTGTTCCGATGAATGAGTAGAAGGGTTAAAAAGCTAAGTACCCTGTTTTTATATTATCTTTCATTCTTGTAGAACACAGTTACAATTTTATTGCATTATACATTTGCACATTGATATTAGGCAGCAAAACACGAGTCCAGGATTTGTTTCCCATACTGATGAGCGAGAAGATTTCTGCACTTTATCTCCCATGTTCTACTGGCAAAGGGGAGAGTAGAGTTGTGGGGTTGGGCCTTCTTTGTTGGAACTTGGTGCTATAGATCTTTTGGAGAGTTCTAATTTGATTCCATCGTGCATCTTGTTGAATAGCACTATATAACTTTACTACAACTCCCTGCTCTGTTTTTGTCAGGATTCCACCCTACTAGCCCGGACCATGCAATATTTATTTGCTGTCGTGTGTGTCTGCACACACTTGTGGCCGCTCTTCTCTCTCTGGAGCACCTGTTATTGATTGCTTGAGACAGCTGAGCCTGATTACCTGAGTGGAACCCTATCTATATAAACCTGTCCTGCCCTTCAGTCAGGGCCTTTGCATTAATGTGTTTGGACCGCTTTGCTCTGGGCCTGTACCTGACCCCATGTTGTTCCTGCCGTCTGCCCTCCCAGTGGGCTTCCTTCCAAGAGACTTACCGCCTGTAATTATTGTTCCTGCCAAATTCTTCTATACACTACATTACTGATGCCCACGGGGGGGCCAGCATGGGCTATAGGTGGCCCTTGACTGTTGTGCGGAGGAGGGGTAGGCTTTTTGGCGGGAATTTCGGGGGTGGAGTTGGGGGAAGATTATATAAGTGGCTGCTTTCCCAGGCTGAGGAACCATTTTTTGTGGTTAGCTTACCTGGTTGGGTGTCCCACCCTCCCTCCCTTTTTGTTTTGTTTGAAGGTTTGTGTCGTTTGTCACAGTCTGTGGGGCGGCAGCTTGCCAGGTATCCAGGGGGTTAATGTGGTGGTAAGTGAATGGTTGGTAACATCTGGTGGGAGGTTCTTGGCTGTCAGTGCTGGAACCTCAGGTCAGGGTGGGGGCATCTCGGTATGTCCCTTCCTTAAGTGGCATTTGGCAAGCTTGGGTGTTATATTGTATATATTTACATGTTGGTGTTTTGAGTCATTGTCCTTGTTAACGCACCTATGTTTATTGTTTCAGGTTTTGGCGTGACAATGACTCTAATAAATAAAATTGGCTGTGGCCTTTTCTCATCCATATTTATGGTGTGCGGTGTCATTATTGGGGTTTTTTTAATGGGGAGTTATGCCTAGCCCGGAGAATCGAAGCTACAACAGTCAAAAGTGTTCTGCCTGTGCTGCATTTCTTTGTGCCTGTCTGTATCATCCCTCTAGCTCTCATGCATCATGGGGTACCCCCTTGTATCCCCTGGACTGGGCTCCTACCCGACCTGTTTACCTGGTTCATGACAGTTTTGTAACTAACAACTAATAATGGTCGTTTTGACACTTATCACAGTAACAACAATGCTCTTGTTTCACAAATATCTCCAAAATTATTATGAAATTATTTAAAAATAGTCATTAACTAAGCTTAATTTTGGAATTGTAATAGTGGGACAGTTGGATACATTGAAGGATTCATTCCTTAAACTCCGTACAGTCTCAAGTAATTTTCTTAAGATGTAACTAACTCTTGAAACAAAGAATTGCTATTAACAAAAAAAAAAGTTTTGGTTTTAAGAAGATTAAAAATGTAACTGTAATGCTCTCACTTGTAATCAGTTTTTGCTGGAAACCCCAGCTGCAGGTGACATTTATCAATTCCACACTGATTGTAATTGTATTACCGATTCTAGCTGTTCCTGTATTAAATTGTAAGACAGCATGCTATTACTTGGAGGAGGAAGAATGGCCCTGGTTTTTAATATGGGGGAATCAGTTTTAATCCTTTGTCAACTTTTTGTTTCTTATCGCAAGTTACTTCTGCCTGGATTTTTATTCCAGAGTGAAAAACCCCAACTAGGCATAGACAATTTAGCTCTGGCATGGTACAAGCCAAGAAAGACCATGGCCAGCTCATCAGGATGTAAGCCAGAAATGCTCGCTGAATATTGTACTCCTCCGTGTATGTACATGAGAACAAACAAAGACATTTAAACCACTTTGGTTCCAGCTCACGCCACTTTAGATGTGTCGGCTTAAGTAGAAGTTGGGTTAAAGTCCAGGTGAATGAATGTAGACATTCCATGATGTCTGCTGGAGGGAGAAGACACATTTATGATAAAAATTATGAGAATTTAATTCATCTCAATTTTTGAGGCAGTTAATGGAGATATTTTCTCTTGCCCAGATTCCTGCAGAACAATAGTAAAAGGTATATGAATTAACATGCAAAAAAAAGGACAAAACACAACACAATAACAGTCTAGGTAAAAAAACATCTTACATTATGTAGTGCTATTTTGAGATCTACATGTTTGGCAATGTATGTGTTCGAGCTCTATTATCTTGGACCAATCTGCTACCCTGCCTCCTTATCATACACACTTTTGTGTTTGCCGCACTGTTAAAGGAGGCGCCAATAACTACACTTTTGTGTTTGTTGCACTGCAAAAGGAGGCGCCAGTATCACTTTCTTTTTTATTTTATTTTTTAAATTTTTCCTTATTATAATGCCTGTGGTAAACAATAGAATGTATCGATCTTAATCACTCACTCGAACACAGTAGTGAAAGTCTGTGAAGGAATGGACTTTGCCGTTACCATCAAGAATCAGCTCAGTGTTTGTGCATAGAATGCCACTCAAAAGATTGCATGACCGACAACAATGGCGGCCTCCGGTTTGGCAGTTAAATGGAGTTTATTGGAACACAATGATGATAAAATATAAATACTCTATACAGCATTTGGGTTTATGCTCAAGCTGAAATATACTTTCTCAATGGGACTTTCCCTTTAAGTTCATCTTAAGCTTTTGTTTAAAGTTGACCGGCTAACCCTATCCTGATTCAAAGTAGATGGGTAATTTCTACAAATTAGTATAACTGATTTACACTAAGCAGTTATGTACTATCACAGTGCTAAAAATGTCACACGGTAAAATCAAACTAATTTTGCTTATGTTGACAGCCAATAGCTATCCTCATATGTACGTATGGTGAGTGGTATCACTATTCAGTGAGGTTTATCAATTCTGGCAGTGAAGGGGTTAGTAATGTTTTGTTCCCAGGGTAATAAAGTGTACTGAAGGGGAAAGGGAACAGTGTGTGATTTCCTCCTTGTTTGGTGTGTGTATTTTCCACTTGCTGCGTTTCTCTCTGGCCTTGGAGGGAAGAGCTGTCTTGTATTTTTACCTGGCACTTATGAATAAACATCTCGGTGTCACTGAGGAAAAAGAGATGGTGTAGACAGTGCAGTCATCCTAACACGACAGCAGCCTCCCTCACAATGCCAAGTAAAAGAAAAATAACACAGGAGCAAGTATCGGGTTATGTTGAGCAGTAAGAGTAGAAGGTGGCACCAGCCAAACCGGAGAAGAAAGGGAGAACATCTGCTACTGACCTCTAACCAACCGATGGGGTCATGTCACCAAATACCACTGGTTGCATTTTCCACACAGTAGGTAGGAACAGTTCTCCATAACTTGGCACACTAGCCAAAGTGTTTTACTCTTTACTCCTGGCTGTAGCCCAGAGAGTTTAACCTCCAAAAAGCATTTCACCTAACCAGTTATGTCCTTCTCTTACTACCCTCAAGCTGCTCCCCATTACATGGAACAACCCTTGAAAGCAAAAATGGAAGGGGCATACATCCTCTCGCTTGATGATTCCCCATTTTTTCTGCATTACTTCACCCCTAGGAACCCCTCCAAAATTTTTGAACACTACAACTACCCTCTCCCTGGCTAGGTCATGCCATCCTTTCTCATAGATGGCTGCAGGTGGTTTCTTTACAAGAGACTGCTGCTGGACAGCTCCCACAACTCCCATTCGCTCACCTAGTCTAAAAAGGAGGGGCTACTAGGCGTTATATAAAGTGATAGGAGTTAATAGGGAGGGGTCATGACTGTTCTATCGTCAATTTGTGGGCTCATGTTTAGTTACCTCACCTCCCCACCGAAATAACACACCGACACCATGTTATGAGTAAAAAGTTGGTCAAAGTTTAACATGTATGGGAAAATAGATAAATTACAGGGGGTGGCAGAATAAGTTGAACGTATAGTTTTGTGAAGCAATAGGTAGGAGGTATTGGGGTTTTCCTATGTGAACCAAGCCCTTAGCTATTGGAATTAACACGTGAGGCACATGGTTTAATTTTTTTATTATCACTTATTTTTTTGCCAAGGAGTCTTGTTTGATCCTGTATCTAAGTTATTTTGTTTTCATTTCTCAAATGTGACTCTGAGAGTGTACTTCCTTTCTTTCCACTCAGTGGTATGTAAATATGCACCCTAGCTTATTAAGCATTTTTGTTCTTTATGGCCATATTTGAATATTATACAGTTCTTTCTTTTATAGTTTTTAAGTTGACTTTAGCAGCCTATTAGCTACAAATCTTCCTCTACTAATTACTGTCTTTTTATCTGCTACTGCGGTTTGGGTTCACATAATTTTAAATGCATTTGCTGTATGTATGAGAATTTTACAAACTGTTTTTATATATAAATTTATTTTTTATTTACAAAAAGCATATCTCAAAATAGCAAACAGTGTTTTGTACTATTGTCTTTATTTATGTAGTTAATTTCCTATTTAAATGTAACTATTTTATTTTGTATTTTAAATAAGATATATCTAAAAAATGTGAATTTAATGGTTCTATCTTTTTCTTAAGTTTTACAATTTGGTAAATCTTGACAAAAGATCTTGCTTATAAATTAGGATTTTGTACTTATTACTAGATTACTCAGATTGATGGATAGACAGATAAATAGATAGATATACAGATAGACCGACAGACAGATAGATGAGTAGGGATAAAGATGCAACTCCAGAGTCTAGGATTTACCTCTTTATGCCCCTAATTTCAAGACAGAGATTGGGGTCTCTAACCCACATGTTAGTGTGTGTCTGGTTATGTTAGTGTGTGGGGTTGTGTGTGTGTCTGATTATGTGTGCATGTGTGTTAGCGTGAGTGGTTGTGTTAGTGTGAGTGCCTAGTGTTACTGTCTGGATGTTTGTGTTAGTGTGAGTATCGAGGCACATTAGTGTAAGTGTCTGGGTGTGCGTGTGTTAGTGTGTGTTAGTGTTGAATGTCTAGTTGTGTTAGTGTGAGTGTCTGGGTGTGCATGTGTTGCTGTTTAATGTCTTGTTGTGCTAGCATGAGTGTCTGGATGTGTGTGTTAGTGTGAATGTATATGAGTATGTTAATGTATGTGTCTGTGTGCATGTGTGTAAATGTTGTGTTAGTATGAGTGTCTGGTTGTTTTAGTGTGAGTGTCTGGGTTTGTGTGTTAGTGTGAATATCTGGCAGTGTTAGTGTGTGCATGTGTTGAATGTCTAGTTCTGTTAGTGTCTGGATGTTTGTGTTACTGTTAGTGTTACGTACATATGTGTGTGTCAGGATATGTGTATTAGTGTTTATGTGTGTGTTAGTTTGAGTGTCTGGATGTCTGAGTACGTGCAAGTGTCTGGGTGTGTATGTTAGTGTGAGAAGCACTCCCAAGGCCAGCCTTTGGATCTGCCACTGTCTGGAAAAGGGAGGGTACTGGCTGTCACCCAAGAAAAAGTTGCCAATATTTTGCGATTTGCTGACAATTTCAGTAACTTTAGGTGGCTAAAGTTTGGTGGAACTGGCAGAGAACAGGAAGTTCAAATGGTTTCCTCCATTATATACATATAAGGCATGTTACAAATATTGGGAGATATAATTCACACAAATAACACATAATTATTTAATTTAAAAGCTTATCTTAGATGTATTCAGAAAAAGAACAGGTTTATGTTTTAATTGCTGCTGGTCAGTGGTTTGCAATAAGGAATTGCTCTTTTCACGTAGCTTCTCGTGAAAAACCTTTTTCCATTAAAACGACAGTTGTGTGGTCCATAGCCTTCCCATCTAGCTAATGTCAGCCTTGAAACTGACATCTGTTATTACAGCTTTTGCTGCTACATGAAACTTTACCTTAAAAAGATATCACTCCCGACATCAATTCAAGTTTGACATTTATAGGTATTTCCAGTGGGAAATGTAAGTTTCAGCTGTTGTGAAGGCCTGTGTCAATGAATACCAATTTGCTGCATTGAAACAGAGCTAATATAAAATGTAAACATGAAATCTGTATTAAGAAGGCCCCTTGCACCTTCCAGATTTCTAACACTCTAATGAGCAGGTGGAAAATCTAATGCCATATAAGCATTAGAGCTTTTCATTGTTTAGAAACAATAAACATAATTTGTACTGGAGTTGGGGAGAGAAATCACATCCCAAAATCTGTTTTCAAATAGAGTCACAGTTGAGGCTCACTAGAAGACATCTTCATTCTACATGGACGAAGGGTCTCATGTGTCAATGGCACTGCCAGCATTGGTCCAAGATGGTAGGCTTAATACAATGTAGATTAAGTGCATGATTATTATTTATAAAGTACAGGTGTGTATGTCTTTGCTTCTTTTATCAAGTGCTCAATTTCTGTTAGCACTCTGTCAAGGGGGCCTTCAAATGTAAGGGATCTTACAAACTGTGTCCTTTGATGGTACAAAAAACAAAGGTGGTACAGACAGGTTGTTTGGGGGCACTGACAAGCTACATTGACAACCTGTTTGGGGCAAAGATGGCACAGGCAAGCTGTTTGGGGCAAATATGGCACAGACAGGCTGTTTGGGGCACTGTAAACTATTTGGGGACACATATGGCACAGGCAAGCTGTTTATGGGCACACAACAAGCTATTTGGAGGCAAAGATGGCACAAACAAGCTGTTTGAGCGGAAAGCTGTTTAGGCGTAAAGATGGCTTGAAAAGGTTCCCGCAATTTAATTAAAACATTGCCATAAGTGGTGAAATAAACATCACTATACTTTTTTTTATTTATATTGACTTTTTGAATAATGTGTGCTGCCTGACACTAGTGTTGTTTCTTGTAGAAAAGCTGTCTGGGGATAAAGATGGGAGAGACAAGATGTTTGGGGCTAAGGTGGCACTCACAAGCTGTTTAGGGGACAAGCTGGCACCGTGAGACATGTGATTTCTACTTACACTCTTGGTGATATGGTAACTATATCGTGGTTATCAACATCAGCCCAGATTTTAGAGGAAGAATAAAGATTCCACTTAAGAATAATACAATGTTGGTAAGCCTAAAAGGTAAGAATATGGTAGCTAAATCTTCTGCCCATCCCAGACAAATCGACCAATCATCAGACATTATCCTCCCAAACTAGGTGATATTAGGCGTAGCCCACCCTGGGAAATCATTGTAGACTGCTATAAGTGCAGGACAGGACTGGTGATAATGGAGAGCTCCTGGCACTTTTATCTAACATCATTCAATTATTCACAATGTGGGTTGGAAAATGTATCACTTCAACATGCTTACTCCTGACTCAATTTAGCAAGCATGAAGTCCAATCAATGAAACAGATTGGAGGTGTGTTTTAGAGCTACTTTGACAGAAACTAAAAAAAACTTTGCAGATGAGATCCATGCCTCACAAAACATGAAATCTCAGAAGACCTGCAATCGAGAATTGTTGATTTTGCATAAAACTGGAAAGGAATACAAAGTAATCTCAAAGAGTCTGCATATTCATCAATCCACAGTTAGACAAATTGCTTCTAAATGGAGACAATTTACACCTGTGGCTACTCTCCCTAGAGGTGGGCACCCAGCCAAGATGACTCCAACGGCACAACGCAGAATACTCAATGAGGTAAGAAACGAAACCCTAAAGTAACTTAAAACCTAAAGAAATCATTGGGATTGGTTAACAGATCTGTTTATGAGCATACCAGGTTCAAAACATTGAACAGGCAGGGCCGGACTGGGAATGAAAAGCAGCCCTGGAAACATTTGGAGACCAGCGCCATATTGTTTATCTCGTGGTCGAGCTCTTGTACCCACACGCACCCCTTATACATACCCAAGTCACACTATTTGCCATACAAATAACTATAAAACATTCTTTTTATCACATTATTTGTATTAAAATACCAGAAAGCACAAGTGTTAAAAGGCCCTAATAAATTAAATACATTAGACATAATGGAATCAAAACATTTGCTACTGAGAACTTTTTTAGATGAAACATTTTATTCAGTGGAACAAAACAGTGATCACATTATTCTTCACGATATTCTTGTAAGAAATTCTTTATTAATTCATGAATTCATGGATTTATTAATTAAAAAAAACTATTTTTTCATATTTAATAAAAGCTGTAATTGAGAAAAATATATATTTTTTTGTTTTTATTTCCTTTTATTTGCTAACCTGCCCCCCAGGTATGCACATCTGCCCCCAGGCTTGCCACTCTGCCCCCAGAAATGCCTTATACCCCCTATATGCCACTCTGCCCCATGAGTGGCATATAGGGGTATAAAGCATTTCTGGAGGCAGAGTGGCATATAGGGGGTAAAAAGGCATTTCTGGAGGCAAAGTAGCATATAGGCTGTTAAAATACATTTCTAAAAGCCTTAAGCCCCCATATAACACCCCCCACACACTGCTTCTGGTGTCCGGTGAGGGGAGCGGGTGGAGGCCGACATTCATGAAGTTAAAGGGGCTGGTGTTCACGCACCGCGTCGCCCAATGGCCATGCCTCAGCTCTTCGTCCCACCCCTTTTAAGACGTGGGAAGAAGTGCTGAGGAACGGCCATTGGGCTCTGCGGTGTGTGCACACCGGCCCCTTTAACCTCATTAGGCACCGGCGGCAGGAGGAGGCAGCCCACTCGCAGCCGCTCAGCGGCTGTTTTGAAGGTTGGTCTCCCGGCAAGACCCCATCTCCAGAAGGTTCTTGACACATTGGAGAGAGTTCAGAGAAGGATTACCAAAATGGTAAAGTGGTTTGCAAAATGTGTAGCTTAGAGGAAGGAAGAGAGAGAGGAGATGTGACGTAATACTTAAAGGGACCTAACAAAGTAAAGGAGGCAAACTTATTTGAAAGCAGCAGTAATATTAGAAAAGTGGTCATAATCCAAAACTAGAGAGAGGGTGACTTAGTTCTACTTTACTGTAATGGGTAGAAGATAAATGGAACAGTCTCTCAGCTGTTGGTGAAGGCTACAGTGAGAGAGTTTAAACAGCCATGGGATAGACATAAAGGTATCCTCTCTATGGGACCAGAATAAGGAAAAATGGGAAGACTAGATAGGTCAAATGATTTTTATCTGCCGTCAAATTCTATGTATCTGTAGGAGTTTAGTAGTTTACAAAACATAAGAAAATTCACTATGCAAGTAAAAGAATAACACTGGCAAAATCCCAACTTTCTGAACAATGTATGCCGGGGAAAAAAATCTCTATGTCATTCAAAAGAGTGAGGAAAAAGTTATTAATACCCTGCAAGCAAAAATGGTTGGAACTGTAAATGAGGAAAAAAGATGTCCTCTTACAGGAAAAGGGACCTCATAAGTCTACCACGTGATAATAATGTTAGGGCCCCAGGAGCTCTTGTGAACCAGGAAGGGCTAATAACACATAGACGTCATGGGTCAGGGCCCACCAAAGATCTGAAGCAGTCCCTAAAGTTCACGATGGGGTCACCAGGCCCCAAAGTTTTGGAAAGGGCCAGTCTTTTTCCCCAAAAACACGATTTAAGACACAAGTAGGGAGTCGTGAGCAATCAGAGGGCCTGTGACAGATCAGGAAGATGGGGCCCTGGAAATTGATTGTACTTTTTTTGATGCCTGCCCTGTTCCCAGGAATGATTATAGAAACATGTATAGATATATTGATGTTTTTAATCACTTTGCCTAACCGTTCACTCATAAGAATAGCCAGAAACTAGTAAAATTGTAGTTCTTTTTAACAAACTCAGCATGAACGAACAAAGCATTAATTCCCGTGTTAGACAGCGAGCTTATTTTCCCACTTTCAGAACAAAAAGATTTTTAGGCATTTTTGTTGTAACAGCCCATATTACCACTTTGCAGTCTACAACAATGACCAATTTAATTGAGTTGTGGTGCCACTTGCATGCTTGCCTACAATTTGCAAAGTGTAAACTGCCCTCGCATGTACTCGCCAGCAACTAAATAAAAAAAAAGTCTACATTTTTAGGACACTGCAATTGCATTTAAATAAACACCAGGTTTGCCTGTTATTCATGCTTCACTTAACTTCCGCCATGTAAAAAAAAACCACAGACAATGCATTTTGCATTACAAAGCAGACCATGGACAGAATGGGTAAACTCAATCCTGACAAAGGCCTACCTTCATAGGCGTCAGTGGATTTACAACTGTAATTTCCCCATCCGAAGGTCAGAAATAAATTCTGAATACAGGATTACTCAGGAGAGACATTGGAGATGCTGTATTTTCTTGACATGCCTATTCGTTTTATTGCGTATTGATTATTTTGCTGCATATCAAGTTGTCTTTGTGTTTCTTCAATCAATTCCTTTTTCAACTTTCCGCGCCAAGTTCATTTGATATTAATCATAAACATTTTGGTGTCTCTGATTATTACCATGTGCAAGTAACATATCTTTTTAAGGGTGTAACATTAAGAAATGTTTCCTTTTGATGGTAAAATGTTTTTTTTCTAGTAGCAACCTGTTTTTCCCCCTACAGGTTACACCATTTGAATATTAAAATAAAAATAAAAAAATTTATTTTTGTTTCAACCCCTTCATCCCAAATGGCAAAGACATGAAAGGTACACAGGATGAAGTCCGTGCCCCTCCAAAGGGTAATTTCACTACTTTTAACTTCCCTCGTCCTAGAAGGCAGGGTGGCAAGGATGCCCCACAAGGGTATTCCTTTTTTAACCCCCACCTCAGTGGCACAGCATGAGGGCTACCAGTTCCTATCCTGATATCCTGATAAGTCACTAAGTTATATTTTTTTTTACTGGTTTGAAATACAGAAAATTGGAAACTATTGTGGGAGAGGGTATGTGGAAATGTTTTGATCAATGTTACTCAAATATGGAAGTTTTAGAAAACTGGCTATTTCTGGGAGCAGAGATGTTGGCCTTTTAAAAAAGATTGACTTTATTTTACATTTATCTAAATGTGGAATTAGAACATTGGATTATATAGATTTCAGTTCTCCGTGGTTCCCCAGACTGATAAATCAATTTCACTAATGTATTTAAATTAGTAAAAAAACATCCTTAAATAGCCCTATTAAAATATGCTTGATTGAAGAGCTGTTAATTAGCACTGATTGTCAGCTGTTCTCTTTGCGTATTTGAGCAATTAGAAGATTTTTTTAACATTGCAGTATCTGACAGCCTAATCTGCGTGATATTTTTCACATCATAAAAAAAAGTTAATATCCTATTTGGAAATTGTCATTGAAGAGTGAGTTGATGGAATACAATTGGCCCCAGTGATTATATCAGCCCACTTCCAATGCCATCTCCTTCCATATAACCTTTCCCATACCTCTACCTATAGGAAGCCCTATCCTCGATATCAGGATCACCATGGTTCAAAGAATGCATGGCGTCAACCCATAGAATTCCCCCTAAGGAAATACAATCAAACACGAAGGTTTGTATTTCATAGAAAGCAAAGAAAAATGGCCATTATCTGTTGTCAAAAGCAATGTTGTTAAGACTTGTCATACCCCTAACATTCCTAAAGGCCAAAAAGGTATGCTTAGGTTTTACAGGGTGTATTTGCAAATAAAACTAAAATAAGCAAAGAAATAATTTCAGATCTGTTAAATGATATGCCTAATGTTATATAGTTTTTGATACCGTATCTCGCTGATTATTTACCATATCATAAATATTTATTTTATGTGTTTTGTGGTTTTGTGTTTATTATTTTCTGCAGTGCTTTCCAGTGAATAATAGATACATACATAATGTATATATGCATATATGTGTGTATATATATATATATATATATATATATATATATATATATATATATATATATACACACTGTATATATTATGCATGTATCCCATGGCATTCATATAAGCTTGTTTTTGTGTTTCATATTAACTAAGCAGCAGACATATAACTATGACCTTTACAATAATAAAAGAATACATTTTGTACAAGCCTCCAAGAGGTCTATTCAGCAGTGGTCACGCTGACCTGAGTACATGCAGGTTATGATGAAAACACAAGAATAAACACAAATGTACTCTCAGCTCTACAGCTCTAGGCGAGTCAGTCAAAGCATGAGCTGAGCAGATAGATTATCTACAGTACATTCAGTTTGCGGGATTATTCGAAAATAATTTGAGTGGTCAGTGGATTTAAAGGGATAACTCAGTTCATGAGTTCTTTGCATAGTTACATAGTTATATAGGCTGAAAAGAGACATGTGTACATCAAGTTCAGCTTTTCCTATATCTGTTAATTTGTTGCTGTTGATCCAAAAGAAGGCAAAAAAAACCCCGGTTTCGCTCTTTCCAATTTTGCACTAACCAGGGAAAAAAATTCCTTCTTGACCCCAAAATGGCAGTCAGATTTCTCCTTGGATCAATAAGCTGTTTCCCCATAATTAAAGATTATATCCTTGAATATAATGTTTTTCCAGGTATCCATCCAGTTGCAGTTTAAACGTCTGTACAGACTCCGGTAAAACTACCTCTGCAGGCAGAGAATTCCACATCCTTATTGTCCTTACTCTAAAAAACCCTTTCCTCTGCCTTAGACTAAATCTCCTTTCTTCCAGTCTGAAAGCATGACCAGGTGTCCTATGCATAGTCCTGTTTATGAACAGATTTCCACACAATGGTTTGTATTGGCCCTGAATATGTTTATATAACTTTAAAATGTACTAGTTGCCTGACTGGCCAAAAATGAATCGAAAATTGCCTAAAACTGTCAAAATGCAATAACCCCCCCCATAATATAAATAAATGTAAAATAAATATGAAGTTACACAAAAAAAAATGTGGGTCCCTACAACCCTTATTAACCAAGGGGGAGAAAACAATCACCCCCTTTTCTCACCTTGTGTGGTGGATTAGGTGTAATAATATAAACCTTGGTATGGTCCTATATATTTTATTTATATTTATTTTTTAAGCTTTATTTGTATTTTATGTTTGGACTGGGCCAAAGTGGACATCACTTGAGTGGAGGAGAGGGGATTAGTGTTATGCGGGACCTAGGAAAACACGGATTATGCACCCACAATGCAGAGACGGTAGCGTAGCACAGCACAACGGGTATTGGAAGTTCCACAGTCGAGGCAGGCAGCACAGGAGCAAGGTCAATATACAAGCCAAAGTCGGGGCAGGCAGCACAGGATCAAGGTTAATATACAAGCCAAAGTCGGGGCAGGCAGCACAGAATCGAAGTCAGAAAACAAAGCCAAGGTCAGGAACACGTAGATCAATCAGAATAACTCACGATAACCCAGAGATACACAACAGTGACTCTTTGAACGGGCAATGAACTAATGGGACAGGGGGTTTAAATAGGAAGAATGGCGGGAAACACCATAGCAACCAAAAGGAAACAACAAAGGAAGACGTCATCGCGACCGGCGCACATTAATGGCGTCGGCGCGAAAAATAAATAAACAAACCGGCATCTGCGTGTGCTACACCCGCGAGCGCCGCGGGTGTGCCACATCGGCAGATGCCGCCGAAGTCGAGCCCCGCGAACGAGTCGCGGCAACCCGCTCATAACCCTGCGAGTGCCGCCGACTCGTCGCGGCGGCTCGCTCATGACCACTGGCGCATCGTGGGCGTGCCACGGCGGCTCGCATGTTATCATGCGTCCGCCGTGGGCGCGCCGCATCGACGTGCCCCTCCGTCCGTGCCGCGCGCACAGTACACCGAGAAGACGTGCCCGCGGCACGTCCTCTCAGTGTACGTGCCGCGGGCACGTCACACTGAGGGGACGGGAGCGCGTCAGCGCGCAAGCGCCGCCCACCAGCGGCAGACCGGCGAGGGACCGCGGCGGACACGGCAGGTATGACAATTAGTACCGGTATACATTAACCAATAACCAATGTATGGTTATGGTTAATGTATGGGAGAACAGACTTAACAAAATAAAAATACCAATAGGATACATGTCTAGTATTTTAATGTCTCTGATCACAATGTCCACAGAAGAACGTTGGGAGGTCAGTCCTGTCAGTGTCTGGTGTTGCAGAGCCAAAACTCTTGGGATATTGTGATGTGGAAAGTAAACAGACACTAAGCACTATCACACATGCACACACACTAAAATACACCCTCAGACACATACACTAATGTACTCACACTATACAGACACTAACATTACCAGACACAACTAGACATTCACCACTAACATACAGTAGCACACTCACACCCAGACACTCACATTAAAATTCCCAGACACTCATACTAACACACAATCAGATGTTCACACTAATGCAGACATTCACACTAACACACACTCACACACACTAATGTACTCTGCCACTTACGCTAACACACACACACTCATACTAACATGACCAGACATTTACACTAACACAAAACTCACACTAACTGAACAAACACAACTAGACTAAACTAAAACACACTAACACACGCACGTCCAGGCACTCACACTACCTTGCCCAGACACAAACATCCAGACACTAACACAACCAAACACTCACATTAATACTAATAACTAGACACACAAACACACACAGACACTTACTAACATAACCAGACACAAACACACATACCTAGACACACACAAAGGCTAAGAAACCCAGGAACACACACAAACACTAACATACCCAGACACACTAATATAACTAGACATACATACTCAATCACACACATTAAGATACCCAGACACACACACACACAACCAGGCACATACACACGCTAACATACGCAGGCACATACACATGCTAACATAACCAGACACACATACCCAGACAAACACACACTTACATAACCAGACACACACAAACCCAGACAGACACATAATCACAGGTACCTATCTCCAAGATGTCCAAGTGGCTGAGAACTATTAGTGTTTCCCTGCAAAAGAATACATTGAAGAAGAAAATAACAAAATCCGAATTCTGCTGTTTTAGTAAAGATAATAGGGGGCTGTGATTTGTTCTTGCAGGTGGGGAGGATTTTACAGTTAAAAAGCACTTGATTATAGGTCTATACAACCAGAAAATTGCAAGCAAATCATAACATTTGGAGATGCCAAGATCTAATTGAAAGGTGTGATGATGATGAATCTACCTTCATCTGGCTGGCCACTCATTGGGACTGAAGTACTTTTTTAGCGTTGCTCTATCTACGTTTGACTTTTACTTATTTGCATTCATTAATACCATGATTATATTTTTATTCTAAATATTTAATGATATAAAAACATCTTTGGTGGTACACAGTAAATATCTGTGTGTATGATCTCGTTGCAGTGTAGCAAGTTTGTCTAGGCATATCTTAATTGCAATAATATATCTGTTGTTAAGATAGAATACGCAATCATTTAAACATGCTCTCTCCATACTAAATGCGCTGAGGCGGAAGTAGGGTCAGGCTCGATGACGGCTTGCTGCTGTTTTCACTGGTACCTCCAAAAGCACTTACCTTCCAAACATTAAGACACACACTCACATATATACTCACCCTAGCACACACTTGAGTGAGGTAATATGCTCTCACATACTAACACTGTTAAAACAACTCGCAAATACACTAATATGCAAGTTGTTTGCAATTCCATGCAAGTGCCTGTAGCTTCAAGTTTAGCATGTTTCAGACGAGGGCATTCGAGGGGTATTCACTTCAAAAGCTCCTTCAAAACCTCCTGGGATGCAAAGTCAAATTTAGGTTAAAAATGACTCACCTTTAAAATGTATTTTTTTATTAATATTGACGGGTTAGAAACAAAAGCTGATTTAACGGCTGCAGTATATCTGTCAACACGTTCATGAAACAAAAACAGCACATACAAAAGACCAAGTGATATATAGATATTCTCCAATTCCACTTTACAAATATCTTTTCTTATATTGTTAAAATTCTCCAAAATTCAGCCGCAAGAAAAATATGAGCAGCCAGCCTCCGTTCGACATGTTAAAACAAGTCTTCTAAAATATTCATGGCTCTGTCGCCAGCTGTATATTCAAATCTATTGCGCCGCGTCGCATCCATAATTGTTAAGACCCTTATTGTATTTACAGCATTCTTCCGCATGCGAAAGGTGCTCTGCATCAATAACTGATGAGACAAACACAAAATCCTATTATATGACACAAGGGGAGGTGGGGGGTAGTGATACATCTACATTAAGAAACTGCAAAACAAAGTGGCTTGATTCATTGCGTTAAGGATTTTCATGAACCCTTTGATGACTCATGCTAAGTGACAAATAAAATCCAGGAATTCCTTTTTTGTTATGCTTCTATGCCTTTGAGAGTTATTTTTTTCTCTTTACTTTATTGCTTTGTGTAATCTTTCCTGCAACTAGTAACCTCTTCTTTATGTTGCATGTAGCGGTGTATTTATCTTCAGCGCTGCCCTAAGCCTAACCCAGGACAATGCCACTCACCCCTTGGGCCGTTCTCCACAGAGACAAAGAAACTATGGATGACTATGCCGACTCAGCACAGCCCTCCATACCCTTAATGGGCCAGTTGAGGAGATCAGTGATATCCCTTTTTATGGCCCAATGAGTAGCGGTGCTACAAGGAACCCAATCCCTCAATAGGGCAATTGCCTCCCTGTTATCCTGCTGTCACGGACCGGGTCCAAACAGATGACTGCATTGACCCAGCGCGCCCAAAGATTGTGTGCAGGAGTCACAGTGCAGTAGTGGAGTTGGACAGGGCCTGGTTGCAGGGTGACCACACTCACCCAGGAGTTGAGCACCTAGGGTTGGGCAGCCAAACACCAGCGCCCTGATATAGCAGCGGTTGAAGTCCAGAATGAAGTAAAGTGATATCCTGCAGGCACCCTGGAGCAGGCATGAAACATATCACTAGAATCAGGATGCAGGCAGGGATGCTGCAGGCAGGGAGTATGGAAGCTAAGCAAAGGATATAGCAGAAACATAACAAGCAAGGGAAAGGGAGACCAGGCAAGAAACATAATAGGCAAGATATACATGATACAGGGCACTACATGGAACAAGACATGAACAGGACAGGACACCCCTCTACCGGCGATAAGGGACAGACTGATACACAAAAATACAGAAACTAGCCTAGGACTGGTTGATAACTATTGGAGATTCCGTCACATCTTATGGTCATAGTATGCTTAGCCCACCACTACGCCAAAGAACTCCAATGACGGAGGGTCCTAACGCTAATCCCTGCTGACAGAGGTACGAAACAAACTAAACATGTAAACCAAACACATAGCACTGAGACATACATTTAGACTGCAGACTGAGACAAACAGAACACACGGGAGGGGCACACCTTATAAAGGATACAAAGCAAAAGCAAAGAGCTGAAGCAGAAGCAAGGAATGGGATATCAGAACAGTGCAAAAGGAAATCCAGGAATGGATTCAAGCAAAACAGGGAAACTGAAACAAGAATGAGATATGCAGCTCCGCAGCCTGGGTAGGATCATGACACCTGCCTTGCCTAGACATGCCGCCCAAGGCCATAATACGTCATTAGTTGCATGGTGTCACCAATCAACCCTTCTCTACTGCTGGATCATTTAGTATGTGATCTGCCTACCGACTTAGATACACTTGACTTGTAGTTGACCTGAGTTGAAAAATGCAAGCAACTTGTAGATTCATTAATCCACAAGTTGTTTGTGATTTGCAAATGAGAGTTGGAACTGGGGGGTGACAAGTGACTTGTGAGTAACAGTCATTCCCCAAGAAAGATAGAAAAATTAATCTGGGTGACGATTGCTCCTCCTCTTCCACCACCCCTTGGGCAATGAAGTGAGAGGATAATAATATGGCCTTAGGGCTATAGGACCCAATTATACCCTACAGAATAACAAAACACACACAGAGCAAGGTAACAAGGTAAGGACAGGTCAATTTATATAAGGAACGCTCTAATTACCAGAAACAGATGGAGTAGGGGTCATATCCCTCTAAGAGGTGATCACTGTGCGCGTATGGAGAAACATGAGCTGCAGGTGTCGGGTAAACGAGTTGATGCACATGCACCTATCCTCAAGGTAAGTGAGGAGGCTGTCCGTTTGACACACCACCGGCAGGCTATTACTGTTGGTTTGTGGGTTGCTGCCAGCGTGGGCAGTGCCCTCGCAGTCCTGACATCAGGATGTTGGTGGGTCCGTCAACATCAGTGGACAGTCCACGGATGTCAATGGGTGGCTCCACTGGTGGGAGTGGGCATGGCTGATGATGTTGTGGGCTACCATCAAACACATTTAAATTGTATGGGGAAATGGCTCCTCACAGTTTAATACTACTTAATTGTTTTCTTTAGGGTAAAAGAAAAGTTCAATGGAGCTTTAATTTCTAGAATACGGGAAGAATGTAAAGGAGCAGATGGTAACATGGTCTCCTTTTAATCATCTAGAATTGTGATTTGTCTTCCTTCAGAGTAAAATCTGAAGTCTAAATAAAGATGTATGTTTTCTGAAGCGTTTGCAAATCATTTCTCATGTTCTTTTTCTAAAGACAGCTTTAATATTTCTTTTCAGTTTTTTTTCCCCCATTCTCGTCTTTCTAAACAACTCATTGTGGAATTATTGTTGCATCAAACCTAGAGAACTATCATGATTTATTCAGCACTTCCTGACTCCCCCGTGTAATCAAATATAAACCCTGTGTGAATTCAAAGCAGAGTATCAATGAGATGATGCGGATGTATCAACAACAAAAAGGTACGGGTTCCCCATAAAAACTATATATACACACTTACAGGACCAAAAGGATGATATTTATACTATAATATACAGCACTTGTATGGCTTCCCAGTATGTCTGTACTTGGCGGCATACCTGGGAACTTCTGGGCTCCGGCTACCCAGAGCGTGCCCTTGCGGGGCGCAACCAGGACTGCCCACTGAGGGCCATTTGAAATGGAAATGGGCCTGTCAAGACCCCGCTCCTGAGGCCCAGAGGATTCGGGTGTTGACCCAGAGAACCAATGCTTCTCCTGGAGTTCTCAAGGTCAAACCTGGAGAGTTCCCAGGTATGCTGGGGGGCTGCTGGCAAGAGGACCATTGCCTCCCGGAACTATTGGAATTGAAAACTTTTTGGGTTTTTTTTTTCCATTTTTTTCTCATTGTGGTTTCAGTTATAGTCATTAATGTATCTGGAGTAAACAAAGACATTTACACACTGACTGTCTCTTCAGTTTGTTTTTATATGGCTCTTTCATAAAGGGGTAGTGCTGCTACTGACAATTATTGATGGGCAACAAGGAACATTTACACATCCCAAGAGATGTCTTCATCATTGGCATATTTACCTTGGGCCCTTCGCAGTCACAGTCCTACCTGCATAGCGCCAGCATATGACATCATATACCAGCGCTACATGAATTAAGGGCGTGCAGCTCCTTTTAAATAGGTGTTTGGAGGCCGTGTACAGGTTGATTGGGGAGTTCAGAGATCACCCTTGTAACCAGGCCATTGAGCAGCAACACACTGCCGTTCGGCACCCAGTTTTGCCGTGGGGAGGACTGCCCCCTTAGTTAGCCTAGGCATGTATGCGTTGCTGGTTTGCATAAACTGTTGTGTATACCTGATCACCATACCTAGCCATGCTTCTTACTCTTCTGGATGGGTGGCTGTGGCGAACTGGATGTGGTGGAAGGGAACATAGGCAGGGAATAGGCAGAACGTGGGTGTAACTAAATGTTGCTCCCCTGCCTGCAGAAGGAAGACAGGGGGAAGCAGGGCTTCACCCGAAGACTCTGGGTAAAACACAGAGAGTTCCCAGGTATACCAAGATTAATTCAGAGGCTCAATGGAAGTGTTAGATCATTGTTACAGCCTCTCTTTTGCAGGATTTTATTATCTGTTTTTTTTGCTGTGTCCTTGTTAGGTTTTATGGGCACTGCTGGCCCAGCGTACTAAACTGCAATTTATTGTCTTGTTTCCTCACCATTCCCTAAACAAAAAGATACTGCTCACAACGGAGACGTTATTACCTTCAGTGCAACTGACTTCCCAACAAGTGGCAAATCTTTATTTATAATAATTGGATATTTGTATACGTATATATGTATGTATTCAGTTTTGTCTATGTAGATTACGCATGAAAGGTGGTTTTACGTGGAACCAGTCATAACATTAAATGCTTTAATAAAGCTGATTCGTAATTCCAGGGGAGACCTGGCATCTTCTGGCCCATAGGCAGGTAAATCAACTGGCCCCATCGACCACTTAACCTCCTCAGGTAACTAACATAGACACTGGCATTCATATTTACACATAAACTTACACACGCACACATGCACACTCATGCTACACACACTCCCTCTAACACGCACTTAGGCCCTGATGCTAACACACACAATTACACACGCACGCTAACACACACTCATATTAACACATGCATACTCATGCTAACACGCACACTGATCCTAACATACATACACTCTAACATACTTATATACCCTCACTAAGTCCCTTATTTCTCATTCTCCCTTCTTGCCTGCCTCAACCCCTCTCCTTACTCCCTTACCCTCCCTCTCATTCTCTCAATGCTTGCTTCCCTTACACACTATCTCTCCCTCCTCACCACTATACCACAGAGTATTTTCAGCACTTTCACCTCATAAGATCGCACTTTGTAACCTGTCATGTTTAGACTCAATGAGTAGGCCCATAGAAATTGAACTGACCCTTTTTTTTAATTTTGGAGCGGCAATTGTCCCCTCGTCCCCAGGCCAGCATTTATTATGTATATAGTGATGCAATAAGCAGTTGAACATTTTGTACATTTTATATACTGTAGCATACCTCCCAAGCCTGCTGTTTTTCTTAGGACATTCCTGCCATGCTGTGAAATCGACAGAGGTTTCTGCTATTGCAACATACCGTTCCCATGTGGCCACCTCAAACTTCTGTGTTGGAGAGTTTGTGCAACTGGTTTTCAAACTCTTAAAATGGTAATGTTGGAACCTGGTACTCCTGCCTTATAGGCGACACAATAATATATGAATTTGCTGAAATCTATTGGCTTTCAATTGGAGGTCAATTACCACCTTCCTGAACCGGTGTATCGACTCATCATGAATAGTTGTGAGTATGAAAGAACGTTTTATCAGTATGCTTCAAGACAGCAATTCATCAGACCTCAGGGCCTAAGAGTCTCAATGATTTTGTCTGACTGCCAACAGCTGCCTTACTAAACCCTTCTTGTATCAACTGTACCATAGGACAAAGTGTCAAACCAATACATGACCCCAAAAGGAGGTCTGTATAATTATCCACAGTGGTACCCACACCCTAGCAGAGGGTTAAAAATTGGTCAGAAATCCAGAATACTAAAATTAATAGTATTTTTAACTCTAGTTGTTTCTTCGAATGAGCGGTATCTGGACTACATAGATTAGCTCTAGTCCTCTTCTTGTGAAGCAATGAGGGCTATAGCCTCACAAGCAGGTGGCACAAATCAGACAGCTCCCGGAGTGTGGCATTGACCAGTGAAGCTGTCTTTTCTAAACAGAGAAACATGGAGAACTTTTCTCTATAACTCTTCCTATAACACCATATATATACTTTCCCTAACACCTATTGTGTAGAACATCGCACAAAAACAAACAATTTAACAAGCTCAAGAATGTTTTCCACAATATGGGATACCTCGGGTTCCCACGTACATAAATCTGTAAATCTACTAGCATTGCCTACAGGACATCTGTGCCTGCAACCGTGGACTAATTAATGTTTAACCTCTCCGATGCCAGATGGTCCAACTTAATCTTTGCTTTTTATATAGCTGTAAAAAAAAAAAAGTAAATATGTGCCTTTACTTACGTAGTTGTAACTGTAAGCTCTTTTGAGGAAGGAACCCCGTTTCCAAGATTTTAACTCCCTTTTGAATAGTTCGTGCAAATCTCTATGTACATTCTTGGTGATATATTTTACACTTTATAACGAAAGGTGGAGCGTAAAAAGATAACTCGATGTCCCAGAAGGATGTCCTGAGTTGCTGACAGAGCTGTCCTGGGTGCTAAAGGTCTACCCTGTAAAGCCATTCTGTCTTACACACATCAAAGCTTTCTCCGATGATGGGGAAGACAGGAGATGGTTTCCATGACAACCGTATCCTCTAACTTTCAAGGACCTGTTTCCTTATTCACAGATGAGTGAGGAGAGCAACACGGCTGTTTAAAGACACAAATCAAGTCAGACAGTGCAAAGCCTATATGGCTAACATCTAAAGCTAGCCTTCTAAGGTGTTCAGGGTAAAAATGGAATATCTCTATTAACAATCAGGTCAAGAGATGTGAATCGACTTCAAATGGGTTATTAAGCACCCAAGTCACGTATGGGCCAGTGGGGACATATGGATTTTGCTAACTGCAGAGAAGAAAGTGGTGGCTGCAGGTGAAGCCTCGGGGTGTAGAAGTTCAAAAAGTTATAACTGAAAAGGGCCAGGATCACAATTGGAAAGATGAGGCTTTAAATGAGATAACTCAGTTCTAGGGGTGCCTCACAAGTTTAGGCTCCTGGAGGCATGTAGAGTGCTTGCTAATGAGCAAGGAAGCTCTTTAGCAGTCGTGACCATTAAAAAAAAAAACATTTGCTAAAAAAAAGTGTACAAAACCAAATTATAAAACCAAAATATAAAAGTCGATGAAGTGCAGGTTTCTTGGAAATTATGGTTTAAAAGTAGTCATTATAAAGTATAATACAATTGGAGATACACTTCCAAAACAGCTGAAGAGCTTCCTACTGTCTTCAGGCTTGAGACCCACTTGCTGTTAACATGTTGGATTAGCAAGATTGGAGTTGTAAAAATTCAGAACATTGTAGGAGAAAATAACCCACCTGTTGTGTATAGACTAGAAGAGTGTCCAACTGGAGAGACAGCTGTTCCCTATAGAACCTGAGCTTCACAAAATGTTTACACCCCAAACAGTAGGATAGCTGAGTATCATGGGAGTTTTAGTTCCACAACTCCTTATTTTACTCACATACCCTCACCTGAACCCCATAAAAATTAAAGTTGCAGGCACCTACATGCTCTAACAAACACCTCACGTTTTAGTGAGTATTTTGCATTGCAAACAGGCCCGGACTGGCCATCGGGCAAACCGGGTGTTTGCCCGGTGGGCCGGGCCGGATTGACTTAGGGGCTGATGGAGCTGCAGCTCCAGGCCCCTACCTTAAAATAGGCCCAGTCAGGACCGAACTGACTGGGCAAATGCGGCCTCTACGGCCGCATTAACGCAGGGCATAAGGGGCACCTGCCCCTTAAGCCCGCCGCAACTGCGACCGGGTCCGCCACTCTAAGGGGTCGGGAAGCCCCCACCAGGGCTGGCCTTACGGGTGTGCGGCCGGACAGGGTTTAAATTAAAACATCGGGGTTTGTTTTTTTTTACTTTATTTAACATCCTCCATGTTAAATAAAGTTTTTGTTAACTTTATTTAACATGGAGGATGTTAAATAAAGTTAAAAAAAAACCCCGATGTTTTAATGTAAGCCCTGAGGGCCTGATTGCAAATGTTAGTATAAGAGGGCATGTGACGTCAATCACGTGGAGTTAACCCTTAACTCAAGTGACAACTTTCCTTGCCATTCTACCATTATTATTTTTCCCTCTACAGTTACATCATGCTGTTTAACTGCTCCAACATATAGTTCATGATATGGCTACATAGTTCATTGTGTTAGTTAATAATTTTGCTGTTTGAAATATTTAAAGGGATACTCTCCCAGTCTCCCAATTATTTGCGTGTTGCCTTTTCGGCTCCAAAGAACTAAATTAAGATGTAGCGACATGAATGGCATAGACACCCTCTCCCACTTGTTTCTTTATGTACTTATAGGGATGACTTATGATACTTATGCGCTACTGTGTTGCATTTTTTTAGATTTCTTTTTTATCCCTTTTTATCCTCAATTACAACAAAGTTATACCTGATTTTCTTCTGGATGTATATGGCAGGTATATATATTTTTCACACATTCAAGATATCGACAGGATATTTTTCTCAAAAGTCTTTCTAATGAGCTAAAAGGACTTTCATTAATAGACTGCTGCTGCTAAGGATACCAGACTCTCATATTACTAAGTAGCCTCTCACTCAATATGATAAGACAGATTCACTCATTAACAGACAGGCAGTCTTCTTGCTTCTGAGAGACAGTCAGTGCCTGCTAATGAGAGCAGAGGCTGGCTAATCATATCATTATTACTTATGTATAGGATTCATACCTATTTCATTGCACATTATATTGCCTAATGAATAGGACTATTTTATAAAACACGAGACCTTAGAATCCGAACTGCTAGTTACCATAATCACGCAAGGACATTTAGCAAACATTCTCACCTTCAAGTTTGTTTTTAGGTTCTTTGAGTTTTCTTTCATACTTTCCATTTGCAGAGGGACATACTAACTAAACTCTGAGCTGTCCCATAGTCTCAGGTTAAGTCAGGTTTTCATTAAAGAAAGTTGACCCAACTAAGCAACTGACATTGTCAGTTATTCTTGGGCAGAATCTTCTTTCTGGTACAACTGAAGCATAAAAACAATTAAGGTCTAGCAAAGCCTAGGAATTGCAGATACCCAGTTGTACAACATGATCTACTTGAAAAAAATGTACTATTCCTTGTACAATCAAGTGTTTTATGAAATTGTTCCAAGTCGTGTCTCCATTTCTAGGCTAAGCTTGCATTTCAGCATTGAATACTAACAGGTCCAAAACCAGGGTAAATTTGTGCCTAAGTTGGTTTTTGTTGGTCCTTCAAAATAGTAATGAAATTTGCCAGAACTGACCAGCATTTCTAACCTGTGCATTTCACTCCGTCGATGATTGTCTCTTATAATGCACTGTATATTCTATTAACTGTTGACTGATGTATATCTGTTAATTTGGTGTCTGTATCTGGGTTTGGTACTTCTATATTCATCTACTTAAACAATGTCATTCTCCTCTTCACAGGTCAGAGGTTATCTAGCCCCCAAAAAACTATTTATTTTTCAAGTGCATTATTATATCAAATATTTTAGTTGAAGTTGATAACTTTCATTGGGCCAACATAGAAAAAGATGGAAAGTCATATAAGCTTCCCGGTCCTTCTTTAACACTTATCATCTCCAACTGAAGACTCCATTTTCTCTTGGGCTAATAAAATGATACTGTTTCTGGTTTTTTAATCAAAATAATTTATGATTCATTGCCTTCCGTTTAAATATTTTTTTTCATTTTAGAACGCTGTATAGTCCTGAATGCTTTAGTCTTGTCAGTGTGAATAAATAATACCGTGTTTGCTCGATTATAAGACTACCCCCAAAATGTTAAAATAATACTACCCTATAAGAAAAAAGTGTTACTAGTAAATATTAATTCACATGTAAACTATTTTTTCTTATTAAATAAAAACTATGATTGAGAAAAAAAATGTATTTCCTTTTATTTGCCAACCTGCCCCCGGTAATGCACATCTGCCCCCCAGATATGCCTCTTGACCCCCTATTTGCCACTCTGCCCCCTAGATTTGCCTTATACCCCCCTATATGCCACTCTGCCTCCCTGATATTCCTTTTAACCCCCTCTATGCCACTTTGTCTCCCTGCTATTCCTTTCAACCCCCTATATGCCACTCTGCCTCCCTTATATTCCTTTCAACCCTCTATATGCCACTCTGCCTCCCTGATATTCCTTTTAACCCCCTATATGCCACTCTGCCTCCCTTATATTCCTTTCAACCCTCTATATGCCACTCTGCCTCCCTGATATTCCTTTTAACCCCCTATATGCCACTCTGCCTCCCTGATATTCCTTTTAACCCTTATATGCCGCTCTGCATCCCTGCAAATACGGTATTTGTTTTCTTATTATTAATTCTTTAGATCACAAAAAAGAATGTCGCAAATAGTGAAAGTAAATACTGTTTTTTATTATTATTATTAAAACTTAAACCAATTCAAGTACAAATAAGATAATTTAGTAAATTTTCACTCCAAAGGGGACTTGGCTCTACAGCAAAAGGGAAACAGGGGATCTTCTAGCATCAGAACTCAGCTTTCAAGGGAACAGTAATAGCTAGAAAAATAATAAAGCAATGTACAGAGGCTTGTAATCAACTATAGATTATATGAGACAAATGTGATAACAAAGATGGAGACTCTGAATAAGCATTTGTAAAGTTGAAATAAAGCCAAAAGCAAGGAATGGGCTGTACAATGTAGAACAATGTACAGAATTATCTTTTGAGTGCATTACTTTGCAGCTATGTAAGGGGGTATAACCAAAATCAGATTACAAAGGGTCCAGGAAAGAAGAGAGGATATAACCTAAGTAGGATTTAAACCAAGTAATGGTAGCAATTCCCTTCAATTGTGAGATCTATGATCCTGTTGCATTCATGCTTAAATGAAGATTAGAAGGTTCCTGTTGAGGCTTTACCCAGACTTACTTTTGGATAAGGGATACTTACCCTGTACTACAAATCAGTGGTGTCACAACCTGGGTGCGGGGGGGGGGGGTGCGGACCGCAGGTGACACCTAACAGGGGGTAACACAACACCAGGCAGGGAACTCTATGAGAGTGTAATCTGCCTGTGATCACCCTACCATAGCGCGGCCGCGGCGGTGCAACCGGAGCAGAGGAGGCAGACCTGGCACTGGCAGATCATCGCTGGACGGCGGCAAAGGAATTACTGCACCACGCATGTCGAGGGGGTGGCACCATGTGTCATCGCACCGGGTGACACCAACCCTAGTGACACCACTGCTACAAATAACATTAACTTATTGACATCATGACTTCATCAGGGGAAAAATGGATACAGTATGAGTATGTTGTGTTTGTATGCAGGTGTGCATGAGAATCTGGGTATTAAAGTGTGTAATTAGGTGTGTAAAAGGGCAAATCAGGGGTCCCTTGTAACGGTGTTGCCCCAGGGCCCCACTTGACCTTGATCTGCCCCTGTTTGTGTATCAACCATTGTATGCTTGTATGTACAAATGTGAATGAATTTTTGTATAAATGAGTCTATGTTTGTGTGAGTTAGCAGGTGTATGGTTGTGTATTTGTGTGGGCTTGCGCATACATTTGTAGACATGTGTGTTTGTGTAGGAGCGCGCCGGCACATTTGCATATACAATATTGGGCTCTGCACATTTAATTAAAGCATCAGGTTTTCCGCACGGCTTCCACTCCTGCTGAGTGCCAAACACTATTAAGAAAGGAGCCTCAGGTGGGAATCTGCTGTGTAAATTACACAGTGTTTGGAGCCGGCTAGCGGGATCACCGCGGTTGTCAGCCGCATATTATTTGTGTCCTGGAATTGTCAGCTGAAAATATCAGATCACGTCGCTTTTGGGAAGCGCTGATTAAAATCTCCAAATAGTGACGTGTGAGGAAAGTGCAATGAAGTGGTGAGGTCTGAAACACAACCAGTCCTGTGCAGATTGCAATCAATTTATCATGTCTGCCATTAGGCGGTTTTATTACTTTCCATTGACTTGACTGTTTGCCCAATAATATCTGTCAATACCTATTATCGGTAAAGGATGGGATTTAGCTTTAATGCAAGGAGGCATAAAAGGCTCGAGACACAACGCTATACATACCTCTTACAGGGGATGTACCGTATTTGCTTGATTATAAGACAAGGTTTTTTCCAGAGCAAATGGTCTGAAAAATACCCCTCGTCTTATAATCGGGGTCGTCTTATAATGAGACCTCAACTAGGTCTGACTATGAGACTAAGATCCAGATCCCCTGCAGCGATGGATCCTCCTGTCTCCCCCCCCCCCGCCACTTATCGGTACAGGTGAGTCCCCGGTGCTTAGTCCGGGCAGCGTGTAGAGCTCTACACGATTCGCGTAGAGCTCTACACGGTGCCCGGACTAAGCACCAGGCAGCGCGTAGAGTTCCCCGTGATCTCTTTTTTAAGATCGGTTTTGCTGCTTCAGTCTAATAATCAGCATTTCAATGTAAAGAGACAATGGCATCACTATGGGGATCAGATGGTATGGAATTGGGACCCTCAACTCCCCACCCCTTGTGAATCTTGTGCCTGGTCGTAGAGACAACGAATGAGACCGAAACCCTGAGTCTACTACGGACAGTCCGGTATTTTGAGATGCAAATAGCCAGATGCTTGGAAATAGAGAAATGCATTAAAGGGATACCTCTCTGCATTTACATGCAAAAAACATATGGTGGCTTGGATGTTTTTCTTTAAGATAAACCATACATCCCATCACACGATATAATGGTAAAGGTGATATAAATACTTTCTACCCTGCCTTTGTAAATGTAGCTATGTTGCAGTACATAGCATATCACAGGGTAGGCACAGATAAGAAGGGATCATTTCATAATTACTTTAAAACTGTGTACATGTCCTGGGTCCTCAGAAACATGGATGACATGGTCATCCTACAGGCAGAGGCGTATCTACTGAAAATAGCGCCTATGGCAAGCACTGAAATTGCGCCCCTGTCCAAATATCTAAAACCCATTTACTAGCCCCTGCTGCCCATATATATATAAATATTAGTCCCTGCTGCCGATAGCAGGTATAGATCAACACACAAACCCAGATCAATTGAAATTCACTTGTGATCTCAGCACTGAAGGAACATATACCCTCCCCCCCACCCACTATATACCCTCTCCCCCCCTACCCACTATATACCCTCTCCCCACTATATACCCTCCCCCCCTACCCACTATATACCCTCTCCCCACTATATACCCTCTCCCCCCCTACCCATTATATATCCTCCCCCCCCTACCCACTATATACCCTCTCCCCACTATATACCCTCCCCCCCTACCCACTATATACCCTCTCCCCACTATATACCCTCTCCCCCCATACCCACTATATATCCTTTCCCCCCCTACCCACTATATACCCTCCCCCCTACCCACTATATACCCTTTCCCCCCTAGCCACTATATACCCTCTCCCCCTAACCACTATATACCCTCTTCCCGCCTAGCCACTATATACCCTCTCCCCCCATAGCCACTATATACCCTCTCCCCCCCTAGCCACTATATACCCCCCCGCTAGCCACTATATACCCTCCCCCCTAGCCACTATATACCCTCTCCCCCCCTAGCCACTATATACCCTCTACCCCCCTAGACACTATATACCCCCCTAGCCACTATATAACCTCCCCCCTAGCCACTATATAACCTCCCCCCCCTAGCCACTATATAACCTCCCCCCCAGCCACTATATAACCTCCCCCCCAGCCACTATATAACCTCCCCCCCTAGCCACTAAAAAAAGACAGCGTTTAAAAGCCGCTCGCTGGTGCCCGCTACTTCGCTACTTCGAAATATGATGTCATATTATGGCGCTCAGCATGAAATGCCGGCGCCTGCACCGGGACCGGGACGGAGGTAGAGGCGGTTGCTTGGCGCCCCTCTCTCTCCTCCGCATCAAAAAAAAAAGACGGCGTTTGAAAGCCGCTCACTGGCTCCCCCTTCAAATGGCGCCTATGGCACGAGCCATAGGTGTCATACCCTAGATACGCCTCTGCCTACAGGTACTTAGAGCAAAGCCAGGGACAGGGAACAAAGGGCATTTAGGGGATGACCCCAACTGGCCTACCTATAGAACATATTGAACCGGCACTCTGTGCCAAAAAAAAGTGTTCGTTTATCAAAACATATGCAAAATGATGGTCGACTTTCAGCCAACCCTAGCAACCTTTATCAACACGAACAAGTCTTTACCAAACCAACAGAGATGGGATGAAATGATCACCAGCCTTTTTATAAGTGTGTATACTTGCAGATGTGTTTTGCCACTCTGTGCTATAGATTGATAAGTAACAGATCCACTGAAAGCGCTCCTCGCAGATCTAGCGTCGTTCAGTAGGTGATGAATGGACACAATGTATGTTAATTAAAGTAGTTTTCTAAATTCCAGTCAATACACTGCCCACTCCATGTAAAAAAAAAATATTCTAAACTAACCAAATTGCAATTTATATGGATATTTGTCATTAACTCCACATTCTACCATAATATAAAAGCCCTCTATTTTGTAAAAAAGCTTAGTGAGAGTTCTTTAATTGAGCTTGCATTACTTTTCTGGCAGACGCGCTTATTTTCTGAGTAATTTTCCCCTAATGTCCCTAATCTATTCCAGCTTGTGTTGTGTTCTTCGACTTTGCCAAACAAAAAAAAAATCCACAAATTCACCACAAAACCAAAAAGAGTATTTAGATCAGTAACAGAGTCTCTGAGATTCATTAACCCCTTAAGGACAATGGGCGGTCCCTAAACCCATTGAAAACAAAGCATTGTGAGCCCGTACATGTACGGGCTTTGTCATTAAGGGGTTAAACTCTGTTGTGTGTTTTAACATAGCCGTCCCAAGTTGTGATCCAAGACAATAAACTTTACAATGTATCTGGAATGGTGGCATTAGCAGGCAACAGAGCCTGATTATTCATACTGAGTGACTCCTATTTCCCCAATGTCAATATGTAGCAAGCTGTATGTTTTCGCATTTGTTCAAATTGTTCTTCTGTGCAGCTTTTTGTGCCATCCCCCCCCCCCCCCATGCTGGATAGGTTTCATTAGTTGGCAGGAACTGTTTCTCAAATGTATCACACTAGCCACAATAAATCCTGGTCTCCTGCCATGCCTAAGGCTTCTCTTCAGCAATATATTCTGATGTGTTGAGTTTTCATGATTTTTTTTTTATATATCTTATAAAAAAAGATTTAATATTTTGAATCCTTCGATTATTACAGGTGAAGCGAAGACACCACTACAAAGTAAAATCACCAGAAATTATGCACAAGCGTCTACCAGAAGTTATAGTCTTCCTAAGCAAAGTGTCTCCTGTTATCATGAGGAAGCAGAAGCATTATTCAACACTAATCCATATCCACCACACAAACCAGAAGGCTTGTTTTTCATTAGAAATATTGTGGTACTGCCACAACCAAAAGGGATTCTGGGTAGGGGTATGTTGATAAGGTTAACAATGATCACCTTTCACCGCTATATCAACTTTTTACGTGGATTCCTTGAGAGGAAATGTCCGTTCTACTACAGCCTTAAGACAAGGCTCGAGAAGGACGTGCAGTAGCCAGATCACCACTCATGGACAGCTGTTTCATCCTTAATGGGACTCGTCAGCATGAGGTTGTGATACTGGCTTACTACTTGAGGCTTGGAGAAGCACAGGAAATACACATAACAAAAAAACACTTCCAAAATGAAGTGTTATCATGGAATCACATCAATATCTGATTGATACTTTGTTAGAAGAACACAAAGACAGTTACTTATCCTACCTGTTACTATCTATCTATCTATCCCTTAGCGCTCTAGACACTGGCATTGGACTTTTTTCACTGTAAGGCGAGATTCTAGTTATGTATGTATCTCTTTAATGTAACAATTCCATATACAATAGATGCTTGATGTAACAGCATTTCCATTGGCTGTTAATGGGCTTTGATGATAAAGCAGAGATGCTTTGAGTGAATGCTAGTATCGCTTTGTGGGGGGGGGGGGAGTAATATAAAGGCTTTTGTGGTTATTTTTCATGATATGACAGGGACATTGATAAAGGGGTTGCTGTCCCAAAAGGTTGCTGTCTTTAAAAATATAAGTGATAATATGATAAAATGTAAAAAAAATGTAATATAAAAATAAAAAATTGACCCAAATTTGAACTGGAATTGCTGTTACCACAACAGAAAGTACTAACCACTATATGATCAAGGAGCACAAAAGCAAGAGCCTGCATGGTCTGGTCTGTAGTCAGATGAGTTAACCATTGACGTAAGATGCGTATAACTCCCAATATACCCCTGAGCATGGCTCCTTCTAATACCAAAAGGATTCAATGACCAAAACAGCAAAATAACAGACAGCATAAGGATGTGGCAACTGAAGTCACTTTTATTATCTGCAAAGAATGAAATTCAGGGTTATGGAGTCTACTTCCAAAACTAATTCGGTGTTCTCTCTCTCCCTGAGGACAGCTGATGAGTCACCGTGCATTCAGCAACCGGTCAGCGCCCAGATTATCCTGCATCTGATGGGACATCTGGGTCTAAGCGGCTGGCTAGCAGCTGGACTATCCTTTCACCCATTTCCCCAAACAGTTAGCAGGCTGGGCCATATCCCACCCAGCTGCTATCATGGGGGATTGGTGGGCTATTACTAGAATAGCCACCCTCATCTCATCTGTGATATCCCCAATTGTGTGCTGTGACAAGCCTAACCACAAAATCAGTGCTTACCGTTGACCGATACAGTTACTGGCGGTTTTATGCCATTGCCCCAGCCATTGCCCCAGCCTTATGCCTTTGACAGTCATGACCACAAAGGCAGTGCCTGGTTCTGGCCAAACTAAACCACACAGGGAGTTTTGCTGGCCACCTTGAGAGGAGGGAAGGCCGAGATTGGGATTTTTCTGGTGTTTTTACCGGTCACCCTCCAGTGCTCCTTCATCTTTCACAAAACAGCCCAGAAGGTCAATTTGAATGGACCCTTAATTTCACTTATCCATTTTGCCCCTACTCCTAACTTTCCTGCCATTGAAGCTAGCCCAGTTTGCAGCCCATTAGAGAACTGCATGTAGGCCCAGCTTGGGTGCCATTTTAGGTGTACCTGGAGGCAAAGCTCCCAGGAAGTCCCTCGCTAGTTTCTATACAGACTCCCAGCAGAATTGGTAGAGGCTATCATGGTAAGGAAATTTAAAAACATGCATAGTATAGGCATATGGATATCCTTAATATAAGACAAGACCAAGGACTGATTAAGGTCTTTATAATATCATAAATGGGAGACTAGATGGGCCAAATGTTTCTTTTTAAGTAAAATTCTATGTTTTTATATGCATGCTATACCAGGGATTAACATAATCCGAATACCTAAAAGGAGAGGAACAATCTTGACAACAGTAAATTACAAGATTTTAGTACAACTAAATTGATTTATCAACACTACTTTTGTCTTGTACAGAGAAGAGAAAAAAAAATTTTTCTTTACTATTAAATCATTTGATGTGATGAATGTTTTTTGCCTTAAACTGTTTATGCAGTGTAACCTGTCTTGAAAAGATCAGAATCAGTTAAAGTAAAGTGCAAAATGTTTCTAAAATCACTTAATACAATTATAAAAGAACTACGAAAATTGTGCTGGCTTCCATGGGGGATATGCGTTTGCACTACTGGCACTCTATGGATTAGAAACATAGAATCTGATGGGGGATAAGAACAATTAGATACACGTAGTCTGCCTATTTTTCCTGATGTAGAGAAGGTACTGAAATAATTGATTGTTGGTTATTTTTAATAATAGTGTTTGTGGTGCTTTCAATAAACCTCCAAAATATTGATGTAAATATAATACTATCAAAAGTGCCGTGACCCGGATTCGAACCGGGGTTGCTGCGGCCACAACGCAGAGTACTAACCACTATACGATCACGGCAAGCTTGCTGAGCCACACGGAGGCCTGGCTATCAGCTCTCCATTCTATAGCCATGTCCATTATCTATTGTGACACTGGTCCTTCTGGCACCAAGGTTTGTGTCTACATACAATACCAGGAATCAATACACTAGGAATAGCCAAACAGGGAGGAATAATCCTGAAACCGGTAAATTAAAAGGAGTATCTGTGCCTTCACTGATTTGATCAAAAATACTTATAATTTGAACATTATTCGGTCATTGTAATTGTGTCAGGAATATAGAGATGTTGGGATCTGTGACACGTAATTCAGGACCTCGGTGGCCTCATCTTCAGTGGCGTAATAAAAAATACTGGGCTCCTCTACAAGAATTATGGTGGGGGGCCCACAAGCACCTCTTACACACACACACAGTAAAACACTAACATACTAATATACGTGCACACACATTAACAGGGCCGGCCCAAGGCAAAATGCCGCCTGGGGCGAATTTTAAAATGCCGCCCCCCCCTTATCTACCCTTCCTCTCCCTCCGTCCCTGCCCCCCCCATTATCTACCCTTCCTCTCCCTCCGTCCCTGCCGCCCCCCCACCCCTTGTACTTACCTTTCAGCAGTCCTGCGGCGAGTCTCCCTGTTCGGTCTCGGTGCCAGCTTGTAAAAGCATTACAAGCCGGCACCGAGACCGAACAGGAAGACTCGCCGCAGAGGAGGGAGAGAGGGGCGCCGAGCAGGTACTGACAGCTTGGTAAGTGAAAACCACTCGGTGCCCCTTTCTCTCTCTTTCGCTTTAAAAAAAAAAAAAAAAAAGTGCCGCCTGGAGCGGTTGCCCCACTCGGCTCCATTGTCGGGCCGGCCCTGCACATTAATATACAGTAGAATACTTACACCCATGCTAACATACTTACTGAAATACACACAGTAATATAATTACAAAGACACATACAGTAACATAGTTACACATAGTAACACACACAGTAACACACTTACACATACTAACAAATTTACACACACACAGTAACATATTTACACATATGCATACACAGCAACATACTTACACTCATTTTAACATGCTTACTGAAACACACACTAACATACTGTCAACCTTACCCACAGTGATATAATTACAAAGTCACATACAGTAAGAACTTTATACACATGCAGTAACACACACTTACACAGATAACACATACTTTAACACACACATATAGCGTGCCGACCAGCATGCGCAGCCCGGGGTGAGGAGGGGTTTGGCAGGGGCCTAGATTACGCCAGTGCCTCGGAAACCCCCTCAAAAAGAACCTACTTAATACTTTTTTACAAATACAATTTGTTTATACATTTTAGAAACCATTGAAAGTTTTTATAACTTTTATTTCATATTTATGATCATGGATTGGAAAGCAGTATGAGGAGTGCTCTAGGCTGTAGGAATTAAAGCTCACTAAAGGCACACCGGAACTGTGGTTTTACTAAATAGACTTGCACTAGGATATTACAGTATTCCTCTTGACAGAACACGACTACAATACTTGTGTAGACTCCTGACAAGTGCCCATCAGAAAATATAAAAAAGGCACAGATTTCAAGTGGAAATCAAGTGGAAAGCTTTTTAGAAAATGCCCTAAGCATAATGCCTTTCTACGCATAATATTGGATGAAAAACAAATCCCCTAGACACACTTTATCTGCCATCTGCTGAAACCTGGCGATACTTTTCTGTGTCTGTGTTACCAAGGTTTTGGCAAATAGCTTGAATTTCAGGAACATTTTACACACCTAGTGTTTGAGGTATGCCGCATAGAACATAGAAATCTGACGGCAGATAAGAACCATTAGGCCCATCCAGTCCTCTGAGTACTTTCCTTAGTACCTGGCCTTATTCTATATCTAGCTTGGCCTTATGCCTATTCCATGCTTGCTTAAATGTCTTCACTGTACTAACATCTACCACTATTGCTGGAAGGCTATTCCATGCATCCACTACCCTTTCCGTAAAGTAATATTACCTGATGTTACCATTAAACCTTTGCCCCTCTAGCTTATGACTCTCTTCCTTTTATCTTGTTGATTCCCTTTAAGTATTCAAATGTTTCTATTATATCCCCCCTGTCACATCTTTCTTCCAGGCTATATATGTTAAGATCCTTTAACCTGTCCTGGTAAGGTTTATCTTGTAATCCATAAACCATTTTAGTAGCCCTTCTCTGAACTTTCTCCAACATTTCTATATCCTTCTGGAGATCCGGTCTCCAGTACTGTACACAATACTCCAAGTGAGGTCTCACCAGTGATCTGTACAACGGCACGAGCACTTCCCTCTTTCTACCGCTAATACCTCTCGCTATACAACCAAGCATCCCTTTCCTCACACGTTGAGGTTAGGACTGTATCAAATATTCTATACTCTGCCCTTGGATTTTTATGTCCTAGATGCATTACTTTGCATTTATCCACATTAAATGCCAGTTGCCACAGCTCTGACCATTTTCCAGTTTACCTAAATCATTTGCCATTTTGCTTCTTCCTCCAGGAACATCAACCCTGTTGCAAATTTTTGTGTCGTCAGCAAATAAACATACCTTTCCATCAAGACAATCTGCAATATCAATAATAAAAATATTAACGAGAATGGGTCCAAGCACAGATCCCTGAGGTATCCCACTGGTAACAAGACCTTGCTCTGAATATACTCCATTTAGACAAAAGTCTTACTGAAACATGCTTCTCCAGTTTCATTACACTACCGTTAGACCCTGATAAAACTGATATCCATGCCCATAGATATGTTCCTCTTTAGCACCAAACCTCTCCATGTATTGGTATGCATTTAATATATATACAGGTACGTTACGAGTGGATCTAGTGTGATGTCACTGGCATTGGTTATGTTATGTCATATATCAAACTATACCTCACAACAGGGCCCTATTCTCCCTCTGTACCCGTGGGATTTAGTAGGTGTTAATCCTATTGTGAGATTGTAGATTCCATTTTTACTTTTGACCTTACTTTCCAGTTGCTAACAGGAATCTAAGACGAGACCAAGGACTGATTATGGTTTGAGCCTTCATGGTCGCAGGGTCACTTTAAAGGTGCCAGGTGTGGGGAATACCTGCAGCTAGCGACAGGGAGAGTATAGGGTGATCTCTCATACTCTATCCCTGCACATCCCACATTATTTTCAACTGTTTCGATAGGCAAGATACTGTTCACTCAGTTTTACAGGATCTTAAACCTTATATATACTTATATGCTTATATGAAAAAGCATGCCCTGTGATTAGAAATTATTTGGATTGTTAAAGGGTATTTTGCCAAGGTAAAATTATGAAGAAATCCAGCACTGAAGACAATCTATTACTTGGGTTATTATTACTATTAACAAGTCTAATTATGTAGTTTTTTTTTAAGAAAAAATTTTAATCTCTATTTTATTTGTCTACTGGCTACCCAAAATCTTTGTTTTTTGATCTCCAATGTTTTAGAAAGCCACTAAATGTATTGGGATTTCCAACTCTAATTGGACCCCTCTCCAGCATGAACTTGCTTGCAAGCGCAAGATGGAACCTCGTGGAGGCGCCCCCTACAGGCAGAATGTCCTCAAGCTCCATCTGGTCTGCTAATCAGACAGGGATGACCATGGGAGACTGAATGACCAGGGTCCTACGCAAGTGGTTGGTTGCTTCAAAACCTCCCTTCCAAGTACCCTGCGTTGGCTGTACCAACCCTACCCTGTAAACCCTACTATGAAATCATGCAAAATTCAGCTACAGATAATTAAAAAAATGTATTTTCTGAGAAAAAAAAAAAGATACTGACAGTTATCAGTGTGGATGTTAAATGTCATTCCATTGTGTGACTATTTTTTTCTGCACAAGTCACTGAAAATGTTAGGCCTGTCAGCTACATGATGAGATCTGTATAGATTGATGGCACAGAATAAAATGTACCATATTATTACATTACTAACCCAGTTGCCTTTAGGTTTAGGACTTAAATGTGATGGTAAATACTTTATTCTTTTTTTAAACTAATAAAAACCAAACTGTATAACATTTATATATCTTATATTATCTAACATGTACTTTTTTCAAGATTCTTTTGTAAAATGCTTAGTAAAAATGATAATAATTTTAATTATGACTGATAAAACTTCTTAAACTTAAACACCCATTTAGGTCCAGGAAATCGAGGCACTGTTCATGTCCACATCTGGACTGTTCATAACTCTGTTCCTGACAATCTAAGTGGAAGCATTTAGAGCCATCTTTCAAACAATTCCTTACCCATTTCCTTATTGAAACCTCCCATATAAAACATAGTGTTTAATCAGTCTTCTGAACTAAGCTATAACATATGCAAGAGCATACCTACCTCCCTTCCTTGATATATTGCCTTAGGAACTCTATCTGACAGAGTCTTCATTCTTCTGCAGGAAAGGACAGTCTACAAGTTCTCGATCAACTGACTTCCTCCCACCTGTCATGAAAAGTCCCTTTTTTAGAGCTAGAATTCTTTATTTTTTGTGAATTCTCATCACAAAACCCAAATAATTTCTAATTCTGGACAGACATAAATCACACACACACAGCGATATACTTAACGTCCAGCCCGGTAGTGTCCTTCAACTGCTCTGGCCCGCAATTTTCTATGGAAGGTGTCTTGAGGGAGGGTGAACCAAATTGTGAGTACCTAGAGAGTCACAAGGAAATATGTGAAAGACTGTGGAATCAGCAATGAAATGTGGCTTTATTTTCAGCCATACCTGGCTTCACATACAGGGTGTCTATTGTCTGTTTAGGGATCCAGGGAGCAGGTGGCGAGTGTTGAGAGTAAATTGGAAAATGGAGAGGATAGTTTTGGAGAACGACTGTGTGGGATTTTGTTGTGGATAGTATCAGTCTTTTGCTTGAAGAATTCAGCAAAGTCTTCAGGGGTGCATGAAGGCAGGGAAACGAGGACAGAGGAAAGGATCAAATATAGAGAATAGGCAGTATGGATTCCATTTTTGAGCATTGATAAGTGAAGAATAATAGCACTGTTTGAGCAGAAAAAGAGGAATATGTGGTGAAGGTAGTCTGCATGAGAAAAAGACTTATAGGAGATGAAAGGAGGGTAAGGGTGGTAGAGAAAGTTTAGAGGTTGAACAGAGTATAGGAAAGGGGTTACAGAGAACTCATAGCGAGAAGTGTCTAGTAAAAAACAAGTCAAGATAATGACTCTCTTACTACACTAAGTGCACTGTTAAAAGTGAACGGGGAGGTTAACAACAACAACAAGTAGTTAAACAGTGCTGAATATTTGCACAGTATAAACCTCAAACAAGCTTATGGAAAGGGATGGAGGTATGGGTACGTTCTGTAAGTAGCAAAAGAAAGAAAGAAAGAAAGAAAGCACCCATTTGCCACCACCCCTGCAATCTGTGGAGACCTACGTCTGAGAAGGAAAGGTCTCCATGTCAGATTGCAGTTTCCACAGTTGAGTTATGTTGGGAAAGCTGTAGTGACTTTGACTAGACCTTGCATATATTGCTAATCCCTACTCTTAGTGGTGCCCTTTAACGCTTAACAAGCTGGCTTGGGCTCGAGATCGATGACCATAACTGAATCTTTGGGTTCACTGGAGGCTGCAAGAATCAGAGCAGATTGATGGACTTCCGAGTCAGCATTTGATCTCCAGGTAGTGGCTTTTGGCTCTGCCTGCTTTAGTTCTACCTGCTCCCTATAAACGGATGTGGCCTAAGATATGCCTGTGCCATACCAGGGCTCGCTCATCCACTTCTAAAACATGCACAAAATTGTAAAAAAGTAGAAAATTATTCACAAATGCACTCATTTCACAGATACCTGTAGGAAAAATTTGAATGTTCTTCTGGGAATTTAAACAGCACATGGCAAGTGCCGTGAATTTTCTGAGAAAGTTTCCCAGTTCTTATACCCAACCTCTGTGTTACTATAGTCACATTTCATATTCATAGCTATGTATAGTAACATAGTAAATTAGGTTGGAAAAAAGAACATATCCTGCAATATTTATGAGATAAAATATGCAAAACCAATATATTATCAAATAAACAACATTCTGCCGCTATTAATTATCGTAGGACCATACCAACATTATTAATATAAAGAGATACCCTATATTTTATCTCTGTTCCTAAATCCTCTCTGATCACACCAAAATGTATAATTCAAAATGAGATATTATACCACCAAGATAGTTAATCACGATATTATTTATTGTGAAAACACAATCTAAAACAGGTAAAACAGCACATTGCATTATAAGATGCAGTCTCATAAACCATCATATGTAATAATGAAATATACTATTTTCCCCAAAGAAGGCATACGATTCTTCTATGTTGAAGAAGACAAGAATATTCAGAATAATAAAATACCATTATTTTTACCATCTCTGATTGCTGTGGTCCAACTGGTCCCGTTGATATAAATCCGAGTTTAGTGGAAAAATTAAGTGGAAAGAAAAATAACTTTTTTTTAAATTAGGCAATTGCCATAAAATTCCAATTTGCCAGGAGAAGATAGTAAACACGAAGATTATTAAGTAATCAAAGTAATCTGAGTTAAAATAATAAAACTCTTGGGAACCCAAAATTACTTATATAGCCATCTCTCCGTTGTCTCAACGTAAACTTTTTACCATAATCTCCATCTATGGATTGGAATCCTCCATTCAGAATAAAGTTCTTCATATATTAATAAAAATCCTTCATTTTGTGTTTGTATGTGTATAATATACATGTTTTCCAGCCCAAAAATACCTGACAGCCCTTCAAGTTCAACCATTCTACAAACCCATATTAACTGATCCAAAAGAAGGCAAAACACCCTTCTTGACTTTGAGACAGTCCGACTCACGTTCGATCAACATTACCTTATCTACTTTTAATTTTAATCGTGATAACCCTGTATGCATTTCATATCTAGAAAAAACATCCAAACCTTTTTTTTTTTTTTTTGAATAAATTGATTAAATTGGCCTAAATGACTTCACGTGGCAGTCTATTCGACAATTAAACCGCCCGAAAAGTAAAGAAATTCTATATGGTGCTTCCTACTTTTAAACCTTAAAAAATATTACCCAGGTGTAATAATGAATCAGTAAGTTTTGCAAAAGTATATTTTTGCTTTCTTTGCAGCTGAACATAAGAAAAATTGGAACCAAACAAATAATCTTCATGTCTAGTGTGGAATGATATCGAGAAAATATGAACGGAGCTGCGGGAAAATATATTTGAAAAAGCAAGGTATTTGTCAAAAAAAGGAAAAACTGCAAATGTTTGGAGGGATGATTGAGTGGAAAGAAAAACAGAAAAAGCAGACCAATAGCTGTGTGATAGAATATATTTATTTTCTGTAAGACCGTATAAAAGTAGTTGCATGAACCAAAACAAATATTACACTTAGGTTGCTCTATGAAGCAATAGCAGAAAGGGGCACAATCCTGGCCAACCCAAGTGTTCCTCCCTGATGGTGATAGTTCCATTAATGTACACTTACTAACGTCTCATTCCAATTGCCGAGACCCCAAAAACATTTTGATGCCTTTGTGATGTCACAACTTGTCAGGACCATTGAGGCGCCACTATTAGGGAGTCCGTTTGTAGAAATGGGCTCGTACGGTTTCGAGAAGGACAACCATATACCACACAACCAGATTTGTGTGTCCCAAAAGGATCTGGTCCCCCCGCGACTGTCACCCTAGGTACAGGTGCTGTAGAAAGATCCAGGTGATAAAGTAGACATGACAGGACAAGACCAGTGACCAACTAGAACATAAAAGTGCATGGAGAAGCACACAACTGGAAAGGTGAGACACAAAACAGGTGCACAGGTCTAGTCACAAGACTAAGTAGCAATCAATTTTGGAGTCAACTGCACCCGATGTGGCGTTCTTACTTCACCCGGAGAGTTTCCAGGCATGGGTAAAAACACTTTAAAATCTAGGCAGATATTTTTGGAACAGAATTTTAGGAGGTTTAAAAAGTAGCAACACATGCATAGAGTTACATATATTACAGTCAATATGCATTCAGTTTGAAGAGGTGGATTACATGGACAAGTATTATGTTAGAGTGGATTAATTTCTTTCTTTGAAGCTTCTGGAGTGGGGGGGGGCATCTTCAATGGAGCCGTATTAAATACAAAACACTGTTATCACAAAAGGATATTTAAGGAAATTAATTAACCCAGCAACAAGGTTTATTCACTAAACCATAAACTGCAGGTGAGATTAAACAATGGCAGCTTCCAATACGTTTATTGGAGCAAAATGAGATAAAATTAGGTTTGTGTCAATGATAATATACATAAGCGCTGCGTAAATTTTTGTCACTACATAATATAAAGGTAAATATAATACTGTATCTAGCTCAAGGAGAATTTCCCCAGGGGACTTTAAGGTCGCTGTAGCTTGTAATCTGAAGTGTTCGAGGGCATCCATGAAGGTCAGCCTGGGCATGCTCCATGTTTTTTAAGTTGGTGCAGTGCTACTCCATTTCACTGTATGTGGATATGACACTGGTAAGAGGAAAGAGGCACCGAGACCCTTTAAACCATACTTTCTATCCCCCAGTTTCACAAGCCCTGGTCTCCGACTGGCTGGTGGAAGACATTTTCCATAATACTAGCACGTGGAATGGAGTGTGCACTCACACCACTGTGGAACCGGGTCACCAAAGACTCTTGTGGTTCTCCTCTTCAGGGGAGGGCAAAGAATGTCCAGCCTTGCTGCTGGCCTTTAGTCCGGAGTGGGAAGGAAGGGGTCGTATATCCCATGGAAGGAGTAAGGCCTTTCTCTAGAAGAAAATCCTGGGGACGTAGAGATCCAATGTGGCCCCTTTGGCACTGTAGACTTCACCTTCCAATCACATGAACAATGCATCTTGGGCTTCCATTAAAAAAAAAAACTATTTTCACAGGTAAACCTGCTGGGGTAGTCATTCTTTATGGATAGTGGGACAGGAAAATAGTATTTATTTTGCAACAACCTGACACAAAAGTGTATTTATATAAATGTAAAAGCATCTGAATTTTGGACATGCGGAAAGCGGTTCACCGATCTCTGATTCACTAATAGTTTACTATAATATTCAGCGTGTTACTGTTCTCCCTCCATTGATGTTATAGCCTGGATTGAGAAATGGGTTTTTCCACCGTTCCGTATCTCTTTTGATGCATGATTGATGATCATCCGCAAGAATATATATATCTTAGTACATGTGATACAATCGACAGGCACGTATCAAAGGAGAATTATCTTGGAACAAGATTTGTCCTCCAATCTCTGAAAACAAACACACCTAACCTCATAGCTCTTCATGTCTGAAATGTTTTATGATTAAAGCCTGGCCAAAGGGATTTATGAGTTGGTCCTCTGCAAGGGCAATTTGATAAAGGGCAATTTGTTGCTGTTTTGAAAGGTAGACATTTCCTTTCTCCTTGAAAATAATAATTAAAAAATAATAGTTTACACTCTGATACTCTGCTTATAGTCATATCCGGGAGCTTTTTGGCTATAGATACCTGGAGCAATCTCCTCGCGGGATGTGGCCAAGTCTACTCGCTGATGTCAGTGGGTGGTCACGCCGATGTCACGGGGCACACTCCCTTTTAAGTGGGGAATAGGCAGAGAGTGGGGGCGTATCAGGACCCCTCTCCCGCGACCCGGAGGATTCGGGTGTCGGCCAGGAGAGCCGGGAAAGAAGTGCTTCTCCCAGAGTCTCAACACAAAACCTGGAGAGTTCCTAGGAATGCTTATAGTATCCATAGGTGGTACTATCATATAGTTATAAAGTCCATCAAGTTCAACCCTTCTACCTAACCTTCCTACTCTTGATCCAAAAGAACGCAAAAAAACCCTAATTAAGCCCTAATTAAGCCACAAATGAACATGTATCATGTTCTCTCTTTTAAGGATGTGCAACACCCAATTTGGGGCCCGCACACCCAAAGCTCCCTCGGTCCCATTGAATTAAGCCCCTGGTCAGAAACCAGCTTGGATATTTGGACTGTCCAAATAAATTTGAGGCTGTTGAATTGTATGACTTGCCAGCTGTGCTCAGAGCATTCTGTGACACTACAGATAGGATTGTAGGATCATTCAACCGATTGATGGCCACATTAATTTTTTTATCTCTATTCCCAAATGCTGAAAAGTATTCATCTATTGTCTCACAGCTGATCATCATAAATACACCACACCTCTAGCAAGCAGGGCCTTTAAACTGTTTCCTCTCTGTTTCATGGTGCCATAAACGTGTACTGTGTTTCATAATCTGTTGGCACTATATTAATCGCGGATAATTATAGTTCTGTAGCCTTCCCACTATTACTACACACTTAATCCATTAAGACACGAGTAAGTAGCCTGCAGCTCTACAGCTGGTGAGAAACATGACTCCCATGCTTCTTTGCAGAGGTTCACGGGAGTTGTACCAGCATGAGAAACGCAGGTATCTAAAATATATTTTACTAGATTACTGCTACCTTTTAAAGCCTAAGGCCAATGGCAATGATAAAGGGACAGGTGGCAGGAATGCCGTTTTTGCACTATTTTCCGTGTTAGATTTTCTGGTTAGTTGGAAGGATGAGCCGATTACATGGGCCAAATGTTCCTTATATGTTGTTAGCCTCTATGATAAGAAATCCAGGATTGAGAAGATGAAACCTGCAGAGTCTGAACTGTTAAATCTTGGGTTTTTTCCAAAGCGCTTGGTTTTCTTTCAAAATAAAATCTCAGCACCGAGAGCAAATCTGTTGGATTTATAGGGAGATTTGTTTCTAAGGCAGAAGACGTGAGCTGATGTTCCAAAGACATCTAAGCCAGACATCAAACGAGTCTACTAGCAACATCATACTGCCCTCTGTAGGACATTGGTGTTGTTACAACCAAAAGTACAGTAAGTCAATAGCCCTATATGGTTCTGTTTATTACTAAATATCTTTCAGAGTAAACATATTTAAACCCACCGCAAGAGATAAAAACCACTAAAAAATGGAAGCATAACTTCCTCTATTACATAATAAAAAATTTAAAAAAATCATCAGAATATTTTACTTTAAATAAGAATGTGATGCACCTCCAGACTGCAGCAGGCTTTAATGTTCTTTGGTAACCTGGTGAATGGTTTTGGGAAGAAGGCCAACTAATAAGAGTAAGAGGCTTCAAACGTGTCTCTGCAGGCAAGAAGAAGGGATAAATTTTTTCTTGAAAGATAAGAAAATAGTTGTAAGTGAAGGAATGTCTTATTTGATGGATATCTCAGAGTTATCTGTAGCTGACTTGATGTTGGCCAAGGCTGTTGGCCAAGGCTATTTTTAAGGCAGGGTAAAAGCAGCAGTTGCCCAGAGCCCAAAGCCTTCAGAAAGTGACCCTGGAAACCAATAAAGGAGGATGCTAGAAAAAGCAAAGAGGTGGGATGAAAGGAGGAAAGGGAAGGAACATGTTAATGCAAGGGTATTTAGGTGGTGGGACGGGGCAAGGCAAAAAAAGGTAGGTTGAGGTGCTTTAATGACTCCTACAAGAAGAGTTTTGCCCAGGGTAAGGTTTAGGCCATTAAGGGAATAAGTGAGCCCCTAAGACAATTGCTTGAAATAAAAGTTAACTTTGGCTGCCTCTGGAGTGGTCTACAACCCCCCTATTGCTACAAACAATTCCCCAACCACATCCCATTCTCATGGGAATTGTTTGAATAGTTATTTATGGTAACATGAAAACATAGACTTTGACGGCAGAAGAGAACTGTTCGGCACAACTAGTCTGCCCATTTTCCTGATGTAAAAACTTAACCAGTCCTTGGTTTAATTTTAGCCTTACTCCTATCCCATGCATGTTTAAATCTTCCCACTTTGCCTGGGAGGCTATTCCACTTATCTCAGGTGAAACTTCCTTAGATTACATGTAAGCCTCGTTTTAGATTATGACTTAAGGGGGTAAGAAAAGGTGATGCTGTGAGAGAGTGAGAGGGTAAGGGAGTGAGTATGTAAGTCTTTATGTATTGTAGAGTGAGAGTGTCAGAAACAGGAACGGAGCGTAGCGCAGGTTTGGTAAGTAAGGTGTTTTAATGAGCAACTAATAAACAACATACAGTTCCAAGGAAAGAAACACGGCAGTGTAGATTCAAAAACGAAGGCACAGTTCCAGATAAAGGGCAAAGGCAAGGAGCGTAGTCAAAAACAGTTCCGGGGTCAAAGGCAGGTGGCGTAGGTTCATAAGCGAGGTCACAGTTCCAGTATAAAGGGCAAAGGCAAACAGCGTAGTCAAAAACAGTTCCAAGGTCAAAGGCAGGCAGCGTAGGTTCATAAACGAAGGCACAGTTCCAGATAAAGGGCAAGGCAAGTAGATGAATCCAATAAAGGGGAACAAAGGGTCAAATACCGTAATGTCAAGCAGAAAGTTCAATAATCTTCGAGAAGTAGGTGATAGGGAATCCACAGGAAACAGGCTCAACTAGCAAGCAAATTGTGAAGGGATTATTGGGCTTTTATAGGGTCTCTAATTAGAGGTTTCCTCCCCTTCCCACCTGATTACCTCTTCTGTGCACCTGTTCCCCTCCTCCACACACCTGGTGCCCTCCCCTTGGTGTGAGAAGGATAGGGGTAAGGGAGTCTGGCTCCTCCCTTGATTGGCAGCTCCCTCCTGCCTCCCTCCATCCTCCGGGACGAAGCCACGCCCCCCCGCCACGAGGAAAGCGCGCGCTTTTGCCAAGCGCGGCGTGCGGCAAAATCGAGGCCGGGGATATGGCCTTCCCCGCGGACGAGCGATCGCGCCACGAGGGAGCTGGCGTCCCGAATCCGTTCCCCACGACGGCGATCCCCGCCGTGAGGTAGGTGGCCGTCCCCGGTCCTGACACACCCCCCCCTGTAGAGGCGACCTCCGGGCGCCATGGGGGCCTGGACGGCTGGGGTGAGCTGCGTGGAATCTTTTGAGTTTTGCAGGGGCGTGTATGTTACCGAGAGGTTCCCATGTGCATTCGTCCCTCCCATAACCCTTCCATAAGACCAGATATTCCAACCGTCCTCTGCGAATGCGGGAGTCTAGGATTCTGTCTACCTCGAACTCCTCTGATCCTTCCACCAATACGGGTGGTGGTGGTGGTTCATTTCTTCTCGGGTTGGCATCCGGTACCCACTTTTTGATCAACGAAACATGGAAAGTGGGGTGTATCCGCCACGTTTGTGGGAGTTGTAGACGTACTGCCGCGGATCCTACCAAGGTGGTTATGGGAAAGGGACCAAGAAACCTGGGACTCAGTTTCTTAGTAAGTCCAGTCATCTTGATATGGGATGAAGATAACCATACCTTGTCCCCTACTTGGTAGGAGGGAGGTTTACTCCGGTGTTTGTCATAATATTTCTTGTGGTCTTGTTGCGCTTTGAGGAGGGAGTTCTTTAGTATCGGTAGGGTCTGTAGTAGTACCTGAAGACGTTCCCCCGCTGGTGGGGTGTTTTGAGCTGGAGGAAGATCAATGAGAAATGTGGGGTCATATCCATAGTTGGCTCGAAACGGGGACATACCTATTGTTGTCTGAGTGTGATTGTTATATGCGAACTCGGCCAAAGGCAACATCTGTAACCAATCGTCTTGCTGATGTGCCACATAACATCTCAGATATTGTTCCAAGATCTGGTTAATCCTTTCCGTTTGTCCGTTGGTGCTGGGATGGTAGGCCGAGGATAGACGTCTATGGATCTGTAATCCTTTACAGAAAGCCGACCAGAATTTGGACGTAAACTGCACTCCTCTATCCGATAGGATGGAACGTGGAACACCATGTAGACGGAATATAGACCTGATAAATAGATCTGCTGTTTCTGAAGACGTGGGCAACTTGGTGGCAGGCACGAAATGGGCCATTTTAGTCAGACGATCGACCACGACCATGATAGTATTGTGTTTTTGGGATGGAGGTAAATCCACTATGAAATCGACGGTGATGTCCTCCCAGGGTCTATCAGGAATGGGGAGAGGCTGTAAAAGACCGGCAGGTGGAGCGTTACTTCCTTTGGAACGGGCACAGACAGAACACGAACGGATGTATCGTTGAATATCCCGTCTCATCGTAGGCCACCAAAACGATCGAGCTGCTAAGTCTATCGATTGCCTGTTACCTCCATGTCCTGCCAGGGGATGGTCATGAATTGAATGAAGGACAGTGTCTCGCAGTAAGGGAGGTATATATATTTGTTTGTCTTTGTAAAACAGTCCATCTAAGAAACGTAAAGAGGTTGTTTCTGGGCTCTTGCCCAGTGCTTGACTGTGTTGTTTGAGTTCTTCCATCAAGGAAGGTTGAAGGGCCAGAAAGTGGGCTGGTGTAAGAATGGTGTCCTTGGTGGTGATGTCAGAGTCGGTGTCATATAATCTGGAGAGCGCATCAGCTTTCATGTTTTTTGTACCCGGGCGGTACGTTATGTGCAATTGGAATCTCATGAAGAAAAGAGCCCATCGGGCTTGGCGGGGACATAATCTCTCAGCTTTCTTGAGATATTCCAGGTTACGGTGATCTGTGAAAACCGTGATTGGGTGGATGGCTCCCTCTAAAAGATGGCGCCACTCTTCCAAGGCCATCTTAATGGCTAGGAGCTCCCGGTCCCCGACGCTGTAGTTAGTCTCTGCAGGTGTAAGTCTTTTAGAAAAGAAAGAGATGGGATGTAACATGTCTTTTTCCCCATGACGTTGTGACAAAATCGCTCCCACCGCACTTCTGGAGGCATCTACTTCCAGAAAATAGGCCTTCTGGGGATTGGGGATAATCAGCACTGGAGCCGTGGTGAACCTTTGTTTCAATGTCTCGAACGCCTTTTGGGCTTGTGGGTTCCACAAAAACGGAGTCCGTTTCTTTGTGAGTGCGGTGATCGGCTGTACTATACGGGAAAAGCTATTAATAAATCTCCGGTAAAAATTAGCAAAGCCGATGAACCTCTGTACTGCTTTAACCGATGAGGGTACCGGCCATTGGAGGATGGAGGTTATTTTCTTAGGATCCATTTCGATTTTTCCTGGGGTTATTACATACCCCAAGAACTCCACCTTTTCAGTCTCAAAAATACATTTGGATATTTTGGCATATAAGTGATGCTGCTGTAGTCGTTGTAATACTGATCTTACGTGTTGTCTGTGTTCTGTGAGGGATGGGGAATATATCAAGATATCATCTAAGTATATGATTACATAAGTATCTAACATGTCTCGAAAAACATCGTTCAAAAAATGCTGGAACGTAGCAGGTGAGTTACATAAGCCAAAAGGCATGACCAGATACTCGTAATGTCCATATCGAGTGCGGAAGGCTGTCTTCCATTCATCCCCTTTTCGGACACGTACCAAATTATACGCTCCCAGAAGGTCGATCTTGGAGTACACTTTAGCGTCTCGAAGTCTATCCATCAACTCAGGAATTAACGGCAGTGGGTATTTGTTTTTTATAGTGATACGATTAAGCTCGCGATAGTCCACACAGGGACGGAGACCCCCGTCCTTCTTTTCAATAAAAAATATACCCGCTCCCGCCGGCGAGGTGGATGGTCGAATGAATCCTTTGCGCAAGCTGTCTTCGATGTATTCCTTTAAAGTCTTTAGTTCGGGTTCTGAAAGGGGGAATATCCTTCCGAAGGGAATAGCTGCTCCTGGAAGAAGGTCTATTGGGCAGTCGTAGGGTCGATGTGGAGGGAGTCGTTCTGCCTCTTTAGGGTCGAACACTTGCCGAAATTCACAATACTGATAGGGAATCATAGGAGCTTCTATCTCTTCTTTTCGTTGAGTGGCGGCTAAAACTGATGTCGGGAAACAGTGCTGTTGACAGAAAACAGATGAAAAAGTAACCTCTCCTGATGACCAACGGATGATGGGATCATGTTGCCGAAGCCAAGGTAGACCAAGGATCAAAGGGAACAGTGGAGAGCGGACGAGATTAAGGCTGATAGTCTCAGTATGACTGGAACCGATGCATAACCCAAGGGGAAGAGTCTCTGTTGTAACAGGTCCGGACTGAATAGAACGTCCGTCTACCAATTGAACGGTTAATGGGCGACGTCTTTGTTGTGTGGGTATCTGTAGAGTTTGGGCCAAGGAGATGTCCATAAAGCTTTCGCTGGCACCTGAGTCAATGATGGCGGTGAGGGAGGTGTTCTTATTTCTCCACTGTAATGAAACCGGAATGAATAAGTGACAAGCCGTACCACTCAATAAAACAGGAGTGAGCAGGGAAGTTGTCTTACCTCTCGCTGCTAATTGGGTACAGTCACGGACTATGTGTCCCGCCGCTCCACAGTACATACAGAGTTTCTCTCTTCTTCTGCGAGCTTTTTCAGACTCAGATAAAGGTCCTTTAGTCACTCCAATCTGCATGGGTTCCTCCCCTGACGGTGATGATGAAGGGTAACCCGCTGGGGTAGTCGGTGCTCTAGGGGGTAGATTATAGCGAGTAGCCCATCCTGGGACAGCGGTACGTTCGGCTCTCCGTTCACGGAGTCTTCTGTCCATTTGTGTCACCATGTGTATCAGGGCTTCTAGAGTAACAGGAGTCTCTACCCGGGCCAGTTCGTCTTTCAGAGTCTCTGATAGGCCCAATCTGAACTGGTGGAGTAAAGCCGGTTCGTTCCAATTTATTTCCACGGACAAGCGGCGAAACTCTGAAATGTAATCCTCTACAGGTCTGCGACCCTGTCGGAGGTTGTGGATCGCCGTTTCAGCAGTAGCTCTAGTATGGGGGTCCTCGTATAAAACGTCCATGGCTTGTCGGAATTGGACCCAAGTGTCCAATGCAGGGTGTTGCGTATGGAGGAGATGTTGTGCCCAAGACAAAGGACCGCCAGACAACAAAGAAATTACAGTTCGTACTCTTACAAAGTCATTAGCGTAGGTCCGGGGTTTGAGGACGAACAACATTTCGCATGAAGTGGTAAAGGCCCGGTATTTACTACGATCACCGTTGAATCTTTCGGGTAATGGTACTTGCGGTTCGGGAGCAGCTGCAGCACCCCCTCCTGGTGGCTCCATAGGCGGAACGGGGGGTGGACCCATGGGTAGAGGTAGTGGTCCCCCCTGCAAGACTTGTATTTGATTCTGCAGGTTCACTTGGTTATCTTGTACGCCTTGGACTGTTTGGGCAATTGCTGCAAGCTGTTGGGTTAAGGCCTGGATAGCCTCTACCATTCCTGCTGGCTCCATGGTGGCTTGCTAGTTTTGTCAGAAACAGGAACGGAGCGTAGCGCAGGTTTGGTAAGTAAGGTGTTTTAATGAGCAACTAATAAACAACATACAGTTCCAAGGAAAGAAACACGGCAGTGTAGATTCAAAAACGAAGGCACAGTTCCAGATAAAGGGCAAAGGCAAGGAGCGTAGTCAAAAACAGTTCCGGGGTCAAAGGCAGGCGGCGTAGGTTCATAAGCGAGGTCACAGTTCCAGTATAAAGGGCAAAGGCAAACAGCGTAGTCAAAAACAGTTCCAAGGTCAAAGGCAGGCAGCGTAGGTTCATAAACGAAGGCACAGTTCCAGATAAAGGGCAAGGCAAGTAGATGAATCCAATAAAGGGGAACAAAGGGTCAAATACCGTAATGTCAAGCAGAAAGTTCAATAATCTTCGAGAAGTAGGTGATAGGGAATCCACAGGAAACAGGCTCAACTAGCAAGCAAATTGTGAAGGGATTATTGGGCTTTTATAGGGTCTCTAATTAGAGGTTTCCTCCCCTTCCCACCTGATTACCTCTTCTGTGCACCTGTTCCCCTCCTCCACACACCTGGTGCCCTCCCCTTGGTGTGAGAAGGATAGGGGTAAGGGAGTCTGGCTCCTCCCTTGATTGGCAGCTCCCTCCTGCCTCCCTCCATCCTCCGGGACGAAGCCACGCCCCCCCGCCACGAGGAAAGCGCGCGCTTTTGCCAAGCGCGGCGTGCGGCAAAATCGAGGCCGGGGATATGGCCTTCCCCGCGGACGAGCGATCGCGCCACGAGGGAGCTGGCGTCCCGAATCTGTTCCCCACGACGGCGATCCCCGCCGTGAGGTAGGTGGCCGTCCCCGGTCCTGACAGAGAGTGTGTGTTCGAATGTGTAAGTGTATGTGCATGAATGTGTATGTCTGTATGTATTGTAGAAAAAAGAAAAACGAAAAAAAGAAAAGTGCTGGGAGTGCTGGGATTCCTTTTCTTTATATGTATTGTAGAGTGAGAGTGTGTGTTCGAATGTGAAGTGTGTTAGCATGAGTGTTTGTATGTGTGTTTGCGTGAGCGTGTACAGTCATGTGAAAAATAAAGTACACCCTCCTTGAATTCTATGGTTTTACATATCAAGACATAACAATCATCTGTTCCTTAGCAGGTCTAATAATTAGGTAAATACAACCTCAGATGAGCAACAACACATGACATATTACACCCTGTCATGATTTATTCAATAAAAACAAAGCCAAAATGGAGAAGCCATGTGTGAAGTACAGTCTTACTGCTTCCACAGGAATTAAGATGCAGGCAGGTGCTGCTAATCAAATGCAAGTGTGACCAACTTTATAAAAGCCAAAGTTTTAGCTGTTTGTTGGTCTGTTTACACAATGTCTGCAAAAGGGGGAGGGGGGACCAACTACATATTACTGTTTATGTATTTAGAATGCGATAGAATATATGCATAGTATAGAATGCAAGGGTATGCAAATTTAGAGCAGGTTGAAAACATCAAGAACATCAGATTCAGTAACCTATGTGATGCAATGTGCCTGTCAACTCCCCTCCCCACATCAAACAAATGTGAAAAAAAATTAAAAACCCTGCAGCCCATTAACCTTAGGAGGGCTGACAATTGCCCCCTTTACCCCACACCATATGTGCTAGAGGGGGGGTAGTACAACTACCCCCTCACCCTTATACCTTGCTTAGAATATGCTAAAATTGTCAGGCTCCTAGAAATGAGGGACAAAGAGCTTTGGGTCTCAAAGAGGATAAAAAAGTTATGTATGCAGTGATTGTGGTGATTGTCATGAAAAACACTCTGCATAGTTTAGGATTTGCCAGGTTTGATCCTGAGTCTCCATGTGAAGAGCTGCTTCCCTGAGACTCAGGTCTGTTTCTTCCGTCTTTGGGCAGGGGGCAGTGTTTGGTCACATATAGGTTATTCACACGTCTCTCCTACTCCCACCTGCTAACCCCATCTCCTAATTGAATTGACACTTTCTGAAAAGGGAAAGCTGGACCTCCAGTTTCTCCATCATTACCTGACAACCCATTGGGTTGTTTAAAAAAAAAAACATCATCCGATGCGTGTTGCACAATAATTATTTGTAAATGTATTCAAATATAAAACGTAGATTTTAGGCAATAATATACGTCTTAGTGGACATTGCTAGTTCAGAAAGTAATAGCATCAGTAAAAGTATGTGAATCATATCAAACTTTTCTTATTTCACTCATACTCCAAAACACGATCACTTAATGTATTCTTTAAAATGAGTATGAGTTAAATCCTCCATCCTATGAGGAGTTTATGAAAGGGGGTAGTCAAGGGCTTTAGATGTTCCGATAATATGCGAATACGCGCTAATAATTTAAAGAGTATATCGCATCGATTGGGTCAGCTTTTTTCTTCTTCTTCATAGCGAATAAATAAACTGCGTAGACATTAAACAAATTATTTATGCCTCACAATAGCAGTGCAATTAAAATAAAATACATTTCCCGGCAAAGAAGAGATTTTCTTGCTGTCTAATTGTCTTACAAATACCAAGGCTGAGAACGGCCTTATCTGATCTAAAAGCAATTTCACCAGTTAGAATGAATATTAGAGGGCAGAGTTTTTACTGATTGATCCACTGTGGGTGCTTTGTCTGCGCTCCGACACTTGTAATAGAGATAAATTAGATCATTTCCATGCACTTATTGCTGGGTACTTCATTATCCTGCTATTCTATGTGGTTAAGGGCAGGGCTGGTTTAGCTCTTAAATGGTCACCTCCATATTTGATTGCTAATGTCAATTACTTGTTTTTTTGGGTTAATGGAAGCATTTTATTAAATAACAAATTTTAAACAAAGCTATGTGAGACAAAAGTCACACATATTCTTATCAACATGTCGTAATTTAAGATGGCACTTCTTTATCGCTTCCTTCTGGGAGTCAGCAGTGGAGGTACATGATGTCATGGAGTTTCCCTCAATGTTAGGTGCACAACTATTAATTTATGCCAGAGGCCATACTAGGCTTCAAGGAACCTTAGGCAAAAGTCCAAGGCAGCCACTGTATATTTCAAATGATTTACACCACTACCTTGCACATAGCCAAACCGGACTATGTAATGACAATTGACCGCGGAGCGCCAAGTATGACATCTCAACGTCAAACCTCTGTGAGACATTTATCTTTGCCCACATTTTGCCAAGTTTTGCCTTCTTTTTCTACCCTCCCACAGCAGATCCTGACTTCTTCAGCCTGATTCTACCCCCTTCAAACTCCCTGGGACCACATATCCAGCATGTTTTCATATAGTAATGTTGTGTGTGTATATAAGTACAATTCAGCTCATAAGGAGGGAAGGAGCATGAGCCAGAAGCCGCAAGCATTTGAAGCGCGTCTGCCCTTAGCTCATTAAGCATTTACTGAAGGACTTGTGCATCCAAAGGGCAAGAACAGTTCATTTAAGCTTAGTGACCGACGTGCTCCACTACAGCCTGCACATCCATCCAAACTCAAAGACAACCACAGCATCCTGCAATTAACTAAATCAGCTGCATTTTGCATGTTCCTGCACCTATGCATTACACAGTGCGTCTGTTTTTTGTGTATTCCTGGGGGTACATCTGGCAGTGCCAGGGGTAATCAGTACCTGATCTCTGAAAAAACAACATACTGCATGTTCTCATTAAAAAAGGTATACTATCGAGTCTGACCAGTGCAAAGTTAATACCATTTAAGAGCAAAATTGTTTTTATTACAATATTATGAATATCAATTACAACTACATATAACTCACAGACCAAATAAGTGATTTGTTGTCTTGTTCCCCCAGAATTAAATTAGCATTTTTCAAAAAGAAAATACAACAGAAAATACTGACCCCTAGTGGTACCAGAGACACCTAACCAAGCTTCTCAATTGTCACTCTTGTAAATAAACAAATTCTTCACGTTCTTCACAAAAAAAACAACTCCAAGATGACAATTTCAATATAGCTGGAATAACCAGTATTGGCTAGAGCTGGACTTGAGCCCAGCACCCCACTCACCAAAAAAAGAGATCAAGACGGAGGCAAATCTGCTGTTTGTTAAGCAGTTTGGTGTATAGAGTCTTGTGGAGTATCTTGTCTAAAGAAACTCAGTGTCCAGCTTGGCTCTCCCACTCTTTTCAAAGCAACAGCCTCTCTAATGATTAATGCATATTAGCATACTTTGCAAGTTCAATCCAAAAAAAAATAAAAAAAAATCTTACAAGGCAAATAACTGGGGGTCAAGAAGAGAGAACATTCATAGAAGGCTTCCAATGATTCCTTCTGCACTGATGTTGAACGAGAAGGCCTGGCTCACGATCACCATTTAAGTTCATTGTAAAGGTGTTGGAGAGGGTTGAGGCCAGGGCTCTGTGTGGGACAGTCAAGTTCCATACAACCATGTATTTATGGACCCTGTTTTGTGCACTGGGGCAGTCATCCTGGAGGGTCTTCACCGAACTGTTCAAAGTTGGAAGCATATCATTGCCCAAAATGTAAGGAAGGGGCCCAACCTCTGAAAAACAGCCCCAGACCATTATCTGTCCTTCAAACTTTTCAGTTGGCACAATGCAGTCAGGCAGGTAAAGTTCTCTTGACATCTGCCAAGCCCAGACTCATCAGGTTGCCAAACAGAGGAGCGTGATTTGTCACTTCAGAGAACACGTTTCCACTTCTGAGTCCAGTAGTGCCATACTTTACACCACTCACTGTACTTAGTGATGCAAGGCTTGCATGCAGCTGCTCTGCCAAGGAAACTCATTCCATGAAGCTCCTGCCGCAGTTTTTGTGCAAATATTACGTTCCAAAAGTCCACTGGCATTATCAGCTACGGAAGAGGCAGACCATTGGCCACGCACCATGCACCTCAGTGAATTTACATGGTCTTCTGCTTTGTGGAAGAGTTGCTTAACATTCCTAAATGTTTCCACTTTTCAAAAATATGACTTACAGTTGACCGCAGGGTGAAATTACACAAACCGACTTATTGCAAAGGTGGCATCCTATCACAGCACCATGCTTGAACTTACTGAGCTCTTCAGAAAGACATTTTTCCCCAAATGTCTTTAAATGATCTTTTATTTATATAGCGCCAACAGTTTACGCAGCACTTCTTAGAATACATATATTCAAGGGATATGACAAGACTAGAATTGACAGACTAAGACAAACCGATACATTAGGTGGAGAGAACGAGTGTGAATGTGTGTGTGATGCCTTGAAATGCAACACTGGTTTAACCCCTTAACGACCTTTGCCGGTTCAGGACCGTCACGGAAAAACGGTCACTTAACGACCTTTGATGGTCCTGAACCGTCAAAAAATTAAATAAGCTTAGAAAGTGATCAACGATCACATGCCGAGATCGGCATTGGGGGCCATGTCTGGCCCCTCCCCAGGGCGTCAGCATCCGCCATACATTGTATGGCGGCGGACACCCGTTTTAAAAGTGTTTAGGAGGCGATCAACGATCACCTCCTAAACTTAAATGGTGTCGCTGGAATGTCTCAATCAGGAGGCATCCAGCGACACCAAACACTTACCTCAAGAGAGCGGTCACCGGCGCCACTGCCGGTGATCTTCACCATCAGCAAGATGGCGGCCGCCCTGTCAAAAAAACAACCAAGTTTTAAAAGTTTGCCCTCTAGAGAACTCTGGCTCCACTTGCAGGTTGAATATAGGTACTGCATTCAACCATGCAAGTCAATGGAGCCCAGCTTTCTAATCACTAGAGGAACCATCCAGTACTAGCAAAATGTGTAAAAAAATATATAAAAAAATAAAATAAAGAAATAAAGTTTATTATTTTGAGTAAGTGCTAAAATTTCTCAAAAATCTCAACAGAGTTAAAATAAAAGCACTTCAAATACCCAAGGGGTGTCTAATATAAAAAAAAATGGCTGATGGGGTAAATTGGAGTGGCCGAGCTAAAAGATAGGGCATAGGTACAGACTGACCAAAATGGAGAAAAAAAAACGCACTTCCCAAATGTGGCATTTTAAATCTCAAACAACACGAGAAAACCATGCATGTGGGGTATCACTGCACTCAGGAGATGTTCCTGAACACACATTGGGGTGTTTGACAGTGACATATACCAGGACCTGTATATTTATAACTAAATTACAATTTGTGTGAAAAAAAATAAATAAAAAGAATTACTATTACAAAGTTTGACAAAGTGTGGTTGTATAATTGGTGCATGGAAAGGGTTAAAGTAACAGCATTTGAAATACCCTGGGGTGTCTAGTTTAAAAAAAATATATGGTTTGACAGGGTTAAATTGAGTTAACCGGCTTCAAAGATGTTCCAAAGAGGAGATGGAGGCAGACTGACCAGATTTGTTAAAAAAGGTTTGGAAATCATAAAACGCTGCTTGTACTTATTGCCCTATAACTTACAAAAAACAGCAAAGAAACATAAAAACATTGGGTATTTCTAAACTCAGGACAAGTAGTAGAATCTATTTAGCTAGTTTTTTTATTTGCTTTTTTAGGTGAGTAAAAGATTTTTCAAATAAAAGTCATAAAATGTGTTTAATTTTTTTTATAGTAAATAAGATATGATCAAAATAATGGTATCTGAAGAAAGCCCATCTTGTCCTGAAAAAAACTATATATAACTTATGTGGGTACACTAAATGGTTGAGGAGAAAATTACAGCTGAACACAAGCACCACAAAAGTATTAAAAACAGCCTCGGTCCCACAGGGTACAAAAAGAAAAAATTAGCCCGGTCCCTTAAGGGGTTAAAAGACACAGACACATGATTATACATCAAAGTATTTGTATGAGCAGTTATGACTAGACTTGGGCACCAGGGGGCTCTTCGTGTTCGTCTTCGTGCTCGTCTTCGGGGAAAAAAAATCTTCGTATTCCGCGAATATTCGCCCGTTCCTGTCTTCTCTTCGGGCGAATATTCGTTTTTTCTTCGTTTTTTCCGGTTAAGGGGTTAATACGGGGTTAACGCAGCTCTGGCGCCAGTACTTTAAATGTGTGTATCAGCAACTCCATTGGTCGCCAGCAGGGGGCCTCCTGCTGTCGACCAATGATCACAGTACCATATATAGCTAATATATTCTCGGGCAGAATATTCTGCTACTCAGTGTAAAACCAACAGAGGGCAGCATTCTGTCCGATGATATATTAGCCATATGTGGCAGTGTGTTAATTTTCATTTATTAATTATTTAAATAAAATATATTTCCATGATCCGCTGGTCTCCCCACTGCAACAGTTAAATGTCCGCACTCACGGACATTAATTTTGTCGAATTTACAAACTCTTTTTTTCTATTTATTTTGGGTTTTTTTGTATTAAACTGTTAGACGAAAGGATCATGGGAATAAATGCAAATGAGCACACGGCCCCATATGGCTTATATATCTTTGGACAGAATGCTGCCCTCTGTTGGTTTTACATTAAGTAGCATATGTTTGAAATCCAAAGTTATTCTGCTACTCAACGTAAAACCAACAGAGGGCAGCATTCTGTCCGAAGATATATTAGCCATATGTGGCAATGTGTTCATTTTCATTTATTAATTATTTAAATAAAATATATTTCCATGATCCGCTGGTCTCCCCGCTGCAACAGTTAAATGTCCGCACTCGCGGACATTAATTTTGTCGAACTTCCAAACTCTTTTTTTCTATTTATTTAGGGGTTTTTTTGTATTAAACTGTTAGACTATGGCTAATATATCTTTGGACAGAATGCTGCCCTCTGTTGGTTTTACGTCGAGTAGCAGAATAACTTTGGATTTCAAACATATGCTACTTAATGTAAAACCAACAGAGGGCAGCATTCTGTCCAAAGATATATAAGCCATATGGGGCCGTGAGCTCATTTGCATTTATTCCCATGATCCTTTCGTCTAACAGTTTAATACAAAAAAACCCCAAAATAAATAGAAAAAAAGAGTTTGGAAGTTCGACAAAATTAATGTCCGCGAGTGCGGACATTTAACTGTTGCAGCGGGGAGACCAGCGGATCATGGAAATATATTTTATTTAAATAATTAATAAATGAAAATGAACACATTGCCACATATGGCTAATATATCTTCGGACAGAATGCTGCCCTCTGTTGGTTTTACACCGAGTAGCAGAATAACTTTGGATTTCAAGCATATGCTACTTAATTTAAAACCAACAGAGGGCAGCATTGTGTCTGAAGTTATAGTAAGTTATTTATGCTAAGTTAAATGTCCGTACCGGCGACTTTGTTGGTCGCTGGCACTGACATTTAACTGACACAGCGGGGAGACCACTGGTGTCTCTGCTGTGTCAGTTAAATGTCCGTACCGGCGACTTTGTTGGTCGCTGGCACGGACTTTTAACTGTTGCAGCAGGGTCCCAGGTTATTTTTTTTTTTCTGCCTAGCAACTAGTGGTAAGGGGCCGTGCGAGTGAGCCTATTGGTCGCTTGCACAGCCCTTTACCCTACGGATTTCTGCTCCCGTTATCCAACGCAGCATCGCAGGGGTTAACGGGAGCGGAAATCCCGCGATGCTGTGAAGATAAGGTAAGTTAGATGGGGAAGGGACCGGGGAGAATAGTAGACGAAGGCGAAGATTCTTCGTGTGTGAGTCTTCGTCTTCGCCTACGTTTTACCGGCACTGTCTTCTCTTCTTCATGTCTTCGGAACGAACACGAAAACGCACTCTTCGTGTTCGTTTTCATGTTCGCCCGAAGACGAATGCACAAGTCTAGTTATGACAAGGGTAATAAGTTTTCACTGTGCAGGTGGTACAAACAGTATGGTTTTCTGTAGTAATCACTGGTTCACTTACTGCATTCTGCAGGTTTCAACAGGTTTCACTCATCAAACTTGCATCATGAGATGGGGTGACGGGTAAGAACTTGACCAGCTTTTCTCATGGAACTTAAAGAACTGTTGCAGTTAACTATTGTGATCCTGCACCCACACAGGGTACCAAACAGCGCGGTCCTCTAGGGTATTAACGCCACATCTCAGTTAGGTAATCACCCACGATTTATTTGTAGTCCACGTATGAAGTTATTTACAGGATTACATAGAACACAAATTCCCTACAAACAAAAGCCTTGCTCCTCTGAGCGCTTACTAACATATAACTCCCTCACTACTAAGGGTCTAAACTAAAACAAAACATAATCCCACCAACCTCTTTGATGGTCTCTTTTGTGCATAGCAAGCTCTGCTGCTTCCAAACAAACTCTCTCTCTCCCTCTGTCCAACAGGTCAGGTTATATTGCAGTCAGTGCAGCTAATTACCTGCAGCTGACCAGTGCATTGGAGTCAGCTTAAACTCCCGGCCTGGAACCCGTGTCAGTCCAGGTGCATGTAAACTGCGGGGTGGAGAACCAGCCTGCCCTATATGTCGTATAAAACCCTGCAAAATCGAGGGGGAATGTATACCCCTTCCACGACAACACCCCGCACCTTGTTACACTATGTATAGCGCAATTCATTAATTTAAGCTACCTATATATCTTGAGCTGTGTCATGCCCCTCACAGCCTTACCTGTTCTCCCCAGCTGTCCTGCTTCACGGCAGGCCTCCCAAAAGCTCGGCGATCGCGAAGCCGCAGACTAATAGCGGCCCAAAACCGCAGTTACAACAGACTCCAGGGAAGACTTCCAGGTGTTGCCCTGACCTCAGCATAATGTTGCACACCTGTCGAGGGGAGGTAAAGCCTGGCTCCACCATCAGCTATCCACCAATGATGTTGACACACAAACAGTGAACCAGGTGCTGTGGAATCACTCCTCTCTGAAGACCCTCTATTGGATTCTCCGTAACTTTCCTATTGGATTACCGTTTTCTCTGATCGCCGCCTGCCCCTGACCTATTGGACTGTTCCTGACATAGTTTTAGACTATCCTCTGCTCTTACGCTCCATACCCAATCCTGACAAGCTTGTTGTATGTTGGCGTCATCTTTTTGAAGATACTAGTTTAAAAGTTAGCTAAAAACAAATATAGAATGCGATACTGTGATGAACTGTTCTCCTTCAAATTCATGTCACTGGGGTCTCTTACCCACTTTCAGTGGTTAGGCACATTCAGGATGAAATCCACCCCACAAAAGGTGTACGTGTTGCACATAAGAATTCCACAAATTGTTCACTTGTACACACACACTTTTTTTTATTGTGACACAAGTTGTTTGTACAGAACCATTGTGTATTTTTTTCCTTTCTTAAAAATAAAAAAAGTTTAACACCACAATTAAACATGTATAGCCAAACCACTAAGTTAGCATAATAAACATTTTGTTGAGTACAAGTCACATGGAAGAACTTGATAGGCGTTGGCATTAACTCCTGCAAGTAACATTACTGCGGAAGTAAACCTCTCCGGCTGTACGTTCACTTAATGCAGTTACAATAAGCAGGGAACCGCGACATGCAAGGTAAAGTCAATATCCTTGGCTATGCAGATCTACACGGACTGGGACCTCCCAAATGGAAGTGATACACTTTAGCCATTTTTTTTTTTAAATAACTTAGTCATGCAACCTCCAGGGATCTTTCAGATACTGTTAGAAATCAATTTTGATGGAGTGTAATCGCACATCAGTGATGTGTTGCAGGAAACTGGGCTGTAATGGACCAAGTGCCGTGTGAAACAGTGAGGTGAGGACTATTCCCACACAACGAAGACATCTAACATTGGCTATTACAGAGGACAACCCTTTGTGTTTTTCAGAAAGAAAGGTTGAGTTGGGCATTACATAGTTTTGGTTTGTGGTTTTGTGTTTACTAAACCATGAGTTTACCGGGGACCTGGAAATTTTACTTTATGGTCTTCACTAGACATTACGAAGGGCCAAGCTCTCACAAATCTTTCTGGTAAAGAAAGAGAAAAGGTTAAGTTACGTACAAAGGTGTTCAACTTCAGGATCTTGGTGGCCATCATCCTGACAGAAAGTTATCTAATTACTACAGAGCCAAACAGTTCATGTTGCTCTAAACTTTGTTGAGTAGCCCTTGAAAAGTAGAGATGAAGAATACAGCATTCAGACAAATTCAAATCTGCAAAGAAAACCTATAATCAGGATTACAACTATAATTACCCAGTCATGCTCAACTCTTGTAACTCATCCCTGGCTTTGTTTTGGAAGGATTTAGCAAAAGTCTCTAGTAGACTGGCCCTTAGTAAAAACTTGACAAACAGAAATCCTTATTCCTCCAAACCAGTTATTTTTCAATTAGGGTATTAAAATGGAGATGTTGTTCGTTAGTAAGAGGCACAGATCAGCCAGGGACTGGACCCCAAACTTGCATCATAGTAATTAAAAAAAAACACAAATTCAGTATTTAAGGTATTCAGTTTCCGATGTTCAACTGCAACAGATCATAAAACAATTTTAAACAGATGCTGGTGATACAACTCAAGGAAATAAGGCAAGTTTTCATTTCCATGAACATATCACCAAAGAAATAAAACCTAAGAAGTGCTTTTCAGTATTTAAGTTTGCACCTTGTGTTTGGGTAGGGAGAAACAAAACTTTGCAACGTTCTCAGGAACTAGGAATATCTTAAAATAACAGAAAAAATACAAAACAATAAAAAAAAACAAAGCCGTTACACTGCTCAACATGGCAAGAACATCAATCACTATGGTAATAGTAATCACTATAATGTTAACTGGATCCTGAATGTGAAAACACTAGGATAACTATTGTGTGAAAACAGTATTATTGAACCCATTCTTTGTACATCACCCTTCCCAATAGAACACTTTTAAACAAAGATGTAAAAAAAAGTTCTTGAAGCTGCCCAGCTCATTATCGCCTCAGTCGGTTTAAAACCAAAGTTGAAACCCCAGTGCTAACAAAAACTCCTGATGGCAACCATGCTATAGAACAAGTGACACTGTTGATTGAGAATACAGTGGTTATCACTTGAACTATATACAGAAGAACCATCCGAAGGTATCAGTAGAAGCAAACAGGGATCCTGCTTCGTCAGTCTGCCCTAATAAATGATTCCACTAGCATGCTAAATTCATATTGCAGCCCCACAAACCATGGATCTGACGTGTCAAAACAGGCTATGCTGCAGTCGCTGGTGTTGATTACGTTACTTTTTAGAATTAAAACATGCCACAGCCCCTGCCACAAAGGCTTTCATGCTATATTAGAAAGATAATTAACAATAAGGTATACATAGTTTAAGTGGAGTAAAGTTCTTTCTACTCTTTTAGGTGCCATCAGATAATGAAGGAGCTTGAGAAACTCCAAAATTTAGAAAAAGTCCCATCTCTTCATGCAGATCCCCTTAACACTTGGAAATTCTCACCATTATTGTCAGGGTAGTCCCAATAAACATAGAACTATGAGGACACACTGCAAACTTCCATAATGTTTGACGACATCACCAAATGTATAGTACTGCCTAATCTACCAGGCTCTTCCCCTTCCTTAGCTCTATTCCAGAACCCTTATCACCTCTACGAAAGGGTGTACGGGGAAATATTTCTAAAACAGGTGATTCACTCAGTGCGCAGAATAATGTGGATGCCGGAATCTGTGAAGACAGGACCGCTCATTTCTCCAGGCCGCAGAGCGAAGGATGCATCCTCAAAGGGTTTTTGCATGTCACCTGTATGAAAGCAAGAGGTTGTAATTAACTGACCAGACTTTTTATTACTGGCATAACTATAGTAGATTAGTGCAGCTGTAAAAGATCAAAATTAAACTTTGCAAATTCTGAAATTTGGTTTGCTCTTTGGTTTTAACAATAACCCCATGACCTGGAAGAGAAAAACAAATGGACACAAAAGCAGACGGTATAGTAGGTAGGGAGACTGAGAGTTGTGAGAGAGCGAGGAAGCATGACTAAGAAATATGTTTATATTTTGTTCCGTCACAGAATAATAAAATAGAAAAATAAAGTTAACAGTTACTGCTAACTTAGGCATTGCTGAAAAGAAAGACAAAAACAAAACTGTAGCCTGTCCTTATATTCTTGTTTAGGATTATTTTAAAAAAAAAAATGTGCAACATTTTTTTTTTTAGATTCCTTTAATATAGTTTTATCACTTACAGTGCCAGGACATTTATACTAATTTTAATAAAACCATATCCAATGTATGTCATATGATACTTTTAACCCCTTCAAGCCCTGGGTATTTAACATCTTAATGTCTGGCTCAGTATATAGTGATGGGAGTCATGCTGTACGACCATCTGTGGCAATGCACTTGTAAAAGTACGTGACCCGGAACAGCAGTTAGGAAACCTTAGCACCATGCGCCGTACACTGCTAGAGCCGCATAGCTCTGCTAAAAGTGACAATTTTTTAAATACACTACGTTTCTAGTAGCGAAAGAAAGATGAACTTGCCTCTCCCAAAGGAGCCCAGATCACCTCCAGCCTTAGCAGAGCTGCAGTCACTGAACTGAGATGCAAGCGCCTCAAAATCTTCATCTCCAGATTTTATCTTCTGAATATAACCTGCAAATTGGGAAAGACGTGTGTCATAGAGCTCAAAAGTGAACAACCACTTTGTCTTGTCTAATTTGCAAAGTTATGGAAATCAAATGGTTAACAAGAGGAGTTTAATCAGTACAAAATACTTCATAACAGTTATGTTCCATTAACACTATTAATGTCATTGAAAATGATTAATAACCACGGATTCCCTGCCATCCACCAGCCTCTGCTCCTGAAGATACTATTCCATTAATGAAAGGGACACTGGCGGTGAGTGTGACAATATAAACAGCATCATAATTTTATTTTGCTGAAACTACATCGTAAGAAAAGCATTTCAGCTTTTAGACCACACACTATTGTCAAATACTACATTTTTTGATGCTGCACTGAGATGAAATAATTTTTTGCTTTTAAACCTTATTAAACAATAAAGCAAAAACTAAAGCTGGGCAGCACAGCTCAAATTACTGAGGGACGCAAAGTGGCCAAGAATTCTGTGTATGCCTGCTAAGTAGTTTAATAAATGTTTAACTGCGACGATTTAGTACTCTATTTTGGACCGTTTTAACACTTTGGGATGTTTAAAAAGAAACAAAAAACTATGTCGCCCCAGTAGCCAAAGATATTTAGATATTTCCTAACTAGCAATTAATTTCTCTCTCCATGGACGTCAATTGCATTTCCTCATGTATTTATGATGGCTAAACTTTCTGTCATTGCTATGGACTAGTAGATTGGGATTGAGTGCATGAATAATGTGCTCCTGTTTTTAAAATTAAACGGTTAACTACCAGCTGAATAACCAAGCAAAGTATTCACACTTCAACTTCAAACAGAAGCCGGGACATTAAAGTCCATTTAAAGATTACCCAACCCTCAAGCCAATATCAATGTACTCACTATTAATGAGTTCCAACGCCTCATCTTTGCTGCGGGTGATCTTCTCCTGCCTCCATGAGGAGGGACGCCTCGACTGACTGTGCTTCACCAGCAGATGAGAACATCTCACCTTTTGTGGTTCCCCTTGCCCCTGTCCGTTTTTCCCACTGCAGGTTGGTCGTTCCCACTGACTAGCATTAGTCATATGATTAAAATAATACACACGTCCTGCGGGGAGGAGGGGAAAAAAATGCAATGCGTTAATTTTCTATTTCCATTTTCACAGAAATCAAAGTAACTTAGATTAAAATAGAATCATATTGGGGGGGTTCTGTATAAAACGTCGCTCTGGTGCAATGTTTTTAAGTGGTCATTCTCACATAGCAACCAACAGAATGGTCGATGAAGCTGGACCAGAGACCACCACACGTTAAGACTTTGCACCAGGATCAATAAATTATTAACTTAACGTGCCGCCATACTCTTCAGCATTGTACAATGGATTATGCAGATGCTGAGAAAATGAACTTAAGATGGTGACTCCGATCATAAAATTTGGGGTTTAATACAGACATCACTTTTTTTTTTTTTTAATACATGAAAATATTAAACAAAAAAATTGTTTTTGGTGAAAGTGGCACACACAAGACTGAAAGGCCTATAGTAGCATTAATGGTGAGGGAGCTCCTACTATATTCACTAAATGGTTTCGTATTTTAAAGTGCATTTTCCATTGAACAGTGACAAGGTGTCAATATGAAGGAGGCAGCTTTTCCCCCATACATTGTGCTATCCTGTTGACTGGGTGCTATAAAGGCAGAAAACGATGTAAAATCTAAGACGTAGGTAAGCCATAGTAATCCGTGTCCAACCGATCCACGCTTGTGCCTCCACAAAAGGGAAAACCAGGTGCTGAGAGCCCTGAACATCGACTCCTGACAGCAACAAAGCAAAGATCTCGCACGCAGGAATTGGATGCAAGCGGGGATATTTATTAAAGCTTAAAAGGACAACTTGCGCAAAAGCTTAACGTGTTTCACGCCCCAATTGGCACTTACTCACGAGCCGTATTGGAATGCCCCAGGAACCGGAGCCATGCAGGGAAGTATAACATATATATATAATATATATACACACACTTACAAGCGATTTCACTAGCACAATGTATATGTATGTCATACTTATCTGGAGTCTTACAGTTGGGCTTTTGTCGCACTGTATTCATTGTTATTTGCATGTTATGATAAATACAGGCAGCTTTGCAACCTCAAAGTTTGTTTTAAGGAATCAGCTCTACACACGTGCCAAATTCGTAAGAAACACACGCGTGCCAACTTTGTAAGAAATATACGTATTGCCTTAATAGCCATCAAGAAAAGGCTTTAGTCGATATGTGACCCACTGAGAGGGTGGTAGTTCAATGAAACGGCAACACGGCAGCTACGGTAAGGGGTGAGGGAATTTAAACATACATGGGATAGGCATACGGCTCCTGACTCTAAGACGAGACCAACGAGTGATTACGGTCTAAGTCTTTATATCATGGTGGTATATGAAAGAGAGGTCCCTGGGGTCCTACATGCTTATGTAATCTTAAATATTTTTGTGGCAGCTTCAGAAAAGCTGTAAATGCCGATACTTGTAACCAACCTCCAGTCATTATTTGTGCCAACATAACATGCAGCCCACTATTTTATTTACTCATGCAGATTAAACATATTAACGCACATACAAACCAGGCCATGCATTCGCGCCATCTAAACATAACGTTTCAGGTATACCGACAATATATATCCACAATAAGAACCGAATCCCTGCTGGGCCTAGGGGGTTTACTGGCTGTGACGGTAATTTGCAGGAGATTTCCTTTGCAGGACCCTCATAAACCAAACAGATAAATAATTGCACAAAACGTTTCGGTTTCTTCACAGAGATAAATGCCGTTTTACCGAGCCCCTCGCTGCTGTATTACCTGAGCTGCGACTCATTCGTTTTTCCCACCCGGGTGGAAGCTTTTCCTCGTCCGCCATCTTCCCTCCTGCGTCAAGTCGTGAACCGCCCCCTCCCCTCCAAAAACCGTATACGTTCAGCCGGCGCCGCCTATTGGTTGACTCCTCCAGAAAGGCCTACGCCAAACAGAACATAATGTGTAGCAATTTCTCCCGCTGTGACACCGCTAGAAGACTAAAGTGAAGGGGCGGGAGTTACAGATTGCACTGACCAGATAGCGGAAGAGCGGCAAATTGTTTTCCAACCACGCATGCGTTATTTCTGGAATGTTTAACAATAACTAAAGATAGAGGCATTTGAATGCAGTACGCTTAGTGTTTCACATCCTTCCCTGGTGGTCTAGTGGTTAGGATTCGGCGCTCTCACCGCCGCGGCCCGGGTTCGATTCCCGGTCAGGGAATTGCATTTTCCTATTCACTTTAAACCTGGAAATACAGAAATGTTTGTTTCTTTTTGATTCCCCTGTCAACTTAACCCCTTAAGGACCGGGCTCATTTTTTCTTTTTGTATCCTGTGGGACCGAGGCTGTTTTAACACTTTTGCGGTGCTTGTATACAGCTGTAATTTTCTCCTCACCCATTTAGTGTACCAACACATGTTATATATTGTTTTTTTCAGGACAAGATGGGCTTTCCAAGAAATATTCATCAAATCTAGGAATATGGCTTTAAACCAAGTTCATCAAATTCAAAATAGTCAAAAACCTTAATAAATAGATACCAGATATAGACAAATATCAAAATGTTTTTATTCAAGGAATACCTATTTTTATTCACATTGTATTGGGGTCCGCTTTTTTTTTGCCCCTGAACACCAGACCACCAGATCTCAGTCTGCTGAGATCCCTCCTGCCCATTGGCCACTGACCCCTGACATTTATACAATCTGTTCTAGTCTGATCAAATTATCAGGAACACCTACTGGTTGCTATGGTAATTGCATCCTTCTTTGCACCAGGATACAACTCGATATATAACCTTCCGTAGTAACATCAGGAGTAGGGGCTCATTTAAGTTGATATTCGTTTTTAAACCAAGACATTCATTTGTTGTCTTAAGTCTTATGAATTATCTACGGCTCAGTCTCTCTTCTTTAAAATTTCTGATTCATAGACCCTGAACCCCGTGGTTTAATAATGTGAAGAAATAATCACAAGATGTATATGCAAAGCCACTGCAACAACACCCTTACCCCCCTGCTAGAATTGTGTTGCTAGGCAGTGATGTCATAATGACGACTCTCAATAACAGTGCACCAACATTAATTTCTCACACATCAGAGGAAGATAACATACAGCTACAGCATACGTAACGAACAGCAGCCAACACACACGCCAATCAGCAACAAACATACAGGCAAAACACAACATACATACACACAAATCAGCTACATACATACATGCATATAAATATATATCTGATACATACACTCCATGCAAATTACACATGATTGATTCATTTTTGGGAGCCGTCTGGATTGGATGCGTTTCTTGACGTTTGGTGAAAATCTGGTAGGAAGATAATCTTTCTTTTCTCTATTGTTTTATTCAAACTTTATCTCTCTTTTACACTTTTTCTGCCTGTTCTGTTGTTTGGAGTTATTTTGGTCGATTAAGCGATAGTAATCTCTGTCAAGGTATTTGCTGATGTTTTATTTTTGTAGTTTAGGGCCTCCAAATTCCATAAAAAAAACCTGATTGGTGTTCAGAAAAGGCTTAATATGTCCAAAATACATTTATTGATTCAGAAGTTTACATAAAATATTGTATACAAAATGTGGCCCTTTTAACACATTAATCAGCTTTAACATTAACTTCCCCTCCCTGCTAGAATTCTGATGCTAAGCAGTGATGTCATAATCATGTGATGTCATAGTCATGTGATGTCACAATGCAGACTGTCAATAAGTGTGCAGTCACATTAGTCTTTCTCTCACACATCCCAGAAGACAGCGTGCAGCAACAGCATATGTAACAGCAGCGAACACACACAAACCAGCAACATACACATACACTCAAGTCACCAACATATATACACACAAGTCAGTCAGCCCCAGTTAGTGTTAGTGATCGAGTACCCCTTTCGTAGAAAGGATGGAGTTACCTGGACCCCCCACTCCTGTGGACTCACCAACACGGTCCAGTTAAGGCAATACAGCTTGCTAGTGTTGCCCCGTTTATGGCATTTTAATCGGATTTCTGGGAAAGGCTGAGCTTGATGGGCGCTTCTCTTTTTTCACTCACACTAACACACACCTAGACACATACTTATAGTGTAAGATTTGGAGCACCAGTGTTGCAGGAACCTGTTAGGCACTAATGTCTCAGACAGGTGGATTTAGTCTGTCGTGGTACCTGCCATTAGCGCTCAGTACTATATACCCTTAGTACCTCAGGACAGTCAGAGACAAGAAGTCCAAGTTCCATAAAAAACCTGATTAGTGTTCAAAAAGGCTTAATATACATTTATTGACTCAGAACTTTACATAAAATATTGTACACAAAATGTAGCCTTTTTTTTTTTTTTTTTTTTTTTAGTTCCCCTCCCTGATAGAATTGTGTTGCTAGGCAGTGATGTCATAATGATGACTGCCAGGTGATGTCATAATGCAGACTCTCAATAACAGTGAGCCAACATTCATCTTTCACACATCAGAGGAAGATAACATACAGCTACAGCATATGTAACGAACAGCAGCCAACACACACGCCAATCAGCAACATACATACAAGCAAAACACAACATACATACACACAAATCAGCTACATACATACATGCATATATATATATATCTGATACATACACTCCATGCAAAGTACACATGATTGATTCATTTTTGGGAGCCATCTGGATTGGATGCGTTTCTTGACGTTTGGTGAAAGTCTGGTAGGAAGATAATCTTTCTTTTCTCTATTGTTTTATTCAAACTTTATCTCTCTTTTACACTTTTTCTGCCTGTTCTGTTGTTTGGAGTTATTTTGGTCGATTAAGCGATAGTAATCTCTGTCAAGGTATTTGCTGATGTTTTATTTTTGTAGTTTAGGGCCTCCAAATTCCATAAAAAAATCGATTGGTGTTCAGAAAAGGCTTAATATGTCCAAAATACATTTATTGATTCAGAAGTTTATATAAAATATTGTATACAAAATGTGGCCCTTTTTACACATTAATCAGCTTTAACATTAACTTCCCCTCCCTGCTAGAATTCTGATGCTAAGCAGTGATGTCATAATCATGTGATGTCATAGTCATGTGATGTCACAATGCAGACTGTCAATAAGTGTGCAGTCACATTAGTCTTTCTCTCACACATCCCAGAAGACAGCGTGCAGCAACAGCATATGTAACAGCAGCGAACACACACAAACCAGCAACATACACATACACTCAAGTCACCAACATATATACACACAAGTCAGTCAGCCCCAGTTAGTGTTGGTGATCGAGTACCCCTTTCGTAGAAAGGATGGAGTTACCTGGACCCCCCACTCCTGTGGACTCACCAACACGGTCCAGTTAAGGCAATACAGCTTGCTAGTGTTGCCCCGTTAATGGCATTTTAATCGGATTTCTGGGAAAGGCTGAGCTTGATGGACGCTTCTCTTTTTCCACTCACACTAACACACACCTAGACACATACTTATAGTGTAAGATTTGGAGCACCAGTGTTGCAGGAACCTGTTAGGCACTAATGTCTCAGACAGGTGGATTTAGTCTGTCGTGGTACCTGCCATTAGCGCTCAGTACTATATACCCTTAGTACCTCAGGACAGTCAGAGACAAGAAGTCCAAGTTCCATAAAAAACCTGATTAGTGTTCAAAAAGGCTTAATATACATTTATTGACTCAGAACTTTACATAAAATATTGTACACAAAATGTAGCCTTTTTTTTTTAACTTCCCCTCCCTGATAGAATTGTGTTGCTAGGCAGTGATGTCATAATGATGACTCCCAGGTGATGTCATAATGCAGACTCTCAATAACAGTGAGCCAACATTCATCTTTCACACATCAGAGGAAGATAACATACAGCTACAGCATACGTAACGAACAGCAGCCAACACACACGCCAATCAGCAACATACATACAAGCAAAACACAACATACATACACACAAATCAGCTACATACATACATGCATATATATATATATATCTGATACATACACTCCATGCAAAGTACACATGATTGATTCATTTTTGGGAGCCGTCTGGATTGGATGCGTTTCTTGACGTTTGGTGAAAGTCTGGTAGGATGATAATCTTTCTTTTCTCTATTGTTTTATTCAAACTTTATCTCTCTTTTACACTTTTTCTGCCTGTTCTATTGTTTGGAGTTATTTTGGTCGATTAAACGATAGTAATCTTTGTCAAGGTATTTGCTGATGTTTTATTTTTGTAGTTTAGGGCCTCCAAATTCCATAAAAAAAACCTGATTGGTGTTCAGAAAAGGCTTAATATGTCCAAAATACATTTATTGATTCAGAAGTTTACATAAAATATTGTATACAAAATGTGGCCCTTTTAACACATTAATCAGCTTTAACATTAACTTCCCCTCCCTGCTAGAATTCTAATGCTAAGCAGTGATGTCATAATCATGTGATGTCATAGTCATGTGATGTCACAATGCAGACTGTCAATAAGTGTGCAGTCACATTAGTCTTTCTCTCACACATCCCAGAAGACAGCGTGCAGCAACAGCATATGTAACAGCAGCGAACACACACAAACCAGCAACATACACATACACACAAGTCACCAACATATATACACACAAGTCAGTCAGCCCCAGTTAGTGTTGGTGATCGAGTACCCCTTTCGTAGAAAGGATGGAGTTACCTGGACCCCCCACTCCTGTGGACTCACCAACACGGTCCAGTTAAGGCAATACAGCTTGCTAGTGTTGCCCCGTTAATGGCATTTTAATCGGATTTCTGGGAAAGGCTGAGCTTGATGGACGCTTCTCTTTTTTCACTCACACTAACACACACCTAGACACATACTTATAGTGTAAGATTTGGAGCACCAGTGTTGCAGGAACCTGTTAGGCACTAATGTCTCAGACAGGTGGATTTAGTCTGTCGTGGTACCTGCCATTAGCGCTCAGTACTATATACCCTTAGTACCTCAGGACAGTCAGAGACAAGAAGTCCAAGTTCCATAAAAAACCTGATTAGTGTTCAAAAAGGCTTAATATACATTTATTGACTCAGAACTTTACATAAAATATTGTACACAAAATGTAGCCTTTTTTTTTAACTTCCCCTCCCTGATAGAATTGTGTTGCTAGGCAGTGATGTCATAATGATGACTGCCAGGTGATGTCATAATGCAGACTCTCAATAACAGTGAGCCAACATTCATCTTTCACACATCAGAGGAAGATAACATACAGCTACAGCATACGTAACGAACAGCAGCCAACACACACGCCAATCAGCAACATACATACAAGCAAAACACAACATACATACACACAAATCAGATACATACATACATGCATATATATATATCTGATACATACACTCCATGCAAAGTACACATGATTGATTCATTTTTGGGAGCCGTCTGGATTGGATGCGTTTCTTGACGTTTGGTGAAAGTCTGGTAGGAAGATAATCTTTATTTTCTCTATTGTTTTATTCAAACTTTATCTCTCTTTTACACTTTTTCTGCCTGTTCTGTTGTTTGGAGTTATTTTGGTCGATTAAGCGATAGTAATCTCTGTCAAGGTATTTGCTGATGTTTTATTTTTGTAGTTTAGGGCCTCCAAATTCCATAAAAAAAACCTGATTGATGTTCAGAAAAGGCTTAATATGTCCAAAATACATTTATTGATTCAGAACTTTACATAAAATATTGTACACAAAATGTAGCCTTTTTTTTTTTAACTTCCCCTCCCTGATAGAATTGTGTTGCCAAGCAGTGATGTCATAATGATGACTGCCAGGTGATGTCATAATGCAGACTCTCAATAACAGTGAGACAACATTCATCTTTCACACGTCAGAGGAAGATAACATACAGCTACAGCATACGTAACGAACAGCAGCCAACACACACGCCAATCAGCAACATACATACAAGCAAAACACAACATTCATACACACAAATCAGCTGCATACATACATGCATATATATATATATCTGATACATACACTCCATGCAAAGTACACATGATTGATTCATTTTTGGGAGCCGCCTGGATTGGATGCGTTTCTTGACGTTTGGTGAAAGTCTGGTAGGAAGATAATCTTTATTTTCTCTATCGTTTTATTCAAACTTTATCTCTCTTTTACACTTTTTCTGCCTGTTCTGTTGTTTGGAGTTATTTTGGTCGATTAAGCGATAGTAATCTCTGTCAAGGTATTTGCTGATGTTTTATTTTTGTAGTTTAGGGCCTCCAAATTCCATAAAAAAAAACCTGATTGGTGTTCAGAAAAGGCTTAATATGTCCAAAATACATTTATTGATTCAGAAGTTTACATTAAATATTGTATACAAAATGTGGCCCTTTTTACACATTAATCAGCTTTAACATTAACTTCCCCTCCCTGCTAGAATTCTGATGCTTAGCAGTGATGTCATAATCATGTGATGTCATAGTCATTACCCCCCCTTTGAGGGCCGGCCATAGGCCGACACATACCAGGTTTATGCGGAAATTTCTTATGAAAAGACCGGAGCAAAGCAGGAGCGTGTAGGTCCCGAGCAGGAACCCAAGATCTCTCTTCAGGACCATACCCCTTCCAGTGGACCAGGTAGGAGACGGAGTTCCTAATTTTTTTAGAATCTAAAATAGACTGCACCTCATATTCCACCTGGGAATCAATGACAACAGGACGAGGACGGTGAGTCAATCGGGTAAAACGGTTACAGGTGAGAGGTTTGAGCAGAGAAACATGAAAAACCCTGGGTATCCTAAGGGAGGGGGGAAGAATTAATTCATAAGCGACCGGGTTGATTTTGCGACGAATTCGAAAAGGGCCGATATAACGGGGGGCAAATTTCATAGACGGAACTTTAAGCCTAAGGTTCTTAGTGGAGAGCCATACCCTATCGCCATTCATAAAGGAGGGACCCAAACGGCGACGCCGATCCGCATAACGCTTATACTTGTGAGCAGCATCAACCAGAAAACGGCGCACCCCGTCCCAAACTAACGGTAATTGTTTTACATATAGGTCTACGGCCGGAACTTGAGAAGGAGCGAAAGAAGAAGGCAAAGAAGAAGGGTGAAAACCATAGTTACAGAAAAAAGGACTAATCTTGGAGGACTCGTGAACAGTATTATTCCTAGCGAACTCAGCCCAAGGTAGAAGTAAAGCCCAATCATCCTGGTGTTCATTAATAAAAAGACGTAAAAATTGCTCAAGCGTCTGGTTGGTTCTTTCCGTGATACCGTTAGTTTGGGGGTGGTAGGCAGAAGAAAAGGCTAGGGAAACACCCAGAGAGGCACAGAAGGTCCTCCAAAACAGAGCTGTGAATTGCACCCCCCGATCAGACACAACCTGGAGCGGGAGACCATGCAGACAAACGACATGGTTGATAAACACAGGAACTAACTCCGGGGCCGAGGGCAATTTGGGGAGGGGAACAAAATGAGCCATTTTAGAAAATCGGTCGACTGCTACCCAAACGACGGTGAAGCCCTGGGAAGGGGGAAGATCCACAACAAAATCCATGGCTAAATGTGACCACGGGCGGGAGGGTACGGGCAAGGGTTGAAGTAACCCTGAGGGCTTGACATGAGAGTTTTTAGCAGTAGCACACCTAGTACACGCGGCGACAAAATCAAAGCAGTCAATATGCATAGTAGGCCACCAGAACTGTCTACGAATGAACCGAAAGGTTCGCTGGGCATTAGGGTGACCCGAGGTTAAGGACGCATGACCCCAGGACATAACGTGTTCCCTCTCCCACTCCGGCACAAACAGGGTGTCCATGGGCCATTTACTGTGGACAGGAGGTTTAGATTGAGCTGCGAGAATACGGGAGACCAAAGTAGAAAATAGATGAGTGGAGACGGAGGCAATAATCTGAGAAGGAGGGATAATCGGTTCAGGTTCAGACTTGGAGTCTTGGTCGGAGACAAACTGCCTGGATAACGCATCCGCTTTGACATTTCTTGATCCAGGCAGTATGAAATGACAAAGAAAAATCTGGAAAGGAATAATGACCACCTGGCCTGTCTAGGGTTCAGTCTTTTAGCGTGACTAAGATATTCCAGGTTCTTGTGGTCGGTCAAAATTGTGATAGGATTCCTCGCCCCTTCCAGAAGGTGTCTCCACTCCTGAAGAGCCATAACAATACCTAAAAGTTCACGGTTACCTACATCATAATTCATCTCAGCAGGAGAAATTTTTTTTGAGAAAAAGGCGCACGGATGAAGCCTGTCATTGAAGTCCTTCCTCTGAGAAAGGACTGCTCCAACTCCCACTTCGGAGGCATCAACCTCCACAATAAACTGTTTAGAGGCATCTGGATGACGCAAAATCGGGGCAGAAGCAAAGGCCTTCTTAAGGTGGGCAAAGGCCAGGACATCTTCCCTAGACCAATTCTTGCAGTCGGCACCTTTCTTGGTCATGTTGGTTAGAGGGACTACAATCTTGGAAAAGTTCTGAATGAATTTTCTGTAATAGTTCGCAAAACCTAAAAATCGTTGAAGGGGCCGTAAAGCCTGAGGTTGAGGCCAATCTGAAATCGCCGCAAGTTTAGTAGGATCCATTTCAAAGCCCGATGCGGAAATGATGAAACCCAGGAAGGAGACTCGGGGAACTTCGAACTGGCACTTCTCAAGTTTGGCGTAGAGACGATGCTGGCGCAGGCGCTGTAGAATGATACGAACGTGAAGGCGATGAGACTGTATATCAGAGGAATGAATAAGGATATCATCTAAATAGACGATAACAAACTGAAGGGAGATATCGCGGAATATGTCATTAACAAACTCCTGGAACACAGCGGGAGCATTGCATAGGCATGACCGTATATTCATAGTGGCCCATACGTGTGTTAAAGGCCGTCTTCCATTCATCGCCTTTACGTATCCGAACTAAATTGTACGCTCCCTTGAGATCCAGTTTCGTGAAAACAGTGGAACCCCGCAATCGGTCAAACAATTCCGGAATAAGGGGCAACGGGTATTTGTTCTTGACCGTGATACGATTCAAGCCCCGGTAGTCGATACAAGGTCTTAAGCCCCCGTCCTTTTTCTCCACAAAGAAAAATCCGGCACCGGCAGGAGAGGTAGATTTTCTGATGAATCCTCTTTCTAAATTATCTTTAATGTACTCCTCAAGCGCTTGAGACTCGGGCAATGACAAAGGATAAATATGACCTCGCGGTGGAAGTGTCCCGGGCAAAAGTTCGATAGGACAATCGTAAGGTCTGTGTGGAGGTAAAACCTCCGCTTGCTTTTTATCGAACACGTCCTTGAATTCAGAATACGCCAAGGGTATCGGCAAGGCAGAAACAGAACGAATGGGGGTGGTGGTAGAAAGACATCGTTGGGAACAGTCCGAACCCCAACCTAGGATGTCTCCAGTGGACCACTTGATGGTCGGGTTATGGACACGGAGCCAAGGAAGTCCTAGAACCATAGGGCAGGAGGGGGATGAAATGATATGGAAGGATATGGTTTCACGATGGAACAGACCCACGGACAAAAGCAACGGAGACGTCTGGTGCGTGATGAAGGAGGGTTGAAGGGGTCGGCCGTCAATGGCCGAGACGGCAATAGGAGGGTGTACTTGGACGAGAGGTATCTTCTCGAGGAGGGCAAAGGATTTATCAATGAATGAACCAGCGGCCCCAGAGTCAATCATGGCGGAGACTGAAACCTTTCCTCCATCCCATTCCAGCGAAGCAGGAACAAGTAAATTGTTACAAAATGTAGGAGCTGTACTAAGCTCACCCGGACAAGGTGTTACAGGGTCACCGTACCCAAGGCTGGGTCCCCCTGTTTGAGGGCTGAGGAATCACCAGTCAGTCCCTCATACGGATAGCACTCAGCTATCCACGGATCATCCAGACCACCATTCGTAGTAAACCAAGAAGAACTCTCTTTATTACAAACACACAGAATTTATATACAATCTCAATGCAATGTGTACCGAACCCAACCCCCAATCCCATCAGCCACATCCCATCACAAATCCCATCAGTATACAGGGGATGTATCAGGTGAGGGGATTACAGAATACAATGGGTTCCCCCACCTGTGTTATCCCCCCTGTAGTGCTGGTGCCGTCTGGGCAGACAGGGCTGTGTTGGCTGATTAAGAGCCCCAGCCAGATTATAGGATCGTCTCTTTGAAGGCTGGAGCTGAAGCCACATTCAGTCTCTGGGCCGAATACACAATAAAACGTCTTATAAAATATTACCGGGTCACGGTATACGGAACCGGACACAAAAGTGCTCCATGACCCGGCTAAACTTCATATGACACATGAGCCAGCTAGCCTGGCCCTGTCACAGATCTCCCCATTGACCAACGGTCCGGCAGACCAGGCAGATCCTCACGGGTCTGCTGCAGGCTGTCCGAGTGGACAAAGTTCACAGGTGCAGGCCTTAGTTCATGGCGCCCTTTGTCAGAAGCATCCAGAGAAGGTGGGCCAGGGCCCTGGTTGCCCAAAAAGATAGTCAGTAGTCCTCTGTGAATTGGAGGGCGGTCCCAGCTCAGCCGGGGGCACATGGCTATCCCCCTCACCAGGATAACAGGGGCACCTGGAGACTCTTGCTCCCTAGTCTTGGGAACTGAGTCTGGGGCAGCTGCCAGGCCAGGGCGGTTGCATGGAAGGAAAGCCCTGCTGATCGGGCCGGGGGCACTCGGGGAACCAGGGAAACACGTAGAGGTAGTAAGAGGGGCCTCTACCGGGACACTGGAGTGACCTAGGGGACACTCTGGGACAGGAACGGGTGCCCTTACGGGGTTATTGGGCGAGCTAAGCAGCTCTGCGGGGTACTCAGGGGACCCAGGGGAATACTCCGGGGCAGGGACAGGTGCCAATACTGGACCACCGGGAGGGTTTAGCAGACCCTCGATCTTCCTCTCTGGGACAGGTGCCTCTGCCTGGGCACGGGGAGAGTCAGAGGAACACTCTGGGACAGTGACCTGGGCTTCTACCAGGACACTTGGGGAACCAGGGATCACTTCGGAGAACACAGGGATAGGAACCAGGGCCTGCGCCAGGCTACTGAGAGGACCCAGGGAACTCGGCAGCCCCTCTGGCGTCCTCGCTAGGTTAGGGAACGGTGACTCTACCGGGTCACCAGGGACTTCAGTGGGAACCTCTGGGGCAGTGACCCGGGCTTCTCCCAGGACACTCGGGAAATCAGGGGGACAGTCTGGGGCACTGGCTTCTACAGGCATAGCTAGGGGTTTGGTGAGGGGGGTTGTGCCACTTACTCGGGCGGTGGGGACAGTCATCTCTTCTGCCGGGGTAGAGCAGCCAGGGTTGTTGGTGAGGACTTGGGTCGGAGCTTTTGGCTTCCTCCTCCGCTTCTTCTTGCTGGCGAGGACCTCGGTTCTTCTCGCCAGGGCAGGGGCCGCGGAGTAGGTGAAGAGTACCTCGGTCCCACTCCCACAAGTTGTAGTATCATGCTCCCAGTCTCCTTGTAACTCCTGAAGCTCCACTCTCTGCAGCAATTCTTTATCGTCCCTCTCGAGCTGCCATTCCTCTTGGACCAGGCAATCCATAACAGCCTCCAGCTCGGGGGGAATAGCATAAACCAGGACTTCTGCACGGTTGTCCCAGATTGTATCCCTGCGGTACTGGCAGGGGCTTCCGAAGGACGAGTCAAATTGGAAGGCATCATATATCAGTCCTGGGTCGACGGGGCTATACAGCATCAGAGGGTCACTGTGGTCTTCACCTGCTAACTGCTGGGAGAATCCCTGGTAGCGGCTCTGGAGGTCGAGCTCTGCATATATGAGACCCCTCAATTCGTCTTCCCACTCCGGCAATGGGTTCTCCCCCAGGAGTGGAACTCGTAGATCCCACATTGTCCAGTACTGTGCCCAGTACGTTTCAAAGTGGGGATGGGAGAAATCATCCCTCCAGTCTGCAGACGCAGACTCTAACTGCCATTGCTGGTGTTCCAGCTCACACACCTCGGCTGTAATCTGGTCTGTCTCACCCTCTGGTTCTCGGAAGGGTTGGATATCCTGGTATGATATTTTGGTGGTCTGTTCCCCTAGTCTGGGAGATACAGACCCACTCTGGCTCAGTTCCTGGTGACACATTTTAATCACCGCCGTCACTTGCTCCGATGTAGCCCCTCCTGGGTACAGGGATAAGTGCCATAGAATGTTCTTTTGTAGAGCACTCAGTCCGAGGCTCTCCTCTGGGGCATCCTGGTGCCGGTCCATCTCTCTGCAGTCCGCAATCAGAGTGGCCTTTCCTTTTCTACAAACCTCCAGGAGCTCTCTTGGTGTCTCTCGTCTGCAATCCCAGTTGGTGGTTTGGATTTCATCCAAGTCGTGGGATTCTTCCCACCGCTGCCAACCAATGTTACAGGGTCACCGTACCCAAGGCTGGGTCCCCCTGTTTGAGGGCTGAGGAATCACCAGTCAGTCCCTCATACGGATCGCACTCAGCTATCCACGGATCATCCAGACCACCATTCGTAGTAAACCAAGAAGAACTCTCTTTATTACAAACACACAGAATTTATATACAATCTCAATGCAATGTGTACCGAACCCAACCCCCAATCCCATCAGCCACATCCCATCGCAAATCCCATCAGTATACAGGGGATGTATCAGGTGAGGGGATTACAGAATACAATGTGTTCCCCCACCTGTGTTATCCCCCCTGTAGTGCTGGTGCCGTCTGGGCAGACAGGGCTGTGTTGGCTGATTAAGAGCCCCAGCCAGATTATAGGATCGTCTCTTTGAAGGCTGGAGCTGAAGCCACATTCAGTCTCTGGGCCGAATACACAATAAAACGTCTTATAAAATATTACCGGGTCACGGTATACGGAACCGGACACAAAAGTGCTCCATGACCCGGCTAAACTTCATATGACACATGAGCCAGCTAGCCTGGCCCTGTCACACAAGGCTCCTTTACTTGGTCCGGGTGCGAGCGTTTCCCGGTTTACTGGGACAAGTGCGAACAAAATGGCCCTTAAGGCCACAGTAGAAACAAAGTCCCTCTGATCTACGGCGAGATCTTTCCATGGTGGATAGTCTGGTGGCTCCCAACTGCATGGGTTCTTCAGAGGATTCAGAAGACATAGAAGGATTCGAAGGAGAGAGGGAGCGTACTTGATGAGTAAAACTGCGTTCACGTTTCATGGCCTTTTGCGACAAACGTTCTCGGATCCGATTATCCAGCTTGAGTGTCAAGGCGACAAATTCATCCAATACAGCAGGATGATCCAGGGTGGAAAGTTCGTCTTTAAGCCGTTCCGATAAACCATCGTAGAAGGCCGCGATAAGAGCTTCGTCGGACCAATTAACCTCAGCTGCAAGAGTATTAAACTCAATAGCATATTCAGCGACCGAACGGGAGCCCTGGGTGGTATGAAGCAGAGACAAGGACGCCGAAGCAGCTTTACCTGGGGTGTCGAAAGTCTTCCGGAAGGCCGAAATGAAGGCAGAGCAGTTATACACAAGAGGAGAGTCCCTCTCCCACAAGGGAGAAGCCCAGGCTAGGGCCTTGCCAGATAACAAGGAAATCAGGTATCCCACTTTGGCTCTTTCCGAAGGAAACAAGTGAGGAGTTAGTTCGAATTGAATGGAGCACTGGTTAAGGAAGCCCCGGCAGGCCTCCGGTTCCCCATGGTAGCGAGCGGGAGCTGGGAGTTTCACAGACGAGGGAACGGAGGAAGTCCCGGTGTTCGCAGCAGGAGGAGAAGTCACGACCGGAGAGGAAGGGGAGGAAGCAGACGGAGAACCCCCGGAGCCAGGATCAGATCTGGCCACCAAAACTTGAATAGCCCGGGCCATTTGGTCTAAGGTGTCCTGTATGCTGGAGAAACGGACTTCATGGGAATCCAGCCGTTGTCCGTGGGTGGAGAGTACCTTGCCAAGCTCAGATGGATCCATGACCCTGTTGTAATGTCACTGTTTCGCTGGACTATTAAGGAAGGTCGTCCCCGCAGAAACTACCGCTACTGAGAGGGGAATTCCCGGCAGCAGCAGTCCAGGACTTAGACGATCCCAACAGTGGACAACCTCCCACCAGCTGGAGATAGGTTCTGAGTGGCAAGGCACAGCACGAGACAGGAGCACAATGCGGGTAGTCAGCAGAGCCAGGGGTCGGATACACGGAGAAGGATAGTCGGACGAGCCAGGGGTCTGATACACGGAGCAGGATAGTCAGACGAGCCAGGGGTCAAAACCAGAGATCTCAAGCAAAGGTACCGAATCGTGGAGCAAGGGAGAGTCAGGCAAGCCGAAGGTCAAAAACAGGAAACAAGATGCACGAGCTAGATACACAAACTGAAGACCACAACAGGGTGCTTGTGAAAGGCACAGCCGGCTTTTAAAACTGGCGCCATTCCACAAGCCCCTCCCGGACCAGAGCCAAAACCACGCCCCCCAGCCGTCCATCATTCCTCCTGCAACGTGCAGCGTGCCCGGGAGGCGGACCGACGACCGGAGGACGGGTAAGTGCACAGGCTCCGGGAACTACTGTTCCCGGGGCCGAATCCTCCCCGTGTCCCATTACCTCGGGCGGAGGGTCGTCCGCTGTCCGGGGAGATGTTTTCCCGGGACCTGCGGACAACCCTTCGCCCGCTACTAGTGCCGCGAGCGGAGGACCGCCCGCCGTCCCGAACGGCCGGCGTACGGGAACCGTGGCCAGACCTCCTCCCGGCGGCGTCCGGAGCCGGGACAGTGACAATGTCATAATCATGTGATGTCATAGTCATGTGATTTCACAATGCAGACTGTCCATAAGTGTGCAGTCACATTAGTCTTTCTCTCACACATCCCAGAAGACAGCGTGCAGCAACAGCATATGTAACAGCAGCGAACACACACAAACCAGCAACATACACATACACACAAGTCACCAACATATATACACACAAGTCAGTCAGCCCCAGTTAGTGTTGGTGATCGAGTACCCCTTTCGTAGAAAGGATGGAGTTACCTTGACCCTCCACTCCTGTGGACTCACCAACACGGTCCAGTTAAGGCAATACAGCTTGCTAGTGTTGCCCCGTTAATGGCATTTTAATCGGATTTCTGGGAAAGGCTGAGCTTGATGGACGCTTCTATTTTTTCACTCACACTAACACACACCTAGACACATACTTATAGTGTAAGATTTGGAGCACCAGTGTTGCAGGAACCTGTTAGGCACTAATGTCTCAGACAGGTGGATTTAGTCTGTCGTGGTACCTGCCATTAGCACTCATTACTATATACCCTTAGTACCTCAGGACAGTCAGAGACAAGAAGTCCAAGTTCCATAAAAAAACCTGATTAGTGTTCAAAAAGGCTTAATATACATTTATTGACTCAGAACTTTACATAAAATATTGTACACAAAATGTAGCCTTTTTTTTTTTTTAACTTCCCCTCCCTGATAGAATTGTGTTGCTAGGCAGTGATGTCATAATGATGACTCCCAGGTGATGTCATAATGCAGACTCTCAATAACAGTGAGCCAACATTCATCTTTCACACATCAGAGGAAGATAACATTCAGCTACAGCATACGTAACGAACAGCAGCCAACACACACGCCAATCAGCAACATACATACAAGCAAAACACAACATACATACACACAAATCAGCTACATACATACATGCATATATATATCTGATACATACACTCCATGCAAAGTACACATGATTGATTCATTTTTGGGAGCCGTCTGGATTGGATGCGTTTCTTGACGTTTGGTGAAAGTCTGGTAGGAAGATAATCTTTCTTTTCTCTATTGTTTTATTCAAACTTTATCTCTCTTTTACACTTTTTCTGCCTGTTCTTTTGTTTGGAGTTATTTTGGTCGATTAAGCGATAGTAATCTCTGTCAAGGTATTTGCTGATGTTTTATTTTTGTAGTTTAGGGCCTCCAAATTCCATAAAAAAAAACCTGATTGGTGTTCAGAAAAGGCTTAATATGTCCAAAATACATTTATTGATTCAGAAGTTTACATAAAATAATGTATACAAAATGTGGCCCTTTTTACACATTAATCAGCTTTAACATTAACTTCCCCTCCCTCCTAGAATTCTGATGCTAAGCAGTGATGTCATAATCATGTGATGTCATAGTCATGTGATGTCACAATGCAGACTGTCAATAAGTGTGCAGTCACATTAGTCTTTCTCTCACACATCCCAGAAGACAGCGTGCAGCAACACCATATGTAACAGCAGCGAACACACACAAACCAGCAACATACACACAAGTCACCAACATATATACACACAAGTCAGTCAGCCCCAGTTAGTGTTGGTGATCGAGTACCCCTTTCGTAGAAAGGATGGAGTTACCTGGACCCCCCACTCCTGTGGACTCACCAACACGGTCCAGTTAAGGCAATACAGCTTGCTAGTGCTGCCCCGTTAATGGCATTTTAATCGGATTTCTGGGAAAGGCTGAGCTTGATGGACGCTTCTCTTTTTTCACTCACACTAACACACACCTAGACACATACTTATAGTGTAAGATTTGGAGCACCAGTGTTGCAGGAACCTGTTAGGCACTAATGTCTCAGACAGGTGGATTTAGTCTGTCGTGGTACCTGCCATTAGCGCTCAGTACTATATACCCTTAGTACCTCAGGACAGTCAGAGACAAGAAGTCCAAGTTCCATAAAAAACCTGATTAGTGTTCAAAAAGGCTTAATATACATTTATTGACTCAGAACTTTACATAAAATATTGTACACAAAATGTAGCCTTTTTTTTTTAACTTCCCCTCCCTGATAGAATTGTGTTGCTAGGCAGTGATGTCATAATGATGACTCCCAGGTGATGTCATAATGCAGACTCTCAATAACAGTGAGCCAACATTCATCTTTCACACATCAGAGGAAGATAACATACAGCTACAGCATACGTAACGAACAGCAGCCAACACACACGCCAATCAGCAACATACATACAAGCAAAACACAACATACATACACACAAATCAGCTACATACATACATGCATATATATATATCTGATACATACACTCCATGCAAAGTACACATGATTGATTCATTTTTGGGAGCCGTCTGGATTGGATGCGTTTCTTGACGTTTGGTGAAAGTCTGGTAGGAAGATAATCTTTCTTTCTCTATTGTTTTATTCAACTTTATCTCTCTTTTATACTTTTTCTGCCTGTTCTGTTGTTTGGAGTTATTTTGGTCGATTAAGCGATAGTAATCTCTGTCAAGGTATTTGCTGATGTTTTAGTTTTGTAGTTTAGGGCCTCCAAATTCCATAAAAAAAAACCTTATTGGTGTTCAGAAAAGGCTTAATATGTCCAAAATACATTTATTGATTCAAAAGTTTACATAAAATATTGTATACAAAATATGGCCCTTTTTACACATTAATCTGTGTGTTATATTTTACTTTCTATCTTTCTGCTCCACTAACCCCTTATCTCCTATATCTGCCCTCTTACTGCCCCCGTCCACTTTAACACTATTTAACACTCTCTATTACAGCCCTCACAACCTGCAATACCCACCTTCATGTTCCCCACAATCAACTGGGGTTTTTCGCCCGCCCCCCCCTGCCCCTCTCCCACCCGCCCCAGTGGTGTTCTAATATTTAGACAGTTAAGTACCAGCTCTATTAGAACACGCCAGTAGAGGGCACCAAACTGTACATCCCTTTACCACCCACTACTCCCCATTAAAGCATTCCAGATCCTATCCCTCCCCATCTCTCTGCCGTCAAAGCTATCCCAGTACCTCTACACTAAACCTTTATATGTGAAACCTACCTATACTTGCTCTACTACTCCTGCCCCCACATAGTCTTCCCTATTCCTATCACTCTAAACCAGCAAACTCAATCAACATGCGCAACCTAATCAATCTTATTCCTATCATCTCCAACCTTAAGCTACCTCCTGTCTTTAACTGTGCCCTGTGGAATGCCCGCTCGGTGTGCAACAAACTTGCTTGTATACATGACCTTTTTCTATCCCATGCTTTTAACCTCCTAGCTCTTACTGAAACCTGGATCCCCTCCCATGACACTACTGCTTCTGCTGCACTCTCCTTCGGAGGACTACACTTCAGCCACACTCCTAGGCCTGATGGCAGAAAGGGTGGTGGTGTAGGCATCCTTCTCTCACCTCACTGCACCTTCCAAAATATACCAAGCCCTCCCTCCCTCTCATTCTGTTCCTTTGAAGCTCACACAATCCGTCTTTTCTCTCCACTCTCTCTTCAAATTGCTGTCATATATCGCCCTCCAGGTCCTACCTCGCAGTTCTTTGACCACTTTTCTGCCTGGCTCCCTTTCTTCCTCTCTCCTAATATCCCCTGTCTTATTCTGGGTGACTTTAACATTCCTTTAGATATATCTAACAACTCTGCTAGCTCCAAACTCCTCTCCCTGACATCCTCCTCTGGTCTCTCTCAATGGACTAATTCCCCCTACGCACACCGAGGGACACTCACTTGATCTGGTTTTCTCCAGATCATGCTCTCTTTCAGACTTCTCCATCTACCCGTTCCCTCTGTCTGACCACCACCTTCTATCCTTTTCTCCAGTGCTAACCCCTAACAAGACATACTTACAGCGCTCACCTCATACTTGTAGGCCATTAACAGACAATACCATTACCCAACTGTCAGCCTCACTTGAACCTCTCTTACCTTCCATGTTAACCCTTTCCTGCCCAGACACAGCAGCCTCTTTTTATAACAACACACTTGCTTCATCCCTCGACACCATAGCTCCAATTACTACAAGTTACCCCCGACAATTTAAACGCCAACCATGGCATACCAAAACCACACGGTTTCTTCAGAAGTGCTGCCGCACGGCTGAGCGTTACTTCAGAAAATCCAAATCCAGTGAAGACTTTAATCACTATAAATTCATGCTCCACACCTACAACTCTGTCCTCTCTCTCACCAAACAGCTCTACTTCTCCACCCTCATATCCTCTCTTTCTTCCAACCCACGACGCCTTTTTTTCTACTTTCAACTCCCTTCTCTGTCCCTCCACACCCACACCACAAACCTCTCTCACTGCCCAAGATCTTGCTACCCACTTCAAAGAGAAGATCGAGACTATTAGAAAAGACCTCTCTTCCTTACAACTCCCTCCTACACCACTCAACACCACTCTCTCCACTCCTACTATACTAACTGCCTTTTCCCCTACAACCGAAGAAGAGATAGCCACTCTTCTTTCTTCCTCTCACCCAACAACCTGTCCCCTCGACCCCATCCCTTCTCACCTCACAAAGTCTCTATATCCATCCCTTGGTCCATCACTTACCCACCTATTTAATCTTTCTCTATCATCTGGAACTGTACCATCTGCCTTCAAGCATGCGCTTATCACACCAATTCTAAAGAATCCTTCCTCAGATCCCGTCTGTTTGACTAACTACCGCCCTATCTCTCTGCTTCCTTTTACCTCTAAGCTGCTTGAACGGATTGTGTACAACCCCCTCATTAACTTCTTCTCCTCTAATTCCCTCCTTGACCCTCTACAGTCTGGTTTCAAACCCCTTCACTCTACTGAAACAGCTCTAACAAAAGTCTCCAATGACTTGCTCTCTGCCAAAGCAAAAGGTCACTACTCTATTCTAATTCTACTGGATCTCTCTGCTGCTTTCGATACTGTTGATCACCACCTTCTTCTAGACTCACTTGCTTCTATAGGCATTCAAGATACAGCTCTCTCCTGGATCTCCTCATATCTGTCTAACCGTTCCTTCTCTGTCAACTTCTCTGGCAAGACATCATCACCCCTTCCGCTTTCGGTTGGTGTCCCCCAAGGTTCAGTCCTTGGCCCTCTGCTGTTCTCTCTTTATACTTCCTCTCTTGGCAAACTAATCAACTCATTTGGCCTCCAGTATCACCTATATGCAGATGATACCCAAATCTACCTGTCTTCTCCTGATCTCTCTCCATCTCTCCTGTCCCGTATTACCAATTGCTTGTCTGCTATTTCTTCATGGATGTCACAACACTACCTGAAACTTAATCTTTCTAAAACTGAACTCATTATCTTCCCTCCCTCCATCTCCACTCCACTACCTGAATTCTCTATCACCATTAACAACACGACTATCTCTCCTACTAACCAGGCCCGATGCCTTGGGGTCATCCTTGACTCAAACCTCTCCTTCATCCCTCACATTCAGTCCCTCGCCAGATCCTGCCGCTTGCACCTAAAAAACATCTCTCGTATCCGCCCATTCCTCACCCAAGAATCCACAAAAACCCTGGTTCATTCCCTTATCATTTCCCGTCTTGACTACTGCAACACTCTTCTGGTTGGCACTCCACTGTCTCGACTCTCTCCTCTACAGTCTATCCTAAATGCCGCCGCTAGGCTCATCTTCCTTGCACGTCGCTCCTCTTCTGCTTCCCCCCTCTGTGAAACCCTCCACTGGCTCCCAATTACCTTTAGAATTAAATTTAAGATCCTGGTACTGACATATAAGGCCATCCATAATACTGCTCCTCCGTACATTTCTGACCTCATTAGCAAATACTCTCCTACCCGATCCCTACGTTCCTCCCATGGGCTAAGGCTCTCCTCCTCACTCATCACCTCTTCCTTTTCCCGTCTACAAGATTTCACTCGAGCTGCCCCATATCTCTGGAATCTACTCCCAAGGAACCTTCAGCATTCTCCCTCCCTCCCAACTTTCAAGAAACATCTAAAAACCCACTTCTTCAGAGAAGCATACCATCTTAGCTGCTAGAACTTCCTTGTCATCGATACAACCCCCACAATACCTCTCACCCTTTCTCTATGCCTTATGTTTGTCACCCCATTTCCCTCTAGATTGTAAGCTTGCGAGCAGGGCTCTCTCCACCAAATGTATCGGTTTGTCTTAGTCTGTCAATTCTTGTCTTGTCATATCCCTTGAATTTATGTATTGTATTAAGCGCTGCGTAAACTGTTGGCGCTATATAAATAAAGGATAATAATAATAATAATAATCAGCTTTAACATTAACTTCCCCTCCCTGATAGAATTCTGATGCTAAGCAGTGATGTCATAATCATGTGATGTCATAGTCATGTGATGTCACAATGCAGACTGTCAATAAGTGTGCAGTCACATTAGTCTTTCTCTCACACATCCCAGAAGACAGCGTGCAGCAACAGCATATGTAACAGCAGCCAACACACACAAACCAGCAACATACACATACACACAAGTCACCAACATATATACACACAAGTCAGTCAGCCCCAGTTAGTGTTGGTGATCGAGTACCCCTTTCGTAGAAAGGATGGAGTTACCTGGACCCCCCACTCCTGTGCACTCACCAACACGGTCCAGTTAAGGCAATACAGCTTGAAGTACACATGATTGATTCATTTTTGGGAGCCGTCTGGATTGGATGCGTTTCTTGACGTTTGGTGAAAGTCTGGTAGGAAGATAATCTTGCTTTTCTCTATTGTTTTATTCAAACTTTATCTCTCTTTTACACTTTTTCTGCCTGTTCTGTTGTTTGGAGTTATTTTGGTCGATTAAGCGATAGTAATCTCTGTCAAGGTATTTGCTGATGTTTTATTTTTGTAGTTTAGGGCCTCCAAATTCCATAAAAAAAAACCTGATTGGTGTTCAGAAAAGGCTTAATATGTCCAAAATACATTTATTGATTCAGAAGTTTACATAAAATATTGTATACAAAATGTGGCCCTTTTTACACATTAATCAGCTTTAACATTAACTTCCCCTCCCTGCTAGAATTCTGATGCTAAGCAGTGATGTCATAATCATGTGATGTCATAGTCATGTGATGTCATAGTCATGTGATGTCACAATGCAGACTGTCAATAAGTGTGCAGTCACATTAGTCTTTCTCTCACACATCCCAGAAGACAGCGTGCAGCAACAGCATATGTAACAGCCGCGAACACACACAAACCAGCAACATACACATACACACAAGTCACCAACATATATACACACAAGTCAGTCAGCCCCAGTTAGTGTTGGTGATCGAGTACCCCTTTCGTAGAAAGGATGGAGTTACCTGAACCCCCCACTCCTGTGGACTCACTACCACGGTCCAGTTAAGGCAATGCAGCTTGCTAGTGTTGCCCCGTTAATGGCATTTTAATCGGATTTCTGGGAAAGGCTGAGCTTGATGGACGCTTCTCTTTTTTCACTCACACTAACACACACCTAGACACATACTTATATTGTAAGATTTGGAGCACCAGTGTTGCAGGAACCTGTTAGGCACTAATGTCTCAGACAGGTGGATTTAGTCTGTGGTGGTACCTGCCATTAGCGCTCAGTACTATATACCCTTAGTACCTCAGGACAGTCAGAGACAAGAAGTCCAAGTTCCATAAAAAACCTGATTAGTGTTCAAAAAGGCTTAATATACATTTATTGACTCAGAACTTTACATAAAATATTGTACACAAAATTTAGCCTTTTTTTTTTTTTTTTTAACTTCCCCTAACTGATAGAATTGTGTTGCTAGGCAGTGATGTCATAATGATCACTGCCAGGTGATGTCATAATGCAGACTCTCAATAACAGTTAGCCAACATTCATCTTTCAAACATCAGAGGAAGATAACACACAGCTACAGCATACGTAACGAACAGCAGCCATCACACACGCCAATCAGCAACATACATACAAGCAAAACACAACATACATACACACAAATTAGCTACATACATACATGCATATATATTGTCAGATATTTTATCACAGAAAACATGTATGTCTATATTCTGTGATTTTACACAAAATGGAGTTAGAGCCATTTTATTTAATCATATAGTGATTATTTCTTTTTGTCCTTGTTCCCTCTATAATTGAGAACAAAGGAGTATTCATGTATAATGATGTTTCAGTGTATATATGATACAATTAATGTTATCTTCCATGAGAAAGTTAAGGAGTAGACACTGCATATCTTTAGAAATGTAACGTGGAATGGGGGATACATGGGAAGACTACCAAGACCTGAGTTACTATCTAGGAAGTAACATTTGGCGATTAGGGTGACCAAGGATAAATTCCAAACACATATGTAATGGTTTTAAGTTAATTCTTAGACAAGAGCATCTCTCACAGGTAAATTAAGGAATTACAAGGTGTAAATATGAGTAGAAATTCTAATTATAATGGGTAAAACCCACTGTTATGATTGGAGAATTCCTACCAAAAGGTGGAGGCTATGATAATAAGCCCTGTCTTTAAAAGCTTATGTCTTTAATAAAAAAAATAAAAAAAATCGCACCTTATTCACCAAATTTACCCCAGAGAATTGGAATCTTAAGATCCTGGCACCATATTTCACTCTTAGAGTTACTTGGAGTCCTAACCTATATAATTTGTAGAAAGTTATATTCTTGCCCACTTAATTTCTTGACAATGAATCTGGATTAATTTCTACAAGGACCAGTTGAACAACAGCAACAAGTGGTGGTAAATATAATTGTTTTATTATTCTGAATAGAGATGAATTTTGTCTTCTTCGTATAGAATTCCCTGTTTCCGGGAAATAGTATATTGCATTATTGTATATGACGGCTTGTGAGACTGCAGCTTATAACCCGTGATAATAACAATAATGAAAAGGTATTTTTACCTATAGATTAAGTTTGACATTATTTGCATGTATTAGGAACTTCACTAATACTCTTAGACACAATTAAATTATTTTAATTTGTCATGTTAGTTAAACTAATATAAGAGAAATAGTGATATCCTTATTACTGCCCTGATTATTATCAATTTTTGGTTGCTGAGTGGACTGGAAATTAATTGTGTGTTAGACTCATAAAATAACAATTCATATTGATAACTATCGATAATATACTGTATTTGAATTGATTAATTTTTGACATGTTTTAAGAATTTTGTGTTTTATATTATGCACTGTGTGACTCATATAGATATTTTATAAATTGTGTTTACAATAAATAATATTTTTATTGACTATCGTGGCGATATCTATCTAATTTGAATTATAATTTTCGGCGATCTGAAAGAATTTAGGATCGGAGATAAAATATAGGGTATCTCCTTAAATTAATATTGTGGATGTGGTACTACAATATGTGGTAGCGTCGTTATTTTGTGTGTGTGACAAAATATTGGTTTTGCCTATTTTGTCTCATTAATATCCCTAACATAATTGGAGGCACTGCTGAGATATTTCACTTAAAATAATAGTTCCAATTCTTGATATACGGTAGTTGTTGTCATTTTCTGTTGTTTCACATAGTATATTTTTGGTACTGTGTATTGTATACTGATCAGTGCATGAAACATGTCTGTGTCCAGCAAATCGAGTGCTTCTGGTGAAGATGTGTTGATATCTAAAGAAGGAGTGCTGGTATATGTTAATAACATTAAACAGGATATTATGAGAGGTTATCATAAAAATATGAGAATGGCTCAAATCCCTTAAGGATGAAGTATGAATGACCCTAACAAATGAATGGTCTGAAGGATCACCATTGGTTGGACATGTGAATTTTTTTTTTTTTTTTTTTTTTTTTTTTGGTGTCGTGCTTCTCTTGGGTGTGCTCCGTGAATCTTGTGAAAGACGCAGCAAAGCTCAGGTCCGTCGATAGACTGTCGCTCGGCAATCCCCCATGGAATATGCCAGAGCTTTTTCCTCCCCACCCCGGCCGAGGCCTGCAGGAGGGTCGGATCTTCGTGGTTCCCTCCGAAAAGGAGAACCTCTATAGGGAAAAAGGTGGGTAGCCAAAAGACTTCTCCCACCTCTCCCAACAGGCGACTGGAAACCAGTCTTCACTGCGATACAGTGATCCAAAAACGTCAAAACTGAAATCGTATCCAAAGAAAAACCATTTGACAGGCCGTGATCAAAAAAAACTGTGATCCATCCTAATTAATAGGCACAAGTGCACCAACGGAAAGTGCAAATAGTGATAATAAATAAGTGTCCAGCCATTTTCCGTGAGGCCGAAAAATAAAAAATTATTATTATGGTTGGACATGTGAATGCTATTGTTCAAACATCAGATTTGAAGGAGAGAGAAGGGTTAATCTTTTCATCCTGGCCCTATTTTTTTGTATTGGCTTCTCGGTTGTTGCGAAATCGTGAAACTAGCGAAAAAGAAGTGTCTAGTCTCCAGAAAGAGTTGAATGCTTCTAAAGCAGCGTTGGATCAATTAAATGATACCCAGGCAGAGTACAAACAGTTGAGACTAAAGTTTGATGAATTGACTGATAAGCATTTGGCACTTCATGGCCAATACTTTGATGCTAAGAGCAGGGAAACGGATTGTCATTATGATCTGGAGAATTGTCGTAGGGAGATACGAGAACTCCAAGCCCAATTGTCTAAACAGGATAGTGTACAAATGCCTAAGCTATCTTTGTATGGTGAAGGTGATGAAGGGGTTAAAACCCACACCACCGTAACAGAGTCTGTTGTTCTGAATTTAAGTAAGCAATTACAAACTCTACAAGAACAAGTTAATCAGGTGGCTTCTGTCCAATCACAGCGGAATCAGAAGGTTACATTGTCTGATACACGCGATTCCTCTGACTGATGAGAATCAGGAGAGTGATAAAAGTGATAGTGAATCTGCCGTTTATTCAGAAGGTCATGTTTCAGGTGAACCCTCTGTGATGTTACAAGGTGCCAATACGGCCAAAACACACAGATCAGACGGGCGCTCCCGTAACTTTAAAGGAGTGATAAAGGGTACTAAGAAATTACCCGTACCTGTCTATGATGCCCCTAAGGTAATTAAATTCCTTAAGGAGACTGTTGCTGAATTTTCTAAAAGAAGCACAGCTAATATTGCTGATCATTTAGAATCATTTGAAAGGGCAATGCAGTTTTTGGGAATGGATGATGATATCCATAAAAAACACTACGTTTCGTGGACTTTTTCAAGTCATCACAGACATTACTTTGAAGGCTTACAAAGTATGCGATCTTGGTCTTACATGAAATATGAGATTAAGTTTGAGTTTGGACAGTATAAAACTGTCTCAGCCGCTAAGAAGGCTGTGTATAATCTGAAACGTAGACCTCACCAAAGTCCTAGAGAGTTTTTAACTGTTCTAAAGAACGCTTATTCTCTTACAGAACGTAAGCCCAGATATGATTCTCGAGAATTCCGTCATCTTTTCTTCTATGCAATGCCTTCTCCAATACGGACAAATCTTGCTAGAGATTATGATAGCGATTGTTCATTAGATTGGCTTGTTAATGAATGCATGACGCTGTATACAGTACTGCATGCCAATGATGACTTGCCTGATAAAAAGAGTTAGAAATTTAATGGACAAGAGGTGGCAGAAACCCAAGCCCATCTGGGATTAGAATCACAGAAAAAGAGAAGCTATGCCGAGGTGGTTAAATCCCCAAAACCTCAGAAACAGGAATCGGCTACAGCCTCACCTGTTGTCAGGCATAAAAAAATTAATGTGGAATCCCAGGATAACAAAGGAAAAAGTCCTACTGCCAAAAAGAATCCACAGTGGAGGAAGGGTAATTCCCAATGGAATAAAAACCCTCAGGCAAGGAGGAAATTTTACAGGACTAATAGGGACAGATCCAGCCAATCTGAGTCTGATAACTCCCAACAGTCTCAGCCAAATAACTCCAAACCTAATAGGCAGTACAGGAATAGGAAAAATAATTTACGTCATCATGTAAATCAAATGAGTGACCAAATCAAATTGTTAACGGAGCAAATGACTAAATTAAGTCAAACTATGGCTACAGCGACCACCAATCCTTTTTTAGGGGCAGGTCCTGCCACAATGCCAGCTCCCCCTCAATAGATCATAGGGAAGTTAAAGCCGATGTGGCAATACAGGGATGGTTATCAAATGATATAGTTCCTAACCCTGTTTTACTTCCAGATCGTCATCATCTATCAAATGATTGTGTTAATGATGGTAAAACCTATGTGGTCCCTCCATTTTTGGCTTAGGGGGACGTGTCTGTAACTTTTTCTTCTATATTGCAGCCAGACCAAATGAATCCGGAAGCGAACTTGTCTTTAAAAGCATCTAGTTCCCAGGAACCGGCTCTGAAGGAGTTAACCGATGAGATGCCGACCACTAGTAACAGCTTGAATGCTCAAGACATTCCTGAGAAGGAAGAACTAGTGGGTAAGAATGCGCACACATCAGTACAGGTTGGAACTACTGCCGTGACAGGTAACGTATGGAAGACAAGTGATATGCTGACACATTCTAAGTTTTTATGTGAACTAGAAGAATATTAAGGAAGATATTATGTCTCTGTAAACGTACAGGATTCATTACCACAACCCTTCATGGGGTTAATTGACACTGGGTCACAGGCGACTATATTGTCAAATGTGTACTTTCAGAAGGTAATGGACTTAGCAGCAGAAAAGCCGAAGCTAAGAGACTTTCCAAATACTCTACTGAGTGTTGGAGGTAATTCCCTTCATGTCATAGGTTCAACCTGGTTAAAGATTACCATAGGTAATAAGACCTTGAGACACCCGGTAATAGTGGTAAATCTCCCCTATGACCGATTGATTTTGGGTATAGATCTACTCAGAAGACTTAATGTAATCATAGATTGTGTGAATGGGATTGTATGGTCACAAACCAAAGTACCCATTCCATATGATAAATCTCATCAGCAATCCAGGCGTAATTGCCATGTGATTGAGGAAAGGCCGGATTAGTCAGTCATCTGATGTACTGTTTTGCAGGTTAATGATTTTATTTCCCCTGCAGATGATCATTCCATAAAAGTTCAACCGGAGAGGATCCGAAATGTATCTCTGGAAGGCGATGTTTTAACCATTTCTCTTCACAGGAATTATGTGGAATCTTTGGGTTTCAAAATTATGTTATAGGTCTCATTCCTGAAGAATACCTGACAGAAGAACAAATAGTGGAACAAACGTTTAATTCTATTCCAGAAGGTTTATTCACTATCCAATCTGTTTATCCTTTCAGTATAGGTGAAGGTTCGTACAGGATTGAAGAATCCTCCATTGTCTTTGACCACCTAATTGATGAACAAGAATATCATGACCAAAAGAAGATCGATCCACCTGGAAAGGATCTAACCTCTAAACTTGAGGAATCCTTTGAAATAGGTCAACCTGAAGTTTTTCCTGGATTTCAGGAAAGGGTGGAAGAACAGATATCCATGGCTGATGCTTGCTCTAATGACAGTGAACGTCAACAGCTAAGGGAAATCCTAATGGAGTTCCAAGAGATCTTTGCCAAAGATTCTTATGATTGTGGTTTTACTAACTTCCATGTTGCTAGAATCCAGGCTGATCCCGATCTACCACCCGTATGTATCAAGCAATATAGATTACCTTTAGCGTCCTATGATGCGCTACAGTATATAATTCGGAATTTAAGGGACCGTGGCATTCTCCGTTCGGTACACAGTTCGTATAATAACCCCATCCTAGGAATTCTGAAGCCTAATGGTCAATGGCGTTTGTGTGCTGATTTAAGACAGCTAAATAAACGTGTGTATATGTCTGGATGGCCTGTACCCTACATAGACCAATACTTGGTACAAATGCAAGGATCCAAAATATTCACTGCCTTAGATTGTGCCCAGGGACACTGGACTATTCCAGTACACAAAGAGGACCAATACAAGTTGGCCTTTACATTTGGAAAACAGCAGTATACTTGGACCAGAATGCCTTTTGGTTACATAAATTCTGGTCATGAATTTGCTGTATTCATGCATAAAGTTATGCCTGACGCATTTGAAAGGGGAACCTTGGCCTACGTGGATGATATTTTACTAAAAAGTACATCTTTTGATAAACATATTCTGGAGATCTGACATGTTCTTAATCAATTAAGAGAGGCAGGAGTTAAACTCTCATTACAGAAAGCCCAATGGTGTCGTACCAAAGTCAACTTCCTTGGACACGGGGTAACTTCTGAAGGATTAAGTCCACAGAAGAAGAAAGTTGAAGCCGTTCTGAATGCCAAAACTCCTACCAATGTCAAAGAATTAAGATCATTTCTAGGAATGATTAATTATTCCCGTAAGTTTATTGATAACTATGCAGAAATAACAAAACCTCTTTTACAGCTGCTTAAGAAAGATGTAAGATAGAACTGGGGGGAAGCCCAGAACAAAGCCATAGACGAGTTGAGGAGAAAATTCACTCAGGCACCCTGTTTGGCATATCCGGAGGGAGGTAAGCCTTTCTATCTGGAAACAGGATTTAATAATTTAAGCATAAGTGCGGTTTTGTATCAAAAACAGGGCAATCTGAACAAGGTCATCGCATATGCAAGCAAAACCTTGGCACCGGTTGAAATGAAATTCAACAACTGTGAGAAAGCTTTATTATCTACAGTATGGGCATTGCAGAATTTTCGGAGCTATATCCACGGCGAGAAGATTATTGTAGAAACTGCTCACCAACCTCTACAATATCTGCAGAGCGACAGGATACGAGACGGTAATCTTTCTAACAGTAGAATTACTGCATGGACTTTATTCTTACAGGGATGGCCGTTAGAAGTCCGTTATAATCAAAATAAGAAGAATGTAGTTGCCCAGGGACTAGCAGATCTACATGATTGTGCCGCTCTACCTCTGGATGATAACTCTACCGGAGATGATTTCCTAGAGGAACAATTACTTTCTCCTTATAAAGCTTATGACGAGGAATATTGTCGACCACTATCGATGGTTGTTCATATCATATTACCATTGATAATGAACAGAAATTGGTTGCAGGTATTGGAATCACCTGGACAGGTGATTATCCAAATATATCGGTAGTCTACAGCCTTGGTCCTAAAAGCAGTCAGATAGCTGAACTTTGTGCCGTATATAAAACCATTCAAATGGCAATTGAATATGCTGTTAAAGAATTTGTTATGATAACCGATTCTAACTACGTGCGCAACAGTTTTGTCGAATATCTGCCTAGCTGGAAACGTAACTGAATGCTGAGAAGTAACAATAAACCCGTGAAGGATGGTAAGCTGTTTTGTAAGATTGATGAATTGGTAATCAAACATGATTTGACCATTTATTGGAAGAAAACCAAAGGCCATTCTAAGATACAAAGTATCGATAAAGAAGGTAATGATTTGGCTGATTCATTAGCAAAACAGGCAGCCATCAATGGAGAACTTTTTAACATTGATGATCTTACGGGATCAATTCAAATTGAAGCCATAACTAGACAGCAAGCTAGAAATGAAGTTGACCTTAATATTGCACAATGGAGTCAAGAATTTCCCAATGAGGATCTGATCACTAGTCAAAAGAACGATTCCGTTATTGGTCGATTTTATGAGTATATAAAAGATCCCATTGCCAATCCTATCACTGATGATGATTGTAAGGATAATGAAGACTTGTGAATCTTAATGAGATATAAAGGCCAATTCAACTTTACGGATGGATTGCTGATCAGAACATCCAAACATGGCATACAACAATGGGTAGTTCCTACCACCTTTAGAGGCTTAATGTTGCAACACGCACATGATGCACCTACATCTGGTCATCGTGGGGATAAGATCACCTACGAAATACTGCATGATTATGCCTATTGGCCACATATGCTAAGAGATGTGCAAACTTATTGTCGAGGATGTTTGATTTGTCCGTATCGTGCACCACTTCAGAAACGAGGAATGTCTCTACCTTGGTCTGACATACAAATCGATTTCATAGGACCTGTAACTAGATCCTCAAGAGGTAACAAGTATATGTTAACTGTTACATGTATATTCACCAAATGGGTAGAATGTAGTCCATGCAAAGAGAACACTAGTTCTGTGTGTGCAGCATTACTAATTAATCATGTATTTTCCAGATTTGGCCTTCCTCAGAGAATCGAGTCAGATTGTGGAAGTCATTTCACAAGCGAAGTGATGACAAAAATGTGGAAAATCCTAGGTGTGAAACGCAAGTTACATATCGCCTACCATGCAGCCTCTAGCGGAGGGGTAGAGCGTTATAACCAGTCCATAGTAAATATACTCAAAAAGTATGTGAAAGAATCTGGCAAGGACTGGGATGTTAAATTGCCCTTAGTTCTAATGGCTATTAGAGCTACACCTAGTACTGCTACTAAGATGTCACCATTTGAATTGATGACAGGCAGAAAAATGGTTTTACCACAACATTTGCTATATCGTACATCTGATCATAATTTGATCAACGCTGCAACAATCCATCAGTATGTTGAAAATCTACGTAAACATCTTCAACATGCATTTGCTTATGCACAAAAGAATCTAGGAAAAGCAGCGATCAGTGCTAAAACCTACTATGATCTGAAGACTACTAAGAAAGAATATGAAATCTCCGACCAAGTTTATCTGTATAACTTTGCACGAAACCAAGTGAAGGAAAAGAAGTTTCTACCTTCTTGGAAGGGTCCATATGTCATAATTGACAAGATTTCACCAGTAGCTTATAAGATCAAGATTCCTAAAGATGGTGATTTTGTTGAAAAATGGGTTCATATTAACCAATTGCATGCTTGTCATCCTAGATCTCAGTTAAGAATTATAGATAATGATTCTGAGTTAGAAGACTGAACATCGGTGTGAAATCAGAAGATCCAAATCAACAATGTGGTATCGTATACAACTTGAAATGTGTGATGTTATGCGATCATGTATATTCATATCATTGATTTCCATACCATCCAGCAACTATATTAATATTGATAGGTAGCTTGGATAGATGTCTTAATGTCAAGTGATATTACAAGTACGTATTCTCATACTATTCTTCTTTTTGAATATTAAGGCAAGGATTCAAGTTCTGAAAGATGTCTAAGAAGGATGTGGCGATCATCTGGATCGTATTACTCCTGTGTCACGAGATGCGGATGGAACCGATCGCAGAGCCTGGACCATCCTCTGGCATCATGATCCAAGAGACTCCTGGATTCATCCTTACAGAAAAGAGGATCCTAACACAACGGGTGTTTGTCAGCTTAGACCCGAAGATCTCCATCGAAAAACAGGACAATGTTTCGTCGATGCAGCTCCCTGAATTAAAGGCCTGGTACCAGATGCATCTTGAAAGAGCACAAAGACGCGTTCAATAAATTTTGGAACAAGCCAGGAAGCCGTTTGTATCGAGCTCTATTAAAATGAATCATCGAGCTAAAAGATTCCTTGTTGCTTTAATTGTTGCCTTGGTATGTACAGCCATAGGTGCAGTCGTTGCAACCGGTATGTCTGCCGCAAACTCTGTTTCTGTTTAAACTTTGGAGAACGAAATTCGAGGCTTAAAAGGAAAAATCAATGCTATTCATCGGGAAATGGAACGACAAAGAGAGTATCTAGTAGACTTAATGGTTATGGTGAATGATAGCATTGTAATCACAAATATGCATTCTAAATTAATCTCTCACTCCATTAATATGCACCAAAGTCATGAACAATTCAAACGTGAACTTTTGTTTGTGCACGACCCGATATTATTCCACACACTTTCATTTTTGGACGAAGTGCAATCTGGAATGACTGATTTAACCGGAGGACACATCCCTTTATATTTTGTTTCAGACGATATCGTTCGTAAAATGATTACAAAAGTCGATGGCAATACCGTGGAACCCATGCAACTAAATCTGGCCTATGAAATGGGAAGTGCTCTTCCTCTTTACATTGATCCAGAGAGAATGGAAATATGTTTCTTATTATCAATCCTGTATGTTACCCCACGAAATATTTTTCAGTTGAAAACCATACATAATGTTGGAACATGGAAGGATGAGATACATGTCAAAATCCTAACCCCTGCTGTGTTGGCTTTTCAACCATGGGTACCAGATTGGTATTCTATACCTATTTTGACAGAATGTGTTAAATTTAAGGACAATAATTTTCAGTGTGACGGGAATACTTTTATATATGATTCTACCAATGCCTTATGTGGAATTGAATATATTAAGCATGGTTCTGAAAATGTCAAATAACTATGACAAACACTGGTGATAATGCTCCAGTACATGCTATCTTGGTAAAAGATAAATGGTTGGTCAGTACTCTGTACAAAAACATGAGTATATTTCGGAGAGATCAAGTGACTAATAAGGTGATAGCCTTGCCATCTCCAGTGTCGCTAATCAAGGTACCACAGGACTCGCGTATTACCATAGGTACTGTTACTTTGTACCCTGTTGGTACCGATGTTTGGGAAGGGGAAGTTCAAATGGTTAACACGTTTCAAAATCTTGATATTCCCATTAATCCTGATCTCCAATATCTACTTGACCATAAGCCTAACCATACGATACAGATGTCTATCAGGAAGAATAATATTTCTGTTGATGCTTATAAGTACACGGAACAAGATACCAATATCATACACAATGTGGATTGGTCATATTACAGCGATATCATTTTTGGTTCGATGATTGTATTAGTTCTTATATGGCTAATTATTCTTACTGTAAAGTTTTCATTAATGACTTCTCTTACAGGAGCAAAAGTGTTCCAATTTGTGCATTATATCCCTGCAAGTCCCATGTCGGACAATATGATTTGAAGTCGTTAATATGCCATCTGACACTTGTTGAGATCATTCTAAAGCAAACTAGATTTTGCTTTGTCATAATCTAAAGGGGGGATTATGTCAGATATTTTATCACAGAAAACATGTATTTCTATATTCTGTGATTTTACACAAAATGGAGTTAGAGCCATTTTATTTTATTTAATCATATAGTTATTATTTATTTTTGTCCTTGTTCCCTCTATAATTGAGAACAAAGGAGTATTCATGTATAATGATGTTTCAGTGTATATATGATACAATTAATGTTATCTTCCATGAGAAAGTTAAGGAGTAGACACTGCATATCTTTAGAAATGTAACTTGGAATGGGGGATACATGGGAAGACTACCAAGACCTGAGTTACTATTAGACTTGTGCATTCGTCTTCGGGCGAACATGAAAACGAACACGAAGAGTGCGTTTTCGTGTTCGTTCCGAAGACATGAAGAAGAGAAGACGAAGACTCACACACGAAGAATGTTCGCCTTCGTCTACTATTCTCCCCGGTTCCTTCCCCATCTAACTTACCTTATCTTCACAGCATCGCGGGAGTTGACTGAAGTGGAAATCCGCAGGTTCGTCGTCAGGGGTTACAGGGCAGTGTGAGTGAGCCTATTGGTCACCTGCAGGGTCTTCCTCTGGCATCAACCAATTGGTTGATGCCAGAGGAAGACCCTGCAGGTGACCAATAGGGCTCACTCGCACGGCCTTTTTAACTCCTGATTTCCGCTCCCGTTAACCCCTGCGATACTGCGTTGGATAACGGGAGCAGAAATCCGTAGGGTAAAGGGCTGTGCAAGCGACCAATAGGCTCACTCACACGGCCCCTTACCACTAGTTGCTAGGCAGAAAAAAAAATCAACCTGGGACCCTGCTGCAACAGTTAAAAGTCCGTGCTAGCGACCAACAAAGTCGCTGGTACGGACATTTAACTGACACAGCAAGGACACCAGTGGTCTCCCCGCTGTGTCAGTTAAATGTCAGTGCCAGCGACCAACAAAGTCGCCGGTACGGACATTTAACTTAGCATAAATAACTTACTATAACTTCGGACACAATGCTGCCCTCTGTTGGTTTTACATTAAGTAGCATATGCTTGAAATCCAAAGTTATTATGCTACTCAGTGTAAAACCAACAGAGGGCAGCATTCTGTCCGAAGATATATTAGCCATATGTGGCAGTGTGTTCATTTTCATTTATTAATTATTTAAATAAAATATATCCCCATGATCCGCTGGTCTCCCCGCTGCAACAGTTAAATGTCCGCACTCGCGGACATTAATTCTGTCGAACTTGCAAACTCTTTTTTTCTATTTATTTTGGGTTTTTTTTGTATTAAACCATTACACGAAAGGATCATGGGAATATATTTTATTTGAATAAATGCAAATGAGCTCACTGCCACAGATGGCTAATATATGTTCGGACAGAATGCTGCCCTCTATTAATTTTACATTAAGTTGCATAATAACTTTGGATTTCTTTCAAGCATATGGAACAATGCTACTTAATGTAAAACCAACAGAGGGCAGCATTCTGTCCGAACATATATTAGCCATATATGTTCGGACAGAATGCTGCCCTCTGTTGGTTTTACATTAAGTAGCATTGTTCCATATGCTTGAAATCCAGTTATTTATTATGCTACTTAATGTAAAACCAACAGAGGGCAGCATTCTGTCCGAAGACATATGGCTAATATATGTTCGGACAGAATGCTGCCCTCTGTTGGTTTTACATTAAGTAGCATTGTTCCATATGCTTGAAATCCAGTTATTTATTATGCTACTTAATGTAAAACCAACAGAGGGCAGCATTCTGTCCGAACATATATTAGCCATATGTGGCAGTGTGCTCATTTGCATTTATTCAAATAAAATATATTCCCATGATCCTTTCGTGTAATGGTTTAATACAAAAAAAACCCCAAAATAAATAGAAAAAAAAGAGTTTGCAAGTTCGACAGAATTAATGTCTGCGAGTGCGGACATTTAACTGTTGCAGCGGGGAGACCAGCGGATCATGGGGATATATTTTATTTAAATAATTAATAGATAAAAATGAACACACTGCCACATATGGCTAATATATCTTCGGACAGAATGCTGCCCTCTGTTGGTTTTACACTGAGTAGCATAATATTCTGCCCGAGAATATATTAGCTATATATATGGTAGTGAGCTCATTGGTCCCCAGCAGGAGGCCCCCTGCTGGCGACCAATAGAGTTGCTTATACGCACATTTAAACTACTGGCGCCAGAGCTGCTGCAGTACGCGTTAACCCCGTATTAACCCTTTAACCGGAAAAAAGAAGAAAAACCGAATATTCGCCCGAAGAGAAGACAGGAACAGGCGAATAATCGCGGAATCCGAAAAAAATTTTTTTGATGAAGACGAGCACGAAGACGAACACAAACAGCCCCCTGGTGCCCAAGTCTAGTTACTATCTAGGAAGTAACATTTGGCGATTAGGGTGACCAAGGATAAATTCCAAACACATGTAATGGTTTTAAGTTAATTCTTAGACAAGAGCGTCTCTCACAGGTAAATTAAGAAATTACAAGGTGTAAATATGAGTAGAAATTCTAATTATAATGGGTAAAACCCACTGTTATGATTGGAGAATTCCTACCAAAAGGTGGAGGCTATGATAATAAGCCCTGTCTTTAAAAGCTTATGTCTTTAATAAAAAAAAAAAAAAAAATCGCACCCTGAAATGGACATACCCTGACGGACTAATTCACCAAATTTACCCCAGAGAATTGGAATCTTAAGATCCTGGCACCATATTTCACTCTTAGAGTTACTTGGAGTCCTAACCTATATAATTTGTAGAAAGTTATATTCTTGCCCACTTAATTTCTTGACAATGAATCTGGATTAATTTCTACAAGGACCAGTTGGACAACAGCAACAAGTGGTGGTAAATATAATTGTTTTATTATTCTGAATAGAGATGAATTTTGTCTTCTTCGTATAGAATTCCCTGTTTCCGGGAAATAGTATATTTCATTATTGTATATGACGGCTTGTGAGACTGCAGCTTATAACCCGTGATAATAACAATAATGAAAAGGTATTTTTACCTATAGATGAAGTTTGACATTATTTGCATCTATTAGGAACTTCACTAATACTCTTAGACACAATTAAATTATTTTAATTTGTCATGTTAGTTAAACTAATATAAGAGAAATAGTGATATCTTTATTACTGCCCTGATTATTATCAATTTTTGGTTGCTGAGTGGACTGGAAATTAATTGTGTGTTAGACTCATAAAATAACAATTCATATTGATAACTATCGATAATATACTGTATTTTAATTGATTCATTTTTGACATGTTTTATATTTTGCACTGTGTGACTCATATAGATATTTTATAAATTGTGTTTACAATAAATAATATTTTTATTGACTATCGTGGCGATATCTATCTAATTTGAATTATAATTTTCGGCGATCTGAAAGAATTTAGGATCGGAGATAAAATACAGGGTATCTCCTTAAATTAATATTGTGGATGCGGTACTACAATATTTGGTAGCGTCGTTATTTTGTGTGTGACAAAATATTGGTTTTGCCTATTTTGTCTCATTAATATCCCTAACAATATATATCTGATACATACACTCCATGCAAAGTACACATGATTGATTCATTTTTGGGAGCCGTCTGGATTGGATGCGTTTCTTGATATTTGGTGAAAGTCTGGTAGGAAGATAATCTTTCTTTTCTCTATTGTTTTATTCAAACTTTATCTCTCTTTTACACTTTTTCTGCCTGTTCTGTTGTTTGGAGTTATTTTGGTCGATTAAGCGATAGTAATCTCTGTCAAGGTATTTGCTGATGTTTTATTTTTGTAGTTTAGGGCCTCCAAATTCCATTAAAAAAAACCTGATTGGTGTTCAGAAAAGGCTTAATATGTCCAAAATACATTTATTGATTCAGAAGTTTACATAAAATATTGTATACAAAATGTGGCCCTTTTTACACATTAATCAGCTTTAACATTAACTTCCCCTCCTTGCTAGAATTCTGATGCAAAGCAGTGATGTCATAATCATGTGATGTCATCAGTGGCGTCGTTACAGGGGGGCAAGGGGGGGCAATTGTCCCCCTAGGATATTCCTTGCCCCCCCTGTTGCCCCCCCGCCGAATTTGGAGCCACCCAGGACAGTCCCCTTGACTGCTAACGATGGCATGGTGCCGTCGCTAGCAGTCCCAGTCAGGTACTAACGACGGCACCATGCCGTCGCTAGCACTATCTTACCTTGATGGAGGTCTGTGGACCCCCATCACCAACTACCCCGGCGATCTGCCCCTCACACTGAAGGGCATCACCGGGGCCACCCGATCCGGCCGGTGACGGCACGCGTGATGACGTCACCGCGCAACTTTATTAATAACTGACAATTGTCAGTTAAAGCGGTATGGGGGCATGCTGCTTAGATGCCTGTATCTCAGGCATCTAAGCAGCTACAGAGTGCATGAGTTAATGTGTGGATGAATTGTCTGAATGAGGGAGAGCATGAGTTAATATGTGGATGAATTGTCTGAATGAGGGAGAGCATGAGTTAACATGTGGATGAATTGTCTGAATGAGGGAGAGCATGAGTTAATGTGTTTGTGTGTATCATAGATGTATAATTGTGGAAGGGCAAAGATGGCACTAGCAGGATGTTTGAGCCTTGGGGACCGAGATGGCACAGGCCGGGTGTATATGGGACAAAGATGGCAAATCGTATGTGTGTTATCTGGGTGCTGGCCAGGTTCTATGTGGACAGTCTGGACGCCAGGGCTTGCTTTGGGGTGTGCAACCTGTGATCTATGCCTGTAATTTAGGGGGTTTTAAATATACCTTTAATGCCGTGTTTTTATGTGAATTCCAATTGATCTGTACCTGCAAAGCTGGGTTTGTGTGTTCTTCTGTAGATCCATATCTGCTATGCTATGTTTCCATACATTATTTATGTATACCTGCAAATACAGGGTTTGTATGTCTTGTTCAGTTGATTAATACCTGCAATGCTGTTTCCATATATTTATTTGATCTATACCTGCGACGCTACGTTTCATATATTATTATTGTATACCTGCAAATACAGGATTTGTATGTCTGATTCTATTTATTTGATATATACCTTCAGTGCTGAGATCACAAGTGAATTTCAATTGATCTATACATGCAAAGCTGTGTTTGTGTGTTAATGTGTTGATCTATACCTGCTACCGGCAGCAGGGTCTAATATTTATATGTATATATTTATATATATATATATCGGCAGCAGGGACTAATATTAATATATATCGGCAACTGGGGCTAATATTAATATATATGGGCAGCAGGGGCTAATATATATATATATATCAGCAGCAGGATCTAAGATTAGGCCCTGAAATCATTTAGTGCAAAAGTTAAGGTATTGTGTTGTTTAAAGGATTTCAAGGATTAGTCGTACTAAATTGTGGCTTCAGGCTTCCCATGTTGAATGATCAAGTATTGTATTGTCCAATAACAAAAGTATCATTCCATAGCACATTACTTTTGGCTATATATATATATATATATATATGTGTGTTTTTTCAGTGGTATGATTTAATGGCGGGAATTATTAATGCCCCCCCAGTTTGACTGTGGTATCTTGTGTGCCCCCCCTATATACTGTTTCTAGAGTCGCCACTGGATGTCATAGTCATGTGATGTCACAATGCAGACTGTCAATAAGTGTGCAGTAACATTAGTCTTTCTTTCACACATCCCAGAAGACAGCGTGCAGCAACAGCATATGTAACAGCAGCGAACACACACAAACCAGCAACATACACATACACACAAGTCACCAACATATATACACACAAGTCAGTCAGCCCCAGTTAGTGTTGGTGATCGAGTACCCCTTTCGTAGAAAGGATGGAGTTACCTGGACCCCCCACTCCTGTGGACTCACCAACACGGTCCAGTTAAGGCAATACAGCTTGCTAGTGTTGCCCCGTTAATGGCATTTTAATTGGATTTCTGGGAAAGGCTGAGCTTGATGGACGCTTCTCTTTTTTCACTCACACTAACACACACCTAGACACATACTTGTAGTGTAAGATTTGGAGCACCAGTGTTGCAGGAACCTGTTAGGCACTAATGTCTCAGACAGGTGGATTTAGTCTGTCGTGGTACCTGCCATTAGCGCTCAGTACTATATACCCTTAGTACCTCAGGACAGTCAGAGACAAGAAGTCCAAGTTCCATAAAAAACCTGATTAGTGTTCAAAAAGGCTTAATATACATTTATTGACTCAGAACTTTACATAAAATATTGTACACAAAATGTAGCCTTTTTTTTTTAACTTCCCCTCCCTGATAGAATTGTGTTGCTAGGCAGTGATGTCATAATGATGACTCTCAATAACAGTGAGCCAACATTCATCTTTTACACATCAGAGGAAGATAACATACAGCTACAGCATATGTAACGAACAGCAGCCAACACACACGCCAATCAGCAACATACATACAAGCAAAACACAACATACATACACACAAATCAGCTACATACATACATGCATATATATATATCTGATACATACACTCCATGCAAAGTACACATGATTGATTCATTTTTGTGAGCCGTCTGGATTGGATGCGTTTCTTGACGTTTGGTGAAAGTCTGGTAGGAAGATAATCTTTCTTTTCTCTATTGTTTTATTCAAACTTTATCTCTCTTTTACACTTTTTCTGCCTGTTCTGTTGTTTGGAGTTATTTTGGTCGATTAAGCGATAGTAATCTCTGTCAAGGTATTTGCTGATGTTTTATTTTTGTAGTTTAGGGCCTCCAAATTCCATAAAAAAAACCTGATTGGTGTTCAGAAAAGGCTTAATATGTCCAAAATACATTTATTGATTCAGAAGCTTACATAAAATATTGTATACAAAATGTGGCCCTTTTTACACATTAATCAGCTTTAACATTAACTTCCCCTCCCTGATAGAATTCTGATGCTAAGCAGTGATGTCATAATCATGTGATGTCATAGTCATGTGATGTCACAATGCAGACTGTCAATAAGTGTGCAGTAACATTAGTCTTTCTCTCACACATCCCAGAAGACAGCGTGCAGCAACAGCATATGTAACAGCAGCGAACACACACAAACCAGCAACATACACATACACACAAGTCACCAACATATATACACACAAGTCAGTCAGGCCCAGTTAGTGTTGGTGATCGAGTACCCCTTTCGTAGAAAGGATGGAGTTACCTGGACCCCCCACTCCTGTGGACTCACCAACACGGTCCAGTTAAGGCAATACAGCTTGCTGGTGTTGCCCCGTTAATGGCATTTTAATCGGATTTCTGGGAAAGGCTGAGCTTGATGGACGCGTCCCTTTTTTCCCTCACACTAACACACACCTAGACACATACTTATAGTGTAAGATTTGGAGCACCAGTGTTGCAGGAACCTGTTAGGCACTAATGTCTCAGACAGGTGGATTTAGTCTGTCGTGGTACCTGCCATTAGCGCTCAGTACTATATACCCTTAGTACCTCAGGACAGTCAGAGACAAGAAGTCCAAGTTCCATAAAAAACCTGATTAGTGTTCAAAAATGCTTAATATACATTTATTGACTCAGAACTTTACATAAAATATTGTACACAAAATGTAGCCTTTTTTTTTTTTTTAACTTCCCCTCCCTCATAGAATTGTGTTGCTAGGCAGTGATGTCATAATGATGACTGCCAGGCGATGTCATAATGCAGACTCTCAATAACAGAGAGCCAACATTCATCTTTCACACATCAGAGGAAGATAACATACAGCTACAGCACACGTAACGAACAGCAGCCAACACACACGCCAATCAGCAACATACATACAAGCAAAACACAACATACATACACACAAATCAGCTACATACATACATGCATATATATATATATATCTGATACATACACTCCATGCAAAGTACACATGATTGATTCATTTTTGGGAGCCGTCTGGATTGGATGCGTTTCTTGACGTTTGGTGAAAGTCTGGTAGGAAGATAATCTTTCTTTTCTCTATTGTTTTATTCAAACTTTATCTTTCTTTTACACTTTTTCTGCCTGTTCTGTTGTTTGGAGTTATTTTGGTCGATTAAGCGATAGTAATCTCTGTCAAGGTATTTGCTGATGTTTTATTTTTGTAGTTTAGGGCCTCCAAATTCCATAAAAAAAACCTGATTGGTGTTCAGAAAAGGCTTAATATGTCCAAAATACATTTATTGATTCAGAAGCTTACATAAAATATTGTATACAAAATGTGGCCCTTTTTACACATTAATCAGCTTTAACATTAACTTCCCCTCCCTGCTAGAATTCTGATGCTAAGCAGTGATGTCATAATCATGTGATGTCATAGTCATTACCCCCCCTTTGAGGGCCGGCCATAGGCCGACACATACCAGGTTTATGCGGAAATTTCTTATGAAAAGACCGGAGCAAAGCAGGAGCGTGTAGGTCCCGAGCAGGAACCCAAGATCTCTCTTCAGGACCATACCCCTTCCAGTGGACCAGGTAGGAGACGGAGTTCCTAATTTTTTTAGAATCTAAAATAGACTGCACCTCATATTCCTCCTGGGAATCAATGACAACAGGACGAGGACGGTGAGTCAATCGGGTAAAGCGGTTACAGGTGAGAGGTTTGAGCAGAGAAACATGAAAAACCCTGGGTATCCTAAGGGAGGGGGGAAGAATTAATTCATAAGCGACCGGGTTGATTTTGCAACAAATTCGAAAAGGGCCGATATAATGGGGGGCAAATTTCATAGACGGAACTTTAAGCCTAAGGTTCTTAGTGGAGAGCCATACCCTATCGCCATTCATAAAGGAGGGACCCAAACGGCGACGCCGATCCGCATAACGCTTATACATGTGAGCAGCATCAACCAGAGAACGGCGCACCCCGTCCCAAACTAACGGTAATTGTTTTACATATAGGTCTACGGCCGGAACTTGAGAAGGAGCGAAAGAAGAAGGCAAAGAAGAAGGGTGAAAACCATAGTTACAGAAAAAAGGACTAATCTTGGAGGACTCGTGAACAGTATTATTCCTAGCGAACTCAGCCCAAGGTAGAAGTAAAGCCCAATCATCCTGGTGTTCATTAATAAAAAGACGTAAAAATTGCTCAAGCGTCTGGTTGGTTCTTTCCGTGATACCGTTAGTTTGGGGGTGGTAGGCAGAAGAAAAGGCTAGGGAAACACCCAGAGAGGCACAGAAGGTCCTACAAAACAGAGCTGTGAATTGCACCCCCCGATCAGACACAACCTGGAGCGGGAGACCATGCAGACGAACGACATGGTTGATAAACACAGGAACTAACTCCGGGGCCGAGGGCAATTTGGGGAGGGGAACAAAATGAGCCATTTTAGAAAATCGGTCGACTACTACCCAAACGACGGTGAAGCCCTGGGAAGGGGGAAGATCCACAACAAAATCCATGGCTAAATGTGACCACGGGCGGGAGGGTACGGGCTAGGGTTGAAGTAACCCCGAGGGCTTGACATGAGAGTTTTTAGCAGTAGCACACCTAGTACACGCGGCGACAAAATCAAAGCAGTCAATATGCATAGTAGGCCACCAGAACTGTCTACGAATGAACCGAAAGGTTCGCTGGGCATTAGGGTGACCCGAGGTTAAGGACGCATGACCCCAGGACATAACGTGTTCCCTCTCCCGCTCCGGCACAAACAGGGTGTCCATGGGCCATTTACTGTGGACAGGAGCTTTAGATTGAGCTGCGAGAATACGGGAGACCAAAGTAGAAAATAGATGAGTGGAGACGAAGGCAATAATCTGAGAAGGAGGGATAATAGGTTCAGGTTCAGACTCGGAGTCTTGGTCGGAGACAAACTGCCTGGATAACGCATCCGCTTTGACATTTCTTGATCCAGGCCGGTATGAAATGACAAACAAAAATCTGGAAAGGAATAATTACCACCTGGCCTGTCTAGGGTTCAGTCTTTTAGCGTGACTAAGATATTCCAGGTTCTTGTGGTCGGTCAAAATTGTGATAGGATTCCTCGCCCCTTCCAGAAGGTGTCTCCACTCCTGAAGAGACATAATACCTAAAAGTTCACGGTTACCTACATCATAATTCATCTCAGCAGGAGAATTTTTTTTTTGAGAAAAAGGCGCACGGATGAAGCCTGTCATTGAAGTCCTTCCTCTGAGAAAGGACTGCTCCAACTCCCACTTCAGAGGCATCAACCTCCACAATAAACGGTTTAGATGCATCTGGATGACGCAAAATCGGGGCAGAAGCAAAGGCCTTCTTAAGGTGGGCAAAGGCCAGGACAGCTTCCCTAGACCAATTCTTGCAGTCGGCACCTTTCTTGGTCATGTTGGTTAGAGGGACTACAATCTTGGAAAAGTTCTGAATGAATTTTCTGTAATAGTTCGCAAAACCTAAAAATCGTTGAAGGGGCCGTAAAGCCTGAGGTTGAGGCCAATCTGAAATCGCCGCAAGTTTAGTAGGATCCATTTCAAAGCCCGATGCGGAAATGATGAAACCCAGGAAGGAGACTCGGGGAACTTCGAACTGGCACTTCTCAAGTTTGGCGTAGAGACGATGCTGGCGCAGGCGCTGTAGGACGATACGAACGTGAAGGCGATGAGACTGTATATCAGAGGAATGAATAAGGATATCATCTAAATAGACGATAACAAACTGAAGGGAGATATCGCGGAATATGTCATTAACAAACTCCTGGAACACAGCGGGAGCATTGCATAGGCATGACCGTATATTCATAGTGGCCCATACGTGTGTTAAAGGCCGTCTTCCATTCATCGCCTTTACGTATCCGAACTAAATTGTACGCTCCCCTGACATCCAGTTTCGTGAAAACAGTGGAACCCCGCAATCTGTCAAACAATTCCGGAATGAGGGGCAACGGGTATTTGTTCTTGACCGTGATACGATTCAAGCCCCGGTAGTCGATACAAGGTCTTAAGCCCCCGTCCTTTTTCTCCACAAAGAAAAATCCGGCACCGGCAGGAGAGGTAGATTTTCTGATGAATCCTCTTTCTAAATTATCTTTAATGTACTCCTCAAGCGCTTGAGACTCGGGCAATGACAAAGGATAAATACGACCTCGCGGTGAAAGTGTCCCGGGCAAAAGTTCGATAGGACAATCGTAAGGTCTGTGTGGAGGTAAAACCTCCGCTTGCTTTTTATCGAACACGTCCTTGAATTCAGAATACGCCAAGGGTATCGGCAAGGCAGAAACAGAGCGAATGGGGGTGGTGGTAGAAACACATCGTTGGGAACAGTCCGAACCCCAACCTAGGATGTCTCCAGTGGACCACTTGATGGTCGGGTTATGGACGCGGAGCCAAGGAAGTCCTAGAACCATAGGGCAGGAGGGGGATGAAATGATATGGAAGGATATGGTTTCACGATGGAACAGGCCCACGGAACAAAAGCAACGGAGACGTCTGGTGCGTGATGAAGGAGGGTTGAAGGGGTCGGCCGTCAATGGCCGAGACGGCAATAGGAGGATGTACTTGGACGAGAGGTATCTTCTGGAGGAGGGCAAAGGATTTATCAATGAATGAACCAGCGGCCCCAGAGTCAATCATGGCGGAGACTGAAACCTTTCCTCCATCCCATTCCAGCGAAGCAGGAACAAGTAAATTGTTACAAAATGTAGGAGCTGTACTAAGCTCACCCGGACAAGGCTCCTTTACTTGGTCCGGGTGCGAGCGTTTCCCGGTTTACTGGGACAAGTGCGAACAAAATGGCCCTTAAGGCCACAGTAGAAACAAAGTCCCTCTGATCTACGGCGAGATCTTTCCATGGTGGATAGTCTGGTGGCTCCCAACTGCATGGGTTCTTCAGAGGATTCAGAAGACATAGAAGGATTCGAAGGAGAGAGGGAGCGTACTTGATGAGTAAAACTGCGTTCACGTTTCATGGCCTTTTGCGACAAACGTTCTCGGATCCGATTATCCAGCTTGAGTGTCAAGGCGACAAATTCATCCAATACAGCAGGATGATCCCGGGTGGAAAGTTCGTCTTTAAGCCGTTCCGATAAGCCATCGTAGAAGGCCACGATAAGAGCTTCGTCGGACCAATTAACCTCAGCTGCAAGAGTCTTAAACTCAATAGCATATTCAGAGACCGAACGGGAGCCGTGGGTGGTATGAAGCAGAGACAAGGACGCCGAAGCAGCTTTACCTGGGGTGTCGAAAGTCTTCCGGAAGGCCGAAATGAAGGCAGAGCAGTTATACACAAGAGGAGAGTCCCTCTCCCACAAGGGAGAAGCCCAGGCTAGGGCCTTGCCAGATAACAAGGAAATCAGGTATCCCACTTTGGCTCTTTCCGAAGGAAACAAGTGAGGAGTTAGTTCGAATTGAATGGAGCACTGGTTAAGGAAGCCCCGGCAGGCCTCCGGTTTCCCCATGGTAGCGAGCGGGAGCTGGGAGTTTCACAGACGAGGGAACGGAGGAAGTCCCGGTGTTCGCAGCAGGAGGAGAAGTCACGACTGGAGAGGAAGGGGAGGAAGCAGACGGAGAACCCCCGGAGCCAGGATCAGATCTGGCCACCAAAACTTGAATAGCCCGGGCCATTTGGTCTAAGGTGTCCTGTATGCTGGAGAAACGGACTTCATGGGAATCCAGCCGTTGTCCGTGCGTGGAGAGTACCTTGCCAAGCTCAGATGGATCCATGACCCTGTTGTAATGTCACTGTTTCGCTGGACTATTAAGGAAGGTCGTCCCCGCAGAAGTTCTTCTGCCCCAAAAAACCACTACTGAGAGGGGAATTCCCGGCAGCAGCAGTCCAGGACTTAGACGATCCCAACAGTAGACAACCTCCCACCAGCTGGAAATAGGTTCTGAGCGGCAGCAGCCACGGCAAGGCACAGCACGAGACAGGAGCACAATGCGGGTAGTCAGCAGAGCCAGGGGTCGGATACACGGAGAAGGATAGTCGGACGAGCCAGGGGTCTGATACACGGAGCAGGATAGTCAGACGAGCCAGGGGTCAAAACCAGAGATCTCAAGCAAAGGTACCGAATCGTGGAGCAAGGGAGAGTCAGGCAAGCCGAAGGTCAAAAACAGGAAACAAGATGCACGAGCTAGATACACAAACTTAAGACCACAACAGGGTGCTTGTGAAAGGCACAGCCGGCTTTTAAAACTGGCGCCATTCCACAAGCCCCTCCCGGACCAGAACCAAAACCACGCCCCCCAGCCGTCCATCATTCCTCCTGCAACGCGCAGCGTGCCCGGGAGGCGGCCCGACGACCGGAGGACGGGTAAGTACACAGGATCCGGGAACCACTGTTCCCGGGGCCGAATCCTCCCCGTGTCCCAATACCTCGGGCGGAGGGTCGTCCGCTGTCCGGGTAGATGTTTTCCCGGGACCTGCGGACAACCCTTCGCCCGCTACTAGTGCCGCGAGCGGAGGACCGCCCGCCGTCCCGAACGGCCGGCATACGGGAACCGTGGCCAGACCTCCTCCCGGCGGCGTCCGGAGCCGGGATGGAGACACTCCCGGCGGCGTCCGGAGCCGGGACAGTGACAATGTCATAATCATATGATGTCATAGTCATGTGATGTCACAATGCAGACTGTCAATAAGTGTGCAGTCACATTAGTCTTTCTCTCACACATCCCAGAAGACAGCGTGCAGCAACAGCATATGTAACAGCAGCGAACACACACAAACCAGCAACATACACATACACACAAGTCACCAACATATATACACACACAAGTCAGTCAGCCCCAGTTAGTGTTGGTGATCGAGTACCCCTTTCGTAGAAAGGATGGAGTTACCTGGACCCCCCACTCCTGTGGACTCACCAACACGGTCCAGTTAAGGCAATACAGCTTGCTAGTGTTGCCCCGTTAATGGCATTTTAATCGGATTTCTGGGAAAGGCTGAGCTTGATGGACGCTTCTCTTGACAGATGTAGCTTCGACTCACGGGCCAGGCTCGGCTCAGCTGCTCAATTAAATAAAACACCAACACACAAGATGGGTTTGAAAAGGCCACAGCCGTTTTATTTAACAGTCATCGTCCTGTAAAACCTGAAATAATAAACATAGATGCGTTAACCGAGACAATGACGTAACCAAAACCAACCTAGCTTGCCAAGTTATCCAGGTACCAAACCACACACCAATTTTGGGAGGGGACATACCAGGATGCCCCAACCCGGACCTGAGGTTCCGAGCACCACTCCTTGCAAGGAACCTCCCACCGGTTATGACCACCAATGATCATACCACCACATTAACCCCTTGGATACCTGGCAAGCTACCGCCATGAGCCCATCCCTTGACACCTCAAGCCGGATGGGCTCCCCCCACAAAAGAAAGCTTGGCCCGTTCAAAACCCACCGCCACTCACTGAATCAAGAAATTTGTGCCAAATGCCTACAAAAACCTATCCAGCACCACAAACCAGCCCATCCACCTTTGCTGCCTCTGGACAAAGCACACCAGCAGCGTAACATGACGCCCAGGCAATGCTCAATACCCCTCTAACTCACGTAAGGTGCCAACAACAGGCACGGCACCTGACCAACCCTCACATCAGCAACATAAATGAACAAACTCATAACTGAACAAGTTTTGTAATGTTGAGCCACCAAGGTCCAACAACCCACACCAAAATTTCCATGCCACAAGCACCAAACCCTCTGGGTAACCCAGCTGCACAAGCAATATGCCCAACTGCGGCCCCCACCGACGGGCTCAGTTCTCCAACCACAGTTCCGCCACACCCCCAAAACTAGTGAATGCCGATAGGTGACCCCCACAAACCGGCACCCCCCTAGCAAGAAGAAGAACAAACACAAACATACTCATAACCAAAATTGTGTAATGGCAACCAAACCACCACCAAAAACTCCATCACCAAGCACCAAAACCCCTGGGAGACCCAGCTGCAAACCGCTATACCTAACTGCGGTCCCCGTCGGGGTCATTACTGTTGAGAATGGCTGATAACCTGCCTACCAAAAGAGGCCCGAAGAAAAAACCCACAGAGGGGAGAAGCAACCCGAGCCCCCCCCCCGACCACCAGCCTCAAACACCATTTGCATGGTGAGGCGGCCAAGCAGACCGAGCCAACATCCATCCTGATGTACCCAGAAGAACACAATCCGCTGATATAACCCCCAAAAGCCCATCCACATGGCATCATCGGGCACAGTAGACAAACCAAACCTGCCCACCAAGACATCCGGTAATTTATGACCATAACCGCACCAGCACTATTGCACATCAACGTCCAAAGCAAAATTAGACAGTGAAACCTCATTAACCGCCTCCCACAAATCCCAATGGGGGGGGATAGGAACGCCCACCACTTGATCCCACATCCACAAACTAAGGAGCGCATCACCCAGCCCTAACCCATAGACCTGGGAAAGGGTCGCCTCTGCCAGGAACCATCTGAACATGGCTACGTGGGCCTCCCACTGAATATACTGCCACCACAAACAATCCCACCAATGCCAATATTTGTGACCTCGGGAGTCCACTATACTGCCAGGCAAGGCAAGCACCCGAATGGTGTACCCCCAACTCCATCTGCTGAGGCCACTTCCCATGAAGCAAGAACAAGAATCAGCGATACTTCTATGCAACACCCGAAGGAAACATGCACCCCCAAGCACAAAAAACATCCACCAAAGCCCCAACCATAAGAACCAAAGTGCCCTTCCTCCGATATAGCTCCATCAAAACCACCCTACCAATACCCCTGACAACTACCCAAAAACAGGGCCACACTAAGCAGAACGGTTCAAAGAAAACAAGGAGAGGGTGTATATATCCCAGACCTCAGGCCATACTAACATGAACCAATGGCCCCCTGGACAACCCCATCACCAATTGTCCCAAACACTTCCCCGCAGCCTTTGGAGCAAGAGCTCACTGACCAGCAAGTCAGCTCTCAGCACCTGCTTCACCCCACCTCACACATAGTTACCCGAATCAGAGCCCTCCAGCTCCCGAAAAGCCAAACCGAATCAAGACCAGGGAAATTTAACAAACCTATGCACCAGCAAGTTTCCAATCGCTCAGAGTAAGTGCACGAAAACCGAAGGAACGCAGAAAAAAGACATTGAACACCACCACCCCTCCTTAAAGATGGTGACCTCTTAGACGTACCAGAAGCAGATCAAAATCAGACAGCGGCACCCAAAACAGGAGACTCGCCCCGCAGTCCCACTAAATCACCTTGGGCCATGTAGTACATACCACCCCAGCACAACCCCCAGTGTACAAACACAGCAACCGCACACGCCACAGTGTATAGCCCTAGTAGTTGCGTGCCCACAACACTGGCGTACCCCTCCTCCAACCCCAGTATATCCATGTGCAGCCCGGCCCCAGCCCGCTTGAAGTCTTCGGACAAACCGTAGACCCCATGGCCCCGGGAAATGCTGACAGGCACTCTTCCAGCAAAGCGAATCAACCATCCCAACAGAATCAGCTTCAAACCCCATGACGGAACCATTTGCTCCCCCACCGCTATCCCCTAGGCACCAACAAAACAGCTCTCTCTATTGCGACCCCCCCAAAAACGTTACCCCCATACAACAAACCTGACAAACAGAGCGGATCCCTAGTCAGGAGACTCCCTCCAATACATCTCACCCCAGTCATGCTGAACCCAGTACCGAAAGTTTCAGAAAACCGCAGTACCGTAGCCCCCTTTCCTTAACCTCGTCCCATCCATGCTTCCCAGAGAAAGCCAGAAACAATTTCCCTCATGCCTCTAGTCCTCCTCCTCCATCTTAACATGACCCCCAGGCTAACCGGGGACACCGTTCAGGAGACATAATCCACCTCAGAAAAAACAAACAACCATCAACATCGCCTTCCTGCTGCAACCCTTCAACCATGCAATTTGTCACATCAACAGATAACCCTTACCCCCTCACCCCAAAACCCCAGTATGACCCTACTTGATTGCAAGCAACCTGGACAAATGCAGCTTCACACCACAACAAAGCAAGGGTTCCCTGTGTAAAGCTGCCTGTGCAACCCACTCAAGAAGCAGCTACAGGAGGGGGCAATAAAGGGGGGGGGGACACAAACATTTCCAACACACAGTAACATATAAAAACATAGAAAGAGACAGCAGATAATAACCATTAGGCCCATCCAGTCTGCCCAAACTGAGTACTTTCCTTAGTACCTGCCCTTATCATATATCTAACGCTGTCCTATGCCTATCCCATGCCTGGCCAAATGTTTGCACCGTATTAACATCTACCACTTCTGCTGGAAGGCTATGCCATGCATCCACTACCCTTTTCAGTAAGTAATATTTCCTGATGTTACCTTTAAACCATTGCCCCACTAGCTTATGACTACGTCCTCTTGCAGTGGTAGTACTTACTTTAAAAGAAAATCTCTCACTTTAACTTGTCGATTCCCCTAAAGCATTTAAACGTTTCTATCATATCCCCCTGTCACGTCTGTCTACCAGGTGTCACCTCCCTCCAACCACCGATTAGACTGACAGCTCTCAAGAGCAGAGCCATGCTTCCCCCCTGCAGTGGTCCGTCAGTAACCGTGACCTAAAACCATTCCACTGCCTCCAAATAAAACATTGCTACGGAACCTGCCAGAACCACACAAACAACAGCAATGTAACCTGCAAAGAATCTCAAGCCCAGCACATCTATAAACTTCCCAGGAAACTCCCCACTATACACTCCATAGATACCACACTACAGCCCCCGAAAAAAAACATCTCAGCATCAACCCACACATGTGCACCCGATGTAAATAACACGCAAAAAAGAAACCTTAATAATGGACCCCTTGGCCGTCCCGTACAGCAAGGTCGTATGATCCTGTGCCGCCGCAGAGAAATACCGCAGGAGTGGCAGCACCAAAACCACCTCCTTGGGGTGCAGATTCCCACCAACTCATCCCATCCTGATGGATGCATCAATTAGGGTGTGCCTGCGTGTGTCTGTGCGAGGGATGGGGTGCTGCAGCCAGAAACCCCCCATATGCCACTTCAGGATGGCGATTGGAAAAAAAGAGGGGCCTCGCCAGCCCCCCAGCTCCACAACCAAAACCTCCTAGCCTGGATGCCTAAACAAACCCCACGGCAGCTGCCCCAGGTAAATGCCTAGGCCTCTCTCCGATGTCTCCCTACCTTGACATCTGCACAGGCCGCAGTGCAGGCAGCACCCGGCCGCCCTGCCAGCTTCTCGGCCTCCCTGGATGACTCCTGGAGGACCCACATCTGGGGAAACACTGCGGTAGGCCCCAGAGGCGTATACCAGGCCGAACCACCTCCTGCAACTGCCGACTCCTTGCACGCTGCGCCCCCTTTCCATCTGGGGAGCCAGCAGCCACAGGACACCCAGCTGGGCCATCTGAAATCACTGCCTTCCCATGGGCCGTTCTGGCCCGCTGTGATGGAACGCTGCGAGGGCCGAAGCCTCCTCCATGCCGTTGCACTGCAAACCAGTATGCCTCTGAAGGCCCGCAAATGGGTTGCTTTGACTCCCAGGCCCCGTCCTGGGCTATCTGCGTCGTCCTCTTCAGGTCTGCCTCTGCTCCGATGCTCCAACGCTGCTCCAGTCCTCATGCCAGCCTTCAGGAACAGTCCAGCTGGATCCAGCATGTGGCCTAGTTGCTCCTGCAGCCACGAGGTCCAACAGCTGCTGCAGAACCTCAAATCCATACAGACACCTGCAGGGGACGAGAAGAGGGAAGAGAAAAAAGGGGGGAACAAAGAAAGAACAGACAGGCACACAAAAAAGAGCCCCAGATAAAAAGGAAAAGACTCAGACACAAAAAACACAGAAACAAGAGACAGACCCAAACACAAAATGACACAAAAAACAAAGACAGGCCAGGACACAAGAGAGAAACAGACAGCAAAGGAACACAAAAGAAACAGAAGCAAGAAACAGCCAAGGATACAAGAGAGACAACAAGAGATAGACAGGGAAAGACAAACACCACCAGGTAAGGTTAAACAAAATGGATCCTTACCCCTGTGATCACCAAACTTAAATATCCTCCTACCAAAACTCCTCCCCTAAAATCCACAATTCCTGCCTTAGCCTAGCCCTGCTCAGCACTCTGTCAGGGCCCACTCTAGTCCATTCTGGCCCCCGTGGGCTTCATTTTTCACTCACACTAACACACACCTCGACACATACTTATAGTGTAAGATTTGGAGCACCAGTGTTGCAGGAACCTGTTAGGCACTAATGTCTCAGACAGGTGGATTTAGTCTATCGTGGTACCTGCCATTAGCGCTCAGTACTATATACCCTTAGTACCTCAGGACAGTCAGAGACAAGAAGTCCAAGTTCCATAAAAAACCTGATTAGTGTTCAAAAAGGCTTAATATACATTTATTGACTCAGAACTTTACATAAAATATTGTACACAAAATGTAGCCTTTTTTTTTAACTTCCCCTCCCTGATAAAATTGTGTTGCTAGGCAGTGATGTCATAATGATGACTGCCAGGTGATGTCATAATGCAGACTCTCAATAACAGTGAGCCAACATTCATCTTTCACAGATCAGAGGAAGATAACATACAGCTACAGCATACGTAACGAACAGCAGCCAACACACACGCCAATCAGCAACATACATACAAGCAAAACGCAACATATATACACACAAATCAGCTACATACATACATGCATATATATATATATATATATATATGATACATACACTCCATGCAAAGTACACATGATTGATTCATTTTTGGGAGCCGTCTGGATTGGATGCGTTTCTTGACGTTTGGTGAAAGTCTGGTAGGAAGATAATCTTTCTTTTCTCTATTGTTTTATTCAAACTTTATCTCTCTTTTACACTTTTTCTGCCTGTTCTGATGTTTGGAGTTATTTTGGTGGATTAAGCGATAGTAATCTCTGTCAAGGTATTTGCTGATGTTTTATTTTTGTAGTTTAGGGCCTCCAAATTCCATAAAAAAAACCTGATTGGTGTTCAGAAAAGGCTTAATATGTCCAAAATACATTTATTGATTCAGAAGTTTACATAAAATATTGTATACAAAATGTGGCCCATTTTACACATTAATCAGCTTTAACATTAACTTCCCCTCCCTGCTAGAATTCGGATACTAAGCAGTGATGTCATAATCATGTGATGTCATAGTCATGTGATGTCACAATGCAGACTGTCAATAAGTGTGCAGTCACATTAGTCTTTCTCTCACACATCCCAGAAGACAGCGTGCAGCCACAGCATATGTAACTGCCGCGAACACACACAAACCAGCAACATACACATTCACACAAGTCACCAACATATATACACACAAGTCAGTCAGCCCCAGTTAGTGTTGGTGATCGAGTACCCCTTTCGTAGAAAGGATGGAGTTACCTGGACCCCCCACTCCTGTGGACTCACCAACACGGTCCAGTTAAGGCAATACAGCTTGCTAGTGTTGCCCCGTTAATGGCATTTTAATCGGATTTCTGGGAAAGGCTGAGCTTGATGGACGCTTTTTTTTTTCACTCACACTAACACACACCTAGACACATACTTATAGTGTAAGATTTGGAGCACCAGTGTTGCAGGAACCTGTTAGGCACTAATGTCTCAGACAGGTGGATTTAGTCTGTCGTGGTACCTGCCATTAGCGCTCAGTACTATATACCCTTAGTACCTCAGGACAGTCAGACACAAGAAGTCCAAGTTCCATAAAAAACCTGATTAGTGTTCAAAAAGGCTTAATATACATTTATTGACTCAGAACTTTACATAAAATATTGTACACAAAATGTAGCCTTTTTTTTTTAACTTCCCCTCCCTGATAGAATTGTGTTGCTAGGCAGTGATGTCATAATGATGACTGCCAGGCGATGTCATAATGCAGACTCTCAATAACAGAGAGCCAACATTCATCTTTCACACATCAGAGGAAGATAACATACAGCTACAGCACACGTAACGAACAGCAGCCAACACACACGCCAATCAGCAACATACATACAAGCAAAACACAACATACATACACACAAATCAGCTACATACATACATGCATATATATATATATATATCTGATACATACACTCCATGCAAAGTACACATGATTGATTCATTTTTGGGAGCCGTCTGGATTGGATGCGTTTCTTGACGTTTGGTGAAAGTCTGGTAGGAAGATAGTCTTTCTTTTCTCTATTGTTTTATTCAAACTTTCTCTCTCTTTTACACTTTTTCTGCCTGTTCTGTTGTTTGGAGTTATTTTGGTCGATTAAGCGATAGTAATCTCTGTCAAGGTATTTGCTGATGTTTTATTTTTGTAGTTTAGGGCCTCCAAATTCCATAAAAAAAACCTGATTGGTGTTCAGAAAAGGCTTAATATGTCCAAAATACATTTATTGATTCAGAAGCTTACATAAAATATTGTATACAAAATGTGGCCCTTTTTACACATTAATCAGCTTTAACATTAACTTCCCCTCCCTGATAGAATTCTGATGCTAAGCAGTGATGTCATAATCATGTGATGTCATAGTCATGTGATGTCACAATGCAGACTGTCAATAAGTGTGCAGTCACATTAGTCTTTCTCTCACACATCCCAGAAGACAGCGTGCAGCCACAGCATATGTAACTGCCGCGAACACACACAAACCAGCAACATACACATTCACACAAGTCACCAACATATATACACACAAGTCAGTCAGCCCCAGTTAGTGTTGGTGATCGAGTACCCCTTTCGTAGAAAGGATGGAGTTACCTGGACCCCCCACTCCTGTGGACTCACCAACACGGTCCAGTTAAGGCAATACAGCTTGCTAGTGTTGCCCCGTTAATGGCATTTTAATCGGATTTCTGGGAAAGGCTGAGCTTGATGGACGCTTTTTTTTTTCACTCACACTAACACACACCTAGACACATACTTATAGTGTAAGATTTGGAGCACCAGTGTTGCAGGAACCTGTTAGGCACTAATGTCTCAGACAGGTGGATTTAGTCTGTCGTGGTACCTGCCATTAGCGCTCAGTACTATATACCCTTAGTACCTCAGGACAGTCAGACACAAGAAGTCCAAGTTCCATAAAAAACCTGATTAGTGTTCAAAAAGGCTTAATATACATTTATTGACTCAGAACTTTACATAAAATATTGTACACAAAATGTAGCCTTTTTTTTTTAACTTCCCCTCCCTGATAGAATTGTGTTGCTAGGCAGTGATGTCATAATGATGACTGCCAGGCGATGTCATAATGCAGACTCTCAATAACAGAGAGCCAACATTCATCTTTCACACATCAGAGGAAGATAACATACAGCTACAGCACACGTAACGAACAGCAGCCAACACACACGCCAATCAGCAACATACATACAAGCAAAACACAACATACATACACACAAATCAGCTACATACATACATGCATATATATATATATATATCTGATACATACACTCCATGCAAAGTACACATGATTGATTCATTTTTGGGAGCCGTCTGGATTGGATGCGTTTCTTGACGTTTGGTGAAAGTCTGGTAGGAAGATAGTCTTTCTTTTCTCTATTGTTTTATTCAAACTTTCTCTCTCTTTTACACTTTTTCTGCCTGTTCTGTTGTTTGGAGTTATTTTGGTCGATTAAGCGATAGTAATCTCTGTCAAGGTATTTGCTGATGTTTTATTTTTGTAGTTTAGGGCCTCCAAATTCCATTAAAAAAACCTGATTGGTGTTCAGAAAAGGCTTAATATGTCCAAAATACATTTATTGATTCAGAAGTTTACATAAAATATTGTATACAAAATGTGGCCCTTTTTACACATTAATCAGCTTTAACATTAACTTCCCCTCCCTGCTAGAATTCTGATGCTAAGCAGTGATGTCATAATCATGTGATGTCATAGTCATGTGATGTCACAATGCAGACTGTCAATAAGTGTGCAGTCACATTAGTCTTTCTCTCACACATCCCAGAAGACAGCGTGCAGCAACAGCATATGTAACAGCAGCGAACACACACAAACCAGCAACATACACATACACACAAGTCACCAACATATATACACACAAGTCAGTCAGCCCCAGTTAGTGTTGGTGATCGAGTACCCCTTTCGTAGAAAGGATGGAGTTACCTGGACCCCCCACTCCTGTGGACTCACTACCACGGTCCAGTTAAGGCAATACAGCTTGAAGTACACATGATTGATTCATTTTTGGGAGCCGTCTGGATTGGATGTGTTTCTTGACGTTTGGTGAAAGTCTGGTAGGAAGATAATCTTGCTTTTCTCTATTGTTTTATTCAAACTTTATCTCTCTTTTACACTTTTTCTGCCTGTTCTGTTGTTTGGAGTTATTTTGGTCGATTAACCAATAGACAGTTAAGGCAATAAAGCTTGCTAGTGTTGCCCCGTTAATGGCATTTTAATCGGATTTCTGGGAAAGGCTGAGCTTGATGGACGCGTCTCTTTTTTCACTCACACTAACACACACCTAGACACATACTTATAGTGTAAGATTTGGAGCACCAGTGTTGCAGGAACCTGTTAGGCACTAATGTCTCAGACAGGTGGATTTAGTCTGTCGTGGTACCTGCCATTAGCGCTCAGTACTATATACCCTTAGTACCTCAGGACAGTCAGAGACAAGAAGTCCAAGTTCCATAAAAAACCTGATTAGTGTTCAAAAAGGCTTAATATACATTTATTGACTCAGAACTTTACATAAAATATTGTACACAAAATGTAGCCTTTTTATTTTAACTTCCCCTCCCTGATAGAATTGTGTTGCTAGGCAGTGATGTCATAATGATGACTGCCAGGTGATGTCATAATACAGACTCTCAATAACAGTGAGCCAACATTCATCTTTCACACATCAGAGGAAGATAACATACAGCTACAGCATACGTAACGAACAGCAGCCAACACACACGCCAATCAGCAACATACATACAAGCAAAACACAACATACATACACACAAATCAGCTACATACATACATGCATATATATATATATATCTGATACATACACTCCATGCAAAGTACACATGATTAATTCATTTTTGGGAGCCGTCTGGATTGGATGCGTTTCTTGATGTTTGGTGAAAGTCTGGTAGGAAGATAATCTTTCTTTTCTCTATTGTTTTATTCAAACTTTATCTCTCTTTTACACTTTTTCTGCCTGTTCTGTTGTTTGGAGTTATTTTGGTCGATTAAGCGATAGTAATCTCTGTCAAGGTATTTGCTGATGTTTTATTTTTGTAGTTTAGGGCCTCCAAATTCCATAAAAAAAAACCTGATTGGTGTTCAGAAAAGGCTTAATATGTCCAAAATACATTTATTGATTCAGAAGTTTACATAAAATATTGTATACAAAATGTGGCCCATTTTACACATTAATCAGCTTTAACATTAACTTCCCCTCCCTGCTAGAATTCTGATGCTAAGCAGTGATGTCATAATCATGTGATGTCATAGTCATGTGATGTCACAATGCAGATTGTCAATAAGTGTGCAGTCACATTAGTCTTTCTCTCACACATCCCAGAAGACAGCGTGCAGCAACAGCATATGTAACAGCAGCGAACACACACAAACCAGCAACATACACACAAGTCACCAACATATATACACACAAGTCAGTCAGCCCCAGTTAGTGTTAGTGATCGAGTACCCCTTTCGTAGAAAGGATGGAGTTACCTGGACCCCCCACTCCTGTGGACTCACCAACACGGTCCAGTTAAGGCAATACAGCTTGCTAGTGTTGCCCCATTTATGGCATTTTAATCGGATTTCTGGGAAAGGCTGAGCTTGATGGATGCTTCTCTTTTTTCACTCACACTAACACACACCTAGACACATACTTATAGTGTAAGATTTGGAGCACCAGTGTTGCAGGAACCTGTTAGGCACTAATGTCTCAGACAGGTGGATTTAGTCTGTCGTGGTACCTGCCATTAGCGCTCAGTACTATATACCCTTAGTACCTCAGGACAGTCAGAGACAAGAAGTCCAAGTTCCATAAAAAACCTGATTAGTGTTCAAAAAGGCTTAATATCCATTTATTGACTCAGAACTTTACATAAAATATTGTACACAAAATGTAGCCTTTTTTTTTAACTTCCCCTCCCTGATAGAATTGTGTTGCTAGGCAGTGATGTCATAATGATGACTCTCAATAACAGTGAGCCAACATTCATCTTTCACACATAAAAGGAAGGTAACATACAGCTACAGCATACGTAACGAACAGCAGCCAACACACACGCCAATCAGCAACATACATACAAGCAAAACACAACATACATACACACAAATCAGCTACATACATACATGCATATATATCTGATACATACACTCCATGCAAAGTACACATGATTGATTCATTTTTGGGAGCCGTCTGGATTGGATGCGTTTCTTGACGTTTGGTGAAAGTCTGGTAGGAAGATAATCTTTCTTTTCTCTATTGTTTTATTCAAACTTTATCTCTCTTTTACACTTTTTCTGCCTGTTCTGTTGTTTGGAGTTATTTTGGTCGATTAAGCGATAGTAATCTCTGTCAAGGTATTTGCTGATGTTTTATTTTTGTAGTTTAGGGCCTCCAAATTCCATAAAAAAAACCTGATTGGTGTTCAGAGAAGGCTTAATATGTCCAAAATACATTTATTGATTCAGAAGTTTACATAAAATATTGTATACAAAATGTGGCACTTTTTACACATTAATCAGCTTTAACATTAACTTCCCCTCCCTGCTAGAATTCTGATGCTAAGCAGTGATGTCATAATCATGTGATGTCATAGTCATTACCCCCCCTTTGAGGGCCTGCCATAGGCCGACACATACCAGGTTTATGCGGAAATTTCTTATGAAAAGACCGGAGGAAAGCAGGAGCGTGTAGGTCCCGAGCAGGAACCCAAGATCTCTCTTCTGGACCATACCCCTTCCAGTGGACCAGGTAGGAGACGGAGTTCCTAATTTTTTTAGAATCTAAAATAGACTGCACCTCATATTCCACCTGGGAATCAAAGACAACAGGACGAGGACGGTGAGTCAATCGGGTAAAGCGGTTACAGGTGAGAGGTTTGAGCAGAGAAACATGAAAAACCCTGGGTATCCTAAGGGAGGGGGGAAGAATTAATTTATAAGCGACCGGGTTGATTTTGCAACGAATTCGAAAAGGGCCGATATAACGGGGGGCAAATTTCATAGACGAAACTTTAAGCCTAAGGTTCTTAGTGGAGAGCCATACCCTATCGCCATTCATAAAGGAGGGACCCAAACGGCGACGCCGATCCGCATAACGCTTATACTTGTGAGCAGCATCAACCAGAGAACGGCGCACCCCGTCCCAAACTAACGGTAATTGTTTTACATATAGGTCTACGGCCGGAACTTGAGAAGGAGCGAAAGAAGAAGGCAAAGAAGAAGGGTGAAAACTATAGTTACAGAAAAAAGGACTAATCTTGGAGGACTCGTGAACAGTATTATTCCTAGCGAACTCAGCCCAAGGTAGAAGTAAAGCCCAATCATCCTGGTGTTCATTAATAAAAAGACGTAAAAATTGCTCAAGCCTCTGGTTGGTTCTTTCCATGATACCGTTAGTTTGGGGGTGGTAGGCAGAAGAAAAGGCTAGGGAAACACCCAGAGAGGCACAGAAGGTCCTCCAAAACAGAGCTGTGAATTTCACCCCCCGATCAGACACAACCTGGAGCGGGAGACCATGCAGACGAACGACATGGTTGATAAACACAGGAACTAACTCCGGGGCCGAGGGCAATTTGGGGAGGGGAACAAAATGAGCCATTTTAGAAAATCGGTCGACTACTACCCAAACGACGGTGAAGCCCTGGGAAGGGGGAAGATCCACAACAAAATCCATGGCTAAATGTGACCACGGGCGGGAGGGTACGGGCAAGGGTTGAAGTAACCCCGAGGGCTTGACATGAGAGTTTTTAGCAGTAGCACACCTAGTACACGCGGCGACAAAATCAAAGCAGTCAATATGCATAGTAGGCCACCAGAACTGTCTACGAATGAACCGAAAGGTTCGCTGGGCATTAGGGTGACCTGAGGTTAAGGACGCATGACCCCAGGACATAACGTGTTCCCTCTCCCACTCCGGCACAAACAGGGTGTCCATGGGCCATTTACTGTGGACAGGAGCTTTAGATTGAGTTGCGAGAATACGGGAGACCAAAGTAGAAAATAGATGAGTGGAGACGGAGGCAATAATCTGAGAAGGAGGGATAATAGGTTCAGGTTCAGACTTGGAGTCTCGGTCGGAGACAAACTGCCTGGATAACGCATCCGCTTTGACATTTCTTGATCCAGGCCGGTATGAAATGACAAACAAAAATCTGGAAAGGAATAATGACCACCTGGCCTGTCTAGGGTTCAGTCTTTTAGCGTGACTAAGATATTCCAGGTTCTTGTGGTCGGTCAAAATTGTGATAGGATTCCTCGCCCCTTCCAGAAGGTGTCTCCACTCCTGAAGAGCCATAACAATACCTAAAAGTTCACGGTTACCTACATCATAATTCATCTCAGCAGGAGAAAATTTTTTTGAGAAAAAGGCGCACGGATGAAGCCTGTCATTGAAGTCCTTCCTCTGAGAAAGGACTGCTCCAACTCCCACTTCAGAGGCATCAACCTCCACAATAAACGGTTTAGAGGCATCTGGATGACGCAAAATCGGGGCAGAAGCAAAGGCCTTCTTAAGGTGGGCAAAGGCCAGGACAGCTTCCCTAGACCAATTCTTGCAGTCGGCACCTTTCTTGGTCATGTTGGTTAGAGGGACTACAATCTTGGAAAAGTTCTGAATGAATTTTCTGTAATAGTTCGCAAAACCTAAAAATCGTTGAAGGGGCCGTAAAGCCTGAGGTTGAGGCCAATCTGAAATCGCCGCAAGTTTAGTAGGATCCATTTCAAAGCCCGATGCGGAAATGATGAAACCCAGGAAGGAGACTCGGGGAACTTCGAACTGGCACTTCTCAAGTTTGGCGTAGAGACGATGCTGGCGCAGGCGCTGTAGGACGATATGAACGTGAAGGCGATGAGACTGTATATCAGAGGAATGAATAAGGATATCATCTAAACAGACGATAACAAACTGAAGGGAGATATCGCGGAATATGTCATTAACAAACTCCGGGAACACAGCGGGAGCATTGCATAGTCCAAAGGGCATGACCGTATATTCATAGTGGCCCATACGTGTGTTAAAGGCCGTCTTCCATTCATCGCCTTTACGTATCCGAACTAAATTGTACGCTCCCCTGAGATCCAGTTTCGTGAAAACAGTGGAACCCCGCAATCGGTCAAACAATTCCGGAATGAGGGGCAACGGGTATTTGTTCTTGACCGTGATACGATTCAAGCCCCGGTAGTCAATACAAGGTCTTAAGCCCCCGTCCTTTTTCTCCACAAAGAAAAATCCGGCACCGGCAGGAGAGGTAGATTTTCTGATGAATCCTCTTTCTAAATTATCTTTAATGTACTCCTCAAGCGCTTGAGACTCAGGCAATGACAAAGGATAAATACGACCTCGCGGTGGAAGTGTCCCGGGCAAAAGTTCGATAGGACAATCGTAAGGTCTGTGTGGAGGTAAAACCTCTGCTTGCTTTTTATCGAACACGTCCTTGATTTCAGAATACGCCAAGGGTATCGGCAAGGCAGAAACAGAACGAATGGGGGTGGTGGTAGAAAGACATCGTTGGGAACAGTCCGAACCCCAACCTAGGATGTCTCCAGTGGACCACTTGATGGTCGGGTTATGGACGCGGAGCCAAGGAAGTCCTAGAACCATAGGGCAGGAGGGGGATGAAATGATATGGAAGGATATGGTTTCACGATGGAACAGGCCCACGGACAAAAGCAACGGAGACGTCTGGTGCGTGATGAAGGAGGGTTGAAGGGGTCGGCCGTCAATGGCCGAGACGGCAATAGGAGGGTGTACTTGGACGAGAGGTATCTTCTGGAGGAGGGCAAAGGATTTATCAATGAATGAACCAGCGGCCCCAGAGTCAATCATGGCGGAGACTGAAACCTTTCCTCAATCCCATTCCAGCGAAGCAGGAACAAGTAAATTGTTACAAAATGTAGGAGCTGTACTAAGCTCACCCGGACAAGGCTCCTTTACTTGGTCCGGGTGCAAGCGTTTCCCGCTTTACTGGGACAAGTGCGAACAAAATGGCCCTTAAGGCCACAGTAGAAACAAAGTCCCTCTGATCTACGGCGAGTTCTTTCCATGGTGGATAGTCTGGTGGCTCCCAACTGCATGGGTTCTTCAGAGGATTCAGAAGACATAGAAAGATTCGAAGGAGAGAGGGAGCGTACTTGATGAGTAAAACTGCGTTCACGTTTCATGGCCTTTTGCGACAAACGTTCTCGGATCCGATTATCCAGCTTGAGTGTCAAGGCGACAAATTCATCCAATACAGCAGGATGATCCCGGGTGGAAAGTTTGTCTTTAAGCCGTTCCGATAAGCCATCGTAGAAGGCCGCGATAAGAGCTTCGTCGGACCAATTAACCTCAGCTGCAAGAGTCTTAAACTCAACAGCATATTCAGCGACCGAACGGGAGCCCTGGGTGGTATGAAGCAGAGACAAGGACGCCGAAGCAGCTTTACCTGGGGTGTCGAAAGTCTTCCGGAAGGCCGAAATGAAGGCAGAGCAGTTATACACAAGAGGAGAGTCCCTCTCCCACAAGGGAGAAGCCCAGGCTAGGGCCTTGCCAGATAACAAGGAAATCAGGTATCCCACTTTGGCTCTTTCCGAAGGAAACAAGTGAGGAGTTAGTTCGAATTGAATGGAGCACTGGTTAAGGAAGCCCCGGCAGGCCTCCGGTTCCCCATGGTAGCGAGCGGGAGCTGGGAGTTTCACAGACGAGGGAACGGAGGAAGTCCCGGTGTTCGCAGCAGGAGGAGAAGTCACGACCGGAGAGGAAGGGGAGGAAGCAGACGGAGAACCCCCGGAGCCAGGATCAGATCTGGCCACCAAAACATGAATAGCCCGGGCCATTTGGTCTAAGGTGTCCTGTATGCTGGAGAAACGGACTTCATGGGAATCCAGCCGTTGTCCGTGGGTGGAGAGTACCTTACCAAGCTCAGATGGAGAAGGATAGTCGGACGAGCCAGGGGTGTGATACACGGAGCAGGATAGTCAGACAAGCCAGGGGTCAAAACCAGAGATCTCAAGCAAAGGTACCGAATCGTGGAGCAAGGGAGAGTCAGGCAAGCCGAAGGTCAAAAACAGGAAACAAGATGCACGAGCTAGATACACAAACTGAAGACCACAACAGGGTGCTTGTGAAAGGCACAGCCGGCTTTTAAAACTGGCGCCATTCCACAAGCCCCTCCCGGACCAGAACCAAAACCACGCCCCCCAGCCGTCCATCATTCCTCCTGCAACGTGCAGCGTGCCCGGGAGGCGGACCGACGACCGGAGGACGGGTAAGTACACAGGCTCCGGGAACTATTGTTCCCGGGGCCGAATCCTCCCCGTGTCCCAATACCTCGGGCGGAGGGTCGTCCGCTGTCCGGGGAGATGTTTTCCCGGGACCTGCGGACAACCCTTCGCCCGCTACTAGTGCCGGCGTACGGGAACCGTGGCCAGACCTCCTCCCGGCGGCGTCCGGAGCCGGGATAGAGACACTCCCGGCGGCGCCTGGAGCCGGGACAGTGACAATGTCATAATCATGTGATGTCATAGTCATGTGATGTCACAATGCAGACCGTCAATAAGTGTGCAGTCACATTAGTCTTTCTCTCACACATCCCAGAAGACAGCGTGCAGCAACAGCATATGTAACAGCAGCGAACACACACAAACCAGCAACATACACATACACACAAGTCACCAACATATATACACACAAGTCAGTCAGCCCCAGTTAGTGTTGGTGATCGAGTACCCCTTTCGTAGAAAGGATGGAGTTACCTGGACCCCCCACTCCTGTGGACTCACCAACACGGTCCAGTTAAGGCAATACAGCTTGCTAGTGTTGCCCCGTTAATGGCATTTTAATCGGATTTCTGGGAAAGGCTGAGCTTGATGGACGCTTCTCTTTTTTCACTCACACTAACACACACCTAGACACATACTTATAGTGTAAGATTTGGAGCACCAGTGTTGCAGGAACCTGTTAGGCACTAATGTTTCAGACAGGTGGATTTAGTCTGTCATGGTACCTGCCATTAGCGCTCAGTACTATATACCCTTAGTACCTCAGGACAGTCAGAGACAAGAAGTCCAAGTTCCATAAAAAACCTGATTAGTGTTCAAAAAGGCTTAATATCCATTTATTGACTCAGAACTTTACATAAAATATTGTATACAAAATGTAGCCTTTTTATTTTTTTTAACTTCCCCTCCCTGATAGAATTGTGTTGCTAGGCAGTGATGTCATAATGATGACTGCCAGGCGATGTCATAATGCAGACTCTCAATAACAGTGAGCCAACATTCATCTTTCACACATCAGAGGAAGATAACATACAGCTACAGCATACGCAACGAACAGCAGCCAACACACACGCCAATCAGCAACATACATTCAAGCAAAACACAACATACATACACACAAATCAGCTACATACATACATGCATATATATATATATATATGATACATACACTCCATGCAAAGTACACATGATTGATTCATTTTTGGGAGCCGTCTGGATTGGATGCGTTTCTTGACGTTTGGTGAAAGTCTGGTAGGAAGATAATCTTTCTTTTCTCTATTGTTTTATTCAAACTTTATCTCTCTTTTACACTTTTTCTGCCTGTTCTGTTGTTTGGAGTTATTTTGGTCGATTAAGCGATAGTAATCTCTGTCAAGGTATTTGCTGATGTTTTATTTTTGTAGTTTAGGGCCTCTAAATTCCATTAAAAAAAACCTGATTGGTGTTCAGAAAAGGCTTAATATGTCCAAAATACATTTATTGATTCAGAAGTTTACATAAAATATTGTATACAAAATGTGGCCCTTTTTACACATTAATCAGCTTTAACATTAACTTCCCCTCCCTGCTAGAATTCTGATGCTAAGCAGTGATGTCATAATCATGTGATGTCATAGTCATGTGATGTCACAATGCAGACTGTCAATAAGTGTGCAGTCACATTAGTCTTTCTCTCACACATCCCAGAAGATAGCGTGCAGCAACATCATATGTAACAGCAGCGAACACACACAAACCAGCAACATACACATACACACAAGTCACCAACATATATACACACAAGTCAGTCAGCCCCAGTTAGTGTTGGTGATCGAGTACCCCTTTCGTAGAAAGGATGGAGTTACCTGGACCCCCCACTCCTGTGGACTCACCAACACGGTCCAGTTAAGGCAATACAGCTTGCTAGTGTTGCCCCGTTAATGGCATTTTAATCGGATTTGTGGGAAAGGCTGAGCTTGATGGGCGCTTCTCTTTTTTCACTCACACTAACACACACCTAGACACATACTTATAGTGTAAGATTTGGAGCACCAGTGTTGCAGGAACCTGTTAGGCACTAATGTCTCAGACAGGTGGATTTAGTCTGTCGTGGTACCTGCCATTAGCGCTCAGTACTATATACCCTTAGTACCTCAGGACAGTCAGAGACAAGAAGTCCAAGTTCCATAAAAAACCTGATTAGTGTTCAAAAAGGCTTAATATACATTTATTGACTCAGAACTTTACATAAAATATTGTACACAAAATGTAGCCTTTTTTTTTAACTTCCCCTCCCTGATAGAATTGTGTTGCTAGGCAGTGATGTCATAATGATGACTGCCAGGTGATGTCATAATGCAGACTCTCAATAACAGTGAGCCAACATTCATCTTTCACACATAAAAGGAAGATAACATACAGCTACAGCATATGTAACGAACAGCAGCCAACACACACGCCAATCAGCAACATACATACAAGCAAAACACAACATACATACACACAAATCAGCTACATACATACATGCATATATATCTGATACATACACTCCATGCAAAGTACACATGATTGATTCATTTTTGGGAGCCGTCTGGATTGGATGCGTTTCTTGATGTTTGGTGAAAGTCTGGTAGGAAGATAATCTTTCTTTTCTCTATTGTTTTATTCAAACTTTATCTCTCTTTTACACTTTTTCTGCCTGTTCTGTTGTTTGGAGTTATTTTGGTCGATTAAGCGATAGTAATCTCTGTCAAGGTATTTGCTGATGTTTTATTTTTGTAGTTTAGGGCCTCCAAATTCCATAAAAAAAACCTGATTGGTGTTCAAAAAAGGCTTAATATGTCCAAAATACATTTATTGATTCAGAAGTTTACATAAAATATTGTATACAAAATGTGGCCCTTTTTACACATTAATCAGCTTTAACATTAACTTCCCCTCCCTGCTAGAATTCTGATGCTAAGCAGTGATGTCATAATCATGTGATGTCATAGTCATGTGATGTCACAATGCAGACTGTCAATAAGTGTGCAGTCACATTAGTCTTTCTCTCACACATCCCAGAAGATAGCGTGCAGCAACATCATATGTAACAGCAGCGAACACACAAACCAGCAACATACACATACACACAAGTCACCAACATATATACACACAAGTCAGTCAGCCCCAGTTAGTGTGGGTGATCGAGTACCCCTTTCGTAGAAAGGATGGAGTTACCTGGACCCCCCACTCCTGTGGACTCACCAACACGGTCCAGTTAAGGCAATACAGCTTGCTAGTGTTGCCCCGTTAATGGCATTTTAATCGGATTTGTGGGAAAGGCTGAGCTTGATGGGCGCTTCTCTTTTTTCACTCACACTAACACACACCTAGACACATACTTATAGTGTAAGATTTGGAGCACCAGTGTTGCAGGAACCTGTTAGGCACTAATGTCTCAGACAGGTGGATTTAGTCTGTCGTGGTACCTGCCATTAGCGCTCAGTACTATATACCCTTAGTACCTCAGGACAGTCAGAGACAAGAAGTCCAAGTTCCATAAAAAACCTGATTAGTGTTCAAAAAGGCTTAATATACATTTATTGACTCAGAACTTTACATAAAATATTGTACACAAAATGTAGCCTTTTTTTTTAACTTCCCCTCCCTGATAGAATTGTGTTGCTAGGCAGTGATGTCATAATGATGACTGCCAGGTGATGTCATAATGCAGACTCTCAATAACAGTGAGCCAACATTCATCTTTCACACATAAAAGGAAGATAACATACAGCTACAGCATACGTAACGAACAGCAGCCAACACACACGCCAATCAGCAACATACATACAAGCAAAACACAACATACATACACACAAATCAGCTACATACATACATGCATATATATCTGATACATACACTCCATGCAAAGTACACATGATTGATTCATTTTTGGGAGCCGTCTGGATTGGATGCGTTTCTTGATGTTTGGTGAAAGTCTGGTAGGAAGATAATCTTTCTTTTCTCTATTGTTTTATTCAAACTTTATCTCTCTTTTACACTTTTTCTGCCTGTTCTGTTGTTTGGAGTTATTTTGGTCGATTAAGCGATAGTAATCTCTGTCAAGGTATTTGCTGATGTTTTATTTTTGTAGTTTAGGGCCTCCAAATTCCATAAAAAAAACCTGATTGATGTTCAAAAAAGGCTTAATATGTCCAAAATACATTTATTGATTCAGAAGTTTACATAAAATATTGTATACAAAATGTGGCCCTTTTTACACATTAATCAGCTTTAACATTAACTTCCCCTCCCTGCTAGAATTCTGATGCTAAGCAGTGATGTCATAATCATGTGATGTCATAGTCATGTGATGTCACAATGCAGACTGTCAATAAGTGTGCAGTCACATTAGTCTTTCTCTCACACATCCCAGAAGACAGCGTGCAGCAACAGCATATGTAACAGCAGCGAACACACACAAACCAGCAACATACACATACACACAAGTCACCAACATATATACACACAAGTCAGTCAGCCCCAGTTAGTGTTGGTGATCGAGTACCCCTTTTGTAGAAAGGATGGAGTTACCTGGACCCCCCACTCCTGTGGACTCACTACCACGGTCCAGTTAAGGCAATGCAGCTTGCTAGTGTTGCCCCGTTAATGGCATTTTAATCGGCTTTCTGGGAAAGGCTGAGCTTGATGGACGCTTCTCTTTTTTCACTCACACTAACACACACCTAGACACATACTTATAGTGTAAGATTTCGAGCACCAGTGTTGCAGGAACCTGTTAGGCACTAATGTCTCAGACAGGTGGATTTAGTCTGTCGTGGTACCTGCCATTAGCGCTCAGTACTATATACCCTTAGTACCTCAGGACAGTCAGAGACAAGAAGTCCAAGTTCCATAAAAAACCTGATTAGTCTTCAAAAAAGCTTAATATACATTTATTGACTCAGAACTTTACATAAAATATTGTACACAAAATGTAGCCTTTTTTTTTTAACTTCCCCTCCCTGATAGAATTGTGTTGCTAGGCAGTGATGTCATAATGATGACTGCCAGGTGATGTCATAATGCAGACTCTCAATAACAGTGAGCCAACATTCATATTTCACACATCAGAGGAAGATAACATACAGCTACAGCATACGTAACGAACAGCAAGCCAACACACACGCCAATCAGCAACATACATACAAGCAAAACACAACATACATACACACAAGTCAGCTACATACATACATGCATATATATATATCTGATACATACACTCCATGCAAAGTACACATGATTGATTCATTTTTGGGAGCCGTCTGGATTGGATGCGTTTCTTGACGTTTGGTTAAAGTCTGGTAGGAAGATAATCTTTCTTTTCTCTACTGTTTTATTCAAACTTTATCTCTCTTTTACACTTTTTTTGCCTGTTCTGTTGTTTGGAGTTATTTGGTCGATTAAGCGATAGTAATCTCTGTCAAGGTATTTGCTGATGTTTTATTTTTGTTGTTTAGGGCCTCCAAATTCCATAAAAAAAACCTGATTGGTGTTCAGAAAAGGCTTAATATGTCCAAAATACATTTATTGATTCAGAAGTTTACATAAAATATTGTATACAAAATGTGGCCCTTTTTACACATTAATCAGCTTTAACATTAACATCCCCTCCCTGCTAGAATTCTGATGCTAAGCAGTGATGTCATAATCATGTGATGTCATAGTCATGTGATGTCACAATGCAGACTGTCAATAAGTGTGCAGTCACATTAGTCTTTCTCTCACACATCCCAGAAGATAGCGTGCAGCAACATCATATGTAACAGCAGCGAACACACAAACCAGCAACATACACATACACACAAGTCACCAACATATATACACACAAGTCAGTCAGCCCCAGTTAGTGTTGGTGATCGAGTACCCCTTTCGTAGAAAGGATGGAGTTACCTGGACCCCCCACTCCTGTGGACTCACCAACACGGTCCAGTTAAGGCAATACAGCTTGCTAGTGTTGCCCCGTTAATGGCATTTTAATCGGATTTGTGGGAAAGGCTGAGCTTGATGGGCGCTTCTCTTTTTTCACTCACACTAACACACACCTAGACACATACTTATAGTGTAAGATTTGGAGCACCAGTGTTGCAGGAACCTGTTAGGCACTAATGTCTCAGACAGGTGGATTTAGTCTGTCGTGGTACCTGCCATTAGCGCTCAGTACTATATACCCTTAGTACCTCAGGACAGTCAGAGACAAGAAGTCCAAGTTCCATAAAAAACCTGATTAGTGTTCAAAAAGGCTTAATATACATTTATTGACTCAGAACTTTACATAAAATATTGTACACAAAATGTAGCCTTTTTTTTTAACTTCCCCTCCCTGATAGAATTGTGTTGCTAGGCAGTGATGTCATAATGATGACTGCCAGGTGATGTCATAATACAGACTCTCAATAACAGTGAGCCAACATTCATCTTTCACACATCAGAGGAAGATAACATACAGCTACAGCATACGTAACGAACAGCAGCCAACACACACGCCAATCAGCAACATACATACAAGCAAAACACAACATACATACACACAAATCAGCTACATACATACATGCATATATATATATATATCTGATACATACACTCCATGCAAAGTACACATGATTAATTCATTTTTGGGAGCCGTCTGGATTGGATGCGTTTCTTGACGTTTGGTGAAAGTCTGGTAGGAAGATAATCTTTCTTTTCTCTATTGTTTTATTCAAACTTTATCTCTCTTTTACACTTTTTCTGCCTGTTCTGTTGTTTGGAGTTATTTTGGTCGATTAAGCAATAGTAATCTCTGTCAAGGTATTTGCTGATGTTTTATTTTTGTATTTTAGGGCCTCCAAATTCCATAAAAAAAACCTGATTGGTGTTCAGAAAAGGCTTAATATGTCCAAAATACATTTATTGATTCAGAAGTTTACATAAAATATTGTATACAAAATGTGGCCCATTTTACACATTAATCAGCTTTAACATTAACTTCCCCTCCCTGCTAGAATTCTGATGCTAAGCAGTGATGTCATAATCATGTGATGTCATAGTCATGTGATGTCACAATGCAGATTGTCAATAAGTGTGCAGTCACATTAGTCTTTCTCTCACACATCCCAGAAGACAGCGTGCAGCAACAGCATATGTAACAGCAGCGAACACACACAAACCAGCAACATACACACAAGTCACCAACATATATACACACAAGTCAGTCAGCCCCAGTTAGTGTTAGTGATCGAGTACCCCTTTCGTAGAAAGGATGGAGTTACCTGGACCCCCCACTCCTGTGGACTCACCAACACGGTCCAGTTAAGGCAATACAGCTTGCTAGTGTTGCCCCATTTATGGCATTTTAATCGGATTTCTGGGAAAGGCTGAGCTTGATGGACGCTTCTCTTTTTTCACTCACACTAACACACACCTAGACACATACTTATAGTGTAAGATTTGGAGCACCAGTGTTGCAGGAACCTGTTAGGCACTAATGTCTCAGACAGGTGGATTTAGTCTGTCGTGGTACCTGCCATTAGCGCTCAGTACTATATACCCTTAGTACCTCAGGACAGTCAGAGACAAGAAGTCCAAGTTCCATAAAAAACCTGATTAGTGTTCAAAAAGGCTTAATATCCATTTATTGACTCAGAACTTTACATAAAATATTGTACACAAAATGTAGCCTTTTTTTTTAACTTCCCCTCCCTGATAGAATTGTGTTGCTAGGCAGTGATGTCATAATGATGACTCTCAATAACAGTGAGCCAACATTCATCTTTCACACATAAAAGGAAGGTAACATACAGCTACAGCATACGTAACGAACAGCAGCCAACACACACGCCAATCAGCAACATACATACAAGCAAAACACAACATACATACACACAAATCAGCTACATACATACATGCATATATATCTGATACATACACTCCATGCAAAGTACACATGATTGATTCATTTTTGGGAGCCGTCTGGATTGGATGCGTTTCTTGACGTTTTGTGAAAGTCTGGTAGGAAGATAATCTTTCTTTTCTCTATTGTTTTATTCAAACTTTATCTCTCTTTTACACTTTTTCTGCCTGTTCTGTTGTTTGGAGTTATTTTGGTCGATTAAGCGATAGTAATCTCTGTCAAGGTATTTGCTGATGTTTTATTTTTGTAGTTTAGGGCCTCCAAATTCCATAAAAAAAACCTGATTGGTGTTCAGAAAAGGCTTAATATGTCCAAAATACATTTATTGATTCAGAAGTTTACATAAAATATTGTATACAAAATGTGGCCCTTTTTACACATTAATCAGCTTTAACATTAACTTCCCCTCCCTGCTAGAATTCTGATGCTAAGCAGTGATGTCATAATCATGTGATGTCATAGTCATTACCCCCCCTTTGAGGGCCTGCCATAGGCCGACACATACCAGGTTTATGCGGAAATTTCTTATGAAAAGACCGGAGGAAAGCAGGAGCGTGTAGGTCCCGAGCAGGAACCCAAGATCTCTCTTCTGGACCATACCCCTTCCAGTGGACCAGGTAGGAGACGGAGTTCCTAATTTTTTTAGAATCTAAAATAGACTGCACCTCATATTCCACCTGGGAATCAAAGACAACAGGATGAGGACGGTGAGTCAATCGGGTAAAGCGGTTACAGGTGAGAGGTTTGAGCAGAGAAACATGAAAAACCCTGGGTATCCTAAGGGAGGGGGGAAGAATTAATTTATAAGCGACCGGGTTGATTTTGCAACGAATTCGAAAAGGGCCGATATAACGGGGGGCAAATTTCATAGACGAAACTTTAAGCCTAAGGTTCTTAGTGGAGAGCCATACCCTATCGCCATTCATAAAGGAGGGACCCAAACGGCGACGCCGATCCGCATAACGCTTATACTTGTGAGCAGCATCAACCAGAGAACGGCGCACCCCGTCCCAAACTAACGGTAATTGTTTTACATATAGGTCTACGGCCGGAACTTGAGAAGGAGCGAAAGAAGAAGGCAAAGAAGAAGGGTGAAAACTATAGTTACAGAAAAAAGGACTAATCTTGGAGGACTCGTGAACAGTATTATTCCTAGCGAACTCAGCCCAAGGTAGAAGTAAAGCCCAATCATCCTGGTGTTCATTAATAAAAAGACGTAAAAATTGCTCAAGCGTCTGGTTGGTTCTTTCCATGATACCGTTAGTTTGGGGGTGGTAGGCAGAAGAAAAGGCTAGGGAAACACCCAGAGAGGCACAGAAGGTCCTCCAAAACAGAGCTGTGAATTTCACCCCCCGATCAGACACAACCTGGAGCGGGAGACCATGCAGACGAACGACATGGTTGATAAACACAGGAACTAACTCCGGGGCCGAGGGCAATTTGGGGAGGGGAACAAAAGGAGCCATTTTAGAAAATCGGTCGACTACTACCCAAACGACGGTGAAGCCCTGGGAAGGGGGAAGATCCACAACAAAATCCATGGCTAAATGTGACCACGGGCGGGAGGGTACGGGCAAGGGTTGAAGTAACCCCGAGGGCTTGACATGAGAGTTTTTAGCAGTAGCACACCTAGTACACGCGGCGACAAAATCAAAGCAGTCAATATGCATAGTAGGCCACCAGAACTGTCTACGAATGAACCGAAAGGTTCGCTGGGCATTAGGGTGACCTGAGGTTAAGGACGCATGACCCCAGGACATAACGTGTTCCCTCTCCCACTCCGGCACAAACAGGGTGTCCATGGGCCATTTACTGTGGACAGGAGCTTTAGATTGAGTTGCGAGAATACGGGAGACCAAAGTAGAAAATAGATGAGTGGAGACGGAGGCAATAATCTGAGAAGGAGGGATAATAGGTTCAGGTTCAGACTTGGAGTCTCGGTCGGAGACAAACTGCCTGGATAACGCATCCGCTTTGACATTTCTTGATCCAGGCCGGTATGAAATGACAAACAAAAATCTGGAAAGGAATAATGACCACCTGGCCTGTCTAGGGTTCAGTCTTTTAGCGTGACTAAAATATTCCAGGTTCTTGTGGTCGGTCAAAATTGTGATAGGATTCCTCGCCCCTTCCAGAAGGTGTCTCCACTCCTGAAGAGCCATAACAATACCTAAAAGTTCACGGTTACCTACATCATAATTCATCTCAGCAGGAGAAAATTTTTTTGAGAAAAAGGCGCACGGATGAAGCCTGTCATTGAAGTCCTTCCTCTGAGAAAGGACTGCTCCAACTCCCACTTCAGAGGCATCAACCTCCACAATAAACGGTTTAGAGGCATCTGGATGACGCAAAATCGGGGCAGAAGCAAAGGCCTTCTTAAGGTGGGCAAAGGCCAGGACAGCTTCCCTAGACCAATTCTTGCAGTCGGCACCTTTCTTGGTCATGTTGGTTAGAGGGACTACAATCTTGGAAAAGTTCTGAATGAATTTTCTGTAATAGTTCGCAAAACCTAAAAATCGTTGAAGGGGCCGTAAAGCCTGAGGTTGAGGCCAATCTGAAATCGCCGCAAGTTTAGTAGGATCCATTTCAAAGCCCGATGCGGAAATGATGAAACCCAGGAAGGAGACTCGGGGAACTTCGAACTGGCACTTCTCAAGTTTGGCGTAGAGACGATGCTGGCGCAGGCGCTGTAGGACGATATGAACGTGAAGGCGATGAGACTGTATATCAGAGGAATGAATAAGGATATCATCTAAACAGACGATAACAAACTGAAGGGAGATATCGCGGAATATGTCATTAACAAACTCCGGGAACACAGCGGGAGCATTGCATAGTCCAAAGGGCATGACCGTATATTCATAGTGGCCCATACGTGTGTTAAAGGCCGTCTTCCATTCATCGCCTTTACGTATCCGAACTAAATTGTACGCTCCCCTGAGATCCAGTTTCGTGAAAACAGTGGAACCCCGCAATCGGTCAAACAATTCCGGAATGAGGGGCAACGGGTATTTGTTCTTGACCGTGATACGATTCAAGCCCCGGTAGTCGATACAAGGTCTTAAGCCCCCGTCCTTTTTCTCCACAAAGAAAAATCCGGCACCGGCAGGAGAGGTAGATTTTCTGATGAATCCTCTTTCTAAATTATCTTTAATGTACTCCTCAAGCGCTTGAGACTCAGGCAATGACAAAGGATAAATACGACCTCGCGGTGGAAGTGTCCCGGGCAAAAGTTCGATAGGACAATCGTAAGGTCTGTGTGGAGGTAAAACCTCTGCTTGCTTTTTATCGAACACGTCCTTGATTTCAGAATACGCCAAGGGTATCGGCAAGGCAGAAACAGAACGAATGGGGGTGGTGGTAGAAAGACATCGTTGGGAACAGTCCGAACCCCAACCTAGGATGTCTCCAGTGGACCACTTGATGGTCGGGTTATGGACGCGGAGCCAAGGAAGTCCTAGAACCATAGGGCAGGAGGGGGATGAAATGATATGGAAGGATATGGTTTCACGATGGAACAGGCCCACGGACAAAAGCAACGGAGACGTCTGGTGCGTGATGAAGGAGGGTTGAAGGGGTCGGCCGTCAATGGCCGAGACGGCAATAGGAGGGTGTACTTGGACGAGAGGTATCTTCTGGAGGAGGGCAAAGGATTTATCAATGAATGAACCAGCGGCCCCAGAGTCAATCATGGCGGAGACTGAAACCTTTCCTCAATCCCATTCCAGCGAAGCAGGAACAAGTAAATTGTTACAAAATGTAGGAGCTGTACTAAGCTCACCCGGACAAGGCTCCTTTACTTGGTCCGGGTGCAAGCGTTTCCCGCTTTACTGGGACAAGTGCGAACAAAATGGCCCTTAAGGCCACAGTAGAAACAAAGTCCCTCTGATCTACGGCGAGTTCTTTCCATGGTGGATAGTCTGGTGGCTCCCAACTGCATGGGTTCTTCAGAGGATTCAGAAGACATAGAAAGATTCGAAGGAGAGAGGGAGCGTACTTGATGAGTAAAACTGCGTTCACGTTTCATGGCCTTTTGCGACAAACGTTCTCGGATCCGATTATCCAGCTTGAGTGTCAAGGCGACAAATTCATCCAATACAGCAGGATGATCCCGGGTGGAAAGTTTGTCTTTAAGCCGTTCCGATAAGCCATCGTAGAAGGCCGCGATAAGAGCTTCGTCGGACCAATTAACCTCAGCTGCAAGAGTCTTAAACTCAACAGCATATTCAGCGACCGAACGGGAGCCCTGGGTGGTATGAAGCAGAGACAAGGACGCCGAAGCAGCTTTACCTGGGGTGTCGAAAGTCTTCCGGAAGGCCGAAATGAAGGCAGAGCAGTTATACACAAGAGGAGAGTCCCTCTCCCACAAGGGAGAAGCCCAGGCTAGGGCCTTGCCAGATAACAAGGAAATCAGGTATCCCACTTTGGCTCTTTCCGAAGGAAACAAGTGAGGAGTTAGTTCGAATTGAATGGAGCACTGGTTAAGGAAGCCCCGGCAGGCCTCCGGTTCCCCATGGTAGCGAGCGGGAGCTGGGAGTTTCACAGACGAGGGAACGGAGGAAGTCCCGGTGTTCGCAGCAGGAGGAGAAGTCACGACCGGAGAGGAAGGGGAGGAAGCAGACGGAGAACCCCCGGAGCCAGGATCAGATCTGGCCACCAAAACATGAATAGCCCGGGCCATTTGGTCTAAGGTGTCCTGTATGCTGGAGAAACGGACTTCATGGGAATCCAGCCGTTGTCCGTGGGTGGAGAGTACCTTGCCAAGCTCAGATGGAGAAGGATAGTCGGACGAGCCAGGGGTGTGATACACGGAGCAGGATAGTCAGACAAGCCAGGGGTCAAAACCAGAGATCTCAAGCAAAGGTACCGAATCGTGGAGCAAGGGAGAGTCAGGCAAGCCGAAGGTCAAAAACAGGAAACAAGATGCACGAGCTAGATACACAAACTGAAGACCACAACAGGGTGCTTGTGAAAGGCACAGCCGGCTTTTAAAACTGGCGCCATTCCACAAGCCCCTCCCGGACCAGAACCAAAACCACGCCCCCCAGCCGTCCATCATTCCTCCTGCAACGTGCAGCGTGCCCGGGAGGCGGACCGACGACCGGAGGACGGGTAAGTACACAGGCTCCGGGAACTACTGTTCCCGGGGCCGAATCCTCCCCGTGTCCCAATACCTCGGGCGGAGGGTCGTCCGCTGTCCGGGGAGATGTTTTCCCGGGACCTGCGGACAACCCTTCGCCCGCTACTAGTGCCGGCGTACGGGAACCGTGGCCAGACCTCCTCCCGGCGGCGTCCGGAGCCGGGATAGAGACACTCCCGGCGGCGCCTGGAGCCGGGACAGTGACAATGTCATAATCATGTGATGTCATAGTCATGTGATGTCACAATGCAGACCGTCAATAAGTGTGCAGTCACATTAGTCTTTCTCTCACACATCCCAGAAGACAGCGTGCAGCAACAGCATATGTAACAGCAGCGAACACACACAAACCAGCAACATACACATACACACAAGTCACCAACATATATACACACAAGTCAGTCAGCCCCAGTTAGTGTTGGTGATCGAGTACCCCTTTCGTAGAAAGGATGGAGTTACCTGGACCCCCCACTCCTGTGGACTCACCAACACGGTCCAGTTAAGGCAATACAGCTTGCTAGTGTTGCCCCGTTAATGGCATTTTAATCGGATTTCTGGGAAAGGCTGAGCTTGATGGACGCTTCTCTTTTTTCACTCACACTAACACACACCTAGACACATACTTATAGTGTAAGATTTGGAGCACCAGTGTTGCAGGAACCTGTTAGGCACTAATGTTTCAGACAGGTGGATTTAGTCTGTCATGGTACCTGCCATTAGCGCTCAGTACTATATACCCTTAGTACCTCAGGACAGTCAGAGACAAGAAGTCCAAGTTCCATAAAAAACCTGATTAGTGTTCAAAAAGGCTTAATATACATTTATTGACTCAGAACTTTACATAAAATATTGTATACAAAATGTAGCCTTTTTTTTTTTTTTTTACTTCCCCTCCCTGATAGAATTGTGTTGCTAGGCAGTGATGTCATAATGATGACTGCCAGGCGATGTCATAATGCAGACTCTCAATAACAGTGAGCCAACATTCATCTTTCACACATCAGAGGAAGATAACATACAGCTACAGCATACGCAACGAACAGCAGCCAACACACACGCCAATCAGCAACATACATTCAAGCAAAACACAACATACATACACACAAATCAGCTACATACATACATGCATATATATATATATATATATGATACATACACTCCATGCAAAGTACACATGATTGATTCATTTTTGGGAGCCGTCTGGATTGGATGCGTTTCTTGACGTTTGGTGAAAGTCTGGTAGGAAGATAATCTTTCTTTTCTCTATTGTTTTATTCAAACTTTATCTCTCTTTTACACTTTTTCTGCCTGTTCTGTTGTTTGGAGTTATTTTGGTCGATTAAGCGATAGTAATCTCTGTCAAGGTATTTGCTGATGTTTTATTTTTGTAGTTTAGGGCCTCTAAATTCCATAAAAAAAAACCTGATTGGTGTTCAGAAAAGGCTTAATATGTCCAACATACATTTATTGATTCAGAAGTTTACATAAAATATTGTATACAAAATGTGGCCCTTTTTACACATTAATCAGCTTTAACATTAACTTCCCCTCCCTGCTATAATTCTGATGCTAAGCAGTGATGTCATAATCATGTGATGTCATAGTCATGTGATGTCACAATGCAGACTGTCAATAAGTGTGCAGTCACATTAGTCTTTCTCTCACACATCCCAGAAGACAGCGTGCAGCCACAGCATATGTAACTGCCGCGAACACACACAAACCAGCAACATACACATTCACACAAGTCACCAACATATATACACACAAGTCAGTCAGCCCCAGTTAGTGTTGGTGATCGAGTACCCCTTTCGTAGAAAGGATGGAGTTACCTGGACCCCCCACTCCTGTGGACTAACCAACACGGTCCAGTTAAGGCAATACAGCTTGAAGTACACATGATTGATTCATTTTTGGGAGCCGTCTGGATTGGATGTGTTTCTTGACGTTTGGTGAAAGTCTGGTAGGAAGATAATCTTGCTTTTCTCTATTGTTTTATTCAAACTTTATCTCTCTTTTACACTTTTTCTGCCTGTTCTGTTGTTTGGAGTTATTTTGGTCGATTAAGCAATAGACAGTTAAGGCAATGCAGCTTGCTAGTGTTGCCCCGTTAATGGCATTTTAATCGGATTTCTGGGAAAGGCTGAGCTTGATGGACGCTTCTCTTTTTTCACTCACACTAACACACACCTAGACACATACTTATAGTGTAAGATTTGGAGCACCAGTGTTGCAGGAACCTGTTAGGCACTAATGTCTCAGACAGGTGGATTTAGTCTGTCGTGGTACCTGCCATTAGCGCTCAGTACTATATACCCTTAGTACCTCAGGACAGTCAGAGACAAGAAGTCCAAGTTCCATAAAAAACCTGATTAGTGTTCAAAAAGGCTTAATATACATTTATTGACTCAGAACTTTACATAAAATATTGTACACAAAATGTAGCCTTTTTATTTTAACTTCCCCTCCCTGATAGAATTGTGTTGCTAGGCAGTGATGTCATAATGATGACTGCCAGGTGATGTCATAATACAGACTCTCAATAACAGTGAGCCAACATTCATCTTTCACACATCAGAGGAAGATAACATACAGCTACAGCATACGTAACGAACAGCAGCCAACACACACGCCAATCAGCAACATACATACAAGCAAAACACAACATACATACACACAAATCAGCTACATACATACATGCATATATATATATATATATCTGATACATACACTCCATGCAAAGTACACATGATTAATTCATTTTTGGGAGCCGTCTGGATTGGATGCGTTTCTTGACGTTTGGTGAAAGTCTGGTAGGAAGATAATCTTTCTTTTCTCTATTGTTTTATTCAAACTTTATCTCTCTTTTACACTTTTTCTGCCTGTTCTGTTGTTTGGAGTTATTTTGGTCGATTAAGCGATAGTAATCTCTGTCAAGGTATTTGCTGATGTTTTATTTTTGTAGTTTAGGGCCTCCAAATTCCATAAAAAAAAACCTGATTGGTGTTCAGAAAAGGCTTAATATGTCCAAAATACATTTATTGATTCAGAAGTTTACATAAAATATTGTATACAAAATGTGGCCCATTTTACACATTAATCAGCTTTAACATTAACTTCCCCTCCCTGCTAGAATTCTGATGCTAAGCAGTGATGTCATAATCATGTGATGTCATAGTCATGTGATGTCACAATGCAGATTGTCAATAAGTGTGCAGTCACATTAGTCTTTCTCTCACACATCCCAGAAGACAGCGTGCAGCAACAGCATATGTAACAGCAGCGAACACACACAAACCAGCAACATACACACAAGTCACCAACATATATACACACAAGTCAGTCAGCCCCAGTTAGTGTTAGTGATCGAGTACCCCTTTCGTAGAAAGGATGGAGTTACCTGGACCCCCCACTCCTGTGGACTCACCAACACGGTCCAGTTAAGGCAATACAGCTTGCTAGTGTTGCCCCATTTATGGCATTTTAATCGGATTTCTGGGAAAGGCTGAGCTTGATGGACGCTTCTCTTTTTTCACTCACACTAACACACACCTAGACACATACTTATAGTGTAAGATTTGGAGCACCAGTGTTGCAGGAACCTGTTAGGCACTAATGTCTCAGACAGGTGGATTTAGTCTGTCGTGGTACCTGCCATTAGCGCTCAGTACTATATACCCTTAGTACCTCAGGACAGTCAGAGACAAGAAGTCCAAGTTCCATAAAAAACCTGATTAGTGTTCAAAAAGGCTTAATATCCATTTATTGACTCAGAACTTTACATAAAATATTGTACACAAAATGTAGCCTTTTTTTTTAACTTCCCCTCCCTGATAGAATTGTGTTGCTAGGCAGTGATGTCATAATGATGACTCTCAATAACAGTGAGCCAACATTCATCTTTCACACATAAAAGGAAGGTAACATACAGCTACAGCATACGTAACGAACAGCAGCCAACACACACGCCAATCAGCAACATACATACAAGCAAAACACAACATACATACACACAAATCAGCTACATACATACATGCATATATATATATATATATCTGATACATACACTCCATGCAAAGTACACATGATTAATTCATTTTTGGGAGCCGTCTGGATTGGATGCGTTTCTTGACGTTTGGTGAAAGTCTGGTAGGAAGATAATCTTTCTTTTCTCTATTGTTTTATTCAAACTTTATCTCTCTTTTACACTTTTTCTGCCTGTTCTGTTGTTTGGAGTTATTTTGGTCGATTAAGCGATAGTAATCTCTGTCAAGGTATTTGCTGATGTTTTATTTTTGTAGTTTAGGGCCTCCAAATTCCATAAAAAAAAACCTGATTGGTGTTCAGAAAAGGCTTAATATGTCCAAAATACATTTATTGATTCAGAAGTTTACATAAAATATTCTATACAAAATGTGGCCCATTTTACACATTAATCAGCTTTAACATTAACTTCCCCTCCCTGCTAGAATTCTGATGCTAAGCAGTGATGTCATAATCATGTGATGTCATAGTCATGTGATGTCACAATGCAGATTGTCAATAAGTGTGCAGTCACATTAGTCTTTCTCTCACACATCCCAGAAGACAGCGTGCAGCAACAGCATATGTAACAGCAGCGAACACACACAAACCAGCAACATACACACAAGTCACCAACATATATACACACAAGTCAGTCAGCCCCAGTTAGTGTTAGTGATCGAGTACCCCTTTCGTAGAAAGGATGGAGTTACCTGGACCCCCCACTCCTGTGGACTCACCAACACGGTCCAGTTAAGGCAATACAGCTTGCTAGTGTTGCCCCATTTATGGCATTTTAATCGGATTTCTGGGAAAGGCTGAGCTTGATGGACGCTTCTCTTTTTTCACTCACACTAACACACACCTAGACACATACTTATAGTGTAAGATTTGGAGCACCAGTGTTGCAGGAACCTGTTAGGCACTAATGTCTCAGACAGGTGGATTTAGTCTGTCGTGGTACCTGCCATTAGCGCTCAGTACTATATACCCTTAGTACCTCAGGACAGTCAGAGACAAGAAGTCCAAGTTCCATAAAAAACCTGATTAGTGTTCAAAAAGGCTTAATATCCATTTATTGACTCAGAACTTTACATAAAATATTGTACACAAAATGTAGCCTTTTTTTTAACTTCCCCTCCCTGATAGAATTGTGTTGCTAGGCAGTGATGTCATAATGATGACTCTCAATAACAGTGAGCCAACATTCATCTTTCACACATAAAAGGAAGGTAACATACAGCTACAGCATACGTAACGAACAGCAGCCAACACACACGCCAATCAGCAACATACATACAAGCAAAACACAACATACATACACACAAATCAGCTACATACATACATGCATATATATCTGATACATACACTCCATGCAAAGTACACATGATTGATTCATTTTTGGGAGCCGTCTGGATTGGATGCGTTTCTTGACGTTTGGTGAAAGTCTGGTAGGAAGATAATCTTTCTTTTCTCTATTGTTTTATTCAAACTTTATCTCTCTTTTACACTTTTTCTGCCTGTTCTGTTGTTTGGAGTTATTTTGGTCGATTAAGCGATAGTAATCTCTGTCAAGGTATTTGCTGATGTTTTATTTTTGTAGTTTAGGGCCTCCAAATTCCATAAAAAAAACCTGATTGGTGTTCAGAAAAGGCTTAATATGTCCAAAATACATTTATTGATTCAGAAGTTTACATAAAATATTGTATACAAAATGTGGCCCTTTTTACACATTAATCAGCTTTAACATTAACTTCCCCTCCCTGCTAGAATTCTGATGCTAAGCAGTGATGTCATAATCATGTGATGTCATAGTCATTACCCCCCCTTTGAGGGCCTGCCATAGGCCGACACATACCAGGTTTATGCGGAAATTTCTTATGAAAAGACCGGAGGAAAGCAGGAGCGTGTAGGTCCCGAGCAGGAACCCAAGATCTCTCTTCTGGACCATACCCCTTCCAGTGGACCAGGTAGGAGACGGAGTTCCTAATTTTTTTAGAATCTAAAATAGACTGCACCTCATATTCCACCTGGGAATCAAAGACAACAGGACGAGGACGGTGAGTCAATCGGGTAAAGCGGTTACAGGTGAGAGGTTTGAGCAGAGAAACATGAAAAACCCTGGGTATCCTAAGGGAGGGGGGAAGAATTAATTTATAAGCGACCGGGTTGATTTTGCAACGAATTCGAAAAGGGCCGATATAACGGGGGGCAAATTTCATAGACGAAACTTTAAGCCTAAGGTTCTTAGTGGAGAGCCATACCCTATCGCCATTCATAAAGGAGGGACCCAAACGGCGACGCCGATCCGCATAACGCTTATACTTGTGAGCAGCATCAACCAGAGAACGGCGCACCCCGTCCCAAACTAACGGTAATTGTTTTACATATAGGTCTACGGCCGGAACTTGAGAAGGAGCGAAAGAAGAAGGCAAAGAAGAAGGGTGAAAACTATAGTTACAGAAAAAAGGACTAATCTTGGAGGACTCGTGAACAGTATTATTCCTAGCGAACTCAGCCCAAGGTAGAAGTAAAGCCCAATCATCCTGGTGTTCATTAATAAAAAGACGTAAAAATTGCTCAAGCCTCTGGTTGGTTCTTTCCATGATACCGTTAGTTTGGGGGTGGTAGGCAGAAGAAAAGGCTAGGGAAACACCCAGAGAGGCACAGAAGGTCCTCCAAAACAGAGCTGTGAATTTCACCCCCCGATCAGACACAACCTGGAGCGGGAGACCATGCAGACGAACGACATGGTTGATAAACACAGGAACTAACTCCGGGGCCGAGGGCAATTTGGGGAGGGGAACAAAATGAGCCATTTTAGAAAATCGGTCGACTACTACCCAAACGACGGTGAAGCCCTGGGAAGGGGGAAGATCCACAACAAAATCCATGGCTAAATGTGACCACGGGCGGGAGGGTACGGGCAAGGGTTGAAGTAACCCCGAGGGCTTGACATGAGAGTTTTTAGCAGTAGCACACCTAGTACACGCGGCGACAAAATCAAAGCAGTCAATATGCATAGTAGGCCACCAGAACTGTCTACGAATGAACCGAAAGGTTCGCTGGGCATTAGGGTGACCTGAGGTTAAGGACGCATGACCCCAGGACATAACGTGTTCCCTCTCCCACTCCGGCACAAACAGGGTGTCCATGGGCCATTTACTGTGGACAGGAGCTTTAGATTGAGTTGCGAGAATACGGGAGACCAAAGTAGAAAATAGATGAGTGGAGACGGAGGCAATAATCTGAGAAGGAGGGATAATAGGTTCAGGTTCAGACTTGGAGTCTCGGTCGGAGACAAACTGCCTGGATAACGCATCCGCTTTGACATTTCTTGATCCAGGCCGGTATGAAATGACAAACAAAAATCTGGAAAGGAATAATGACCACCTGGCCTGTCTAGGGTTCAGTCTTTTAGCGTGACTAAGATATTCCAGGTTCTTGTGGTCGGTCAAAATTGTGATAGGATTCCTCGCCCCTTCCAGAAGGTGTCTCCACTCCTGAAGAGCCATAACAATACCTAAAAGTTCACGGTTACCTACATCATAATTCATCTCAGCAGGAGAAAATTTTTTTGAGAAAAAGGCGCACGGATGAAGCCTGTCATTGAAGTCCTTCCTCTGAGAAAGGACTGCTCCAACTCCCACTTCAGAGGCATCAACCTCCACAATAAACGGTTTAGAGGCATCTGGATGACGCAAAATCGGGGCAGAAGCAAAGGCCTTCTTAAGGTGGGCAAAGGCCAGGACAGCTTCCCTAGACCAATTCTTGCAGTCGGCACCTTTCTTGGTCATGTTGGTTAGAGGGACTACAATCTTGGAAAAGTTCTGAATGAATTTTCTGTAATAGTTCGCAAAACCTAAAAATCGTTGAAGGGGCCGTAAAGCCTGAGGTTGAGGCCAATCTGAAATCGCCGCAAGTTTAGTAGGATCCATTTCAAAGCCCGATGCGGAAATGATGAAACCCAGGAAGGAGACTCGGGGAACTTCGAACTGGCACTTCTCAAGTTTGGCGTAGAGACGATGCTGGCGCAGGCGCTGTAGGACGATATGAACGTGAAGGCGATGAGACTGTATATCAGAGGAATGAATAAGGATATCATCTAAACAGACGATAACAAACTGAAGGGAGATATCGCGGAATATGTCATTAACAAACTCCGGGAACACAGCGGGAGCATTGCATAGTCCAAAGGGCATGACCGTATATTCATAGTGGCCCATACGTGTGTTAAAGGCCGTCTTCCATTCATCGCCTTTACGTATCCGAACTAAATTGTACGCTCCCCTGAGATCCAGTTTCGTGAAAACAGTGGAACCCCGCAATCGGTCAAACAATTCCGGAATGAGGGGCAACGGGTATTTGTTCTTGACCGTGATACGATTCAAGCCCCGGTAGTCGATACAAGGTCTTAAGCCCCCGTCCTTTTTCTCCACAAAGAAAAATCCGGCACCGGCAGGAGAGGTAGATTTTCTGATGAATCCTCTTTCTAAATTATCTTTAATGTACTCCTCAAGCGCTTGAGACTCAGGCAATGACAAAGGATAAATACGACCTCGCGGTGGAAGTGTCCCGGGCAAAAGTTCGATAGGACAATCGTAAGGTCTGTGTGGAGGTAAAACCTCTGCTTGCTTTTTATCGAACACGTCCTTGATTTCAGAATACGCCAAGGGTATCGGCAAGGCAGAAACAGAACGAATGGGGGTGGTGGTAGAAAGACATCGTTGGGAACAGTCCGAACCCCAACCTAGGATGTCTCCAGTGGACCACTTGATGGTCGGGTTATGGACGCGGAGCCAAGGAAGTCCTAGAACCATAGGGCAGGAGGGGGATGAAATGATATGGAAGGATATGGTTTCACGATGGAACAGGCCCACGGACAAAAGCAACGGAGACGTCTGGTGCGTGATGAAGGAGGGTTGAAGGGGTCGGCCGTCAATGGCCGAGACGGCAATAGGAGGGTGTACTTGGACGAGAGGTATCTTCTGGAGGAGGGCAAAGGATTTATCAATGAATGAACCAGCGGCCCCAGAGTCAATCATGGCGGAGACTGAAACCTTTCCTCAATCCCATTCCAGCGAAGCAGGAACAAGTAAATTGTTACAAAATGTAGGAGCTGTACTAAGCTCACCCGGACAAGGCTCCTTTACTTGGTCCGGGTGCAAGCGTTTCCCGCTTTACTGGGACAAGTGCGAACAAAATGGCCCTTAAGGCCACAGTAGAAACAAAGTCCCTCTGATCTACGGCGAGTTCTTTCCATGGTGGATAGTCTGGTGGCTCCCAACTGCATGGGTTCTTCAGAGGATTCAGAAGACATAGAAAGATTCGAAGGAGAGAGGGAGCGTACTTGATGAGTAAAACTGCGTTCACGTTTCATGGCCTTTTGCGACAAACGTTCTCGGATCCGATTATCCAGCTTGAGTGTCAAGGCGACAAATTCATCCAATACAGCAGGATGATCCCGGGTGGAAAGTTTGTCTTTAAGCCGTTCCGATAAGCCATCGTAGAAGGCCGCGATAAGAGCTTCGTCGGACCAATTAACCTCAGCTGCAAGAGTCTTAAACTCAACAACATATTCAGCGACCGAACGGGAGCCCTGGGTGGTATGAAGCAGAGACAAGGACGCCGAAGCAGCTTTACCTGGGGTGTCGAAAGTCTTCCGGAAGGCCGAAATGAAGGCAGAGCAGTTATACACAAGAGGAGAGTCCCTCTCCCACAAGGGAGAAGCCCAGGCTAGGGCCTTGCCAGATAACAAGGAAATCAGGTATCCCACTTTGGCTCTTTCCGAAGGAAACAAGTGAGGAGTTAGTTCGAATTGAATGGAGCACTGGTTAAGGAAGCCCCGGCAGGCCTCCGGTTCCCCATGGTAGCGAGCGGGAGCTGGGAGTTTCACAGACGAGGGAACGGAGGAAGTCCCGGTGTTCGCAGCAGGAGGAGAAGTCACGACCGGAGAGGAAGGGGAGGAAGCAGACGGAGAACCCCCGGAGCCAGGATCAGATCTGGCCACCAAAACATGAATAGCCCGGGCCATTTGGTCTAAGGTGTCCTGTATGCTGGAGAAACGGACTTCATGGGAATCCAGCCGTTGTCCGTGGGTGGAGAGTACCTTGCCAAGCTCAGATGGAGAAGGATAGTCGGACGAGCCAGGGGTGTGATACACGGAGCAGGATAGTCAGACAAGCCAGGGGTCAAAACCAGAGATCTCAAGCAAAGGTACCGAATCGTGGAGCAAGGGAGAGTCAGGCAAGCCGAAGGTCAAAAACAGGAAACAAGATGCACGAGCTAGATACACAAACTGAAGACCACAACAGGGTGCTTGTGAAAGGCACAGCCGGCTTTTAAAACTGGCGCCATTCCACAAGCCCCTCCCGGACCAGAACCAAAACCACGCCCCCCAGCCGTCCATCATTCCTCCTGCAACGTGCAGCGTGCCCGGGAGGCGGACCGACGACCGGAGGACGGGTAAGTACACAGGCTCCGGGAACTACTGTTCCCGGGGCCGAATCCTCCCCGTGTCCCAATACCTCGGGCGGAGGGTCGTCCGCTGTCCGGGGAGATGTTTTCCCGGGACCTGCGGACAACCCTTCGCCCGCTACTAGTGCCGGCGTACGGGAACCGTGGCCAGACCTCCTCCCGGCGGCGTCCGGAGCCGGGATAGAGACACTCCCGGCGGCGCCTGGAGCCGGGACAGTGACAATGTCATAATCATGTGATGTCATAGTCATGTGATGTCACAATGCAGACCGTCAATAAGTGTGCAGTCACATTAGTCTTTCTCTCACACATCCCAGAAGACAGCGTGCAGCAACAGCATATGTAACAGCAGCGAACACACACAAACCAGCAACATACACATACACACAAGTCACCAACATATATACACACAAGTCAGTCAGCCCCAGTTAGTGTTGGTGATCGAGTACCCCTTTCGTAGAAAGGATGGAGTTACCTGGACCCCCCACTCCTGTGGACTCACCAACACGGTCCAGTTAAGGCAATACAGCTTGCTAGTGTTGCCCCGTTAATGGCATTTTAATCGGATTTCTGGGAAAGGCTGAGCTTGATGGACGCTTCTCTTTTTTCACTCACACTAACACACACCTAGACACATACTTATAGTGTAAGATTTGGAGCACCAGTGTTGCAGGAACCTGTTAGGCACTAATGTTTCAGACAGGTGGATTTAGTCTGTCATGGTACCTGCCATTAGCGCTCAGTACTATATACCCTTAGTACCTCAGGACAGTCAGAGACAAGAAGTCCAAGTTCCATAAAAAACCTGATTAGTGTTCAAAAAGGCTTAATATCCATTTATTGACTCAGAACTTTACATAAAATATTGTATACAAAATGTAGCCTTTTTTTTTTTTTAACTTCCCCTCCCTGATAGAATTGTGTTGCTAGGCAGTGATGTCATAATGATGACTGCCAGGCGATGTCATAATGCAGACTCTCAATAACAGTGAGCCAACATTCATCTTTCACACATCAGAGGAAGATAACATACAGCTACAGCATACGCAACGAACAGCAGCCAACACACACGCCAATCAGCAACATACATTCAAGCAAAACACAACATACATACACACAAATCAGCTACATACATACATGCATATATATATATATATATGATACATACACTCCATGCAAAGTACACATGATTGATTCATTTTTGGGAGCCGTCTGGATTGGATGCGTTTCTTGACGTTTGGTGAAAGTCTGGTAGGAAGATAATCTTTCTTTTCTCTACTGTTTTATTCAAACTTTATCTCTCTTTTACACTTTTTCTGCCTGTTCTGTTGTTTGGAGTTATTTTGGTCGATTAAGCGATAGTAATCTCTGTCAAGGTATTTGCTGATGTTTTATTTTTGTAGTTTAGGGCCTCCAAATTCCATAAAAAAAACCTGATTGGTGTTCAAAAAAGGCTTAATATGTCCAAAATACATTTATTGATTCAGAAGTTTACATAAAATATTGTATACAAAATGTGGCCCTTTTTACACATTAATCAGCTTTAACATTAACTTCCCCTCCCTGCTAGAATTCTGATGCTAAGCAGTGATGTCATAATCATGTGATGTCATAGTCATGTGATGTCACAATGCAGACTGTCAATAAGTGTGCAGTCACATTAGTCTTTCTCTCACACATCCCAGAAGACAGCGTGCAGCAACAGCATATGTAACAGCAGCGAACACACACAAACCAGCAACATACACATACACACAAGTCACCAACATATATACACACAAGTCAGTCAGCCCCAGTTAGTGTTGGTGATCGAGTACCCCTTTTGTAGAAAGGATGGAGTTACCTGGACCCCCCACTCCTGTGGACTCACTACCACGGTCCAGTTAAGGCAATGCAGCTTGCTAGTGTTGCCCCGTTAATGGCATTTTAATCGGCTTTCTGGGAAAGGCTGAGCTTGATGGACGCTTCTCTTTTTTCACTCACACTAACACACACCTAGACACATACTTATAGTGTAAGATTTCGAGCACCAGTGTTGCAGGAACCTGTTAGGCACTAATGTCTCAGACAGGTGGATTTAGTCTGTCGTGGTACCTGCCATTAGCGCTCAGTACTATATACCCTTAGTACCTCAGGACAGTCAGAGACAAGAAGTCCAAGTTCCATAAAAAACCTGATTAGTCTTCAAAAAAGCTTAATATACATTTATTGACTCAGAACTTTACATAAAATATTGTACACAAAATGTAGCCTTTTTTTTTTAACTTCCCCTCCCTGATAGAATTGTGTTGCTAGGCAGTGATGTCATAATGATGACTGCCAGGTGATGTCATAATGCAGACTCTCAATAACAGTGAGCCAACATTCATATTTCACACATCAGAGGAAGATAACATACAGCTACAGCATACGTAACGAACAGCAAGCCAACACACACGCCAATCAGCAACATACATACAAGCAAAACACAACATACATACACACAAGTCAGCTACATACATACATGCATTTATATATATATATCTGATACATACACTCCATGCAAAGTACACATGATTGATTCATTTTTGGGAGCCGTCTGGATTGGATGCGTTTCTTGACGTTTGGTGAAAGTCTGGTAGGAAGATAATCTTTCTTTTCTCTACTGTTTTATTCAAACTTTATCTCTCTTTTACACTTTTTTTGCCTGTTCTGTTGTTTGGAGTTATTTGGTCGATTAAGCGATAGTAATCTCTGTCAAGGTATTTGCTGATGTTTTATTTTTGTTGTTTAGGGCCTCCAAATTCCATAAAAAAAACCTGATTGGTGTTCAGAAAAGGCTTAATATGTCCAAAATACATTTATTGATTCAGAAGTTTACATAAAATATTGTATACAAAATGTGGCCCTTTTTACACATTAATCAGCTTTAACATTAACATCCCCTCCCTGCTAGAATTCTGATGCTAAGCAGTGATGTCATAATCATGTGATGTCATAGTCATGTGATGTCACAATGCAGACTGTCAATAAGTGTGCAGTCACATTAGTCTTTCTCTCACACATCCCAGAAGATAGCGTGCAGCAACATCATATGTAACAGCAGCGAACACACAAACCAGCAACATACACATACACACAAGTCACCAACATATATACACACAAGTCAGTCAGCCCCAGTTAGTGTGGGTGATCGAGTACCCCTTTCGTAGAAAGGATGGAGTTACCTGGACCCCCCACTCCTGTGGACTCACCAACACGGTCCAGTTAAGGCAATACAGCTTGCTAGTGTTGCCCCGTTAATGGCATTTTAATCGGATTTGTGGGAAAGGCTGAGCTTGATGGGCGCTTCTCTTTTTTCACTCACACTAACACACACCTAGACACATACTTATAGTGTAAGATTTGGAGTACCAGTGTTGCAGGAACCTGTTAGGCACTAATGTCTCAGACAGGTGGATTTAGTCTGTCGTGGTACCTGCCATTAGCGCTCAGTACTATATACCCTTAGTACCTCAGGACAGTCAGAGACAAGAAGTCCAAGTTCCATAAAAAACCTGATTAGTGTTTAAAAAGGCTTAATATACATTTATTGACTCAGAACTTTACATAAAATATTGTACACAAAATGTAGCCTTTTTTTTTAACTTCCCCTCCCTGATAGAATTGTGTTGCTAGGCAGTGATGTCATAATGATGACTGCCAGGTGATGTCATAATGCAGACTCTCAATAACAGTGAGCCAACATTCATATTTCACACATCAGAGGAAGATAACATACAGCTACAGCATACGTAACGAACAGCAAGCCAACACACACGCCAATCAGCAACATACATACAAGCAAAACACAACATACATACACACAAGTCAGCTACATACATACATGCATTTATATATATATATCTGATACATACACTCCATGCAAAGTACACATGATTGATTCATTTTTGGGAGCCGTCTGGATTGGATGCGTTTCTTGACGTTTGGTGAAAGTCTGGTAGGAAGATAATCTTTCTTTTCTCTACTGTTTTATTCAAACTTTATCTCTCTTTTACACCTTTTTTGCCTGTTCTGTTGTTTGGAGTTATTTGGTCGATTAAGCGATAGTAATCTCTGTCAAGGTATTTGCTGATGTTTTATTTTTGTTGTTTAGGGCCTCCAAATTCCATAAAAAAAACCTGATTGGTGTTCAGAAAAGGCTTAATATGTCCAAAATACATTTATTGATTCAGAAGTTTACATAAAATATTGTATACAAAATGTGGCCCTTTTTACACATTAATCAGCTTTAACATTAACATCCCCTCCCTGCTAGAATTCTGATGCTAAGCAGTGATGTCATAATCATGTGATGTCATAGTCATGTGATGTCACAATGCAGACTGTCAATAAGTGTGCAGTCACATTAGTCTTTCTCTCACACATCCCAGAAGACAGCGTGCAGCAAAAGCATATGTAACAGCAGCGAACACACACAAACCAGCAACATACACATACACACAAGTCACCAACATATATACACACAAGTCAGTCAGCCCCAGTTAGTGTTGGTGATCGAGTACCCCTTTTGTAGAAAGGATGGAGTTACCTGGACCCCCCACTCCTGTGGACTCACTACCACGGTCCAGTTAAGGCAATGCAGCTTGCTAGTGTTGCCCCGTTAATGGCATTTTAATCGGCTTTCTGGGAAAGGCTGAGCTTGATGGACGCGTCTCTTTTTTCACTCACACTAACACACACCTAGACACATACTTATAGTGTAAGATTTGGAGCACCAGTGTTGCAGGAACCTGTTAGGCACTAATGTCTCAGACAGGTGGATTTAGTCTGTCGTGGTACCTGCCATTAGCGCTCAGTACTATATACCCTTAGTACCTCAGGACAGTCAGAGACAAGAAGTCCAAGTTCCATAAAAAACCTGATTAGTGTTCAAAAAGGCTTAATATACATTTATTGACTCAGAACTTTACATAAAATATTGTACACAAAATGTAGCCTTTTTATTTTAACTTCCCCTCCCTGATAGAATTGTGTTGCTAGGCAGTGATGTCATAATGATGACTGCCAGGTGATGTCATAATACAGACTCTCAATAACAGTGAGCCAACATTCATCTTTCACACATCAGAGGAAGATAACATACAGCTACAGCATACGTAACGAACAGCAGCCAACACACACGCCAATCAGCAACATACATACAAGCAAAACACAACATACATACACACAAATCAGCTACATACATACATGCATATATATATATATATCTGATACATACACTCCATGCAAAGTACACATGATTAATTCATTTTTGGGAGCCGTCTGGATTGGATGCGTTTCTTGACGTTTGGTGAAAGTCTGGTAGGAAGATAATCTTTCTTTTCTCTATTGTTTTATTCAAACTTTATCTCTCTTTTACACTTTTTCTGCCTGTTCTGTTGTTTGGAGTTATTTTGGTCGATTAAGCGATAGTAATCTCTGTCAAGGTATTTGCTGATGTTTTATTTTTGTAGTTTAGGGCCTCCAAATTCCATAAAAAAAAACCTGATTGGTGTTCAGAAAAGGCTTAATATGTCCAAAATACATTTATTGATTCAGAAGTTTACATAAAATATTGTATACAAAATGTGGCCCATTTTACACATTAATCAGCTTTAACATTAACTTCCCCTCCCTGCTAGAATTCTGATGCTAAGCAGTGATGTCATAATCATGTGATGTCATAGTCATGTGATGTCACAATGCAGATTGTCAATAAGTGTGCAGTCACATTAGTCTTTCTCTCACACATCCCAGAAGACAGCGTGCAGCAACAGCATATGTAACAGCAGCGAACACACACAAACCAGCAACATACACACAAGTCACCAACATATATACACACAAGTCAGTCAGCCCCAGTTAGTGTTGGTGATCGAGTACCCCTTTCGTAGAAAGGATGGAGTTACTTGGACCCCCCACTCCTGTGGACTCACCAACACGGTCCAGTTAAGGCAATACAGCTTGCTAGTGTTGCCCCGTTAATGGCATTTTAATCGGATTTGTGGGAAAGGCTGAGCTTGATGGGCGCTTCTCTTTTTTCACTCACACTAACACACACCTAGACACATACTTATAGTGTAAGATTTGGAGCACCAGTGTTGCAGGAACCTGTTAGGCACTAATGTCTCAGACAGGTGGATTTAGTCTGTCGTGGTACCTGCCATTAGCGCTCAGTACTATATACTCTTAGTACCTCAGGACAGTCAGAGACAAGAAGTCCAAGTTCCATAAAAAACCTGATTAGTGTTCAAAAAGGCTTAATATACATTTATTGACTCAGAACTTTACATAAAATATTGTACACAAAATGTAGCCTTTTTTTTTAACTTCCCCTCCCTGATAGAATTATGTTGCTAGGCAGTGATGTCATAATGATGACTCTCAATAACAGTGAGCCAACATTCATCTTTCACACATAAAAGGAAGATAACATACAGCTACAGCATACGTAACGAACAGCAGCCAACACACACGCCAATCAGCAACATACATACAAGCAAAACACAACATACATACACACAAATCAGCTACATACATACATGCATATATATCTGATACATACACTCCATGCAAAGTACACATGATTGATTCATTTTTGGGAGCCGTCTGGATTGGATGCGTTTCTTGATGTTTGGTGAAAGTCTGGTAGGAAGATAATCTTTCTTTTCTCTATTGTTTTATTCAAACTTTATCTCTCTTTTACACTTTTTCTGCCTGTTCTGTTGTTTGGAGTTATTTTGGTCGATTAAGCGATAGTAATCTCTGTCAAGGTATTTGCTGATGTTTTATTTTTGTAGTTTAGGGCCTCCAAATTCCATAAAAAAAACCTGATTGGTGTTCAAAAAAGGCTTAATATGTCCAAAATACATTTATTGATTCAGAAGTTTACATAAAATATTGTATACAAAATGTGGCCCTTTTTACACATTAATCAGCTTTAACATTAACTTCCCCTCCCTGCTAGAATTCTGATGCTAAGCAGTGATGTCATAATCATGTGATGTCATAGTCATGTGATGTCACAATGCAGACTGTCAATAAGTGTGCAGTCACATTAGTCTTTCTCTCACACATCCCAGAAGACAGCGTGCAGCAACAGCATATGTAACAGCAGCGAACACACACAAACCAGCAACATACACATACACACAAGTCACCAACATATATACACACAAGTCAGTCAGCCCCAGTTAGTGTTGGTGATCGAGTACCCCTTTTGTAGAAAGGATGGAGTTACCTGGACCCCCCACTCCTGTGGACTCACTACCACGGTCCAGTTAAGGCAATGCAGCTTGCTAGTGTTGCCCCGTTAATGGCATTTTAATCGGCTTTCTGGGAAAGGCTGAGCTTGATGGACGCTTCTCTTTTTTCACTCACACTAACACACACCTAGACACATACTTATAGTGTAAGATTTCGAGCACCAGTGTTGCAGGAACCTGTTAGGCACTAATGTCTCAGACAGGTGGATTTAGTCTGTCGTGGTACCTGCCATTAGCGCTCAGTACTATATACCCTTAGTACCTCAGGACAGTCAGAGACAAGAAGTCCAAGTTCCATAAAAAACCTGATTAGTCTTCAAAAAAGCTTAATATACATTTATTGACTCAGAACTTTACATAAAATATTGTACACAAAATGTAGCCTTTTTTTTTTAACTTCCCCTCCCTGATAGAATTGTGTTGCTAGGCAGTGATGTCATAATGATGACTGCCAGGTGATGTCATAATGCAGACTCTCAATAACAGTGAGCCAACATTCATATTTCACACATCAGAGGAAGATAACATACAGCTACAGCATACGTAACGAACAGCAAGCCAACACACACGCCAATCAGCAACATACATACAAGCAAAACACAACATACATACACACAAATCAGCTACATACATACATGCATATATATATATCTGATACATACACTCCATGCAAAGTACACATGATTGATTCATTTTTGTGAGCCGTCTGGATTGGATGCGTTTCTTGACGTTTGGTGAAAGTCTGGTAGGAAGATAATCTTTCTTTTCTCTATTGTTTTATTCAAACTTTATCTCTCTTTTACACTTTTTCTGCCTGTTCTGTTGTTTGGAGTTATTTTGGTCGATTAAGCGATAGTAATCTCTGTCAAGGTATTTGCTGATGTTTTATTTTTGTAGTTTAGGGCCTCCAAATTCCATAAAAAAAACCTGATTGGTGTTCAGAAAAGGCTTAATATGTCCAAAATACATTTATTGATTCAGAAGCTTACATAAAATATTGTATACAAAATGTGGCCCTTTTTACACATTAATCAGCTTTAACATTAACTTCCCCTCCCTGATAGAATTCTGATGCTAAGCAGTGATGTCATAATCATGTGATGTCATAGTCATGTGATGTCACAATGCAGACTGTCAATAAGTGTGCAGTAACATTAGTCTTTCTCTCACACATCCCAGAAGACAGCGTGCAGCAACAGCATATGTAACAGCAGCGAACACACACAAACCAGCAACATACACATACACACAAGTCACCAACATATATACACACAAGTCAGTCAGGCCCAGTTAGTGTTGGTGATCGAGTACCCCTTTCGTAGAAAGGATGGAGTTACCTGGACCCCCCACTCCTGTGGACTCACCAACACGGTCCAGTTAAGGCAATACAGCTTGCTGGTGTTGCCCCGTTAATGGCATTTTAATCGGATTTCTGGGAAAGGCTGAGCTTGATGGACGCGTCTCTTTTTTCCCTCACACTAACACACACCTAGTCACATACTTATAGTGTAAGATTTGGAGCACCAGTGTTGCAGGAACCTGTTAGGCACTAATGTCTCAGACAGGTGGATTTAGTCTGTCGTGGTACCTGCCATTAGCGCTCAGTACTATATACCCTTAGTACCTCAGGACAGTCAGAGACAAGAAGTCCAAGTTCCATAAAAAACCTGATTAGTGTTCAAAAATGCTTAATATACATTTATTGACTCAGAACTTTACATAAAATATTGTACACAAAATGTAGCCTTTTTTTTTTTTTAACTTCCCCTCCCTCATAGAATTGTGTTGCTAGGCAGTGATGTCATAATGATGACTGCCAGGTGATGTCATAATGCAGACTCTCAATAACAGTGAGGCAACATTCATCTTTCACACATCAGAGGAAGATAACATACAGCTACAGCATACGTAACGAACAGCAGCCAACACACACGCCAATCAGCAACATACATACAAGCAAAACACAACATACATACACACAAATCAGCTACATACATACATGCATATATATATATATATATATATATATATATATATATATATATATATATATATATGATACATACACTCCATGCAAAGTACACATGATTGATTCATTTTTGGGAGCCGTCTGGATTGGATGCGTTTCTTGACGTTTGGTGAAAGTCTGGTAGGAAGATAATCTTTCTTTTCTCTATTGTTTTATTCAAACTTTATCTCTCTTTTACACTTTTTCTGCCTGTTCTGTTGTTTGGAGTTATTTTGGTCGATTAAGCGATAGTAATCTCTGTCAAGGTATTTGCTGATGTTTTATTTTTGTATTTTAGGGCCTCCAAATTCCATAAAAAAAACCTGATTGGTGTTCAGAAAAGGCTTAATATGTCCAAAATACATTTATTGATTCAGAAGTTTACATAAAATATTGTATACAAAATGTGGCCCATTTTACACATTAATCAGCTTTAACATTAACTTCCCCTCCCTGCTAGAATTCTGATGCTAAGCAGTGATGTCATAATCATGTGATGTCATAGTCATGTGATGTCACAATGCAGATTGTCAATAAGTGTGCAGTCACATTAGTCTTTCTCTCACACATCCCAGAAGACAGCGTGCAGCAACAGCATATGTAACAGCAGCGAACACACACAAACCAGCAACATACACACAAGTCACCAACATATATACACACAAGTCAGTCAGCCCCAGTTAGTGTTAGTGATCGAGTACCCCTTTCGTAGAAAGGATGGAGTTACCTGGACCCCCCACTCCTGTGGACTCACCAACACGGTCCAGTTAAGGCAATACAGCTTGCTAGTGTTGCCCCATTTATGGCATTTTAATCGGATTTCTGGGAAAGGCTGAGCTTGATGGACGCTTCTCTTTTTTCACTCACACTAACACACACCTAGACACATACTTATAGTGTAAGATTTGGAGCACCAGTGTTGCAGGAACCTGTTAGGCACTAATGTCTCAGACAGGTGGATTTAGTCTGTCGTGGTACCTGCCATTAGCGCTCAGTACTATATACCCTTAGTACCTCAGGACAGTCAGAGACAAGAAGTCCAAGTTCCATAAAAAACCTGATTAGTGTTCAAAAAGGCTTAATATCCATTTATTGACTCAGAACTTTACATAAAATATTGTACACAAAATGTAGCCTTTTTTTTTAACTTCCCCTCCCTGATAGAATTGTGTTGCTAGGCAGTGATGTCATAATGATGACTCTCAATAACAGTGAGCCAACATTCATCTTTCACACATAAAAGGAAGGTAACATACAGCTACAGCATACGTAACGAACAGCAGCCAACACACACGCCAATCAGCAACATACATACAAGCAAAACACAACATACATACACACAAATCAGCTACATACATACATGCATATATATCTGATACATACACTCCATGCAAAGTACACATGATTGATTCATTTTTGGGAGCCGTCTGGATTGGATGCGTTTCTTGACGTTTGGTGAAAGTCTGGTAGGAAGATAATCTTTCTTTTCTCTATTGTTTTATTCAAACTTTATCTCTCTTTTACACTTTTTCTGCCTGTTCTGTTGTTTGGAGTTATTTTGGTCGATTAAGCGATAGTAATCTCTGTCAAGGTATTTGCTGATGTTTTATTTTTGTAGTTTAGGGCCTCCAAATTCCATAAAAAAAACCTGATTGGTGTTCAGAAAAGGCTTAATATGTCCAAAATACATTTATTGATTCAGAAGTTTACATAAAATATTGTATACAAAATGTGGCCCTTTTTACACATTAATCAGCTTTAACATTAACTTCCCCTCCCTGCTAGAATTCTGATGCTAAGCAGTGATGTCATAATCATGTGATGTCATAGTCATTACCCCCCCTTTGAGGGCCTGCCATAGGCCGACACATACCAGGTTTATGCGGAAATTTCTTATGAAAAGACCGGAGGAAAGCAGGAGCGTGTAGGTCCCGAGCAGGAACCCAAGATCTCTCTTCTGGACCATACCCCTTCCAGTGGACCAGGTAGGAGACGGAGTTCCTAATTTTTTTAGAATCTAAAATAGACTGCACCTCATATTCCACCTGGGAATCAAAGACAACAGGACGAGGACGGTGAGTCAATCGGGTAAAGCGGTTACAGGTGAGAGGTTTGAGCAGAGAAACATGAAAAACCCTGGGTATCCTAAGGGAGGGGGGAAGAATTAATTTATAAGCGACCGGGTTGATTTTGCAACGAATTCGAAAAGGGCCGATATAACGGGGGGCAAATTTCATAGACGAAACTTTAAGCCTAAGGTTCTTAGTGGAGAGCCATACCCTATCGCCATTCATAAAGGAGGGACCCAAACGGCGACGCCGATCCGCATAACGCTTATACTTGTGAGCAGCATCAACCAGAGAACGGCGCACCCCGTCCCAAACTAACGGTAATTGTTTTACATATAGGTCTACGGCCGGAACTTGAGAAGGAGCGAAAGAAGAAGGCAAAGAAGAAGGGTGAAAACTATAGTTACAGAAAAAAGGACTAATCTTGGAGGACTCGTGAACAGTATTATTCCTAGCGAACTCAGCCCAAGGTAGAAGTAAAGCCCAATCATCCTGGTGTTCATTAATAAAAAGACGTAAAAATTGCTCAAGCGTCTGGTTGGTTCTTTCCATGATACCGTTAGTTTGGGGGTGGTAGGCAGAAGAAAAGGCTAGGGAAACACCCAGAGAGGCACAGAAGGTCCTCCAAAACAGAGCTGTGAATTTCACCCCCCGATCAGACACAACCTGGAGCGGGAGACCATGCAGACGAACGACATGGTTGATAAACACAGGAACTAACTCCGGGGCCGAGGGCAATTTGGGGAGGGGAACAAAAGGAGCCATTTTAGAAAATCGGTCGACTACTACCCAAACGACGGTGAAGCCCTGGGAAGGGGGAAGATCCACAACAAAATCCATGGCTAAATGTGACCACGGGCGGGAGGGTACGGGCAAGGGTTGAAGTAACCCCGAGGGCTTGACATGAGAGTTTTTAGCAGTAGCACACCTAGTACACGCGGCGACAAAATCAAAGCAGTCAATATGCATAGTAGGCCACCAGAACTGTCTACGAATGAACCGAAAGGTTCGCTGGGCATTAGGGTGACCTGAGGTTAAGGACGCATGACCCCAGGACATAACGTGTTCCCTCTCCCACTCCGGCACAAACAGGGTGTCCATGGGCCATTTACTGTGGACAGGAGCTTTAGATTGAGTTGCGAGAATACGGGAGACCAAAGTAGAAAATAGATGAGTGGAGACGGAGGCAATAATCTGAGAAGGAGGGATAATAGGTTCAGGTTCAGACTTGGAGTCTCGGTCGGAGACAAACTGCCTGGATAACGCATCCGCTTTGACATTTCTTGATCCAGGCCGGTATGAAATGACAAACAAAAATCTGGAAAGGAATAATGACCACCTGGCCTGTCTAGGGTTCAGTCTTTTAGCGTGACTAAAATATTCCAGGTTCTTGTGGTCGGTCAAAATTGTGATAGGATTCCTCGCCCCTTCCAGAAGGTGTCTCCACTCCTGAAGAGCCATAACAATACCTAAAAGTTCACGGTTACCTACATCATAATTCATCTCAGCAGGAGAAAATTTTTTTGAGAAAAAGGCGCACGGATGAAGCCTGTCATTGAAGTCCTTCCTCTGAGAAAGGACTGCTCCAACTCCCACTTCAGAGGCATCAACCTCCACAATAAACGGTTTAGAGGCATCTGGATGACGCAAAATCGGGGCAGAAGCAAAGGCCTTCTTAAGGTGGGCAAAGGCCAGGACAGCTTCCCTAGACCAATTCTTGCAGTCGGCACCTTTCTTGGTCATGTTGGTTAGAGGGACTACAATCTTGGAAAAGTTCTGAATGAATTTTCTGTAATAGTTCGCAAAACCTAAAAATCGTTGAAGGGGCCGTAAAGCCTGAGGTTGAGGCCAATCTGAAATCGCCGCAAGTTTAGTAGGATCCATTTCAAAGCCCGATGCGGAAATGATGAAACCCAGGAAGGAGACTCGGGGAACTTCGAACTGGCACTTCTCAAGTTTGGCGTAGAGACGATGCTGGCGCAGGCGCTGTAGGACGATATGAACGTGAAGGCGATGAGACTGTATATCAGAGGAATGAATAAGGATATCATCTAAACAGACGATAACAAACTGAAGGGAGATATCGCGGAATATGTCATTAACAAACTCCGGGAACACAGCGGGAGCATTGCATAGTCCAAAGGGCATGACCGTATATTCATAGTGGCCCATACGTGTGTTAAAGGCCGTCTTCCATTCATCGCCTTTACGTATCCGAACTAAATTGTACGCTCCCCTGAGATCCAGTTTCGTGAAAACAGTGGAACCCCGCAATCGGTCAAACAATTCCGGAATGAGGGGCAACGGGTATTTGTTCTTGACCGTGATACGATTCAAGCCCCGGTAGTCGATACAAGGTCTTAAGCCCCCGTCCTTTTTCTCCACAAAGAAAAATCCGGCACCGGCAGGAGAGGTAGATTTTCTGATGAATCCTCTTTCTAAATTATCTTTAATGTACTCCTCAAGCGCTTGAGACTCAGGCAATGACAAAGGATAAATACGACCTCGCGGTGGAAGTGTCCCGGGCAAAAGTTCGATAGGACAATCGTAAGGTCTGTGTGGAGGTAAAACCTCTGCTTGCTTTTTATCGAACACGTCCTTGATTTCAGAATACGCCAAGGGTATCGGCAAGGCAGAAACAGAACGAATGGGGGTGGTGGTAGAAAGACATCGTTGGGAACAGTCCGAACCCCAACCTAGGATGTCTCCAGTGGACCACTTGATGGTCGGGTTATGGACGCGGAGCCAAGGAAGTCCTAGAACCATAGGGCAGGAGGGGGATGAAATGATATGGAAGGATATGGTTTCACGATGGAACAGGCCCACGGACAAAAGCAACGGAGACGTCTGGTGCGTGATGAAGGAGGGTTGAAGGGGTCGGCCGTCAATGGCCGAGACGGCAATAGGAGGGTGTACTTGGACGAGAGGTATCTTCTGGAGGAGGGCAAAGGATTTATCAATGAATGAACCAGCGGCCCCAGAGTCAATCATGGCGGAGACTGAAACCTTTCCTCAATCCCATTCCAGCGAAGCAGGAACAAGTAAATTGTTACAAAATGTAGGAGCTGTACTAAGCTCACCCGGACAAGGCTCCTTTACTTGGTCCGGGTGCAAGCGTTTCCCGCTTTACTGGGACAAGTGCGAACAAAATGGCCCTTAAGGCCACAGTAGAAACAAAGTCCCTCTGATCTACGGCGAGTTCTTTCCATGGTGGATAGTCTGGTGGCTCCCAACTGCATGGGTTCTTCAGAGGATTCAGAAGACAAAGAAAGATTCGAAGGAGAGAGGGAGCGTACTTGATGAGTAAAACTGCGTTCACGTTTCATGGCCTTTTGCGACAAACGTTCTCGGATCCGATTATCCAGCTTGAGTGTCAAGGCGACAAATTCATCCAATACAGTAGGATGATCCCGGGTGGAAAGTTTGTCTTTAAGCCGTTCCGATAAGCCATCGTAGAAGGCCGCGATAAGAGCTTCGTCGGACCAATTAACCTCAGCTGCAAGAGTCTTAAACTCAACAGCATATTCAGCGACCGAACGGGAGCCCTGGGTGGTATGAAGCAGAGACAAGGACGCCGAAGCAGCTTTACCTGGGGTGTCGAAAGTCTTCCGGAAGGCCGAAATGAAGGCAGAGCAGTTATACACAAGAGGAGAGTCCCTCTCCCACAAGGGAGAAGCCCAGGCTAGGGCCTTGCCAGATAACAAGGAAATCAGGTATCCCACTTTGGCTCTTTCCGAAGGAAACAAGTGAGGAGTTAGTTCGAATTGAATGGAGCACTGGTTAAGGAAGCCCCGGCAGGCCTCCGGTTCCCCATGGTAGCGAGCGGGAGCTGGGAGTTTCACAGACGAGGGAACGGAGGAAGTCCCGGTGTTCGCAGCAGGAGGAGAAGTCACGACCGGAGAGGAAGGGGAGGAAGCAGACGGAGAACCCCCGGAGCCAGGATCAGATCTGGCCACCAAAACATGAATAGCCCGGGCCATTTGGTCTAAGGTGTCCTGTATGCTGGAGAAACGGACTTCATGGGAATCCAGCCGTTGTCCGTGGGTGGAGAGTACCTTGCCAAGCTCAGATGGAGAAGGATAGTCGGACGAGCCAGGGGTGTGATACACGGAGCAGGATAGTCAGACAAGCCAGGGGTCAAAACCAGAGATCTCAAGCAAAGGTACCGAATCGTGGAGCAAGGGAGAGTCAGGCAAGCCGAAGGTCAAAAACAGGAAACAAGATGCACGAGCTAGATACACAAACTGAAGACCACAACAGGGTGCTTGTGAAAGGCACAGCCGGCTTTTAAAACTGGCGCCATTCCACAAGCCCCTCCCGGACCAGAACCAAAACCACGCCCCCCAGCCGTCCATCATTCCTCCTGCAACGTGCAGCGTGCCCGGGAGGCGGACCGACGACCGGAGGACGGGTAAGTACACAGGCTCCGGGAACTACTGTTCCCGGGGCCGAATCCTCCCCGTGTCCCAATACCTCGGGCGGAGGGTCGTCCGCTGTCCGGGGAGATGTTTTCCCGGGACCTGCGGACAACCCTTCGCCCGCTACTAGTGCCGGCGTACGGGAACCGTGGCCAGACCTCCTCCCGGCGGCGTCCGGAGCCGGGATAGAGACACTCCCGGCGGCGCCTGGAGCCGGGACAGTGACAATGTCATAATCATGTGATGTCATAGTCATGTGATGTCACAATGCAGACCGTCAATAAGTGTGCAGTCACATTAGTCTTTCTCTCACACATCCCAGAAGACAGCGTGCAGCAACAGCATATGTAACAGCAGCGAACACACACAAACCAGCAACATACACATACACACAAGTCACCAACATATATACACACAAGTCAGTCAGCCCCAGTTAGTGTTGGTGATCGAGTACCCCTTTCGTAGAAAGGATGGAGTTACCTGGACCCCCCACTCCTGTGGACTCACCAACACGGTCCAGTTAAGGCAATACAGCTTGCTAGTGTTGCCCCGTTAATGGCATTTTAATCGGATTTCTGGGAAAGGCTGAGCTTGATGGACGCTTCTCTTTTTTCACTCACACTAACACACACCTAGACACATACTTATAGTGTAAGATTTGGAGCACCAGTGTTGCAGGAACCTGTTAGGCACTAATGTTTCAGACAGGTGGATTTAGTCTGTCATGGTACCTGCCATTAGCGCTCAGTACTATATACCCTTAGTACCTCAGGACAGTCAGAGACAAGAAGTCCAAGTTCCATAAAAAACCTGATTAGTGTTCAAAAAGGCTTAATATACATTTATTGACTCAGAACTTTACATAAAATATTGTATACAAAATGTAGCCTTTTTTTTTTTTTTTTTTAACTTCCCCTCCCTGATAGAATTGTGTTGCTAGGCAGTGATGTCATAATGATGACTGCCAGGCGATGTCATAATGCAGACTCTCAATAACAGTGAGCCAACATTCATCTTTCACACATCAGAGGAAGATAACATACAGCTACAGCATACGCAACGAACAGCAGCCAACACACACGCCAATCAGCAACATACATTCAAGCAAAACACAACATACATACACACAAATCAGCTACATACATACATGCATATATATATATATATATATGATACATACACTCCATGCAAAGTACACATGATTGATTCATTTTTGGGAGCCGTCTGGATTGGATGTGTTTCTTGACGTTTGGTGAAAGTCTGGTAGGAAGATAATCTTGCTTTTCTCTATTGTTTTATTCAAACTTTATCTCTCTTTTACACTTTTTCTGCCTGTTCTGTTGTTTGGCGTTATTTTGGTCGATTAAGCAATAGACAGTTAAGGCAATAAAGCTTGCTAGTGTTGCCCCGTTAATGGCATTTTAATTGGATTTCTGGGAAAGGCTGAGCTTGATGGACGCTTCTCTTTTTTCACTCACACTAACACACACCTAGACACATACTTATAGTGTAAGATTTGGAGCACCAGTGTTGCAGGAACCTGTTAGGCACTAATGTCTCAGACAGGTGGATTTAGTCTGTCGTGGTACCTGCCATTAGCGCTCAGTACTATATACCCTTAGTACCTCAGGACAGTCAGAGACAAGAAGTCCAAGTTCCATAAAAAACCTGATTAGTGTTCAAAAAGGCTTAATATACATTTATTGACTCAGAACTTTACATAAAATATTGTACACAAAATGTAGCCTTTTTATTTTAACTTCCCCTCCCTGATAGAATTGTGTTGCTAGGCAGTGATGTCATAATGATGACTGCCAGGTGATGTCATAATACAGACTCTCAATAACAGTGAGCCAACATTCATCTTTCACACATCAGAGGAAGATAACATACAGCTACAGCATACGTAACGAACAGCAGCCAACACACACGCCAATCAGCAACATACATACAAGCAAAACACAACATACATACACACAAATCAGCTACATACATACATGCATATATATATATATATCTGATACATACACTCCATGCAAAGTACACATGATTAATTCATTTTTGGGAGCCGTCTGGATTGGATGCGTTTCTTGACGTTTGGTGAAAGTCTGGTAGGAAGATAATCTTTCTTTTCTCTATTGTTTTATTCAAACTTTATCTCTCTTTTACACTTTTTCTGCCTGTTCTGTTGTTTGGAGTTATTTTGGTCGATTAAGCGATAGTAATCTCTGTCAAGGTATTTGCTGATGTTTTATTTTTGTAGTTTAGGGCCTCCAAATTCCATAAAAAAAAACCTGATTGGTGTTCAGAAAAGGCTTAATATGTCCAAAATACATTTATTGATTCAGAAGTTTACATAAAATATTGTATACAAAATGTGGCCCATTTTACACATTAATCAGCTTTAACATTAACTTCCCCTCCCTGCTAGAATTCTGATGCTAAGCAGTGATGTCATAATCATGTGATGTCATAGTCATGTGATGTCACAATGCAGATTGTCAATAAGTGTGCAGTCACATTAGTCTTTCTCTCACACATCCCAGAAGACAGCGTGCAGCAACAGCATATGTAACAGCAGCGAACACACACAAACCAGCAACATACACACAAGTCACCAACATATATACACACAAGTCAGTCAGCCCCAGTTAGTGTTAGTGATCGAGTACCCCTTTCGTAGAAAGGATGGAGTTACCTGGACCCCCCACTCCTGTGGACTCACCAACACGGTCCAGTTAAGGCAATACAGCTTGCTAGTGTTGCCCCATTTATGGCATTTTAATCGGATTTCTGGGAAAGGCTGAGCTTGATGGACGCTTCTCTTTTTTCACTCACACTAACACACACCTAGACACATACTTATAGTGTAAGATTTGGAGCACCAGTGTTGCAGGAACCTGTTAGGCACTAATGTCTCAGACAGGTGGATTTAGTCTGTCGTGGTACCTGCCATTAGCGCTCAGTACTATATACCCTTAGTACCTCAGGACAGTCAGAGACAAGAAGTCCAAGTTCCATAAAAAACCTGATTAGTGTTCAAAAAGGCTTAATATCCATTTATTGACTCAGAACTTTACATAAAATATTGTACACAAAATGTAGCCTTTTTTTTTAACTTCCCCTCCCTGATAGAATTGTGTTGCTAGGCAGTGATGTCATAATGATGACTCTCAATAACAGTGAGCCAACATTCATCTTTCACACATAAAAGGAAGGTAACATACAGCTACAGCATACGTAACGAACAGCAGCCAACACACACGCCAATCAGCAACATACATACAAGCAAAACACAACATACATACACACAAATCAGCTACATACATACATGCATATATATCTGATACATACACTCCATGCAAAGTACACATGATTGATTCATTTTTGGGAGCCGTCTGGATTGGATGCGTTTCTTGACGTTTGGTGAAAGTCTGGTAGGAAGATAATCTTTCTTTTCTCTATTGTTTTATTCAAACTTTATCTCTCTTTTACACTTTTTCTGCCTGTTCTGTTGTTTGGAGTTATTTTGGTCGATTAAGCGATAGTAATCTCTGTCAAGGTATTTGCTGATGTTTTATTTTTGTAGTTTAGGGCCTCCAAATTCCATAAAAAAAACCTGATTGGTGTTCAGAAAAGGCTTAATATGTCCAAAATACATTTATTGATTCAGAAGTTTACATAAAATATTGTATACAAAATGTGGCCCTTTTTACACATTAATCAGCTTTAACATTAACTTCCCCTCCCTGCTAGAATTCTTATGCTAAGCAGTGATGTCATAATCATGTGATGTCATAGTCATTACCCCCCCTTTGAGGGCCTGCCATAGGCCGACACATACCAGGTTTATGCGGAAATTTCTTATGAAAAGACCGGAGGAAAGCAGGAGCGTGTAGGTCCCGAGCAGGAACCCAAGATCTCTCTTCTGGACCATACCCCTTCCAGTGGACCAGGTAGGAGACGGAGTTCCTAATTTTTTTAGAATCTAAAATAGACTGCACCTCATATTCCACCTGGGAATCAAAGACAACAGGACGAGGACGGTGAGTCAATCGGGTAAAGCGGTTACAGGTGAGAGGTTTGAGCAGAGAAACATGAAAAACCCTGGGTATCCTAAGGGAGGGGGGAAGAATTAATTTATAAGCGACCGGGTTGATTTTGCAACGAATTCGAAAAGGGCCGATATAACGGGGGGCAAATTTCATAGACGAAACTTTAAGCCTAAGGTTCTTAGTGGAGAGCCATACCCTATCGCCATTCATAAAGGAGGGACCCAAACGGCGACGCCGATCCGCATAACGCTTATACTTGTGAGCAGCATCAACCAGAGAACGGCGCACCCCGTCCCAAACTAACGGTAATTGTTTTACATATAGGTCTACGGCCGGAACTTGAGAAGGAGCGAAAGAAGAAGGCAAAGAAGAAGGGTGAAAACTATAGTTACAGAAAAAAGGACTAATCTTGGAGGACTCGTGAACAGTATTATTCCTAGCGAACTCAGCCCAAGGTAGAAGTAAAGCCCAATCATCCTGGTGTTCATTAATAAAAAGACGTAAAAATTGCTCAAGCGTCTGGTTGGTTCTTTCCATGATACCGTTAGTTTGGGGGTGGTAGGCAGAAGAAAAGGCTAGGGAAACACCCAGAGAGGCACAGAAGGTCCTCCAAAACAGAGCTGTGAATTTCACCCCCCGATCAGACACAACCTGGAGCGGGAGACCATGCAGACGAACGACATGGTTGATAAACACAGGAACTAACTCCGGGGCCGAGGGCAATTTGGGGAGGGGAACAAAATGAGCCATTTTAGAAAATCGGTCGACTACTACCCAAACGACGGTGAAGCCCTGGGAAGGGGGAAGATCCACAACAAAATCCATGGCTAAATGTGACCACGGGCGGGAGGGTACGGGCAAGGGTTGAAGTAACCCCGAGGGCTTGACATGAGAGTTTTTAGCAGTAGCACACCTAGTACACGCGGCGACAAAATCAAAGCAGTCAATATGCATAGTAGGCCACCAGAACTGTCTACGAATGAACCGAAAGGTTCGCTGGGCATTAGGGTGACCTGAGGTTAAGGACGCATGACCCCAGGACATAACGTGTTCCCTCTCCCACTCCGGCACAAACAGGGTGTCCATGGGCCATTTACTGTGGACAGGAGCTTTAGATTGAGTTGCGAGAATACGGGAGACCAAAGTAGAAAATAGATGAGTGGAGACGGAGGCAATAATCTGAGAAGGAGGGATAATAGGTTCAGGTTCAGACTTGGAGTCTCGGTCGGAGACAAACTGCCTGGATAACGCATCCGCTTTGACATTTCTTGATCCAGGCCGGTATGAAATGACAAACAAAAATCTGGAAAGGAATAATGACCACCTGGCCTGTCTAGGGTTCAGTCTTTTAGCGTGACTAAGATATTCCAGGTTCTTGTGGTCGGTCAAAATTGTGATAGGATTCCTCGCCCCTTCCAGAAGGTGTCTCCACTCCTGAAGAGCCATAACAATACCTAAAAGTTCACGGTTACCTACATCATAATTCATCTCAGCAGGAGAAAATTTTTTTGAGAAAAAGGCGCACGGATGAAGCCTGTCATTGAAGTCCTTCCTCTGAGAAAGGACTGCTCCAACTCCCACTTCAGAGGCATCAACCTCCACAATAAACGGTTTAGAGGCATCTGGATGACGCAAAATCGGGGCAGAAGCAAAGGCCTTCTTAAGGTGGGCAAAGGCCAGGACAGCTTCCCTAGACCAATTCTTGCAGTCGGCACCTTTCTTGGTCATGTTGGTTAGAGGGACTACAATCTTGGAAAAGTTCTGAATGAATTTTCTGTAATAGTTCGCAAAACCTAAAAATCGTTGAAGGGGCCGTAAAGCCTGAGGTTGAGGCCAATCTGAAATCGCCGCAAATTTAGTAGGATCCATTTCAAAGCCCGATGCGGAAATGATGAAACCCAGGAAGGAGACTCGGGGAACTTCGAACTGCCACTTCTCAAGTTTGGCGTAGAGACGATGCTGGCGCAGGCGCTGTAGGACGATATGAACGTGAAGGCGATGAGACTGTATATCAGAGGAATGAATAAGGATATCATCTAAACAGACGATAACAAACTGAAGGGAGATATCGCGGAATATGTCATTAACAAACTCCGGGAACACAGCGGGAGCATTGCATAGTCCAAAGGGCATGACCGTATATTCATAGTGGCCCATACGTGTGTTAAAGGCCGTCTTCCATTCATCGCCTTTACGTATCCGAACTAAATTGTACGCTCCCCTGAGATCCAGTTTCGTGAAAACAGTGGAACCCCGCAATCGGTCAAACAATTCCGGAATGAGGGGCAACGGGTATTTGTTCTTGACCGTGATACGATTCAAGCCCCGGTAGTCGATACAAGGTCTTAAGCCCCCGTCCTTTTTCTCCACAAAGAAAAATCCGGCACCGGCAGGAGAGGTAGATTTTCTGATGAATCCTCTTTCTAAATTATCTTTAATGTACTCCTCAAGCGCTTGAGACTCAGGCAATGACAAAGGATAAATACGACCTCGCGGTGGAAGTGTCCCGGGCAAAAGTTCGATAGGACAATCGTAAGGTCTGTGTGGAGGTAAAACCTCTGCTTGCTTTTTATCGAACACGTCCTTGATTTCAGAATACGCCAAGGGTATCGGCAAGGCAGAAACAGAACGAATGGGGGTGGTGGTAGAAAGACATCGTTGGGAACAGTCCGAACCCCAACCTAGGATGTCTCCAGTGGACCACTTGATGGTCGGGTTATGGACGCGGAGCCAAGGAAGTCCTAGAACCATAGGGCAGGAGGGGGATGAAATGATATGGAAGGATATGGTTTCACGATGGAACAGGCCCACGGACAAAAGCAACGGAGACGTCTGGTGCGTGATGAAGGAGGGTTGAAGGGGTCGGCCGTCAATGGCCGAGACGGCAATAGGAGGATGTACTTGGACGAGAGGTATCTTCTGGAGGAGGGCAAAGGATTTATCAATGAATGAACCAGCGGCCCCAGAGTCAATCATGGCGGAGACTGAAACCTTTCCTCCATCCCATTCCAGCGAAGCAGGAACAAGTAAATTGTTACAAAATGTAGGAGCTGTACTAAGCTCACCCGGACAAGGCTCCTTTACTTGGTCCGGGTGCAAGCGTTTCCCGCTTTACTGGGACAAGTGCGAACAAAATGGCCCTTAAGGCCACAGTAGAAACAAAGTCCCTCTGATCTACGGCGAGTTCTTTCCATGGTGGATAGTCTGGTGGCTCCCAACTGCATGGGTTCTTCAGAGGATTCAGAAGACATAGAAAGATTCGAAGGAGAGAGGGAGCGTACTTGATGAGTAAAACTGCGTTCACGTTTCATGGCCTTTTGCGACAAACGTTCTCGGATCCGATTATCCAGCTTGAGTGTCAAGGCGACAAATTCATCCAATACAGCAGGATGATCCCGGGTGGAAAGTTTGTCTTTAAGCCGTTCCGATAAGCCATCGTAGAAGGCCGCGATAAGAGCTTCGTCGGACCAATTAACCTCAGCTGCAAGAGTCTTAAACTCAACAGCATATTCAGCGACCGAACGGGAGCCCTGGGTGGTATGAAGCAGAGACAAGGACGCCGAAGCAGCTTTACCTGGGGTGTCGAAAGTCTTCCGGAAGGCCGAAATGAAGGCAGAGCAGTTATACACAAGAGGAGAGTCCCTCTCCCACAAGGGAGAAGCCCAGGCTAGGGCCTTGCCAGATAACAAGGAAATCAGGTATCCCACTTTGGCTCTTTCCGAAGGAAACAAGTGAGGAGTTAGTTCGAATTGAATGGAGCACTGGTTAAGGAAGCCCCGGCAGGCCTCCGGTTCCCCATGGTAGCGAGCGGGAGCTGGGAGTTTCACAGACGAGGGAACGGAGGAAGTCCCGGTGTTCGCAGCAGGAGGAGAAGTCACGACCGGAGAGGAAGGGGAGGAAGCAGACGGAGAACCCCCGGAGCCAGGATCAGATCTGGCCACCAAAACATGAATAGCCCGGGCCATTTGGTCTAAGGTGTCCTGTATGCTGGAGAAACGGACTTCATGGGAATCCAGCCGTTGTCCGTGGGTGGAGAGTACCTTGCCAAGCTCAGATGGAGAAGGATAGTCGGACGAGCCAGGGGTGTGATACACGGAGCAGGATAGTCAGACAAGCCAGGGGTCAAAACCAGAGATCTCAAGCAAAGGTACCGAATCGTGGAGCAAGGGAGAGTCAGGCAAGCCGAAGGTCAAAAACAGGAAACAAGATGCACGAGCTAGATACACAAACTGAAGACCACAACAGGGTGCTTGTGAAAGGCACAGCCGGCTTTTAAAACTGGCGCCATTCCACAAGCCCCTCCCGGACCAGAACCAAAACCACGCCCCCCAGCCGTCCATCATTCCTCCTGCAACGTGCAGCGTGCCCGGGAGGCGGACCGACGACCGGAGGACGGGTAAGTACACAGGCTCCGGGAACTACTGTTCCCGGGGCCGAATCCTCCCCGTGTCCCAATACCTCGGGCGGAGGGTCGTCCGCTGTCCGGGGAGATGTTTTCCCGGGACCTGCGGACAACCCTTCGCCCGCTACTAGTGCCGGCGTACGGGAACCGTGGCCAGACCTCCTCCCGGCGGCGTCCGGAGCCGGGATAGAGACACTCCCGGCGGCGCCTGGAGCCGGGACAGTGACAATGTCATAATCATGTGATGTCATAGTCATGTGATGTCACAATGCAGACCGTCAATAAGTGTGCAGTCACATTAGTCTTTCTCTCACACATCCCAGAAGACAGCGTGCAGCAACAGCATATGTAACAGCAGCGAACACACACAAACCAGCAACATACACATACACACAAGTCACCAACATATATACACACAAGTCAGTCAGCCCCAGTTAGTGTTGGTGATCGAGTACCCCTATCGTAGAAAGGATGGAGTTACCTGGACCCCCCACTCCTGTGGACTCACCAACACGGTCCAGTTAAGGCAATACAGCTTGCTAGTGTTGCCCCGTTAATGGCATTTTAATCGGATTTCTGGGAAAGGCTGAGCTTGATGGACGCTTCTCTTTTTTCACTCACACTAACACACACCTAGACACATACTTATAGTGTAAGATTTGGAGCACCAGTGTTGCAGGAACCTGTTAGGCACTAATGTTTCAGACAGGTGGATTTAGTCTGTCATGGTACCTGCCATTAGCGCTCAGTACTATATACCCTTAGTACCTCAGGACAGTCAGAGACAAGAAGTCCAAGTTCCATAAAAAACCTGATTAGTGTTCAAAAAGGCTTAATATCCATTTATTGACTCAGAACTTTACATAAAATATTGTATACAAAATGTAGCCTTTTTTTTTTTTTAACTTCCCCTCCCTGATAGAATTGTGTTGCTAGGCAGTGATGTCATAATGATGACTGCCAGGCGATGTCATAATGCAGACTCTCAATAACAGTGAGCCAACATTCATCTTTCACACATCAGAGGAAGATAACATACAGCTACAGCATACGCAACGAACAGCAGCCAACACACACGCCAATCAGCAACATACATTCAAGCAAAACACAACATACATACACACAAATCAGCTACATACATACATGCATATATATATATATATATATGATACATACACTCCATGCAAAGTACACATGATTGATTCATTTTTGGGAGCCGTCTGGATTGGATGCGTTTCTTGACGTTTGGTGAAAGTCTGGTAGGAAGATAATCTTTCTTTTCTCTACTGTTTTATTCAAACTTTATCTCTCTTTTACACTTTTTCTGCCTGTTCTGTTGTTTGGAGTTATTTTGGTCGATTAAGCGATAGTAATCTCTGTCAAGGTATTTGCTGATGTTTTATTTTTGTAGTTTAGGGCCTCCAAATTCCATAAAAAAAACCTGATTGGTGTTCAAAAAAGGCTTAATATGTCCAAAATACATTTATTGATTCAGAAGTTTACATAAAATATTGTATACAAAATGTGGCCCTTTTTACACATTAATCAGCTTTAACATTAACTTCCCCTCCCTGCTAGAATTCTGATGCTAAGCAGTGATGTCATAATCATGTGATGTCATAGTCATGTGATGTCACAATGCAGACTGTCAATAAGTGTGCAGTCACATTAGTCTTTCTCTCACACATCCCAGAAGACAGCGTGCAGCAACAGCATATGTAACAGCAGCGAACACACACAAACCAGCAACATACACATACACACAAGTCACCAACATATATACACACAAGTCAGTCAGCCCCAGTTAGTGTTGGTGATCGAGTACCCCTTTTGTAGAAAGGATGGAGTTACCTGGACCCCCCACTCCTGTGGACTCACTACCACGGTCCAGTTAAGGCAATGCAGCTTGCTAGTGTTGCCCCGTTAATGGCATTTTAATCGGCTTTCTGGGAAAGGCTGAGCTTGATGGACGCTTCTCTTTTTTCACTCACACTAACACACACCTAGACACATACTTATAGTGTAAGATTTCGAGCACCAGTGTTGCAGGAACCTGTTAGGCACTAATGTCTCAGACAGGTGGATTTAGTCTGTCGTGGTACCTGCCATTAGCGCTCAGTACTATATACCCTTAGTACCTCAGGACAGTCAGAGACAAGAAGTCCAAGTTCCATAAAAAACCTGATTAGTCTTCAAAAAAGCTTAATATACATTTATTGACTCAGAACTTTACATAAAATATTGTACACAAAATGTAGCCTTTTTTTTTTAACTTCCCCTCCCTGATAGAATTGTGTTGCTAGGCAGTGATGTCATAATGATGACTGCCAGGTGATGTCATAATGCAGACTCTCAATAACAGTGAGCCAACATTCATATTTCACACATCAGAGGAAGATAACATACAGCTACAGCATACGTAACGAACAGCAAGCCAACACACACGCCAATCAGCAACATACATACAAGCAAAACACAACATACATACACACAAGTCAGCTACATACATACATGCATTTATATATATATATCTGATACATACACTCCATGCAAAGTACACATGATTGATTCATTTTTGGGAGCCGTCTGGATTGGATGCGTTTCTTGACGTTTGGTGAAAGTCTGGTAGGAAGATAATCTTTCTTTTCTCTACTGTTTTATTCAAACTTTATCTCTCTTTTACACTTTTTTTGCCTGTTCTGTTGTTTGGAGTTATTTGGTCGATTAAGCGATAGTAATCTCTGTCAAGGTATTTGCTGATGTTTTATTTTTGTTGTTTAGGGCCTCCAAATTCCATAAAAAAAACCTGATTGGTGTTCAGAAAAGGCTTAATATGTCCAAAATACATTTATTGATTCAGAAGTTTACATAAAATATTGTATACAAAATGTGGCCCTTTTTACACATTAATCAGCTTTAACATTAACATCCCCTCCCTGCTAGAATTCTGATGCTAAGCAGTGATGTCATAATCATGTGATGTCATAGTCATGTGATGTCACAATGCAGACTGTCAATAAGTGTGCAGTCACATTAGTCTTTCTCTCACACATCCCAGAAGATAGCGTGCAGCAACATCATATGTAACAGCAGCGAACACACAAACCAGCAACATACACATACACACAAGTCACCAACATATATACACACAAGTCAGTCAGCCCCAGTTAGTGTGGGTGATCGAGTACCCCTTTCGTAGAAAGGATGGAGTTACCTGGACCCCCCACTCCTGTGGACTCACCAACACGGTCCAGTTAAGGCAATACAGCTTGCTAGTGTTGCCCCGTTAATGGCATTTTAATCGGATTTGTGGGAAAGGCTGAGCTTGATGGGCGCTTCTCTTTTTTCACTCACACTAACACACACCTAGACACATACTTATAGTGTAAGATTTGGAGCACCAGTGTTGCAGGAACCTGTTAGGCACTAATGTCTCAGACAGGTGGATTTAGTCTGTCGTGGTACCTGCCATTAGCGCTCAGTACTATATACTCTTAGTACCTCAGGACAGTCAGAGACAAGAAGTCCAAGTTCCATAAAAAACCTGATTAGTGTTCAAAAAGGCTTAATATACATTTATTGACTCAGAACTTTACATAAAATATTGTACACAAAATGTAGCCTTTTTTTTTTAACTTCCCCTCCCTGATAGAATTGTGTTGCTAGGCAGTGATGTCATAATGACTCTCAATAACAGTGAGCCAACATTCATCTTTCACACATAAAAGGAAGATAACATACAGCTACAGCATACGTAACGAACAGCAGCCAACACACACGCCAATCAGCAACATACATACAAGCAAAACACAACATACATACACACAAATCAGCTACATACATACATGCATATATATCTGATACATACACTCCATGCAAAGTACACGATTGATTCATTTTTGGGAGCCGTCTGGATTGGATGCGTTTCTTGATGTTTGGTGAAAGTCTGGTAGGAAGATAATCTTTCTTTTCTCTATTGTTTTATTCAAACTTTATCTCTCTTTTACACTTTTTCTGCCTGTTCTGTTGTTTGGAGTTATTTTGGTCGATTAAGCGATAGTAATCTCTGTCAAGGTATTTGCTGATGTTTTATTTTTGTAGTTTAGGGCCTCCAAATTCCATAAAAAAAACCTGATTGGTGTTCAAAAAAGGCTTAATATGTCCAAAATACATTTATTGATTCAGAAGTTTACATAAAATATTGTATACAAAATGTGGCCCTTTTTACACATTAATCAGCTTTAACATTAACTTCCCCTCCCTGCTAGAATTCTGATGCTAAGCAGTGATGTCATAATCATGTGATGTCATAGTCATGTGATGTCACAATGCAGACTGTCAATAAGTGTGCAGTCACATTAGTCTTTCTCTCACACATCCCAGAAGACAGCGTGCAGCAACAGCATATGTAACAGCAGCGAACACACACAAACCAGCAACATACACATACACACAAGTCACCAACATATATACACACAAGTCAGTCAGCCCCAGTTAGTGTTGGTGATCGAGTACCCCTTTTGTAGAAAGGATGGAGTTACCTGGACCCCCCACTCCTGTGGACTCACTACCACGGTCCAGTTAAGGCAATGCAGCTTGCTAGTGTTGCCCCGTTAATGGCATTTTAATCGGCTTTCTGGGAAAGGCTGAGCTTGATGGACGCTTCTCTTTTTTCACTCACACTAACACACACCTAGACACATACTTATAGTGTAAGATTTCGAGCACCAGTGTTGCAGGAACCTGTTAGGCACTAATGTCTCAGACAGGTGGATTTAGTCTGTCGTGGTACCTGCCATTAGCGCTCAGTACTATATACCCTTAGTACCTCAGGACAGTCAGAGACAAGAAGTCCAAGTTCCATAAAAAACCTGATTAGTCTTCAAAAAAGCTTAATATACATTTATTGACTCAGAACTTTACATAAAATATTGTACACAAAATGTAGCCTTTTTTTTTTAACTTCCCCTCCCTGATAGAATTGTGTTGCTAGGCAGTGATGTCATAATGATGACTGCCAGGTGATGTCATAATGCAGACTCTCAATAACAGTGAGCCAACATTCATATTTCACACATCAGAGGAAGATAACATACAGCTACAGCATACGTAACGAACAGCAAGCCAACACACACGCCAATCAGCAACATACATACAAGCAAAACACAACATACATACACACAAATCAGCTACATACATACATGCATATATATATATCTGATACATACACTCCATGCAAAGTACACATGATTGATTCATTTTTGTGAGCCGTCTGGATTGGATGCGTTTCTTGACGTTTGGTGAAAGTCTGGTAGGAAGATAATCTTTCTTTTCTCTATTGTTTTATTCAAACTTTATCTCTCTTTTACACTTTTTCTGCCTGTTCTGTTGTTTGGAGTTATTTTGGTCGATTAAGCGATAGTAATCTCTGTCAAGGTATTTGCTGATGTTTTATTTTTGTAGTTTAGGGCCTCCAAATTCCATAAAAAAAACCTGATTGGTGTTCAGAAAAGGCTTAATATGTCCAAAATACATTTATTGATTCAGAAGCTTACATAAAATATTGTATACAAAATGTGGCCCTTTTTACACATTAATCAGCTTTAACATTAACTTCCCCTCCCTGATAGAATTCTGATGCTAAGCAGTGATGTCATAATCATGTGATGTCATAGTCATTACCCCCCCTTTGAGGGCCGGCCATAGGCCGACACATACCAGGTTTATGCGGAAATTTCTTATGAAAAGACCGGAGCAAAGCAGGAGCGTGTAGGTCCCGAGCAGGAACCCAAGATCTCTCTTCAGGACCATACCCCTTCCAGTGGACCAGGTAGGAGACGGAGTTCCTAATTTTTTTAGAATCTAAAATAGACTGCACCTCATATTCCTCCTGGGAATCAATGACAACAGGACGAGGACGGTGAGTCAATCGGGTAAAGCGGTTACAGGTGAGAGGTTTGAGCAGAGAAACATGAAAAACCCTGGGTATCCTAAGGGAGGGGGGAAGAATTAATTCATAAGCGACCGGGTTGATTTTGCAACGAATTCGAAAAGGGCCGATATAATGGGGGGCAAATTTCATAGACGGAACTTTAAGCCTAAGGTTCTTAGTGGAGAGCCATACCCTATCGCCATTCATAAAGGAGGGACCCAAACGGCGACGCCGATCCGCATAACGCTTATACATGTGAGCAGCATCAACCAGAGAACGGCGCACCCCGTCCCAAACTAACGGTAATTGTTTTACATATAGGTCTACGGCCGGAACTTGAGAAGGAGCGAAAGAAGAAGGCAAAGAAGAAGGGTGAAAACCATAGTTACAGAAAAAAGGACTAATCTTGGAGGACTCGTGAACAGTATTATTCCTAGCGAACTCAGCCCAAGGTAGAAGTAAAGCCCAATCATCCTGGTGTTCATTAATAAAAAGACGTAAAAATTGCTCAAGCGTCTGGTTGGTTCTTTCCGTGATACCGTTAGTTTGGGGGTGGTAGGCAGAAGAAAAGGCTAGGGAAACACCCAGAGAGGCACAGAAGGTCCTACAAAACAGAGCTGTGAATTGCACCCCCCGATCAGACACAACCTGGAGCGGGAGACCATGCAGACGAACGACATGGTTGATAAACACAGGAACTAACTCCGGGGCCGAGGGCAATTTGGGGAGGGGAACAAAATGAGCCATTTTAGAAAATCGGTCGACTACTACCCAAACGACGGTGAAGCCCTGGGAAGGGGGAAGATCCACAACAAAATCCATGGCTAAATGTGACCACGGGCGGGAGGGTACGGGCTAGGGTTGAAGTAACCCCGAGGGCTTGACATGAGAGTTTTTAGCAGTAGCACACCTAGTACACGCGGCGACAAAATCAAAGCAGTCAATATGCATAGTAGGCCACCAGAACTGTCTACGAATGAACCGAAAGGTTCGCTGGGCATTAGGGTGACCCGAGGTTAAGGACGCATGACCCCAGGACATAACGTGTTCCCTCTCCCGCTCCGGCACAAACAGGGTGTCCATGGGCCATTTACTGTGGACAGGAGCTTTAGATTGAGCTGCGAGAATACGGGAGACCAAAGTAGAAAATAGATGAGTGGAGACGAAGGCAATAATCTGAGAAGGAGGGATAATAGGTTCAGGTTCAGACTCGGAGTCTTGGTCGGAGACAAACTGCCTGGATAACGCATCCGCTTTGACATTTCTTGATCCAGGCCGGTATGAAATGACAAACAAAAATCTGGAAAGGAATAATTACCACCTGGCCTGTCTAGGGTTCAGTCTTTTAGCGTGACTAAGATATTCCAGGTTCTTGTGGTCGGTCAAAATTGTGATAGGATTCCTCGCCCCTTCCAGAAGGTGTCTCCACTCCTGAAGAGACATAATACCTAAAAGTTCACGGTTACCTACATCATAATTCATCTCAGCAGGAGAATTTTTTTTTGAGAAAAAGGCGCACGGATGAAGCCTGTCATTGAAGTCCTTCCTCTGAGAAAGGACTGCTCCAACTCCCACTTCGGAGGCATCAACCTCCACAATAAACGGTTTAGATGCATCTGGATGACGCAAAATCGGGGCAGAAGCAAAGGCCTTCTTAAGGTGGGCAAAGGCCAGGACAGCTTCCCTAGACCAATTCTTGCAGTCGGCACCTTTCTTGGTCATGTTGGTTAGAGGGACTACAATCTTGGAAAAGTTCTGAATGAATTTTCTGTAATAGTTCGCAAAACCTAAAAATCGTTGAAGGGGCCGTAAAGCCTGAGGTTGAGGCCAATCTGAAATCGCCGCAAGTTTAGTAGGATCCATTTCAAAGCCCGATGCGGAAATGATGAAACCCAGGAAGGAGACTCGGGGAACTTCGAACTGGCACTTCTCAAGTTTGGCGTAGAGACGATGCTGGCGCAGGCGCTGTAGGACGATACGAACGTGAAGGCGATGAGACTGTATATCAGAGGAATGAATAAGGATATCATCTAAATAGACGATAACAAACTGAAGGGAGATATCGCGGAATATGTCATTAACAAACTCCTGGAACACAGCGGGAGCATTGCATAGGCATGACCGTATATTCATAGTGGCCCATACGTGTGTTAAAGGCCGTCTTCCATTCATCGCCTTTACGTATCCGAACTAAATTGTACGCTCCCCTGACATCCAGTTTCGTGAAAACAGTGGAACCCCGCAATCTGTCAAACAATTCCGGAATGAGGGGCAACGGGTATTTGTTCTTGACAGTGATACGATTCAAGCCCCGGTAGTCGATACAAGGTCTTAAGCCCCCGTCCTTTTTCTCCACAAAGAAAAATCCGGCACCGGCAGGAGAGGTAGATTTTCTGATGAATCCTCTTTCTAAATTATCTTTAATGTACTCCTCAAGCGCTTGAGACTCGGGCAATGACAAAGGATAAATACGACCTCGCGGTGAAAGTGTCCCGGGCAAAAGTTCGATAGGACAATCGTAAGGTCTGTGTGGAGGTAAAACCTCCGCTTGCTTTTTATCGAACACGTCCTTGAATTCAGAATACGCCAAGGGTATCGGCAAGGCAGAAACAGAGCGAATGGGGGTGGTGGTAGAAACACATCGTTGGGAACAGTCCGAACCCCAACCTAGGATGTCTCCAGTGGACCACTTGATGGTCGGGTTATGGACGCGGAGCCAAGGAAGTCCTAGAACCATAGGGCAGGAGGGGGATGAAATGATATGGAAGGATATGGTTTCACGATGGAACAGGCCCACGGAACAAAAGCAACGGAGACGTCTGGTGCGTGATGAAGGAGGGTTGAAGGGGTCGGCCGTCAATGGCCGAGACGGCAATAGGAGGATGTACTTGGACGAGAGGTATCTTCTGGAGGAGGGCAAAGGATTTATCAATGAATGAACCAGCGGCCCCAGAGTCAATCATGGCGGAGACTGAAACCTTTCCTCCATCCCATTCCAGCGAAGCAGGAACAAGTAAATTGTTACAAAATGTAGGAGCTGTACTAAGCTCACCCGGACAAGGCTCCTTTACTTGGTCCGGGTGCGAGCGTTTCCCGGTTTACTGGGACAAGTGCGAACAAAATGGCCCTTAAGGCCACAGTAGAAACAAAGTCCCTCTGATCTACGGCGAGATCTTTCCATGGTGGATAGTCTGGTGGCTCCCAACTGCATGGGTTCTTCAGAGGATTCAGAAGACATAGAAGGATTCGAAGGAGAGAGGGAGCGTACTTGATGAGTAAAACTGCGTTCACGTTTCATGGCCTTTTGCGACAAACGTTCTCGGATCCGATTATCCAGCTTGAGTGTCAAGGCGACAAATTCATCCAATACAGCAGGATGATCCCGGGTGGAAAGTTCGTCTTTAAGCCGTTCCGATAAGCCATCGTAGAAGGCCACGATAAGAGCTTCGTCGGACCAATTAACCTCAGCTGCAAGAGTCTTAAACTCAATAGCATATTCAGAGACCGAACGGGAGCCGTGGGTGGTATGAAGCAGAGACAAGGACGCCGAAGCAGCTTTACCTGGGGTGTCGAAAGTCTTCCGGAAGGCCGAAATGAAGGCAGAGCAGTTATACACAAGAGGAGAGTCCCTCTCCCACAAGGGAGAAGCCCAGGCTAGGGCCTTGCCAGATAACAAGGAAATCAGGTATCCCACTTTGGCTCTTTCCGAAGGAAACAAGTGAGGAGTTAGTTCAAATTGAATGGAGCACTGGTTAAGGAAGCCCCGGCAGGCCTCCGGTTTCCCCATGGTAGCGAGCGGGAGCTGGGAGTTTCACAGACGAGGGAACGGAGGAAGTCCCGGTGTTCGCAGCAGGAGGAGAAGTCACGACTGGAGAGGAAGGGGAGGAAGCAGACGGAGAACCCCCGGAGCCAGGATCAGATCTGGCCACCAAAACTTGAATAGCCCGGGCCATTTGGTCTAAGGTGTCCTGTATGCTGGAGAAACGGACTTCATGGGAATCCAGCCGTTGTCCGTGGGTGGAGAGTACCTTGCCAAGCTCAGATGGATCCATGACCCTGTTGTAATGTCACTGTTTCGCTGGACTATTAAGGAAGGTCGTCCCCGCAGACGTTCTTCTGCCCAAAAAAACCACTACTGAGAGGGGAATTCCCGGCAGCAGCAGTCCAGGACTTAGACGATCCCAACAGTAGACAACCTCCCACCAGCTGGAAATAGGTTCTGAGCGGCAGCAGCCACGGCAAGGCACAGCACGAGACAGGAGCACAATGCGGGTAGTCAGCAGAGCCAGGGGTCGGATACACGGAGAAGGATAGTCGGACGAGCCAGGGGTCTGATACACGGAGCAGGATAGTCAGACGAGCCAGGGGTCAAAACCAGAGATCTCAAGCAAAGGTACCGAATCGTGGAGCAAGGGAGAGTCAGGCAAGCCGAAGGTCAAAAACAGGAAACAAGATGCACGAGCTAGATACACAAACTTAAGACCACAACAGGGTGCTTGTGAAAGGCACAGCCGGCTTTTAAAACTGGCGCCATTCCACAAGCCCCTCCCGGACCAGAACCAAAACCACGCCCCCCAGCCGTCCATCATTCCTCCTGCAACGTGCAGCGTGCCCGGGAGGCGGCCCGACGACCGGAGGACGGGTAAGTACACAGGATCCGGGAACCACTGTTCCCGGGGCCGAATCCTCCCCGTGTCCCAATACCTCGGGCGGAGGGTCGTCCGCTGTCCGGGTAGATGTTTTCCCGGGACCTGCGGACAACCCTTCGCCCGCTACTAGTGCCGCGAGCGGAGGACCGCCCGCCGTCCCGAACGGCCGGCATACGGGAACCGTGGCCAGACCTCCTCCCGGCGGCGTCCGGAGCCGGGATGGAGACACTCCCGGCGGCGTCCGGAGCCGGGACAGTGACAATGTCATAATCATATGATGTCATAGTCATGTGATGTCACAATGCAGACTGTCAATAAGTGTGCAGTCACATTAGTCTTTCTCTCACACATCCCAGAAGACAGCGTGCAGCAACAGCATATGTAACAGCAGCGAACACACACAAACCAGCAACATACACATACACACAAGTCACCAACATATATACACACAAGTCAGTCAGCCCCAGTTAGTGTTGGTGATCGAGTACCCCTTTCATAGAAAGGATGGAGTTACCTGGACCCCCCACTCCTGTGGACTCACCAACACGGTCTAGTTAAGGCAATACAGCTTGCTAGTGTTGCCCCGTTAATGGCATTTTAATCGGATTTCTGGGAAAGGCTGAGCTTGATGGACGCTTCTCTTGACAGATGTAGCTTCGACTCACGGGCCAGGCTCGGCTCAGCTGCTCAATTAAATAAAACACCAACACACAAGATGGGTTTGAAAAGGCCACAGCCGTTTTATTTAACAGTCATTGTCCTGTAAAACCTGAAATAATAAACATAGATGCGTTAACCGAGACAATGACGTAACCAAAACCAACCTAGCTTGCCAAGTTATCCAGGTACCAAACCACACACCAATTTTGGGAGGGGACATACCAGGATGCCCCAACCCGGACCTGAGGTTCCGAGCACCACTCCTTGCAAGGAACCTCCCACCGGTTATGACCACCAATGATCATACCACCACATTAACCCCTTGGATACCTGGCAAGCTACCGCCATGAGCCCATCCCTTGACACCTCAAGCCGGATGGGCTCCCCCCACAAAAGAAAGCTTGGCCCGTTCAAAACCCACCGCCACTCACTGAATCAAGAAATTTGTGCCAAATGCCTACAAAAACCTATCCAGCACCACAAACCAGCCCATCCACCTTTGCTGCCTCTGGACAAAGCACACCAGCAGCGTAACATGACGCCCAGGCAATGCTCAATACCCCTCTAACTCACGTAAGGTGCCAACAACAGGCACGGCACCTGACCAACCCTCACATCAGCAACATAAATGAACAAACTCATAACTGAACAAGTTTTGTAATGTTGAGCCACCAAGGTCCAACAACCCACACCAAAATTTCCATGCCACAAGCACCAAACCCTCTGGGTAACCCAGCTGCACAAGCAATATGCCCAACTGCGGCCCCCACCGACGGGCTCAGTTCTCCAACCACAGTTCCGCCACACCCCCAAAACTAGTGAATGCCGATAGGTGACCCCCACAAACCGGCACCCCCCTAGCAAGAAGAAGAACAAACACAAACATACTCATAACCAAAATTGTGTAATGGCAACCAAACCACCACCAAAAACTCCATCACCAAGCACCAAAACCCCTGGGAGACCCAGCTGCAAACCGCTATACCTAACTGCGGTCCCCGTCGGGGTCATTACTGTTGAGAATGGCTGATAACCTGCCTACCAAAAGAGGCCCGAAGAAAAAACCCACAGAGGGGAGAAGCAACCCGAGCCCCCCCCCCGACCACCAGCCTCAAACACCATTTGCATGGTGAGGCGGCCAAGCAGACCGAGCCAACATCCATCCTGATGTACCCAGAAGAACACAATCCGCTGATATAACCCCCAAAAGCCCATCCACATGGCATCATCGGGCACAGTAGACAAACCAAACCTGCCCACCAAGACATCCGGTAATTTATGACCATAACCGCACCAGCACTATTGCACATCAACGTCCAAAGCAAAATTAGACAGTGAAACCTCATTAACCGCCTCCCACAAATCCCAATGGGGGGGGATAGGAACGCCCACCACTTGATCCCACATCCACAAACTAAGGAGCGCATCACCCAGCCCTAACCCATAGACCTGGGAAAGGGTCGCCTCTGCCAGGAACCATCTGAACATGGCTACGTGGGCCTCCCACTGAATATACTGCCACCACAAACAATCCCACCAATGCCAATATTTGTGACCTCGGGAGTCCACTATACTGCCAGGCAAGGCAAGCACCCGAATGGTGTACCCCCAACTCCATCTGCTGAGGCCACTTCCCATGAAGCAAGAACAAGAATCAGCGATACTTCTATGCAACACCCGAAGGAAACATGCACCCCCAAGCACAAAAAACATCCACCAAAGCCCCAACCATAAGAACCAAAGTGCCCTTCCTCCGATATAGCTCCATCAAAACCACCCTACCAATACCCCTGACAACTACCCAAAAACAGGGCCACACTAAGCAGAACGGTTCAAAGAAAACAAGGAGAGGGTGTATATATCCCAGACCTCAGGCCATACTAACATGAACCAATGGCCCCCTGGACAACCCCATCACCAATTGTCCCAAACACTTCCCCGCAGCCTTTGGAGCAAGAGCTCACTGACCAGCAAGTCAGCTCTCAGCACCTGCTTCACCCCACCTCACACATAGTTACCCGAATCAGAGCCCTCCAGCTCCCGAAAAGCCAAACCGAATCAAGACCAGGGAAATTTAACAAACCTATGCACCAGCAAGTTTCCAATCGCTCAGAGTAAGTGCACGAAAACCGAAGGAACGCAGAAAAAAGACATTGAACACCACCACCCCTCCTTAAAGATGGTGACCTCTTAGACGTACCAGAAGCAGATCAAAATCAGACAGCGGCACCCAAAACAGGAGACTCGCCCCGCAGTCCCACTAAATCACCTTGGGCCATGTAGTACATACCACCCCAGCACAACCCCCAGTGTACAAACACAGCAACCGCACACGCCACAGTGTATAGCCCTAGTAGTTGCGTGCCCACAACACTGGCGTACCCCTCCTCCAACCCCAGTATATCCATGTGCAGCCCGGCCCCAGCCCGCTTGAAGTCTTCGGACAAACCGTAGACCCCATGGCCCCGGGAAATGCTGACAGGCACTCTTCCAGCAAAGCGAATCAACCATCCCAACAGAATCAGCTTCAAACCCCATGACGGAACCATTTGCTCCCCCACCGCTATCCCCTAGGCACCAACAAAACAGCTCTCTCTATTGCGACCCCCCCAAAAACGTTACCCCCATACAACAAACCTGACAAACAGAGCGGATCCCTAGTCAGGAGACTCCCTCCAATACATCTCACCCCAGTCATGCTGAACCCAGTACCGAAAGTTTCAGAAAACCGCAGTACCGTAGCCCCCTTTCCTTAACCTCGTCCCATCCATGCTTCCCAGAGAAAGCCAGAAACAATTTCCCTCATGCCTCTAGTCCTCCTCCTCCATCTTAACATGACCCCCAGGCTAACCGGGGACACCGTTCAGGAGACATAATCCACCTCAGAAAAAACAACCATCAACATCGCCTTCCTGCTGCAACCCTTCAACCATGCAATTTGTCACATCAACAGATAACCCTTACCCCCTCACCCCAAAACCCCAGTATGACCCTACTTGATTGCAAGCAACCTGGACAAATGCAGCTTCACACCACAACAAAGCAAGGGTTCCCTGTGTAAAGCTGCCTGTGCAACCCACTCAAGAAGCAGCTACAGGAGGGGGCAATAAAGGGGGGGGGGACACAAACATTTCCAACACACAGTAACATATAAAAACATAGAAAGAGACAGCAGATAATAACCATTAGGCCCATCCAGTCTGCCCAAACTGAGTACTTTCCTTAGTACCTGCCCTTATCATATATCTAACGCTGTCCTATGCCTATCCCATGCCTGGCCAAATGTTTGCACCGTATTAACATCTACCACTTCTGCTGGAAGGCTATGCCATGCATCCACTACCCTTTTCAGTAAGTAATATTTCCTGATGTTACCTTTAAACCATTGCCCCACTAGCTTATGACTACGTCCTCTTGCAGTGGTAGTACTTACTTTAAAAGAAAATCTCTCACTTTAACTTGTCGATTCCCCTAAAGCATTTAAACGTTTCTATCATATCCCCCTGTCACGTCTGTCTACCAGGTGTCACCTCCCTCCAACCACCGATTAGACTGACAGCTCTCAAGAGCAGAGCCATGCTTCCCCCCTGCAGTGGTCCGTCAGTAACCGTGACCTAAAACCATTCCACTGCCTCCAAATAAAACATTGCTACGGAACCTGCCAGAACCACACAAACAACAGCAATGTAACCTGCAAAGAATCTCAAGCCCAGCACATCTATAAACTTCCCAGGAAACTCCCCACTATACACTCCATAGATACCACACTACAGCCCCCGAAAAAAAACATCTCAGCATCAACCCACACATGTGCACCCGATGTAAATAACACGCAAAAAAGAAACCTTAATAATGGACCCCTTGGCCGTCCCGTACAGCAAGGTCGTATGATCCTGTGCCGCCGCAGAGAAATACCGCAGGAGTGGCAGCACCAAAACCACCTCCTTGGGGTGCAGATTCCCACCAACTCATCCCATCCTGATGGATGCATCAATTAGGGTGTGCCTGCGTGTGTCTGTGCGAGGGATGGGGTGCTGCAGCCAGAAACCCCCCATATGCCACTTCAGGATGGCGATTGGAAAAAAAGAGGGGCCTCGCCAGCCCCCCAGCTCCACAACCAAAACCTCCTAGCCTGGATGCCTAAACAAACCCCACGGCAGCTGCCCCAGGTAAATGCCTAGGCCTCTCTCCGATGTCTCCCTACCTTGACATCTGCACAGGCCGCAGTGCAGGCAGCACCCGGCCGCCCTGCCAGCTTCTCGGCCTCCCTGGATGACTCCTGGAGGACCCACATCTGGGGAAACACTGCGGTAGGCCCCAGAGGCGTATACCAGGCCGAACCACCTCCTGCAACTGCCGACTCCTTGCACGCTGCGCCCCCTTTCCATCTGGGGAGCCAGCAGCCACAGGACACCCAGCTGGGCCATCTGAAATCACTGCCTTCCCATGGGCCGTTCTGGCCCGCTGTGATGGAACGCTGCGAGGGCCGAAGCCTCCTCCATGCCGTTGCACTGCAAACCAGTATGCCTCTGAAGGCCCGCAAATGGGTTGCTTTGACTCGCAGGCCCCGTCCTGGGCTATCTGCGTCGTCCTCTTCAGGTCTGCCTCTGCTCCGATGCTCCAACGCTGCTCCAGTCCTCATGCCAGCCTTCAGGAACAGTCCAGCTGGATCCAGCATGTGGCCTAGTTGCTCCTGCAGCCACGAGGTCCAACAGCTGCTGCAGAACCTCAAATCCATACAGACACCTGCAGGGGACGAGAAGAGGGAAGAGAAAAAAGGGGGGAACAAAGAAAGAACAGACAGGCACACAAAAAAGAGCCCCAGATAAAAAGGAAAAGACTCAGACACAAAAAACACAGAAACAAGAGACAGACCCAAACACAAAATGACACAAAAAACAAAGACAGGCCAGGACACAAGAGAGAAACAGACAGCAAAGGAACACAAAAGAAACAGAAGCAAGAAACAGCCAAGGATACAAGAGAGACAACAAGAGATAGACAGGGAAAGACAAACACCACCAGGTAAGGTTAAACAAAATGGATCCTTACCCCTGTGATCACCAAACTTAAATATCCTCCTACCAAAACTCCTCCCCTAAAATCCACAATTCCTGCCTTAGCCTAGCCCTGCTCAGCACTCTGTCAGGGCCCACTCTAGTCCATTCTGGCCCCCGTGGGCTTCATTTTTCACTCACACTAACACACACCTCGACACATACTTATAGTGTAAGATTTGGAGCACCAGTGTTGCAGGAACCTGTTAGGCACTAATGTCTCAGACAGGTGGATTTAGTCTATCGTGGTACCTGCCATTAGCGCTCAGTACTATATACCCTTAGTACCTCAGGACAGTCAGAGACAAGAAGTCCAAGTTCCATAAAAAACCTGATTAGTGTTCAAAAAGGCTTAATATACATTTATTGACTCAGAACTTTACATAAAATATTGTACACAAAATGTAGCCTTTTTTTTTAACTTCCCCTCCCTGATAAAATTGTGTTGCTAGGCAGTGATGTCATAATGATGACTGCCAGGTGATGTCATAATGCAGACTCTCAATAACAGTGAGCCAACATTCATATTTCACAGATCAGAGGAAGATAACATACAGCTACAGCATACGTAACGAAAAGCAGCCAACACACACGCCAATCAGCAACATACATACAAGCAAAACGCAACATATATACACACAAATCAGCTACATACATACATGCATATATATATATATATATATATATATATATATATATATATATATATATGATACATACACTCCATGCAAAGTACACATGATTGATTCATTTTTGGGAGCCGTCTGGATTGGATGCGTTTCTTGACGTTTGGTGAAAGTCTGGTAGGAAGATAATCTTTCTTTTCTCTATTGTTTTATTCAAACTTTATCTCTCTTTTACACTTTTTCTGCCTGTTCTGATGTTTGGAGTTATTTTGGTGGATTAAGCGATAGTAATCTCTGTCAAGGTATTTGCTGATGTTTTATTTTTGTAGTTTAGGGCCTCCAAATTCCATAAAAAAAACCTGATTGGTGTTCAGAAAAGGCTTAATATGTCCAAAATACATTTATTGATTCAGAAGTTTACATAAAATATTGTATACAAAATGTGGCCCATTTTACACATTAATCAGCTTTAACATTAACTTCCCCTCCCTGCTAGAATTCGGATACTAAGCAGTGATGTCATAATCATGTGATGTCATAGTCATGTGATGTCACAATGCAGACTGTCAATAAGTGTGCAGTCACATTAGTCTTTCTCTCACACATCCCAGAAGACAGCGTGCAGCCACAGCATATGTAACTGCCGCGAACACACACAAACCAGCAACATACACATTCACACAAGTCACCAACATATATACACACAAGTCAGTCAGCCCCAGTTAGTGTTGGTGATCGAGTACCCCTTTCGTAGAAAGGATGGAGTTACCTGGACCCCCCACTCCTGTGGACTCACCAACACGGTCCAGTTAAGGCAATACAGCTTGCTAGTGTTGCCCCGTTAATGGCATTTTAATCGGATTTCTGGGAAAGGCTGAGCTTGATGGACGCTTTTTTTTTTCACTCACACTAACACACACCTAGACACATACTTATAGTGTAAGATTTGGAGCACCAGTGTTGCAGGAACCTGTTAGGCACTAATGTCTCAGACAGGTGGATTTAGTCTGTCGTGGTACCTGCCATTAGCGCTCAGTACTATATACCCTTAGTACCTCAGGACAGTCAGACACAAGAAGTCCAAGTTCCATAAAAAACCTGATTAGTGTTCAAAAAGGCTTAATATACATTTATTGACTCAGAACTTTACATAAAATATCGTACACAAAATGTAGCCTTTTTTTTTAACTTCCCCTCCCTGATAGAATTGTGTTGCTAGGCAGTGATGTCATAATGATGACTGCCAGGCGATGTCATAATGCAGACTCTCAATAACAGAGAGCCAACATTCATCTTTCACACATCAGAGGAAGATAACATACAGCTACAGCACACGTAACGAACAGCAGCCAACACACACGCCAATCAGCAACATACATACAAGCAAAACACAACATACATACACACAAATCAGCTACATACATACATGCATATATATATATATATCTGATACATACACTCCATGCAAAGTACACATGATTGATTCATTTTTGGGAGCCGTCTGGATTGGATGCGTTTCTTGACGTTTGGTGAAAGTCTGGTAGGAAGATAATCTTTCTTTTCTCTATTGTTTTATTCAAACTTTATCTCTCTTTTACACTTTTTCTGCCTGTTCTGTTCTTTGGAGTTATTTTGGTCGATTAAGCGATAGTAATCTCTGTCAAGGTATTTGCTGATGTTTTATTTTTGTAGTTTAGGGCCTCCAAATTCCATTAAAAAAACCTGATTGGTGTTCAGAAAAGGCTTAATATGTCCAAAATACATTTATTGATTCAGAAGTTTACATAAAATATTGTATAGAAAATGTGGCCCTTTTTACACATTAATCAGCTTTAACATTAACTTCCCCTCCCTGCTAGAATTCTGATGCTAAGCAGTGATGTCATAATCATGTGATGTCATAGTCATGTGATGTCACAATGCAGACTGTCAATAAGTGTGCAGTCACATTAGTCTTTCTCTCACACATCCCAGAAGACAGCGTGCAGCAACAGCATATGTAACAGCAGCGAACACACACAAACCAGCAACATACACATACACACAAGTCACCAACATATATACACACAAGTCAGTCAGCCCCAGTTAGTGTTGGTGATCGAGTACCCCTTTCGTAGAAAGGATGGAGTTACCTGGACCCCCCACTCCTGTGGACTCACCAACACGGTCCAGTTAAGGCAATACAGCTTGAAGTACACATGATTGATTCATTTTTGGGAGCCGTCTGGATTGGATGTGTTTCTTGACGTTTGGTGAAAGTCTGGTAGGAAGATAATCTTGCTTTTCTCTATTGTTTTATTCAAACTTTATCTCTCTTTTACACTTTTTCTGCCTGTTCTGTTGTTTGGAGTTATTTTGGTCGATTAAGCAATAGACAGTTAAGGCAATAAAGCTTGCTAGTGTTGCCCCGTTAATGGCATTTTAATCGGATTTCTGGGAAAGGCTGAGCTTGATGGACGCTTCTCTTTTTTCACTCACACTAACACACACCTAGACACATACTTATAGTGTAAGATTTGGAGCACCAGTGTTGCAGGAACCTGTTAGGCACTAATGTCTCAGACAGGTGGATTTAGTCTGTCGTGGTACCTGCCATTAGCGCTCAGTACTATATACCCTTAGTACCTCAGGACAGTCAGAGACAAGAAGTCCAAGTTCCATAAAAAACCTGATTAGTGTTCAAAAAGGCTTAATATACATTTATTGACTCAGAACTTTACATAAAATATTGTACACAAAATGTAGCCTTTTTATTTTAACTTCCCCTCCCTGATAGAATTGTGTTGCTAGGCAGTGATGTCATAATGATGACTGCCAGGTGATGTCATAATACAGACTCTCAATAACAGTGAGCCAACATTCATCTTTCACACATCAGAGGAAGATAACATACAGCTACAGCATACGTAACGAACAGCAGCCAACACACACGCCAATCAGCAACATACATACAAGCAAAACACAACATACATACACACAAATCAGCTACATACATACATGCATATATATATATATATCTGATACATACACTCCATGCAAAGTACACATGATTAATTCATTTTTGGGAGCCGTCTGGATTGGATGCGTTTCTTGACGTTTGGTGAAAGTCTGGTAGGAAGATAATCTTTCTTTTCTCTATTGTTTTATTCAAACTTTATCTCTCTTTTACACTTTTTCTGCCTGTTCTGTTGTTTGGAGTTATTTTGGTCGATTAAGCGATAGTAATCTCTGTCAAGGTATTTGCTGATGTTTTATTTTTGTAGTTTAGGGCCTCCAAATTCCATAAAAAAAAACCTGATTGGTGTTCAGAAAAGGCTTAATATGTCCAAAATACATTTATTGATTCAGAAGTTTACATAAAATATTGTATACAAAATGTGGCCCATTTTACACATTAATCAGCTTTAACATTAACTTCCCCTCCCTGCTAGAATTCTGATGCTAAGCAGTGATGTCATAATCATGTGATGTCATAGTCATGTGATGTCACAATGCAGATTGTCAATAAGTGTGCAGTCACATTAGTCTTTCTCTCACACATCCCAGAAGACAGCGTGCAGCAACAGCATATGTAACAGCAGCGAACACACACAAACCAGCAACATACACACAAGTCACCAACATATATACACACAAGTCAGTCAGCCCCAGTTAGTGTTAGTGATCGAGTACCCCTTTCGTAGAAAGGATGGAGTTACCTGGACCCCCCACTCCTGTGGACTCACCAACACGGTCCAGTTAAGGCAATACAGCTTGCTAGTGTTGCCCCATTTATGGCATTTTAATCGGATTTCTGGGAAAGGCTGAGCTTGATGGACGCTTCTCTTTTTTCACTCACACTAACACACACCTAGACACATACTTATAGTGTAAGATTTGGAGCACCAGTGTTGCAGGAACCTGTTAGGCACTAATGTCTCAGACAGGTGGATTTAGTCTGTCGTGGTACCTGCCATTAGCGCTCAGTACTATATACCCTTAGTACCTCAGGACAGTCAGAGACAAGAAGTCCAAGTTCCATAAAAAACCTGATTAGTGTTCAAAAAGGCTTAATATCCATTTATTGACTCAGAACTTTACATAAAATATTGTACACAAAATGTAGCCTTTTTTTTTAACTTCCCCTCCCTGATAGAATTGTGTTGCTAGGCAGTGATGTCATAATGATGACTCTCAATAACAGTGAGCCAACATTCATCTTTCACACATAAAAGGAAGGTAACATACAGCTACAGCATACGTAACGAACAGCAGCCAACACACACGCCAATCAGCAACATACATACAAGCAAAACACAACATACATACACACAAATCAGCTACATACATACATGCATATATATCTGATACATACACTCCATGCAAAGTACACATGATTGATTCATTTTTGGGAGCCGTCTGGATTGGATGCGTTTCTTGACGTTTGGTGAAAGTCTGGTAGGAAGATAATCTTTCTTTTCTCTATTGTTTTATTCAAACTTTATCTCTCTTTTACACTTTTTCTGCCTGTTCTGTTGTTTGGAGTTATTTTGGTCGATTAAGCGATAGTAATCTCTGTCAAGGTATTTGCTGATGTTTTATTTTTGTAGTTTAGGGCCTCCAAATTCCATAAAAAAAACCTGATTGGTGTTCAGAAAAGGCTTAATATGTCCAAAATACATTTATTGATTCAGAAGTTTACATAAAATATTGTATACAAAATGTGGCCCTTTTTACACATTAATCAGCTTTAACATTAACTTCCCCTCCCTGCTAGAATTCTGATGCTAAGCAGTGATGTCATAATCATGTGATGTCATAGTCATGTGATGTCACAATGCAGACTGTCAATAAGTGTGCAGTCACATTAGTCTTTCTCTCACACATCCCAGAAGACAGCGTGCAGCAACAGCATATGTAACAGCAGCGAACACACACAAACCAGCAACATACACATACACACAAGTCACCAACATATATACACACAAGTCAGTCAGCCCCAGTTAGTGTTGGTGATCGAGTACCCCTTTTGTAGAAAGGATGGAGTTACCTGGACCCCCCACTCCTGTGGACTCACTACCACGGTCCAGTTAAGGCAATGCAGCTTGCTAGTGTTGCCCCGTTAATGGCATTTTAATCGGCTTTCTGGGAAAGGCTGAGCTTGATGGACGCTTCTCTTTTTTCACTCACACTAACACACACCTAGACACATACTTATAGTGTAAGATTTCGAGCACCAGTGTTGCAGGAACCTGTTAGGCACTAATGTCTCAGACAGGTGGATTTAGTCTGTCGTGGTACCTGCCATTAGCGCTCAGTACTATATACCCTTAGTACCTCAGGACAGTCAGAGACAAGAAGTCCAAGTTCCATAAAAAACCTGATTAGTCTTCAAAAAAGCTTAATATACATTTATTGACTCAGAACTTTACATAAAATATTGTACACAAAATGTAGCCTTTTTTTTTTAACTTCCCCTCCCTGATAGAATTGTGTTGCTAGGCAGTGATGTCATAATGATGACTGCCAGGTGATGTCATAATGCAGACTCTCAATAACAGTGAGCCAACATTCATATTTCACACATCAGAGGAAGATAACATACAGCTACAGCATACGTAACGAACAGCAAGCCAACACACACGCCAATCAGCAACATACATACAAGCAAAACACAACATACATACACACAAATCAGCTACATACATACATGCATATATATATATCTGATACATACACTCCATGCAAAGTACACATGATTGATTCATTTTTGTGAGCCGTCTGGATTGGATGCGTTTCTTGACGTTTGGTGAAAGTCTGGTAGGAAGATAATCTTTCTTTTCTCTATTGTTTTATTCAAACTTTATCTCTCTTTTACACTTTTTCTGCCTGTTCTGTTGTTTGGAGTTATTTTGGTCGATTAAGCGATAGTAATCTCTGTCAAGGTATTTGCTGATGTTTTATTTTTGTAGTTTAGGGCCTCCAAATTCCATAAAAAAAACCTGATTGGTGTTCAGAAAAGGCTTAATATGTCCAAAATACATTTATTGATTCAGAAGCTTACATAAAATATTGTATACAAAATGTGGCCCTTTTTACACATTAATCAGCTTTAACATTAACTTCCCCTCCCTGATAGAATTCTGATGCTAAGCAGTGATGTCATAATCATGTGATGTCATAGTCATTACCCCCCCTTTGAGGGCCGGCCATAGGCCGACACATACCAGGTTTATGCGGAAATTTCTTATGAAAAGACCGGAGCAAAGCAGGAGCGTGTAGGTCCCGAGCAGGAACCCAAGATCTCTCTTCAGGACCATACCCCTTCCAGTGGACCAGGTAGGAGACGGAGTTCCTAATTTTTTTAGAATCTAAAATAGACTGCACCTCATATTCCTCCTGGGAATCAATGACAACAGGACGAGGACGGTGAGTCAATCGGGTAAAGCGGTTACAGGTGAGAGGTTTGAGCAGAGAAACATGAAAAACCCTGGGTATCCTAAGGGAGGGGGGAAGAATTAATTCATAAGCGACCGGGTTGATTTTGCAACGAATTCGAAAAGGGCCGATATAATGGGGGGCAAATTTCATAGACGGAACTTTAAGCCTAAGGTTCTTAGTGGAGAGCCATACCCTATCGCCATTCATAAAGGAGGGACCCAAACGGCGACGCCGATCCGCATAACGCTTATACATGTGAGCAGCATCAACCAGAGAACGGCGCACCCCGTCCCAAACTAACGGTAATTGTTTTACATATAGGTCTACGGCCGGAACTTGAGAAGGAGCGAAAGAAGAAGGCAAAGAAGAAGGGTGAAAACCATAGTTACAGAAAAAAGGACTAATCTTGGAGGACTCGTGAACAGTATTATTCCTAGCGAACTCAGCCCAAGGTAGAAGTAAAGCCCAATCATCCTGGTGTTCATTAATAAAAAGACGTAAAAATTGCTCAAGCGTCTGGTTGGTTCTTTCCGTGATACCGTTAGTTTGGGGGTGGTAGGCAGAAGAAAAGGCTAGGGAAACACCCAGAGAGGCACAGAAGGTCCTACAAAACAGAGCTGTGAATTGCACCCCCCGATCAGACACAACCTGGAGCGGGAGACCATGCAGACGAACGACATGGTTGATAAACACAGGAACTAACTCCGGGGCCGAGGGCAATTTGGGGAGGGGAACAAAATGAGCCATTTTAGAAAATCGGTCGACTACTACCCAAACGACGGTGAAGCCCTGGGAAGGGGGAAGATCCACAACAAAATCCATGGCTAAATGTGACCACGGGCGGGAGGGTACGGGCAAGGGTTGAAGTAACCCCGAGGGCTTGACATGAGAGTTTTTAGCAGTAGCACACCTAGTACACGCGGCGACAAAATCAAAGCAGTCAATATGCATAGTAGGCCACCAGAACTGTCTACGAATGAACCGAAAGGTTCGCTGGGCATTAGGGTGACCTGAGGTTAAGGACGCATGACCCCAGGACATAACGTGTTCCCTCTCCCACTCCGGCACAAACAGGGTGTCCATGGGCCATTTACTGTGGACAGGAGCTTTAGATTGAGTTGCGAGAATACGGGAGACCAAAGTAGAAAATAGATGAGTGGAGACGGAGGCAATAATCTGAGAAGGAGGGATAATAGGTTCAGGTTCAGACTTGGAGTCTCGGTCGGAGACAAACTGCCTGGATAACGCATCCGCTTTGACATTTCTTGATCCAGGCCGGTATGAAATGACAAACAAAAATCTGGAAAGGAATAATGACCACCTGGCCTGTCTAGGGTTCAGTCTTTTAGCGTGACTAAGATATTCCAGGTTCTTGTGGTCGGTCAAAATTGTGATAGGATTCCTCGCCCCTTCCAGAAGGTGTCTCCACTCCTGAAGAGCCATAACAATACCTAAAAGTTCACGGTTACCTACATCATAATTCATCTCAGCAGGAGAAAAATTTTTTGAGAAAAAGGCGCACGGATGAAGCCTGTCATTGAAGTCCTTCCTCTGAGAAAGGACTGCTCCAACTCCCACTTCAGAGGCATCAACCTCCACAATAAACGGTTTAGAGGCATCTGGATGACGCAAAATCGGGGCAGAAGCAAAGGCCTTCTTAAGGTGGGCAAAGGCCAGGACAGCTTCCCTAGACCAATTCTTGCAGTCGGCACCTTTCTTGGTCATGTTGGTTAGAGGGACTACAATCTTGGAAAAGTTCTGAATGAATTTTCTGTAATAGTTCGCAAAACCTAAAAATCGTTGAAGGGGCCGTAAAGCCTGAGGTTGAGGCCAATCTGAAATCGCCGCAAGTTTAGTAGGATCCATTTCAAAGCCCGATGCGGAAATGATGAAACCCAGGAAGGAGACTCGGGGAACTTCGAACTGGCACTTCTCAAGTTTGGCGTAGAGACGATGCTGGCGCAGGCGCTGTAGGACGATATGAACGTGAAGGCGATGAGACTGTATATCAGAGGAATGAATAAGGATATCATCTAAACAGACGATAACAAACTGAAGGGAGATATCGCGGAATATGTCATTAACAAACTCCGGGAACACAGCGGGAGCATTGCATAGTCCAAAGGGCATGACCGTATATTCATAGTGGCCCATACGTGTGTTAAAGGCCGTCTTCCATTCATCGCCTTTACGTATCCGAACTAAATTGTACGCTCCCCTGAGATCCAGTTTCGTGAAAACAGTGGAACCCCGCAATCGGTCAAACAATTCCGGAATGAGGGGCAACGGGTATTTGTTCTTGACCGTGATACGATTCAAGCCCCGGTAGTCGATACAAGGTCTTAAGCCCCCGTCCTTTTTCTCCACAAAGAAAAATCCGGCACCGGCAGGAGAGGTAGATTTTCTGATGAATCCTCTTTCTAAATTATCTTTAATGTACTCCTCAAGCGCTTGAGACTCAGGCAATGACAAAGGATAAATACGACCTCGCGGTGGAAGTGTCCCGGGCAAAAGTTCGATAGGACAATCGTAAGGTCTGTGTGGAGGTAAAACCTCTGCTTGCTTTTTATCGAACACGTCCTTGATTTCAGAATACGCCAAGGGTATCGGCAAGGCAGAAACAGAACGAATGGGGGTGGTGGTAGAAAGACATCGTTGGGAACAGTCCGAACCCCAACCTAGGATGTCTCCAGTGGACCACTTGATGGTCGGGTTATGGACGCGGAGCCAAGGAAGTCCTAGAACCATAGGGCAGGAGGGGGATGAAATGATATGGAAGGATATGGTTTCACGATGGAACAGGCCCACGGACAAAAGCAACGGAGACGTCTGGTGCGTGATGAAGGAGGGTTGAAGGGGTCGGCCGTCAATGGCCGAGACGGCAATAGGAGGATGTACTTGGACGAGAGGTATCTTCTGGAGGAGGGCAAAGGATTTATCAATGAATGAACCAGCGGCCCCAGAGTCAATCATGGCGGAGACTGAAACCTTTCCTCCATCCCATTCCAGCGAAGCAGGAACAAGTAAATTGTTACAAAATGTAGGAGCTGTACTAAGCTCACCCGGACAAGGCTCCTTTACTTGGTCCGGGTGCAAGCGTTTCCCGCTTTACTGGGACAAGTGCGAACAAAATGGCCCTTAAGGCCACAGTAGAAACAAAGTCCCTCTGATCTACGGCGAGTTCTTTCCATGGTGGATAGTCTGGTGGCTCCCAACTGCATGGGTTCTTCAGAGGATTCAGAAGACATAGAAAGATTCGAAGGAGAGAGGGAGCGTACTTGATGAGTAAAACTGCGTTCACGTTTCATGGCCTTTTGCGACAAACGTTCTCGGATCCGATTATCCAGCTTGAGTGTCAAGGCGACAAATTCATCCAATACAGCAGGATGATCCCGGGTGGAAAGTTTGTCTTTAAGCCGTTCCGATAAGCCATCGTAGAAGGCCGCGATAAGAGCTTCGTCGGACCAATTAACCTCAGCTGCAAGAGTCTTAAACTCAACAGCATATTCAGCGACCGAACGGGAGCCCTGGGTGGTATGAAGCAGAGACAAGGACGCCGAAGCAGCTTTACCTGGGGTGTCGAAAGTCTTCCGGAAGGCCGAAATGAAGGCAGAGCAGTTATACACAAGAGGAGAGTCCCTCTCCCACAAGGGAGAAGCCCAGGCTAGGGCCTTGCCAGATAACAAGGAAATCAGGTATCCCACTTTGGCTCTTTCCGAAGGAAACAAGTGAGGAGTTAGTTCGAATTGAATGGAGCACTGGTTAAGGAAGCCCCGGCAGGCCTCCGGTTCCCCATGGTAGCGAGCGGGAGCTGGGAGTTTCACAGACGAGGGAACGGAGGAAGTCCCGGTGTTCGCAGCAGGAGGAGAAGTCACGACCGGAGAGGAAGGGGAGGAAGCAGACGGAGAACCCCCGGAGCCAGGATCAGATCTGGCCACCAAAACATGAATAGCCCGGGCCATTTGGTCTAAGGTGTCCTGTATGCTGGAGAAACGGACTTCATGGGAATCCAGCCGTTGTCCGTGGGTGGAGAGTACCTTGCCAAGCTCAGATGGAGAAGGATAGTCGGACGAGCCAGGGGTGTGATACACGGAGCAGGATAGTCAGACAAGCCAGGGGTCAAAACCAGAGATCTCAAGCAAAGGTACCGAATCGTGGAGCAAGGGAGAGTCAGGCAAGCCGAAGGTCAAAAACAGGAAACAAGATGCACGAGCTAGATACACAAACTGAAGACCACAACAGGGTGCTTGTGAAAGGCACAGCCGGCTTTTAAAACTGGCGCCATTCCACAAGCCCCTCCCGGACCAGAACCAAAACCACGCCCCCCAGCCGTCCATCATTCCTCCTGCAACGTGCAGCGTGCCCGGGAGGCGGACCGACGACCGGAGGACGGGTAAGTACACAGGCTCCGGGAACTACTGTTCCCGGGGCCGAATCCTCCCCGTGTCCCAATACCTCGGGCGGAGGGTCGTCCGCTGTCCGGGGAGATGTTTTCCCGGGACCTGCGGACAACCCTTCGCCCGCTACTAGTGCCGGCGTACGGGAACCGTGGCCAGACCTCCTCCCGGCGGCGTCCGGAGCCGGGATAGAGACACTCCCGGCGGCGCCTGGAGCCGGGACAGTGACAATGTCATAATCATGTGATGTCATAGTCATGTGATGTCACAATGCAGACCGTCAATAAGTGTGCAGTCACATTAGTCTTTCTCTCACACATCCCAGAAGACAGCGTGCAGCAACAGCATATGTAACAGCAGCGAACACACACAAACCAGCAACATACACATACACACAAGTCACCAACATATATACACACAAGTCAGTCAGCCCCAGTTAGTGTTGGTGATCGAGTACCCCTATCGTAGAAAGGATGGAGTTACCTGGACCCCCCACTCCTGTGGACTCACCAACACGGTCCAGTTAAGGCAATACAGCTTGCTAGTGTTGCCCCGTTAATGGCATTTTAATCGGATTTCTGGGAAAGGCTGAGCTTGATGGACGCTTCTCTTTTTTCACTCACACTAACACACACCTAGACACATACTTATAGTGTAAGATTTGGAGCACCAGTGTTGCAGGAACCTGTTAGGCACTAATGTTTCAGACAGGTGGATTTAGTCTGTCATGGTACCTGCCATTAGCGCTCAGTACTATATACCCTTAGTACCTCAGGACAGTCAGAGACAAGAAGTCCAAGTTCCATAAAAAACCTGATTAGTGTTCAAAAAGGCTTAATATCCATTTATTGACTCAGAACTTTACATAAAATATTGTATACAAAATGTAGCCTTTTTTTTTTTTTAACTTCCCCTCCCTGATAGAATTGTGTTGCTAGGCAGTGATGTCATAATGATGACTGCCAGGCGATGTCATAATGCAGACTCTCAATAACAGTGAGCCAACATTCATCTTTCACACATCAGAGGAAGATAACATACAGCTACAGCATACGCAACGAACAGCAGCCAACACACACGCCAATCAGCAACATACATTCAAGCAAAACACAACATACATACACACAAATCAGCTACATACATACATGCATATATATATATATATATATGATACATACACTCCATGCAAAGTACACATGATTGATTCATTTTTGGGAGCCGTCTGGATTGGATGCGTTTCTTGACGTTTGGTGAAAGTCTGGTAGGAAGATAATCTTTCTTTTCTCTACTGTTTTATTCAAACTTTATCTCTCTTTTACACTTTTTCTGCCTGTTCTGTTGTTTGGAGTTATTTTGGTCGATTAAGCGATAGTAATCTCTGTCAAGGTATTTGCTGATGTTTTATTTTTGTAGTTTAGGGCCTCCAAATTCCATAAAAAAAACCTGATTGGTGTTCAAAAAAGGCTTAATATGTCCAAAATACATTTATTGATTCAGAAGTTTACATAAAATATTGTATACAAAATGTGGCCCTTTTTACACATTAATCAGCTTTAACATTAACTTCCCCTCCCTGCTAGAATTCTGATGCTAAGCAGTGATGTCATAATCATGTGATGTCATAGTCATGTGATGTCACAATGCAGACTGTCAATAAGTGTGCAGTCACATTAGTCTTTCTCTCACACATCCCAGAAGACAGCGTGCAGCAACAGCATATGTAACAGCAGCGAACACACACAAACCAGCAACATACACATACACACAAGTCACCAACATATATACACACAAGTCAGTCAGCCCCAGTTAGTGTTGGTGATCGAGTACCCCTTTTGTAGAAAGGATGGAGTTACCTGGACCCCCCACTCCTGTGGACTCACTACCACGGTCCAGTTAAGGCAATGCAGCTTGCTAGTGTTGCCCCGTTAATGGCATTTTAATCGGCTTTCTGGGAAAGGCTGAGCTTGATGGACGCTTCTCTTTTTTCACTCACACTAACACACACCTAGACACATACTTATAGTGTAAGATTTCGAGCACCAGTGTTGCAGGAACCTGTTAGGCACTAATGTCTCAGACAGGTGGATTTAGTCTGTCGTGGTACCTGCCATTAGCGCTCAGTACTATATACCCTTAGTACCTCAGGACAGTCAGAGACAAGAAGTCCAAGTTCCATAAAAAACCTGATTAGTCTTCAAAAAAGCTTAATATACATTTATTGACTCAGAACTTTACATAAAATATTGTACACAAAATGTAGCCTTTTTTTTTTAACTTCCCCTCCCTGATAGAATTGTGTTGCTAGGCAGTGATGTCATAATGATGACTGCCAGGTGATGTCATAATGCAGACTCTCAATAACAGTGAGCCAACATTCATATTTCACACATCAGAGGAAGATAACATACAGCTACAGCATACGTAACGAACAGCAAGCCAACACACACGCCAATCAGCAACATACATACAAGCAAAACACAACATACATACACACAAGTCAGCTACATACATACATGCATTTATATATATATATCTGATACATACACTCCATGCAAAGTACACATGATTGATTCATTTTTGGGAGCCGTCTGGATTGGATGCGTTTCTTGACGTTTGGTGAAAGTCTGGTAGGAAGATAATCTTTCTTTTCTCTACTGTTTTATTCAAACTTTATCTCTCTTTTACACTTTTTTTGCCTGTTCTGTTGTTTGGAGTTATTTGGTCGATTAAGCGATAGTAATCTCTGTCAAGGTATTTGCTGATGTTTTATTTTTGTTGTTTAGGGCCTCCAAATTCCATAAAAAAAACCTGATTGGTGTTCAGAAAAGGCTTAATATGTCCAAAATACATTTATTGATTCAGAAGTTTACATAAAATATTGTATACAAAATGTGGCCCTTTTTACACATTAATCAGCTTTAACATTAACATCCCCTCCCTGCTAGAATTCTGATGCTAAGCAGTGATGTCATAATCATGTGATGTCATAGTCATGTGATGTCACAATGCAGACTGTCAATAAGTGTGCAGTCACATTAGTCTTTCTCTCACACATCCCAGAAGATAGCGTGCAGCAACATCATATGTAACAGCAGCGAACACACAAACCAGCAACATACACATACACACAAGTCACCAACATATATACACACAAGTCAGTCAGCCCCAGTTAGTGTGGGTGATCGAGTACCCCTTTCGTAGAAAGGATGGAGTTACCTGGACCCCCCACTCCTGTGGACTCACCAACACGGTCCAGTTAAGGCAATACAGCTTGCTAGTGTTGCCCCGTTAATGGCATTTTAATCGGATTTGTGGGAAAGGCTGAGCTTGATGGGCGCTTCTCTTTTTTCACTCACACTAACACACACCTAGACACATACTTATAGTGTAAGATTTGGAGCACCAGTGTTGCAGGAACCTGTTAGGCACTAATGTCTCAGACAGGTGGATTTAGTCTGTCGTGGTACCTGCCATTAGCGCTCAGTACTATATACTCTTAGTACCTCAGGACAGTCAGAGACAAGAAGTCCAAGTTCCATAAAAAACCTGATTAGTGTTCAAAAAGGCTTAATATACATTTATTGACTCAGAACTTTACATAAAATATTGTACACAAAATGTAGCCTTTTTTTTTAACTTCCCCTCCCTGATAGAATTGTGTTGCTAGGCAGTGATGTCATAATGATGACTGCCAGGTGATGTCATAATGCAGACTCTCAATAACAGTGAGCCAACATTCATCTTTCACACATAAAAGGAAGATAACATACAGCTACAGCATACGTAACGAACAGCAAGCCAACACACACGCCAATCAGCAACATACATACAAGCAAAACACAACATACATACACACAAGTCAGCTACATACATACATGCATTTATATATATATATCTGATACATACACTCCATGCAAAGTACACATGATTGATTCATTTTTGGGAGCCGTCTGGATTGGATGCGTTTCTTGACGTTTGGTGAAAGTCTGGTAGGAAGATAATCTTTCTTTTCTCTACTGTTTTATTCAAACTTTATCTCTCTTTTACACTTTTTTTGCCTGTTCTGTTGTTTGGAGTTATTTGGTCGATTAAGCGATAGTAATCTCTGTCAAGGTATTTGCTGATGTTTTATTTTTGTTGTTTAGGGCCTCCAAATTCCATAAAAAAAACCTGATTGGTGTTCAGAAAAGGCTTAATATGTCCAAAATACATTTATTGATTCAGAAGTTTACATAAAATATTGTATACAAAATGTGGCCCTTTTTACACATTAATCAGCTTTAACATTAACATCCCCTCCCTGCTAGAATTCTGATGCTAAGCAGTGATGTCATAATCATGTGATGTCATAGTCATGTGATGTCACAATGCAGACTGTCAATAAGTGTGCAGTCACATTAGTCTTTCTCTCACACATCCCAGAAGATAGCGTGCAGCAACATCATATGTAACAGCAGCGAACACACAAACCAGCAACATACACATACACACAAGTCACCAACATATATACACACAAGTCAGTCAGCCCCAGTTAGTGTGGGTGATCGAGTACCCCTTTCGTAGAAAGGATGGAGTTACCTGGACCCCCCACTCCTGTGGACTCACCAACACGGTCCAGTTAAGGCAATACAGCTTGCTAGTGTTGCCCCGTTAATGGCATTTTAATCGGATTTGTGGGAAAGGCTGAGCTTGATGGGCGCTTCTCTTTTTTCACTCACACTAACACACACCTAGACACATACTTATAGTGTAAGATTTGGAGCACCAGTGTTGCAGGAACCTGTTAGGCACTAATGTCTCAGACAGGTGGATTTAGTCTGTCGTGGTACCTGCCATTAGCGCTCAGTACTATATACCCTTAGTACCTCAGGACAGTCAGAGACAAGAAGTCCAAGTTCCATAAAAAACCTGATTAGTGTTCAAAAAGGCTTAATATACATTTATTGACTCAGAACTTTACATAAAATATTGTACACAAAATGTAGCCTTTTTTTTTAACTTCCCCTCCCTGATAGAATTGTGTTGCTAGGCAGTGATGTCATAATGATGACTGCCAGGTGATGTCATAATGCAGACTCTCAATAACAGTGAGCCAACATTCATATTTCACACATGAAAGGAAGATAACATACAGCTACAGCATACGTAACGAACAGCAGCCAACACACATGCCAATCAGCAACATACATACAAGCAAAACACAACATACATACACACAAATCAGCTACATACATACATGCATATATATCTGATACATACACTCCATGCAAAGTACACATGATTGATTCATTTTTGGGAGCCGTCTGGATTGGATGCGTTTCTTGATGTTTGGTGAAAGTCTGGTAGGAAGATAATCTTTCTTTTCTCTATTGTTTTATTCAAACTTTATCTCTCTTTTACACTTTTTCTGCCTGTTCTGTTGTTTGGAGTTATTTTGGTCGATTAAGCGATAGTAATCTCTGTCAAGGTATTTGCTGATGTTTTATTTTTGTAGTTTAGGGCCTCCAAATTCCATAAAAAAAACCTGATTGGTGTTCAAAAAAGGCTTAATATGTCCAAAATACATTTATTGATTCAGAAGTTTACATAAAATATTGTATACAAAATGTGGCCCTTTTTACACATTAATCAGCTTTAACATTAACTTCCCCTCCCTGCTAGAATTCTGATGCTAAGCAGTGATGTCATAATCATGTGATGTCATAGTCATGTGATGTCACAATGCAGACTGTCAATAAGTGTGCAGTCACATTAGTCTTTCTCTCACACATCCCAGAAGACAGCGTGCAGCAACAGCATATGTAACAGCAGCGAACACACACAAACCAGCAACATACACATACACACAAGTCACCAACATATATACACACAAGTCAGTCAGCCCCAGTTAGTGTTGGTGATCGAGTACCCCTTTTGTAGAAAGGATGGAGTTACCTGGACCCCCCACTCCTGTGGACTCACTACCACGGTCCAGTTAAGGCAATGCAGCTTGCTAGTGTTGCCCCGTTAATGGCATTTTAATCGGCTTTCTGGGAAAGGCTGAGCTTGATGGACGCTTCTCTTTTTTCACTCACACTAACACACACCTAGACACATACTTATAGTGTAAGATTTCGAGCACCAGTGTTGCAGGAACCTGTTAGGCACTAATGTCTCAGACAGGTGGATTTAGTCTGTCGTGGTACCTGCCATTAGCGCTCAGTACTATATACCCTTAGTACCTCAGGACAGTCAGAGACAAGAAGTCCAAGTTCCATAAAAAACCTGATTAGTCTTCAAAAAAGCTTAATATACATTTATTGACTCAGAACTTTACATAAAATATTGTACACAAAATGTAGCCTTTTTTTTTTAACTTCCCCTCCCTGATAGAATTGTGTTGCTAGGCAGTGATGTCATAATGATGACTGCCAGGTGATGTCATAATGCAGACTCTCAATAACAGTGAGCCAACATTCATATTTCACACATCAGAGGAAGATAACATACAGCTACAGCATACGTAACGAACAGCAAGCCAACACACACGCCAATCAGCAACATACATACAAGCAAAACACAACATACATACACACAAGTCAGCTACATACATACATGCATTTATATATATATATCTGATACATACACTCCATGCAAAGTACACATGATTGATTCATTTTTGGGAGCCGTCTGGATTGGATGCGTTTCTTGACGTTTGGTGAAAGTCTGGTAGGAAGATAATCTTTCTTTTCTCTACTGTTTTATTCAAACTTTATCTCTCTTTTACACCTTTTTTGCCTGTTCTGTTGTTTGGAGTTATTTGGTCGATTAAGCGATAGTAATCTCTGTCAAGGTATTTGCTGATGTTTTATTTTTGTTGTTTAGGGCCTCCAAATTCCATAAAAAAAACCTGATTGGTGTTCAGAAAAGGCTTAATATGTCCAAAATACATTTATTGATTCAGAAGTTTACATAAAATATTGTATACAAAATGTGGCCCTTTTTACACATTAATCAGCTTTAACATTAACATCCCCTCCCTGCTAGAATTCTGATGCTAAGCAGTGATGTCATAATCATGTGATGTCATAGTCATGTGATGTCACAATGCAGACTGTCAATAAGTGTGCAGTCACATTAGTCTTTCTCTCACACATCCCAGAAGACAGCGTGCAGCAAAAGCATATGTAACAGCAGCGAACACACACAAACCAGCAACATACACATACACACAAGTCACCAACATATATACACACAAGTCAGTCAGCCCCAGTTAGTGTTGGTGATCGAGTACCCCTTTTGTAGAAAGGATGGAGTTACCTGGACCCCCCACTCCTGTGGACTCACTACCACGGTCCAGTTAAGGCAATGCAGCTTGCTAGTGTTGCCCCGTTAATGGCATTTTAATCGGCTTTCTGGGAAAGGCTGAGCTTGATGGACGCTTCTCTTTTTTCACTCACACTAACACACACCTAGACACATACTTATAGTGTAAGATTTGGAGCACCAGTGTTGCAGGAACCTGTTAGGCACTAATGTCTCAGACAGGTGGATTTAGTCTGTCGTGGTACCTGCCATTAGCGCTCAGTACTATATACCCTTAGTACCTCAGGACAGTCAGAGACAAGAAGTCCAAGTTCCATAAAAAACCTGATTAGTGTTCAAAAAGGCTTAATATACATTTATTGACTCAGAACTTTACATAAAATATTGTACACAAAATGTAGCCTTTTTATTTTAACTTCCCCTCCCTGATAGAATTGTGTTGCTAGGCAGTGATGTCATAATGATGACTGCCAGGTGATGTCATAATACAGACTCTCAATAACAGTGAGCCAACATTCATCTTTCACACATCAGAGGAAGATAACATACAGCTACAGCATACGTAACGAACAGCAGCCAACACACACGCCAATCAGCAACATACATACAAGCAAAACACAACATACATACACACAAATCAGCTACATACATACATGCATATATATATATATATCTGATACATACACTCCATGCAAAGTACACATGATTAATTCATTTTTGGGAGCCGTCTGGATTGGATGCGTTTCTTGACGTTTGGTGAAAGTCTGGTAGGAAGATAATCTTTCTTTTCTCTATTGTTTTATTCAAACTTTATCTCTCTTTTACACTTTTTCTGCCTGTTCTGTTGTTTGGAGTTATTTTGGTCGATTAAGCGATAGTAATCTCTGTCAAGGTATTTGCTGATGTTTTATTTTTGTAGTTTAGGGCCTCCAAATTCCATAAAAAAAAACCTGATTGGTGTTCAGAAAAGGCTTAATATGTCCAAAATACATTTATTGATTCAGAAGTTTACATAAAATATTGTATACAAAATGTGGCCCATTTTACACATTAATCAGCTTTAACATTAACTTCCCCTCCCTGCTAGAATTCTGATGCTAAGCAGTGATGTCATAATCATGTGATGTCATAGTCATGTGATGTCACAATGCAGATTGTCAATAAGTGTGCAGTCACATTAGTCTTTCTCTCACACATCCCAGAAGACAGCGTGCAGCAACAGCATATGTAACAGCAGCGAACACACACAAACCAGCAACATACACACAAGTCACCAACATATATACACACAAGTCAGTCAGCCCCAGTTAGTGTTGGTGATCGAGTACCCCTTTCGTAGAAAGGATGGAGTTACTTGGACCCCCCACTCCTGTGGACTCACCAACACGGTCCAGTTAAGGCAATACAGCTTGCTAGTGTTGCCCCGTTAATGGCATTTTAATCGGATTTGTGGGAAAGGCTGAGCTTGATGGGCGCTTCTCTTTTTTCACTCACACTAACACACACCTAGACACATACTTATAGTGTAAGATTTGGAGCACCAGTGTTGCAGGAACCTGTTAGGCACTAATGTCTCAGACAGGTGGATTTAGTCTGTCGTGGTACCTGCCATTAGCGCTCAGTACTATATACTCTTAGTACCTCAGGACAGTCAGAGACAAGAAGTCCAAGTTCCATAAAAAACCTGATTAGTGTTCAAAAAGGCTTAATATACATTTATTGACTCAGAACTTTACATAAAATATTGTACACAAAATGTAGCCTTTTTTTTTAACTTCCCCTCCCTGATAGAATTGTGTTGCTAGGCAGTGATGTCATAATGATGACTCTCAATAACAGTGAGCCAACATTCATCTTTCACACATAAAAGGAAGACAACATACAGCTACAGCATACGTAACGAACAGCAGCCAACACACACGCCAATCAGCAACATACATATACACAAATCAGCTACATACATACATGCATATATATCTGATACATACACTCCATGCAAAGTACACATGATTGATTCATTTTTGGGAGCCGTCTGGATTGGATGCGTTTCTTGATGTTTGGTGAAAGTCTGGTAGGAAGATAATCTTTCTTTTCTCTATTGTTTTATTCAAACTTTATCTCTCTTTTACACTTTTTCTGCCTGTTCTGTTGTCTGGAGTTATTTTGGTCGATTAAGCGATAGTAATCTCTGTCAAGGTATTTGCTGATGTTTTATTTTTGTAGTTTAGGGCCTCCAAATTCCATAAAAAAAACCTGATTGGTGTTCAAAAAAGGCTTAATATGTCCAAAATACATTTATTGATTCAGAAGTTTACATAAAATATTGTATACAAAATGTGGCCCTTTTTACACATTAATCAGCTTTAACATTAACTTCCCCTCCCTGCTAGAATTCTGATGCTAAGCAGTGATGTCATAATCATGTGATGTCATAGTCATGTGATGTCACAATGCAGACTGTCAATAAGTGTGCAGTAACATTAGTCTTTCTCTCACACATCCCAGAAGACAGCGTGCAGCAACAGCATATGTAACAGCAGCGAACACACACAAACCAGCAACATACACATACACACAAGTCACCAACATATATACACACACAAGTCAGTCAGGCCCAGTTAGTGTTGGTGATCGAGTACCCCTTTCGTAGAAAGGATGGAGTTACCTGGACCCCCCACTCCTGTGGACTCACCAACACGGTCCAGTTAAGGCAATACAGCTTGCTGGTGTTGCCCCGTTAATGGCATTTTAATCGGATTTCTGGGAAAGGCTGAGCTTGATGGACGCGTCTCTTTTTTCCCTCACACTAACACACACCTAGACACATACTTATAGTGTAAGATTTGGAGCACCAGTGTTGCAGGAACCTGTTAGGCACTAATGTCTCAGACAGGTGGATTTAGTCTGTCGTGGTACCTGCCATTAGCGCTCAGTACTATATACCCTTAGTACCTCAGGACAGTCAGAGACAAGAAGTCCAAGTTCCATAAAAAACCTGATTAGTGTTCAAAAATGCTTAATATACATTTATTGACTCAGAACTTTACATAAAATATTGTACACAAAATGTAGCCTTTTTTTTTTTTTTTTAACTTCCCCTCCCTGATAGAATTGTGTTGCTAGGCAGTGATGTCATAATGATGACTGCCAGGCGATGTCATAATGCAGACTCTCAATAACAGTGAGCCAACATTCATCTTTCACACATCAGAGGAAGATAACATACAGCTACAGCATACGTAACGAACAGCAGCCAACACACACGCCAATCAGCAACATACATACAAGCAAAACACAACATACATACACACAAATCAGCTACATACATACATGCATATATATATATATATCTGATACATACACTCCATGCAAAGTACACATGATTGATTCATTTTTGGGAGCCGTCTGGATTGGATGCGTTTCTTGACGTTTGGTGAAAGTCTGGTAGGAAGATAATCTTTCTTTTCTCTATTGTTTTATTCAAACTTTATCTCTCTTTTACACTTTTTCTGCCTGTTCTGTTCTTTGGAGTTATTTTGGTCGATTAAGCGATAGTAATCTCTGTCAAGGTATTTGCTGATGTTTTATTTTTGTAGTTTAGGGCCTCCAAATTCCATTAAAAAAACCTGATTGGTGTTCAGAAAAGGCTTAATATGTCCAAAATACATTTATTGATTCAGAAGTTTACATAAAATATTGTATACAAAATGTGGCCCTTTTTACACATTAATCAGCTTTAACATTAACTTCCCCTCCCTGCTAGAATTCTGATGCTAAGCAGTGATGTCATAATCATGTGATGTCATAGTCATGTGATGTCACAATGCAGACTGTCAATAAGTGTGCAGTCACATTAGTCTTTCTCTCACACATCCCAGAAGACAGCATGCAGCAACAGCATATGTAACAGCAGCGAACACACACAAACCAGCAACATACACATACACACAAGTCACCAACATATATACACACAAGTCAGTCAGCCCCAGTTAGTGTTGGTGATCGAGTACCCCTTTCGTAGAAAGGATGGAGTTACCTGGACCCCCCACTCCTGTGGACTCACCAACACGGTCCAGTTAAGGCAATACAGCTTGCTAGTGTTGCCCCGTTAATGGCATTTTAATCGGATTTCTGGGAAAGGCTGAGCTTGATGGACGCTTCTCTTTTTTCACTCACACTAACACACACCTAGACACATACTTATAGTGTAAGATTTGGAGCACCAGTGTTGCAGGAACCTGTTAGGCACTAATGTCTCAGACAGGTGGATTTAGTCTGTCGTGGTACCTGCCATTAGCGCTCAGTACTATATACCCTTAGTACCTCAGGACAGTCAGAGACAAGAAGTCCAAGTTCCATAAAAAACCTGATTAGTGTTCAAAAAGGCTTAATATACATTTATTGACTCAGAACTTTACATAAAATATTGTACACAAAATGTAGCCTTTTTTTTTAACTTCCCCTCCCTGATAGAATTGTGTTGCTAGGCAGTGATGTCATAATGATGACTACCAGGTGATGTCATAATGCAGACTCTCAATAACAGTGAGCCAACATTCATCTTTCACACATCAGAGGAAGATAACATACAGCTACAGCATACGTAACGAACAGCAGCCAACACACACGCCAATCAGCAACATACATAGAAGCAAAACACAACATACATACACACAAATCAGCTACATACATACATGCATATATATATATCTGATACATACACTCCATGCAAAGTACACATGATTGATTGATTTTTGGGAGCCGTCTGGATTGGATGCGTTTCTTGACGTTTGGTGAAAGTCTGGTATGAAGATAATCTTTCTTTTCTCTATTGTTTTATTCAAACTTTATCTCTCTTTTACACTTTTTCTGCCTGTTCTGATGTTTGGAGTTATTTTGGTCGATTAAGCGATAGTAATCTCTGTCAAGGTATTTGCTGATGTTTTATTTTTGTAGTTTAGGGCCTCCAAATTCCATAAAAAAAACCTGATTGCTGTTCAGAAAAGGCTTAATATGTCCAAAATACATTTATTGATTCAGAAGTTTACATAAAATATTGTATACAAAATGTGGCCCTTTTTACACATTAATCAGCTTTAACATTAACTTCCCCTCCCTGCTAGAATTCTGATGCTAAGCAGTGATGTCATAATCATGTGATGTCATAGTCATGTGATGTCACAATGCAGACTGTCAATAAGTGTGCAGTCACATTAGTCTTTCTCTCACACATCCCAGAAGACAGCGTGCAGCAACAGCATATGTAACAGCAGCGAACACACACAAACCAGCAACATACACATACACACAAGTCACCAACATATATACACACAAGTCAGTCAGCCCCAGTTAGTGTTGGTGATCGAGTACCCCTTTTGTAGAAAGGATGGAGTTACCTGGACCCCCCACTCCTGTGGACTCACCAACACGGTCCAGTTAAGGCAATACAGCTTGCTAGTGTTGCCCCGTTAATGGCATTTTAATCGGATTTCTGGGAAAGGCTGAGCTTGATGGATGCTTCTCTTTTTTCACTCACACTAACACACACCTAGACACATACTTATAGTGTAAGATTTGGAGCACTAGTGTTGCAGGAACGTGTTAGGCACTAATGTCTCAGACAGGTGGATTTAGTCTGTCGTGGTACCTGCCATTAGTGCTCAGTACTATATACCCTTAGTACCTCAGGACAGTCAGAGACAAGAAGTCCAAGTTCCACAAAAAACCTGATTAGTGTTCAAAAAGGCTTAATATACATTTATTGACTCAGAACTTTACATAAAATATTGTACACAAATTGTTGCCTTTTTTTAACTTTCCCTCCGTGATAGAATTGTGTTGCTAGGCAGTGATGTCATAATGATGACTGCCAGGTGATGTCATAATGCAGACTCTCAATAACAGTAAGCCAACATTAATCTCTCACACATCAGCGGAAGATAACATACAGCTACAGCATACGTAACGAACAGCAGCCAACACACACGCCAATCAGCAACATACATACAAGCAAAACACAACATACATACACACAAATCAGCTACATACATACATGCATATATATATCTGATACATACACTCCATGCAAAGTACACATGATTGATTTTTCACTCACACTAACACACACCTAGACACCTAGGTGATACACAGAGCTGTTAATCTAGCTAACTTCCTGGATGAAGGTAATAAGGTTTTTTAATATTTTGAACAACTGTGTCTTATCATTTAGTTTCTCATTGTTTGTGCTTCTTTTTCTTAGAAGCGGGAATGATGCATCCCTTCTTCAACATTACCTGAACAATAGCATAATAAGATCCACAGAGCCATCTGCACCACATCCATTCTACTGTCAGTACGACTGTGCTTTAAACTACATCTTAAGCACTAACCTCTTAATGCCCAGATGGATGGGCAGTGTTTTTAGCCAGGGATCCCCAGAGGTTTCCCCCACAAGGGGGTTTTCCTCTCCTGAATGCTAAAGGATGATTCTTTGTGAGTCCAGAGAGAGCCTGTACACTTGAGTCCTAGTAAACTCAAGTCCAGGATTTTTTAGACAATATCAAAATCCACATGATGCTATTTAGTATTACCTTGTGAACTGCTACTACAGATTTATTTCTAATAAATAATATCATCTTAAAGTTAAAATGTACTCCTTGTCTTGTTTATAATCCTTGTGACATTTTCATGTAGTTTAATTGTCAGGGTCCACTTTTTGCTGCCTGAACCATGGCTTAATCATACATGTGGTATATCCACCTGCTACCACTAGTGGCCACCCTCCTCCATCTGGAGTGCTCAGAACCCAATTACCAGGTAAAGCTGAGCCTTATTACCTGAGTAGAGCCCTGCCTTTAAAGACCTGCCCTGCCCTTCAGTCAGGGCCTTGGCATTAACGTTGGAGGACCACTTTGCTCTGGACCTGTACCTGATCCTGTATTGTTCCTGCCTTCAGCCCTGCCAGCAGGCTTACCTGCCGTCCGCCTCTGCCAGTTGGCTTACCTGCCGTCTGCCTCTGCCAGCGGGCTTACCTGCCGTCCGCCTCTGCCAGCGGGCTTACCTGCCGTCCGCCTCTGCTAGCGGGCTTACCTGCCGTCCGCCACTGCCTCAGCTCCCCTGTCTCTGCCTCAGCTCCCCTGTCTCTGCCTCAGCTCCCCACTATTCTGTTTTCCAGTCCTGCTAATTCGTCTGGTTACCTGTCTGTACCTACCTACCCATCAATATGCATAAAGGAGTACAGACAAACTCCCCAGTGTCCCCTGCACATGAGGGGTACAGACAAACTCCCCAGTGTCCCCTGCACATGGGCTCTCACCCGACCTGCTCGCCCCGGGTCCTGACATTAATACATGGATCTCACCCTTTCTCTTCACATGAGGGAAGAGTGTCTTCATTTCTAAATGGACAATTCAGTATTTAGTCTCCCTATCAGTAAATCATTATAACATGCACATTGTTTTATGTACTCCCTACTCAATTATGTTGAGAGTAGTAGTAAAGCGCTACGGAATTTGATTGCGCTATATAAAACAATAAATAATAATAATAAAATAAAGGCTATTTGGGATCACAAAGGGGCACACTTTCAAAAAGGTGGGTGGGACCTTTACAGAAATGGAGATTAAGTTGGGCAATATGGAATGTATGGGTGGAACAGGCCAGAGATTTAACTTATTTAAAAACCTCTGAGGTCTGTTTATAATCTACCAATCAGGGATCTACTGTGGCAAATACAATCAATTCCCATATATGCTTGTAATTATGTAACATACAAGAGTTAAGTGAAGAATTTGAGTGATTTCAACTATGACGAAAAAAATTGATAAAAATAAAGAGCTGTACAGTTAGCGAAAAGAAAAATTATACAGTACAGTATATGCACATAGAAACAGAATTTGATAAGAACCATTTTTTCCGCTCTAGTCTGCCATTTTTCCTGAGGTAAGACTCAGATATGAACAGGCCCGGACTGGCCATCGGGCAAACCGGGAGTTTGCCCCGTGGGCCAGGCCGGATTGACTTAGGGGCTGATGGAGCTGCAGCTTCAGGCCCCTACCTTAAAATAGGCCCAGTCAGGACCGAACTGACTGGGCCTATGCGGCCTCTACGGCCGCATTAACGCAGGGCATAAGGGGCACCTGCCCCTTAAGCCCGCCGCAACTGCGACCGGGTCCGCCACTCTAAGGGGTCGGGAAGCCCCCACCAGGGCCGGCCTTACGGGTGTGCGGCCGCACAGGGTTTAAATTAAAAGATCGGGGTTTTTTTTTTTTTACTTAACATTCTCCATGTTAAATAAAGTTTTTGTTAACTTTATTTAACATGGAGGATGTTAAAGTTGAAAAAAAAACCAGATGTTTTAATGTAAGCCCTGTGCGGCCGCAGACCCCTAAGGCCGGCCCTGGTGGGGGCTTCCCGGCCCCTTAGAGAGGCGGACCCGGTCGCAGTTGCGGCGGGCTTAAGGGGCAATTGCCCCTTATGCCCTGCGTTAATGCGGCCGTAGAGGCCGCATAGGCCCAGTCAGTCCGGTCCTGCTGTGGGTCCGGCAACAAGGTAAGTAGGGTGAGGGAGGGGGGTGCAGTGAGAAGGGGCAGAGGGGGGTTAGATAGTGACAGGGGGTACATAGTGAAAAGGGGGAACATAGTGAGAAGGGGCAGATAAGATGGGGAGAGGGGGTAGTGTGAATGCGTATGAGAATGAATGAATAAATGTGTGGATGAATTGTGTGAATGCGTATGACAAATAATGAATTCATGTGTGGATGAATTGCTTGAATGATTTGTGAGACTGAATTAATGAATGTGTTAATGATTTGTGTGAATGAGTAAATGCAAAGATGGTACATGAAGGGTGGGCTTTAACAATAAATAAATAAATATGGGCTGCTCGGGCTTAAATGCCCGGGCCTATTTTTTGTCCCAGTCCGGGCCTGGATATGAATCATTGCTTTATCTGTTCTCATAGATTCAGGAGCCATATGCCTATCCCATGTAATTTGTTTTATGTGTCACACTCCTTACATACGTATAGAAGTAAAAAAGAAAAATAGAAGTTACCTGGCAGAGGAACGTTAAAAAAATATATATATATACTGTTCAGGGGAGCTTAGACAAATGTGCGAATGAGTCAGTGTCCTACACGATGTGTCGTAGGTGCGAATCCCATGCAAAATAACAGGACCAGAGTGAACATATTTAACATGTAACACGGATCCATTGAGTAGTTGCCATTCTATGCATTTATTTGATTTGGCTTTGCGAGCCACAAACTCACAAGCAAGTTTTGATATGTGAACATCACTTTTATAAGTGAGCTCTTCACTGGGAAAATATTAGTTTAACCCCTTGATGATAATTGATGTGCCAGACACATCACAGAAATTAATCTCATTGGTGACAATTGACATGTCTGGTATGTCATGAGGTAAAAGAGGTTTAGAAAAATATCAAAGATTCCTCTCCCAAACATAGCTGCTGTAACACCAAAACCTGCAGCAACAGCGTAAACTGTAGCAGCGTCAATGTCTGGTCGATCCACCTATTAAGTATAATGCCAGCTGCCTGCTTTACAAGAAGTTAGTAGATGATCAACAATCACCTCCGATTAGCTCAAACAGCAACACTGAAAACCCATCCCAGGAAGCACTATGACTGCCCCGGAGAGCTGGCACATGCGCCTTAGCGAGACATTTTGCCTCTTGCAAGATGCTGGTGCCCACCAAAAAATAAACAAGTTCCCAAGAAGGTCTTCTAGACTCTCCTGAGAACCCAGCAGGTTAAACAAGGTACTGAATTCAACCATGAAAGTCAATGGAGACCAGGTCACTAATCACAATGTGATTAGTAAAATAAAGAAAAAATAAGAAAAAAAAATCTAGTCCATCTAGTTCCAACAATGTGCAAAATACAGTTTATAATAAACAGCAAGAGCCTTAAGGGGTTAAAGACTGAAATCATGCAGAATTTAGGTGAGTGGTAAAATGTAAAAAAAAAATACACATGTAACTACTGGTACTACTGCCAAAAAGAACTAGGTTCCACAAGAACAATGTGTTTCGTCGATTCCTAGCAATAATCAACACTAGAGGTAATGGAGATTTTTAACCCTATCCTTATTTTTGACCGTTCTCATCTGGTTATTAGTAGAGTACTCTTTTTGCATATCAGTAAAAGTTACAGTTTAATTTAGCAGTTCCATGGATTTAGTATCAATTGTTATGTTTGATATTATGCTAACAGTGCTAAATGCAGTCATACAGTGCAGTGCACATTATAGCGGTGGAAGATTGACAATATGGAATGTATCACAACAAGCTCCCATATGGTCTAGCGGTTAGGATTCCTGGTTTTCACCCAGGTGGCCCGGGTTCGACTCCCGGTATGGGAAGTTTCTTTTTATTTACCATTATCTATAAAGAGTACATTAATTTTAAATTAACAAAATATATATGATTAATTAACAGGCACGTATAAAGGAGTAGTAGAGTAAAATTGGGTCTAAGATAAATCTTTTCTTAACATGCCCCTGCTTTGAGGATACTGATACTACTCATGACCCCGGTGCATTGAGAGTAAAGACTACTAATGGAAACTTGTAGAACAAGATCTGATTTAAACGAGTAGTTCTGGCCTAGGGGTGTAGCTCTACATACTGTATTTGCTTAAGAATAACATGGAGTTTTTCCATTTATTTTCACCTTTTATTCAGACCTCAGAAGTCACTTCCTTTTAGTTTACTTTTACCAAACATCAATTACTCAGCCAATGCTGCCCCCTTGTGGTAGTTTCATTATTAATAAGCCAAAGTGAGCTAGTTCAATATAGTTAAACCACCCGAGATCAGGGGTGATTAGTGTACTTCTGACATTCGTTACTAGCAATCACACAAGGCAAATGAAAAATCCAGGGAAACCTTGCTACAGCAGGGGGTGGGGTGGATTCAGCTTAGTGAATATCTGGTTGTGCTAGTGTTTTGATGTGTGATAGTGTGAGTGTCTGCATGTGAGTCTGTTATTGTATGTTAGTGTTAAATGTGTAGTTGTGTTAGTGTCTAGCACACCAAACAGGTTACAAACCTTCACAACTATAGTTTTCAAGAAAACAAATTTATTGAGATTTAGTCATGCTGTATGGCCATATAAGGCTTAGCCCACCACTATGCCTAAGTACTCCAATAAAGGTGGGTCCAAACACTAAATACTGTTGCTTATATGGCAGGGGCGTCCAACATGCGGCCCGCGTGAGATCGGCAGCCAGGATCACATCATCACAAGCCCTGCCGCTTACTTGTGGGAGGGTCTATTCTCTGCTCCAGTCCTGCCTCCTCTGTGGGGAGAACGAGGGAGGCCGCGCCCCCTGCTGAAGTCTGTGAGCGGCATCGAGAGCTGTAGTAGGTAAGGGGGTGGGGGAGGTTGTTTGAATGAGAATGCCTGTGAGGGAATGAATGAGTATATGAATGAATGAGTGTGTGTGTGATAGCATGGATGTGTAAGTGCTGGAACCTAGGCACGATGGGACTGTGATTGCATATAGCAATCACACTCCTATCATGCTAAGTCAGCCAGTACATGCTGACTAGCTGCCCCCCTTGTGTATTGATGCTGCCAGCAGTATGGGGTCTGCACTTCCAGCCACCCTGTACCAGCATGTACTGGCTGACTTGGCATGATAGGAGTGTGATTGCTAACAGCAATCTGCTAACATCAATCACAGTCCCATCATCAGGTTCCAGCATTTACTGGTTGCCTGGGTATAAAAAGAGTGTGTTTGCTGTTAGCAATCACACTCCTGTCATGCTAAGTCAGCCAGTACATGCTGGCTAGCTGCCCCCCCCTTGTGTATTGATGCTGCCAGCAGTATGGGGTCTGCACTTACAGCCACCCTGTACCAGCATGTACTGGCTGACTTGGCATGATAGGAGTGTGATTGCTAACAGCAATCTGCTAACAGCAATCACAGTCCCATTATGCCTAGGTTCCAACATTTACTGGTTGCCTGGGTATGAAAAGAGTCTGTTTGCTGTTACAATGCCCAGCCAACCAGTACATACTGGAATCTGGGTATGCCTGAGATTGCTGTTAACAATCATAATATATAGGTTTTTTGTACAATTTTGGTGTGCAACTTCTGGACCAAAACCGAAAATTCAGGGTTCACCCCCCCCACATACTTTTAATAAAAAAGTATGTGGGGGGGTGAACCCTGAATTTTCGGTTTTGGTCCAGAATTTTCATTTAGGTGCATCCCTAGGATAAATAGAATCCTGAATTTGTAGTCACAAAACTTTCTAGGCCCAGAAATCAGTGAGAGGAAAAGTAAAGGTTTTGTGTCATTTACTTTATTTTAAGCTGCATATCTTATTAAAGGCCATATTTTCACACAGTGAAAAATAAGTGCGGCCCGTGCACATATACAATTCTGATGAAGTGGCCCACTGCAGAAAAAACTTGGACACCCCTGTTATATGGTGTTAAATATATATATTTATTTTTTAAATTTTTTTTTTTTAAAATATAAGATCGTCATCTGTAACATAAAAGACAGATCCCCAAATATTTTTCTTTCTTCCTATATTAACACTAATAAGTATTATCTTCTATGTATATCTATGGTCCTGAACAAAAGACTATATTTCATTTGTGATCTCTTATACAATCCCTCCCTTGGATTTGAATGCATTACCATACAGAGCCCGGCTAGCTCAGTCGGTAGAGCATGAGACTCTTAATCTCAGGGTCGTGGGTTCGAGCCCCACGTTGGGCGATCCTTTTTTTTTTTTCCTCCACTAATTGCTTTAAAGGGACATTTTAAAACTGCTACACTAATCTTTTGTTTTATGCACACCGATCCAGCAGCTTCCTTTATTTAGCGCACAGCACTGCTTTGTATGTGCCATTTACAGGTGCATAGACATTGGGAGTGCACGTTCATACACTCTAAATGCATTTACGCTTCTATAAACCTAGTAGTGCCCTTTCAGCTGTTGCCAGTGAATTTTGAAAAAAAAAAGGCTTAGCAATATATCCTCCCTGTGTTATTTTGTCATGGAAAGTTGCATAAATTACATCTGGTCATCTTAAAGGGACACTCCAGTGTCTTAGGCAGCCTTTTAAACAAAGAAGACATATTAAAGTACCTTTGTAAGTACCTTATGCATGCTTTACACCTGTGAAAAAATAAAGTACTTATCTTTAGAAGAAGCTACAGCTGCAGAGCTGCAACAGAATGCCTCCTCCATACTGTGATGATTGAAATCGAGCGGCCTTCTTTCTGCACATGTGCACTGGGCTTGAGCTGACTAGTAGTGAATAAACCATGTGACCAGAGATGTGTTTATCTGAAGTCACCTCCTGCACAGCAAATTGTTTTACATTTTGAACATTTTAAGCTGCTGTGGTGATAAATAAGATATTTTTATATTAATATGGTTTAAATCAAAAGCTCTATGTATATACATTTTGTGCGTCAACTAAACAGGACCTGACTGGCGATGACAGGTTGGTCCTGGCACTTTAAGGCCAGCGGCAGCCTGATGACGTTAAGCATGGCCAACAACGGAATTTTCATGCTCATGCAGTGTACAGTTGGTCATATCCAACCCACTGATCATTTTTCCTGTGAGACAGATGGTTGGTCCTGATCTCCAATTTAAAATTAAAAGGAAGATTGTGGTTAAAATTGCAAGAAAGTCTTTATTCAGGATGAAGACAAGTGGAACCAATCAAAGACAAACAAGTTAATACCTGTTTATATAATATCTACATATACAAATATATATGTAATATGTAATATCTTCATATACAAGTATATATGAGGGTCCTCATCTCCCTCTTTTTTTACCATTGTTATTAAAGTTATTGTAAATTGTCCTTGCTAATTCTTATTTTTTTTACAAAGAAGACTGCCTGCTAACAAAACAACTGCCGTGACCCGGATTCGAACCGGGGTTGCTGCGGCCACAACACAGAGTACTAACCACTATACGATCACGGCGAGCCACACTAAGTGATGAAAAGTAGGCTGCTGTCTACATTACACATGTTGAGAATTGTATGTAAATGTTTGAATCACATCTCCCTTCTCTTCCCTCTCCTCTAGAATATACATATCCGTATTGTTTCTGGATAATTTGTAAACGTTTACCATTTTAAATTTCAAACCATGGTTTAACTTTTGATGAGTTTGATGTTTTGAAATGTGAGAGCAGTAACTATATTAACATACAAGTACATAAAGTTAGAAATATAGAATCATAAATACATAGAAAGTGACGGCAGATAAGAACCAGTAGGCCCATCCAGTCTGCCCAACCTCTGAGTACTTTCCTTAGTACCCACCCTTATCCTATATCTAGCTTGGCATTATGCCTATCCCATGCTTGCCTAAATCTGTTTACTGTACCCCATTGTACAGCACTACGGAATTTGATGGCGCTATATAAAACAATAAATAATAATAATAAATAATACTGTATTATCATCTACCACTTCTGCTGGAAGGCTATTCCATGTGTCCACTACCCTTTCTGTAAAGTAATATTTCCTGTTACCATTAAACCTTTTCCCCTATAGCTTATGGCTATGTCCTCTTGTGACAGTATTTCTCCTTTTAAATAAACTCTCTTCCTTTATCTTGTTGATTCCCTTTAAGTATTTAAATGTTTCTATCATATCCCCCCTGTCACGTCTTTCTTCCAGGCTATATATGTTAAGATCCTTTAACCTGTCCTGGTAAGGTTTATCTTGTAATCCATGAACCATTTTAGTAGCCCTTCTCTGAACTTTCTCCAATATTTCTATAGCAAACCAGGGATAATGGAGCGCATACACATGTGGGAAGGAAAAAACAAATCCAATAGTATAATATTGTAAATTTAAAATATATTTATAGTGTATAAGTTACACTCACAAAGGGACTGGATAAAGCAGGCTCATCGAAATGTCAGGCTTCCAGAAATTGAGTGTAGTATTCTATAAAAACAAGCATAAACCGGGATGGTGCAGTATCTTCAATCGACTGATCTTAAAAGATCAAAATGCACTTACAATTGAGATGTGGCACAACTCAGCGAGTATTGTGCAAAAGCAAGTGGAAATCAAACATCCGGTATAAGGTAAAAGTGTTTCCAATTTATTCCCTGATGACGTTAAGCGTGGCCAACAACGGAATTTTCATGCTCATGTAGTGTACAGTTGGTCATATCCAACCCACTGATCATTTTTCCTGTGAGACAGATGGTTGGTCCTGATCTCCAATTTAAAATGAAAAGGAAGATTGTGGTTAAAATTGTAAGAAAGTCTTTATTCAGGATGAAGACAAGTGGAACCAATCAAAGACAAACAAGTTAATACCTGTTTATATAATATCTACATATACAAATATATAGGTAATATGTAATATCTTCATATACAAGTATATATGAGGGTCCTCATCTCCCTCTTTTTTTACCATTGTTATTAAAGTTATTGTAAATTGTCCTTGCTAATTCTTATTTTTTTTACAAAGAAGACTGCCTGCTAACAAAATAACTGCCGTGACCCGGATTCGAACCGGGGTTGCTGCGGCCACAACACAGAGTACTAACCACTATACGATCACGGCGAGCCACACTAAGTGATGAAAAGCAGGCTGCTGTCTACATTACACATGTTGAGAATTGTATGTAAATGTTTGAATCACATCTCCCTTCTCTTCCCTCTCCTCTAGAATATACATATCCGTATTGTTTCTGGATAATTTGTAAACGTTTACCATTTTAAATTTTAAACCATGGTTTAACTTTTGATGAGTTTGATGTTTTGAAATGTGAGAGCAGTAACTATATTAACATACAAGTACATAAAGTTAGAAATATAGAATCATAAATACATAGAAAGTGACGGCAGATAAGAACCAGTAGGCCCATCCAGTCTGCCCAACCTCTGAGTACTTTCCTTAGTACCCACCCTTATCCTATATCTAGCTTGGCATTATGCCTATCCCATGCTTGCCTAAATCTGTTTACTGTACCCCATTGTACAGCACTACGGAATTTGATGGCGCTATATAAAACAATAAATAATAATAATAAATAATACTGTATTATCATCTACCACTTCTGCTGGAAGGCTATTCCATGTGTCCACTACCCTTTCTGTAAAGTAATATTTCCTGTTACCATTAAACCTTTGCCCCTATAGCTTATGGCTATGTCCTCTTGTGACAGTATTTCTCCTTTTAAATAAACTCTCTTCCTTTATCTTGTTGATTCCCTTTAAGTATTTAAATGTTTCTATCATATCCCCCCGTCACGTCTTTCTTCCAGGCTATATATGTTAAGATCCTTTAACCTGTCCTGGTAAGGTTTATCTTGTAATCCATGAACCATTTTAGTAGCCCTTCTCTGAACTTTCTCCAACATTTCTATATCCTTCTGGAGATCCGGTCTCCAGTACTGTACACAATACTCCAAGTGACGTCTCACCAGTGATCTGTACAACGGCACGAGCACTTCCCTCTTTCTACTGCTAATACCTCTCGCTATACAACCAAGCATTCTGCTAGCATTACCTGCTGCTCTACTGCATTGTCTGCCTACCTTTAAATCCTCAGAAATAATTACCCCTAAATCCCTTTCCTCGCACGTTGAGGTTAGGACTGTATCAAATATTCTATACTCTGCCCTTGGGTTTTTATGCCCTAGATGCATTACTTTGCATTTATCCACATTAAATCCCAGTTGCCACAACTCTGACCCAGTGTTCCCTCTAAGCTGTGCGCTTGTGCGCGCGCACATAGCATTTTTAGAGAGCGCACATGTCCAAAAATTCCCAATAAAGAAAATATATATATTATTTTTTTTTTATACTTTATGCAGTGCGGATATTGCGCGCACATAATTTTGGCTCTGGGAAAATTTTTGCACAAGAGAAATTTTCTGCGCACGCCACCTAAGAAAAATTAGATGGAACATTGCTCTGACCATGTTTCCAGTTTACCTAAATCATTTGCCATTTGGCTTCTCCCTCCAGGAACATCAACCCTGTTGCAAATGTTTGTGTCATGAGCAAATACCTTATCATCAAGACCATCTGCAACATCCCTAATAAAAATATTAAAGAGAATGGGTCCGAGTACAGATCCCTGAGGTATATATATATATATATATATCCTGATGAAAGTCTAATAAACAGACTGAAACGTTGACTGGAAAACTGGAGTTTCTCGAGTGATTATTTAAAGAAGTCCCTGGAGTGCTGGTAACTATCTTTGGATATTATATGAATTGCTGTTGCAGCTACTTGGCACCGGGCAGAAAAAGTGGCAATTGGAGTGCAATTGTTAATTCTGGATTTTATATATATATATATATATATATGTGCTTTCTCTGTGTCCACTTTGTCAGCTTTTTTTTTTAATCAAGGTCATTTCAGTACTTCATCTTATTATTATTTATTAATTTATATGTTGCACTCATTTTCCACAGCACTTTACAATGGATAAATAGGACATAACCAATAGCGCATCTCATGACAGTTTCCATCTATTCAGAACAGTGACAAGTGTACCTAAAGACTAAATAATAAAAGAAAAGGACAATAACGACAATTTACTGCTCAACCATTTTTAAGAAAAATAAACTGCCGTGACCCGGATTCGAACCGGGGTTGCTGCGGCCACAACGCAGAGTACTAACCACTATACGATCACGGCAAGCCACTCAATAGGATAGTGAGGCAGTTTGCTGTGGATTGAGGTGGATTGAGATGAAGATAAAACAAACGTGTCACTTTATTCAAAATTATTTTTTTCATACAAAAATCCAAGTTATTTGGCTACCATAATATATTCTTTTAATCTCAATCAACTGTGATTTGCATATAAAGGATCTTCTGTGTCCACTTTGTCAGCTTTTGTTACGAAGGCCATTTCAGTACCTCTTATAATTATTATTTATTGATTTATATGGTGCACTTATATTCCACAGCACTTTACAATGGATAAACAGGACATAACCAGTAGTGCGTCTCATAACAATTTGCACCTACAGACAGGGCCGGCCCAAGACAAAATGCTGCCTGGGGCGAAGTTTAAAATACCGCCCGCCCCCCATTATCTACCCTTCCTCTCCCTCCCTATTATCTACCCTACCCTCCCTTTTACTTACCTTTCAGCAGTCCTGCGGCGAGTCTCCCTGCTCGGCCTCGGTGCCGGCTTGTAATGCTGAGCGCCGGAAATGACGTCATCTTCCGGCGCTCAGCATTACAAGCCGGCACCGAGGCCGAGCTAGAGGGCTCGCAGAGGAGAGAGAGAGGGGTGCCGAGCAGGTACTGACAACTTGGTAAGATAAAACCACTCGGCGCCCTCTCTCTCTCTCTCTCTTTCTTCCGCTATAAAAAAAAAGGTGGCAAAGTGCCGCCCCTTCAAAAGTGCCGCCTGGAGCAGTTGCCCCACTCGGCTCCATTGTCGGGCCGGCCCTGCCTACAGATACTAAAATCGAGGAATGCCCTGCTTAAACAATGTTGCACTCAGTCCCAACTAAAGTTTCTTCAAGTTGTGTTCTCTTTGGGAAAAAAAGTTAGGACAACTCTTGTTAATGCAGAGGTAATCAGTGATGCTGAAGTTACCATTTAAAATATACTTTGGATTTTATTAGCAACATTGCTGTCCCACATTATATGAGGAAATACCTAATCACCCTTATTTTAGCATAAATAACCATTTGCTATACAAGAAGTTTCAAGTACAATGGCCTGGTGAGTTTTTTGTTTTGTTTTTATTGATGGTTTGTGACATCTTCAGAAATGAAACTGCATTCCATTTCAGAACTCAGCCAAGTGATACTTAAGTAAGTGACACTACCTGGTATCCATGCCGATCCATCTCTTCAAGTGGCGTGCCGTGATCGTATAGTGGTTAGTACTCTGCGTTGTGGCCGCAGCAACCCCGGTTCGAATCCGTGTCACGGCAGTTTTTATTTTTAAATTCATAGCATCTGCTTTTTTTTTTTTTGTCAATTCAGCATTTCTTAAAAGGAAGACACATCCATATATCCAAGTTACATAGCATACATAGGCAATGATACAAGAACATACAGGAAGATAATATATAGTTCAACAGCATACAATGGATACACGGCATGGTGCAAAACCCCTCGACACAGAGAGAACCTACAGCAAAGGCCCCAGGGGTGGGGGAAAGATAGCATCTGCTTTTTTAAGCTGTTATAGATATATATATATATATCTAAATTAGAAAAAAAGAGTTAGTGGGCAGCAAAGGTGTATTTTAATTGTGTTTACTTTTTCAAAGACTTTGACTTTTTTTTACATTCAACTCGACTAGAGATTTAAGGTTTCAGTCTACATTAGAAAACAAAATTACACTACAAAAAATGCTGAGGTACATTAAATGTGGAAAATTTATTAAAGTTAAACAAGGACATGCAAAAATTAAAAAAACAAAATTGCACTGCTCCAGAAGTGTAAAAATGTCTTTGTCCTGAATGGGTAATTAGCGCCTGGGTCCAATATTTCATCACCTCCCAGGCACCTGACATATTGTTCTTGATAAATATATAATATGAATGCCACACTTCTGGTATCTGCCACCCTCTAATACACATGTAACAGCCATGCCAAAATCAAGTACAAAGGAACCTATTCACATTCCTAAAATAAATGTTTGATCCTATTAACAGCTATATTTTCTTAAAAGTGTCTGCACAATGAACAGCAACAGGTGATAAGATACAAGATTTGCAGCTGGCACACTTTCTGATTGGCATCAAGAACAATTGTTGATACTTCCAAACAATTCCCTGTGGTAGCTAATAGCTTCCTGCGTGTGATGAAATAAAACAGATTACTTTACACAAAGCCTGCTTGTCTGGTGATATATATAACATAGTACATAGCAACACAGCTGATGTGTATGTTCACTAAGCTGTGAGTTGGTAGAAATAGGCCTCAAATGTTGAGCTCTGTCCTTCAATAATTAACACTGTGGTTGATACAACAGTGTCCATTAGCTATCCTGGACCTGTAGTGGGAGAAAGTAAAATGTGTAATAGAACATTCTGAGACAGAGCACTGGGATATGATGTCCTGTTGCATAGCACAAATGACTCAAAGCACAAAGAAAGAACCCTCCTCGAGATAGGTCATGGGGGAGCTGCCCTGATTTAGGGTAGTTCATGATTTTGCGTGGTTGACCTTGACCTATGGTTGTAAGGGATGTTTTACTTATTACTTATCTATCCTGAGTTTTGTCTAAAGGCTGTCTTGTACAGAGGGCAATTACTTTCAAGGGATCCATGTATAAAGTGGATATAGAGGCAAAGGTGATAATTGTTAACCTTATTTGCATGTGCCTACCCAGAATCCCTTGTGGTTGTGAAAGCACCATGAGATTTCTGAGGGAAAAGCAAGCCTTCTGGCTTGTCTGGTGTCTGTAGATGAGTGTTTAATAATACTTCTACTACCCCTTAAATTTAAGTGGAAGGGTTTCCATCACCTTTTACACCATAACTTATGTAATGATATCGCTATTTGAGAAAATAGTTCTCACGACCTGGAAGCTTCTTGCAGATCAGAACACAGCACAGATCGTACCAATTGTAGGTGCTTTCGGCTTCTCGGCCTTTTGGCTAAGATCAAGTGTAGTTCCCTTCGGACCGGGGGGGGACTATGCTGATCCTCTGGCCTTAGGGTTCGGGAAAGCATGAAGCCCGAGGTGCTTAAATTGCCCTGACGCAAGTCGGAGTTACCGTGTGCAGACTTGCACGCCGCTGCACACGGTAAATGCATATTTCTTGCACCGGCGGATCTTCACACTCCCTCCATCGCACCATCAGGGCATGGAGTGGAATTTATTTTTGAATCTGGCTGGGTCAGTTATGGCCCGCCCCTAAATTATTTATATTATTTATTCATCACAATGTGTTTAAGCACGTGTGCCCATTAATTTTGATTGGATTTTCACGGTCACCAAACCTTTTAGCGAGGCCACGTTCACGTTTTGGTTTTTCGATTTGGCACTTTTGTTTTCGGACACTACCTTTTGGTAGTGAAGCCAATGGGGCTACTTCCCGATGGGAGTGCCCCATGGCGATGGGGTCTCACCCTTCGGGGAGAGTCCTAAGATCCGACCCTCCCATGGGGGGGGGAGGAATTTGTCTGGGTTCCCCTTGTGGGGACCCAGTTTCGTATATGGCTTCTGCTGCCTCTTTGGAGCACAGAACGCATCACCCAAAGGAGCACGCACCTCGGGCTTCAAAAAAAAAAAAAAGTAGGTGCTTTCGGCAGCGGACAGGGGTCCATGTGGGCACCCCGACTGGTCTGTGCCTACGCAGCCCCATATGCAACAAACTGCGATGCCCTGTGTGTTCTGACACCTTTCTATCAGAACCGGCATCAACTATTTCAGCAATTTGAGCTACAGTAGCTCATCTGTTGGATTTCACTCGGGCCAGCTTTCGCCCCAACGTGCGTCAATAATCCTTGGCTGCCCCTGACCTTGTCGCCAGTTCACCACTTTTCCTTCCTTGGACCACTTTTGATAGGTACTGACCACTGCAGATTGGAACAACCCACAAGAACTGCAGTTTTGGAGATGCTCTGATCCAGTCATCTAGCATCACAATTTGGCCCTTGTCAAAGTCGCTCACATCCTTACACTTACCCATTTTTCCTGCTTCTAACACATCAACTTTGTGAACAATACAAGGAACAACAGGAACTAAGGAACACCCATGTTAAACTTTGTAGGTTTCTTGCTCATCTTCTTCAAGTAACAAAAACATACTTACTGGTATTCTCCCCAACCAAAAGTGAATTGTTAGGTAGCCAAACATGTAAATGTAGAAATAATGGTGGGAGTTCTCCTTTTAAATATGAATCTACTCTCCAACTATATTATTAAAAATATGATAGAATACTGAGTGTTTTTTGTATCTAATTTTATTTTGTGTATCTAATTTTAATTCTGTTCATGTTTATTTATCAGTTTGTATGTTATGTTTTGAGAACATTGTATGGTTTGTCAATAAATATCTTACTTAATCATTTTTAAAAGTCATTGAGTTCTCTTGTTGCATTGTGGCCAAAGAAAGTTGCGTAGCTATAATGCCATTCTCCTCACCATACAACTTTTCTGTGCATGTGGATGCAACCCTTTCTACAGCATTTTAGCAGATAAAATAAAGATTAAATGGCCTGTTTCTGTGAAGCAGAATCCAAAGATCGGCCTCTGAACATTCATGATGAGCTGACACTGACGGTGGTTGGAAAACTACCTGACAGTAAGGGAATTCTCATGGAATTGTCCTGGGTCTAATCACAATATCGAGGATGACTGACAAGATCATGGGAGCTTTGGTGTTTATTGCAGGAAAATTGCAATGTCAACTTGAAAGATGTGGTTGGCCCCGTGTAATGCGGTCAGGGAGATTTTTTTGAAAGTCTCCTTATCCACTAATCAATCATGCAGGAGAAACTAGGCTTGGTACTTCATCATGCTTACTGAAAATCTACTAGAATTACCTGCTTTAGTAAACCTACTAAATGTCTTTTGAGGGGCATAGCAGCAATCGTACCTGAAATGCTACACCTGCTGCAACACATCTGTGATTAACCAACTGTACATTACATTGGTCAATAATGCTGCGCTTGTCCAAAGTCTTCCACTGAAGATGAAGTGGGGCTACAGAGGGGAATTCTGAGACATCTGGACACAAGTCCTGAATAGGGACTGTCCTTCCAATTCCAAAACACTTTGTGTATTCCACCCTAGTCCTCATTGCTTCAGAAAAACAAAATGTGAAAAAGTGATGAGAGCCCAGGTCATGTCAGTCAACCATATAGTTATTTACAAAAAAAAATGCAAATCCAAGACCTTGGCGCAATCATTTCTACTTTGAAGATCAGTACTGTGTGTTGTTTTTTATGGCGTTGTACACATTTTTACTCTTTTGCCTTTGTGAACATGTACAAAACCCATTGATGGCTATGCAAAGAAGAATCAGTATGGTCTGTAATGTAACTACAAGTTGAAGGTGCTTGTACACAGATAAATGTTGTGGCCACTGTCTGAATGTTATCTTTCCCTTCATCTGTAGTCATGGTGGCACCGACTACTAGTCAAAGGGACAATTCTCTCTACTGCTTCACACTAAACCATCACAAAGAGAGACGTGTTAAAATTTCATACATTGAAAGCTAAAATGCACACATCTATAAAGTAAATCCATATATTTTCATTTATTTTATTTTGTAAGTCTAGGTATTCACAATTGCAAGTCACCTACGCTAACTCCAGTCAGCTTGGCTTCCTCCATGATCTTATAAGTATCTCAAGAATATATTTACGGAGTATGACGTTTTAAAGAGATTTAAGTTTTAGTAAGATCTCTATGCCAGTTGAGTAAATGTTATCGTTAGCTACACCCATACTGCATAATATGTCTGTTAACAGGCGCTGTATAAGCCAGATCAAATGAATGATTTGCCTTATTATACCAAGCTTACTGTATAATCTCCTTTTTTGTGTCCTACTGATATGATTATCATTTGCATATGATTGCTAAACCGTGTTGCTAAATGCTGTAACTTGTCAATGTTATCAGAGTTTATTTTGGCCCACAAATTTTGGCCCATTTGGGCCATTGTTGTGTCGCACTGTACATGCAGAAGAAAAGAGGAAAGCGTAGGACATCTTACCTTCAGATTGTCCCATGACTTCACATTGAATGTGGGTAGGGTGGTGCATGACCCCTTCATCTCTGTTCAACCTGGGAAATCAGAAAGTTGGTAAATATGGAATTTAATTTAAAAAAAAGAAAGCAACAGCTGTGTTGGGCTCAAGTAACTTTGAAATCCACATAGTAATAATTGTTACCCTTGATCAGTGAATTCAAATCTCTATACCCCTATAGTACTATACTGCCAGGGGATGCATTATTATTTGGTGGTCCCGCGAGAGGAGCAGAGCTAAGCCTTGGCCAAATGTGTGTTGGCCTTTTTTTTTTTTAGGTTTAGTTTATGTGGTTATAGGGATCTACTACCTTCTAGTTAGACCATAGTTTCTTGGTAAGAGGTTTGCTATTCACAGTGGAGCGAGTCTTCATTATGTCTACAGTGGAAGCTGGTCAGATACTGATAGTAAGGAGGGTTCTGTTGGACATGAGATACATGTTATCTTGGTTGTTTTTAGTCATCATGTTCAGCTCCAGTGCTGCTGACATGACGCACGCACCACACATGCCACTGGAACAAGAAACAGAGTAATACGTCTCTTGTAATTTAAGACAGTTGGCCTTTTTAAACCTAGTTTTAGGGAACATCCTTGTGATATAGGAGTTGGGAAAGGTACAACTAGAATCGTTGCTGAACCATAATTCAGGGGGGCTTATTATAAAAGTACACTAGTCATAATTTGATTAATGAAAGGATACCTGAGTTGCATTGTAGAATAATGACCGGTTAAGTTCCCTCCAAAAAGCAGACAATTTACTAAACCAAATATAATTTCAATGATAATTTTTATTTAATATATTTCCAATGTTAGTATATAATGTAGTCAATAATGTTATAATATATATGTAGAAACAGTGCTCCTACCTTCCTACAACATTATAACAGTATATAAATATATATATATATATATAAATATATATACATCTGTATACTTCACTTCTGTGCAGTTCTGCTAGTTTTCATGAGAGGGGGAGCTCGTTTTTATGGAGCTGCTTACTGAGCTACTCATTGCTTCACATGGGGGGGTTTCGTTTGGTTGAGCTACTTATTTGCTTCATGTATGTGTGTGTGTGGGGGGGGTTTGGTTGAGCTACTCTTTTGCTTCACGTTGGGAGGGTTTCCTTAGGTCTGCTCTTTCACTTCTTGTGCTAGGTGGGTGGGAGGGGGTTTTTTGTTTCCTCAGAGCTGCTTATTAGCTCGACTTGTTAATGTGCTGGGAAAGGGGGGGGTTTAAGGATGCTTAGGCAGTTTCTCTCTCCACTGATATACTTTGCCCTCTATTAACCCCTATTTACCCCTGCTTGATTCTACACGGGCTTATCTACAAACCCTACTCTGCTCCTACACTCAGCGGCGGTCGTTTCTTTGGCAACTTTCCTACCTAAGGGAGCTTTTTCAGGGTCTAACCACCAATTCTTGCGCATGTTTTACTCCTATTCAGACTGTTTTATACATATTCAGACCCACTGGGTTTCTTGCGCATGTTTACACCTATTCAGACCACTGGGCGTTTTACGCATGTTTTACACCTACCACAAATATAAAGACTGTATTACAGCCTGTATTTGTGGGAGGGTTCTTAAGGAGTATTTATAACCCCCCTTTTCAGCATCCTTCCCTTCAAGGCATTACGTTTCCATTCTTCCTGTCCACACCAACCCTCAGTTTACTCTCCGTACTCCCCTCAGTTTCTATATTCTTCTTTTCCTATCCCTCTTCCTTCTCCTTCCTGTGAGGTAGGTTTCTTTCCTACCTACGGGGTCGTTTTGAGGGTCTAGGCACCTAGTCAGACCGACTAGGTGTCTCACATATGTTTTACACCTATTCAGACCCACTGGGCTTTTCACGCATGTTTTTCCCCTACCACAAATATGTATTTAAGCCGGTATCAAAAAATGTTGCACACTAAAAATGGTTTCAAAAATAGGCACACTAATAGTTTATTGTTTACATTTAACAAAATGCAAAGTGAGCTAAAGACAAAGCTAAATCGAATCAGTATTTGGTGTGACCACCCATTTGCCTTCAAAACAGCATCAATTCTTCTAGGTACATTCACACGAAGCAAGGAATTTTGTAGGCATAATTAGGTGTATGATTAAACAATTATACTAAACAGGAGCTAATGATTATCAATTTAATATGTAGGTCGAAACACAATCATTAACTGTAACAGAGACAGCTGGATGGGGAACACCCAAACTCACAAGACAAAAGTCATACACCATGGCAAGACTGAGCACATCAACAAGACACAAGGTAGTTATACTGAATCAGCAAAGTCTCCCCCAGGCAGAAATTTCAAGGCACACAAGGGTTTCCAGATGTTCTGCCCAAGCTCTTTTGAAAAACCATGAAGAACCAATCTTTCTTGTTGAGGACCGTGTGGTGACATAAGTATTGTTGTCAATGTTTTTGCCAGTTGAACTCTTCCTGTATTACATGTCTTTTGATATGTTAACGAGGGCACACCTACGGTGATTCAATATGCCTGTTGAATGCAAAATCTTAGTTCAGTTTCTCTCTGCCCACCATCCTGCATGGATGGGGTAATTGGTGGTGTGCTGGGTTATGTTGGACCTTTAGGTTGCAGGTTAGTCTTGGAAAGTGTAGCATTGTATGTTGGACTGTCACTCATTTATTGTGTGTTACTGTGTTTTTGTCTCTTATTAAATATCTGCTAAAGTAGACGAACCTTTGTGTTATATTTTTATATTTGGTTTAACACCACAGACAGTAGATGCAGTGGTCAGCCAAGGTAACCTAGTGCAGCAGATGAAAGATACATCCTGCTTACTTGCCTTTGCAATTGGAAGATGTCCACCAGTGCCATCAGCTCAGCATTAGCAGAGAACAGTGGGACCTTGGTATGCTCATTTACTGTCTAGAAGTCTGGTCAGAAGTGGTCTTCATGGAAGACTTGTGGCCAAAAACCCATACCTACGACATGGAGACTGGACTGATGAGTAAAAATATTACAGTTTTTTCGCCATAGAGCTGCAGAGTTTTACAAGGTGGAGGTTCCTTGCAAGTTCGTGGATACATTTCTGCAAATGGAGTTGGGGATTTGGTCAGAATTAATGTTCTTCTCAATGCTGAGAGGTGTAGGCAATACTATCAGGAAGGCATTTTATTGGCCCCACATTTAAGAATAAGACCTATCTTAAGTGTAAAGAAAAACAATGAGTCCTGGAAATGATTGTATGGCCCCCACACAGCTCTGATCTAAACATCATTAAGTCTGCCTGGGATTACGCAACTGAGGCTTCCTAAATCCACAGAAGAACTATCCACGATATTTGAAACAACCTGCCTGCCAAGTTCCTTAAAGTGTCTGCAAGTGTACCTAGAAGAATTGATACTGTTTTGAAGCCAAAGGGTGTTCACACCAAATTTCACGAAGCTGGTTCCCACAGCAGTGCCACACATCTGTTTATCGAAATAAAAGTAAATGTGTTTTAAAATAAAACCTGCTGCTTCACCAACAAAATCAATTTGTTTTAAGAAGTATATTTCTCATAGCAGTAATTCCCTGGTCATGATGCAGGTGTACAAGCAGGCAATGTTCCCTCTAATTTTTCTTGGGTGATGTGCGCAGAAAATTTCTGTTCTGCTAAATTTTTCCCGGAGCCAAAATTTTGGCCGCACAATATGCTTCTACAGTCCATATAAAGTTGGTGGAGCTGAAAAAAAAAATCACATTGCAAGGGGGTGGAGCTATATATTTCCAACCCTTTTGACTCCATGGTTTATTCTAAAGGTGAAATTCTCACCGCAAAAATTAATTATGAGCGAATCATGAGCGGGGGCTCCGGGCTGCATAAAGGATCAATATATATATATTATTATTTTTTTTTATTGGGAAAAACTGCATACCATTGACAGGGGTACAGCCAGTGGCGGAACTACCGGGGTCGCAGGGGTCGCGACTGCGACCGGGCCCCGGCGGCAGGGGGGCCCAAGCCAAGGGGCCGCCCGAAATCTTTTTTTTTTTAAATAAGGCAGGGGCGTCCAACATGGGCGTCCAACATGCGAGACCTCGAGGTGCGGCCCGCGTAAGATCGTCAGCCAGGGCAACCGATCTTACGCAAGCCGCACCTCAAGCCCTGCTACTTACTCGTGGGAGGGTCTTCTGGACTGCACAGAGGAAGCGGAGTTCACGTGACATCCTACTTCCTCTGTGCTTTAGCAGAGAAGGCAGAGGGAGGCCACGCCCCCTGCTGAAGTCTGTGAGCGGCATCGAGGAGCTGCAGTGCAGGTAAGGGGGTGGGGAGGGTGTTTGAATGAGTGTGTGTGATTGAGGGAATGAATCTGTGAATGAATGATTATATGAATAAATGAGTGTGTGTGTGTGTGATAGCATGGATGTGTAAGTGCTGGAACCTAGGCATGATGGGACTGTGATTGCTGTTAGCAATCACACTCCTATCATGCCAAGTCAGTCAGTACATGCTGAAACCTGGCCAGCTGCCCCCCTTGTGTAGTGATGCTGCCAGCAGTATGGGGTCTGCACTTACAGCCACCCTGTACCAGCATGTACTGGCTGACTTGGCATGATAGGAGTGTGATTGCTAACAGCAATCACAGTCCCATAATGCCTAGGTTCCAGCATTTACTGGATGGATGTGTAAGTGCTGGAACCTAGGCATGATGGGACTGTGATTGCTGTTAGCAATCACACTCCTATCATGCCAAGTCAGCCAGTACATACTGAAACCTGGCTAGCTGCCCCCCTTGTGTATTGATGCTGCCAACAGTATGGGGTCTGCACATCACTTACAGCCACCCTGTACCAGCGTATATTGGCTGACTTGGCATGATAGGAGTGTGATTGCTAACAGCAATCACAGTCCCATCATGCCTAGGTTCCAGCATTTACTGGATGGATGTGTAAGTGCTGGAACCTAGGCATGATGGGACTGTGATTGCTGTTAGCAATCACACTCCTATCATGCCAAGTCAGCCAGTACATGCTGAAACCTAGCTAGCTGCCCCCCTTGTGTAGTGATGCTGCCAGCAGTATGGGGTCTGCACATCACTTACAGCCACCCTGTACCAGCATGTACTGGCTGACTTGGCATGATAGGAGTGTGATTGCTAACAGCAATCACAGCGAGCACAGTCCCATCATGCCTAGGTACCAGCATTTACTGGTTGCCTGGGTATGATAGGAGTGTGATTGCTGTTAGCAATCACACTCCTATCATGCCAAGTCATATTGCTAATTTTGTCCAATTGTGTGTTACCTACTTTTATTAAATGTGAATTTTTATTATTATTTTTAAAGGTGGGGGTCATTTTTGGTTTTGGCTAAGTGAACCCTGAATGTTTTGGTCCAGAATTTTCATTTTAGTTCATCCCTAGAATAAATCTAGGGAATCCTGAATTTGTATTTGCAAAACTTTCAAGGCCCAGAAATCAGTGAGAGGAAGAGTAAAGGTTTTGTGTCATTTTACTTTATTTTAATCTGCATATTTTATTAAAGGCCATATTTTTTGTCACAGTGAAAAATGAGTGCGGCTTGTGCACGTATACAATTCTGATGAAGTGGCCCACTGCAGAAAAAACTTGGACACCCCTGGATTATGCCCTTTGTACATGCGCCCCTTTTTCTTTGATTTTTTTACAGATATGATTCAATACGTAAATTGAATTTGTTGAAAAAAAATTGTTGGGTAAAAATCATGTTTTTTGGGGGGGGTGAGGGGGTGGGGGGGCCCTTAACAGATTCTCGCACCCGGGCCCTGAGGCGTCTAGTTACGCCCCTGGGTACAGCATAACACCTATCACTATATACATATATATATCCACATATATATATATATATACATATATATACACATATATATACATATATATATATATACACATATATATATATATATATATATATACACACACATATATATATATATATATACATATACATATTTATACACATATATATATATATATACATATATATATATATACATATATATACACATATATATATATACATATACATATATATACACATATATATATAATTGCTAACAGCAATCACACTCCTATCATGCCCGGGCAGCCAGTACATGCTGGAACCTGGGCATCATATTAATGTGATTACAGCCTCCCTATGCCATGCTACCCCCACCTTACACATCCATGCTATCACACACACACACTCATTCACAAACATTCAGCATAAACTACAGCATAACACCCATCACTCTCACACACTTACTAATCCACTCTCACTTAATGTTTTCCTACCTTTCCTCTGTTAGTTACTTTTCCTCCTCCTCTTCGTTCTTCTTCTTCTGTGTCCTGTCCTTCCGGTGCAGTAAAGAAGGTGGGCGTGGCTTCAGTGCTGTGTGCCGGGATCTGACATCAAATCCCGACGCACAGCATCAGTTGCCGCGCGCATAGCAAGGGAGCAGGATCGGAGGTCTGTATTAACAGACCTCCTGCTCCCTTGATTGATTTGAAGCCGGGTGGCGGTGAGATTTTTGATCTCCCCAACCGAGCTTGCTCCTCCAGCGGCTGACATTAATGTCCGTATCTGGAGGAGTGCCAGCGTCACCCTGGACGGACTGCCCGCCCCCCCCCAGCTCCCCGTTAGGTACTGTGCGCACAATGTTAGAACGTGTGCGCTCCCTCGAAAAGTTATGTGCGCGCACACAAGCGCACAGCTTAGAGGGAACACTGCAAGCAGGAAACATCTGCTGTTACCCTTGCGGGACGCGGGCCCGGACTGCACACTGACGTCAGCAGTCGCTCCCGCTGACGTTAATGGGAGTTCCCAATGACGTCGGGGGAGTTCCCGCTGACGTTGGGGACGGCAGAGGGTAACACTCCCATTTAATGGAAAAATGGGCGGGGAACAGGGCGTGTCAAGACCCCGCTCCCGCGACCCGGAGGATTCGGGTCTTAAGAGAGTTCCCAGGTAAGCCCATCTATAACCAGGCAACCACTTGATTTGTTCCATAGTGTTTATAATGTCAATGGTGTCTTTAATGTAAGAGGCTAACGCGACTACAAAGGGTTGCAAAAAAATCTAAATAATGATACAAATTAGAATTAAGGGGACCAGTCTCTGTAGTAATTGGTGTTCCAGGGGGACATTTTGAGATTCTTGTGGATTTCTGGTAGAAAATAAAAGTAACGAACACTAGAATGTTTAACTTGGAGAAAATCAAATTCTCCATTATCTAGGATACCATCCTGAAACAGCTGTGTAGGACTAAAACTGGACAAGGAGCAGCCAAACTCACTAACAGCTGAGAGATTATTAATATAAGACAAGGTTTTTTGTGAAAAATAACACTTGTTTTATATCTGAGGTCGTCTTATAATCCGACCTTAAATAGAGGACCTGATCCAACTCTCTCGGAGCCGGTGAACGTTTGCTAGACAACCTCTGCTGCTACCCGGCATTTCCACTGGGGCTTGTATGACATGACCGGTGCTCAGTCATAGAAGTCCCAGTGGAAGTGCGGGGGAGCAGCGGAGGTGTCCTACCCGCATCAAGCAGACCGGTTGCCCTCACAAGACACCAGGGAGTCTGAAGCACAGGAGACAAGTCTGGGGGGGGCAGAGTTGAACAATTAAACCCCTCTAGTATTCATTTTTTTCATTTACAGTTTTACACTATGTTTAGCGCTAATCATTTTTTTATTTGAACACTGGAGTATGTGCAATCACAGTATTAACATACTCTTTTTTTGGAAGTGCTGTACTTTTGGGTTTTAGTGTTTCTAGTGTTTTTTTTTGCACAGGATTACTTTATTCTTTTGTTTAAACTAAGTTAACCAGACATAGAGACAGAAAAAATACATGGTAGTTGACAAAAAAAGCTTATTGTTAAACTGTACACCCCTTGGCGATCAAAGTGGTTTGTTCTGCTCTCTTTTTTTCCCTTTAGCTGGTCCCCTCCTCTTCACATTGATAGCTGCTTCTTTATAGATAGCTCCCATGGCTATTAGCCAGTCTGGTATGTTATGCATCATGAGAAAGTGAGGGCAACTGGAGTGCCAAATATTACAACTACTGTGTCCTATTTACCTTGCCGTAACTAATAATTCTGCACTACACAATACAACATTAACTTTTCTTGACTGCAACTCTCATGATGTTAAGCCACCGATAGTAGCTTGTAACTCTAGATTGGATTTTGGGTGGCTGGGTCTACAAATAGTCTTCAGTACAAACACAAATATTTGTGGATTGCATCTACAATAATATTCAGCAGCCATATTGATGAACTTCATGGGAATTGTAGTTACAGACTGGGGTTGTGGTGGCCTACACTACACTAACTGCAGCTCCCATGATATACAGTCAGCCGTTACTGTCTGAACACCACTACATTACATTTATTTATATAGCACTAGAAGATTCTGTAGCGCTCCCTTAAGGACAATGGGCGGTCCCTAAATCAATTGAAAACAATGTATTTAGAGCCCGTACATGTAGGGGCTTTGTCATTAAGGGGTTAATATCACACATAATAACAAAATGGTGCAAAAGAAAAGGCGGGAACGTCAGTGTGCAGTCCTGGCCGTGTCCCGCAAGGGAAGGCTCCGGGTAGCCGAAGCCCAGAAGTTCCCAGGTATGCTTATCTAGTAGGGCCAGAAATATTTGTGTGTGTATGTTTATTGTTATGTCTATCTATCTATCTATCTATCTACTGTATAGTATTGTAATATACTGTCTGAAGAAACTGGCAGCGGTACATCACCGCTTGGCAGCACAGATGAACCACATAAATCCATCTGCAATCCATCTGCAATATTATTCCTTCTTGGAGTTCTTCCGCAAAAGGGGATATCATATGTAGCAGATGGGCTACAGCGGTAGAAGACCACACAGGGTGTCACTCCTGTCAGCTTAGAACAGGAAACTGAGGCTACAATTCGCAGAGGCTAAATTGGACAATGGAAGACTGGAAGAACGTTGCCTGGTCTGATGCGTCTTGATTTTCTGATAGCTACTTCCAGCAGGATAATGCAAAAAGCTCACAGCATCTCAAACTGGTTTCTTGAACATGACAATGAGTTCACTGAACTCCACTGGCCCCCACAGTCACCAGATCTCAATCCAATAGAGCACCTTTTGGATGTGATGGAACGGGAGATTTGCATCATGGATGTACAGCCGACAAATCTGCAGCAACTGCGTGATGCCATCGTGTCCATATTGACCAAAATCTCTGAGGAATGTTTCCAGTACCTTGTAGAAAATATGCCAACACGGTACTAGCAAGGTCTACCTAATAAAGTGGCCGGTGAGTGTATATTGTGATGGAGTTCCCAGAATTGTGACAAGGCTGCTAGCTTTTCATGACAATCTACCATAATTTGCTCATGGGTAATGCAATATATAATTATAATCAATTAAGCAGGTTTGATCAATATACTTTGGGTCCATGAGGTGAAACATTTTAAGGAAGGGGTGAATCAGTGTTCCAACGCCACCTAAGAATGTTCCAACACCACCTAATTGCACTGACCTGCATCCGATGAATTCTGAGTCATTCTGTTCCCTGAGAGGAGGGAGCTACACTTGTAATAGTATACTTTGTAAAGAGTGTGCGCTTGATCGTGCCTGATAACTGGATTTACACTACTGTTCAACCGAGTAAGAGTTTTGTTTATTTTACTAATTCCGTTTTCATCAACTGAAAATAAATTAAACAAATTTCCTCATAGAGATACTCCAATTTTACACGACACACCCAGATTTACTCAAGCACACCTAAATATTTCAGATATATATTCTGTAGATCGGACATCATTCATCCATTCCTTTGGATAGAAAGAAGGTGGTAAGACTCCCTCAGAATTATTTGAAGACGGTAAAGTATACAGTATGTGACACAAATACTGTTTTCTTAATTTAGTTCTGCTATTATTAGGAATATTAATATATCACTAAATTCATCAATTGTGAATGAATTTCTCTTCCTATTATGATGAATATATCTTCAGTTATATATTCGGTCCATAGAAAAAAAGCTAATTTGGTGAAACCAAATATATAATATGCCTGAAGAAGAGACTTGCAAGCCATTGTAGGTCAGTTAGCCATGAAAGGTATTTATGCTTTTAATTATTTAGTAAATGTGACATGGCAAATGTATTGATGGCATGCTATATTATTTAGTTTTTATATTTAATAATCATAACTGATAAAAAAACACATTTATGTTCTTGAAACACCTGGCTACAGATAAGTAGTTGTTACAAATATAAAGAATTATGTGCATAAACGTTTGCTTGTTGGTGGTTTAATTTAAAATCAGTAATTTCTATCTCCTATTATATTGCACTCCAATATAAACTAAACATTTTTAAATAATGTACCCAACATTATGATAGCTATGTGTAAATAATGTTAAGAATGTTTTAATTAAATGCTTTTTTTTCATTCCACATTTGGATCTAAATAGAAAGCAGTGTGATAAAACATGTTGTGGGTTTTATTGTTTCTTGGACACTGGTTTAGGGCAATAAAAAGTCTCCATCAAAGTGGTTACGTTTGGGCCAGTTCAGCCATGAGCGCCACTTCAGCCCTTAGTGAATACTACTCCTGAGACTGTCTAAACTGATGTTTTGTTTTGTATTTTTTTCTTGTGTGTGTATAGATCTGCATATAAAACAAAAAACTACTCGACAGCTTTCTTACAAGAGTTCAAACATGAAGGGGGTTCTGTACTTGGCCATCTTTATCAGCATAATAATTGGGACGCATGGAAAACACTACACTAGATGCGAACTTCTCAAAATTTTCAAGGAAACTGGGCTGGCTGGATATCATGGATATAGCGCGGCTAATTGTGCGTATATTTTTATACAGTAATGCTCCCTTGCCCTTGCTGAGTTGCTAATAGTTACTTGTGAGAATTTCAACAGCTTGGGTCATCGTATCCTAAACTCTGAGATTCTCTCATCTAAACAGGGTTTGAAATGTAAATGAAGACCAACGTTTATTAGCCAACAGTGCCTAAATAAGATCTCAAACATTCCTCAGTTCCTCAACTTGGACCTTAGCTAACCACTTTCTGTTTCAAATATTTCAAACTATGCTGTGTCTCTATTTTTTTATTCTGTTATTCTTACATGCTCTTAAACTCTAGGAACCAAACATAACATTAGTTTTATCATGCCCAACCTGATCATTTAAACCCAAAAGTAATACCAAAGTATGGATCAAAATGTGAAGGTAGATAACCTTAACGTACATCGGTGTTACCACTGTTTGGGACTTAAACACCTAACTGGGCCAGACTGAGTCAAGTGACAGGCTTAAGTCTGACTTCAGCCTTTGATAGTCCACCCATGTGTTAAACATTAAAACAATATACAAGCAGAAGAGGAAAGCCACATTGACCGAAATTGATGCATGGAAGCAATGGTCAATCGTTTGGTACCTTTACTATTCACTTATCCCAAGCATACAATACAGATATGCCTAACATAAACTGTGCAACCCTGTTGTTTGATGATGTGTGTATATTAATATGTATATTCATATATTCAACAGGGATATGCCTTGCCAAACACGAGAGTGATTATAGTACCACAGCCATCAACGACAATGGCCCTAGCCGGGACTATGGAATATTTCAAATCAACAGCAAATGGTGGTGTAATGATGGGAAGACATCAGGAAGTAAAAATGCATGCGGAATCAGCTGTCAAAGTAAGTGTTCTAGGACCAAGTGTTTCAAGATAAACCCTTGAGTGGTCCATTTGATCAGGCTTAAGGAAACTCTCCAAAAAAAAAAAAAAATGCTTCTGCAGATTCTATCTATTTAATCTTTTTACTGTCTTTTACTTACCATAACATTTGTTCATAGAGATTTGTTGTTATTTTTTGTAGTTTAAAAACCTTTTTCACCATGAAAGACAGCATTCCAATTGTTCCATTTTAACAAAATACGAAATAGTTTTGCTTCTTGACATCAAACCATGACTGCTGGCAGCTATACTCTGTCTCAGTCTTTATGTAATATTTAGGGTCATTTGGATAAATTATTAACAAGTACTTTTTAGACGGAGAAGACTGATCCTCTGTAAAAAAACAAAAAAAAAGTATATTGAACAAAATAAAATATACTGCTTTATGACAACACATTGTATAGAAAGCAAGTTTCTACCTCCCTCCCCCAACAATTAGCCACTATGTAACAAATGGTGATTAACATCTCAGCAGAGTAATACTTTCATCTTTACATTATGATGGCCCTAGCCCAGTGAGCCTCTGGTTCATGAATAACTTGCATTTTCCTGTATAAAACATACTTCCATGGACATTTGCATTCCTGATAACCAAACATTATAATAATTCTAACATTATTTATATTTCCTGAAATCTTACCTCACGCTTCTCATTCTTTGGTTTAGGTCTTTTGAATGATAACATTCTTGATGACATAGAATGCGCTAAGAGGGTTGTACGTGACCCCAATGGCATTGGAGCCTGGTAAGACCATGTTTTGAGGATAAAAAATATGTTATTGTTTAATCCTTGTTTTTCTTAATCTTTGTTTTTGAGCATTGCCAAAATCTGACAATTATGTTTTACTTTACTTATTTTGCAATGCCATTGAGTACAGATAAATTCCAAATTTGCCCAATCCGATGCTTTTTCTGAATAGTTTTTTGATATATCATGACCGTTTTTGTCTTGCTACACCACCAATCCACAGATGTCCTGCTCATAAGACTGGTTTCTTTATTTAGGGAACCATGTAGCATGTTGTATGTCATCTTCACAACACATCTTAAAAACTAGTGCCATTTAAAACTTCAGGAATCCAGAGTAATAATTCTGATAAAATGCATCTATAGTGATCAGTAATTCATAGAAATAATAAAGAACATATTGATATGTTACGTTTTGCCTTTTCTTTTAGGGTTGCCTGGAGAAACAAGTGCAAGGGGAGAAACTTGAGTCAATATACTGCAGGATGCTAAAATCATCTGTAAAGTATAACCGTGCAAGGAACCTGCTCACAATATACGATTTTTTGTTTAGCTTATGAAGTTTAACATTGTCTATTAAAGCTGAATCTCAAAAAAAAAATTACATCCTTTTTCGCATATTAAAGTTTCTTCAAGCATAATAACTGCTTACCAGAGTTTGGATTTTTTTTATTCTTATATCCATAAAGTAGAGATGGTAACAGGTGGGGCTGGTGGTCGGTGGAGGAAAAAAAGCAAGTTCATGAGACTGTTCCGATGAAATCTAAAGTTGGCAAGCATGATCAGAAATATCATTTTAACGTTACGTTTGTCAAACTTTGCCAAAATGCGAAAAAGTGGGAGTTATTAAACATATTAAATTATTAAACAGATCATTATTTAGAAAAGCAGAAAACGAATTATGTAAGATGTAAAAATAAATATTTCCTGGTTTAATTTTCATGATACTTTTAAGACATATTAGCAAATTCATGACCTCTTTTATAAAATCTGCTATTGACAAAAGGGAACATGACACCCATGACGAGAGACTCCTGACTCCAATTAGCGTTTGGAGAAGTCATTAGCTTAGGGGTCCACATATTTTATCTACCCTGCACTGTGAATGTTTACACGGTGTGTTCAATACGTATGATTGTGAACTTTGTATGTGATTAGTTGAAGCTTGATACTAGAATATGTCCTGATTTATTTCCCTTTCATTTTTAATGGGGCGATCCTAAAAAATGTCTATAAATAATTTATATTGTGGTGACAATAATTAAAGTTCAGGTAATCCCAAGGGGTTCACATACTTGTTTCAGCAACTGTATGCGTGTAGTTAATTTCTTAAGTGCTGAAGTGCAAAACTTTTACAACTTCAGACTGTGTGTGGTTAACCTTTTCAATACCGGAGTGCCACATTTTGTGAGTTTGATGTCATAATAAAAACAATGTACCACATTGATGCGTGGGATGAGTGGGATTGACACGTTGTTACAAATATACTGTGTTGAGGCCAGTTTTTTCCTTTTTCAATTTGGTAACTCTACCGAAGACCTTCCTCTACCTGTGTGCTTTCTTACATATTCCCCTTTCTTGCCTTATTGATTTGTTCCTTTAAGCTCCAACTCGACCCTTCCACTCCAAAATTTTGTCTTGTAGTCTAACGTAATTGATTTCAATAATTTGAGAGATCTTAAAAGGGATATCAATTCCTAGATAGTTAATATTATTACTCTCCCATATAAAGTCATATTTTTCCTCCAAGTTAAGTCTAACTGGGCCTGCAATTTCTATTATCGCGGCTTGTGTCTTTTTAATATTTAATTTATAATTCGAGAATTTACTAAATATGGAGATTTCATCCATCAACGAAATTAGAGAATTTTCAGGATCATAAAGGGATAGCAAAACATCATCTGCATATAGACTGTTTTCTAAAAAAGAAAAAATGGTTCTGCACTCTGAGTGGGAAGTGCTGGCAGGGGAGGCTGTCTGAGCGTATCCGAGAGTAGGATGCAGGTCCCCTGCAGTGCTGTGGGGAATCTGTATCCTAACCCTGCTGCCTGCCTGGCGCCCGGAACTGCATGTCCCGGGCGTCGGGCGATTTGAATTGCGCATTCCTGCGCTAAACCCCGAATATAGGCCGCACCCCCACTTTAAAGACTTAAAGTGGGGGGGGAAGTGCGGCCTATATTCGGGCAAATACGGTAATTATACTGACATTACCTTTTTCAGTGTTGACTGAATAGCCTTGTGGGTTGTGTTATTTATATTATGGCTACTTTGGAGCGAGTAAAACAAGCCAGCACCTTTTCCTATTCAAATGAGGATGCAAGGAGGATATTGCAGGCAGCAGAAGGTAATTTCTCTTTCCTACAAATGCCTAGTGGTGATACCATTGTTAGAGCTTTGGAGAAATCTGAGAAGAAACAGATGAGTTACAAATTACACTCTATTACAATTGCTGAGTATTATAAGGTGAAACGTATACCAAGGGGGATGAGGATGCATGTACAGCCCACCCTGTTTGGAGATAATAGTGAATATTGCCAAAGATTGGAGACTATTCTTAATAAATGCTCAGTTCTTTTTTAATGGAACCCCCCCCCCCATCAAGGGGGGCTACAAACAGAGAAGAACAAGGAGAGGGAGAGGAAAATCAAAGAGGCAGAACCATACCCACGATGTGGAGAAGGCAATGTACAACTCAGAAGAGGAAGAAAATACAGTAGTCAATCTGACAACATATGAATTATCAAAGGATGAACTGGCTGTCCTTTCAAAAGGTCTGTCTTTTTGCCCCACCTATTTGCCAAAACAGGTGGATATTGACATTGATTTACACCGCTTTTTTCGTTCTCTTAGGTTAAAAGTATTTTTTGATAAAATGCCATTTGTCCTTAAAAAAAGATGATGACATTGAAACCATTGACCTCAGATTAAGAGATACAATTTTGAAAAATAAAAGTACTTTTACCACTCCTTCCACTGATCATGCAGTTTGGTTTCCTCTCCTCATAATCATGTTAGCCCCCCAAATCTCATAAAGAGGGAGCGGAAAGCTCTAAGGGATTTATGACAGAATAAACAACTGGTGATTAAGCCAGCAGATAAGGGGGGTGCTTTAGTGGTTTGAAGTAGAGAGGACTATGTGAAAGAAGTGTCTAGACAATTAAGTGATGAATTCACATACAAGAAACTTGCTGGGGATCCTACTTTGGCGTTACAAGCTAATATTAAAGCTATTCTTACAGAAGCGATGGAGATGCATATAATTGATAAGGATCTGTTCAACTTTTTAGTTGTGATACATCCTGTGGTACCTACTCTATACATGTTGCCTAAGATATTGCGAACCCCCCGGGGAGACCAATTGTGGCAGGAATAGGGTCTCTGTTAACACCTTTGGCACAATTTTTGGACCAAATTCTGAGACCGTTGTTAACTGAAATAAATCGTATTTGAGGGACTCTAGTCATATCTTAGAGAAACTGTCTGATGTTAAGGAAGTATAAGATATAACTCTAGTTAGTTTTGATGTGAATAGCCTATATACCTCTATCAGACATAAGGATGGCCTTGAGGCTACCAGGTTGGCCTTTCAGAGATTTTAGGGAGGAGGTTGTAAGTTTTCTCATGCAATTATTGACTTTGGTCTTGACAGAGAATTATTTTGTGTTTTTGAATGATTTTTATCTATAGTTGAAGGGTACTTCGATGGGCTCCAATGTGGCGCCCACATACGCCGGCATTTTTATGGCTGATCTAGAAGAAAGATTCATCTACCCTAGTGATTTGTTTAAAAAACATGTAATAAAATGGTATCGCTATATTGATGATGTGCTGGTGTTGTGGAGCGGCACAGTGGAGTCTCTCAATAGTTTCTTTTGGGTTTTTTTAATTCTGTCTCCGCTTCTATTAAGTTTACAATGGTGGCAGATAATCATAAGTTGGCTTTTTTGGACATCTTAATTTCACAGTCAGACACTGGTTTTGAAACTGATGTCTTCAGGAAACCACAGGCTAAAAATACTCTCTTACATTATTCCAGCTATCATCCCTCATTTATGTTTGATTCAGTATCACACAGTCAGTTTCTGAGAGTAAAAAGGATAGTGTCACAGGAGACTAGATTAAAAGAACAGCTAGAAGAAATGACCAATCACTTCCTAAAAAGAGGTTATCCATCCTCTTTACTGGATAAACAGTTGTCAGTGGTCCAAGCGAAAAATAGAGCAGAACTTTTTGTCACCACTGAGAGTTACAAAAATGATCACAGAATTAAGTTTATATCACAATATGGTGTTTTTTTCCAATAAGATCAGGAAGATCATTAATAAGAATTGGCATATTCTGTCTTCCAGTTATCCAGATGTTCCAGAGTTTGGCCAGAAACTACTTATGGCGTTTAAGAGATGCCCTTCACTAAAGGATAAATTGGTACACACTCAGCTATCTGTGGAACCCTCTACTTTGACATCTAAGGTTGGGAATTTTCCCTGTTTTAACTGTAGTGCTTGTCACTCGATGATACAGGGCACTGTTGTGCATCATCCACATGGAGGAAGAAAATACACTGTTAATCAGTATGTGGCATGTAACTCTTCTTATGTGGTATATCTTCTGAAATGTCCTTGTGGTCTTTTGTATGTTGGGCAGACTACTCAGAGAATGAAAGAGAAATTTTCAAAGCCTAAGTCTACCATCAGGACTGGGTTACTTGAATTACCAGTCCCGGCTCATTTCTCTGAGTCCCGCCACAACATTGCACAACTGAAATTTCAGATTTCAGAAAATTTAGGAAGGGGAGATCGACATAAAAAACTCCTTTACCGCGAAGCATTTTGGATTAGAGAGCTGAATACTCTTAGTCCAAAAGGGTTAAATTTTGATTATGATGTGGCATCTCTCATTTGAATAGTGATGAGTTTTATATTATTTTGTGAACTTTTATTGATATTTTTGATAGTAATTAACTTAACCTTTTTATGTTTTTCACAGATTCTTTGATGAAAATTGGTGCTGGTTCACTTTTAGAACTTCACACACACTCTCATCTTCGAGCAATAATATGCATGTGTTCTACTTTTCCATTTAGTATTAAGATTTCTTTTACACTTTTATTGAAACTATTTTATAAGTTTTCATTTTATACACTTGCCAAATTTGGTTCACTTTAATACACTGTCACTTTAAATGTGTAACATAGTACACATTATCACTTTATATGTATGATGTAATATAGGGATATTAAGAGGTATAAGAGGACACAAGTTTAGCTATTTATATTTGTCTATTTGACATGATTTTTACACTTTAATATATATGCAATTTAATATCATTATTTTCCACAAAAAAATTTGTAGAAAATATTATACTCCTTTATTAATTGTATTTTTTGATAAACTGCACTTTTTAAACTTTTTAAATTCATATGCTTAATATTTTAATACACTTAAATCTGCACTTTGTTCAGAATATGGACTAATTTGGGTATAGGGCAGTATGGAATGTGTTTAATACTTTAATTGCATATTTGCTCGTATTATTTTTTTTTTTCTTCCCATTTTACTTTATTGCTGTGGCTCTTTAATGCCTGGGAATACCTTTTTTTTTTTTTGGCGTGATGTCATCATGCAATCATATGGTTTGGTCTGGTCACATGATCAGACATTGGCAGAAGGGCAACAGAAAGAGATTAAGTTATGGAGACACAAGGTATTTACTTAGGATTTGATTAATATGTGCCATTAATATGTCTGGTTATTTGTAATATACTGTATAATGTAGATGTAAACATTTTAATTATTTTGATGTTTTTAAATCACTTGGTGATTGTTTTTAAATAAGATATGTAATTATCACTTTGATAATAATTGTTTGCATTACTTGGTGTGACTTTTTACTGAACCTAATTTGTTTGTATAGAATTATACTCATTACTTAAGGGTGTGATTTGGACTGAAGTGTTAGCTTGACAAAGGCCCTGTTTGGCCGAAACGTTGCTTTTGTTTGCTCTCGCTTAATAAAGTGTCCTAGGGACTGAAAGCGGTTTGGAGTGCTGGGATTCCTTTTCTTTGTTTGTGATCTTGTTTTCTCTCCCGCCGATCTTAATACCCTATATATCCCCATTGTTCCTGATCCTGGACGCTAATGGTTCTATAGTTAATACGTAAAGCAGAGATGCCAATAGGCATCCCTGTCTAGTGCCATTGGCTATCCCAAACCAATTGGAACTGATCCCTTGACCTACTAGTCTTGCAATTGGAGTGGTATATAATGACATAACAGAGCCGTTGAATCCCTCTCCAAAGCCATAACATTGTAGGGCTTCTTCAAGGGAAATCCAACCGACCCTGGTAAATGCCTTTTCCGCGCCCAGGGCCAGGATCAATGGATACGTATTGGTGGATATGTATTCAACTGTCACCCGCTCCCGTAGATCCGCGGTCCCCCGTCGTCCTGCGTCCGTCCGTCCGGCTCCCGGCTCGCCGCTACACTTACCTCGTAGCGAGGTCAGCAGGAAGCGGCAGCCGGGTGCTCGGCATTGCGGTCATGCTCCCCCTGCTGGACACGCGCGTTACTGCAGCTATATTTAGCCGCGTTTTGGCAGGTAGGGGGCGCGTGTGATGTCAGCGTTGGGGGCCTGGGGGCGTGGTGGCTACCGGCGCCAAATTTAAACATCCGGAAGCCCTGTTACCGGTACCCTGGTGTGGTCTTTTGCTGGTTACCCGTTCTGTAGCGTTCTATGATTAATCTGACCTTTGGCTTGTCCTGACTACCCTCTGATCTGTGATTTGGCTGTGTTCGTTCCTCTATGTGTATGACCTGGATCGTCTGACTACCCGCTTGGATTTGACCCACCATCTGGCTGACTACCCGTCCTGTGTATGACCTGGATCGTCTGACTACCCGCTTTGGATTTGACCCACCTTCTGGCTGACTACCCGTCCTGTGTATGACCCCTGGCTCGTCTGACTCTGCGTTTGGTTTTGCTCTCCGCCTCATTTAGCGAATTGTGCCCTGACCAATTATCTCCGCCTTCCCTATTTTGTGTGGATATCTCCAGCTATACCCAGAGACTATCTACCTCTCCATATCTGCCTACTCTGGGGCCTCCTCACTGTTGGGATAATCGAATACCTGGGGGTTGCTTCTCAGCGCACTCCTCCAGGAGAAGAACTTCCGCGGTGAGTGCTCTGGTTTATGGTAGACGTGACATCAACTATGTATATTTTATTCCGCCTATTATCATTGGATTGGCGTCCTCTGACAAAACCAGTTTCATCTTTATGAATTAAAAGTGGACAGGTTTTGATCTGTCAGCCGGCATTGCTGATTATATCATGTGATCCTGAGATTATTGAAATAATAACTAATTAATAGCCTGTTCAGAAGATTCTATGTAGCGATTCGCCAAATGTGTCTCATGAAAATCTCAACTTTAATTTTAAGTCATTTAAACATAAATGACAACTTGTCATTTAAACATAAACTTAATTAAATCACCTTGATTTACTTTGAGTTTTTAATTGAATTACCTGTGTGGAATAGAAAGGAAACAGCTCTAGGCCGTGCTTTATATCTGAGGCACCATAACAGACAACAGTTGGACAGTTGGACAGTTGAACAGTTGAACAGTTGAACAGTTGAACAGACAAAAGGTGTCTGGGATTTGTTGCCATGGCAACACTTAGAGGCAGGTCCAACCATTCATAGTCTAAGTAGCATGTCAATGCCCACAATGCATAGCACATCTGTCTCGCCACAATAAGAATGAAGGCTGACTGGAGGTTGATCCTCGTTCGGCCATACTATCATTAGCTTTGCGCAGTGGCAGTATCATAGCCAATGAGGTTTATCTGAGGCGTGGTTATTGCTAATTGAAAACTTTTCCCAATACCCAGCCATGATGACTTGAAATATAGTCAGCAATGGCAATTTTTGACAGTCTCACAGGAGACTGATAAACCTGGTAAGAAAAATAGATGAAGTATTTGCTTGTTCAAACTAGGAGGTTATCAAAGCTTTTATTGCTGTGTTTGTGTTCAGCAAGTATGTAGTGTGTTTTCTGTTAAACTAACAAATGTTTTATTACCATGATTTATTCCTCCAGCTGGAATACACTCTGGTTTTACCTGCTTGTTATCAGGTTTGTGAAGGAAATCCAACTTGGGAGAGTGAAGCTGGATTGATTACCTACGTGATTAATAAACTCATGAAAGACGTTGTGGAGCAGATATTAGCAGCATACCTGGGAATTTTCAGACTACCAGGAGCTCTCCCATTGTGGGATAGGGGTAAGTGGTCCTGCTGACTTGTGTGCAGGGCTAGACCAACATGCAGGATAACATCATTGCTGGAGGGGAAGTAGGTGTTCAGTGGGGTGTGCCACAATGCCGCTGCCACAACACATGGATTTGGAGTTTCCAGAAAACTGCCATGCATCATGCTAATAATAGGATACAGGAGAATAACATGGAGGAGTGAACAACAGGAGTGAGAAAACATTCAGACTGCATTCAGTGGTCACAACATTTATTCAAGGGTCTCCAACTCGTAGTTGCATCATTGCCCATATTGATTCCCCTTTGTATTTCCATCAATGGGTTTTGTACAAGTTCACACAGGCAAAAGTGTAAAAATGTATGCAACTCTACAAATAAAACTCAGTAATGATCTTCAAAGCAGGACCCATGTCCCTTAGCATGATTAGTAGTTATCAATTGTGCCGTTATACACTTGCCTTTTTTGTTCCTTACTATATGGTTGACTCACATGGCCCTGGCTCTCATCGCTTTTTTTCACATTTATTTCTGAAGCAACAAGAACTAGAGCGGAATACAGAAATAACCTCAACTGGTTGGGGATTTGAAGGACAGTCCCTATGTGGGACTTGTTTCCAGCTATCTTAGAAGTCCCTTCTGTAGCTCCACTTCATCAGTGGAAAATTTGGGCCATGTGCAGCATTATTAACCAATGTACTGTTTAGTAGACTTATGCAAAAATGATTTTGACTGATTTTTTGTTTCATTTTCACACAACAAATTTAATTTCCTGCCCTTTTGGGGCAAAGATTTGGAGGGCTTAGGCAGTTGGCGGAGAAGGTAGAGAGACATTGAAAAAAAAAATGCGTAAGAGAATGTGAATGAGTGAGAGTGTCAATGAGTCAGAGTGTGAGTGAGTCAGTGAGAATGTGAGAGACCGTGAGTGAGTATGATTAAGAGTGAAAAAGCAATGAAATACAAACGAAAGTTCAGTTTTCATATGTTTAATTTGGGTTCCTCCTCATTATCGGACATTTGTGCGAATAAGCAAAATTGGCAAATTTCGTTAAAAATTACATTTTTACAAATCCGAAAGCACAAGTCTAATTTGGACTAAAAAAAAAACACTGCACATTTATAAATCTTGACACAACTGTTTCTTCAGCAATTTTTGCCACACTAATCTTCCTGAAGCCTATTTTCCAGACTTGGGACCTCTGCATAACCCTAATCTTTGTAGCTATGTACACCTTTGTGCCATACATACCCCCCTTTGTGTAAAGTAATCTGGTTTATTTCAACACAAGCAGGAAGCTATTAGCTGCCAGAGGGAATTGTTTGGAAGTATTGTAAATTGTTCTTTATGTCAACCAGAAAGTGTGCCAGCTGGAAATTCTGTAGCTTATCACTGGTTGCTTTGTATTGTGCAGACACTTTTAAGAAAATTGTCAGGACCCGGGCGAGCAGGTCGGGTAGGAGCCCATGTGCAGGGGATACTGGGGAGTTTGTCTGTACCCCTTTATGCATATTGATGGGTAGGTACAGACAGGCACACAGACGGATTAGCAGGTCTGGAAAACAGAATAGAAGGGAGCTGAAGCAGAGACAGGGGATCTGAGGCAGAGACAGAGACAGAGACAGAGGAGCGGACGGCAGGAACAATACAGGTCCACAGCAAAACAGTCTTCCAACACTAATGCCAAGGCCCTGACTGAAGGGCGGGTTTTTAAAGGCAGGGTGCCACTCAGGTAATAAGGCTCAGCTGTACCTGTTAATTGGGTTCTGATCACTCCAGAGGGAGGAGGATGGCCACTAGTAGTAGCAGATGGATATACCACATGTATGATTAAGCCATGGTTCAGGCAGCGAAAAGTGGACCCTGACAAAAATATAAGCGTTAATGGGAGCAAACCTTTCTTTTAGAAATGTGAATGGGTTCCTTTTTACTTGATTTTGGCATGGCTGTTACACATGAGAAAACCTATTAGAGCATGGCAGATATCAGATGAAGTATGCAACTAATATTATAGATTTCCCAAGATCAATATGTCATGTGCCTGGCAGACTATTAGATGCATACAAATGCTGTATTTACAAACTTTGCCAATTTCATGCATTTGTATGAATCTCTGATAACGAGGGTGGACCCAGATGAAACAAACTAAAACAAATGGCAAAATCGCTGAAATTTTGTTAACATTTGTTAATTAGCTTGACACTTTTTGGTGCTATTTTGTAAATGTATTTCTACATTGAAAAAATAAACTTCTGCTGCTGTCCCAGACTCCCAGTAAATTAATAAAATGAACTATACTTGTACAGCTTCTCCAATCCACTCCAGTATATTTTCTACACTACGGAATTCACACTTGCTAATAGGATGTGCACTTATACTACTAGCAATATTGTTTATTTTCGGACAACACAAAACAATGAATCATTCATATTGGTAACAAATTAGGCAGAGCTGGGGACCTTACAATGCATGCAGTGTGTTCTTGAAATACTGTTCCTGAATTCAGTTTAAGACAGTTGCACATTGAAGCTACCAGCAAAACCTTCTGTTTGTGGACAGCACAAAACAATAAATCATTAATATTGGTGACTTTTCTTTCCTTTTTTATATATTGTGGGACTTTTTTTACATTTTGTTTTAACTGGATGGTTCCCCTGATGGCAACGTCACTGGATTATTTTTATATGTCACCACATTTTTATTTTTTCACTATTTTTTCCCCCCATTTTTTTCATGTATCACATTTACTAATTTACCAATCAAATCTGGATTCCATTGACTTGCATGGTTCAATTCACTGCCCACAGTTCTCAGGAGGGTCTAGAGAGACCTTCTTGAAAACTTGTTTATTTTTTATTGGGTTCCATCATCTCTTGCAATGCGTTGATCACCTCCTAAGCTCTTTTACATAGTTACATAGTTCATAAGGTTGAAAAAAGACCTAAGGCCATCAAGTTCAACCCTTCTACCTAAAAGAAGGCAAAAAAACCCTAATTAAGCTACTTCGAATTCTGCCATCAGGGGAAAAAAAATCCTTCTTGACTCCAAGAGGCAATCGGATTTCTCCTTGGATCAAGAAGCTCTAAAATATTAATGTTATTCTATTTATATCCCTGTATGTCATGCCTTTCTAAGAAAATATTGAGGTCCCTTTTGAAGGTATCTAATGTATTGGATAACACCACCTCCCTTGGAAGTGAATTCCATATCTTTATTATCCTCACTGTAAAGAATCCCTTCCTTTGTCGTTTATGAAATCTGCTCTCTTCCAGTCTCAGAGGGTGACCTCTTGTTCTTTGTGTATTTTTGTTAATGAACAGGTCACTGAATAGCTCTTTATATTGGCCCTGCATATATTTATATAATGTTATCATATCCCCTCTGAGATGCCGTTTTTCTAGCGTATATACTTACTTTTTTAGTCTCTCTTCATAACTAGTATCTCCCAATTTCCTTATTAATTTTTTAGCCCTCCTTTGCACTTTTTCTAATTCCATAATGTCCTTTTTAAGGACCGATGCCCAGAATTGTACCTGTAAATGTACCTGTACCAATGACCTGTAAAGAGGCAAGATAATATCCTCCTCCCTTGAATCAATACCTCTTTTTATGCATGCCAAAACCTTATTGGCCCTCACAGCTGCTTGCTGGCACTGCGCACTGTTATCAAGTCTGTTGTCAACCATTATTCCTTATTCCATAAGTCCTTCTCATTGGTAGTTTCCCCCAAGGATATTCCATTTAAAGAATAGGTTGCATTTTTATTATTTTTACCATAATGCATAACTTTGCATTGAACCTCATCTGCCACTTGCACGCCCAGTCCCCAACTCTGTCTAAATCTTCCTGCAAAGAAGAAACATCATGATTAGTCTGAATTACCCGGCCTAATTTTGTGTCATCAGCAAAAACTGTGACATGGTTCTCAATGCAGCTTGGGAGATCATTTATAAATAAATTAAAAAGAAGAGGACCGAGGACAGACCCCTGAGGCCTCCACTTAATACCTGCGTACAGGCTGAGAAACATCCATTCACAACAACCCTCTGCACTCTATCTTTCAGCCAATTTCTGATCCACGTACAAACATTTGCCCCTAAGCCTCATTCTGTTAATTTATAGAGTAGCCTTTTATGCGGAACCGTGTCAAATGCCTTAGAAAAGTCCAGATAAATCACATCTACAGCCACCCCCAGGTCTATATTTTTACTAACTTCTTCATAGAATGCTAATAGGTTGGTTTGACAAGACCGGTCTTTCACAAATCCATGTTGACTGCTACTAATTGGATTATGGCTCAAAATATGATCTTGAATGTATACCTTTAGCAACCCTTCAAATAATTTCCCCACTACCGATGTTAAGCTTACTGGCCTGTAATTGCCCGGTTTAGATTTTGATCCCTTTTTAAATATGGGCACAACATCTGCCTTGCGCCAATCTAATGGAACTTTGCCTGAGCTGAAAGAATCCCTAAAGATTAGTAATAATGGTTGGGTCAGAATTAGGCTTAGCTCCTTCAGTACCCTTGGGTGTATACCATCCAGTCCAGGGGCCTTGTCTACCTTATCAGTATTTAATTGCTTGAGCACTTTTTCTTGTGTCAGCCAATCCCATGTTTGCTGCAACGGTACCTTAAAATTAGCCAGCAGGGGCTCCGTCATTGGTTCTTCCCTTACGTCCTAACGGCAGCACAAGCGGGGGGTATTACTGCCCCTGTGAACAATTAGGAAAGGTGGAAAATTAATGATTTACACAATTAAATAAGCAAACCCCCTTTACTCCCCCTATAAAGGGAACTCCACCCCTAACCACAGTGTGCTTCTTTCTGTCCTTTGGACATATTGGGACAGGTGGTGGTCTCTGTGTGAGACCTTGTGTTAGCTTGCTAACCTTTATTTTACTTTTTTTCAGGTGCCCTCCTGTTTGGATTGTGTATCCTATTTGTATCTGTGTGTTTGTGCTGGATCTATACCTGACTGGTTTGGATGTCTCCTCCCAGCTGCTTATCTTTATGTCTGCTGATCTAGTCTGTGATGTTCTGGAGTTTCTCTATGCCTCCCCTGTACTCGTTTTAGCTGCTGAGGGGGAGGAATCCATTTCTTTTCCCTCAGCAGCAGTAGTAATCCCTTAGAACGTTTGTTCTTTCTTGGATTCCTGATTTTCTTTTGTGGTGTCTGACGTCACTTCCGGGGGCGTAGCTTCCCGTTTTGGCTCTCTGCCAGTGTATATTAACCTGTTAGTGTCCTTTAGGCTGTCTCTTGGTACAGCTATTAAGTTAGCCTTCCTAGAGTCTCCTGTCTATCTTTGGCTTTGTGTGTTATCCTTCCCTTGCATTTTCAATCTAAGGGTAGGTATAACTAAGAAGATTTTTATGTTTAATAAAACTCATTATATTATTTTGGTCATCTCTTTTGCAGATGTCATCCCGTACTCCAGAGGATCCTGCTCCTGAGGGGCGCAAGTCCACTGCCAAGCGCAGGCATTTTACCTGCCGCGGGTGTGATACACCTCTAGAGGATGCTTACCCTAATAGTCGCTGCTCAAGTTGCAGAGATCCCCCTGAGGCAGAACCCAATATACGTGATATGATAATTTGGGTTAAAGATTTTGTTGGATCCTCTATCAAGAGATTTGAGGATACACTCCAGATAAAGAGACCTAGGGCCCAGTCCCCTCCTAGGGGGGCCCCTATGTCTGAAGACGCTTATCTCACTGTAGATGAGCTTGACTCCTCTGAAGAAGAAGAACCTGCTTCATCGTTCTGGTTTCCCATTGAGAAAACCCAACGTTTACTAAAGTCCATCCGGTCGGGGGACCAGGATGTTGACCCTAAGGAAGCTCCAGAAACCACCTCTAGAGGGCAAAGGGATGAGTGGATGAGTCTCTCATTAAGTTAATGGAGACTAAATGGAAATTCCCGGAAAAAGGTCCGGTTATCACCAAGTGGTTCAAATCTATGTTTCCGCTTAATGTAGACCAGCAGCGCCCATGGGGTCCTCCCCCTAAAGTCGATATGGTCATTGCCAAGATGTCCAAGAGGACCGTGGTACCGACGGATGATGGATCTTCGTTACAGGATGCCATGGATAGGCGCGCAGAGTGTTCCTTGCGCCGCAATTTTGCTTCTGCCTCAGCTTCTGTGGCTATTGCCTCTAGTGAGGTTACTAATTTTCTGCGCACCAGAATGTCTCAAATCCAGTCGCATATTGATGCAGGTGTTCCAAGAGACGATATCTTGAAGCAGTTTAAAACAGCTCAACTGGCTGTGGAATTCCTTTCGGATGCTGCGCCTCAACATCTGAAGCTAGCCTCCAAATCTATGGCGCTATCTACTGCTGCAAGGAGACCCCTATGGTTAAAACCCTGGAAAGGGGACAACGCCTCCAAATTTTCGCTTTGTGGGTTGCCTTACAAACCTGGCAAGCTGTTTGGCAGTGAGCTCGACAGGATCATGGAGGGCCTTTCTGACAAGAAAGGCAAATCCCTCCCCCAGCAGGCTTCTAGAGGGAGGGGCAGACAGTCCAGAGGATCCAGGTCCCAGGGACCTTCTAGATCCCAATGGCATCAGGGGACTCAGAAGAGAGATGCAGGTCACTCCCACGGGTCCTATGAGAAGAGAAAGGACCTTTGTCGCAGAGAGTCTGGCACCAGAGAGTCTGGAGGTAACCCCTCCTCCAGTGCTTGACCCCCCGGTGGGAGGTCATCTATCTTTTTTTCTGGAGGCTTGGGAGAGGTCCATACCAGAACCTTTTTTTTCCCTACCTCCTCTGAATTTTGTTCTGACAAGTATTCTCTCGCGCGAGAGGTTAAGAGTCCTAGAGGCTTCTATCCATGCCTATATACAGGAGACTGGCGGATGATCATAGATCTTCGCTATTTGAACAAGTTCATAGCGAGAAAGAAATTCCGCATGGAGTCCATCCGCTCTGTAATAAATATCTTACTCCGGAAGACGTGATGGTCTCTATAGACTTGAAGGACGCTTACCTTCATGTTCCTGTTTGCCAAGCCCACAGGAAGTATCTGCGTGTGGCTGTATTCCTTTGTGGCGAAGTGAAACACCTTCAGTTTGCTGCCCTTCCCTTCGGAATCTCCTCTGCTCCTCATACCTTTACCAAGGTTGTAGTTGCCGTGGTAGCAATCTTGAGACTAGAAGGCCTAGAAATCGTCCATATTTAGACGATTGGCTTCTAAAAGCCGCTTCTACAGAAATTCTGTATTCTCATCTTCTGCAGGCTCTGGCTTTTCTCCACCAGTTAGGGTGGATAGTAAACTACCAAAAGTCCGAGTTGGTTCCATCCACTTCCAGGAAGTTTCCGGATGACTCTCTCTCTGTCTCTCGACAGACACAATCGGGTTGTCAGAGCCGCCAGTTCTCTAAGGACCCCTCAGTCGGTGTCCATCAGAACGCTTATGAAGATGTTAGGGCACATGTCAGCGACTGCGGATGCAGTCCCTTGGGCCCGTTGGCACCTACGCCCTCTCCAATCAGAAGTTTTGGGCATTTGGAATCGCAACCAATTAGGGTTGAACAAAATGTGCACCCTGTCTCCTCAAGTCCGTCGCACCCTCAGTTGGTGGGAGCATCTGAAAGATGGAAGGTCCTTGATTCAGCCAGCCTGGATTCTGTTGACCACGGACGCATCCCTTCTAGGTTGGGGAGCCCATCTAGAGGACATTCCAGTACGAGGTACTTGGTCCCGTCCAGAGAGCCTTATGTCTTCGAACTTCAGAGAGCTCAGAGCAATCAGATTGGCGCTCCTTCACTTTGCTCCTCAAATCCGCAGCAAAGTGGTGAGAGTTCGTTCAGACAACATGACGGCGGTTTATTAGAGAAAAAAAAAAACCATCAACAAACAGGGTGGCACGAGATCTCAACCTCTTCTCAAGGAAGTGGTAATGATCCTATCATTGGCAGAGCAGAACCTCTCCCACCTCTCTGCAGTCCACGTTCGGGGATCTCTCAATGTGGTAGCGGACTGTCTGAGTCGGGGTCTCAGTGTTCCAGGCGAATGGTCACTAAACCAGGAAGTATTTCATCAAATTACTCTTCCGTGGGGAATGCCAGAAATCAACTTAATGGCTACGAGGTTCAACGCCAAGGTGAAGATCTTCTGCTCCCTATACAGGACAATCCTTGGGCGATAGATGCTCTGTCCATCCCTTGGAGTTTCGGGCTGGCTTTCATCTTCCCTCCAATTTCCATGATACCAAGGGTATTGATGAAGATTAGACAGGACCAGACCTCGAGTATTGCGAAAATTCCATTCTGGCCAAAGAGGTCATGGTTCACCCAGCTCATGGGGATGAGTCAGGGTCTGTACTGGAAGCTTCCAATATCAGAGAACCCTGTGTTTCTGGGCACAGGTTCTCGCCTAGATTTGAGAGCCTGGAGATTGACAGCTTCCTATTGAAGGATAGTGGACTTTCTTTTGGGGTCTTGAAGACTTTGTCTCGTTCGAGAGTGGAGCTTACAACCGGATTAGACGCTCTTTTTCATTATGGTGTGCGAAGAACAAAGTGGGTTTCTCAGAGTGCTCACCTCAGCCATATCGGGTTTTTTTAGGGGAACCTCTGTCCCAAGAACCCCTTATCAGGAGGTTCCTTAAAGGAGCCGAAAGGTTAAAACCTAAGATCCTGAGACCAGTCCCTCAATGGGACCTTACTGTCGTGCTCAGGGGGTTATGCTCTCCCCCTTCGAGCCATTGGAAAGCGTGGACATGAAGTACATTTCCTGGCCTTCCTAGTGGCGATCACCTCTGCCAAGAGAATTGGTGAGTTGCAAGCTCTGTGTGCCTTTGAGCCTTACACCCTATTCCTGCCTGATAGGGTTCTCCTAAGGTTCCTGCCAGCTTTTTTACCGAAGATTCCTTCGTTTCAGAACATTAATCAGGTCATTTTTCTACCTGTTTTTCACCCGGATCCTTCAACAGAAGAAGACTCTCTTCTACATATTCTTACGTCTCCATATGTCTGCAGATCTATCTACAAAGATCCGGTGTCTTCAGGAAAGATGAAAATCTCTTCCTATAGTTTTTTGGCAGGAACAAAGGATCTTAAGCTTCTAACCATCCCTGAGCAGGTGGATAAAGGAAGCCATCAGAGAATCCTTCTCAGCTCAAGGCTTGCCTCCTCCCGCCTTTGTCCGCGCTCACTCTACCAGAGCGGTAGCTACCTCGGCTGCTGAGAGGGGCCTCATCCCTCTTCAACATATTTGTGCTGCAGCCTCCTGGAGTTCTAACTCCACTTTTATAAGCCATTATAGGCTAAATTTAAGACGTTCGGAAAACACTGCCTTTGGGCGGTCTGTTCTGAACGTCGTTCAGCCGGAAGACCCTCCCTCATAGGTAATCTTCTAGCTACTTCCCCTCTTGTGCTGCCAGTTAGGACGTAAGGGAATCGTTAATTTCTAACGATAATTTGTTTTCCCTTAGTCCTAACGGCAGCACACTAATATCCCTCCCTATTATATTTTTTTATTATTCTTGTTATAGCACACTGTGGTTAGGGGTGGAGTTCCCTTTATAGGGGGAGTAAAGGGGGTTAATTGCTTATTTAATTGTGTAAATCATTAATTTTCCACCTGTCCTAATTGTTCACAGGGGCAGTAATACCCCCCCTCTTGTGCTGCCGTTAGGACTGAGGGAAAACAAATTATCGTTAGAAATTAACGATTCCTTGGTATAAACAGAAGGAAAAAAAGCATTTAAGATGTCGGCTTTCTCTCTGTCCTCACTAACCACATTTCCAGTTTCAGATAATACCGTACCAACATTCTCTACCTTTAACTTTTTTCCATTTACATACTTTTCTTGGCATTGGTTTTACTTTCCTTGGCAATAAATTTCTCATTTTCTAGTTTAGCATCTTTGTATGCCATAAATAATACTACCGACCCCTCGCTTTTATAATGCTTAAATGCCAATTGTTTATTCCTTATTTCCTGTTTTACTTTCCAGGTAAGCCACATTGGTTTTAATTTGTTTCTTTTGTATTTGTTTCCCATAGGTATATATTGGGATGTGTAACTTTTAAATCAGTTGTCCACCGCCATATTGTATATGGCAGACATTGATGCACTGGGGAGGGAAGAAAGTGAAGAAAGACCCCTTTTATGCCATGACGTGCAAGGTACTTTAGTGGTTGTTAACTGACCGTTTTTCTGTGATGTACCTGGCACGTCATTGATCATTAAGGGGTTCATTTACATGGTATAAGTCTTCTATTGTGCGTCACTTGGTGACCGCAACAAAGGCATTGATTCCTTTGCATTGGAGCGACCCTGCCCCTAATTCAATGTGAGTGTGGGTCTGGCGGGTGGATCGGAGGGGGATTCTGGAGGAATTGGTACACTCAGCCACTAACGCGCTCCATCGGCACCACAGAACCTGATTCCCCTGGCTAGAGTCTCTCTCCACCTCTCAATCCGGACCATTATGGGAATAGAGTAGGCATTGATTCAGAGGTTTCCCACTGCTTGTCCGGCATTTCCCCTTCTCTCTTTTTCTTGACTTTCTTCCCCCCTTCATTACCTTTTTTTTCCTTCCTGTTTCCTCCCCCTTCCCTCCCCCCCCTGACAACCACCCACTTCCCCTCCCCCTATACCAAGGACACAGAACTCCTCACCCAGAGGGCATAGGCTCTTTAATATTCTGCCGTGGTGCAAGCCACTGCCATCTCTATATTTGTACCCATTCCCCTCCAGGGTTATTCCGCTATTTTATGCTTTTGGGCTTATCGCCTTCCTTTTCATTGTTTATGAACCCCCTTTTTTCCATTCTGTACCCTGTATATTTGAAAATTCAATAAACATTGATTTACCCAAAAAAATAAAAAAAATAAAGTTAGCTTGACAAGATGGCCCTGAACTAAATTTGTGATCTTGCAAACTTGATGCACGACTTATATCCTGTTTATAACTAAATAATAATAATAATAATGATAATATGAGCTAACAAATGACCATAATAAGTAAGACATAGTGGTGGTAGATAATGGAACAGCCTCCCATCAGAAGTGGTAGAGGCAGATCCCCTGTGTGAACAGCTTTCCACATCACGTCATGTGGCTCGCCGTGATCGTATAGTGGTTAGTACTCTGCGTTGTGGCCGCAGCAACCCCGGTTCGAATCCGGGTCACGGCAGTTCTTTTCTCGGCTGTGAGTATATAGTGCCAGCAGATTCAGCAGCTCTCTTACAACTGCCACAGTCTACATTGTAAGCTCGCAACAGCAGGGCCATCTTCGCCTTTTATACCAGATCGTTATTGTGTGTGGTTTATAGTTATTTTACTGACTTGGCTGTAACAGACCTACGGAAGCTGGGGGCGCTATATAAATAAAAAGTAATGCTGTTCAGCCAGTAATGGATGACAGTCTATAACTACAATTCCCATGAAGTTCAGCCAGAAATATGGCTGCTGGACATTATTGCAGATGCAGTCAGCAAAAGTTAGTGTTTGTACAGAAGCTTAAGCCTTCAGGCGGCCACTTGTACTGGTTGACTTGGCATGACAGGAGTGTGATTGCTAAAAGCAATCACAGTCCCATCATGCCTAGGTTCCAGCATTTACTGGTTGCCTGGCTATGCCAAGTCATATTGTTGAATATTAATTTATATATGATTGTTGACAGCAACAACGATTTTTTTTTTAATTAAAAGTATGAGTTTTTTATTATTTTTAAAGTTGGGGGTAATTTTTGGTTTCGGCTAAGTAAACCCTGAATTTTCGGTTTTGCTCCAGAACTTTCATTTCGGTGCATTCCTAGAATAAATAGAACTATTTCATTTTTACTTATCCAGAATCCTGAATTTGTAGGCACAAAACTTTCTAGGCCCAGAAATCAGTGAGAGGAAAAGTAAAGGTTTTGTGTCATTTACTTTATCTTCATCTGCATATCTTATTTATATTTTCTCACAGTGAAAAATGAGTGCGGCCCTCACACGTATACAATTCTGATGAAGTGGCCCACCTCAGAAACAACTTGAACACCCCTGCTCTAGCAGGTCCCTTCCCCTTCACCCTGGTAGCTGATTCTTCATAGATAGAAAGTCTGTGCCTGGGAAGAGACACAGTTTGTAGGCTGCAGACACAAGGTAGTTTTATTAAAAAATGAATTGCAGCTAGGGTTAGTTAATACTCCAGCTCTCGTGACTCTCAGCCAGTCTGATAAGTTAAGCAACTTACCCTGCAGATGCCACTGCTCAATTAGTTAAATGTCCGTACGAGCGACCAATAAAGTCGCTCGTACGGACATTTAACTAATTGAACAGGGAGGGAGACCAGTGGGATGTGCCGGGTAAGTTGCAGCATTGAGGTTTTAAAAGTCTGCACGATCGACTTTATTGGTCGCTCGTACGGACATTTAACTAATTGAACAGAGTCGCTCGTACAGACTTTTAAAACCCCAATGCTGCAACTTACCCGGCACATCCCACTTGTCTCCCTCCCTGTTCAATTAGTTAAATGTCCGTACGAGCGACTTTATTGGTCGCTCGTACGGACATTTAACTAATTGAACAGGGAGGCCAGTGGGATCTGCAGGGTAAGTTAGGGCACTAGGAGTTTAACAGTCTGTACGAGCGACCCTATTGGTCGCCAGCAGGGGGCTCGTCTGCCATCAACCAATGGCAGACGAGCCCCCTGCTGACGACCAATAGAGTTGCTCATACGTACATTTAAACTCCTGGCGCCAGAGCTGCGTTAACCCCGTATTAACCCCTTAACCCGAAAAAACGAAGAAAAACTGAACACGAAGAATGTCCACGAATATTCGCCCGAAGAGAAGACAGGAACAGGCAAATATTTGCGGAATACGAAGATTTTTTTCCCCCCGAAGACGAGCACGAAGACGAACACGAAGAGCCCCCTGGTGCCCAAGTCTACTTTTTACCACCCTCTAAGTCCCCTCTTTTTTGTAATACATTAGAATGCTGCACTACACAACACAACATTAAGTTTTCTTGACAACTCCCATGAACCAGCAATAGTGGCTGGTAACTATAGATTGGGTTTTGGGTGGGGTTTAACAATTAGTCTTCGGTACAAACACTACATTTTGTTGACTCCGTCTTCAATATTATTCAGCAGCCATATTGCTGTCTGAACTTCATGGGAATTGTAGTTATAGACTGGGGTTGTGGTGGCCGACACTACACACTAACTGCAGCTCCCATGATATACAGTCAGCCATTACATTACACTATATTACATTTATTTATTAAGCACCAGCAGATTCTTACAACAAAGTCAGTAAAATAATTTAATATCACACACAATAACAAAATGGTGCAAAAGGAAAAGAGAGGCCTGGCCTTGCAAGCTTACAGTTGAGACTAGGGTAGTTGTGGCTAATCGTTACCGCCCCAGCTGTTGTAAACTAAAGTTCTCATGTTGCGTAGGCTCATAATGGTCTGTAGCTACTACAGAGGTCATATAATATTTCCTATTAATGGGTTACTAAAACTTGCCTTCCATAAGGAAACCCCTCTCCGGAGCCAACAAAGATGTGGGCGAGGGGGAAGGTGGAGGGTATTTTGCCCCCCCCCGTAAAAAAAATCCTGCGGACACCATAGGTAAGACTTAGCAGCCAAACACCAAGTCGAGAGAAAGTTCAGTTTAGGACAGGCTGGCAGGAGAAAACAGAAACTAAATCTAGTACAATTACCAGTATAATTACTATTATTACTATTTAAAGCCCTGCCCTTGATGCTCCTTCTTGCACGAGATCCTGTTGGACTGCATGACAGCAATAAAGATCCATCAAAGCCAGGTTACTCTTTAATCAAGGACACATATTAGAGACTTGGCACTAATACAGTTTTAGGCAGTAGAGCTAGTAGTGAGTGTTACTTCTGTGAATACAAACATATGAAACACACCAAGGGCCTCCTTGTATTAGTGCTCCATACCAGCAGGTCCAGGCATTAGCATGGTTTAGATTGACCACGTGTCCCCATTTTCAATGGACTGAGTCGCATTACTGCCCAGAGTTACGGTTTGTGCAAGGATAAATGACTTTATCGCCAGAAATATTTGTGTGTGTGTATGTTTATGTCTATAAATCTATCAATCTATCTCTTTCTCTGTCTATCTATCTACTTTATGTTATTGTAATATACTGGATGAAGAATCTGACAGCGGTACATCACCGCTTTGCACCACAGATGAACCACATGCTAGCAACAGGCTCCCACCCAGACTGGCTAACACAAGGTAGTACGGTGCTAAATGACCTTGTTGTTGGACAAAAAGAACCATTGAGGTTTTAAAAGTCTGCACGATCGACTTTATTGGTCGCTCGTACAGACATTTAACTAATTGAACAGGGAGGCCAGTGGGATCTGCAGGGTAAGTTAGGGCACTAGGAGTTTAACAGTCTGTACGAGCGACCCTATTGGTCGCCAGCAGGGGGCTCGTCTGCCATCAACCAATGGCAGACGAGCCCCCTGCTGACGACCAATAGAGTTGCTCATACGTACATTTAAACTCCTGGCGCCAGAGCTGCGTTAACCCCGTATTAACCCCTTAACCCGAAAAAACGAAGAAAAACTGAACACGAAGAATGTCCACGAATATTCGCCCGAAGAGAAGACAGGAACAGGCAAATATTCGCGGAATACGAAGATTTTTTTCCCCCCGAAGACGAGCACGAAGACGAACACGAAGAGCCCCCTGGTGCCCAAGTCTACTTTTTACCACCCTCTAAGTCCCCTCTTTTTTGTAATACATTAGAATGCTGCACTACACAACACAACATTAAGTTTTCTTGACAACTCCCATGAACCAGCAATAGTGGCTGGTAACTATAGATTGGGTTTTGGGTGGGGTTTAACAATTAGTCTTCGGTACAAACACTACATTTTATTGACTCCGTCTTCAATATTATTCAGCAGCCATATTGCTGTCTGAACTTCATGGGAATTGTAGTTATAGACTGGGGTTGTGGTGGCCGACACTACACACTAACTGCAGCTCCCATGATATACAGTCAGCCATTACATTACACTATATTACATTTATTTATTAAGCACCAGCAGATTCTTACAACAAAGTCAGTAAAATAATTTAATATCACACACAATAACAAAATGGTGCAAAAGGAAAAGAGAGGCCTGGCCTTGCAAGCTTACAGTTGAGACTAGGGTAGTTGTGGCTAATCGTTACCCCAGCTGTTGTAAACTAAAGTTCTCATGTTGCGTAGGCTCATAATGGTCTGTAGCTACTACAGAGGTCATATAATATTTCCTATTAATGGGTTACTAAAACTTGCCTTCCATAAGGAAACCCCTCTCCTGAGCCAACAAAGATGTGGGCGAGGGGGAAGGTGGAGGGTATTTTGCCCCCCCCCCGTAAAAAAAATCCTGCGGACACCATAGGTAAGACTTAGCAGCCAAACACCAAGTCGAGAGAAAGTTCAGTTTAGGACAGGCTGGCAGGAGAAAACAGAAACTAAATCTAGTACAATTACCAGTATAATTACTATTATTACTATTTAAAGCCCTGCCCTTGATGCTCCTTCTTGCACGAGATCCTGTTGGACTGCATGACAGCAATAAAGATCCATCAAAGCCAGGTTACTCTTTAATCAAGGACACATATTAGAGACTTGGCACTAATACAGTTTTAGGCAGTAGAGCTAGTAGAGAGTGTTACTTCTGTGAATACAAACATATGAAACACACCAAGGGCCTCCTCGTATTAGTGCTCCATACCAGCAGGTCCAGGCATTAGCATGGTTTAGATTGACCACGTGTCCCCATTTTCAATGGACTGAGTCGGATTACTGCCCAGAGTTACGGTTTGTGCAAGGATAAATGACTTTATCGCCAGAAATATTTGTGTGTGTGTATGTTTATGTCTATAAATCTATCAATCTATCTCTTTCTCTGTCTATCTATCTATCTACTGTATATTATTGTAATATACTGGATGAAGAATCTGACAGCGGTACATCACCGCTTTGCACCACAGATGAACCACATGCTAGCAACAGGCTCCCACCCAGACTGGCTCACACAAGGTAGTACGGTGCTAAATGACCTTGTTGTAGGACAAAAAGAACCTGTGTACCAAATTAGTGTTTAAATATACTAAAATGGTACATCATCAAACATATATATTGTGATGGAGTTCCCAGAATTGTGACAAGGCTGCCAGCTTTGGAAGGCAATCTACCACAATTTGCTCTTGGGTAATGCAATATATAATTATAATCAATTAAGCACTTCTGATCAATATACTTTGGGTTCATGGGGTGGAACATTTTTAGGACGGGGTGAATCAGTGTTCCAACACCACCTAAGAATGTTCCAACCACCTAATTGCACTGACCTGCATCCGATAAATTCTGAGTCTGTTCCCTGTAATAGTATAGTATAGTAAAGAGTGTGAGTTTGATTGTGCCTGATAACTGGATTTACACTACTGCTCAATTGGGTAAGAGTTTTATTTATTTTATTGATTCTGTTTTCATTACCTGAAAATAAATTAAACAGATTTCCTCACAGAGACACCCCAATTTTACATGACACACCCAGATTTAATCAGACACACCTAAATATTTCAGATATATATTCTGTAGATCGGACATCATTCATCCATTCCTTTAGATGGAAGACGGTAAAGTATACAGTATTGTGATTCAATTTCTCTTTCTATCATGAATATATGTGAGTATTCCGTTATATAAAGGTATAGAGTTGTACCGTGTTAACCATAGGAAGAGAGAAAGCAAATTTGGTAAAGATGAAGCCAAATATATAATATGCCTGAAGAAGAGACTTAGTCTTGAAAGTTGGCAATCCATTGTAGGTCAGTTAGCCATGAAAGGTATTTTATGCTTTCAATTATTTAGTAAATGTGACATGGCAAATTGATTGATGATATGCTATATTATTTAGTTTCTATATTTAATAATTAATTTCTATCTCATATTATAGTGCACTCCAAAATAAAGTAAACATTTTTAAATAATTTACCCGACATTATGATAGATAGATTAAATGTAAATAATATTAAGAATATTTTAATTAAATGTTTTTGTGTAAATAGAATAAACTTTCATTCCACATTTGATTTTCTAAAAAGAATTATACCTAATTCATGGCTTTGCATATTTATGAAAATTCTAGACAAATTCTAGACACATAGAAAAATGTGAATGTGCTTAGATCTATATAGAATTGGAGCAGTAGATAAAACATGTTGTGGGTTTTATTGCTTCTTGGACACTGGTTTAGGGCAATGAAAAGTCTCCATCAAAGTGGTTACGTTTGGGCCAGCTCAGCCCTTAGTGCCACTTCAGCCCTTAGTGAATACTACTCATGAGACTAAACTTTTTTTTTTTTTGTGTGTGCATAGATCTACAAGATGAACAAGAGTTTAAACATGAAGGGGGTTCTGTACTTGGCCATCCTTATCAGCGTAATAATAGGGACGCATGGAAAACACTTCACTCACTGCGACCTTCTCAAAATTTTCAAGGAAACTGAGCTGGCTGGATATCATGGAAATAGTGCAGATAATTGTGCGTATATTTTTACACAGTAGTGCTCCCTTGCCCTTGCTGAGTTGCTAATAGTGACTTGTGAGAATTTTAACAGCTTGGGTCATCCTATCCTAAAATCTGAGATTCTCTCATCTAAACAGGGTTTCAAATCTAAATGAAGACCAACATTTATTAGCCAACAGTGCCTAAATAAGATCTCAAACATAGAGAACTTTATTAACGTAAAGCCTATTTTCTCTTGATTCCTACATTAACTTCTGGTTAGTTGAGAAAGTTCCTCAACTTGGACCTTAGCTAACCACTTTCTGTTTCAAACATTTCAAACTATGCTGTGTCTCTATTTTTTTATTCTGTTATTCTTACATGCTCATAAACTCTACTTTGATGGAACCAAACATAACATTAGTTTTATCATGCACAACCTGATCATTTAAACCCAAAAGTAAAAAGTAAAAGTAATAACCTTAATTTACATGGCTGTTACCAGGGGAGGGCTGGCAGCCTAAGGCCTGGGGGGTGAGTCTAGTCAACTGGCCCATTGCACCATCAAAGCGGCTGCGAGCGACATTGAAAGCGGCCGTCGTGCGGCAGTCACTCCACCAGCGCCTAATGAAATTAAAGTGGCCGCTGTGTACGCACCGCATGCCTCAGCTCTTCATCCCACCACTTTTAAGACGTGGGAAGAGGAGCTGAGGCATGGCCGTTGGGTCTGACTGCCGCATGATGCAGGGGCGTACCTAGAGTATTTGGCACCTGTGGCAGACCCTGTATGTGGCACCCCCCCACACACACACACTTTAAAACTGCATAGTTTCTATGGTTAGGCAAACATTGACAGGGGTACAGCATAACTGTTATCATTATATACTTAGGGATTACGCGGTACCAACCTCAATGTGTGCCTATACCTTGAGCCAAACATTGATGTGGTGTAGGCTTACCACTTTAGTGACTGGCATAGTATATAGTAGGGATGCACCGAAATGAAAATTCTGGACTGAAACTAAAAATTCAGCATTCACTTGGCCAAAACTGAAAAAAATAACAAAAAAACCTTTAAAATACTTTATTAAAAGTAACACCAAAATGAGACAAAAAAATCAACAACAATATTTATATATATATATATATATATATATATATATATATATATATATACACACACATATATATATATAACAATCACAATCCTATCATGCCCAGGTTCTAGCATGTGCTGGCTGACTTAGCATGATAGGAGTGTGATTGCTGTTTGCAATTATATATATATATATATATATATATATATATATATATATATTAATACTGTCATTGAATTATTCTGTCCAATAAAAGTGTTAACACACCGAAGTTGGACCAAAAAATAATTTATAACAGCAATCACACTCCTATCATGCCTAGACAGCCACTAGATGCTGGAATCTGGGCATGAAAGGAATGCGATTACGGACTCCCTATGCCAAGTTATCCCCCAACACTTACACATCCATGCTATCTGAAACCCTCATTCACAAACATTCAGCATAACACCCATCACTCTCACACACTTACATTCAGCATAACACCCATCACTCTCACACACTTACATTCAGCATAACACCCATCACTCTCACACACTTACATTCAGCATAACACCCATCACTCTCACACACTTACATTCAGCATAACACCCATCACTCTCACACACTTACTAAGTCACTCTCTCCTACCTTTTCTTCTTTCACTCTCACTTTTCCTCCTCCTCCTCTTCTTCTTCTTCTTCTACTTCTTCTTCTTCTTCTTCTTGTCCTTCCGGTGCACTGAGCGCAGAAGACGGTGGGCGTGGCTTCAGTGTTGTGCGACGGGATTTGACATCAAGTCCCGGCGCACAGCCACAGTTGCCGCGCGCATCGTTTCTGAAGGCGTGCCGGCATGGTGGCACCCCTCAGATGAGCAGCAGCCGGGGCGGACCGCCCCCCCCCCGCCAGGTACGCATGACGGCCGCATTCAATCCTGCTCGCGGCCCCTTAGTTTTTAATAGACTTGTGCATTCGTCTTCGGGCGAACATGGAAACGAACACGAAGAGTGCGTTTTCGTGTTCGTTCCGAAGACACGCCGAAGAGAAGACGGCGGCGGTAAAACGTAGGCGAAGACGAAGACACACACCACGAAGATCTTCGTGATTGTCTTCGTCTTCGTCTACCATTCCCCCCCTTCATCTTACCTTGTCTTGTCTTCGCGGCATCGCGGCAGTTCCCGGAAGTGGAAATCCGCAGGTTCGCCGTCACGGGTTACAGGGCAGTGCGAATGAGCCTATTGGTTGCCTACAGGGACCTCCTCTGGCATCAACCAATTGGTTGATGCCAGAGAAAGACCCTGCAGGTGACCAATAGGCTCACTCGCACGGTCTTTGTAGCCCCTGACAGCGAACCTATGGATTTCCGCTCCCGTTAACCCCTTCGATGCTGCGTTAACACAGCATCGAAGGGGTTAACGGGAGCAGAAATCCTTAGGTTAAAGGGCCGTGCAAGCGACCAATAGGCTCACTTGCACGGCCCCTTAACCCTTTAAAAAAAAGTTAACCCCTAACTAATTGAACAGGGAGGGAGACCAGTGGCATCGGCAGTGCCGATGCCACTGGTCTTCCTCCCTGTTCAATTAGTTAAATGTCCGTACGAGCGACTTTATTGGTCGCTCGTACGGACATTTAACCCGGCACGGACTAACTAATTGAACAGGGAGGGAGACCAGTGGCATCGGTCTCCCTCCCTGTTCAATTAGTTAAAGACCAGTGGCATCGGCAGGGCAAGTTGCAGCATTGGGGTTTTAAAACCCCAATGCTGCAACTTACCCTGCCGATGCCACTCGTCTCCCTCCCTGTACAGAGTTAAATGTCCGTACGAGCGACTTTATTGGTCGCTCGTACGGACATTTAATTCATTGAACAGGGAGGGAGACCAGTGGGATGTGCCGGGTAAGTTGTAGCATTGGGGTTTTAAAAGTCTGCACGAGCGACCAACAGAGTCGCCCGTGCAGACTTTTAAAACCCCAATGCTGTAACTTACCCGGCACATCCCACTGGTCTCCCTGTTCTATCAGTTAAATGTCCGTACGAGCGACTCTATTGGTCGCTCGTACGGACATTTAACTCATAGAACAGGGAGACCAGTGGGATGTGCCGGGTAAGTTACAGCACCAGGAGCCTAAAAGTCTGTACGAGCGACCAACAGAGTCGCTCGTACAGACTTTTAAAATCCCAATGCTGCAACTTACCCGGCAGATCCCACTGGTCTCCCTGTTCTATCAGTTAATAAATGATAGAACAGGGAGACCAGCGGGATCTGCCGAACAATTACGGCACCAGGAGTATAACAGTCTGTACGAGCGACCCTATTGGTCGCCAGCAGGGGGCTCGTCTGCCATCAACCAATGGCAGACGAGCCCCCTGCTGACGACCAATAGAGTTGCTCATACGGACATTTAAACTCCTGGCGCCAGAGTGGCTTTAACCCCGTTTTAACCCCTTAACCGGGGAAAACCAAGAAAACCCGAGCACGAAGAATGTCCGCGAATATTCGCCCGAAGAGAAGACAGGACCAGGCGAATATTCGCGGAATACGAAGTTTTTTTTTTTGCCGAAGACGAGCACGAAGACGAACACGAAGAGCCCCCTGGTGCCCAAGTCTAGTTTTTAACTTTGCGGCCGCAGCCGCATTGAATGCTCGTCCCGGCCCAGCCCGCCCCTGGCTGTTACCACTGTTTTGGGACTTAAACACATAAATGGGAGATGCTGTTTTTATTGTCTCCACTCACACTCCTTCCTTTTGAGCCAGACTGAGTCAAGTGACAAGCCTTTGATAGTCCACTCATGTGTTAAACATTAAAACATTATACAAGCAGAAGAGGAAAGCCACATTGACCAAAATTGATGCATGGAAGCAATGGTCAATCGTTTAGTACCTTTACTATTCACTTATCTCAGACATACAATACAGATATGCTTTACATACACTGTGCAACCCTGTTTTTTGATGATGTGTATATTAATATATATATTCATATATTCACCAGGGGTATGCCTTGCCAAACACGAGAGTGATTATAGTACCACAGCCATCAACGACAATGGCCCTAGCCGGGACTATGGAATATTTCAAATCAACAGCAAATGGTGGTGTAATGATGGGAAGACACCAGGAAGTAAAAATGCATGCGGAATCAGCTGTAATAGTAAGTGTTCTAGGACCAAGTATTTCAAGATAAACCCTGGAGTGGTCCATTTTATCAGGCTTGAGGAAACTCTCCAATTGAACCTTTCTGTAGATTCTATCTATTTACTGTCTTTTACTTACCATAACATTTGTTCATGTAGATTCGTTGTTATTTTTTTCACCCTGAAAGGCAGCATTCCAAATGTTACATTTTAAAAAAATAGGAAGTACCGTAATCGTTTTGCTTCTTGACATCTTGATCAAACCATGACTGCTGGCAGCTATACTCTGTCTTAGTGTTTATGTAATATTTGAGGTCATTTGGATAAATTATCAACAAGTATATTGAGCAAAATAAAACATACTGCTTTATGACAACACATTGCAAGTTTCTACCTCCCTCCCCCAACGATCAGCCACTATGTAACAAATGGTCATTAACATCTCAGCAGAGTAATACTTTCATCTTTACATTATGATGGCCCTAGCCCAGTGAGCCTCTGGTTCATGAATAACTTGCATTTTCCTGTATAAAACATACTTCCATGGACATTTGCATTCCTGATAACCAAACATAATTTTTGCGAGAATCTTAAATAATTCTAACATTATGTATATTTCCTGTAATCTTACCTCACGCTTCTCATTCTTTGGTTTAGGGCTTTTGGATGATGACATTCTTGATGACATAGAATGCGCTAAGAGGGTTGTACGTGACCCCAATGGCATGGGAGCCTGGTAAGACCATGTTTTGAGGTTAAAAATATGTTATTGTAAGAATTGACTGTTTAATCCTTGTTTTTGTTAATCTTTGTTTTTGATCATTGACAAAATCTGACAATTATGTTTTACTTTACTTATTTTGTAATGCCATTGAGTACAGAGAAGTTCCAGATTTGCCCAATCCGATGCTTTTTCTGAATAGTTTTGGATATATCATGACCGTTTTTGTCTTGCTACACCACCATTCCACAGATGTCCTGCTCATAAGACTGATTTTGTTATTTAGGGAACCATGTAGCATGTTGTATGTCATCTTCACAACACATCTTAAAAACTAGTGCCATTTAAAACTTCAGGAATCCAGAGTAATAATTCTGCTAAAATACATCTATAGTGATCAGTAATTCATAGAAATAATAAAGAACATATTGATATGTTACGTTTTGCCCTTTCTTTTAGGGTTGCCTGGAGAAATAAGTGCAAGGGGAGAAACTTGAGTCAATATACTGCAGGATGCTAAAATCATCTGTAAAGTATAAGCGTGCAAGGAACCTGCTCACAATATACGACTTTTTGTTTAGCTTATGATGTTTAACATTGTCTATTAAAGCTGAATCTGCAAAAAAAAATTACATCCTTTTTTGGCATATTAAAATTTCTTAAAGCATAATAACTGCTTAACAGAGTTTTTTTATTATTATTATTCTTATATCCATAAAGTAGAGATGGTAACACGTGGGACTGTTCTAATGAAATCTAAAGTTGGCAAGCATGATCAGAAATATAATTTTAATGTTACGTTTGTCAAACTTTGCCAAAATGCGAAAAAGTGGGAGTTATTAAACATATTAAGTTACTAAACAGATCATTATTTAGAAAAGCAGAAAACTAATTATGTAAGATGTAAAAATAAATATTTCCTGGTTTAATTTTCATGATATTTTTAAGACATTAGCAAATTCATGACCCCTTTTGATGAAATTTGCTATTGACAAAAGGGAACATGACACCCACGACGAAGCTAACAGCTTGTTAGTGAGACTCCTGACTCCAATTAGCGTTTGGAGAAGTCATTAGCTTAGGGGTCCACATATTTTATCTACCCTGCACTGTGAATGTTTACACGGTGTGTTCAATACGTATGATTGTGAACTTTGTATGTGATAAGTTGAAGCTTGATACTAGAATATGTCCTGATTTATTTCCCTTTCATTTTTAATGGGGTGATCCTAAAAAATGTCTATAAATAATTTCTATTGTTGTGACAATAATTGAAGTTCAGGTAATCCCAAGGGGTTCACATACTTGTTTCTGCTACTGTATGCGTGTAGTTAATTTCTTAAGTGCTGAAGTGCAAAACTTTTACAACTTCGGAGTGTGTGTGTGGTTAACCTTTTCAATATGATGTCATAATAAAAACAATGTGCCACATTGATGGGTGGGATAAGTGGGATTGACACATTGTTACAAATATTGTGTTGAGGCCATTTTTTTCCTTTTTTAATTTGGTAACTCTACTGAAGACTCATTAACAGCCTATTGTGAAGATTCCATGTAGCGATTCGCCAAATGTGTCTCATGAAAATCTCAACTTGTTATTTAAACATAAACTTAATTAAATCACCTTGATTAACCTTGAGTTCTTAATTGAATCACCTGTATAGAATAGAAAGAAACAGCTCTAGACTGTGTGACCCTGAGAATCTGCTCCTTCACACTGACATTAGTGCTTTCATTCTTTATATCTGAGGCACCACAACAGACAACAGTTGGACTACTGAACAGACAAAAGGTGTCTGGGATTTGTTGCCATGGCAACACTTAGAGGAGGGTCCAACCATTCATAGTCTAAGTAGCATGTCAATGCCCACAATGCATAGCGCATATGTCTCTCCACAATAAGAATCAAAGCTGACTGGAGGTTGATCCTCGTTCTGCCATTCACTCATTAGCTTTGCGCAGTGGCAGTATCATAGCCAATGAGGTTTATCCAAGGCGTGATTATTGCTAATTGAAAACTTTACCCAATACCCCGCCATGATGACTTGAAATATAGTCAGCAATGGCAATTTTTGACAGTCTCTGAAAGAGACTGAGAAACCTGGTAAAAAAAATAGAAGAAGTATTTCGTTATTCGAATTAGGAAGTTAACAAAGCTTTTATTGCTATATTTGTGTTTGGCAAGTTTTTTGTAAAGTTAACAAATGTTTTATTATTGTTATTTATCTCTCCAGCTGGAATACGCTCTGGTTTTACCAGTTTGTGAAGGAAAACCAACTTGTGCACTGTCACACTCTCTCATGCTCTTATTAACTCTATCTCATATGTAGCTTATCACTGGTTGCAAATATATGTTCATTGTGCAGACCCTTTTCAGAAAATATAAGTGTTAATGGGATCAAACCTTTCTTTTAGAAATGTGAATGGGTTCCTTTTTACTTGGTTTTGGCATGGCTGTTACACATGTGAAAACCTATTAGAGCATGGCAGATATCAGATCAGAAGTATGCAACTAATATAGATTTCCCAAGAACAATGTCATGCGCATGGTAGACTTTAAGATTCATACAAATGCTGTATTTACAAACTTTGCCAATTTCATGCATTTGTATGAATCTCTGATAACGAGGATGGACCCAGATGAAACAAACTAAAACAAATGGAAAAATCGCTGAAATTTTGTTAACATTTGTTAGCAAGAGCAGGAGAAGAGAGCCCTGCTCTTGCCAGCTTACAATCTAGTCGGTGGTTGAGGGGGCAGCGAGACAATAGGAGAGGACTGCTTGGATGTGGTTGTGTTGATCTGATTCCGATGATGTGTTGTAGCTGCTTTCTGCAGTGGTACTTGGTAATGATAATCTGAGCTATCAAATGACCATAATGAGTAAGACAGTGGTGGTAGATAATGGAACAGCCTCCCATCAGAAGTGGTAGAGGCAGATATAGTAAGGATATGTAAACATGCATGGCATAGGCATATAGCTGTCCTAAATCTAAGACAAGACCAAGGACTGAGTAAGGTTTGATGCCTCTACATCAGGAAAAGTGGACAGACCTAATGGGCAGAATAGTCGTTATCTGCTGTTAAATTCTGTTTCTAGTTGTCCTTTAAGTACTGAAAGCAAAATTGGATGAGATTACCTATATACCATGGTAGTCAAATAGCTGGGGTTTTCTCAGTATAGTCAAGAACAACATTTTTAAGTAAATGATTCATGAACATTAACAGTCTTTCATGCCCTGTGTGTACAGATTTTTCATTGCTTTGTGTTGCTTGCCGTGATCGTATAGTGGTTAGTACTCTGCGTTGTGGCCGCAGCAACCCCGGATCGAATCTGGGTCATGGCAGTTCTTTTCTCGGCTGTGAGTCTTCTTACAATTGATAACTTTTACGCACGGTAAACCATAAAAAAAAAAAGATGGGGACCCTGCTCGGTGTAGTATCCTTTATTATTTTTCAATGAAAGAACATAAGGAAAGGGAATGGGTACGGGGTGGGAATCGGGGAGAAGGTATACAGATGAAGAGAACGGGCGGGAGGAGGGCACAAGGATACAGAGCTGTCCATGAAAACCTGACGCAGCGGGCAACAGCATTCCAAAATCCAAGGCAATATCAGCAACGTGACAGTCACAGAAATATAGCAGTCCGCACAGAGTAGGGATAACAGTCAGCATTACCAGTCATGGGCAAACGAGAAACTGTGGAGCCTATCCATTTAAAGTTGGCATGATAGGGAATAATACACAGGGCAGATAGACCTCCCCACCACCCTCCCAGGAGGGAAATAGGAAATCAGGAAAGGAGTGAGAAGGGGCACCAAGAAGGGGAAGAAAGAAGAGGAAAGGTATAACAGAGGAACATAACACACAAACAAGACACCAGGGGAGAAACAAAGGGGGAAAAAAAAGGGAAAAAGGAAAAAAAGGCGGAGGTCCCACCCGGCACCAAAGCGCCACGCTTCACAAATAAACATCATCACTGTAGCAGAAGAGGTTTAGTGAGAGGATCCGCCAGGAACGCGAGCCAGTGAAACCACGTCCGAAGATATTGCACATGGCGGTCCTCGGAATGCATCGTCAGTTCCTCAAACACCCTGATCGACTCAACCCGTTCAATCCATTCGCGAAACGAGGGCGGGGAAGCGTCTTTCCAATGAAGAGGTATGAGCAACCGTGCCGCAGTTAGTAAATGACGAGTCACCGACGGTTTGTAGCCAGCAACGGACTGGGGAGTATGACTTAGTAGGTAAAAACCAGGCAGGAACGGTGGAGGAAAAGTCTGAAAGGCGAACTGTCTCATGGACGTGCGACCAGAATGGGACAATCCTTGGACAGTCCCACCAGACATGGAGTAGAGTACCAGGAGCAGCGCCACACCTCCAGCACGTATCAGGGGAGTCGGGAAAAGCCCTATGGAGTGCCACAGGCGTCATATACCAATGCGTAAAGAGTTTGTAGGAAGTTTCCTGAGCCTTCGTCTGTCTGGAGCTTTTGTGGATCAAAATAAAGATCTTGTCCCAGTCTGTCTGGTCCAGTGTGATTTGTAGCGTCTGTTCCCACAGACTCTGAAATCATAATGGCGCGGCCCCCGGTTCCTGAACCAGCAATTGGTACAGTAAGGAAACACCATGAGCAGGTAGATCAGGTCTGGTACATAACAATTCAAAAAGTCTCTAGTGAGCTTGCAGGACCTCTCAATAACTGGAGAGTTGACAGTACTGAAAGCGTTCCAGAGGGGAAGGCCCCGTGTCTCCGCAAATGTCCTCCAGGGAGCGCAGTCGATCTCCAGCAAGAAATTTTGAGAACGGGGCATAATCCGTCGCAGCCGTCCGCAAGTAGGGACCCTGAGCCTGTCCGGAAGGAAAACCAGGATTGCTCCGCAGTGGCAGCATCGGGGATGGGTAGGATGTAAGAACAAATTTAGTGTGGAGAGAGTGCAGGACCCATAAAGATGCAGAGGGGTGAGCAAAGGGGTGAGCATGAGCAAGGTCCCGAAAATGATGTCGCTGAAACCACGGGAGATGGCCAACAGGAACGCCCAGGAGAGACGATTCCATAGCTATCCACAATTTGTGGAAGGGACAATGGGCCCACTCCAGGACCCTCAAAAGATGGCAAGCGTGATAGTAAGTACGGGGGCAAGGCAGGCCCATTCCCCCACAGGACTTGGGGAGGACCAACGTGGAGAATTTAGTCCTGGATTTTCTGTTAGCCCACACAAACCTGATGAACATGGTTTTGAGAGTAGCAAAAAAGCACGGAGGTATCCGAATGGGAATCGTTTTAAACAGATAAAGGATCCTAGGCATCACATTCATCTTTAGGGCACTAATCCGGCCAAATCAGGATAAATACTGCGGGGACCACCTGCACAGATCGCGTTGGAGGACAGTCAATAGCGGAAGAAAGTTGCAAGCGTACAGACAAGACAAATCACTTGTAAGCCAGACCCACAGATATTTCAATTTACCGGCGGTCCACTTGAAGGAAAAATTAGGTGCCAACCGTTGGGCCTCCATCCGCGGCAGAGAAACATTTAAAATCTCCGACATGGTAGAATTGATTTTAAAGTTCGAGAGCTCCCCATATATTCGAAACTCCTCAATGATGCTGGGAAGGGAAATCCTCAGATTTGTCACAGCAAAAAGCAAGTTGTCCGCATAACCAAGCACTTTATGTTGCGTACCCCCCACCAACAGACCCCTGATATCCGGATTCTGTCTGACGGACTCTAAAAATGGTTCAAGGGACAAAATAAAAAGGAGAGGGGAAAGGGGGCAACCCTGTCGAGTACCATTAGTAATTGGGAAGGGATCTGTCAGGGCCCCATTAACCCTGATCCTAGCTGAGGGAGCGGTATATAGAGACAAAACCCACCTACACATATGCAGACCAAATTTTAAGTGCTGTAAGACAGCGTACAGGAAATTCAATTATTTTATCTGCTTTGACCGTGATGATTGTTTGCAACATTTGGTTTATTTCAAAATTGATAATGGAAATCCTTTTATATATCTGCTTTTCAGTGTAACGGTCCAGTCTTGTATCAGTCAAATTTTAGACAACATGACTAGGCAACTAGGCATAAAATTATTGAGAGGTACAATTTATGGACCATATGTAATTGACTTTTCACGGTGCCAATGAAGCCTGGATAGCTCAGTCGGTAGAGCATCAGACTTTTAATCTGAGAGTCCAGGGTTCAAGTCCCTGTTCGGGCGTCTAGTATTTTTTTTAACATAATGGATTTACTCATTCGTCGCATAGCTCTCCAAAGAGAGCTAGTAGTTTAGGTCAGACCATCTCACCTTGATTGGGAACAAACACCTAGTAGAATGAGTAGGATGGGAAAAGTTCATGTGGTTTTAGGTTACATTTAACCCTTCAGTCTCTGAAATCAAATTGTGAAAAAAACACACACTTTAAGGTATTCAGTCACTGAGATGACATCTACAGCAACTGAAGTCGGATAGCTCAGTCGGTAGCGCATGAGACTTTTAATCAGAGGGTGCAGGGTTCAAGTCCCTGTTCAGGGGACTGATTTAATTTTAACATAATGGATTTACTTATTCATTGCATAGCTCTCCAAGCAGATAGGAATAGCTTAGGGCAAACCATCTCACCTTGTTGGGGATCAAACACCTGGTAGAATGACTAGGATGGGAAAAGTTCTTGTGGTTTTAGGTTACATTTAACCCTTCAGTCTCTGAAATCAGCTTGTGGAAAAAAAACCCCACACACTTTAAGGTATTCAGTCACTGAGGTGACACCCACAGCGACTGTATCCTGGATAGTTTAGTCGGTAGAGCATCAGACTTTTAATCTGAGGGTCCAGGGTTCAAGTCCCTGTTCGGGCGACTGATTTAATTTTAACATAATGGATTTACTCATTCATCGCATAGCTCTCCAAGCAGAGAGAGCTAAGCTATTCAGCTTAGGTCAGACCATCTCACCTTGTTTGGGATCAAACACCTGGTAGAATGACTAGGATGGGAAAAGTTCATGTGGTTTTAGGTTACATTTAACCCTTCAGTCTCTGAAATCAGATTGTGAAAAAACACACGCTTTAAGGTAGTCAGCAAAGGGGTTGTGACACTCGCTTAAATTGCATTCACTAAATATTTACATTACGTGAAGCTAGCAAAAGAGTCACATTAGCCTTTAAAACACAAAGTGTACAATCTAAAAGTCAAACAACCAATGTGGGGCTCGAGCCCACAACTATCCATCTCATGCGCTACCAACTGAGCTAGCCAGGCAAATACAAGCTTCAAGTTCAATCCTTCTACCTAACCTTCCTACTCTTGATCCAAAAGAAGGCAAAGAAACCATAATTAAGCTACTCTGAATTCTGCCATCAGGGGGAAAATGTCCTTCTTGACTCCAAAAGGCAATTGGATTTCTCCTTGGATCAAGAAGCTCTAAAATATTAATGTTATTCTATTTATAGCCCTGTATGTCATGCCTTTCAAAAAAAGGCATCTAACATATTTGATAGAACCACCTCCCTTGGCAGTGACTTCCATACCTTCATTGTCCTTACTGTAAATAATCCCTTCCTTCCCTTCGTCTATGAAATCTCTGCTCTTGCAGTCTCAGTGGGTTCTTTGTACATTTCTGTTAATGAACAGGTCACTGAAGTGCTCATTATATTAGCCCTGCATACATCTATCATATACCCTCTACGATATCATATGCCCTCTAAGATGTAATTTTTCCAGTGTATATAATTTTTACTTTTTCAGTCTCTCTTCATAACTAATATCTTCCAATCTCCTTATTAATTTTGTAGCCCTCCTTTGCACTTCTTTTCTTGTTCCATAATGTCCTTTTTAAGGACCAATGCCCACTATCGTACCGCATATTCAAGGTGAGGTTTTACCATTGACCTGTAAAGATCTGCAAGATGATATCCTCCTACCGTGAATCAATACACCATTTCATCTTATAACTCTGATTAACCAATATAGCCAATTGTCTAATTATAAATTGAATGTTTCAAAGGCAGTTATATTACCTCTATTTCTAGAATCCTCAAAAAAATTACAAATTGAAAAATTTGTTTTTTTATGGGCTAAAGATTCGTTAGACTATTTGGGATTAAAAATTACAGCAAATCCAGCTTCTTGGATGGAAATTAATATACTTCCTCTTTCAAAATAAATTAATCAATCTTTTAAAAAATGGCAGGGATTATACATACCCTGGATGGGCAGATTGAATGCAGCCAGAATTTATATGTTACCTAAATGGTATTTTTATCTTTAGATTGATTCCATTAGGGGTACCAATAGCTTGGTCCGAATTGATTCAAAGATCATTTACAAGATTCATTTGGGCTTCAAAAAGACCTAGGTTAAATTCCCAACTATTAGCAAACGAGATATAATGGTGGTTTGGGCATGCCAATTTTTAAAGACTATGCTCAAGCAGCCCAAATGACCCATATATTAATGACTTTACATGATAAAGCACAGCTAGAAGCTTGGTACGACTTAGAATTTAAAGATAGCATTCCAGTTAGAGATCTCCAGACACTTTTTTTGGATTCCCAGAGAAAACGTAGAGAAGTAATGAAGACTTGTATTAATCTAGTTCTTACACAATTACTTACAAGTTGGGATCAACTAAAAAATAATATGGGACTCGGGAGATAAAATTATCATTAAATATAATTGAAAATTTAAAGGAAGATTTAAACATATCATTATGGAGAGAAGCAGGCATTCATAGGATTGCAGATCTATATGAAGACAAGGATATTGAAGGGCTTTGCTGCATTACAAATACAACACTCCCTTCCCTCTGGAGAATGTTTTAAATACTTGAGGATAAAGAGCTATTTATCCAACTTACTACAAACAGAGGATAAAAATAAATCTATTAGACTCTTAACAAAAATATTAAAAACAAATGATCATAGAAAAATGATTACAAAATCACTGGATTTAATTAATTCTTATAAAAAGGAGTCCTCTCCCCCAGCTTTAAAAAAAACGGGAAAAAGATTTCAATTGGAATATAGATCCAATAAACTGGAATTATGCTTTGAACCTTACAAATAAATATATCCATTGCTTAAATCTTAATGAACTCCAGTTTAAGTTAATAAATAGATGGTACAGAGTGCCAACAAAATTGGCAAAGATGCATATAAACAATATTCCCAATTGCTGGAATGCAGATGTGGAGCACCCCCCTATTAACACATTTTGGAAATAAATATCCGCTCGTTTGGAAGCGATTTTTGGCCGAGAGTGGAGACTCACTCCTGAATTTGCCTTGTTGCATTTAAATCTCCCTACTATGAATAAAAAGGAACTCTGATTTCTTTCCCACTTATTAACAGCCATAAAAATTGAGGTGGCAAGAAACTGAAGAAGGCAAGAAGGGATTATTTGGAATAAAGTCAAAGCACAAAGTATAAAGTATAATTTATTTACATTTCATGACGCTAGCAAGAGTTACATTAGCTTTTTTTAAAAAAGGGAACAATGTGAAAGGTCACCCAACATGGGGCTCGAACCCACGACCCTGAGATTAAGAGTCTCATGCTCTACCGACTGAGCTAGCCAGGTGTATACAAGCACTTGTCTTTTACATAAAAAATATAGAGGTTTCCCTAGTGAAAAGGTAAGCTGTTTATTGGAGTGTCACTTAAATGTAAGTATATTCTCCAAATAAATGCTCAGCACTTAAGATAAAGGTGAAAAGGAGGTTTTCATTGCAACACAGGTGGGGATGTTGGATCGACTAACAAGTAGTATATAACATAACAGTTTGACTTACAGAAACAACAGGTGAGGAGGGTCCTGCTCAAACGACTTTACAACCTATTTAATTGCATTTGTTGCATTTAAATCTCCCTACTATGAATAAAAGGGAACTCTGATTTCTTTTCCACTTATTAACAGCCATAAAAATGGAGGTGGCAAGAAATTGGAGAAGGCTAGAAGGGATTATTTGGAATAAAGTTAAAGCACAATTCATGTTTTAATGTCAGATGGAAAAAGGAATCCTATCCCAATCAACATGGAATAGAAATAAATATCAGTTCTGGAATTCATGGATAGATCAATTGCAACAGGGCAAATTAGATTGCCAATAGAAGATAGATAGGAATTTTGATGGCAAAATAATTATCCAAAGTAATAGGAACAATTAAAGAAATATAAATCCTGGTGGTGCCGACAAAACACAATCACAACCAATATAATAATACCGGTAGCAGTAAGGACTAAGATAATTTTAACTTGTCTATTTCTATTTGTTTAACTCTGTCTGTCTGTTTGGAATATGAAACAAACGAATATAGCGAGAATTTACTGTACATTATTTTTGTAATTTTCTAAATTTATAATAAACAAAAAAAAAAACACCATTTCATGCATTCCAAAACCTTTTTGGCCTTTGCAGCTGCCTGCTGGCATTGCACACTGTTGCCAAGTCTGTTGTCTACCATTATTTCTAAGTCTTTCTAATTGGTAGTTTTCCCTGAGGATATTCCATTCATTGTATAGGTTGCATCGTTATTATTTTTACCATAATGCATAAATCACAGCCACACCCAGATCTATATTTTTACTAACTTCTTCATAGAATGCTAATAAATTGGTTTGACAAGGCCTGTTCTTCACAAATGTTGACTTCTACTAATTGGATTCTGGCTCAAAATATGTTCTTGAATATATACCTTCCTTTAGCAACCCTTCAAATAAATTCCCCACTACCAATGTTAAGCTTACTGGCCTGTAATTGCCTGGTTGAGATTTTGATCCCTTTTTAAATATGGGCACAACGTCTGTCTTGCTAGTTACCTATTTGCTTTTTGTAAATTTAAAATGAATTTAAAATGAAACCATGTTATGGTCACTATTTCTCAAGTGTTCTCATACTTTGATGTTTGAGATAACTTAATCTAAAGGGTTATCTATTAATAATCAAATGCTGACAGATATTTATTACCATACCCCTTATGTATAATGCATCTAATGTAGAGACTGCTAAATTGCGTGGTAAAATATGTTTTTTTTAAATTGTAAAGCCTTAATTTCCCAACTCAGGCAGCTCCTCAACAAAGCAGAAAATTATGCGGAGAAAAACACGTTTCCTATCATGCTCTGCTATTTTGTCCCTGCCCAGTCCTTATGAGAGTGTTTACTCCTGCTCCATGTTAAATATAACTTTGGTGCCGCCGAGAATTTATTAGAAATCTATCTATATTATCTGTTTGCAACATTTGATTTATTGTAAAAATTAGAATGGAAATCCTATTGTATATCTGTTTTTTAGTGTTACAGTCTAGTCTGGTATTAGTGAAATTTTATGATTGGGCATAAAATTATTGAGCTGTACAAGTTCATTTACCATTGAGAAATTGACTTCGCTTAACAAACTGAAGCCCGGATAGCTCAGTCGGCAGAGCATCAGACTTTTAATCTGAGGGTCCAGGGTTCAAGTCCCTGTTCAGGCGGCAGTTTTTTTAACATTATTATATATAAACGGATTTACTCGTCCATTGCATAGCTCTCCAAACAGAGAACTAGTTCAAATCAGACCCAATATCTCAATGTTTGGACACAAACACCTGGGCGAATGACTAGGATTGGTAACGTATGTGTGGTTTTAGGCCGCATTTAACAGGAAGTGAAAACTCTTTAATGCTTCAGTCTCTGAAATCAGATTGTGAAAAAACACAGACTATGAGGTGTCACGGTCAGGACTACTTGCCAAGCCGTGACTGTGTGGAGGGCAGGCCCGGACTGGCCATCGGGCACACCATGGCTGATGGAGCTGCAGCTCAAGGCACCTACCTTAAAATAGGCCCAGTCAGGACCGGACTGATTGGGCCTATGCGGCCTCTATGGCCGCATTACGCAGGACATAAGGGGCAGCTGCCCCTTAAGCCCGCAGCAACTGCGACTGGGTCCGCTACTCTAGGAGGCCGGGCAGCCCCCACCAGGGCCGGCCTTAGGGGTGTGCGGCCGCACAGGGCTTAAATAAAAACATCGGGGGGGGGGGTTATAACTTTATTTAACATCCTCCATGTTAAATAAAGTTTTTTTAAGTTAAAAAAAAAACAACAAAAAACCCCCCGATGTTTTAATTGTGGGGGCTGCCCGGCCTTCTAGAGTGGCGGACCCGGTCGCAGTTGCTGCTTACTCCGGCAACAAGGTAAGTAGGGTGAGGGAAGGGGGTGCAGTGAGAAGGGACAGAGGGGTTAGATAGTGACAAAGGGTGAGGGGGATACATATTGAGAAGTGGAGGGGTAGATGGGGAGAGGGTGTAGTGTGAATGCGTACGAGAATGAATAAATGTGTGGATGAATTGTGTGAATATGTATGAGAATGAATGAATTCATGTGTGGATGAATTGCTTGAATGATTTGTGAGACTGCATTAATGAATATGTGTTAATGATTTGTGTGAATGAGTGAGTAAGTGTTTGTATCTATCATGAATGTTTAAGTGATTTGGGGAAATGCAAAGATAGTACATGAAGGGTGGGCTTTAACAATAAATGCCTGGGCCTATTTTTTGCCCCAGTCCGGGCCTGGTGGAGGGCATGGACATGAAGGGGTTAATAGCACCAGGCCTCTGGATTTACTAACTTCACCCCTTAGCAAGGCATCAGTTATTCCAAATTAACCCCAAAATCCTGCCTGTATCCCCCCAGGTAGTCTGCTACCACTCACGATTTTGATACCGAATTCGTGAGAAATCCGAATTAGAACATTTATCTCTCTCTCTCTCTCTATACACACTGCTCAAAAAAATAAAGGGAACACTTAAACAACACAATGTAACTCGAAGTCAATCACACTTCTGTGAAATTACACTGTCCACTCAGGAAGCAACACTGATGGACAATCAATTTCACATGCTGTTGTGCAAATGGAACAGACAACAGGTAGAAATTATAGGCAATTAGCAAGACACCCCCAATAAAGGAGTGGTTCTGCAGGTGGTGACCACAGACCACTTCTCAGTTCCTATGCTTCCTGGCTGATGTTTTGGTCACTTTTGAATGCTGGCGGTGCTTTCACTCTAGTGGTAGCATGAGACAGAGTCTACAACCCACACAAGTGGCTCAGGTAGTGCAGCTCATCCAGGATGGCACATCAATGCGAGCTGTGGCAAGAAGGTTTGCTGTGTCTGTCAGCGTACAGCAGGCCACAAATGTGCATGTGTCCACTCAGTCAGAAACAGACTCCATGAGGGTGGTATGAGGGCCCGACGTCCACAGGTGGGGGTTGTGCTTACAGCCCAACACCGTGCAGGACGTTTGGCATTTCCAGAGAACACCAGGAGTGGCATATTCACCACTAGCGCCCTGTGCTCTTCACAGATGAAAGCAGGTTCACACTGAGCACATGTGACAGACGTGACAGAGTCTGGAGACGCCATGGAGAACGTTCTGCTGCCTGCAACATCCTCCAGCAGACCGGTTTGGCGATGGGTCAGTAATGGCGTGGGGTGGCATTTCTTTGGGGGGCCGCACAGCCCTCCATGTGCTTGCCAGAGGTAGCCTGACTGTCATTAGGTACCGAGATGAGATCCTCAGACACTTTGTGAGACCATATGCTGCTGCGGTTGGCCCTGGGTTCCTCCTAACGCAAGACAATGCTAGACCTCATGTGGCTGGGGTGTGTCAGCAGTTCCTGCAAGAGGAAGGCATTGATGCTATGGACTGGCCCGCCCATTCCCCAGACCTGAATCCGATTGAGCACATCTGGGACATCATGTTTCGCTCCATCCACCAACGCCACGGTTCACCACAGACTGTCCAGGAGTTGGCGGATGCTTTAGTCCAGGTCTGGGAGGACATCCCTCAGGAGACCATCCGCAACCTCATCAGGAGCATGCCCAGGCGTTGTAGGGAGGTCATATGGGCACGTGGAGGCCACACACACTACTGAGCCTCATTGTGACTTGTTTTAAGGACATTACATCAAAGTTGAATCAGCCTGTAGTGTGGTTTTCCATTTTGATTTTGAGTGTGACTCCATATCCAGACCTCCATGGGTTGATAAATGTGATTTCCATTGAGAATTTTTGTGTGATTTTGTTGTCAGCACATTCCACTATGTAAAGACGGAAGTATGGCATACGATTAGTTCATTCATTCAGATCTAGGATGTGTAATCTTAGTGTTCCCTTTCAGGGGCGTAACTAGACGCCTCAGGGCCTGGGTGCGAGAATCTGTTAAGGGCCCCCCACCCCAGGGCCTGGGTGCGAGAATCTGTTAAGGGCCCCAACACCCCCTCACCCCCCCACCCCCTCACCCCCCCCAAAAAACATGATTTTTACCCAACAATTTTTTTTCAACAAATTCAATTTACATATTGAATCATATCTGTAAAAAAATCAAAGAAAAGGGGGCGCATGTACAAAGGGCATAATCTAGGGGTGTCCAAGTTTTTTCTGCAGTGGGCCACTTCATCAGAATTGTATACGTGCGCGGGCTTCAGGATTCCCTAGATTTATTCTAGGGATGAACGAAAATGAAAATTCTGGACCAAAACATTCAGGGTTCACTTAGCCAAAACCGAAAATGACCCCCACCTTTAAAAATAATAATAAAAACTCACATGTTTAATAAAAGTAGGTAACACACAATTGGACAAAATTAGCAATATGACTTGGCATGATAGGAGTGTGATTGCTAACAGCAATCACACTCCTATCATACCCAGGCAACTAGTAAATGCTGGTACCTAGGCATGATGGGACTGTGCTCACTGTGATTGCTGTTAGCAATCACACTCCTATCATGCCAAGTCAGCCAGTACATGCTGGTACAGGGTGGCTGTAAGTGATGTGCAGACCCCATACTGCTGGCAGCATCACTACACAAGGGGGCAGCTAGCTAGGTTTCAGCATGTACTGGCTGACTTGGCATGATAGGAGTGTGATTGCTAACAGTAGTCACAGTCCCATCATGCCTAGGTTCCAGCACTTACACATCCATCCATTAAATGCTGGAACCTAGGCATGATGGGACTGTGATTGCTGTTAGCAATCACACTCCTATCATGCCAAGTCAGCCAATACACGCTGGTACAGGGTGGCTGTAAGTGATGTGCAGACCCCATACTGCTGGCAGCATCAATACACAAGGGGGCAGCTAGCCAGGTTTCAGCATGTACTGGCTGACTTGGCATGATAGGAGTGTGATTGCTAACAGCAATCACAGTCCCATCATGCCTAGGTTCCAGCACTTACACATCCATCCAGTAAATGCTGGAACCTAGGCATTATGGGACTGTGATTGCTGTTAGCAATCACACTCCTATCATGCCAAGTCAGCCAGTACATGCTGGTACAGGGTGGCTGTAAGTGCAGACCCCATACTGCTGGCAGCATCACTACACAAGGGGGGCAGCTGGCCAGGTTTCAGCATGTACTGGTTGACTTGGCATGATAGGAGTGTGATTGCTAACAGCAATCACAGTCCCATCATGCCTAGGTTCCAGCACTTACACATCCATGCTATCACACACACACACACTCATAATCATTCATTCACAGATTCATTCCCTCAATCACACACACTCATTCAAACACCCTCCCCACCCCCTTACCTGCACTGCAGCTCCTCGATGCCGCTCACAGACTTCAGCAGGGGGCGCGGCCTCCCTCTGCCTTCTCTGCTAAAGCACAGTAGGATGTCACGTGAACTCCGCTTCCTCTGTGCAGTCCAGAAGACCCTCCCACAAGTAAGTAGCAGGGCTTGAGGTGCAGCTCGCGTAAGATCGGTTGCCCTGGTTGGACCGCATGTTGGACGGCCCTGCCTTATTTAAAAAAAAAAAAAACGGAAAAAAGATTTCGGGCGGCCCCTTGGCTTGGGCCCCCCTGCCGCCGGGGCCCGGTCGCAGTCGCGACCCCTGCGACCCCGGTAGTTCCACTACTGACGATCGGTAACTTCTACATCAAGAAAGTGAGAAGATATACATACACCTATTGGGAGGAGCTATGGATGCGAAAACAAAATACATCACGTATATAGAAAGGACAGACACATAGAAATAAGCGTCTAGGCTACACAGCAACGACGGAGGGAACGTGATGACGACACACCCGGAAGCAAAGACGACGGAAGGAACGGAACGGAACACAACGTCCCGGCTGCCTAGCAACGACGGAGGGAGCGTGATGACAACACACCCGGAAATGAAGACGACGGATGGAACGGAACACAGATTCAGTGTATAAATAGACGCTTAATTTCCACGAACTCTCATTGCGGATATAACCTTTTACTGTTCTCCTGAGGAAGCCGAAAGGCGAAACGCGTTGAGGACCATTTATTTTAGCAGTTTTCTCTCATTTTGGATTTCGTTTGTACCTGTGGACTTTGAACTGAAGTGCCTGATATTATCGACTATCCTGTAAATGCAATCTAAACTTTCCTAAAACCATCACAGGAAAATACTGCACCATTAGTTTCTTCTCTCGTATATTTGATATTTTAGAAATATGAAGAAATAAAGAACAAATTTTATTCTGAAGAGCCTGTTTACCTTTTACATTTTGTGAGTACATTCACAACACTTCCGTATAGTTTTTTCCTCTATACAACAGTATCACACTATTATTATTTTTCTTTTTTTCCCCCACATGTACATGCGCCCCTTTGTGCGTTTGTATAATCTAGAGGATTACCCTATTTCATAATCAAATGCTGAGAAATAGTTATTACCATATCCCATATGTATAACACATCTAACGTACAGACTGCTATGTTTGGGCATCATCATGTTTAACATAATCAGGGGTTGTGATTGTTATATATATATCCATCTGTGTGAATGTCTTATGTGCCTTTGTTCTCCCTCGTGTGCTGCCCCTGTCCATGTTCCACATGTCCTGCCCACAGACTTTAACAGCTCCCCTACTGCACCATTTCCCTGCTATTAAACCAATGGGGGTGGGGTACGGAGAAGGAACGCTTCTCCTATGGATGCCTGGTCACTGGGATTTCCGGACGTGCGGAAAACGACCGGCGTGGCCGCTGAACGTGGGCCGGCTATCTCGCGGTTCGTCCCGGGGAAACTTTGAACTGTTGTCTCTCAGTGCCCCTTCGACCGATCACGTCGCTTTTTGGACCAGATGTTCCTGGACCCCAAACACCCCCTCAGCACCCCTGAGATCGCCGCAGCTCCTTCGGGATCACCCCGAGAACGATGACCAAAGTATACGTACATTGCAGGGCTCGGTGGCCTAAGTGTGGCGCCGGAATGTCTGGGCAGGGCGGGAAGATGTGTCCTGATTTATGACCTTTTTATCACCTAACCTGTATATAAGCCTGTGTGTTTCCTTGTGTGTTACTTCCCTGGACATTAGTCTTGTCTAATGCTTCAGGGGCTCACTGGATCACTCACTGTCCTTCTCAGGACAGTTACAGCACCGGATCTGGCTACGCTTCAGCGAGCTACAGTGCTATTTCATCAAAGAATCCAAGCCAGTTCCTGGTTCCTTCCCGCTAGTATAGTCTAGCTCTGGAAGTGGTTAACCCTTGTGGTTCCAGGAGGAAGCAACAAAGAATCGACTGGTGTACCCAGCCGGGGGAAACCGAGGCCCGTCACATCTGGTGGCAGCGGTGGGATGCTTCCTCAGCACCAGGACATCCAAACCACCACGGGGACTATGTTCCAGTGAATGGAGCAACGTTACAAGGGCTTGAAGAGACAGACACTGAAATACTTTTTGGAAGCCCGTGGGCAGACGGCCAGCAACAAGTCAAAGGCTACCCTGATCGCGGAGCTAACGGAGGGAGACCGGAACAGCCTTGCCTCGTCGGAGGGCACTGAAACTTCAGAGTTCCAGCGAGAAATCCGGTGGCGTATCGGCCTCCTAGGATCAGAACCGTCACAGGCGATCATCGCCCAGAAAGTCAGCAAGGGCACCCAGTTTCGCATCACAGAGCTCCAGAGAAATAAAGAACGGGCGCCCACGTATGGCTTAACAGTCGCCCCACTCAAGGACCACGGGACAGTGGGGCTACCATTACATTGGTACACCCGCAGATGGTCGCCGTGACCGAGCAGACCCGCCACTCAGTTGCTGTACGGGTGACGGGAGGAAAGGTACTCTGAATCCCTACTGCCCGGGTGCATTTAGATTGGGGAAGCGGCCCTCGCGAAGTAGTAGTAGGTGTCATGAAGAACCGCGGAAGTCCTACTGGGCAATGATCTGGGTCACCTAACTACCGCGTTTCATCTATATTATCTGCTTTCACCATGATTGTTTGCAACATTTGGTTTATTGTAAAAATTATAATGGAAATCCTATTGTATATATGTTTTTTGTGTTACAGTCTAGTCTGGTATTAGTGAAATTTTAGAATTTAGAATGAGAAATTTAGTAAAAACTAGCGAAGATTAGAAAATTAAACTAATTTTTTTTTACATTTTCCCTCTGAATCCTCACAAAATTAGGTAAAGTGATGGAAAATCCCCTCCAAGTTTATCAATTCAGGTGTCCTGATTTCAGAAATACCTAATTTATATAGATTTTCCAGACTTTCCCAGCATCAGGGAGCATACTATAAGGTGTACAATTTTGTATAATTTTTATGCCTATGGCTTAACGGGTTTGGGGGTTGTGAACGGGGGCAGAAGGGTTATACTGGCTAGATGTTATGCTAGGGCAATGGGAAGTAAGGTTTTTTTAATAATTTTTTTATTATCTTTTTTTATATATTTTTTTTGAATTTTAATTTTTTTAAATTTTTTTTTATTTTTTATATATTATTTTTACACAGAAATGGTTAGAGGTCCTCCTAGGGACCTCCTGGACATGCCAGTGATGTCACAATGACATCACAGCTCACATTATCATTTTTTTTTGTATTATATATATTATTATTTTAATGATTTATTTAATATTATTTTTTAAATGAATTAACTTTTTTTTTTTCTGCTTTTCTCTTTCAGGACGGGAGGGGGAGACCTCACAGACCTGCATAGAGATCACAGCATCCGGGTTACGTCTAGTCTGGTTACAGTCTAGTCTGGTATTAGTGAAATTTTATGATTGGGCATAAAATTATTGAGCTGTACAAATTCATTTACCAATGAGTAATTGACTTCACATAACCACACTGAAGCCCGGATAGCTCAGTCGGTAGAGCATCAGACTTTTAATCTGAGGGTCCAGGGTTCAAGTCCCTGTTCGGGCGGCAGTCTTTTTAACATTATTATATATAAATGGATTTACTCGTCCATTGCATAGCTCTCCAAACAGAGAGAACTAGTTCAAATCAGACCCAATATCTCAATGTTCGGACACAAACACCTGGGTGAATCACTAGGATTGGTAAAGTATGTGTGGTTTTAGGCTGCATTTAACAGGAAGTGACAACTCTTTAATGCTTCAGTCTCTGAAATCTGATTGAAAAAACACAGACTATGAGGTACTCAGCAAAGGGGTTCTGACACTTGCTTAAATTGCATTCACTAAATATAATTGATTTACATTTCATGACGCTAGCAAGAGTTACATTAGCTTTTTTTTTAAAAAAAGGGAACAATGTAAAAGGTAGCTGCCCAACATGGGGCTCAAACCCACAACCTTGGGATTAAGAGTCTCATGCTCTACCAACTGAGCTAGCCGGGCAAAGACAAGCACTTGTCTTTTACATAAAAAAATATAGAAGTTTCCCTAGTGAAAAGGTAAGCTGTGTATTGGAGTGTCACATAAATGTAAGTATATTCTCCAAATAAATGCTCAGCACTTCAAATAAAGGTGAAAAGGAGGTGTTCATTGCAACACAGGTGGAGATATTGTAATTGTAAGTAATATATAACATAACAATTTGACTTACAGAAACAACAGGTAAGGAGGGCCCTGCTCAAACGACTTTACACTCTAGAGGATTATCTATTAATAATCAAATGCTGAGAAATATTTATTACCATATCCCATATGTATAACACATCTAACAGACTGCTGTGTTTGGGCATCAGGATGTTTAACATAATTAAAAAGTTATATTTACTCATTCATTGCATAGCTCTCCAGGCAGAGAGGACTAGTTCAGGGGTCTACTCAGGACAACTCAGGAAAGGGGTTCTGCCACTCGCTTAAATTGCATTCCCTAAATGGCACCTTAAGACAAAACCAAAGTGATCATATATGTCACAACCCTGGGTTAAAAAGTGCTGTTTAATAATCAGGGGTTGTGATTGTTATATATATCTATCTGTGTGAATGTCTTATGTGCCTTTGTTCTCCCTCGTGTGCCGCATTTGTCCATGTTCCACATGTCCTGCCCACAGACTTTAACAGCTCCCCTACTCACTCTCTGAGGGTTAGAAGTAATGTAGTATCGTACTTTGACTTGTCCCCTAAATCTCTATTTAGAAGCTTGTTCGGTGCATGCTTCCCTTTTTTTTCTTTAAAGAATATTTTAAATCATAGTATTTTTTCATTACTAAATATACTCAACCATACCTGTTGCTGATATATCCCAATCAGTAAATTCTTAATCTCAGGGAGGTAACTAAAAACAAAAGAACAATGATCAAAAAGACTGCAGCTAGCGCAATTAAATTATTTCTTACTGATGACTTTCAATTAAAATGCAATCTTCCTTTTTTTAATAAAACAAAAACATGTTATTTCATAAAGACTATATATATGAATTAACATATTTCTAGTCCTGAATATAACAATGTCCCAACCTTCAATAGATATTTTCAATCCCATATAAACTTCATATAGTTTTTAAACTCAAAGTGAACAAGTAAAAGCAAGCCGCCCAACGTGGGGCTCGAACCCACGACCCTGAGATTAAGAGTCTCATGCTCTACCGACTGAGCTAGCCGGGCAACACAAGATGGTTGAGTTCAAATAAATGTATTCAAACTTAAAGTCCGAGGTCCGGAACAGGTTATCTCCGATCTGGAAAAATGCAGGTTTGTTCTTTTATATCTCAACGCGTTTCGCTCTAAAACTGGGCTTCCTCAGGAGAAATAAAGTTGAAGTGGTCCGCAATATTGATCCGCAATCGTAGTGTGTATAATTTGTTGTGTGTGTTCGCTTTAAAAAGCCGTCCGTTTCAGTCTTGCCGGGGGCGTGTGTAGGAGCGAAACGTCATTACGTCCGTGCGTCTGGCGTCTCTGAGTTGCGGCGTATCCCAGCAACGTAGACGCTTCTGTCTCTCCTCATTCCATCCGTGCGGGTGGCGTCTGTGAGTTACAGCGTATCCAAACAACGTTGACGCTTGTATCTCTTTCAGCTCCTCCTCTCTACCACGGATAGTACTTTCTCTTACGGAGGTATCAGGTTTTACAATTCTTTGAAGCTCCAGGAGTGATCCTGAGGTTTTACTCGTATGTGAGGTATAGGGGAGGTAAAAGAAGTCAGAATTATATATATATCGAAGTCAGAATTATCCTGAGCACCATGTGGTTGTTTTCTGTTTTATATTTATAGAATTTTAAAGAATAAAAGAACAGAACCTATTTCTGAAGAGCCTCTTGTACTGACATTGTTTGTGAGTGGACCTAATACTTTTCACATATCTGAAAATATATCAACAATATCACACTATCATATGTATTTTTTCTTTTTTCCCATATACACATGCGCCCTGATCGCTGTTTTGTAAGAATATTTATTTCACAAATTTGTAAACTGTATGTAAACTGGAAAAAAACAAAAAAATCAGAAAAAATACATTAATAACATATAAATAAATTAAATTGTATACGTTTAAATAAATAACATTTACTGAACAGATATGGTACAGCATAACTCCCATCACCATATACTGAGCCAGACATTGATGGTGGTACAACATAACTCCCATCACTATACACTGAGCCAGACATTGACAGTAGTGCAGCATAACCCCTATCACTTTACACTAAACCAGACATTGACGGTAGTGCAGCATAACCCCTATCACTAAACTAGACACTGATGTAGTAGACATCCGCCCCTAAAACAGCCTGCCTATGCCATGCTGCCCCTACAACAGCCTGCCTGTGTCACTGCTGCCACTTTAGGAGCCTGCCTGTGCCACCTCCACCCCTGAAACACCATGCTTGGCCTCCATTACCTCTAAAACAGCCTTTAGGAGCCTGATTGTGCCACTGCTGCACATAAGCTAGCCTGCCTGTGCCACTACTGCCCCTAAAACAGTCTGTCAGTTACTCTTCTGGCCCTTTAGCAGTCTGCCTGTGCCATCTCTGCCCCTAAAGCTGCCTGCCAGTGCCACCTCTGCCAATGAAGCAGCCTGCTTGTGCCACATCTGCCCCCCTACACAGCCTCCCTGTCCCATTTCTACCCCAAACACTTACTCATTCATGAACTAATTAAAAGGATTATTTACATCAAACAGATAAAAACAAAAAGTTAACAGAAAACCTAGAGCAATTTAGAAACACATACAACTAACAGGTGCAAAGGAGAAGAGGCCCCTACTCTTGTGAGCTTAGAATCTAGTCATGTTTTTTTCTGTCTGCAGGGCTCCAGCAAGGAAAGATGGCAACTTTAGATCTTGGCCCATACAAAATTAGATTGTAGCCCATAGTAAGCACTCTAAAGAATTTTGATTCATGAAGCTAGTAAAAGAGATAGATATACTATCTTTTAAAACAGAAAGTGAACTATGTAAAAGTCAGCCGCCCAACGTGGGGCTCGAACCCACGACCCTGAGATTAAGAGTCTCATGCTCTACCGACTGAGCTAGCCGGGCACCCACACCGACCAATCTTTCTCCGTGGTCCTGCACTTTAACCTTTTACTCACCAGGCGTGGTTGAGTCCAACATCTTGTAGCTTCACTTGGTTTTGCACTCAACAGGTGAGACCCATATCCCCGAGTCTTTATTTACTTTCCTTAATTAATCGAGATGGATACATCATTACTTCTCTTTTTTTGGCAGCTTAACCATCTTTTTTAAGGCCTTGCAGGTACACACGCATGCCTCCAACCACTATTGCCGATACACCGGTACGGAAGCCATTTTTTTCCCTCATCACCTACCTCTGTTTTCTCCTATATCATAAGCACACGGGAGGTGTAGTCAAGTATACAGCTGGTTACAGGGCGTGATTGCCACAATGTGTGATTATTCACTTAAGAGACAGTTGTTTGTGAGTCACAGCATAGTTTGCATCGCTTTGCCCCGTCTAATGTCACACGCTCTGAAAGGCAATTGAACTACCGGTGCCTCCAGACACAGGCAATTGGCGTCTGGGAAGTGTTCTCATGGGAACAGTTAGAGGCGGGTTCAACCGTCATATTCTAATTAGAAAATATATTCCCACAATGCATAGCGCATTTGTCTCGCCACAATAAGAATGAAGGCTGACTGGTGGTTGATCCTCGTTCGGCCTTATGCTCTTTAGCTTTGCGCAGTGGCAGTATCATAGCCAATGAGGTTTATCCGAGGCGTGATTATTGCTAATTGAAAACTTTTCCCAATACCCCGCCATGATGACTTGAAATATAGTCAGCAATGGCAATTTTTGACAGTTTCCCTGGAGACTGAAATTCCTGGTTTTAAAAGGTTAGATTGGTGCTGCGATGCATACTTCCAGCTGTTGTTTAAGGTTTGATCAGTTTTATTTTGGCTTTAGATTTTTTTTGAAACTGATATTGTCACACAAAAGTCAGAAAAGGGGAAAGCAATGTGATGGCAGCTCTTGTATCTGACAAGTACATTAGCTCTTTGTAAAAGGCAGGAAGGACATATTGGATTTACTGAGGGTAGGAGTTGTATTTCTTCCACGTATTCCATGTCCAGCATTCTATAGACACATTCTGAGCGTGTATGGTTTATGTTATAAAGCTTTACACGCTGTGGCTTATTTCTGTTTTATTAATGTATTTATAACATTATTGTGTCACTGAGATTCTCTGAAAGATTCTAATCTTTGAATGACTCTCTGAATGTATGAGTCATGGTCCTCTGTGAATCAATGAGCTGTAACCTGATCCCAGAGTCTGTCTGAATGCTGTGCAGATGACTCACTCTAGGATCAGGTTACAACTGCATGATTCACAAATTAATCGTTCAGTCTACTGAACCGATTCATCCGGATCACTGAAAAGAATCGTATCAAAAGAACTATTCGTTCATGATCTTGACATCACTAAATCCAAGTGGGGAGAGTAAAACCAGACTTCTTTCATAGGGTAATCAATGAGCCAAAGGCATCATAAGAGCGAGTTCCAGGAAGATGCCACAGCAGCATACCTGGGAACTTGAGCTACCCAGAACCATCCCTTTGTGGGGTGGGGTAAATGATCCCACTGATGTGTGCAGGTCTAGCCGGACATGCAGGAAAACTTCATTGCTAGAGGGGAGGTGGATGGGGAGTGTGCTACAATGCCTCCATATGTTTCCGTATGATGACTCAGAGAAGCCACACTTCACCTGGAGAGTTTCCAGGTATGCACAGCAGAGACTGTTTGAACTAAAGATTACATCAAGGGTGTCTAACCTGCGGCCCTCCAGCTGCTGCAGGACTACATCTTCCATACTCTTTTACCAGCTCCTTAGCTGAAAGAGCATTATGGGAGATGTAGTCCTGCAGCAGCTGGAAGGCCGCAGGTTGGACACCCCTGGATTACAGTATCCTCCTCTAACCAGACCCCCAAGAGAGCTGCCTCAAAATGGTGAAGCCTCTACACCAGACCTGGGCAAAGCACGGCCCGCGGGCCACATCCGGCCCGCTGAATAGCTCGGACCGGCCCGCAAAGAGTGTCCTGGTGACTCACCAATGAGTCCGGTGTCCCCCCCCCGCCCCGGTCACTTACCTTAAACTCCTGTGTTGGAAGCGTTTGTCTCGGGTGCCGGCGCTTTACGCTGGGCGCCGGCATATGACGTCAGACGCCGGCGATCAGCAGTGAAGCGCCGGCACCCGAGACAAACGCCTCACGCTTCCAACACAGGAGTTTAAGGTAAGTGACCGGGGCGGGGGGGGGAGATCCTGAGAAGGGGGGGTTAGGGAGTTAGAGGGGAGATACTGAGAAGGGGGGGTTAGGGAGTTAGAGGGGAGATACTGAGAAGGGGGGTTAGGGAGGGAGGTCTTACTGTGTGTGTGTGTCTTACTGTGTTTGTGTCTTACTGTGTCTGTGTGTGTCTTACTGTGTCTGTGTGTGTCTCACTGTGTCTGTGTGTGTCTTACTGTGTCTGTGTGTGTCTTACTGTGTCTGTGTGTGTCTCACTGTGTCTGTGTGTGTCTTACTGTGTCTGTGTGTGTCTCACTGTGTCTGTGTGTGTCTTACTGTGTCTGTGTGTGTCTTACTGTGTCTGTGTGTGTCTCACTGTGTCTGTGTGTGTCTCACTGTGTCTGTGTGTGTCTCACTGTGTCTGTGTGTGTCTTACTGTGTCTGTGTGTGTCTTACTGTGTCTGTGTGTGTCTCACTGTGTCTGTGTGTGTCTTACTGTGTCTGTGTGTGTCTCACTGTGTCTGTGTGTGTCTCACTGTGTCTGTGTGTGTCTTACTGTGTCTGTGTGTGTCTCACTGTGTCTGTGTGTGTCTTACTGTGTCTGTGTGTGTCTCACTGTGTCTGTGTGTGTCTTACTGTGTCTGTGTGTGTCTTACTGCGTGTGTCTTACTGTGTTCATAGCTTATTCAGTTATTGTAATAAATATTTTAGCCCATTTTTTAGCTCAAAATATTTTTTCCTTTTTTTTCTCCTCTAAAATCTAGGTGCGTCTTATCAGCAGGTGCGTCTTATAGAGCGAAAAATACGGTATGCACTCCGAAGCCTTGTTCATTTTGTTCACTTCTGTGCTGTGCTAATAGTTATTCAGGCCTTACTTATTCAAGCACCTCTACCAATGACGTAGGCTTGAATAACTTTATTAAACAGCACATAAGTTAACAAAATGGACAAGGCTTCGGAGTTTGTAGTTTGTAGAGGTCTGGCCCTCTAAAACCATTCCAATTTCTCATGTGGCCCCATGGGAAAATTAATTGCCCACCCCTGCTCTACACAGACCTTCTACCCTTATTGGAGTAACAGAAGAGAGTATGTCCCTGTGTGGCACGCCTTAGTTTTGCCATTTTGTCAGAATATTGCAGGCGGATTTGGAGCTTCCAGAAATCTTGGAAACAGTAAAGATAAGCCATGCCCCTTAGCATGGTTCCTCAGAAACTAGCCCAATACATATAGTTTATCAATTGTGACACAGTTTTGCATTTGCCTTTTTTGTTCCAAACTATATGGTTGACTCACATGAGCTGGGCACTCATCACTTCTTTTTACATTTTGTTCTGAAGAACTAGGATGGAATACAGAAATATATACACTTTTATAATTATACTACGGAATCTGTGTTCAGTGTTAGATAGATTAAATTATACATATATATATATATATACATACCGTATATATATATATATGTATAGATAGATAGATAGATCGATCGATATATATATATATAAACTGGACACAGATTCCGTAGTATAGTTATAAAAGTGTATATATTTCTGTATTCCATCCTAGTTCTTCAGAACAAAATGTAAACATATATATACATGTATAGATAGATAGATCGATCGATAGATCTGCAGTCAAATTGTCTTCAAGCATATCATCACTTCACGTGGCTTGCCATGATCATATAGTGGTTAGCCGCAGCAACCCCAGGTCAAGGCAATTCAGTTTTTTTCTGAGCTGGAGGTCCTCTTTTTAAGAAAAAACCCCCCAAAAATGCTTACATTATGTAGTGCCAGCAAATACTTAACAAAGACAACTGACAATAACTTTGATAGATGCTAAACTATAGGGGTAAGAAAAGAGACGTAGCCCTTCTCTTATGACCTTACTAACTAGTAACATAACATACGGTTGTGCATATCCGGCTGTCGGCTGCACTTAACTTCAGCACTCAAGCGGCCACTGATTAGTGGACGCACACAAAATATATGCTTATTGTATACTTATAGTCTTATTAAGGACTTATAGGGCTTTTTGTTTTAGAACATATTAATACACATATGCCTTATTCATTAGCACTAAAATTTAAAAGCAGTCCAAGTATTTTGCAGTTTTGCTTAGAATTTCTTCCACATGATATGTACCACTCCAGAAAGAAAAAAAACCCCACACCAACTCATGCTAACACACACACACACACCTATACATACATTCTCATTCTACCATACTACTGTCTTAAGCCCCTTGCCTCTGTGGTGACATAGCAAGTATTGTTGCCAATGTCTTTGCCTGTTGAACTCTTCCTGTATCACATGTGTCTTGATATGTTAATCTCACAAGCAATTCAATAAGCCTGTTGAATGCAAAATCTTAGTTTAGTCTCTCTCTGCCCATCATCCTGCATAGATAGGGCAATCTGTGGTGTGCTGGGTTATGTTGGGCCTTTTGGTTGCAGGTTAGTCTTGGAAAGTGTTACATTGTATGTTGGGCTGTCACTCGTATTGTATTGTACTGTGTTTTTGTCTCGTATTAAATGTCTGTTAAAGTAGACAAACCTTTGTGATGTGTTTTTATATTAGGTTTAACACCACAGCCTCACTGGCAGATTTCTTTCTGGCTATTCAGCCTCACTTTCACGGCAGAGTAATGTAGCCTTGCATTATATACCTTCTCAACCCCTACAAATTATGCATAGTTTTTTCAGGACAGGTAGGGACTTCTTTTAAAACCATAGAAATACATAAAACATAATACTTATTAGAGATAATATGCAAAAAATATATTTTTTTCTGTCTAAACTTTGAATCTTGGTTGACTGCTTTGTCTATTAGCAACTGGTGCTTGTTTTTCCCAATGCCCTTCTGAGCTGTACTGATGTCCTGGCCTATGTGGTCATCAGCTGTGGTAACGTCCACACAAATTACCAGAGAAAGATAAGCTGTTTTCAAATCCCACAGTGCTTGGGGGGAAAATGGTCCTTTTACTTTTATCTTTATTTATTTATTATTGTTATTTCTTCTTATATTTATTGTGTTTGGTGCTTATGCACTAACAATATTCTAATAGCATTGATATATTATATTTTTCCACTATAAACATTAATTGTGTTTATAAATCTTGATTTATTATATATGTATTGAAGAAAAGATTTCTCTCAGCCTCAATTTTACTCTGCTATTCTTATGTTCCTGCCTGTTAATGTACCATATTTTTTTATGCCAAAAGTAAAGAGAATTAAAGAGTTCAAAAAGCAAAACCTTAATATAAATGTAATAAGATATGACTTTTAATTCATAAAAGCTGAAAATAAAAGAAATTAATGAATATATAAACCCCTGTATGTATAAAAGAAATCACAAAACACTGGACACGTGTCTTATGGCAATGCAGCCCTCTGTGCATATAGCCACATGCGTATCATCCGTGTCCAGTGATTTCTTTCATGCGTACAGGCAGGGTTTAATTATTTAATTTATTTTTAGCTTCATGAATTAAAGGTTATATTTTATGACATCATTTATATTAGGGTTTTTGCTTTCTGAACTTTTTTTCTTCTCTTTGGTTTCTATAATGGGTTATCCCAGCATTTATTGATCTATTTATCTAGCACCTATTTGTATTATTTTTAAAATGTTATTTCAAAATTACTGTCCTCTTTATATTAGTGGTGTTTTCTGCGACAATGGCAACTAATTAACATAATAAAAGAGAGTTTCCCATACCGGGAGTCGAACCCGGGCCACCTGGGTGAAAACCAGGAATCCTAACCGCTAGACCATATGGGAACTTGTGGCAATGCTTACACTAGACAAGGTATCAGAACCGAGTACTCTGTATTGTCAATCTTCAATCTCAATATTGTGCACTGTATGATTGCATTTAGCACGGTAATCGAGTTACAATTAATTTTCTGAAGCAACAAATACAAATATTTCTGATTATAGTCTAGTAACCATATTGATCAACTGAATCAACACAGAACTCATATGACGAGATCCGAGATAAACAAAGCAAGAGTCAGAAAACTTTTTATCATGTTTCTTTTGTTTTAATAAAATCCTTTTAAATTTAAAAAGTTTGTTGTAAAAATTGTAACTGCCATTGTATATGCATATTTCAGTGTAACAGTCTGGTCTGGGATCAATCAAATTTAATAACATTACTGAGGCCCGGATAGCTCAGTCGGTAGAGCATCAGACTTTTAATCTGAGGGCCCAGGGTTCAAGTCCCTGTTCGGGCGGCTTTGTTTTAATTATAAATAAATCTGAATGGATTTACTCATTCACTGTAGAGACCCAGATCTCACCTGGGAGAATGGCTAGGAAAGGTTTTCAATTAAATTTAACAGGAAGTAGCAGACGTTTAACCCTTCAGTCTCTGAAATCAGATTGTGACTCGCTTATAAGTGCATTCACTAAAGACAGAAGCTAAAAATGATCATCATGGCCATCAGGGCAAACTCAAACTTTGTTCACATACAAATATGTTATGGGCTCAAGGAGTAACTTCCTGTTTTAAGACCTAGCAAGTAATCTGATACTGAATGAGTTAAAGCGTCACCGCCTTCCGACACACGCATGCTCCCTGTATTCTTTGGCAGTTGGCAGTGACACCGCTCTGGATTCTGGAAGGCAGTTGGACTACCAGGCAATAGGCGTCTGGGAAGTGTTGTCAGGAAAAGTTAGAGGCGGGTTCAACCGTTATATTCTAATTATCAAATGCATTCCCACAATGCATAGCGCATATGTCTCGCCACAATAAGAATGAAGGCTGACTGGAGGTTGATCCTCGTTGGGCCGTATGGTCGTTAGCTTTGCGCAGTGGCAGTATCATAGCCAATGAGGTTTATCCGAGGCGTGATTATTGCTAATTGAAAACTTTTCCCAATACCCCGCCATGATGACTTGAAATATAGTCAGCAATGGCAATTTTTGACAGTCTCTCTGGAGACTGAATGATTTGTTCAAAAATAGAATATGATCAGCAAAGTTATGGAGCATACTAAGTTTAATTGTTTATTTTATTCATGCGTTTGTGGTATGTTCTGTGTATTTTGTTTTGGTGTTTTCTTTTGAGTATTCTTTTATTTAGTTTTTCACAGCACATAAAGAACAGCCCTACAGCTTCTAAGTAGACCCCCCCTCAAAACCCCACTATCCCCTCCCCGATTTTTTTTAACCCCGTGATGACACTTGCCGGTCCGGGCACGTCACCGAAAATCGTGACGATTATGACAATTGACGTGCCAGGACCGGCACGTCTTTAAACGGGTGAAAAAATCGATCCGTGATCGATTTTTTCACTCAAACGGTGTTGCTCTAATGCCTCGACATCGAGGCATTGAGCAACACCAAAAAAACCATTCCCGGCCCCCCCCGATCGCTCCTAGGAGCAAATAAAAAAACATGTTTGAAAGACTGCACGTCTTTCAAACATGGCGGCGCCCGCCGCCGAAAAACGGGTTTAGGAAGCGATCGCGAGTCGCTTCCTTTGCTTAGCTGGTGTTGCTAAGATGCCTCAGTATCGAGGCATCTTTGCAACACCTGTTTAGCAAAGGAAGCGACTCGCGATCGCTTCCTAAATGCTCAACTTACCTTCCCGGTGCCGGCGTCTTCGAAACACATGCGGTGTTTCAAGATGGCGGCGCCCATCAAGCCGGGGGCGGAGCCTGCTGTCATCATCGGGGGGGGGGGTGTTGCTGGATGTCATGGACATCCAGTGAATAACACCCCTAGTGGTCAGATCACTCATAAGAGTGATCATGATTTGATAAATCAAAGGCAATGTTTTCTAAACATTGCCTTTGATCAGTATTGGATCTGCCTCCCTCCTTCACTTGCTTCTAGTGAGGGAGAGAGACAGATCAGTGTGTTTTTAGGTATTCTCAATAATATATATATATATTGATCCAAAGGCTCTTATAAGAGCCACCCATTTAATATTAACCCCTTCATTGCCATTGATCACTGCATAAACAGTGATCTTGCATAGTGGCAATTGTTTTTGGGGTTCTTTTTTTTTACATTTTTTTTTACTTTTTTTTTTTTTTGTACTTTTTTTTTAGGGTTTTTTTAATTTTTTTTATTAGAGCCATTAACCCTTTCCTTCCCCACTATTTTTGCTGCAATTGTTGCCATGCAGCGGTATACGGCTGAGGAGGCATGTTCCAAATTTGGCCCTTTTGCCCCCAAACAATCTGACAAACCCATGCATGTGGGGTATCAATGTACTCAGGAGATGTTGCTGAACACATATCGGGGTGTTGTGTGACAGCAACAACATACCAGGAGCTGTAATTTTACACCTGAAGTACAAAGTATGTTTAAAAAACAGCAAAAACAATTACTATCACAAACTTTGACAAGGGTTGGTGGTAGGATTAGTGCATGGAAAGGGTTAAACTATCAGCATCTAAAATACCCTGGGGTGTCTAGTTTTCAAAAATATATGGTTTGGTGGGGTAAATTTAATTTGCTGGCTTCAAAGATGCCCCAAATACCACATGGAGACAGAATTACCAGATTCAGAGAAAAATGGTTTTGAAATAGCAAAACGCTACTTGTACTTATTGCCCCATAACGTGTAGAAGAAAGCAAAAAAACATAAAAACATTGGGTATTTCTAAACTCGGGACAAATAGTAGAATCTATTTAGCAGGTTTTTTCAGTAGTTTTTTATGATGAATAAAAGATTTTTCAAATAAAAGTGAGAAATTTTTTTTTTTCAATTTTTCGTCATATTTTATTATTTTTATTATAGAAAATTACATCATATATAAAAAACTATGGTGCCCTTCTTGTCCTGAAAAAAACAATATATAACTTGTGTGGGTTTAGTAAATGGGTTAAGAGAAAATTACAGCTAAACAAAAACACAGCAGAAACGATAAAACAGCCATTGTCACGAAGGGTACAAAAAATAGAATCAGCCTTTGTCACGAAGGGGTTAAATACGAACAAATGTCAGACCTGGAGTAATTGGGGAACAGTAGAAATTATTTTTTATTTTTACGTTTTTTTCATGTTTAAACATACACGACTGTAGAAAAAGAATTAGTAGGGAATTTCTTTCAAACCAAATTTGCTGAGGTTCGCAGCCCAAAGGGAAATTTGTATTGATGAGTACCATTTAAAGGCCAGTTCAGATTCAAACAATACATACCCAGAAAGTACTCCCGGTATGGGTGTATAAGGCAAAAGATGTCCAGCTTTATCCACTAGGCTGACCCCACCTGACAAAGGCATATTGCCTAAACATTTGGGGATCTTATGGGGTGTCAGTTTGTCCTGCTTATTGTGACGGCCCCGGGTTAATTTGTGCCTGCTGTAATAGTTATTGTGACCATACGGGGTTAAAAAGTGCTGATATATTAATTATTGGTGACTTTCAACTGGCCAATTCGATTTACCCCTTTAAATTATATATATTATAAAACAAGACACCCCAGTATTTTAACTCTTTCCATGCAAGAATTTTTGTAAAGATGTAGCGCTAATTTTAGGACTTGCTCATAAAAATAAAGTTTTTCATATATATATATATATATATATATATATATATATATATAATATATAGATTTTTTGACTTTTTTTTCATTTTGTTATAACTGGATGATTTCCCCCTAATGGTGACATCAGTGAGCAGGCCCGGACTGGGACAAAAAATAGGCCCGGGCATTTAAACCCGAGCAGCCCATATGTATTTATTTATTTATTTATCTTAAAGCCCACCCTTCATGTACCATCTTTGCATTTACTCATTCACACAAATCATTAACACATTCATTAATGCAGTCTCACAAATCATTCAAGCAATTCATCCACAATTAATTAATTGTCATACGCATTCACACAATTCATCCACACATTTATTCATTCATTCTCATACGCATTCACACTACCCACTCTCCCCATCTTATCTGCCCCTTCTCACTATGTTCCCCCTTTTCACTATGTACCCCTTTTCACTATGTATCCCCTCTCACTATCTATCCCCTCTCCCCATTTCTCACTATCTAACCCCCCTCTTCCCCTTCTCACTGCACCCCCCTCCCTCCCCGTACTTACCTTGTTGCCGGAGCAAGCAGCAACTGCGGACTGACTGGGCCTAGGCGGCATCTACGGCCGCATTAACGCAGGGCATAAGGGGTACCTGCCCCTTAAGCCCGCTGCAACTGCGACCGGGTCCGCCACTCTAAGGGGCCGGGAAGCCCCCACCAGGGCTGGCCTTAGGGGTCTGCGGCCGCACAGGGCTTACATTAAAACATCGGGGGTTTTTTTTAACTTTATTTAACATCCTCCATCTTAAATAAAGTTAATAAAAACTTTATTTAACATGGAGGATGTTAAATAAAGTAAAAAAAAAAACAAACCCCGATGTTTTAATTTAAACCCTGTGCGGCCGCACACCCATAAGGCCGGCGCTGGTGGGGGCTTCCCGACCCCTTAGAGTGGCGGACCCGGTCGCAGTTGCGGCGGGCTTAAGGGGCAGGTGCCCCTTACGCCCTGCGTTAATGCGGCCGTAGAGGCCGCATAGGCCCAGTCAGTTCGGTCCTGACTGGGCCTATTTTAAGGTAGGGGCCTGGAGCTGCAGCTCCATCAGCCCCTAAATCAATCTGGCCCGGCCCACCTGTCAGTGAGGAATCACTTTTACCAATTTTTTTTTACTATTTTTCTTTTTCTTTCTGTTTATTTTACTAATCATGTTGTGATTAGTATGGTGGGCTCCATTGACTTGCATGGTCGAATGCAGTACCTGAATTCAACCTGCAGGGAGAACTTGTTTATTTTTTAATGGGTGCCGACATCGTGCGAGGGACAAGATTTCTGGCAGTGGCGCATGTAACCGCTCTCCGAAGCGGTCACAGTGTGTCCTGGGGTGGGTTTTCTCTGTCTTTTCTCTGTCTCTGAATGCCTCGCTATCTAGGCATCTCAGTGACACCGTTTAAGCTATTTTAAATCAGGCGTAAGTCGCCATATTATATAAGGCGGACATTGATGCGGGGGGGGGAGGCCACGCTGGGCCTTTGCAGCAGTGTTCGGTGTTGCTAAATGCCTCAACATCGAGGCATTACAGCAACACCATTTGGGAAAAGAAAACACCTGCAGATACACCCTTTTAAAGTAACGACGTGCCAGGCATGTCAATTGTAGCCAACTGGATGTTTTTACGTGAGTTTAAATTGGGTTAAATTAAATTATTAATTTCAGGTGCACATTTCAGTTTTTCAAATTGTATTTTGAGATCTTGTCTATATTATATTGGCATCCACTTCTCTGCCTTTTGGCTAAGATGAAGTCAGTATCTGTGAGAGAGGGAAAGCTTGCTCCACTGGCGTAAGGCCGAGTAAGTACAGTATTGTAATTGGTGTCCCCTGGATTGGTCTGCCAGGACACCCGTTAAAAATGTGTTTTGGTGGAAGATTCTTTACTTCACCTGTGATGTCGATAAGCTCAACTTTTGAACTTTGGACCCTTACCTGCACTGGGCCAGGAATGTCATATCACTGTTCACCTGGGCAACCTTCATTTAAGTTCAGTGCATGTGTTGTTTGTTTTCAAATGATTTAAGCAGCAAGGGCTGCTAAAAACTACAATGTAACTGGGTCTCTGAAGACTCCGTATATTGGTTTTAGTGGAGGGAGTGGGCTGTGGGCCGCTAAGAAGATCTGGCCCTCCCAAGGCTTCAGTCTGGGTGAGAAGGAAGTGCTTCCTCAGAAGAGAAGACTGAGGACTTTGTGTCCACACTGTGATAAGCACTTTGGTTCACCAGCCCCTTTTTTCTTCACATTGGATGTACAGTATATTATGGGAAGAGCAAGTGTACCAGAGGCTTCCAAAAAAAAAATTTAAATGTATTATATTATTGTATATTATTACAAGAAGGGAAAACAAATTGTATCACATACAAATCTTTGAATACAGTCACAGGCTCTAAGAGCGATATTTCTCTTTATAGTCTTAGGGCATTTCTTCACTTTACAACCGGTGGGGTGTTGTCTGTACTAGGACCCAGCTTGCGTCTAATTTTTTTGATTAGTAAAGGCACAATACGAAGCAAACGACATTGGTTTTTCTGAACAAAAACTTACGCCCAACGTGGGGCTCGAACCCACGACCCTGAGATTAAGAGTCTCATGCTCTACCGACTGAGCTAGCCGGGCGCTCGGTTGTCGAATTACCGGCTGACAGTCTACATGCCTTTAAGAAACGCGTGACGTTGCCTTATCACTGTCAGTCTACATGCCTTTAAGATACGCGTGACGTTGCCTTATCACTGTCTAATATCACACACAGCGCATTCTCTCTCTGTATGTTTGGCACCAGCACGGAAGGCAGTTAGACTACTGAACTTTGATGCGAACAGTCACGGGAACAGTTAGAGGCGGGTTTGACCATTCATAGTCTAAGTAGCATGTCAATTCCCACAATGCATAGCGCATATTCATACGAACAACATTTGTCTCTCCACAACATGAATGAAGGCTGACTGGATGTTGATTCTCGTTTGGCCATAACATCGTTAGCTTTGCGCAGTGGCAGTATCATAGCCAATGAGGTTTATCCGAGGCGTGATTATTGCTAATTGAAAACTTTTCCCAATACCCCGCCATGATGACTTGAAATATAGTCAGCAATGGCAATTTTTGACAGTCTCTCTGGAGACTGATTTGGTCTGTTCAAAAATAGAGCTTTAGCGTGTTTGGTTCGTTGTACCGGTTTGCTTGGTTTGTCACCGCCGCGTCTCTGGTTTGATTCCCGGTCAGGGAATGGTTTATTTTCTATAGTTCTGAAATGTTTGGTCAATATTCCATGTCTTTTTCAGTAATTGCAATGCTACCGTATTTGCTCAATTATAAGACGACCCCCCAAAATCTGAATATTAACTTAGGAAAAAAAAGAAAAAGCCTGAATATAAGACGACCCTAAAGGAAAAAAGTTTTTACCAGTAAATGTTAATTAATGTAAACTATTTTTTTTAATAAAAGCTATAATTGAGAAAAATATTTTTTTAGTTTTTATTTCCTTGTATTTTCCAACCTGTCCCCCAGTTACGCACATCTGCCCGCAGGCTTGCCACACCAATATGGCACTGTGGCCCATGATATGCCTTTTAACCCTCTATATGCCACTGTGCCCCGTGGTATGCCTTTTGACCCCCTATGTGCCACTCTGCCTCCAGAAATGCCCCTCATACCCCTATATCCCATTCTGGCATTTAGGGGGTTAAAATGCATATTATGGGGCAGAGTGGCATATAGGGAGGTATAAGGCATTCCAGGAGGCAGAGTGGCATTAAGGGAGTTAAAAGGCATTGTATAGAGCACTCTGCCTCCAGAAATGCCTTATACCCCTATATGCCACTCTGGCATTTAGGGGGTTAAAAGGAATATTATGGGGCAGAGTGGCATATAGGGAGGTATAAGGCACTTCAGGAGGCAGAGTGCTCTATTAAATGCCCCCTTAACGCCACTCTGCCTCCTGAAATGCCTTATACCTCCCTATATGCCACTCTGCCCCATAATATGCCTTTTAACCCCCTAAGTGCAAGAGTGGCATATAGGGGTATAAGGCATTCCAGAAATGCCCTATGCCCCCATTTAACACACACACGCACACACACACACACTTACCGGTGCTTCCAATTTCCTGCTGTATTGCCGGGGCAGCGGGTTGACGTCTCCTTCCGCTGCAGCCGGAAGGAGGTGGAGTTGGCAGCGGGGGTTTGTCTGCGTCCGTCGCGCATACCTTCCCCGGCTGTCAGAGATCTGGAAGGTATGCACGATGGACGCAGACAACCCCTGCCGCTAGCCACACCTCCTTCCGGCTGCAGCGGACGTTGTCTACGCGGATCGCGTAGACGTCAACCCGCTGCCCCGGCAATACAGCAGGAAGCACCGGTAAGTGTGTGTGTGGGGGTGTTAAATGGGGGGGGGGGAGACAGTGGGATCCAGGTCCCCTGCAGCGGTGCAGGGGATCTGGATCTTAGTCTCATAATCAGACCTCTATTTGAGGTCTGATTAGAAGACGACCCCGATTAGAAGACGAGGGGTATTTTTCAGAGCATTTGCTCTGAAAAAAACCTTGTCTTATAATCGAGCAAATACGGTATTTTTGTTGGATTGTATTTGCTCTACACTCACCCTTTTATATTATATCCTTTGGGATATGCTAAGGCAGGGGCGTCCAACATGGGGCCCGCATTTGGCCCGCGGGACCTCGAGGTGCGGCCCGCGTGAGATCGGCAGCCAGGGTCACAAGAGCCCTGCTGCTTACTTGTGGGAGGGTTTATTCTCTGCTCCAGTCCTGCCTCCTCTGTGGGGAGAACGAGGGAGGCCGCGCCCCCTGCTGAAGTCTGTGATCGGCATTGAGAGAGCTGTAGTGCCGGTAAGGGGGTGGGGGAGGGTGTTTGAATGAGTATGCCTGATTGAGGGAATGAATCTGTGAATGAATGAATTTGTGTGTGTGTTATAGCATGGATGTGTAAGTGCTGGAAACCATCAGTACATGCTGAAACCTGGCTAGCTGCCCCCTTGTGTATTGATGCTGCCAGCAGTATGGGGTCTGCACTTACAGCCACCCTGTACCAGCATGTACTGGCTGACTTGGGATGATAGGAGTGTGATTGCTAACAGCAATCACAGTCCCATCATGCCTAGGTTCCAGCATTTACTGGTTGCCTGGGTATAAAAAGAGTGTGTTTGCTGTTAGCAATCACACTCCTATCATGCCTAGGTTCCAGCATTTACTGGTTGCCTGGGTATAAAAAGAGTGTGTTTGCTGTTAGCAATCACACTCCTATAATGCCAAGTCATATTGTTGATTTTTTTTTGTCCAATTGTGGTGTGTTACTTTTAATAAAAGCGTGGTTACACACTAAAATTGGACAAAAAATACAATGCCCAGCCAACCAGTACATGCTGGAATCTGGGTATGCCTGAGATTGCTGTTAACAATCATAATATATAATTGTTTGTACAATTTTGGTGTGTAACTTACTTTTATTAAAAGTGTGTGGGGGGGTCAGTTTCACTTTCGGCTAAGTGAACCCTGAATTTTCGGTTTTGGTCCAGAATTTTCATTTTAGTGCATCGCTAAAATAAATAGAACTAGTAAAAGTTTTGTGTCATTTACTTCATTTTAATCTGCATATCTTATTAAAGGCCATATTTTCTCACAGTGAAAAATGAGTGCGGCCCGCGCACGTATACAATTCTGATGAAGTGGCCCACTGCAGAAAAAACTTGGACACCCCTGTGCTAAGGGGTCTGTGCAAAGACCACCCCAATAGTGATCCTTAATTACCTTGTTATTGGGGTGCAATGTGTCAGTTTTACAACTATTGATAAAGCTTCATACTTTTATTATTACTCAAAAAATAAACCCGTGTTTCCGCCCGGTTTCGAACTGGGGACCTTTCGCGTGTTAGGCGAACGTGATAACCACTACACTACGGAAACAAGCCGTATGGGTGTTTTATGTGATATGGTTACACAAATCTCTTCTTAACAAAAAAATGTATAGGAAGCTATTAACGATTGCTTCCTAAGCTCAGCCGGTGTTGCTGAAGTGCTTCCAATGGCATTTGATCAGTAAAATAAAATTTTAAATACTTAAGAATTCTCTTAAGTCAGAGATAAAGAATCTCTATTCTAACAACTGAGCTAACCAGGCAATTAGTTGTACCTGACACGGCTACCAGTCTGTATTCATTGTACCATATAAGATTGTAATAAGTGTTTGCTGCTACTAGGTTGCTGCTGTAGTCTGCCTCTTGTCTTGCCCCTAGCTTTGTCCCTTGCCTTGCCCCTTGCATGACTTTTCCTCTTTCACCTCTTGCTTTGCACATTTGCCTCTTGCTTTGCACTGCGCCTTGCTTTCCTTCTTTCTTGCCCCTTGCTTCGCCCTGCTTTTCCTCTTACTGTCCCCCTTGCCTTGCTTGACCACCTTGCTTTGTCCAGTTTTTCCTTTCCTCTTATCTCTTTCCTTAGTGTTAATTTAAGAGACAGTCGTGTCTAGAGTGACTTTAGTGAATCAAAACACTGTAGTTTGCATCACTTTGCACGTTCACCTTGTTTGGGTTTATTTAAGAACTGAGCATACATTGTTACCCTAAACAGCTGCCGGAGGAATGCTAAGGGTACCATAGAGGTCTGTGTAAAGACCACCCCAGTAGTGATCCTTAATTACCTTGTTATTGGGGTGCAATGTGTCAGTTTTACAACTATTGATAAAGCTTCATACTTTTATTATTATAAAAAAATAAATAAACCTGTGTTTTCGCCTGGTTTTGAGCCGGGGACCTTTCGCGCGTTAGGCGAACGTGATAACCACTACACTACGGAAACAAGCCTTGTGTGGTCCTATGTGATATAATTTCTTGGTTATCACTACTGATTATTAGTGGCTTTATTATGCTACAGCAGAAAGATGAGACCTCATGGGGATCTTTTTTAGATGAAATTACACATAGTTATGTGTTTATTGTCCAAAAGAATGTCATAAGGTGAGGTAAGAAGTGTTCATAAGGTATTTGGATTGATTCTGCTGAAATAACAAGTGTTTTCTGTGAACACTTGTGCTATCACAGCTACCTACCAGTCCCAGCCATAAGGTGTACGAAGCAATATATGAGTTCCCTGGTGGTCTAGTGGTTAGGATTCGGCGCTCTCACCGCCGCGGCCCGGGTTCGATTCCCGGTCAGGGAAGCTTATTTTTGCTTCTGTTAAGGGGAACTATATTTTTTATGGTTGAAACTCTATTTTCTCTTCACACACAACGCAAAATAACAGAATGTTGCAGAATCTTGTAATACCTTTTTTATTGGACTAATATTTATTGGAGTCCTCCCTTTATCAAGTCAAAAGCATTGTCAAAACCGGGGACCCTTCGTCCCCACGGGGAGGAGACGTGGCTTCGCATTAGTGAGTGTGGCGGCTCCATAGGAGAGGTGGCGGAGTAATCCACCTCCTAATGAGTGGAGGTGGATTACTCCGCCTCTACCTCTCTTCTTGCTATAGGGGATTGGAGGGATGTTAGATTGGGGGGCGGGACATGTTATCACTACCCCTTTATAATCCCAGCAGTCCCCACACACAGTGCTTACTTGCTAAGATGCGTACCTGTGTGTTACCTGTATCCTGACGCTTGCATTGTTACCCTGTCTCTGAACGTTAGCTGCCTGCCTCGACCTTTGGCCCGTAACCCATTTCTGATTGATAGCCGCCTGCCTCAACCTTTGGCCCATGACCCGTTTCCGATCGACAGCCGCCTGCCTTGACCTTTGGACCATGACCCTGACTTCTCCCTTTGGATTTGCCCCTTTGTACTGTTGCCTGGATTTTCCTATCTGCTTTCTGCGCGCCGCAAGCAACCCTGACAGCCTAGGCCTCTGCCTAGGGTGGCAGTCAAGGAAGGGGGATCACTAGCCTCTTTACCTAGTGCACTGTAGCTCTTATCTGGCTTGTTGAGGACATTGGAGATCTCCTTTCAAACCATTTTCCTCTGATCTCCCCTCGCCAACCCAGGGAGCTGTAAAATCGATGAGAACTGTAAGCTGTTGGGACTGTCCTTGTACCTTTGGGACTCTTGGCAGAGATGCAAAGCTTGATACTGAAAATCTGCCCATTCACACTAAAAGTGGCGTAAAATCCTTGAGACCATGATCAAACCATGAGAATTTCATTTTCATAACAGGGCTAATGCTCGACAAGGCCCATCTCTCCACCTTCCCAGCTCTTATGTGGAGAGGGGTAACTTTAGGGCAACAAACCTTGCAAGTTCCCAGGTATAAAGTTGGGCCTAAGTATAAAGCCTTTGGTTTTTAAATGGTTGTTGCAATAAACAGCAGTACAGATTACTAAATATAGTAGATTTGCACTTCTATTACATTCCCACTTCAGCTTTCACTGTTTTGGCTCACGTTCCCATAACAAAATTCAGTACAGCCTAACACTGACATTTTGAATTTCTTTTTGAAAGAAAAATACAATTTCTGCAAGATCTATAGCCAAGAAAATGCTTATGTGAGCAGATCTCAGCCTTCCAAAACAGAGCCTGTCTCATCCAACTCTGAACAATTCACCATGTGGCTTGTGGTCTCTCTGTACCCGCAACACACGAGCCAAGTAGCACTGCTGATCTTGGGACGGTTTTGTATAGACTTCATGTGTGCACCAGAATAGAGCCCAGCGCGGGACTGCTTCTTTAATCCCGCTCCCGCCCGCTCCCGCTGTTTTTAATCCCGCTCCCGCCCGCTGCCGCAATGTGGGTGTTCCGCTCCCGCCACATTTGTGGCCAATCCCGCCCGCTCCCACCACATTTGTGGCCAATCACACCCGCCTCCTTACCTGATTCCCCGCGCAGTCCCTCAAGTTGTTCTCTCACAGCGTCTCTTCTCTTGCTCTGCCCAGGAACAAGGCGGAGTCACCGAAAGTGACGTCACATCACGTGACTCCGCCTTGTTCCTGGGCGGAGCAAGATAGGAGACACTGTTATGGAGCAGCGAGAAGACAGCCTTGCGGGACTGCGCGGGATTACCGGGACCCGCAGGTACAGTGCCTGACCGCCCGCTCCCGCCCGCAGCCCCAGCAAGACCGCCCGCGCCCGCAAGTCTCCCAATGCAGTACTCTACACCAGAATGTGTTTATGTCACATACTGGGTCCATACAGACGACTGTAATGACCCAGAGCACCCAAAGATGGAGTTCAGGCTTAGAGCGGCCCTTACAGTTTATGACAATACTATCGGAAACTACAAAAAAAAAAGATATGAACATAATCAGGAGCCTAACTGTAAACCACAGGGCCCGCCCCCCCCCCGACTTTAACAGCTGCTGTGTTCCATCAAGTCCCTCAAGGAACCTGTGTGTGCCTTCTTTGCCTCTTGAACCCCTTCCAACATACACTCTGGCACACATATGTAAACACACTTATTACACACTCAAATTACACACACTTACTACAGCAGAAAGATGAGACCTCATGGGGATCTTTTTTAGATTAAATTACACATGGTTATGTGTTTCTTGTCCAAAAGAATGTCATACGGTGAGGTAAGAAGTGTTCATAAGGTATTTGCATTGATTCTACTGAATTAACGATTGTTTATGAACACTTGCGCTATCACAGCTACCTACCAGTCCCAGCCATCAGGCGTACAGAGCAACATACAAGTTCCCTGGTGGTCTAGTGGTTAGGATTCGGCGCTCTCACCGCCGCGGCCCGGGTTCGATTCCCGGTCAGGGAAACTGGCTTTTGTTTCTGTTAAGGGCATCTCACCCTTAACAGAAGACATCTATGACATCTATGCTCATACACAAACACAAGTACACATCTATGCTCACATACATATACATAAGCACATATAGTATATTCAAGGTGTATGACATGACTAGAACTGACAGACTAAGCCAAACCGATACATGCATGGGATCAGACATTGTACCATACCAAGTGCGCCCCCCCCCCCTCAAAAGACTGATATTCAAATTTGATTTACTTTTTATATAAGTAGTGCTGATAAGCCCAAACCAGACATTTGGCAAATTTAGTAAATGCCCGATGGACAGGAGACCCATGGAGCGGGTCACTTATCTTTGCTGCCACTTGCATGGAAAAGCCAGCCCGTTAATGTGCGGCTGTGGGTTAGATACACAGTCATGCAAATCGAAGAACGCAGTGAGCGGCTGCGTGTATCCAGTAGGCAGTCATTTATCATCTGCTAGTTTAAAGTGCCAGGGACTATTTCAATCCACAACTTGGCCCTTGATAACACCATTTTATGACATATAATGTGTACTGTCACCTACACGGGCTTCATGTGCAGTCTACATTTATGTAGAATCAAATATGCTGGATCAGTTGAATTGTTGAGGTCTTTTAAAAAACAATTTCATTTTCAATGCTTTTATTTGGTTTTGTATAAAATGGCAGAATAGAGATTGTTTTATGGTCTTTTTGTAGTCTTCCCAGAATATCATGTTGTGCCATGAACAGGTTATCTTTAACTATGTATCTTTACATAGGTTTCTCTAGGTAAAGCATAATGTTGCTAAAGTAAACTACAAAAACTGGCTCAGCCTCCAAGCGGGGAAATTGTGTCCTGCCGGCACTCAAGCAGTTAAATGCCATGAACTGGCACACAATAAGGAGCGGTTCAGATAAGTAACCTTATGAAAGAATATTAAAAGAAATGTATGCGTACAAATGTTAAAAATAATATTCTGATTCCCTTCCTTAAAGTTGATCATCTTACATGCTAAATGAACACAGAAGCAAGACACTCCACATTCCTGTACAGGGAGAGAGGGCTGGCTCAGGGATTATCTGCAACAGCAGCCTATCCTGGGACCTCACTCCTAAATAAACAGACTGTCTCACTCCCACTTCACCATATCCACTTCACACAGACCAAGCATCAATGGGATAAATCCCTTACGCTGACTTTGTAAAGGTCCTTTACACCATCAAGTCATTACATAGGTAGGTAAGTACTTTCAATTTAATTTCAACCGTATGGTCCAGCAACAATGTTTCTGGGTTGAGTTATAGACCGGGCATTTGGAAAGGTGGTATTATAGTTTGTGAGTATGAAAAGGGTAATGGGGTAGAGACGATAAGAAAGAAAAGAAAGGTGGTTTTGGGTTATGCGAGAGAGACGTGGATGATAGGATGATTGGGCGGGGATGATATAGGTAAAAGAGAGGGGGTATGAGTGGGGAAAGTACGAGGGTAGGAGATTGATGGTGTTGCAGAGAGTCATACAAGAGGAAGAACCGGTGAAGGAGGTATAAGAGAGTCAGGTGAGGCGGTTATGAGGGAAAGAGGTGGCTGAGAGTGTATGAAGGAAAGTATTTGAGGGTTTCACTAGTGAGGCAGGTGACTAAATAGAGAAGAATGGGTAGAAATTAAGCATGATTCTGTATGACAAAAGTTGTTTTTTGGGCTATAAAAGATAGAAGTAGGTGATGGGAGTATGAGTGAGGAAAGAGCGAGCATGTGTTGAGGGGAGCATGTGTTAGATATGTATGACTGAGAGGGGTTTGTATAGGAATTATCAGCAAGAGAAAGGGATGTAAAGGGTGAGGGTAGGAGCTAGAGAAGAGAGATAGGGGAGTTCAAGACATCGGTGAAAGTGCTAAGTGGGAAACACTGGAGGGAAGACTGAGTAACAGAACTATTTTCGAGTGGGTATGAGAGAAGGAAGTGGCTTTTGAGTGTGCAAAAAAGTGTGTCAAGGGTTTCAAAGTTTAAAGAGGGGTAGGGGGCAAATGACAGAGAGTAGATGGGTTGCAGGACCCTCTGCACAAATGGGGGTTAACTTCCCCTCAGAGGTCCTTCACCCTGTAAACCAAACACTCCTGACCCCTTGGACTCCTACCAGGATGTGGACCTTTCCCAGGCCTGTGTACTGTCACCTTATCTTCCAGCTGTCCGTCTTCCTTCAGTTCTCAATCGAAATCCCTCTTTGGTTTATATACATTGGAGAAGGAGACTGGTGTTGCCTCAGGTCTGTGGTACATCTGCAGATTGTGAAGTGAGTTGGGCATTGCCCTTTCTAGCCATCCATTTAATAATTGTGTGTACCTTGATCAATAAAATGAGCGTGTTCCTGTAAATATGTTATGGTTTTGCAGTGTGTGTAAGGTAATTGCTGTTTCTTTATGAACCTATACAACATTTATTGGGTTGTAGTATACGTGATGGAAAACCCTGATAGGCTGTGGGCATTTAGGTAAAAGATTTATGGGGCCCCATCATTAACATAAGCAATACGTAGATTTAAATAAATTCTATAATGTGCTTATATTTGCATGTATTACACATATAGTCAATTAATGAAGGACAATATGATATGACAACAGCAATACATTAAATAAAGCAAAAATAATAAATAACTTCTTCTGCAACTAGGGCAGAATGCCTTGGCATGCTCGATGGTGGTCCCCGCCAACACTAGTAAATAAACAAGCAGTGTTTGTAATTTAAACGCCATTCATTTAGGGAAATGAAGACACCAGTCCTTGCACAGGACTCTTCCCACTCTTCTTTAATTTAGGCCCTATAGAGTAATAGAGTCTCTAAGGAGCTTTTCAATGTGCTTCTGCGGTAGCGCCCATTATGGACACCAGCACTGTCTGCTTTCTTGTATTAATTTCATAATGTTGCGCAAGATAAGATAATTTTAAAAAAATATTATACAAAAAGCAAACCATATTAAACTGAAAAAGGAGAGGTACAGAAGGAAATGGCATAGAGCAGGAGCTATATTTAAATACACTTACATTATAGAAATGCTGTTTTTTATATTTTAATTATTATATAATAAGATTTTTTACTTTACTTTAAGACACGTTTTGCCACATGGCATGCCACCAGTTAACTTAATAACTTAACATAATTTTCCCTCTATCTCTCTTTGTTGTGAGTTTCGCTTGCAGTTCTCCATATAGCCACTGGGGGGTCTAGCATAAAAATGCTTGACATGCAACAAAGAAAGACAACGCTCAGTATTTTAGTAACAGTATTGGAGCGCTCACCTTAATCAGCCCTTGTTCTCATCTTCAATTCAAGAGCCAATAGGTCTGTCTTATTCATGTTCAAATTCACTCACTGTATTAACCATTACCACTTCTGCTGGGATGCAGATCCACTTATTGAATACCCTTATGCGCTATATCAGTGTGCACGTGAGGAAGCAACTTGAACAACTGCTGGCAACACTGTGCCTACATTTTCCGGTTTTGTGAGTAAAGTATGCAACTTCAACAAAAGGAAAAGTACAACCCCCTCCCTCAAATTTTTCCACTGGAAACATTTACCCAAACATTCAAAATGGGTTTTATATGCAATTTAATATTTTCAACCACAAGGTAAAAACTGCCAAAACCAGAACTGGGAGGCTTTGGCCTCATTTTTGCCGTCAGCAGAAATGTTTCTTAAATCTACTTCACCACTCGCTCTGTGTTTATAATCATGTGTGTGTGCACATTTGTGGAAGTGTGTGTTTACATACATACGTGTGTCTCTTTCCTTTTATCCATGCATCTTCCCTTTTTTGTTTCAACCACCCGCACATGCACACATATTCACAAATCTTTAATATACTTTTAATGTGGAGCGAAAGCTGCTAAAGCTTTAATATTTTACATCCTCGAGTTTAAATTTGTGAAACACGAAGGAATACATCTGGGCAGGGGGTATCCAGGCCCCAAGTCCAAAAATCAAAGAAGATTTATGTCTTTAGGGGACAGTAGTAATTGAGACTTCTGTGTCCATTTATTACCTTATTCGCCCTTGATAAAGGCTGCTATCGGGCCAAAACATTGGGTGGTGCCCTGGGTCTCAAAAGCCTCTTTGTATTAAGCTTTCGCTGGCCTTCATTATCATTGGAGGCACTATAACATTTATATTTGTTATGATTTCCAGTTTGTAATAAATATTCTTATTTTAAATATGCATTATTTGCTTATAAAAATGCTTATAATTGTTAGTGTGGGACACATGACTGTTGAGCACCATGTTATTTGCCCAATTATTGTTTGGTATGATTACCATGTCTAACTTTCATATCAGGGATCATGGTCAGTCATGGTCAGGGCGGTCTTGGCGCTACAAGGCACGCAGCTGCCTGATTGCGTAAATATGGCCGACGGATAGATATGAGTGGCTGCATGTTGCAAATTTATGCCCATGTAGCGTGCAGCCAGGCATATTCAGCCTGCGGCCACACACTGCTGCACCTTGTCTTCCACTGGAGCAGTAGATTGGGTGAGTATTGGGCAGAAGGACAGTCCGGGCCTGCCTAGGAGCCCCCTCTTGGGGGCACGGGTGGCTTCAGTTAGTCTTTAGTAGGCGTGGATGGAGTAGATGGAAAGTAGGCAGGAAGTAGGCAGTAGTAGGCATGACGTGGGCAGGAAGTGGTCAAACGTTGGAGGTGAGGCATTAGGCTCCTCTTTTCCTCATAAACAGCTTACAACATTGCTGGATTCTCACACAAAGATGGAATCCGCTTAATAACACACCATGAAAATAATTCTAAAATATACAATAGAATCCATGAACAGCAATCTCAGAAAATCCATGAACACGCCTCTAAACAACTCCTTTATTTTTTTTTTTCTCTTTATTTTTTTACCTTAACTTTAAATTAATGTTTAAATTAATGTTTAAAATGTCACTGTGATTTAAGCATATGTATTTAGAATGGAAAAAAATAAATAAATAGAAGAATTAGAAAGAGAGATGTTAGAGTTAAAATAGTTGTACAGGAGCAAGGTGGTACGAGTGCAGGTTTCGCAGAAGAAATAAAGAAATTAATATTGAATTTGAAAAACAGAGTCATTGTTTATCCATTGTAAAGCTCTGCAGAATATGATGGCACTATATAAAACCATACATAATAATATTTAAATAGTTTTCACTGGAGGATATATGCATAATATATTCTAGGTTAAAATAATGACATTGGATCTCTTAAAGATCTTCAGCCAAAAGGTGGGTTCCAGTAGGAAATGTAGATTTCAATGCATGTTCTATTTTCCTTACAGACACCATCTGAGTATTCCAGGGATTTCTACAGAATTCAGCAACTTTAAGATGGCTTTTTATAACCTTCTGTGTTTGGCTATGGTGCTTGGACATAGCCTATCACAAATGGCAGGAGACCACTCCCTGAATAGTGATACCACTCGACCAAAGTGCACTTACACCTTTGTGGTACCACAGCAGAAGATAACCGGGGCTATCTGTGTCAGTACAGCAAGGTTCCCTGAAGCATTTGGGGTAAACAGAAGTGAAGTACAGGAGCTTAAGGAGGAACTGAACCGTCAGCAGTTAGAAATTGAGGAACTGAAGAAACTGGTGGAAGTGGACCATGATGTGGCAACAGAGATGGAGCATCTACGCAAGGAAAGTAGGATCATGGGATCCCGTCTTGGTCACCTTCAGACTCAACTACTCCATGAAGTCCTCCAGAGGAAAAATGAGACAACAGATATTTTCCAGAGTGAAAACAAAGGAATAAATACCTCATCTGAGGTTCTTACTTTAGCTTCTAAATACAGAGAGCTCCAGGAAAAGTATCAGTTATTGGCTTCCATAATCAACAACCAGAGCCTGATCATAGCTCGTCTGGAAGAGCAGTGTCTCCAAAGCACTGTCCGCCACCAAGCTGACCAGGTAATTTCTGATGGACTTGAAAATACTGGAAACATTCAATGTATTTTTTTTCCATGTGCAGTAAAGCATACATAGTAAGGGAAGTTAGGTTTCATAATACAGCCTATGGTCAATTATTAGAGCAAAATGAAAACTCTCCAAAGTAGCACATACTCAGATGATGAAAACCTTACTATCCAGAATGGCCAGTCATTCCATTAACTCTAACCTAGTCAGCTAAATTATAGGGATTAATGATGGACACATAGAGGATGAGGACCTCAGAACCTTAGAGAGCCAAGAACCTTAGGTGAGTGGGATTATTGAGTAAATCTTCCCAAATAAATAGATAGTGAATATTTGACATGTCAGCAACAAATGTGGCAGTGCTAAGCACTGGTATTTTAATAATGTAATCAAAGATTTTGGTCTCCCTGTGTGAATCTAACTTCCTTATATTCCAAGGTTCCAGTTCATCCTCCTACTGATGGAAGAAAACTGCTCAGCAGCGAGATCCAGAAGGACCAAACTGGCAACTCCCCCCAAGGGAATATGCCCCAGGCAGAAGAAGACATTATCATCAAAACTTCCAATGCTCCAGTTGCTATGGTAACTGAAGCCCCCAAATCCTTAGGTACTTAAAGGTTATTTTGTGTAAAAAAAAAACCCAAGACAGAGAGAGAGAGAGAGCAAATTAAGAAAAGAGAAATTGACATTGGTTTAAGTGCAAAATATTCTACAACAATTTAATCAGGATATCATTTTTTTTGTTGGTGGGTTTAAGCTCACCAATTTCACGAGATATTATAATTGGGTAACCTCAATGAGCTACTCCTGGATGAAGGGTTGAGTTGTCTCATCTTAATTCATAGATAAATGAATGAGATGACATTCATCGGGAGAAAAGATCAGAAAACCATAAAAAAGTGGTGATGCTTGGGAGGATATGCTGAGTAAAGAAATATGATAAATGCTGATCTAACTTAATCTTCCGGGTCAGGACCATGGTTGGACTGCTATGAAGCACTCTTGGATGGGCAGAAATCCAACGGCATCTACCTTTTGAAGCCACTTATTGGAAACCAGGTGATGCAAGCCTGGTGTGAGCAGAATGTGGCTGACGGAGGGTGGACAGTCATTCAAAGACGCCAAGATGGGTCCAAAAATTTCTTTACAACTTGGCATAGCTACAAGGTGAGAGCACTTTATAGTTAGTAGTAGTTTGTGTTCCATTCTGCATGTGCTGGCTTACCAGTACTGCTCTTCACCACCCATTTCTGTCACCCTTGCAAATGCTCCATTTTCCTCACTAGCACACATTTTCTCAAACCCAATTAGTGTTTACCATTCTTTATCACAGACTGGTAATCCTTTCTCCATATCCACTACTATGATGTCTCATTGTCTTCTTTGTATCGTGTTTTTCATTTTTTTTCCTCTTTATCTTTTTAGCATGGTTTTGGTAACTTGGACAGTGAATATTGGTTGGGTTTGGAGAATATATACTGGCTAACCAGCCAAGGCAGCTACAAGCTCCTTATTCTCATGGAGGACTGGCAGGGCCGGCAAGTCCATGCTCAGTATGATCATTTTCGTCTGGAACCAGAGAGTGATTTTTACAGGTTGCGTCTGGGTCAGTACCATGGAAATGCTGGCGACTCGCTCTCCTGGCATAATGGCAAACAGTTCAGCACTCTGGATAAGGATAGAGACTCTTATTCTGGTGAGTTATACAATCATCAATCCTGTTAAGTTAATATAAGTGACTCAATATACATTTTATTTTAATAAATGGGCAGATGTACGCCTAGGTATTAGGTCTGTGTCTAAAGAACATTATATTCAGGCCCACCACATGTACTACAGAGAAGTCATGTAAATTTATGATCTCAGGGTCTTCAATGTAAATCCAGCCCTGTAGATCAGTTTGTTCCAACAAAGAATCCTATGTATGTCCCGTAATGGGTAAAACACGATATCTTGGAGATCCTGAAAGTGTATTCAACCTAGCCATACTTCACAGGGCACATCGGTGGGGCACAATGTCTAGCAGATATTTCCATTTAGATGGAAATGGATAGCAGAGCGACCCAGTATTGCTGGACTTAAGACTGTCCTGCCAATCCTGGGACACTTTGGAGATAATGTTTTGAAATCACTTTTACCAAACTCAACAATCTGGTGACCTGAACCTAAGACCTTTGAGCAGGTGGTCAGCAGTCTGCCCAGCCCTGACTAGCTTCTCAAAAATAATAATGAAACGAAACATTGTATTTATGGTAAAAATAAGATGATTTACACAGCGGTTATTTTTAAGGCTGCAGCTCTAACCAATGTATTCTTCTCTCATAAGGTAACTGTGCCCATTACCAGAAGGGAGGATGGTGGTACAATATGTGTGCCCATTCAAACCTCAACGGGGTATGGTATCGAGGTGGTCATTACCGCAGCCGTTACCAGGATGGGGTATACTGGGCTGAATTCCGTGGTGGTGCATATTCCCTTAAGAAGGTGTCCATGTTAGTAAAACCAAATAAATAACCATTCAAAATATGTATTTTCTCTAAAGACTCTTAATGAGCATTTTGTGCTGTATAACGGTAACAAGGATCTTTGAACTGATCATATCTTTGGGACACTGAATAAAATGCTGAATATATATATATATATATATATATATATTGAAAATACTACTATTGAATTACATTAAGGATTGTGCTGTGGATAATCTCTATGTTGAACTGAGTATTGAGTATGTTGATGCTGAGTATACATAAATATATATGCTGAATATCTTTATCTTGTAAAGGTATAAAATAAGTCCAGCAGAGATACAAATACTTATACAAAAGAACTGTCCAAAACATAAATTGTTTTATTTAAAAAATTACAAAACACATTTCAACATCTTTTTTTTTTTTTTTTTTTTTTGCCAAGAGGCGTTTTATGCAGAAATGGATTTTAAACCAATGTAAGAAACTAAAGTTTTATAATCCCTTCACTGCTGCTACAGCCTGAAACAACAGTGACCTGCCAGCCTCTTGCTATGAATAGTGGTAACTAAAGGCTGGATGGACAAAATAGGACTTACTGCAGTTTTGAAATCAATGAGAAAAAAATATTAAAATTATGAAATTTAAATTGTCATGAAATATCTCCAGAGTATAATTTTAGTTATTCATTTTCCTAGAGGTTAACGTCTATAAATTTTTTTCTCCTTGTATATATGTATTTAGGCTGTGCCTGATATTATGTGAGCATAAAAAAATAGCGTGCAGCCATGTATATCCAGCCGTCGGATGCACTTAGGTGGTTGCCAATCCGGTCCAGAAGCAGTATCACTCATGTGAGAGTGATATATATATTCTTATGTATGGCCTATATACTAACATAGTAGTAATCATACAGATTTCAAATACAAATTGCCCCACACTGACTATGCATCACCTGCTGAGCTCCTCTTGCGGAGATGCTCACCAGCGTTGGTCCCGCTTAACACTTAATAACTTCAGGGTGTTGAAATGTTCAGCTCTCCTGCAACCTCTTATTTGGTAAATACAAAGTACATTATTTAACTATATGATCAAAAATTATGAATTAAATTACATGGATTAAATGTCCATGGGGAAAAGGGGGATTTACAAAGCCATAGAAAAAAAATGCGGTAACAGTACAGTGATTAGTGCACACAGACCCCTACGCGAAAGTCAAATGCATTTAATATTAAAGCAAATAAATCTTCTTAGTGATTGAAAGACGCAACTGTAATCTTATATGAAGCGAATTGGGATATCACATTACATAGTAAAAATCTAGAAGAACTTGGCCCTCATAGTCTTGCGCCAACAGATGGCGCCATCACCCCGTCCTGATACTTGGTGGTAGGAGGATGTAGAATATTCTAATATTCTTGATTGTAGCTGTCATTGCCGTCACTTTCCTCCTCCTCAGTTTCTTTTATATCATCCATGATGAGATCGTTAAGATCCCACTGAAATAAGCTGCCTTGACTCAAACATGTAGCCACAGTGGACCCTGTGCTCACATGGTGGGGACTACCATACAAGACCTTGGGAAGATGTTTTTTGGCTCTGCTCCGTGGATGGACGCACTGAAGGCCCGGGATATGTGGCTCTGTATGGAAACAAAAAATCAACAACATATGGACTTCCGTCTTTTTCCCAGACCTACTTTCTCGTTTATCGCATTATGACTTCTTATATCTCTTAATCTGCAAAAAGTATACGTATGTACCTTCTACTGTCTCATTCTGTTGCCCCTCTGTCTCCTCCAAAGCTACCACTCTCGGTATCTCTCCCGCATCTGTGAATTCTGCTCTTAGACCTTCAGCTACTCTATGCTGCCTAGATCCTTTATATCTTTTAAACTCCACTCATGGTAGGCCATTGGCTTTCAAGAAATTCAAGTAAAGAACAGCTAAGTAAAATTGATTCAGAAAGGGCAGACTGGATGTCTGCATACCCTAGGTTAACTCAGTTTTTAATGTTCTACCAATACCAATATTGTCAATTTGGGATATTTGCAGATAGAAAGACTGGTCACATTTAGCCCATAACATGTTTCTCCCTCTTGAAGAGAGACTGAAAAAGTTGCACTTATATACGCTAGAAAAAGGGCATTTTAGAAGGGATATTATAAAATTGTTTAAATATGTGCTGAGCCAATATAAAGATTCCTCCAGTGACCTGTTCATTAAAAGAAATGTACAAGGAACAAGAAGTCATCCTCTGCGGGTGAAAGAGCGAAAAATTTCAACAAAGTAAAGGAGTCTTTACAGTAAGTGCCATAAAGGTATGGAATTAATTGCCAAGAGAGGTGGTTCTATCCAGCGGTGGGATTCAGCCGGTTCGCGCGAACCGTTTCTTAAAAAATGTAGAGGTCGCCGAACCGTTTCTTAATTACCCTATTATAGGCCGCACTTAATTACCCTATTATAGGCCTATAATCGGGGTTTAGCGTAATTCATATCGCCCGACGCCGGGCAGAAGTTTTTTCTTTTCTTTATCATTTCTGCCGGGGGTTCTATGAAGGAGCGCCAGCATTACATGACCTTCCGGTGCTCCACCATAGAAGCCCCAGCGGAAGTGCTAGCAGCAGCGGAGGTTGTCTGAGCACATCACCCAGACTTTCCCCGGCTGCCATAGATGAGGATCCCCCGCAGCGCTGCAGGGGACCTGTATCCTCCTCTCTGGCAGCCGGGAAACGTCTGCGTGATGTGCAAAGACAACTTCCGCTGCTCCTGTTACTTCCGCCGGGGCTTCTATGACGAAGCGCTGGCATAGAAGCCCCGGCGGATGTGACGAGCAGCAGCAGAGGTGCCCCCACTAGGCACCAGGGAGTCTGGGGATGCAATGGTAAGTCGGGGGGGCAGATTGGCATATCTGGTGGGGCGTAAAGCATATCAGGAAGCAGAGTGGCATATCAGGGGAGCAGAGTGACATATCTGGGGGGGCAGAGTGGCATATTTAGGGGGGGCAAAGTGGCATATCTAGGGGCAGAGTGGCATATCTGGGGGGCATAAAGCATATCAGGGGCAGAGTGTCATATTTGGGTGGCATAAAGCATATTTGAGGGGGCATAAAGCATATCAGGGGTATAAAGTATATCAGGGGGCATAAAGTATATCAGAGGAGCATAGTGTCATATCTGAGGGGCAGAGTGGCATATCAGGGGAGCAGGGTGGCATATCAGGGGGGGGCAGAGGGTTCATATCTAACAGTAAGGTGCATTATGAATTAAGGGGGGACCTTAAAATGGCTATTGGCTTTCCAAATGTTTGTATATAACCTATGCTGACTAACTGCATAATAGATACCAATAATATTAAAATACATGTATTCCTGTTCATTAGATAAAATACTGTTTTACCATTCCACTATGGTGTATTTTTTCTTTAAAAAGAAATGTATCTTTAAAATAGCACCAACCTTTAAGGGTGCGGCTTATACTCGACCCAATACGGTATAATGGTAGTTAGCATTAATTAATTAATTAATGGTAATTAAAAGTATGCACTGGTGCTTTTTACATTGTGATTTTTTTGTTATGTGACTCTGGTAATAATTTGCTTATGTTGTTTTTTATTATTATTATTAATAAAATAAACATTTATTAGTAATGTTAAATGTATAAATTGTATATATTATAAATATATAATATTTGTTATTAATATAATGGTAATTAGCATTAATTAATGGTAATTAAAAGTATGCACTGGTGCATTTTACATTATTGATTGGGATTTTTTTATGTGACAAATGCAATTGATAAAACATCAAAAGAGGCATCTTAGATTTGTAAAACAAATATATATACCAAACAGCTTTAGCAAATTTTTACAGTAAATTTTACTTATTTATGTGTGACTGCCTGAGTCTGTGTGTGTGTGAGACTGCCTGAGTCTCTGTGTGTGTGAGAGACTGCCTGAGTCTGTGTGTGTGAGAGACTGCCTGATTCCCTGTGTCTGTGGGAGAATGCCCGAGTCTGTGTGTGTATGAGAGAGACTGCTTGAGTCTGTGTGTGTGAGAGACTGCCTGATTCCCTGTGTCTGTGGGAGAATGCCCGAGTCTGTGTGTGTATGAGAGAGACTGCCTGAGTCTGTGTGTGTGAGAGACTGCCTGATTCCCTGTGTCTGTGGGAGAATGCCCGAGTCTGTGTGTGTATGAGACTGCCTGAGTCTGTGTGTGTGTGAGAGACTACCTGAGTCTGTGTGTGTGAGAGAGACTGCCTGCATCTGTGTGTGAAACTGCCTGAGTCTGTGTTTGTGTGTGTGAGAGACTGCCTGAGTCTGTGTGTGAGACAGACTGCCTGAGTCTGTGTGTATGTGAGAGAGACTGCTTGAGTCTGTGTGTGTGAGAGACTGTCTGATTCTCTGTGTCTGTGGGAGAATGCCTGAGTCTGTGTGTGTATGAGAGAGACTGCTTGAGTCTGTTTGTGTGTGAGAGAGACTACCTGAGTCTGTGTGTGTGAGAGAGACTGCCTGAGTCTATGTGTGAGACAGACTGCCTGAGTCTGTGTGTGTGTGAGAGAGACTACCCGAGTCTGTGTGTGTGAGAGAGACTGCCTGAGTCTATGTGTGAGACAGACTGCCTGAGTCTGTGTGTGTGTGAGAGAGACTGCCTGAGTCTGTGTGTGTGTGAGAGAGACTGCCTGAGTCTGTGTGTGTGTGTGAGAGAGAGACTGCATGAGCCTCTGTGTGTGTGAGACTGCCTGAGTCTGTGTGTGTGTGAGAGACTACCTGAGTCTGTGTGTGTGAGACTGCCTGAGTCTGTGTGTGTGAGAGAGACTACCTGAGTCTGTCTGTGTGTGAGAGAGACTACCTGAGTCTGTGTGTGTGAGTCAGACTGCCTGAGTCTGTGTGTGTGTGTGAGAGAGACTGCCTGAGTCTGTGTGTGTATATGAGAGAGAGACTGCATGAGCCTCTGTGTGTGTGAGACTGCCTGAGTCTGTGTGTGTGTGTGTTTGGTTTTTATTTTTTAGTAAGAAAGCTCAGAAGTGGTTACTAAAAAAGAATCCAACTACTGGTTCTACCACATACAATCTCAGAAAAAAAAGGTCTGGATATTTTTTTTTAGAAAAGCGGAACATACAGGGCTATAAATGATAGAATAAACATTGATATTTTAGAGCCAAAGGGGTCTGATTGCCTTTTGGAGTCAAGATGTATTTTTTCCCCCGTTTGTAGCAAAATTCCAAATATAATTAAATTGTTTTTTTTGTCTTCTTTTGGATCAAAAGAAGGAATGATAGATATGAAGGGTTGTACTTGATGGACCCTTTTCAACCTAAATTACTATGTTAATCTGTCAGCATTACAAATCCTGACTTTGTGTCTATTCTCATTCCTATTTTCACTTGCCCTCTGTTTCTGTTGGTTGTTTCCACTCGCACCCCTCTATCTCCCAATGTCTCACCTCTGCGGTTGTAACAGTCTTCAGCATAGCAACTATGGGGATTGTGTGTTCGTGGTCCACTGTTCCTACGTGGAGGGAGGATACGGAGAGGCATGACTGGACTACCACAGACGTAGCATGGGCACGCGAGCCCCATCTGAGCAAAGCCCCTACCACAAAGAAAGAGATAAGGGGGGGGGGCATTATTATCAGGGCTGACGTTGTTAACTGGCGTCCTGCAAAAAAAGTGAAGTTGCTATACAGAAACCAAGGCGAGAAATAAGAGTGAAGACAGTAAAAAGAAGCGTCTGGGAGGGTGAATATGAGAGCGGGGTACTAAATAAAGAGGCTCTTTGCTTTTACTTGAAAATATGGTTGCAGGCTGGACAGTGAAACTCTGCAATTCCCCACATCTTGTCAAAAGGAACTGGCTCATACTTTCTTTTGCATTTGTGGCACCTCGAAACCTGTCCGCATGAGAAGAAGACACCGGTGGGATACATGCATATATAGTCTTACTTTCTTTATTATACCTGAGTTGTTATTGAATCCTTGCACAATTCCTATTATGTTCTATTACATATAGTTTTCTACAACGGACAACTTCTATTCCAGAAGAAACAGGCATTTGTTATTTATCTCCACTCACCTCTTTTCTCTGAGGGACCCTTCTCCACCAGACACTGTCACAGCCTACGCAGGCAAACTGTCGGTCTCTTGAAGGGATGAGGTTCTCAGTAGCGTTGTTAAACATCTTCAAGTTCTTTTCGGTTAGAGGAAGAAGCTTAATCTTCTTAGCGATGTCCTGGATTGTAGGGAAAGAATGTTAGAAAGTTTCACCCCCCCCCCCAAAAAAAATTTGCATGAAATATAGCATAACCAGGTCTTATTCCCTGCGGTGGGAGGGACAGACTCCGTGCCCCATAGCCCCCTCCTGTCTGTGTCACCCTGCGGTGGGAGGGGCAGACTCCGTGCCCCATAGCCCCCTCCTGTCTGTGTCACCCTGCGGTGGGAGGGACAGACTCCGTGTCCCATAGCTGCTTCCTGTCTGCCACCCTGCGGTGGGAGGGACAGACTCCGTGTCCCATAGCTGCCTCCTGTCTGTCACCCTGCGGTGGGAGGAGCAGACTCCGTGTCCCATAGCTCCCTCTTGTTGCTGTTGCCCTGCGGTGGGACCCCTGAGGCTGTGACTGAATTTCTTTTTATGTCGGTCTTATAAAAGGTATCCCCCGGAAGTAAAGACGTCATTGTCTCTGATATGATACGATTTACCTGGATATGTTTGTCTTTTTTTGGATCCTGTAGAAACAATAACATTGTATCATTAGTAACAACAGATCCACAATTCATACATATCTAGTATTTAGATAACAAAAAAAAATGCAAGAAACATGTTTATTTTTAGTTTTACCTTTGGCAGCTCATTGTCTTTCTTTATTTTGCTGATGACATTCTAAGGAAAAATACATTTTATAGTAATATAATTCGTGGAAAACATCAACTACTCCTACTAGACTTCACTACCTGCAAACACTGCTTCCCATACTACCCTATATAATCCTATAAGTGAAAGTAAGCCACCAACGCAGGAATCTTGAGAGTTTCTGTGGGAATTTTCGACCATTCATCCAGTAGAGCGTTTGTGAGGTCAGCACTGATGGTGGACGAGACGCCCGGCTCACGATCTCTGTTCCAGTTCATCCCAAAGGTGTTCGATGGGGATGAGGTCACACCGCAACAAACTCATCCAACTATGTCTTTATGAAAGAGTGGAAGCTTTTATAGCTGAGAAAGGGAGGACCAACTACATATTAGTGTCTATGGATAAATACTAATTCTAAAGAATGTGATGTCATCAACGCCCCTGTGTCATGGTTCCGTGTCCCAATACTCTTGTCCATATAATGTAGATGGCTGCCTCTAGATTCCAGTCTACCCCTGCTAACCTCTAAACCATGGCTGCCCCTACAGTCTTCTAATAATGACATATGACCCTTCATAAGCAAACAAAAAGACATCTACCCCTTTAGTCCTTAGAGGGGCGTTGCTGCCCCCTGTAGGACATGACACAACACAGCTTTTATACTCCCTCACACAGCTCACACAGCACAATTAAGGGCATTTAATCTCGTGACACATCGATGCCCCCTCTCAACGCAACACACACACTCTGTATGCCTAATACCCCCAGCTGCCCCTTCATTTATATATCATACCATTGCAACCTTGTCATTTCTTAAACTATCTTGGTCCTCTGGATCACTGTCTGAAAACAAAAAATGCCCATTAAAGAGAAGGGAGGGGAGGAAAACTGTTTCAAAAGGTAGAAGGAGGATGAAGTATTGGGGGAATAATGGTGAGAAGAGTGCACGAGGAACAAGAAGGGTGAGGGAGAGAGATAAAGGGGTGTCTCAGGGCGTAAAGAAGCTCTTACCGTTCAGTTCTTCCTTTAAAAGTATGATGTAGCGACACACTAGATTATGGTTATTAACAAACTTTCTCATCAGCAGAGTTGCCTTCTCTACAGAGATTTTACCGTGGAACTTCTCCCGCAAACGCCGAACACTTTTCTCCAGCTAAAAAAAATAAACCGGAAGAAATGAATTAAGCAGCTAGAAGTAAACGGAGGTAGACACGTCAGACAGAAAAGGAGGATCACGAAAACTATAAGGAGAGCAGAAAGGGTTACAGGGAGCGGACCAACAGGAGAAGTTATAGGGAGGGGTTTCAATGGGTAATAGGAGGGGTTATAGGGAGTAATGGGAGGAGTTATAATATAAATGAGAGATATAGGGAGTGGATTGATGGAGTAAAAGAAGGACTTTTTTTATGGAACAACAGAAAGAATTGTTGGTAGTGGTTATGTGTATTTGAGACGGTATAGGGCATATGGAGTGATATGAGAAGTCAAAGGGAGGGGGTTCAGTAAGTAATAGAAGGGGCATAAGGATGGGCTATATGGACCATTAGGAAGGGGTTATATGGAGCAAGTAAGAGGTATACAAAGTAATGGGACAGGCTGTAGGAATAATAGGAGGAGATATAATATTTGGAAATCCAGCAGCAGGCATTACATGTCTTATATAAAAGGGTTAACTTGTTGTATGGTCTAACCCTCTGCTAACCAAGTAGCTTTGTAGACCAACAGTTAAAGCTCCGAGCATTCAGTCAGAGCTATGATTGTGTTTGCAGATGGAGCTGCTTTCATTTTCATTGTGCTGTACTTCTTGTACATGATGAGATATGGACTGGTTTAGATCTTTCCAAGGAGACTGGGTTTGGCCGTGTTCACTGGTCCTCTACTCCAAGGAGCCACATCTCCCACAGAATCACGGGCCAGAACTAGCGCTGGGGGAGAACTAGGGCTCTCCAGCACAAGGTCCAGTCCAATTCCAATCTTCATGGCCACAGCAAGTCACACATGCAGCCCTCGCTGATATTACGTCTGGTGTGACATGTTGCCGCGCCTGGATTTGAGCCCGCGTCTCTGGGTAAAGCCCCTGGGGTCTCCAGTTGTCTAGCTGTGCCCACTCCTTCATCACGACTGCCTTTCCTGCACCATAACCAACCTGCCTGCTCACTACCACCTCAAGCCAAGCTCTTACCGAGATAGAAAACATATTCAAACTCATTTGGACTTTCTGCAGGAAAGTTTTTTAATTCCTATTTTGTGTATTACGGGGACATTGTTTCTTTTTTTTGGCCAATGTTTGGTATTCACATATTTGCACATTCCTTTGTCCTGAGCTCCTCCCCCTCTGGCCGCCTCCAGCCATAACTCCTCCCCTTTTAAACTCTAAACATTCTCTCTCTCTCTCTCTTTTAATTTTCTTTCTCCTCTTGTAGCTTTCCTGCACCATAACAACCAGCCGGCTTACAACCATCATAAGCCAGCCACGGCCTCCAAAGACTGCATTAAAAGGACGTCATGTCCTGGCCCTCCATGTTTCAAAGGCGCCCAACGCCTTTTAATGTATTCAGGATGCTAACTGCGGAGGGGGCCTGTCCTAGGTCGGCCCAAAGGTAAATACATCACTGGTCTAGCCGTGCCTCCTCATAAAAGTGGACTGGACATCTGGGGGGGGGGTTTCTCTGGCAGGGTTTGGCTGCACTGCTTGCCTGCCGTGGTGTTGTGGAAATACATTTTCAGAGCAATCATTCGCCTGCCCTCTCTGTTTCTGTTTCGTTTCCGTCTGCTCTTCTAACAGATGATGGCGTTGGAGAAACGAAACGGCAGCCTCTTGCAAATCTTTGCCCCGCAGCGTCTTTGGGGGTGACTCGCCGCACAATAACGGATAATAATAACCGCTTTCCGACGGTAACAGCGTTTTAAAAGAGCAATAACCACCAACAACGTCAAAGTGCTGCCAAAGTGCTAGAGCAACTAAGCTCGTCAGGTGGTAGAGCACAAAAGCGGCACCAAGGGGTTAACTAAAACAAAATGAGATAAAACCAGTTTGTATGTCAAAGCCCACCTACATTACTGTATACAGAGCTGGGGGTTATTACTGTATACAGCACTGGGGGGTTATTACTGTATACAGCTCAGGGGGGTTATTACTGTAGACAGCACGGGGGGGTATTATTGTAGACAGCGCTGGGGGTTATTACTGTATACAGTACTGGGGGTTATTACTGTATACAGTGCCGGGGGGGTTATATTACTGTATACATCACTGGAGGGTTATTACTGTATACAGAGGCAGGATATATGTATATGTGTTTATATATGTATGGATGTGTACTTGTGTGTGTGTGTGTGTATGGATGTGTTATTGTGTAAGTGGGGTGTGTTAGGTATGAGTGTGTGTAACTTGTGTTTTTACATATATTGTATGTTGTTGGAAGGGGGCAAGGGGCAAAGAAGGCACAGACTAGCTGTTAAAGTTGGGGGGCCCCAGGGAAATTTTCAAACCAGGGCCCATTCGTTTCTAGCTATGCCCCTGGCTGGGGATTATTACTATATACAGCACTCGGGGTATATTACTGTATACAGGGCTCAGGAGTTACTACTGTATAATAGTGTTGGGGTTTATTGCTGTGTACAGTATATATATATATATATATATATATATATATACATATATATATATAGGTAGAATGTATAACATAACAGCACACGTGATGTGTATATAGCTGCACTCTGAGCACCGCTATTCTATTGGTTTGTACGATGTCTGGCCCGCATGTCACTCGCCTCCAGCTCTTCCTGCAGACTCTCCGCCATGGCTCGGCTCGGCTCGGCTCGGCTCGGTTCGGCTCCCGCCCGTTCTTCTAGTCCCAGTTCGTTAGCACCGACCGCGGCCCAGGGCTTTGCTGTTTATTCTTAGTGCATGTTCCGGGTCCGCCCGCGGGAGGAGGGCTATAGGTGGAGACAGGGGGTACGGGGTCCGATCGTTACTGTGAAGCTGATGTAATGTTAAGTCATTGTGGTTAGAACGGGGTGATTTATAGCAGTTTATATCATTCCATATGTGCTGTGTGTTCCAGCGATCGCACATTAACGATGTATATGTGCCGGGAGTAAACTTTAAGAGCAGTCGGATATCTATATTAATATACGTTGTATAGGACACAGTGAGCTCATATTTTTCGATGATCTTTTATATTTGTTGATTTAGATTTATTGATGATTTTTTTTATTTTATGATTTGGATTTTTTTATGTATGGATTTGATGATTTATCTATTTTTCGATGATTTTTATATTTGATGCTTTATATAGTTTTTGATGATCTTTTTTATTTGATGATTTATATTTTTTCATGTTTTTTATATTTGAGGATTTATATATTTTTTGATGATTTATATATTTTTGATAATGTTTAGATTTGATGATTTATATTTTTTTTATGATGTTTAGATTTGATTACTTTTATGTTATTTGATGATTTTTAGATTTGATGATTTATATATTTTTTGATGATCTTTTAAATTTGATGATTTATATATTTTTGATTTTTACATTTGATGATTTATATATTTACTATGATATATATAATATATTTGATAATCGTCTATATTATATATATATATATTTGATGGTTTTTATTTTTTTTGGGATGATATACATATTTGGGAGTTTATATGAAAGCATGTGGCTGTATATGGTGATCACAGACTATCGCGCAACATTTGTAATGGACAAAAGGAGACACTTAAAGGTTAAAAATCAAGTCTTCCATTGACTACCTTTTATTGTATCATATAGCGAACATTGTAAGTGTACATAAGCTTTCGAGACCTCGGAGGTCTCTTATTCAGATGTTGCTTTGTGACATGGTGATATTGAATTGTGAGTTTATTTCAAGAAGGAACATAAATGTATACAAGGCATACTGTGCCGCAGCGCAGCGCACGGTCAAGAGCATAACCAAGTACATACAGGCGTAACGTGTACAGGCAGCGATAAAAACAGTACACCTGAGAACTGTTGTAGATCTGTAAGTTCTCTATGGTGATGGTGAAGACGTAGTACGTATAGCCATATAGCGTGACGGCATACCCAAGATTTATGCCTTAGGTAGGTCAGGGCCAGATTAAGAACGTCATGGACCTGGTGCAGAGGATTTTGGGCCTTTTTATGGAAATAAATAAAATAGGCAGAATCTAAACTCCTCAGCATCCATGTGTAGTGGATAAAGTAGATCTGAAGTGACTACAAATTCCGGAGGACGTATTATCTCTGGATAAGTAAAAATTAAATAGTTCAATTTATTCCTACAGTAATTAAAGTGCCAGGAAACAGACGACCAAATACACACCAGGACGTGGTCTGCCACACCGACACCCAAACACACACCAGGACAGGCTCTGCCACACCAACAGGTGGGATGTATGTATTTATGTATGTAAGTGAGTACTTGTGAGTGTGTGTGAGCATGGATGTGTACTTTTGAGTGTGTGAGCATGGGTGTGTAATTGTGTAAGTGGGCTGAGATGGAGTGTGTGTTAGTGAGTATGAGTAATTGTGTGTAATTTGTGTAAGTGTAGTTAAATATGTTGTATGCTGGATGGGGGGTCAAAGAAGGCACGGACAAGTTGTGTGGGGGCAATGATGGCACAGACTAGCAGTTGAAGTTGGGGGGCCCGGGGCAATTTTTCACACCAGGGCCTGGTGGTTTCTGGTAACGCCCCTGGGTGGGTGCAGAAGAAATATTGCACTAGGGCTCCAGTAACCCTCGGCTCACCATTGGAGTGTCCCTTTAATAGGAACTCCAACTCTGCCATCTGCTCCTACTGTGAGTAATTGTAACCTGACTCTTGCGTAGCCAGTAGATGGCACTGTAGGACTACTATTATTGTGCACATGTGAAAAATATTAGTATGTATACATAGACACAAAAGGTATGTTAAGTTGATTTTTATTTATTTACATTTGTTAAATATATATCCATAAACAAAAATAAATATACATTTATGTAACTATTATTATTATTATTATTATTATTATTTTATCGCATCAACTGCACAAACATATGACTCAAAATATATTTTGAACATGAAATTAGATAATATATTAGCCTACGGAAGAAAGAATATGTGGTTGGTAAAGAATTATGTGTCATACATCATATGTTATTTAGGCAACCTCTAGAGCTCCCATCAGCACAGTCCTCCATAATTTCCTTCTGCACCACACTTTAAAAATGGAGTGTCAGAGTATGACATCATAGCCTGACACCGAGTTGTAAGGACAGTAGTGCGGAGAGGGTGAAATGCGTTGTATATGATGTTCTAAAAACAAGGACTTTCACTTCAAAATAACGCCACTTGGCGTAAATTTTAATTTTATGAAAAATTTGTAATAGTATAATATAATCTCAGTAATGTTAATTTAAAATGATTATGGATGAAATTAATGGCAATGAATGGCAACAGGAGTATATCTAGTAAAATATCAGCTGAGTCGTACTTTTATACAATCCTGTAGATCATACAGAGTACAGAACTGCCAAATTAGAGTTAAATGCATGGCACAACCTTACAGCAGCAGTGGTAACTGGTAATAAAGCATGTGTGGGATTTAAAGACTGCTGTCCTGAACAGAAAAAAACAATCAAGATTGAAGGTTGACTAGAAGGACAAGAGTATGTTACCAGCTAATCAAACAGAAATTCCACAACTTATAAAAATATTTGAAAAATATCAAATATGGTTTTAGTGAAACTTCACAGTGGATGGGCCAAATGATTGCTAATCTGCCAGAAAATCCTATTTTTAGTATTTTCAAGTAAATACACCCACATCGTGGATAGCTGTGGCCCTATACACAATGTTTGAAGAATATAAGTTATAATTCACCCGTACATACTCACCTCTTCTGGTGTTCTGCTCTTCAGGACTTGCTCTTAAAGGGAAACTGAAAGGCTTATGCTGTGCTAAATTTTAGGGTAACTAAAAGAAACAGTAAAAGAAACAGTAAATCTGGCTTAATTGTATGAAGAATGTCCACCTGAAGAATCGACTGGTAAGCCTTTTTACTGAGATTCGACTATCCCTTTAATAATACTTTATTGCATATTTTATTATTTATTTTTCTAATTTTCTCTAACTCCATTTTTCCCCCCCCGTTTGGCATTTTATGATGATTCCCTCAAGCGCCAGATCAAATAAAGCAACGTCTACCATATTCTATACTCATCAAAGCGGACATAATAGTGAAGCCTCTTTAGACGGGCATCACTCTCCTACGGAAACAGTTGCAGGTAATACATCTCAAGAAGCCGAGGCTGAGGTGGAATACGGAACCGTAATTAAACAGGAGGTTATAGAAGGTTCTAACGGAGAGGTTCCCGTTGTTGTCTGCGTATTTCAAAGCCGTGAGTGGGGTATAGAGCACGTTGGTCTGATGACGGAAAGCCGGCTGGTCCATTCCGATCACTTTAACTGTGGCCTATTAAAAAAGAAAAAGAATATGTCAAAGGTTATACAAAGGTCATCCTGGAATGGTGTTGCGTTTGTAGCCCTCAGGGACAGCAGTTTGACACTTCTGCCTCTTTATAGGCCAGAGATGCCTTCAATTCCACAACCCTGCTGTAGACTTTTATGAACAGTCTGAAGCTGCATGGTCACCATGCCTAGTAACTCTCTGAAATTGCCCCTGGGGCTCAGGGTAACAGTTGATTGCCTTCCTCCGAGTCAGTGTTTTAATCTCTGGTGGAACGAACACCATTTATCTCCACTCAGCCCGCACCTGATTTTGTCTTCTCCATGCTCCATTACCACCAAAATCTGGCCTAGCCGCCGCTACATCTGCCCCTTTATGGATGAATGAAGAGCATAGGGAGGCAGTAATAAGAACAGAAGGGAGATACACCGGTCTGATCATCACTAACTATTCTCATGTTGTGTTTGTCAATGCCCAGAACTAAAAAAAACAAATGTTATGAAGAAAGAAGTAACCTTTGCCACGGCATCTGGTGTCTGCCCCAAGGTGGCAAAGATCTCATGAGCTGCAGGAAGGTAGATATCCTTGAAGTAACGTATGGTTTGAGCATCCGCTCCGGGGAAATCCGACCGAGACACTTCTTCCATCAGCTTCATCTCAAACTCTGTATTGACAGGTCCTGGTTCTATCAAGGAGACACTGCAGAACATATATTATTTACGTTTCTAATCATTATCTTCAACCGTGAAATGTAGGTGGATGGAAAAAGTCCTAAAATGCACAAACTATGCACGTTTTAGTTTGAATGTTCCCTTTTTTTTTTAGCTGTTTCACCAGAAATTTGCTTAAGCTTCTTAAATGTGTCAACACTGCCAAGCCAACTTTTTATGAGCAGAAGCGGTAGAAATAGAATATTATATATACACACACATATATTGTATTCTAACTTACATGGGGGGGGGGGTAATCTGGTTCCTGTCCCAAGCAGTTTAACCCTTTACATGTCAGAAATATGATTATATAGAGTGTATACCTTCATCATGCATAAGATCCATCAGTATCCTGCTTTCTATAGATGTATTTATTCGGATAGACTAAGTACATCAATATTGTTAAATACAGTATTAACAGATTTCCTTTAATCCGATTTGATGTATGAATTTATGAATTTGATCAAGAAAGAACAGATGGAAAACTAGAATAAATGCCAGAATAAAAACGCATAAATCAGACGGGTGACAGTCAAGTAATATAAACATAGCCGGAAACTTTATCAGTGAGCTAACCCTGCGGCTCATATTTTAATGACTAACGCTAATTATGGCAAGCAAATGGTAACATTCTAAAAAGGAACCCAAACAAAATAACTACAACTACGTGGATATAGATATATATATATATATGCTCTTCGTCAGGACTGTCACCTAAAGAACACTCGCTGTATGCCAAAATATGGGGATTTTTGGAATCTGAATATCTGTGCTTTTTTTTGTAAATGAGAACATAGTTTTTTTTTTTTTTTAATTGAACTTACAGAGGGGGGATACATATATTTTATCAGTGACAGAAGTTCTATATCCGCAAAGGTGCTCCCCACCCATGTTAATGTAATAAGTCCTTTTACTGCTGAATTGGATACTTTAATACAGGCCATCTGGCACACGGGGCTAAAACACGAAACCACTGATCTTAAAAACATAGGGTGCGGCCGCGCAAATCCAGCCGTCGGACGCTCTTGTGTCATCAGGGAGCCGTCAGCCTTAACGTGCCGGGGCCGTGCCATCATCGCCAGTCCTGCTTCAATAGAGGAGTGTAACAGGGCTTCTCTACATTAACCCTTTGATTATAATTTTGTTTCAACTTATCAGGAATTACTACTAACGTTAGTCTGTGGGGTTTGTGTGTGTGTGTGTGTGTGTGTGTGTAACTGTATCTCTTAAGTTTATCAACATACTTACAAGATATTAAACTTTAGAAGCTGAACAGCCAAACTTTCACAGAATCCTTCAATGGCAAATTTTGATGCAGCATAAATATCATTAAATATAACCCCTAGGAAGAAAGCGAAAAACAAAGATAACCTAGGGTCATACGATAATACAGATGACTAAGATTAAATATAATATCTATAATAATTATATATATAGTGTGAAGGTGTCCATGGCGCTTGTACATGTGTATGTTTTTATTTATTGTACGCTAACAGAAGTACTTAAGTACCTTATGAGGGTTGCATGATGTGACCCCCCCCCCCACCACCAAAGATTGCCTAATGCAAGTACTGCATCTTCTCGCTGTTTGGATCTCTTACCTTGCAGCCCCATGACGCTGCTGATGACCACAATATGTCCGCTCCCACGCTTCTTCATTCCAGGAAGCACCTCCTTCACCAGACGCACAACACCGAAAAAGTTTGTCTCAAACACCTTCCTCATGTCCTCCATGGGAAAACTCTCAATGGGACCGATTTGTCCGACACCTGCGTTGTTCACTAAAGGAAGGTATATTAAATAGTTGTGTTATTGTTCTATTGGGTCATTGTTAAACCTGGGAACTGTCTGGCTGCGGCTACCCAGAGACCCCCCTTGCAGGATGTGAGACGGAGGTCCCGCTGAAGTCAGTGGGGCATCAAGGAGAAAAGACTGATGTATTTAGGCTAAACATTCATGAAAACATTAGCAGAAAAAAGTGATGACTTTGCTTTTTCATTGTCGTAACTCTCCTACTCTTTTAGGCCACTTACCCAGGATGTCAACTCCTTGACCAGGTAGTCCATCCAAACATTTCTTAACTGAGTCTTCATGGGTCACATCCAGCTGTCTGATCACTAGTGTCTTGTTTAAGGAGTCCCCTGCCTCCAACTCCAGCTTCCCACTCTTTCGTAGGTCCCTCATGGTGGCAATCACTGAGGACAATGAAAAATCCATCAGATAGTAATTCCATTGTACAGAATCAAATGTGGAATACTTTATCTAGTACAATATTTACGTACTTATCGTGACATTTTCAGATGCCATTCTAGTAAATAAGTATGGGGACCAGGCATAATCTGGACTTTGTCAGTTCCTCTTTAAAAGTTAAAAAGCTAGACAAGAAAATGCGAAAATATCTCCTTCAATAGGTGATCTAGTAAATTATATGAACTCAGGAAAAGTTAGAACACGTCTTACAGTAATTTGGTCACCACGTCTCTTCTTTAGAAGATTCTTTAGAACCGTATTAAGGAGAGTAATACTCGTATCAATCGTGAAAGTGAATGCCTGTGTTCCTGATCCAGGTCTTCAAATTGAGCCATTCTGCAATTGGCTAAATGAGCCATTGTTTGATGTGCTTCAAAATATTAATCCAAAGCAATGTTTAAAATACAACTTTCATTAGAAACCTAACCTGATATGAATTTATGAGATCCATAAATTATTAGGTTTTCAATTATGAAACCCTGAGAAGCATTACTTGGATTTATTAAAAAGTATTAATATATCGGTCATCACTAACCCTCACAATAAAATGCAATTAAAATATACACTTAAAACATAAAAAAAATGAAAGCAATGTTTCAATATATATATATAATCTCTATAACACACCCTTTTATTTTAATGCATTTGAATAGCAGTTCTCAAAGTCATTTATAAATCATTAGCACCACTAAGAAAATGAGAGACGGGAGACCCCGCTCTTCATTATAAAGTGGAAAGCGTGGCTGTGAGATTCTGCCCATTCAACGTGGTACTGGGGCAAAAACCTAAGGTGTGAAGATGTCGAGACCTTCTCTAAACCAGGTTTGTAAACTCTGCGGTTAATCCTGCAATCATCTAGGCCAGTCAAGCCCTTGAATGCTTCAAATAAGAAGCTTCACTATCGTAGGCTTAAATCTTCTTACGGGTAAAGGAGATTTATCCAGGCCAAAAGGTCGGTGCGTGTACTTTATTTATTTATTTTGGCTACACTGAACTGGCATTTTTTTCGTGTTCTCTCAGTGTAACCGTTTAATAATTAATGATATTAATATTGACTTGAATGGAAGTACTTTACAAGTGACTTCTATCCTCTTCATTAGGGGCTCTGCTAGCTTCTTGTTAGTAATTACGGGGTTAATAGAATTGTTGCAATAGGTGCAATTTAGACCAGGCGCAGAGTCTCAAGGGAGCCAGGGAGGCATTTATGCACCAGGCTTCTATTGACAGCGTTGACATGTGCCCATCATTCCACGCAACATTTTGGAGTGCCGAAAATTGGGCAAAGCTTTCGAAAAATAACGGTAATTGGCAGAGATTCACAAGCATTTGGCATCCTTCAGGACCCCTACAAAACATGGTGCTCTAGGTTATACCTGTTATACCTGATCTCCTTACATGAAATCTGGCAGAGGGTCTGTAGAACCTGCCATTGACCTGGCTGCCTCCAGTGGCACAGCGTTGTCTCTATGCGCTACCTCCATATAACTCTTCCAGTTACCCCATATAGTCTCTCCCTATTACCCCATATAGCCTCTCCCTAGAACACTCCCTATTACCCCATATAACCCCATCCCTATAACTCTTTCAATTACCTATATAGCCTCTCCCTATAACTCTTTCTATTACACCATATAACCGCTCCCTATAACTCTTTCTGTTACCCCATATAGCCTCTCCCTATAACTCTATTACGCCATATAGCCTCTCCCTATAACTCTTTCTATTACACCATATAACCGCTCCCTATAACTCTTTCTGTTACCCCATATAGCCTCTCCCTATAACTCTATTACCCCATATAGCCTCTCCCTATAACTCTTTCTATTACACCATATAACCGCTCCCTATAACTCTTTCTGTTACCCCATATAGCCTCTCCCTATAACTCTTTCTATTACACCATATAACCGCTCCCTATAACTCTTTCTGTTACCCATATAGCCTCTCCCTATAACTCTTTCTATTACACCATATAACCGCTCCCTATAACTCTTTCTGTTACCCATATAGCCTCTCCCTATAACTCTTTCTATTACACCATATAACCGCTCCCTATAACTCTTTCTGTTACCCCATATAGCCTCTCCCTATAACTCTATTACCCCATATAGCTGCTCCCTATTATGGCTTCTGTAATTCCATATAACCTCTCCCTATTACTCTTTCTGTTACCCCGCATAGCCTCTCCCTATAAATCTTCCAATTACCCCATATAACCGCTCCCCATAACTCTTTCTATTACCCCATATAAAGGCTCACTATAATGGCTTCTGTTTTTCCATATAGCCGCCCCCTATAGCTCCTCATTCCTCTACATTGTAAATTTATGAGCGGGACTCTTTTTACCTAATGCATTGGTCCGTCTTAATCCGTCAATTCTAATCCCGTGAGACCCTTTGAGTGTACGGACTGCAAGAAGCGCTGCGTGTGGGCGCTGTATAAATAAAATATTTGCTCCATATCACCATTCCTTTAATTCTTTCCTTTACTCCAAATAACCCCTCTTTCTAACTCCTGTTACTCTATATAACCCTCTCTATAACTCCTCCTATTACTGCATATAATCTGTAATCTCTGGAACTCCTCACCATAGTAGCGCTCTTGGGGATCCTGTGCAAGTTGGACAGCAATTTTCAGTCCGATGCCCGACGAGCACCCTGTTACAAGCACTGTCTTCTTGCTGTCACTAGCCATTGTCCCTTGTCCTTTTCTGAGCTTCCAACTCCGTTGTACGATATCCCGGATTATCATAACACCACGTGATGCTGTTTATTCCTGCTGGCTGTCCCTTCTAACCCCTTCACTGCCAAGAAAGGTTAAAGGTCCCGTTCACCCAAAGTATACTTGTGAGACTAATTTGAAAGCAAAACCTCTCCCATGACTAATAAAGTCTCAGTAGCACCCATAAATCTTTTTGAAGATTCAAACCACACATTGTATTGGATGAATAACTGTTACCACTGTCCTACAATCACGGGCGTAACATAAGATAGGCATGTCCCAATTATATATTACATTGTAATTTAGGTTGAAAAAGACATAAATCCATCAAGTTCAACCTTGCTGTTGATCTAGAAGAAGACAATTTCCATTCTTCTATTTCTATTCTTCATCATCTACAGGGATAAAACTGGAGCTTTCATTCTAGAATTGCCACAAACATACTAGGAAGCCCATTTAGAACACCAGAATCTTGATTATAAAAGATGTTTTGTAACATCCAATATCTCCTGTTTGGTAAACAACTAGGAACAGGTAGGGTGACAAAATATTCTGGCCATTTAAACAAAACTTTATAAGAAAATGTATTTCTGAATTATTATTATTGTTATTATTATTGTTATTATTATTATTACAGACTCAAATTGTAAAAACCATAAGTTTTATTTTTGCACTTTTTTTTTTGCAAAATATTGTTAAAAAGGCAAGCTACTATTTGTCTTGATTAAAAAGGTAAAAAGCACATTATACAAATGAAGAAATAGCATCTTACATCAAATAGCATACTTACATCAAATTATCCTCTTTAGATCAGTGAAAAGAGGAAAAATAATATTCTTATTTTAATCTAATTAACTACATACTAATCCCCATAAATGTATTTATAGTGGATGGCAATTATTATATAATAGCATATTGAGTGGATTTATCGGTAATTGGAAGCTTAAGTGTCGTGTCCAGAACAACGACCATAGTGTTCATGTAATAATGTAATAATGTTCCAGTATTGCATAAATGGAAGCTTAGACGCTTAGAAGAATTTGATTTAGTCAAGTTTCTTATTTTAAGTAATTCCAGGTTATTCTCCAAAGAAATTAAGGGTGTGATGTATAAACAGTGGTTCTAGTAATATAAGTGGTAAATATGGAGCAATCAGTAATGACATCTAGTTGATGATATGATTAGTGCTTTGCAAAGTTTTATTTTGATGGACTATATAGAAGAGATGTACATAGGCCTTGTTCACGTAGGTTGGGACCCATGAGGGCAGGTCGGGTGGGGAGGTGGGGGAGTCCCTTTGTAAAATTCGAATGCACGTGCAATACTCAATATAACCTCCAGGTGGCGATAGTTTATCTATAATACAGGCCGCAACATCAGGTGCTTACAGAACCTTTATTCTGCTGACAGTGTACCTGGTCCTCGGAAAATGTTTTAGAGAACAAGAATTTTTATTTTGAGAAATATGCAATTATTTATAGGTGTAAATGTACGTGTATGAATTATCTAGCTTTTCTACAAATTCATTATCATCATTTCGGGGAAGTGTCAGGGTTTTTACCCCAGTCTCATGGTCTCAGTGTGAATAGGCAAATTCTCAGGATTTGAGCCTCCCAATGGATGTTTTTCTCATTGTTCGCTGCTTTTCTCACTGTTGTATAACAGCTGAATTCACTCCTTATGTATAGTCACAATCAAGAACATAATTACCTCCTCAATAGTTATAGTAAAAGAGCCAGTGTTTGTTGCCACAATTATTGAGTCACTAAAATAGGTTTTGTGATGGGCTAGCTAAGAATTCATATTTTAAAAGTCCCATGGTCAGTTAATTTTCTTCACCTGAGGGATATCTTCAGTTGTTGGGACATACCAAGAATGTGTGGCTACAAGCTAACCCAAAGGCTTATCGCATGAGCCCCAACTAATGATGGGCTTGGCCAGCACCTGAATGGGCAACCACATGGCTGCCAACCATGTTAGCAAGCCTTACACCTAGCAGTCCCCATATACTCTCACGAGTAGGGCTGCCATCAGGGAGTGCAGCCAGTGTTTGGGGCCCTTACAGTCCCACAATGGCTGAGCAGCTGCACACAAGCTGGAGATCACTATGCACAATGCCATGCGTTGGCTGAAGCAGTACAAATCATACCGCCAGTGGAAACGTGTTCTCTGGAGTGATGAATCACACATCACTATCTGGAATTCTGATGGATGGATTATGGGAATCCATAGTGCCTACTGTAAAGTTTGGTGGAGGAGGGATAATGGTCTTAGTTTTTTTTTTAGGGTTTGGGCCCGTTAGTTCCAGTGAAGGGTAATGTTAATGCTACAGCATAAAAATGACATTATAGACATTTGTATGCTTTCAACTTTGTGTCACCAGTTTGGGGAAGACCTGTTCCTCTTCCAGCATGACTGTGCCCTGCACAGACCCCTGACCTTAACCACACTGAACATCCTTAAGACGATTTGGAACACAGATTGTCCGGCCTACTCGTCCAACATAGTACTGCTCTTTTGGCTGAATGGGCACAAAATCCCATAGACATAAATCTTGTGGAAGGCTTTCTCAGAAGAGTGCTGGCTGCTATAGCTGCAAGGAAGGAGGCTCTATATTAATCCAGATGGTTTTGGAATGGAATGTCCAACAAGCTCATATAGGTGTGATGGTCAGGTGTCCACATACTTTTGGCCATAAATTATTTCACAGTGACTTTTCCAATTTATTTATAATTATTTCATAAATCTGATTTATGAATTGTGAATCTGTACCAGGTGAATACAGAAAAATAGTTCCATCACAAATGTGTTCATTATGCCAAATACATATTGTGCAGAAAATATAATTAAAAAAGTCTTCAGTCTTCAGAAATCCTTTTTTTTCCCAGTAATGGGACTGATATGAGGATGTCATATTTAATTACATTTTTGGCTTGTGTTCATTAAACTCCCCCTGGGCTGTGATGTCAGAGTTATTTATATATATTCCGCTTGTGGCTACAATGCATACAGGTGTGTAATAAATAACATTATTCGGCAGACTGAATATCAGAACATAGCCATGGGGCAGGGACAGGCTGGCAAATATTTGCTTCCAATGTGTCCCTAGAGGAGACAATGTCTTCTATGCCTCTTTCCTCCACTGATGTCTATGAGCTAAGAATGTTTGTTGGGCATGAGTGTTCTGCAGCCCTCCTAATTCATTCATTTACCCCAGGTGAAAATGATGATCATTCTGCCCTTGCCATCCAACCCCCTCCAGGTGGACACCTGCATTGCTGTGTTCTATTTTCATACCTGGGAAATGCCCTGGGAACTAGGACCACCCAGAGCTCGTTCCTCTGGGGAAGTGTCTCCGCGTTGAGGTAGGATTAACTGCAAATGAGAGTGGGGCTAGCTGCGCACAAGGGCAGGGATGTGGGTAGGGAGTGGCTATAGTATGGCCAAACACCCCTCCCCTGCTTAGAAAAAGAAGAAGAGCACCCAGGTATGAATTCTAATATATCATACCAAAAAACATTTCCTTTAAAGAGGGGTTTATGGGGTACAATCCCATTCTCCCCAACATTTCAGGCCTCCAAATGTTCACCTGTGTTGGGGTAGTGAGACAAGAGGTGGGAGGGGTGGGTTTGAGTTGCCCACCTTGCAAGCCCACCAAACCCAAAGAAACACCAATTGGTGCTCAGCTTAAGGGCATCATCAGGAGGCCATTTGGGAGCTGCAATTCAGGCAGCACAGACCTCCAATGATTTTACAGTTCCCTGGGCCAGTGAGAGAAGATCAGATCCATGATCCCCACTGCCTGCAAAAGTGGGACAGAGGGGCAGCTACCTGGGAGGGTGGTACCCAAACATTAGGACTGCCCCATGAAAACCAGGACTGTTTGGAGGTATGTAATCCTATTGTAGAATTACAGAATAGTAGGGGGAAACTCAAGTGTAAGTTTTAAGGGCAGATTTTGGGTTGCTTTGTCCCCATTATTTGCCCTAATTTATTATTAAAAAATAATACACACATATCAGTATTAATGGTTAAACAATGCTTATTATCTAAGGTCCTCTATTTCAAGAAATGCCAACCTTTATCAGTAAACCACTATTGTACATAAACTGCCGTTCAAAGGTTTGCGGTCACTTTCTGTCTTCGTGAAAAACAAGGACATTTCTAGCTGTAACATAATTTGCAAAATGTTTTAACAATCAATTAGCCTTTAAATTTCAACTTGGATTAGCGAACACAACGTGCCGTCAGAACACAGGTGTGATGGGAGTGATAAGGGGTCTCTGTACACCGAAACACTAAATTGGGCAATATGGGTGGCTTAATTTTGGCTTATTTTGGACAAAATATGCCCTCTAACTAATATATCTACATTATCTGTTGCTCTGGTTACTGTCATCATACAGTGTAGTGTTCATTGCTCATGTGCATTGATACTCTTACACGCCACATTCTGAAATGCTATTTGTTTTTCACTCCCTCCATTATAGTCTAAGATGTAACCTTAACCCCTTGACATTTCCGACAGTAGAAGCATAGACCCCTTTTTGTCTGGGCTCTGTTGATGAGAGGCATCCATTCTCTGCTATGCCAATGTAGGCCGAGACCAGACTAGAGTAATTTCACAAGGGTTTTGTGGAAGAATTTTCCAGTGGGCCAATTTGCAGTGCGGAACACAGAGTTTCATTGTTTTGCAGACATTTACAAACCCAAATGACACCATCCCCTCCCTGTGTTGCCCCCCATTTTGGATGGAGGACGCAGACAGACTAGTCTTTTGTTTTGTCTGCCATTATAGCCTCAACCCCCATAGTGACAATCAGACCCAGGGTCCTACTCTGCTGGTAACGTAAATGCATTCAAATTCATCCTTCTTTCACAATTTCAGTATCATATACACTTTATATTTGTTAAGGAAGAGTCATTTATCTCCACGAGTGCCAGGGGAACACACAATGATGATGGTTTTTACAGGTTAAATCACTCAATTTCATTTTGGGTACTAATATTTCAAACAATTAAACCTACTACCATGTACTTAGGCCTCTTAATATGTATGTGGTATTAACCCCTTAACCCATTACATTTATTACTAAAATTAGGTCACCGCCACTATCCCCATGTGACTGACACTTCTGCCACATTAATTAATTGTGTCTTTCTTTTACTCCATAATTAAAATTCCTCAAAAATCCCAAACCGATAAAACTTAAGAATCCTTTGCATCTTCTATAAATTATCGTTTCCTGGCATTTTAGTACATAGACTTTAAAAAAAAAAAAAAAAAATGGAGGGAAAAAAATGTAAAAAATTAAAGTGTATAAAGGTCATTTTGCTCCGAGGTCTCAAATCTTATCTGCACCTTTCCCTCATCTCTTCTTCTGTACCCCAGGGTTCTGTCAACTAAAAGTATTTATCTGGTAATTTTTCCCCAAGGGAAAAGTTAAAAACATGTATCTTTATCAGTGTTTAAGGAAAGAACAAACATATCCAATAATAATCCTATAAAATACTGGAATATATCAATGTTTCTGTCTAAAGTATTTTGCATATGTTTATCTAGCCGTATGTATGTCATGATATATTATACATGTTTTGAGAACTACTCTGATCAATGGTGTGTTCCTGCCTAGGCTGACTAGGTAACCCCTATGCCTATTGCGCAATCTGCCTCCCTGGCATGCTACTACTCCATAGTTGTGGAGGTGGCCTCAGAGGTCTATCGTGTAACCAGCAGGAGGATGGTTGCGTAGGTCAGTGGTACCTCTGCAACTGGAGCACTGCTCAGGGTCAGGCCTAGGGTAGCGCCCAGCCAAGATACGCCTCTGTCTCTCATATAGCTCTAACTGTATGGATGTCTAGGAGAGAGAATTATACCAATATATATATATATGCATTTATGTTGGTGATCGGGAAGGCAGAGGTCCCAAGTCTCCCTGACGCATGCAAGAGTATCCAAGATGCACAGCTAATTGCTGTAAAATCATAGACCTGAAACGAGGAATCACAAGTTAGACTCGGACATGGAAGCGGTTGTCGAAGAAGGTAGGGGGACATTGAGAGAGAGCATGAGAGAGAGTGTGTGTAAGAGAGAGTAAGAGAGTAAGTGACAGTGAGATTGTAAGAGTAAGCACTGTGCTTTGTTCATTTAGTTGGGGTTCGGAGATTTGTATGAATTAATGAAAATGGCAAATTATATTAAAATTCAAACAAATACGAATGCATAAGTATAATTTGGACAAAAAAAACCCCACCACATGCATTCCTTACAAGGGAATATTCTTTTGTGAATTAACCAACAAATTAAAAAAAAACACACAATCAGGCAAAAACAAAACACACACATAACCACAATATAACATGCAAACTTAGATTTGATGGTATAGACAGTGACACTACACACATGTAAATTTTGACACAACTTGTCTTCAGTGATTTTTGACAGCACCCTTTTCCAAACTTGGCCAATCTAACAGAGAGTTTGAGCTATGAAGTGTCAGGTGGCAAATGGCAAACCTAGGGTTATTGTATGGATTGCTACATACACATCCTCAGCCAGCAGCTGTCAGTCTATAGTGCAACAACTCTTGTGCATTATTTGATAAATGTTCTTGAATTAGGTGGCTAAAACACCAATGGAACTTGCGCACATGTATGGTGAGAAGTGAAACCTTCCCCAGACATTAAGAAAATTTAAACATGGATGGGAAAGGCATATGAAGAACAGATGAGATCAATGACTGAAGAAGTATTGTGTATTTACAGAAGGAAGAATAGGCTACATGGGCCGAATGGTACTTATATGCCGTCAGATTCTATAGTATATATGTTTCTCTGGCGGATGGTACCACACTCTGACACATGAAGGTCTTCTCTGTCACAAAGTGCCCAATGCTGGCAGAGGGTACCCCACATTTAAAAAAAAAATATTAAACCCTATTCCAACAGCCGGTATCCTACTCCGACTGATAGAGATATCAAAATGCATGTGTACCAGCCCCATAAAGAAAAATACAGAGCCTTATCTATATTGCATATTTCAAATAAAAATACTTTATTGCACACAGAATCATCACAAATTACCCATGAAGCACCAACAGATTCAGCAGTGCTCTACAATAAACAACTCAATAAAATTACAAAGTTAACAATGTCCATTCATAATTATGTAATTTTAAACATTACCACGTTGAGAGCTTGCTACCTCTCCGATACATCACATTCTGTCGAGTCCTCCCCTAAGGGAAGATCCTATCTTACTCGCTGGTAAAAATAAGTCAATGATCAGACAAAAACAAAAAAAAGGGACTAGCACCTCGAAAGTTATGACTATAACTAATATATTTCGTTTTTGACATGTTCCAGCCTACAGTAAATGCCCAGCACTGCATTAAGACAGGCATGTTTGAAGCTATATATTTGTAATGTAAGGCAGCTGAGCTCTCATAGCTGACAGGATCGCGGTCTGTCTAATTCTTCTTCTAAATACCTGCCGTGAGCCTTCTTCCCCTTCCAAAGCATTCCAGAAATACCATCAATGTATGCCGCAGAAAAGACCTACACCACTGTACATATCCCCAGTCATACCTATCGCACCTAGTACTGGCCGAGGTGTCAGCAGATGAGATAAATTCACTCTAACCATGCTAAAGGCAAATGTTTAGATCGTTCAAAAACTACAGATTGCCTTCTCAGCGCACTACACATAAGGCATGCGGCTGACGATTGAGATCAGTCTATTTTATCGAGTAGTAACATTTTTTCTAGTAGTAACACACTTGTAGTTCAACAATTAAGGTTGAAAAAAAGTCCACCAAGTTCAGACCCGCTGTTGATCAACTAATCATGTTTTTATATTCCTGTATACAAAATCATCCAGCCCATATTTAAGGACATCAATTAAATTTCATAGCACAACCTCTGTCGGTAGTGAACTAAACACTGTTCTTGTTCTTACTGTACAAAACTGTTTTGTCAAAACCCCTTCTTACACATGACAATATCTTACTGGTCCTTCCAGCAGCTTACTGGCATTGAACACTATCTTTATTGTTTTCAATTTTTCATTATATGATTTCTGTAAGACAACCCCATTTAAGGTGCAATTTGCACATGTATTCTTCCCAAATGCGTAACTTTGCATTTGACAGTAATAAATCTTATCTGCAGCTTGGCTCCCAAATCCTCCAATTTGACCAAATTTTATTGAAGGGGCATAATGTCTAGGCATTTTAATTATAATTTGCCCATGGGTGAGCATATATCGAACATCTAATTAATATATGGGCAGCCACAGAAACTCCATCAGGCGGAAAGCCATAGTATTATCAAATGATTTTGAATATGGAGGAGTCCCTATTGGTTAACAGTATCACTGTTGCAGCTATACGGAGCAAAGTGATCCATTCTGGGAATAAAAAATAAATCCATATCGTATAAATAATTTATGCTTTTTCTTTAACATGTCGTTAAAAACACTTTTATAGCATACCTCACAATGCAACTGCTAGGGCAATGAAGGTTAACATAGTGTTTGCACCCTCAGGCTTAGAGGTGAAGCAGCTGCGATCACTTACTACAAAGCACGGGACATGCTCCAAGATATTTCATTAACAAGCTTAGAACTTGTCCTAGAAGCTTGCTATCAAGCCACAAAGCTTCACCTTTATAGTTGAACTTGTACTGGGTTTGGAGAATTGTGAATGTAAGGACATTTTATCCAAAACAAAAAAAAGTAAAAATTTTGAAAAATGACTGCGCTGAATAAAAATTAATAGCAGCTCTGAATATTATTATTAATCATATTCTGCAGAGCCGTACAATGAATACCCTTAATCAGCTAAAATAACCCATTGTTGAGTACTTGTGCACTGATAATGAACACATTGTGTTATGATGATGAATATCTATACACTGATAATGAACCCTGCGCTGTATAATAATACCGAGTATCTATACACCGATAATGAGAGCCCCACGCTGTATAATAATACCGAGTATCTATACACTGATAATGAACGCCCCGCGCTGTATAATAATACCGAGTATCTATACACCGATAATGAACGCCCCGCGCTGTATAATAATACCGAGTATCTATACACTGATAATGACCCCCCCCCGCGCTGTATAATAATACCGAGTATCTATACACCGATAATGAACGCCCCGCGCTGTATAATAATACCGAGTATCTATACACTGATAATGAACGCCCCACGATGTATAATAATTCCGAGTATCTATACACTGATAATGAACGCCCCGCGATGTATAATAATACCGAGTATCTATACACCGATAATGAACGCCCCGCACTGTATAATAATACCGAGTATCTATACACTGATAATGAACGCCCCACGATGTATAATAATACCGAGTATCTATACACCGATAATGAGCGCCCCGCGCTGTATAATAATACCAAGTATCTATACACTGATAATGAACGCCCCACGATGTATAATAATACCGAGTATCTATACACTGATAATGAACGCCGCACGATGTATAATGATACCGAGTATCTATACACTGATAATGAACGCCCCGCGCTGTATAATAATACCGAGTATCTATACACTGATAATGAACGCCCCGCGCTGTATAATAATACCGAGTATCTATACACTGATAATGAACCCCCCCACGATGTATAATGATACCGAGTATCTATACACCGATAATGAACGCCCCGCGCTGTATAATAATACCGAGTATCTATACACTGATAATGAACCCCGCGCTGTATAATAATACCGAGTATCTATAAACTGATAATGAACGCCCCGCGCTGTATAATAATACCGAGTATCTATACACCGATAATGAACGCCCCGCGCTGTATAATAATACCGAGTATCTATACACCGATAATGAACGCCCCGCGCTGTATAATAATACCGAGTATCTATACACCAATAATGCCCCCCCGCGCTGTATAATAATACCGAGTATCTATACGCTGATAATGAACGCCCCGCGCTGTATAATAATACCGAGTATCTATACACCGATAATGAACGCCCCGCGCTGTATAATAATACCGAGTATCTATACACCAATAATGCCCCCCCGCGCTGTATAATAATACCGAGTATCTATACACTGATAATGAACGCCCCACGATGTATAATGATACCGAGTATCTATACACCGATAATGAACACACAGCATGACTGACCCTGTGTATCCAGTCGGCTCCTGCACCAATGCCATTTGTGACCGCCATACCTGGGGGGGAATGGAGAGTACTGCAAAGACACTCCTGAGACCCAAAGTTTTTCTGTGGTGACCAGGGAAGCGGCACTTCACCCAGAGTCTCCAAGCGGAACCCGGAGAGTTCCCAGGTATGGCAACCACTGGCTTAAAAATGCCAGGGTCGCTTAATCATCCCCAGTCCGGATCTGCACTGCATTGTATGATGCTCAGCATCAATACACTGATAATGAACGTACTGTAATGTATAATGATACAGAGTATCTATACATGTAGAGTGATGGGCGAGTCTTGGTTTTTGAAGCAATCTAATTCTAACACCCTGTCCCCATGCGGATTGCTGTTATCTCCACCAAGTCACAGCACGTTCAGTTGTACTCATTCTGGCAGATTTGCAACAGATATTTTCTTTGGTCTGTAAAAAGTTTACAACCTAAGTATTTTATTCCCACACACTGTTGTAACAGTGTCTGTCAGGTGTATATCATAGTGTACATTTATACATTTTTATACAGTCTGCGTGCAAGGTGTAAAAGGAGCATGAGGAGGAGAACATCCAAAGAGAGAAAAAGGAGAAGGCACAGAGACAGATAAGAAGAAGGATAAGTGAGAATGGGAACAGGGACAAAAGGAAGGAGAAAAGCCCTCTCACCTTACCTGGGAACTTTCCAAATGAGACAATCCCTTTAATGACCATTCATGCTTATGCTATGTATAGTCTCATCAAATGTTAACCAAATAGCTTTAATAATACCAGTCCTTATGGAAACCTTGACTTGCCATTATTTAAAGATGCATTCAAAATTTTAGAAAAGCAGTACATACATTGCTATAAATGATAGAATAAACATTAACATATTAGAGCTTCTTGATCTGAATTGTGTGAATGAGTGAGAGAATGAATTAATGTGTGGATGAATTGTGTGAATGAGTGAAAGAATGAATTAATGTGTGGATGAATTGCTTGAATGATTTGTGAGAATACATTAATGGATATGTGTATCATGGATGTGATTTAGGGAAAGGCAAAGATGGCACAAGCAGGGTGTTTGAGCCTTGGGGACCAAGATGGCACAGACAGAGTATTTATGGGACAAAGATGGCACAGGGCAGGCTGCTTGGGGACAAAAATGGCTCACTCTGGGCTGTTTAGGGACAAAGTTGGCTCACACTGAGCTGTTTGGGGACAAAGTTAGCTCACTCTGGACTGTAATCTGTTTGTATAATCTGGGTGCTGATCAGCTTCTATCTGGGAATGTGTGATGCCACGGCTGGCCTTTGGGGTGTGCACCCTGTGATCTATGCCTGTAATTTAGGGGTTTTTAGCTATACCTTTAATGCTGAATTGTTATGTGAATTCCAGTTGATCTATACCTGCAAAGCTGCACTTTTGTGTTGTTCTGTTGATCTGTATCTGCTATGATATGTTTCCATACATTGTTTATATATAACTGCAAATACAGGGTTTGTATGTCTTATTCAGTTGATCTATACATGCAAGTGCTGTTTCATGTGTTGTTTATTTGATCCATACCTTCAGTGCTGAATTTACATGTGATTTCCAGTTGATCTATACCTGCAAAGCTGGATTTGTGTGTTATGCTGTTGATCTGTACTTGCTATGCTATGTTTCCATACATTATTTATGTATACCTGCAAATACAGGGTCTTTATGTCTTATTCAGTTGATCTATACATGCACATGTTGTTTACATGTGTTGTTTATTTGATCTATACCTGAACTACAGGGAGCAAGTAAAAGCGAGGTATGGCTTAGTGAATGAGTAGATAAAGGAACTCTGAGGATCATTATGGGGTGAGAGGACCTCTCAATGTCATGGTAGTGTCAGAAGGAGGGAAGACTGCACTGACTCTCACAGTCAACCCCTAATCTGCATTCAGTGTGGCAAATATTTTTTTTTGGTGTGGGAGCGGGGGGAGTGATTGCATGTTGGGGAGTGTGAAGGGGGGGCCCAAGGAAATGCTTGCCTAGGGTCCAATTTTTCAATATTTAAAAAATGTTTTTGTTACAATGATTAGCTGTTTGTTCCTATATTTAATTTATTAAACGTACATTATTTTTACAAGTGTTTCAAGTTATATATTATTGTACTTGTTTGCAAAAAAAGAGATGGGGAGAAAGTGGGGTATGGGATAGTGAGGAAAGAGGTATCTGATGGGGAGAAAAAAGGGGGTATCTGATGGGGAAAAATCCTATCCCCCCAGATTTTTAGGGGTTCCTACACCCATGACTGGACAAAATTATTCAGATGAATGAAGTTTATTTATTTGAGAAAAGTAAATGTTTGTGTGTTCTTTTTGGGCATGGGGGATTTTCTAAGCAGGTGAACCAGCACTGCATTAATGTGTTTAGTTTATTGGGGTCTTTATATTAATGGGTCATTAGACATAGATGGGTGAAGCACCGCTTCCCAGGCCTCTTGGTCACCACAGAGAATCTCTGGCACTACACTAGTGAAAAATAAACTGAAAAACAAAAAGCACCACCTATAGTTGTTTTATTAGTAAAAATAATAAAATAATAATTAATTTATTAATTTCATGATGCTACAAGATGTTGATGGTAGTTCCCCTTTAGAGTTACTGTGAAAATCCTAATCATTGTTGGCATTAGTACCGTATTTGCTCGATTATAAGACGACCCCCCAAAATCTGAATATTAATTTAGGAAAAAAAGAAAAAGCCTGAATATAAGACGACCCTATAGGAAAAAAGTTTTACCAGTAAATGTTAATTCATGTAAACTATTACATTTTTTAATAAAAGCTATGATTGAGAAAAATATTTTTTTGTTTTTATTTCCTTGTATTTTCCAACCTGCCCAGTTACGCACATCTGCCCCCAGGCTTGCCACTCCAATATGGCACTGTGGCCCATGATATGCCTTTTAACCCTCTATATGCCACTGTGCCCCATGATATGCCTTTTAACCCCCTATGTGCCACTCTGCCTCCAGAAATGCCTTATACCCCTATATGCCACGCTGGCATTTAGGGGGTTAAAAGGCATATTATGGGGCAGAGTGGCATATAGGGAGGTATAAGGCATTTCAGGAGGCAGAGTGGCGTTCAGGGGGTTAAAAGGCATTTCATAGAGCACTCTGCCTCCAGAAATGCCCTATGCCCCCATTTAACACTCCCCACCCACACACACACACTTACCGGTGCTTCCGATTTCCTGCTGTATACCGGGGCAGCAGTCTTCCTTCTGTCTCCCCCCTATTTAACACTCCCACCCCACACACACTTACCGGTGCTTCCAATTTCCTGCTGTATACCGGGTCAGCAGTCTTCCTTACGCTGCAGCCGGAAGGAGGTGTGGCTAGCAGCGGGGGTTGTCTGCGTCCATCGCGCAGACCTTCCCCAGCTGTCAGAGATCAGAGTTCCCCGCACCGGCACCGGCATACAGCAGGAAATTGGAAGCACCGGTAAGTGTTTGTGGGGTGGGGGGGGTAGTGTTAAATGGGGGGGGGAGACAGAAGGATCCAGGTCCCCTGCAGCGGTGCGGGGATCTGGATCTTAGTCTCATAATCAGACCTCTATTTGAGGTCTGATTATAAGACGACCCCGTTTAGAAGACGAGGGGTATTTTTCAGAGCATTTGCTCTGAAAAAAAACTTGTCTTATAATCGAGAAAATACGGTAATTAACCACAGCTGCAATTGAAATAATGAACTAATAATAGATAATTTCTTTAAACGGTATGAGCGGAGTCCCAGGTACATGGCAAAGGGTCTTCACCCTTTGTGATCCTATGTGATCTATTTCAACAAGAGTTGTGCCACCTGAAGAACACATCTACTCCTTGCTCTCACCAAAACATTGGTCTGGATATCTTCTGAACGACCTCCTTGGACCTCACTTGTATTCAAATGCAGGATTGAGCAGCAATATTACAGAGATAACTGCAAACTCCTCTAATGGAATTGATCACATTTGATGTATAAAGTATTTTACCCATACTGTACATGACAGGGACATCATCTCTTCGCTGAAGGATCAGAAGCCATCATTCTGTTCTATTTCTTAATAAATGTATACCACCAGACACACAGTCGGAGAACTAACCCATCAGTTTCCGCAAAAAAAAAGGATTGTACGGGAGTGTGTTTTCATCTTGGAAACACTATATCATATCGCTCCCTACACCTCCACCCCTCCTCCCATGCACCTACTCACAAAATATATTCTCTATCATACCTCATTCAGGAACAAGGTATGGCAGGCCTTAAAAGCCCTCAGAAAATAGCAAAGATTCCATACTACATGAGGACCCTAAGGCACCAAGGGCCAGCAGGTGAGAGATTTGGAGAAACCAGATCACCTGAGTGCTGTCACCTGTAATAATGCGCTAATTCAATTACAGATATGCCCATGCGTAAGAAAGATGGGATATTTTAACCCTATATGTGCACGTGATGCAGCCTGGTATTTAAAAGGATTAAACAGGAAAACATTCAAAGACAGGATCTGTAATTCCAAAGAGCCAGGTCTACCAGAGCGCACATGGCAACACCTCTATGGAAGGGATGTGACCTGGGACGTTTGATCAAACAATGATTAAATGTTAAAGAAATGACGATTATATTGTGAAAGTCCTTGATTAACATCTCAGTTTGAAAATTGTACTAATTTTTAGTAGTTGTGTAAAATAAGGAGGAGAAAAATAACACTAGCCTTGCCCTATGTGAGAAGTGTACGAGTTTGCCCCTGGGTTTAGTCTAAAGCTAATTCCTTTCACGAGAGTCACTTTGATGAAGGTGAGGAATGGGGTTGCTGCTGAGACGGTATAACCGCGTGGTGATGTGTCCCCATCTCCCGCAATTACTCCAGCGGGTAAACAGATGCAACGTGCCAAAACATGGTGGCAAAAATAGAGCAATGAATGGCATTCATATAACTTGACATTGAGCCAAATCTTCAATAAGAGGTATTGCTCACAGGTTACATAAACCAAGTCCCAACCTACGGTAATTTATCCAACAAAACCTCAGCTGAGATGTTTCTTCTCATATATGTAGATACAGGCCTCTCTAGGGGCCCATTAGTTTTTCATTGTTTATGATCTTAGGAGGGCTGGTGTCACAAAAAGCTAGATCTCTATAGGTATAGTTTATAGTGAGTGAGTATGACCTGTGATACTCTGATACTCTGATACCTCTACTGGCAGGTGTCCTCAGCTGATAGCAATGATGAATGAGTAGTCGTCTTTACTCCCAGCGATTGGATCCCAGCCAGAGTCGGCTGTTATTATATTATCGGGACCTTATTTTACCTCAAGCCTCATCCATGGAGAATAAAAACACTACATCGTAGAGAACAGTTCTATCGTTTCACCAGCGTACATGTCCAAAGTCCACCAACACAAGGGAGTACGTTCTATGAAGGCCGAGGATTCTTCTTTATGCATTAAATTATAAACATTGCAGATTTAAGGACCTTTTTGATAATGGTCCTTTATCACCAGATATAGTAATAAAGTAAGCTGTTTAAATGAATACTCTATTATCCTCCTTCCAGTACTACATGATTTTTTTTTTCTGTATATTAGAGTGTACGCTCTTCAGTACAAGTCACATTTTCCACTGGTACTGCTTCTCCCTATATTCCATGGGTGTCCTTCTGCATTTTAAAATGTAAGTTCTTTACGGCAACATTCCATTCTTTCTGTTTTTCTATACTTTTATCATTATACAGCGCAACATTTTCTTCCAAACACTTTTCACTATATTTCATTTGCCTCTGTGTATTAAAATGTAAGCTCTTCAGGACAGTATTTCCTTCACCTCACTAAATGTTAGACGATCTTTCCATTGAGACTATACATATTACATGCTACAATGCTTTAACATAGGACACCGACGAATGGAATTAACAATGGTCTGGAAATTAACAATAAATTATCCAATTAATGAGCTTGTCCAATCATGCTTGTGAAATTTTTAATTCACCCCACTATGGCGATTCACTAGTTAATTTTTCTTTCTCTCCGCCTTAGGTGATGCATTCCTTTTCAAGATACAACAGTTTCCCATCGGCTACATTCGTAAAATTCCCTTTTCTGGCTCCCCCCCCCCTCGTGACCTGGCAAGAAAAACTTTTAGGATTATTTTACTCGTAAGAATAATTATATTATATCATGTTCATAAGGAGTCTGGAGTTTTAACTTTTAGCAGAGTTGGTGGAACAGCAGCTTTAAATAATAACAGACACATACATTTTAGTAACCGGTTGTAAAATTAAAGGAGGGCTGAACATTTTCCACAACTTTCTCTTACGTTTGGTTCTTCTTTGCAATTCCACAAATTTGGCCCATATAGTCTACCTATTTTTCTTGATGTAAAGACCGTAATCCAGTGGCGGAACTACCGGGGTCGCAGGGGTCGCGACTGCGACCGGGCCCTGGAGTTCTGCCAGTCAGGGGGGCCCAAGGGGTGCCCAGCGGTTGCTGAAAACCGCTCGGCAACTCTTGGGCCCCCCTGACTGACAGAAATCCAGGATGCCTCTGCTCCCCGCCGCTGCCGCTGCCACTGCTGCCGACGCCGCCTGCCTCAGCGTTGCCCAGAGTACAGTGTTGGGAGCGTGAGGCGTTTGTCTCGGGTGCCGGCGCTTCATGCTCAGCAGTGAAGCGCCGGCACCCGAGACAAACGCCTCACTCTCCCAACACAGGAGTTGATGGTAAGTGACCTACAAAGGGGGGGGGAGGGAGTGGGTAAATCGTGAGAAGGGGGGGTAGGGAGAGAGAGAGTAGATCGTGAGAAGGGGGGTAGGGAGGGAGAGGGTAGATCGTGAGAAGGGGGGGTAGGGAGGGAGAGGGTAGATCGTGAGAAGGGGGGTAAGGAGTGAGAGGGTAGATTGTGAGAAGTGGGGTAGGGAGGGAGAAGGTAGATTGTGAGAAGGGGGGTTTGGAGGGAGAGGGTAGATCGTGAGAGGGGGGTTAGGGAGGGAGATCGTGAGAAGGGGGTAGGGAGGGAGTGAGGAGATTGGGAGAAGGGGGGGTAGGGAGGGAGAGGGGAAACTGTGAGAAGGGGGTAGGGAGGGAGAGGGTAGATCGTGAGAAGGGGGGTTAGGGAGGGAGAAGGGAGATTGTGAGAAGGGAGGGAGGGAGAGGGTAGATCGTGAGAAGGGGGGTTAGGGAGGGAGAGGGGAGATCGTGAGAAGGGGGTTAGGGAGGGAGAGGGGAGATTGTGAGAAGGGGGGAGGGAGGGAGAGGATAGATCATGAGAAGGGGGTTAGGGAGGGAGAGGGGAGATCGTGAGGGAGGGAGAGGGTAGATAGTGAGAAAGGGGGTGGGGGGGCCCTTAACAGATTCTCGCACCGGGGCCCTGAGGTTTCTAGTTACGCCCCTGCCGTAATCAGTCGTCTCGTCTTAGATTCAGGAGCCTATCCTATGCACGTTTAAATTCCCCTTATTAACCTCTACCAAGTCTTCTGAGAGGCTGTTTCACTTATTTACAACCCTCTCGGCAAAGTAAAACTTCCTTACGTTACAAAAATAGGATCAGGTCAGGGCAGGTGGCAAACAAGCTCAGAAGTATCCAGAGGTCAGGAACCAGAGAAGACTAACCAACGAAAATAATCAGAAAAAAATACAAACTGAACATATTTGAAAGCGTTGACAGATTTAGAGTGAATATGAGTGAAACTAAAGTCACATCCCAAGATCTATGGGACACTCGCACGAGCTGTGGCAAGCAAGTGCATCCATATTGCATCATTTTTAAAAAAGTTTCTGATAGATATAATAGCAATACGAATAATGCTGATGTGATGCTTAGGTGTAGTCAGTCACCACTATAAAGGTTTACTTAGGAAACGTAACTGTAAAATGTAGGGTTTGGGCAAAGTGAAAGCCTTAATTGTTATTTTAAAATGACCTGAAGTCAGCCGAGTGGTGACAGATGGGACAGTAAATTGTTTTGGTGTCCACTTGCTGAGTGACCTTTCTACTCTTCCTGGTCCAGAGTTTTTCTCTAGCTCTCATTCCATGTCACTTAAAAGATTATCTATCATCTTCTTACCAAATGACTATCGCATGAGCAAGATTGTTAAGGTAAAAAATGATTGATGACAACTTTGTATTAACAGTTAGATTAGAGAGATAGATTTGTTATAGCATAAGTGCGCTCTAATTACCCCTCGTGAGTCCTTTTGAGCTCAGTTTTAATATTTTATGTCCTGAAAAATAAATCCGTAATAATAAACGGAACCAGTAGGTATGTCACTCCATCTCGTTCTGTGATTCATGTGTGATTTACAAAGCAGTTGGATATTTTCTTCCCTTTTTTTACACTTTTTTTTTTTGGAAACTCTTTTTATTAATTTTGAAAAGAAAAAAACATACCATAACATGTTACCCCACCTCCCTCCTCATGAACTCTACAGAGTAGTACATGATCATACTGACAGGAAACAATCAACATAAAGAGACAGAAACCCACCTTTTTTACACTTTTTAAAATATATATTTATATATATATATATTATTTTTTTTTCTTTACTTTTTATCATTTATCTTTTCAGTTATTTTTCTTAAACATTTTTGCATTACTATAATCAGTCTTCATTGTCTTCCTACAATTTAGGTAGGGACGGGCTAGCAAGAGGTTAGGGGGACAATCACCCCTAAACGGATGTGAATATTATGAGCCACTACCATAAGTCCGCACTCTAGTTTCTAGATTAAGACATTGAGAGTGTCTAGATTGACAAAGAGTTTATACAGCATTAACAACATGTCTGGATCCTTCTTGTGCTCCTATTAGATAACCCCGATGTAGACTCCCTTTGGCCACTTATTAAGGATGTTGGATCTGCTGTGTTAGTAGGCCACTTGGCAGGGTGTCCCCTGGCACTAGATGATGTGTGACTTCAGAGATCTGCATTATAACAAGAGGGTACCTCTGATGATCTCATTGTGACGTCACTGTTTTCGTGATCATACCATGTTCAGAGACAGGGGTCACCAGAGACTCCAGAACAGTATGTACAATCTCTGCACGGTGTCTGCCACTCAGACACAGCATTCCTAAAATGTCATGGTTGACACCCAGTATGAACGGAATTCCCAATCTTCCCTTTGGGCATTGAAACACTGACACTCACACCAAACACGATTACACTGTCAGCTCGGGGACAACAGTTCTAACTACTACTGACAGAGGGGAGATCAGACTGTCAGGAGAACTCTCTGCTAATGTGGACAAACTGGGGACGTGCTTTTGTTCTGACCACTTTCAGCAGGACATAATTGTTCAAAAGGTCCAAAGATGAGTCAACTAGCTGAACCTTGGTATACCTTTGTGAATACCAGAAGTGTTAGATTTTGCTCCATTCTAGTATTTTTACTCAACAACTCCCAGGCTCCCACTTACCCCAATCATAAACTTGTGTGCTGGAATACCTGACCAGGTAGTAACAAGCGACTATCTTTCATCCTACAAATATGGACACGTTTTTATCTTTTTAATGAAATGTTCATCATTTTGTTGAAATAGCAAAACTCCCCTGTCATTAGGGTAAGAAATATGTAGATATAAGGACATGCAGCAAACTAAGTTGAGTGCAGTCACCAAAAAGCTAGTAATATTTATCAGGTGTAATTTGAAGAAGATTTCTGTCACCAACTCATTCGATAAGAATGGCCGGACTGAGGATAAAAGCAGCCCTGGCACTTTAAGGCAAGTGGCCGCTTAATAACGTATGTGCGGTTGAGCATGTTAACTGCAGGACTAGATCAGCAGCCAGCCCACTGAGCAGTCGCCATGTGTGCAAGAGGGCCAGTCCAGGCCTGCCAGTAAGGGTAGAAGAAAGGGAGTTAATATGGCACCTGAGTCAGCCAACCTAGAACTTACTCCAGCGTCAGATGCTGATTCCATCTCCTTTTACATATCACTCATAATCGATCATAGGAGGCAAATGATATCCAATCAAATGTGATAGTGTAAGCATGTTCTGGGCTCAGAAACCCTGCCTGATGGACCTTGATCAACATTATTTATTACGATATACTAGCAGCTGCTATGACTCATTGAGTATCTGTAACGGAACGCTGACAGTTTCACAAGAAATTGGGTATCAAAGATTCTTTTGTCTGCATTTTATCCGCTTGCCCTTTGACAGAAAAAAGAAATACATTTTATGTGGAAAATCAAAAGATTACAATTAATAATCTAGCACATTTCTAAAAAAAGTGATACTTTTCATTATTGACACCAAACACCAATAGTTAATAAATCAACTTGATTTTCCTTGGAAAACTAGAATTATACTGATGAACTATAGTGCCAAAACCAGATTACCTTTAATTTTAGTAGCCAAACCTACATTTAATGTTGGCCACCGGTTGGCCACCTGCTTCTAAAAATAGAGCGTTATTTTAATGTGAAACAGTGATTGGAGCTATAAACCATAAACTGCCAGAGGGCTACCAGAAATGGCTACAGATGATGAGAGCTGCATGAGAAAAAGCAGGACTCTGGTTGCCCAAGCCTACTTAATCTTAAATCTGCTGATCCCAGAGACCAATTACAACATCGATCCTGGTTTAGACACACAACTGAGATGATTTGGGATCATGTCATTTTTTCCCCTTTAGTTATTTTAGCTTCAGTGTTCCCTGGACAGTCTTTTGCAACTGCAGATGGTTTGGTACTTTTTCAATATTTGTTGTTTTTTATAAATCTACAGAAACTCGATAGACGCTATTTAAAAGTTTTCTACAAAAGGGATTGCAGCATCATGTTTATGGGACACAGTGTCGAGTAGAAGCATCGTTATTGATACTGGATGATTGCCTTTAGATTTTAATCATCCTTGAAAGGAGGAACATTTTATTTTTTATTGAAATGCAAGGTTAGAGAGCATTCCAAAATTCAGAACATTCTGACCATACGAAGAGCAGACTAGTAAGGTTTCCAAGGGATTCTACAAGTGACCACACATTCAATGCTTGGAAGGTTGTATACATGGGACGAAAGGAAGCATGGAAGTGGCTTGTTCTGCAAGTTTGGATGAGTTCCAGAAACTATTGTACACATCAAAACAAGCTTCAATGAGCTCTGTAAAGCTATGTACACATGGAGATCAAATAACCTCTGAAAAGGTATATACAAGGAAAAGCACATGAACGACCCAAGTTCTAAAAATGCTTGCCTACAAGCGCAAGGTCCATCAACATTTGGCAAGATATGTGCCCAAAAAAGAATGAGGTCTGGCATGTCAAGTTTGAGGACAAGAAGAATGGAAAATTAAAGAGATGACCTCATTCTCTTCAGTTTTGTAAAGATAAAAGCCAAGCCAACAAGGCCTAGATGTACAGAAGTGTTTTGTGAGTATTGACTGGAAAAAGGGTGACACCACATGACAAAAAACAAGAAGTACATATGAAAGAACAGCATTAAAGGTGAATGAGAATATAAATGATAGAAAGGGTGAGGGGAATGAAAAGAGGGCTTGCAGATGAGGTAGGAGAATGAGGATGAATGGAGAGAAGCGAATGCTCAGTTCATGAGAAAAGGTCAAGAGAAGAGCTGAAAGATTGAGAACACTAAAAAGTTGAGAAAAAAGCTACAGAACTAGAGATGAAGCATATCTTGGATGGAAGGGAGATGTTTGATGCATTACAATTTTACTTAAAAAGCACCAGTAGATTCCACAGCATTATTACAATAGCGGGACAGTGAAAAAAACAATAACATTGACATAAAACAACTGACATAAAATTGACAATATACAAAATTGACACACATTGAGAACTACTGAAATGTAAGGAGAAGAGGGTCTTGCTCTTGAGAGCCCACAATCTATTAGGTGCTCAAGTCTACTGCAAATCTTTAGTAGGGTATGAAGTAAGACTACTTAATGTCCAGTGTGTGACCAGAGAATGCGGTGGCACAAGATGTACTTCCGAGATATATAAAAACATAAAGTATATAATTCTAATATAAATTCTAATATATATTTAATTTATATAATGATATAAATTAAATAAGTTTGAGACGAATACCATAAAGTTAAAGAGAAAAGTGTCAACATAGAGAGGGGCTAGGTAAGGATGTGATGAGGGTGCAAGAGAAGTGATAAAAGAAAATACATAGAAAAAGAGACAGGCAACGGAGGAGAAGGGAGTACCCAAACAGATTAGCAGAGTGGAGGGAGGGTAAAGTGAATAGGGGGTGACAGTCTAACAGGAGCAGGGAGGGCTTGGGAGAGTCTGCACTAGATGAATAGAGAGGGAGAGAGAGAGAGAGAGAGAGAGAGAGAGAGAGAGAGAAAAGGAGGAGGGGGGAAAGAAAGACAGAAAGAATGAGCTGGAGGGAGGGACAGACAGAATAGGAGGACACACAGCCAGACAACACTTACTGGGAGAAAATTGATCCCACTGTGAGAGATCCAGCCAAAGACCAGCACTTTTCTCCCACCCTTCCCTTCACATATATGGATCAATAACAGCTTGAATCCGGATTATAGTCCTATACACTGAGGGTATATAGAAATATATACCTGGTACCTGCACTATGGCAAGGTGGATTTTATCATGGGATTGCTGGATAACCTCATTTTTACTGATATCCCTGCAGGGGCTGCACACAGCAAGAACAGGTAGAGTCACATCTCTCTATATACTGAGTCTGGGATGAGTTTGGATACCTTGTAAATCTGTGCTGGGGAGAAATACCCCTACTCTGTATTAGGAATATATGTGTGTGTGAAGAGGTGAAACATAGTAACTACAAGGGTTCAAAAACTAACTATATGAGTGTCATATCAGTTTATTAACGAATAGAGAAGTAGCTGTTATTCTTATATATATATACACACTATCATTCAAACGTTTGGGGTCATTTAGCTGTTTTCATGGAATTTGTAGCTGTACCATAATTTGCCAAATGTTTTCTAATGATCACTTAGCCTTTTAAACTTAAACTTGGATCAGTGAACACAATGTGCCATTGGAACACTGGAGTGATGGGAGTGATAAAGGACCATTGGAACACTGCAGTGATGGGAGTGATAAAGGGCCTCTGTACACCTATGGAGATATTAGATTAAAAATGAGGGCAATGTTTTTGCACCTGGGGTATATATATATACACTTATTCACTTCTTCATACTAGACTTGACCTAGATCTATTCAATAGCTGTATCAGTGTATGTAATTGCATGTCTGCCTGTATATGGTCTACTATTTATACATTTGATATGCTCTTGTTTGCAAAGATGTCATATTTTCTGCATGAAATACTCTATCCTTTGGGTTAGGATAACAAATGTAAACCCTTAAGAAATATTTTCAATTCAAAAGGGCACGTTTTCTGTCTATGCCCAAATACCATTTAATGATGCACTGGGAACATGTACAGTATGTATGTATGTATGTATGTATGTGTGTGTGTGTGACACAATCATACATCACCACGGTCCTGTCTTTAAGCAACTAGAATGTGGAGGTGATTCTTATGCACACAGATGCAGGTAACAAAGTTTAACTGCGGGAGGTGATGGAGGATCTAGATGCAGATAAGCCATTCCATTTGCCACAGGGTAGCAACATCACTAAAATTATACTGTATGTTAAACGCGCCACCAACAGAACGTGACTAAAGAATAAATAAAACAACCAATACTCACACATATGAAGACAAATGTAAAAGGATACATCCATGTATATATATATATATCCATTGCAATTATTTTAATTTCTAAATTTGTATTGCAAAATGATTTGCCACATTATTATTCTTTTTTTTTTACTGAGATACAGTTTGCCACATTGTGTAATGTTTTGCAATTATATTACTCAAAAGCAAGATCCACACCCATATTTAATTAATTAATTTAACTAACAAAATATTGACATTTGCATTTAGCTATTCCCAGCCGTGGGGGGGGGGTGCCTGGAGCAGGCATTATTACAGATGTTAAAAGTTCCCATCACAGCGATATCTAGGAATCCAGAAGCTCCAGATTTGACGCCTCCAGGGCTTTTATATCCAGATGTGAAGGTGGGTTGTGCTATTGTGTGACTCCACCCACTCCATGTCACGTTCCATTCCCCTCCTGAGATTTCTCCACCCACCGGGTCCACAGAGGAGAAAGTTGGAGGACTCCAGGCCATGGATCTGTTACACCACAACTTCGCAATTTATTGAAACTAAGTAAACAATTTAGAGTACCCAATATGAATTTATGAACACATATTTGTTTCTATAACTTACAGTACTGTGAGTTTTGGGGTTGTAGAACCCTGTGATACCTTCATACCCATTCTGAGCTCCTAGAAAAGAGGGACACCAGGGAGGAAAGAAGGACTGAGGGATTTGGCGGCCAGAAACAGGGACACATAGGAGATGCAATATTTCTAGGTATGCCCTCAACTGTCATAGTCATGGTGGCGCTGTATGCTCATTTGTTTAATTTATAATGATTGTAATAATTTAATTACTAAAAAAAAATATTGCGAACCACCACATATATCAAAAGAGGCAGAGGTTCTACACCCACAACATGGAATGTTAATAAATACACTTAAATCAGCAGGCAGAGCCTAACATCATATCAAATTAAGGAATGATATTTAGGCTTTCCCTTCATTTAGTTCATTAATCATGAATATGGAGCTATGCCAACTATAGATTTATCATAGTAAAATAAACATGATTTGTAAGTAACATTTTTAAAGAAGAAATATAAAAAAAAGTGTCCAGAAGTCTTACTAAGTACATTTTAAATATATACATTTTAGTACAGTTTAATATATGGTAACAAGGATAAGTATTCAATGCTGAACACATATCAGGAAGAGCATACAAGTCATTGAAAAATAAGGCATGGGTTTAAAACAAAAAGTCTTCGGTCGAAGCTGATACCGTCATGTAAGCTTTTTTTGTACCCCCGAGGTCTCTGCTTTCAATTTTGTTCATTTGAAGAAGATTCATCTAAGGTCCTGGTCCTACACATTGTTTGTCAGCCCAATAAAAGGTCAACTGTAGCTTCGGCCACCAATGTGACTATATCCATTGTGCCTATTAGGTTTAATAGGGACAGTCCTCAAAGAGTGACATGGAGCCCTCAAAGAGTGACATGCAGTCCTCAAAAGAGTGGCATGCTGAGACATTGTGGCAAAGTGTGGAACTGTCTTTGAACGTCTGGAAGGGATGAATACAACTAAAGATGGGCCAGCAGGAATGTACTTGAGTAGGCTTAAGTCCAATGCTTGAGTCAGCCAGACATGTCAGGAGGGGATGAATGCAAGCCAGACCCAAGCCAGCTTTCACCTCACCAGCCATGTCCATCTTGCCCACATCTAGTCATGACGGATAAATCCAATAAATTAAGTGCTTGAGAAATTAGAAGCATCCTTTGTGAGTTTAAAAAAATAGTGATAACCCAAGGGAGCCATGTCTCATCTCAAAAATGTGAGATGATGTCCCACTAATATGACACCCACCCAATGGAGATCTAACATGTTTTATTTACAGAATTAGCATGGCGGCCAATATTCTGGAACTTGACAAGTCTCAGTAACTTGAAACCTGGCTGCTAAACTGCCCTGGCAAATGTCCCTTGTATTAGGACTGCCTGCAATTTTACATACTTAGCACTCCAACTGGGCAATGTGACATCACAAAGCTGCCCATGTATTCTGGGTGGATACTTGAATGATGTCACAAGCCCTAGGGCATGGAAGCATGCATTACGTTCAATGCATTATTCAAGGCCAACAGCCTTTTAAACAACAGCTATTTATAACTATTATTTATGCTGTCGTACATAAAGTAAATAAGTTTACGTTGAACACACTGATCCCATCCAGTCCAGATTTAGCATTTCAGTCTAAATTTCACACAAAATGCATTCTTTCTATCTTGAAAGAGGATAAAGAATAAACAATTTCCTATTCCACACATAGAAATGTATAGCAAAAAAGCTCTTAAAAACTTTTAAGAAAATGTATAAATCAAAAGAAAATTATGTTGGTTTTATCTACTTTTCTGAAATCATGCATCATCATTGGTCATTACATATTAAAGAGTCCGCTATGATGCTTCAACCTATGATTTTGATACATTTTACTTTTTAACAAGAATATGTTGTGTGATTATATGTAAATACCTTCTGATCTAGTGAGAAGGTTGGTGATTTTAAGCGTAATTCCAAACTAATGTCCCCTATATTATTATAGCGAATATGTCATCCAATGGTCAGTAGAATCAGTGTTATTATTATTATTTACTGTTTTATATAGCTCCATCATATTCCGTGGTGCTATACAATGCTAATCTATGTCTTAGCCGCATTCCTAGCACATGTATAGATCAACTATTTCTAATAAAGCATTCAAAATGTATATGTTTATCCTTTAGATTTTTAGAGAATATAGCCCTACCGCACATTCCATACTGTTCATTGTCGATTTGTTTTGAAGTGTGCGTTGTGTCTCTTATTCTCTGGCGCCAACAGCAAACTTTTGAAATATAAAGGAATATGTGATAATCCCTTGTCACAATATTTGCAGGGGGTGTTGTGTGACCAAACACTTTCATTTCGCTGTATATCATCCGTTGCTAGGCAAGGATGCAACTTGAATTTGAGACACTGGCCGGACGAAGGTTCTATAGGACAGTTCCCATGGAGATCCCGGAGAAATGCAGTCCCATTTGAGACGATAAAGTCTGAAGGCTGACCCCACTGCATTGTAACTGGGTCACCTTCCTCAACCCCTCAGTTCCATGGGCCTGAAATATTGGAGGATGTTAACTCCATCACAACCAAAAGGAGAACAAACACAGCAAAAACTTTCTAGTATAAAAAAAATGGGATGTGTGTCCTCTACAGAATGTCCAAAAAAACTCTCGGACAATTATATGTTGTGATTTCTGTCTCTGTCCCCTCTCCTCCTTCTCATTGTCGCTGACCACCCGTGGGGTGGGAGCCTGCTTAACAACTGGCTTCTTTCCTACATTCTAGAGGGAGGGAGGCTGGAGGGACAGGCGTTTCTGGTCCTTTGGGGATCATCCGTGAGAAAAAGACAAGGGGACCCTCTGCAGACTTAGCTTCTCCACTGGCGCCCTTGACATGCAGGGACCCAGAACGGATCAGTCAGTGGAAAGAAATGCCTATGAGGTTAGAAAGGGGAGCAGAAGCAAAAAAAAGGTCAAGGGGTTACATGTTCAGAGACACGAAAAGGTTACTCTTAGTGGAATGGCTGGAATAGTTCAGGGGAATTTTCCCCTCAGGCAACAGCAGACTTCAGTTAAATGTTTTGCTGGCCGTATTGAGCTTTCTCATGAGCCCAAACACGGATCTGTCATACGTCACAAGTCTTTTTTTAATCTCACAACACATCGGTTTAGAGAAAATAGCAGAAATCACGTTCTTTCTATAAATCTCAATAAGCAGCTACAAAACACAAAACGCCCTATATGATGTTCATGACTCTATTTATGCATTTATTTAGCCCAACATATAGCCACAACAGAAATACACTTCTACCTTAAGCACGTGACATTTCTTTTAATTGACATTAACCTTTACATAATGTATATTGGTCCCCTACTTTCTGTGTAAAACACTCTTCAGAACTATCTGGCATCTTCACACACTGATGGCTCATTAGCCTGTTTAGGAGCATGCCTGGGAACTTGAGTACCCAGAACGCTCCATCGTCTAAGTGGTGGAAAGCGTTCGGCTACCTGTGTATATGGTTGTGCTAACCCCAGGCAACCTTAAGTGAAGTGGGTAGTGAGTGGACATGATCAAATACAGCTGCACTGTAGGGGAAAGTGACCTGGAGACCCGAGAAAGCAGTGCTTCACCCTGAGACTCTGTGTCAAACCAGGAGAGTTCTCATTGGGGAGATCGTGTTGAGCTGCATCTCACACAAGCTGCATTATCTGCACCATACCTGGCAAGTTCCTAGAATTGGTTGCCCAATTCTCTCTTTGGGTTTTGGCTGCAAGCAAGAGGCTTGGCTATCCGCACGTAGGGCAAGTTAGACTTTATCGGCTCGGAAAGTGGGTTGGAAAGTAGGCAGCAGTGGGCAGATCCTGGAGACGGAAGACACTGACACCTCAAGGTCCCATGCATGACCTGTACATATAGTTCAGCAAAGTGAACACCTGGTGAAGGACATTAGGGAGCCAAATACAGTCCACTGTGAACAAAATAGGCATTAATGCTGCACAGTCCCTGTAATATGCATCCAATGTTATATTAGTAAGGTCTGAATGTCCTTGAAGTGCACATACAGTGTTAGGAGCTGGATTCAATTAAATCAATGATGTCATATAGTACAATATGAAGCTTTTTCTTGGGAATATATGGATCAAGGCGAAAAAATACTTGTTAAGAATTTCTCCAGAATGGTTCCAGTTCTCAGCTTGCTCATTTGGCCAACATTTTAAAACCAGAAGTTGTCGCCAACCTTTGTTGTTATTAATTTGGGCTAGGAGGAAAGATCACACATGCTGCGTACACATCTGGTAGATAATTGCCCACCTTTAGTGAACACATCTCAGTAATAATGTTAGTGAACCCTGGGAAAATTGCTGTTGGAATTTTTATTCTGTATAAAAAAATTTGCAAGCTCTTCAGAACAGTCTTTGCAAGTGGTATACCTTCTTTTAGTCACCTCTTGTGACCTGTGGAAAAGTATCTCTTGACTTTGAAGAAAAAAGAGAACTGATGATGTCATTCATGACGTTATAGGGTTTTAGGACCAATAAAAACTGGGTAAATGTTACATCAGACCTTTTTGATTGTTTACACACTCTCTTGATGTTAAGCTTGGTTCTAATTGCTATATTGGAATTAAAGAGCTCTCCCAATAGAGCAGCTGTTCCAAACTCCTTTTTTCATGCTAAATGTCATTGAAACACAGAGTTAAAAAAAAAATAAGATCATTTTTAATAATTATAATAATAATAATATAAGATCCCAATTTATTGAAAATAAAGTTAAATAAAAAATGTATTTTTGCTTTTTCTATACCATACCTATCAAAAATCACCTTTTATATACCTGTATACATGATTGAAAGGTTTGCAAACCATTCTTACCCCATTAGAAGTAAAAACAATTACATTATTGTCATTTCTTTTAAATGAAGAACATTTCCTGTACTGCAAAGACAAAGAGGTAGACTTGGTTATCGATTTTCCTTTACAAAATAGCATAACCTCTTATAAAAAAATGTTTTTTTATTTACTTATAGGAACTGTGATTTAAAAATAAAATATAACACCAAAAAAACCCAAAATAGTAAAAAAAAAATGAGTGATCCGATCTGAAGAACCCACAGTCCTGAAGTTTTATCTCCAAGATTTTTTTTTATATATATATAAATATATAATGGTGTCCCAGAGGGAATAAATCTATAATACCATGATTTATCTGATCGTTTCATATCATTATTATTGTATTCCTTGATTTATCATTGCAACGAACAAATCAAGGTCATGACCTTTTATTACAAAGACATTATTATTAATCTCATCCAAAAAAGTTAAGAAATCATCAATCTCTCGTTAACTCCTTCAGTGCAAATGGAAGAGGTGTGTTGGGGGGGGGTGGCTGTTAAATTGCGAATTTGTAACTCGAGGAGTTAAAAGAACAAAAAGATATGTTATTAAGGTTTAAGGTTGCAACGGAAAAATGCGCTTGGAATATCTCTGTTCTGTATGGACCTGCAAGAGGAGATAGAAAGTATTTCCACCCTGCAGCAATAAGGATAACAGCCTGAGTGACAAGCCTGGAATTAACAACGGGGCATAAGAGATTGGAGCTTGGGGAACAGGCTGGCAAATACTTCTTGTCTGTATTTTTCAGTATGCGACTGCGATTAACCCTTTTTCTTTACATTAATGTGGACTATGTTTAGTTGCTCAAGGGGTTAAATAAGCATTGGACCGTTCTCTGCGCTTTGTGGGCGTCAAAGCGAATGCTGCTTTTCCTGAGAAAACAGATTCAAGTCTCAAAAGGAATTTGAATGTAGTGCAAAAAAAAAAAAAAATCACTTAGTAGGGGCCAGCCGATAGCTTGTGTGCTGCGCAGGACTGCAGCTTTAATCTTGCTTTATGGCTGGTTAATGATCACCCCGCAAACTCGGGTGGCTCTAAGTTTTTAGGTGCCCTATGTAAAAATATTTACTATTATTTTATTTTTTATTTATTTTATTTAGAGGCGATCCATCTCAAAGGATAACTGTTAAAAAAAAAAAAAGGATAATTACACCTGAGCTACAGAACGCTGATTGTCACAGTGATATAAACTTGAACATGCTATGGCGGGCCCCTTATACTTCTGGGGGCCCTAAACGGCCGTTTGATCTGGTTATACGGTAGCAGCACCAGTGAGCACTCAGCGGCAGAATGCCTGAGGTTTTAAGTCCCTGACATTGCACTGACGCTACCTCCCTACATACTGACAGACCCGCCGCCAACTGGCTTCCCATCAGGAGTCTCTAGTTATAGCTTCATGTCCCGGCATGCTGCCTTTTAATGTGTTTAAACTAACAGCTATGTCCATTTTATAGCTATTTTATTGATGCTAATGGCAAGTTGTGTAGACTTTATGCCGTCTCCAGTTCAGATTTTTGGGACAGTCACATCAAGCCTCCTTGCGGTCCCACTTTCTAGTTCAGTCCTCCATGAGATAGTGCTATGTGAGTGCTCGTGTCAGTAGTTATTTCTATTGCCGGTTCCTGGTACTTTCACATTGTCTCCTGATGTTGTGAAATAACCTAATGTCATTCAGCACTGTTGGGTGCAGAGTGCTGGAAACGTAAAACCGGGTCAGAAAGTACTGGCAATGCACCAGGTACAGAGAGAAGGAGCGGTCTTTTCTTTTAAGGGGGGGTTTAAGCCCCCTTTCCTACCTATTAGGGTAAGGTATAGAGTTGTACCATGTTAGTCATAGAAAGAGAGAAAGTAATTTGGCAAAGATGATTCCTTTATTGGCTAACTGACGTATAATGGATTGCAAGCTTTCAGAACTATCTAGGTCTCTTCTTCGAAGTAAGCATATTACACCTATAATAAGCCTGAAGAAGAACTCTAGATGGTCTTGGAAGCTTGAAATCCATTATATATCAGCTACCCAATAAAAGTCTGACTTTACCAAATTTGCTATCTTCTCTGAAGAGATTCAGATATTCTTTGGGATTGAGGCACTGTGATTCCTCGCTATCATGTCCATCCATGTTGCTAGTAGAGGAGGGACTGACACCCGTTGAAGCAAGTCCTCTTTCTCCTGACTAGGGAGCAGAGATTGGCCACCCCCACCCACTTTTCTCCCATTTCCCACCCACTAAATACTGCCTGAGGTAGCCCCACCCCTTCACACAGCCACACCCAGGGGAGGGCTGGCAGCCTAAGGCCTGGGGGGCAAGTCAAGTGAAGTGGCCCATTGTGCCACGAATCAGCCCACCATACATGCCCATCTTTTCCTGAACACATATTCATTATAAAAATACAAATATGATTCAACATAGTAAATTTAATAGCAACAAAGAATGGTAAAAAAAAAGCAAAACCTAATGTCCCCCTGATGCTCAGCCAGTTAAATGCCCCCATGATACTGGCTGAGGATTATGGGAAGTATAGTACACAGCAGCAGGGAAAATTCTAAAGGCTAATATGAGTACCCTACCAGGATCATACCCTAAAGTGGGCTGATTGGGGACAGAGCTGACACTGAAGAGCTGAATATTAATATTTAATATGCCGGATCGGCTTGCCATATTAAAAATGAATAAAGTATTAAAGTAGCGCCGGCCGGCAGCATCAGCACCCAGCGGCCGTTTAGATTCGATTTCTAAAAATCTGATGGCCGCATAGTGATGGGAGCAGCGTGAGGGGTGAAAGGTCCGTGCGAGGGGGCGGAGCATTCACCCCTCACACTGCTCCCATCACTAGGCGGCCATCGCACACGGCCGCTGGGTGCTGATGCCGCCAGCCGGCGCTGCTTTAATCCTTTTTTTTTTTCATTTAATAGCCGATCCGGCTTGCCATATGAAATTTTAAAAAAAAGTATTAAAGTAGCGCCGCCCGGCGGCATCAGCACCCAGCGGCCGTTTAGATTAGATTTCGGGCGGCCTGGGGGGCCCAGCCCGCCCCTGGCCACACCCCTAAAAAGGGAGATCTCTGAGAAGCCTACCTTGAGAAGTTGACAGGAATAGTCATGGGATGTCTCATTAAGTGACCCCATCGATTGCTGATCTCCTAGATACTGGTGGAGAGTGATCAGAGACCTGTGATTGGGCGCAGAGTACATTTTACTTTTCTCAAAAATTGGGATTGCCGCCATAATCGCAAGATTCTTTCAAGCGTTACATCAATTGTGACCTTGTAAAATGACTTTCTTAACTTTAGGATTCTGAGTGTTATTTCTGAGATTAGGCAATGTTTATAGGGCTTGAAATTAACTCACAGGGGAGAATTCTCATGAGATTGATACACATCCACCCCACACACACACACACTGATTTCATCGGAAGTGATGCACAATCAAATACAATAACCACTTTTAACCTCACGGACAGCATTGAACCCCACTGGAGCAAACCAACTCCGACCACTCTTCACCACACTGACGCAAAGTCACACTGATTACTCTCAACCAAACTGATGCAACCACACAAACCACACTCTGAAGCACATTTTACTCACCACTCTTTACCATCCTTAACCACACATACCACTCTCAACCACACTGATGTATACTAAATGCACATACCACAATATCATTACAAATAGTACTCTCAGCCAAACAAAACCCAACAGCTTACCTCGTTAAGGTGACTGGCTCAGGCAGCTGTCCCTCGCGGTGTGAAATGCCACGGTTCTAGCGCGGGGTCACAGATCGCCCGCCACCCGGATATTTATGGGTCCCCGGTCTGGGGATCGGTGCCATGTTTGCAAGATTCTCACGCTTATGACATCAAAGTAAGGCCTTGACTTTACTGGGGTACTTTTACATTTTCTCAAATATCATCTCTTGGGTCCTCTCCCTGTGTTGTGATCAACATAATAACATTAATCCCTTATTCTGCTCTTGGATATTTGTTTCCAAGATACATATTTTTGTATCTGTTCTCTTAAACGGATAGGTCAGCTGTGTCACTCCAGCTGTTGTTGGTCGACTGAGAATTTAAAAACAGCTGGACGGCCAGAGCTCAGCATCCTGCGTCACTGCCAAGTTCCATCCATTGTTCCTAAGTATCTATAAACTGACAATGATCAAGCTGATAATGAACGCCCCGCGCTGTATAATAATACCGAGTATCTATACACTGATAATGAACGCCCCGCGCTGTATAATAATACCGAGTATCTATACAGTGATAACGAACGCCCCGTGCTGTATAATAATACCGTGTATCTATACACTGATAATGAACGCCCCGCGCTGTATAATAATACCGAGTATCTATACACCGATAATGAACGCCCCGCGCTGTATAATAATACCGAGTATCTATACACCGATAACAAACGCCCCGCGCTGTATAATAATGCCGAGTATCTATACACCGATAATGAACCCCGCGCTGTATAATAATGCCGAGTATCTATACACTGATAACGAACACCCCGTGCTGTATAATAATACCGAGTATCTATACACTGATAATGAACGCCATGCGCTGTATAATAATACCGAGTATCTATACACCGATAATGAACCCCCCGCACTGTATAATAATACCGAGTGTCTATACACTTATAATGAACACACTGCGCTGTATAATGATGCTGAGTATCTATACCAGGGGCGTCCAACATGCGGCTCGCGGGCCAAATGTGGCCCGCCGGACATTGAGGTGCGGCCCACGTGAGATCCGCAGGCAGGGCAACCCGCAGAATTGCAAGGCCCTGTTGCTTTCCTGTGAGTTGCTCGCACAGGAGTGTCTTTTGTACCGCACAGGGAAAGCAGAACCCAGCGGAGTCATGTGGATTTATGTCACATGACTCCGCTCCCTTCCTGCTTCTGCTGTTCGGCACAAGAGAAGTTGCTCGCAAGCTACACAGTGAGAAGCAGCAGCCCCTGAGTAAGTCTGTGAGTGAGAGATCTGCATTGCAGGTAAGAGGGTGGGGTTGTATACATGATTGAGGGAATGAATCTGTGAATGAATGAGTATATGATTTAGTGTATGTGTGATAGCATGGATGTGTAAGTGGGGGGCATGGCACAGGGAGTCTTTTAAGTAACCCCATACTGCTGGCAGCGTCACAAGGGGGCAGATAGCCAGGTTTCAGCATGTATTGGCTGACTTGAATGATAGGAGTGTGATTGCCAACAGCAATCACAGTGCTATCATGCCCAGGTTCCTGCATTTAATGGTTGCCTGGGCATGATAGGAGTGTGATTGCTGTTAACAATCACACTCCTATCATGCCAAATCAGCCAGTACATGCCTTGGTATGCCTGGCATGATAGGAGTGTGATTGATAACCACAATCACAGTCCTATCATGTCCAGGTTCCAGCAGTTACTGGTTGCCTGGGCATGATAGGAGTGTGATTGCTGTTAGCAATTATATATATTAATATTGTTATTGTATTTTATTGTCCAATTTTGGTGTGATAACACCACACTATTTTTAAAAGTAACACACCAAAATTGGACATAACAATATCAATCATGCCCAGACAACCAGTACATGCTGGAATTTGTGTGTGCTGTTAACAATCATATTTATATTATTGTTATTTCATTTGTTTGTACAATTTTGGTGTGTTACTTTTATTAAGTGTGTGGTTTATTTATTTATTTTATTTTTAAAGATGGGGGGGTCATTTTCGGTTTTGGTTTCGATCCAGAATTTTCATTTTGGTGCATCCCTAGAATAAATAGAATTATTAAATTTTTACGTATCCAGAGATAAAATGCCCTCCTGAACTTGTAGTCATTTCAGAGCACAAAACTTTCTAGGCCCAGAAATCAGTGAGAGGCATTGTAAAGGATTCTGTGTCATTTACTTTATTTCAATCTGCATGTTCTTATTAAAGGCCGTTTTTTCTCTCAGTGAAAAATTAATGCGGCCCCCGAACATATACATTTCTGATGAAGTGGCCCGCTGCAGGAAAAACTTGGACACCCCTGATCTATACACTGATAATGAAAATGCTGCGCTGTATAATGATGCTGAGTATCTATACACTGCCTTTAGAAGTTACCATTTATAAGCTGACATTTCCCCATTTTGAAGTAATAGCGCCTGGACTGAGGCAGATATTATTCTTCCCCAGGAATGACCTCTGATCCCCTTAAGGCTAAAAAGTAAATTACATTTCAAAAGCATTTTTTCTATGTTTATCTACCATAGTTAATGTTATTATGAAAATGTTCTCTATTCCATACATCCTCAGATTCCATAAATCTCAGGTGCCCAAATCGAGACACTTGTGTTGGATGAGGTGGCGAGAGGTGGGGAGTGGGTTGGTGGGTCTTTGGACCACTTATAACTGAGAAGCCACCTCACAGCTGGGGAGCTTCATAAAGCAACTACATTAATTAATCAAATGTTACTTTTAAGAGGTATATTACATATTTAATGCATGCAATAACTGTTTAGAGGAGAGATCACTGCTACAGAAATGTTACTAGAATAAAGGAATAGGGGTACTATATGTGTTTTGGGAGGGTGACCCCCAAAAGAAGAATTAAAAAGAATATTTTTACATATTAATTAATATTAATATAGTATGGCTGTTCATGGCTCATACTGCATATATCCATCATTCATATAATGACCCTTAAATATAAGTGCTGAGTTTATAAAATGAATTGAGATTGAAACTGGGAATTTCTTCTCCCAGCATAGCATGCAAATAAATTGCTTAACTAGGGTTAAACATAGCAGTATGTATATATAATAATAAACATGAAGTTTCCTAGAAACACAAATTTATCTCTTATTTAGCTTGACAGATACACTTGGAGAAAGGCCAAAGAAATGATTGCCGGTTGGCATTTCAATTAATGAGAAAAGTATTGCAAACCGAACTGGATGACGGAAAAGAAGATTGTTACAATGATACACATCAAAAAGTTTTAATAGATTAAAGCAGATCTGTCAATTTTGAAATCACTAATTTAGCCTAAGTAATTGTGTTTACAAATGAACGTAATGTATATAAATTAGAAACCTCCCAATGTGTACTTTGGCAGCAACCATCTTAAAGGGACAAAAGCGTCAAAAGGGTAGGATGATCATATCGGCCGTCGTGAAGGTGGCTACATCAGGAGGTGCAAAATCTGATATATGTGACCGGGCAGTAAAGTTGCAGATGTGTTTTAACATGGATAAATGCAATATTATACATTTGGGGGGGAAATCGAAGCATGCCTCTGATTATAAATTGCATGGCTACTTACTGGGGAAATCCACTATTGAGAAGGATCTGGGAATACTTGTCTATTAACAGTTCACAATCTTGGACGATTTCTGCAAAAGCAAGTGCACAGGATGAGAATGTAATATTGCCTCCTTATAACTTACATGTAAGACCACAACTTGGTCTTACATGTAAGCAGTAAGGTGCATGGTGCAGCAAAATATTGGACACCAGCACGCAAAAAGATTGGAAAGGGTTCAGAGAATGGCATCTGAACTGACTGAAGGAATGGAAGACCTCGGCTTTAAAGACAGACTTTCTAAACTGAGATTCATATAAAAAGTCTGGGACTCAGAACAGACCTCCGTTGATTTCACAGATCCCTAAGCCGATCAGGGGAGATCATAGGATCCTCTGAACTGGCCTATGATCCCCACTGGCAAAAGTAGGAGAGTAGGGTAGCTACCTGGGACAGTGGGACTGTGCTGAAAATGTGACCGTCTCACAAAAACTGAAACACCTGGGAGATGTGTGTATATAAATAAAAACTAGAACCTATGTGAAATATAATTTAATTCATCTGTCTACCAATATAATTATTTAACTGCAACATTCCCCCACTGACCCTTCCTCCTTAGAACCTAGAAGAATTATATGATTATTGTAGCTACTTTACCCTTATATATTTAGTAGTCTTGTCGATCAGTGCAAGTATGTAAATAAACGTTAAAGCAAAATAAGAGATTCGTCGTAGAATGAGGTAGCTATCACAAGGTGTCACTTTGTTACAAGAGCTTACTTGGCAAAGTATGCGGAATGGCATTTCTTGGCTCAGTGGAAAGTCCACCAATGCTTTACATGAGTAACGAGATAATGAAGTAGGTAACATATTGCCTTCTACAATGGGTTCTTTAGGTGACAGGCCGTCATTTTTGTATTTGGAATACACTTCAAGAATTCTTCTCTCATAGTAATTGCACTGTAAAGAAGTACTACTGATTAAAGGTTAATTGTCCATTTTAGGTATATCTTTAGACTTTCCCCGAAAGAGGGATAGCTGTTTATGACATCCAGGAGTTACCCCTTTACATCCAGGGTACTGTCACAATAACCAACTCATCCAGGCTGGTTACTCAATAGAAGCTCAGTGGTATCCAACAAGTTACCAGTAGCTTGTGATAAATCTTTTGAAGAACCATGCATCTACACCCCACCAGCCTGGTGATCCAGATGAATACTAAAGGTTATGTTTAAAGAATATCTCCCAAAGGAGAGTCCTGCCCTTAAAAATATCCCTAAAGTCAAGTGTTTGCCTGGTTGTAACTGGCACAGAAACCCTGCCTGGATCTCAAAGGGGTTTGGACAGTCAAGCAAACTTGTAACAAAGGGATTAACAGTTACTCTAGAAAGATAAGTAATGGCTACTGAGGAAAGAAGGGCTTAAAGGATAGATTCCTGAGATTAGACCTCGCACAGCTGTTTTTGTTGATGTCTGTCCCAACAGCATGTTGACGAAAAAAACGATGCCACATCTAGCGAAGCGCTTAGCCTACAGATACATCATAAAATCAAATAGCCTTAATTTGAGTAGGTAAAGGGTGTATTTAGTGGAGAAAAGGGATTTTTATGAGAAAAAAGAGGTACAAAGGCAGATGCAATACGGATTGAGAACCAGATTTTGCAATAGGCCACTACAGTAAAACAAGGGCCGTGAGGCTTAATGGCAAATGATTTAGATTTGTCATCAAGGACCTTGTACATGGTTTGCGCATGATATTTGCTTTTTGAAGACACTAAGGATTCTCCGGGCGAATTGGTGCATACATTTTGGTTACAGTTTGTTTTTTTCTTGTGCAAAATTGGTTTTTCACGTTTGTTTGGTCCACAATTTAAAGTTGTATTCTTCTCATTCCTCACAGTCATGAGATGAGTGTTTTGTACGTTGTCAGAGGTTTTGATGTCCGTCAAATAAGGCTAGCCTTGCCAATATAAGGAAACTAGGTGGCCACCTAGGATGGTAGGTAAGCCAGTAAGGGGCGCCGCCACGATGGTGTCTTCTATATGGGGAACGTTGTTTGTCTAGAAAACGCTAGGACCGGTCCTGCCTGAAAATGAAATATTTGAAATGTTTTTTAGGAAGATTAGTGGATTAGGAAGTGAAGAGTGGGTGGAATTTATGAAATAAAAGCAGGATTTCTTTAAAGAAAAAAGGGAATAACGATTTGATCCTCCAGGTGAATATCCTCAGTTGCTAATGGTCCACACGTCCAGACCTGTTCTTCATCTTAATAGCAAAAGGTTTTATTGTTTTATAGAACAAAACACATACTACGTACAAAATATTTTTTTATTTTGAAGATCTTCCTTTTTTGTTGAAATCGTCCATTGATTATTTTAAGTGAAACCACATAAATACCTGTATTGTGCATTGTTGCTTTTTGGTAACCACAGGAACATATTAATAAATATTTCATAAAGCCCTGCACGCCATATAAAGCAGCTCTGACATATACGCATGGTATAAAAGTGCGGACCCTTAGCCAAAAGCAGTATTAACCCTTTGTAGGCCATCAGAAAGGCTCTATTGTTGTGACTCTGTAATGATGGCAACCAAATGGTTTTAATAACAGTCCTTGAAAACTGTAATTTGCCAGCAGGTAGAGATTCTTTATTAAGTTATCTGTATTCAAGCAGGGATTTCAGCGGTAGTATAGCGGTGAGAAATGCCCCAATTGGAATGCTCATTAAATCGGAGTGGTATATGAAGGAGGCAGCTCTAGACTATCTAACCATAAGAGATTAGGGTAAATGCATGTATATCTCCAGTATATGCCATCATCTTTCCTTTAACTCAGGGAGATATTATACCATGGTTGTTCCCACACTAACAGTATCTCATTTTCTGGATTATCTCTACAGAGGTTAGGCCCCTTTACCCTCTACATACCCCTACCCCAGGCTAAACCTACCACAGTGGACAGACAAGTGTGAAAACAGTGATAGCTACTATTAAGCCACTTCTCAGTCTAAAGTTGTCTTGACCCTGGGAATTGTCCCATGTTAATCCCACTGAGCATGGTATCAGGTCATTCATCTCCCCAATGACACTTGACCTCCTGACAAAAATCTCTCCTACTTTGGGGACCTCACTCTTTGTCAAGGTTATCAGCAGAAAGTGGCCTGCGAGAAACCATAAAGAAAATGTGTTTGTTTTAATCTTCTGCTTTACCTACTACACTAGACCGTGAAGTGGGTGCCCTTAGAATCCCAATCGTCCTGCCGTTGGCACAGATAGCATGTAGCCCTACAATCTTGGCAACTTTCCTTTAACCTGTAAAAACACATCATCATTGTCATCAGATCATTGTGTTCCTACATGGTTCTGTTCCTTTAACTCATTAATCTTGCCACTATCATTAGGTCACTTTGCTCCCCTGTGGGATTGTCTCTTTAACCCATATTATGTTGCCCCGTCATAAATAGTGACGTATATATTGAACAGGTTTAAATCAACCTTCGATTTTGTACTAAGTGTTGCCTGTGCTTGTCAGGAGGCAGCGAGCAAACACTGCAAGTGTTTTTTTGGAATCTGTAACAATGGTTTCAGTGTAGCAAGTCGGAGAAGAAGCTCCAGCCTTTTTTCTTTTTAGTTCCTCCGAAAGGCACAAAAGGATGTTGTTTTGGGTCAAGGTTCAGGGAAGTCACAAGATGTTCTATTCTTCAAAATAACAAAACTGAAAGAGAATCAGGGGAAATCTGCTCTGTGGTCTGATTTGTCTGATAAGCAGAGACTGTTCTTAACCGCATGAAAACAAAATAAAATAATAATTTAAAGAAATGAAATTGGTATATATTATAAAAAAAATTAATTATCCGCCATATCTTTTGTTTATGAGACAATTACATATGACAAAGAGGCAATAACATGTGGTCACTATAATAATAAAACAATCTGTCACTTTGGTCAGGTATATGATTTTAGGAAGGTGCTACAGAAAATATCTGTTGTGTTCGGGTGTTGCCAAAACTGCCTACGCACATTTATCACACTTGCCAACTGTCTTGGATTTCTGGTGAACAGCCCCTAGGTTTAAGGCTCTGACCCAGAGCCCACTCTCTGTGTAGATCCCATAGGTTGTGCTTCATTATGTGTATAACCATGGACATACTGTGCTTCCTTGACTCAACATTATACCAAAGGAAGGCACCAGAATGAAATGTCTTATAAGGGACTGGCAAGCAAGCCATACCATGGCACAAGTTGAGCCAGATCTCAGGAGCAGCTAACGGAGCCTCAACACAAACTGAGCAGGACTCTCCTTCGGGTCATTGAAAGCATCCTTCTGGACGTGCACCAGGATCCAAAGATGGAACGGGAGGAGGCATTTTTTATAGCTCTGCATGGAGCATGTAAAAAAAAAAAAACTACTAATGCCCACATCTGGGAAGATAGTGTTTGTCCTTGAATCTAAGGGTTTTTACCCCAAGGTCAGGGTTTCTGGTGAGTAGACAAATTTGCAGGACCTTTAGCTGACCATCGTTGTGTTCTGAGTTAAAGTGGACCTGTCACCCACAAACATTCAGCTAACAGGGTCCACTGCAGGTAACGATGACACTTTCTGTAGACACCTGTGCTAACAAAGACTGTTTATTTAAATAGGTATACTTCTGTCCTGGCACCGTGCTGGGTCATTTTCCAATATGGCTGCCCAATTGACAAGGTTCTATGACTTGGTGCAGAGGATTGTGGATGAGTGCTTGCATGCGCAGCCCACGCATCAGCCATATTGGTAGTTTTGTCTCTGTACTTGATCTTCGTGATGGGTCTTTAAAGGGTTACTTTAGAAGGCTCATTTGCAAAGTTGGTATGCTCATGTTTGTATGTATGGAACATTCCTAACAGTGGGCTAAAATGATGAGTTGTAGTTGAAAGTTTACAAGGTATTTAAATATCTGCTTGTGTAAAGTGTGCCCCTAATAGTTGTGTTTAAACGTAATTATGATTATATACATTTTTGGTGTCATATTCCCATTAATTCTAAAAAAAGGATTTCTTGTGGTTATGCATGAAAGCATACTAAGTACATCAAAATGTATTCTAGAGTGAATGCCTGATTTTTGTGCTTTTAATGTCATATATAAAAAACATTTTTCTTGTTGATCTATTCTGTGATACACTCACACCCAACCTCTCACTCCTAAATAGGAAACGTTGGGAGTTATGCATTAGTTCCAAGGTGTGCTCATTCTATACAATAATTGTATTTTTAAAACGTTTGGTATCAAAGGCACAGTGCCTAACATGATTGATAGTAATGAAGACAAAAACCGATAAGAACACTACCTATAAGCTTAGAATTTGCTTCAGGAACATGATGTTCCAACACAGAACATAAGTACTGTACAATCTCGCATATGATACAAATTTCCCAGTTTTGGGACACTTGAAGAGCCTAAACCCAATAATTCTATGGAAGGAGAAAAAACCCAATATATTTTATTTATATCCCATAGCAAGTAAAGTAGTCTACTGACTTTTTGGTTGTGATATAATTGGTACATCAGGAAAAGAGTTCCCGGCCCTGTGGAGCTTAAATCCACATGGCTATTGCGGCATGAAGATGGGTGCCAAAAATCAAAGCCACCTCATCCAATACCTAGACTCTTGGAAGCTGTGAATACATGGTTGCTACCTTTGCTTTCCCACAAGTTTGGTGATGCACATGATAAAAGGTTATTTTGGACAATTGTGATTAAATGTTTTTGATACCTTTTAGCAGCTGATATAGTCGTAACAAGCTCACGTAACCCTCTCCAGGAGTGAGGAGTAAACATGACATGTAATGTTCTTCAATGTTTATAGAATTTAATAATTTGTTCTAGATATATGTTGGCCTCTTAAAAAGATAAACCTCCAAAGAATTTGTCTGCTGTGGGACTTATATAAAAATGCAAACCACTGAATGTCAGATCATAGTGGGACTTGAATTTTGTGTGCTGTTGGGTCTGGGAAAGGCAAATATTTTTTTCTGCATTGGAGACCAATCAATCATTCAGTTTCTAGAGAAAGAGTGGGGGCACCAATCAAAAACATTGGTGGGATGAGTGCACTGCAGTTTAGATTACTGAAAAAGCTGATCCCACAAGTAATTAGGATGAGTATGACTGAGTCAGAACATCTGGAATTGCTGGACTGTAATGTGCGCTTGTCAGTAACGTGAAAGATGGGTTTCCGTCTTTTAAGTCCCTTGATGACGCTCAATTATCTTTTGGTCTACATTCTGCATGCCAAATCACTACTTATGCAGCAAGAAAATTGTAAATCTATGTGTATCACAAAATTGGACAGTTTTGGAAAAAAATGTAGTGATGGACACATAAGATTGGGTGGGAGGGCTAATAACATTTCATCGTCTGGCTACTAACCATCTCCATATATCCCAAAAAAGGCAAAGACTCTCAAGTTTTTGTACATTAGTAGCCAATCACAATTATTTAGGAGTCAACCTTTTATCATTAAGTACATGCCTTTGACTATTTTTTAAAAACATTTCATTTTAGGGTGTTTAGGCACTTCACTTGTTCAAATGGGAAACGACTAATATTTCATGGAATGTCAATAAGGGACTGATCGTCTCACCAGTAATTATGTTATTCATGTTCTAATTCAAACTATGATACAATGTTTCTAACTATGGATCAGTAATAATATCTATGCCATGCCCATATTGTATTCTAGATTCTCCAGTTGACGTTTTACAAGCACTCGAACTAAGGGAAGGCATTGAAGGAGTTACAATCGCAGCTGGACTTTGTACGCAGAGGCAAGGGATCGAAGAGACAGACATTGCTTTCCGTTTGGAGAACAGAACTCATTTTAGTGCTCCAACCAAGCAGCTATTCCCAGGTGGGTTGCTCGACTTTTTGGTTGGGTTTATTTGGTTTAAGGTCAATGTGACTTCAAAAAAGAGAAGGGAAGAAATGTTATGGAGAAGAAAAGAGGGATGGTGGCACCAGTGCGAGTTGAACCATGGCTGTGACAGGAATGATGAAAGCTGGGAGAGGGGAGAGATAAAAAGAGTTGGAAGTGGAATGAAAAAGAAAGAGCAGGTAAAAATGCTTAATGTATGGGCACAAACAAAGATGTGAGGGATATGATTGAGTGCTATGGGGGTCAGATGATGGAGTAGAGTTGACTAAATATGAAAAGGGATGCTACCTTATAAATTAGGTACACATGTTTATGGTTTGAGTAATGCAAACAACAAAAAGTTCCCACAAACAGTTCTTGGTTCTTCTAACTATGGTTTTTTTTCTGGAATGCCTTTTTACTGCAGATGGACCTTTTCCACAAGACTTCTCCATCCTCACCACTCTCCGAGCCAAAAAGGGCTCTCAGTTCTTCCTCCTCTCGATTTACAATGACCAGGGTGAGCAACAGTTGGGTGTAGAAATTGGCCGCTCTCCTATTTTTGTATACGAAGATCAAGATGGCCGCCCTAGCCCTGAAAACTACCCATTCTTTAAGAAGATCAACTTGGCAGATGGCAAGTGAGTAGAACATCATCTGCGCACGATGCAAACTTTGGCTAAGCCAATAATTGTGGATTAACACGCTTTCCTTTTACGTCTAAAGTCTGTTGTCACATGTCACTAAGATATCATGAAGCAGGTAACATTAACTTTTTTTTTTGCTATTTTTTCTATTTTATCTTTCAAACAGTATGCTAGATATCAACATAATAATAGATCCTATGCGTGACATTTTATATTTTTTAAAGTCATGTTTCTTTACTGTATTTTCCCAAAGGAGTAAATCTCATTTTCTTTGCCCACTGAGAACCAATGTTTGTTGTGAGAACAGTTTTTGTTTTTTTCTGCAAGCGTTGCAAAATCTTTTAAAGTTATAAACAAATAGCAAAATACTTTTGAATGTCCCAAAGGAAGCATAACAAGATACTGTTTTGGGTTAGTAATTGTGGATGTATGTTCACTTTTTAGTATTCCCATTTGTTGCTCAGGAATGGAGGCTTGAGCGTACATTGAACAACAACTCACAACAGGCTCGTTCAGGCTAAGGATGGCTGAATATTATAACAGATGTTTGAACGCTAGCATTACACTATTTGTGATCTTTATATGTATGTTTATAGAGAAAACGTTAGAACAAGAGGGTCAGAGGCTTAGAATGATGCATTACTTAGATGGTGGCAGATAAGCAGCCAAGTAGCAGAGTTGGGTTAGAGATAGGCGTCAATACAGTAAGGCAATATAAACATGCATGTGATATATGGCTATCCTGAATATATGACACGACCAAAGACTGATTGAGGTTTGAATATTTACACCAGGAGAACGGGCTGGTGGAACAACTTATCTCGAGATTATAACAAGTTCTAACAAGTTCAGAGGCCCAGAATTGTTTTTTTAGACTGAACTCGACATGGACTTGCCCAGAAATTTAGATATCAGATATCATCCCATCTAGTCTATCCATTGGTTTCCTTCTTAGTCTTAGGGGTAGCCCTGTTTCACTTATCCACCTTATCCATCACCCTTTAAGGCTTCTACAAACTTCTGGGAAATACTTTGTGAGTTCATCAAGTACCTCTGTGATTGTCAAAGACACTGCCAACAATACATAATCCTGTCTGTCAAGGAACACAAATGAATGGGTTTGTTGGAAAGATTTCAAAGAGGTATTACATAAGAAAAGTAAAATGTGGTAATCAATGCCATAATGATATTCATCAAAGTCACAAAATGGTAAACTAATGAGCGATGTCACATTCTGTGCCTATGATGTCATGGCTGATGTTGTGTAAAATTATCCATACCTCTAGGTGGCACCGGATAGCTTTGAGTGTAGAAGGAAAAAGTGTGACAATGATTGTCGACTGTGAGAAGACTCAGAGCCATGACCTAGATCGTGGCGACAACCCCATCATCAGCACAGAAGGAGTCACCTTGTTTGGAACAAGATTGCTTGACGAAGAAGTCTTTGAGGTAGGTCAATCAAGCGCTAAAAGTTAAGACATTCTTGAGTTTGAAATTTCAAGTCTTTCATTGAACACAACGATTGTGTTGCTGTCTGCATAGACTTTACATCTGTTGAAATTCTGTCATTTGTTGTCAGCCTGTTTGTTGAAACATGAATCAGACCAGTTCTGTGTCAACTCCTCTCTTCTCCGGGAGTGCAGTTTACTTAATAAGTTGAAGCCTTCTTACAAATTTGACAGCCAACTCAGCTTAATGTGACTTTCTGTTTAAAAATATCTATATACAGTCGACTTGAAGTCTAGTTGAGTTGCCTTTGGTGAATCTACGAGTTTCTTCTCGGCAACTATAGTAGATAAAACTCACCCTTTAGTAAATAATTCCCAAGGATGTACCAAGACTCACTCTATAGTTCTGTATTTTATCATTCTTTTTTTCTCATAAGAGGCACATTGTCAAGAGACCATGACTTTCCTCAGCCTTTTAAAAATGTAGTCATGACCAACCCATTACTACACCACAGCTGTGTGCCACAGCTGTGTGTTAATTGATTAGATGACAAATACCAAATGCAGCATTGATTCAAAATAAATTGATCGATAAAAAAATATTTTAGTATTTTAAAAAAATTATAAGCTAAAAGTTGATGTCCGGTGGCTAAATCTCAATAATCTACAATGAATGCAGGGATAAGTCTAAATAAAAAGCACAACGTTAAATAAAAGGGACATTTTCATCCTAAGTGGCCGGCATGAGTTAAACATGCAAGCACATTAGGCATTTTTTCAGATAAATAATACTAACCGCAGCAATGTAAACCCATGGTATTTGTTTCCCATGAACTGTATGTTTTATTGTGGTAAAGACATTGTCCAGGCAGGCGAGGGGGGGGGGGGGGCGACTCACTTGGGATAGGCATGGGATGGGAATTACTATAGACCTCTGTCTGAACTGCAGTAAAGGCTGGGACTCGCAATAAGATAAATATCTAGATGGGAAAAATGGGCATAAGGAGAGGAAGATTGACTTTAAGAATATAGAGGACAAGAAGAAGGTTACCTATGAAAAAGGTAGACGCAATGAGAAATTGTCAACTTACTATCTTTCTATGACGGGTCCTATTGCTTTATAATGTTTCTGTCTCTAACACTGCATATCACTCAATCAATAACTTCTATTATTACATATAATCCTTCCCTATAACTTCTCCTATTACTCCGTATAGCGCCATCTATCCCCTTCTATTAAACCATATATAACTCTTCCTTAAAATCCCTTCTAGTACAGCATATAATTCCTCCTTTTACTCCACACAACCCCTTTTTATCATTCCCTCTATTACTCCATATAACCTCTTCTAAGTTCTCCTATTACTCCATATAACCCATACCTTTACCACCTCATATTGTTCCATATACATTCTACCAGCACTTAAAAGCCGTACTCTTAATTGAGCCTACCTCAAATAAAACCACAACTTGGCGGTAGGTACTCCTCTCTCCACTACTAAAGCTAAGAAAAATGTCACAAAAATAAAAAGCTATAGGTTCAAGTGACTTTTGATCAGCGGGCTTCCTTGGATCACAGGGCTTCCTTGGTACCCCAGCAGGTAGTTTTTTTAAGCCCCCTCCCCTTAACATTAAAGTTCAAGAAAAGGCACATTAAACAAAAGAAGAAGTCCCAACTCTTCTTCAAGCTTCTGTGTAAGGTGTGATGATACTGATATACAGAATGAGAGGTCCATGGCCTTTTGGCATCATTCCCCATTGTGCATGTTTGAGAGGCAATATATAAAACTCGGTGAGGTATAAGGGGGTCAAACTGTGTCCAGTTCCCCAATGCTGCCTTGACCCCATCTACAATCAATAAAGCACCTGGAGATTACTAGTACCCTACTCCAGCCCCAACTACACTCCACCGCCTAACAAAAGTATCTAAAGGTAAAGTGAATGAATGGGTCACAACCCATATGGTCCATCTCAAAGCTGCTTCCATATTAATGAATAAGGATAGTTTACTAGCTCACGCATTTGGTTATAAAGACTTTGGTTGCCAACCAGGTGAAAAACAAAAAGCACATTCCCATTTCAAAAGATTAAAATATGTTAAATATATTCATACCATCATAGAGACCGATTGTTTCTGAATGAGAAGGCATACTGGGTTTTTTACTAAAGGTCTTTGTCTAAAGCTGAAGGAGAAGCACCCCCACTGGGGACCCCATAATATGTGTTTTTCAATTTCTCATCTATTCCATCTATACTAGCTCCCTGTTCATATTTTCTTTGAATTCTATAGATTACACTGTATGGAATTCTTAATTTAGCTTTGAACATTATTGATGTTGGCAAAGACCAAAAACACATTTTGGCTGAGGGCCTAAGAACATCCAAGGGTCAGAGCTCAGACCTACAGCTGGTCATAGGGACCCTCCCTTAAAATTATTCACAGCATTCCCTGTTTAGGAACCACAAGCCGGAATTTTAGGGAGCTAGTCAAGAACTAGGGAAGCTTGCTGTCCAGGGGTTAATGGGGAGGAGGTTTAATTGCACCTGCCCCAACACATTAATAAGGTTTTGGTAGCAGTATAAACTGCTTTGTGTGTCCACTATGTAGGAGGTGAGAGTAGGTTCTCACCCTATTGAGAGTGTGCCTTGACGTGGCAGGTGAGCTTAATTATGCTTTGGCCAATTCATATAACCAAAACCTCTCATTTATATTATGTTTATATATTTGTTGCCAACTTTATTAGGGTGAGAAGCGCAGACAGTTTTTGTTTTTTGTTAAGATGCTGTTCCACACAGCTAGTATTACCTGATTGCTTGCTGTGCTCATTACATATACTGTGCGTAATCACTTATTCATATGATGTATGTCTTATAATAACCCACCCATATGCCAAAGCAGCAATAACATTAAGCCTAAGAATGATGTCACTATGAACGCTGAATGCATGACTTCATCGAAGCGCAATGTCAGATCGTGCATGGAGATTAACTTTAAAAAAACACGGAGCTTTGCCCTGCTACATGCTAGCCTTGTATGAACATTACACATGTGGAAATATTATGATTATAGTGTAACACCTTTTTTTAATCGGCCTCACATCCCTAATGGTGTTTCATCCTCGATGGTGCTTACAGGAGACCCAGGACTCTGCATAATCGAGAGTTAGGGGTTTAACTGGCAATGTCTCCACACAGTAAAACGTCAGACTAGTATAGTGTACTAGAACACTAATGTGTAGATATACAGAGGAGACAAAACAATACGCAACACAACAGTTCTTTAGTAAATACGCACACACGGCTTTGCCAGGTAGACTCCTAGGGCTTCCAGTGATAGTCCTTCTCTTCATAGCAGCCTGTGACCAGAATCCTCACCAGGACTCTAGCAGGGACTATGCTACAGGGTCAAGGGGCAGATTGTCAGGGTCACAGTCTGACTCCTTCCTCTTCTACACTGCTGTGATCACATATGACTCCCAATTGGTGTCTTTTCTACCACTATGTTATGGTTGATATCCTTGCTTGACTGCAGGTGACTCATTGAAGTATATCTTTAAATAACGGCAAGTGAAGGTTTGACTGGTATTGGAGACATTTGTTGAGCTGCTACATAGAGCCTTCACAACAGCAGGACATCTCTTCTCTACCCCTGCCTTAAAATGACGCATCTGGCAAGCTCTACCCAAAAAGCCCTTTCTAGTAACAGCGAGGAACTTTTAGGAGGGCCAGTCTTACACAGTGCTCTATGGTCTACAGCGTGTCCATGGCAACTGGTGGTATGTGAAATACCAGGGCTATAATACCAAAACAATACAAATCTTTAGGTCTCATCGACGGTTATGGTGCTGATGTCACTTTATTATGGGTAATGTAAGAACGTTCTACTTTACTGAGAAGGTGGATAAGTGGAACAGTTTTTCAACAGAGGTAGCAGAAGTGAATACACTGAGAGATGTAAACATACATGGGATAGTCACGATGGAGGCTTGAATTGCTAGCCATTGCTTGCTTTTGGCGTGCGTATCCTGCCCGCTGGTGCACACTAAAGGGTGTGCATATGCCTGGTTTCCCAGATGGCTCCTCCAGGCCTAGTTCCATGTGTAATCGTGCAGATTATGTCAGGATGCACCAAGACGAGATACGTTTCTCCATTTAGGGAAATTACCCCATTCCGTTAAACTGTTCGCTAATTATACATGGCTTTTTATAATGTTAGTACGAGACATAAGTCATCTGAGGATCATGGGAGTCATTCCTTAACACAGCCTGGCAAGGTACATATTATTTATCTCTAAAATTTTATATTGTATCAAATATCTGAACGCGATCTCTATAAAAGCAACTTGTTAACACAGAACGATGAGAACTTCTGACCATTCCGTTCTCTCCCACTTCAAATCCATCCTGCTCGCTTCTCTTCCCTCCCTGCCCCTTTTCTTCCGAAATACTTTGGTTCACCAGGGAAAAGCAAAAGTTGTTTAAGGCGCCAGAAAACTCGCACGCCTTGCTAAATTAAAGCCAGGATGCAGGGCAGGGTATGGGAGGAGAGGTTTGAAGGCAGCAACACCCCAATTAAGAAAATATAATTTAAATTAGTCCGGTATGGTATTTCTTTTTTTGTTACGTTCGTAGATTTATTTTAAATGTGTTGCTGAAATTAAAAACATATGAACCAAATAACGCCTCCTAGAACAACGATTTAAAAGGAACTATCCCGATCAAGCATTAGTTGCCTCTCAAAGGGACAGTATCATCGTATGGGATGTATAGACTTATGGAAGGGAACCAATTAGTCAGTTATACATTCCCCATACTGCTGGGCAGCATTGTATCTGGGCTGGTCAGCAATATGTATAAATTATATGTGTCCTGAAAAACACGGCTGATGTGGTCATCATACCCCCAACATGGTGTCCCAGTTTGGTTGGGAAATATGCTCGAGTACCTGCTTGGGTTCCATCCATCTTGAAGGAGGCACATATGGTTCCAGTCACGTGGTTCAAGTGCGTCCCTCACTTTGCAGCGCTTGAGGCTGCTGCCTGTCTCGACCCATGGGAGTTACGGCCCTCGTATTTGACTAATATTCCGGAAAATGAGGGCTGACGTTAAGTTTTTACTTATTAACACTTGGGTCTGGATTGCCAGTTCTTTGCAGTGTATGAAAACCACGCTTTTCGGCCTGGCTTCGTTAATATTTATTATTTACACATGTATGGTGGCTGTTTTCCAAGGCCTGATTTCTCATGCTTGGCAGCTCCCGAGAACCGTGGTTTTTTTTAGTGATGCAGAAAGAGGACATTGTATGTGGTTTTCTAGGACACGAGTTCAAGCAGTATGTGGGACAGACGTACGTAGTCGCAAACCGGGCCGTTCCAGAGAACTCCAGGAGTGCTAAGTCACTGCAGGTCCGAGTTCAATGAGACAAAAGCAGCTGTAGGGTAGTAAGGGTGGTTCGAATAGCTAAATTGCTTTTTTCAAAGATTATGGAAAGACAGGTTAGAGGACGGCTGGAAAGAGGGGCAGGGTGGCATTGACCCCTTTGCTGTTCTGGTATGAAGATTCTGGTCCGCTTTTGGTATTTCACTTTCAATTCCATATCTAGCCATTAAGGAAAGGGCAAGCAAAGGGGTCAGGGGTCAATTTCCCCCTTGGACTAGTTTGGGCCATTACCAGAAGTCTTACCTGCACTTTCACATACAGCCACCAGGGTGTCTAGAGTAACAAAGCCTTTAGGCAGCATTTACATCTTGACTGCATCCCTAATGTGCTCCTTTTATGAAGTTTCTCTGCTTTCCATATGTTGGCCAGTACTGGATTGTGTGATCTGGGCATTGCCTTTTTAGCCAAATATTTTGCAGCGCTATATTATTGGGCCTCTACTATGAGATTGTCCCTTGGGCTGAATGGTTCTAGTCCCCCTGTAGCCATTATGGTGCTCCTCTTTTTGATTTTTATGGAGTCCCTTTTGGTTAAGGTGCTTTGGTTAGTTCTCAGATTTTTTTCTGTTGAATGATTTTTGGGGTGACATATTGCAATTCAATTTCTCTAGGCTTCCTCCCCAAGCGGAAAGATGTCAGGCCTCCCCTGGGAATCCATTTCTGCCATTGGCTGGGTTGAAGGTGGAAGACCTGGGGTTAATCCGTGGGCCTCATTTTTTCCTATGGCTGCGTTCCAGCTTTGTCCATGGATTTATTTATGATTCTCCAGATTCCCCTTATTTATTTATCAATGCCCACGGCAAATCAGTGCTCTGTGTCAGCTGCAGCTGTGCAGTGTGGGAACATCATATTAGGAGCAGCGTGGATGAAAAGATTTCTATGGCTGTTAATTAGAGGCAGTCTCTCGTCCATAGAAGCAAATGCAGAGAACAGGAACGATCTTTACATCTTTACAGAAGTAAAAACAAGGTTTTTAAAGGTGCTGTTCCACTTACACAAAGCAGTATGCTTTGTGAAATAATCCCCATCAGATCTGTCATATTCTTTACTTTGAAGGTTTAATCCCACGGAATCAACACAGAAATCTTTAGGAAGCTTTTTCAATTTCTACGGCAACAGCCAATCAGTGCTGGCTTTTGTGTCACATGACAATTAAGTATTGCCAGACACAATTCCACATAGTCACAATATTATTTTACGGTGAGTATTTTAATATGTATTTGTCAAAATAAATAAAACACCTGAAGTAGAAGCTTCACCTTCCTCCTCTATGTTCCAACAATTCTTCAAATTAGGGACCACGCAGCTATCATATGCATTAAAGTACATATGATGGCTGGAGTACCCATTTAAATGGAAGCTCTGCGGGTTTCTGGTGATACAATGTTTCTTCACATGTGTTATAGTTGTTAATCTGTATCACAAAAGAGACAACAAATGTGCTTGTGATTCTGCCCGCCAGTTCAAGGAAACTTGTAAAGCCACTGTAATTTAATATCAAGACCAACAAATGGAGTTTATCATTTATCTATTTTTTTTTTTATACTTGTTTTATACTATATATTGGTTGCATTTTCGTAACTATATATATGTGTGGTATAATGTTCATATATATGTGCACAAATTGCAAGTGCAGGCTCATACCATGTCATATAGTATGATAGACTCAAGATTAGGGTTAACATACCCTGCTCTCTGCTTCCAGGGGGACATCCAACAGCTGATGATCGTCCCGGATCCAAAAGCCGCCTCTGAATATTGTACCAGTTACATGCCCAGCTGTGATTCTGCGCTAATCTACGCCGTGCAAGACCAGGACCCAGAATTCCCTGTAGAGGTAAGCAACCAAAGTGATACAGGCTGATCCAGGGTACCCGGTATAACCCCCCGCAGTCTTAACTGTTACAATAACAACATAAACAACACGAAATTATGTATTTCGGGGTTAAATACGATATATGCAAAGTTACAATGCCTTACCTAAATGCAATTTTTTTTATTTTATTTTTTTATTTTATTATTAATTTGTTATTGTTGATATCATTTGTTGCTTTTATATTACAGTTAAAGTCCATACTCGAATACGGATTATTTATTTTAGAATACTTTTACGTTCTGGATTTTATAAGGATTGTTAATAGAAGCATTTGGTTGCCAACATCGCTACAAAAGAATCTTTGTGATGCGCTTTTAAACAGTCAAAGAGTATCCAGTTATTTGGAAAAGTAAATAGATAGATAAAATAGAATAGATATCTTTGATAGATAGATTTATTTACAGATTAGTAACATCATTTATCCTCCAGCTCCATAGATGACAGGTTACCAAGTGAGGAAGTTTTGTTTCCCACCACCAGAACAGGCGTGAAATTGGGACTTTTCTCTTGGCAGGGATATCCTCAGAATTCCGAGTCAGCTTTCATTGAGCAGATGGAAAGTGAGGAATGTCCCAGCTGGAATAGTAACAGCTGGGTCCCAGGGCTGGGTCTGGTTCTGTGTCATTCACATGAGTATGAGTCAGAACCCCGGCATCCGGTGCCAGGAGGCAACAGGGAAATCCAGGGATGAGTGATGTGTCATCAGAGCCCTGGGGAGTAAACCCCATATCTCACAGCTCAGCAATACTGCAACACATCATACATATTCCGGGGTTCTGGGATTATTAATAGTGGCAAACAACATGTTCGGGTTATAGTTTATGGCTCTGTATGCACAAACATGCTTATACTAAGAGTAAATTAAATACATAGGTATTTTATCCATCAATATATTTATTCTCTCCATTAAGTAGTAGACAATCAACAGGTAACAAAGAATCGGATAGATACGCATGGATGCCATTGATCAAATATACAGCTGAATGATAATAATAATGTAAATATTTGTATTAAATTACGGTTGAGGTTACCGTACTTTTGATCTTGTTCTTGGGGTCCCTATAGCCAAGTATAAAGGTATACTAATAGTGAGTGCTCACCTCTTATCTATACTTACTGATACTAATAATATATATTGGGAAAAAATGTATTTGCATGTCGATTTTTCTATATTAGAACACATTGCAGCCAATTTTTTTCCTTTTTGGCTGCACACAGAACGCTCCGGTACAAAAACCACTGGTATTTTAAGATAATTTTTTGTTTTGAGTTTTTTTTAAATTGTTGGTCGTAAATAAAAGCCAATGATCGAAAGAAAGCAGAATTCTCACGGTCCTCTACAAGTAAATTAAAATATATGGATGCGAGCCAGGAAAACTCAGTGACGTTCTGCCAGTAACCATTCCTCTTTGCACCTGCTGGGTACAGTCCACAGTCCAAGAGTTTTTTTTTTCTCCCATTCTCATCTTAACACTCTCTTAAATATCAGCTGGGGATCTCAATGAGCCAAGACTGCTCCCTGAGCAAGTTCCTAACCAAAGCGTGCGCTGCCCTCCTTTCGATCTAATGGTTCTAGAACTTTTTCCAGATAAGTGAAAATTAAAATTCCAGATAGCATTATTTTCTAATCCTTCTAAGAAACATGCTTCCTGTATTGTACTAATTACAATAATTACTAATTTCTGTTATTCTTCATTTTATTCTGTAAGACATTACCTCTTTTACCTCTATTAATTATTTACTAAATACAATTCTTCCTATAACGCCTCTTATATTGTTGCATACAGTCCCTTCCTATAACGCCACCTATATAACCTCTCCCTATAACACATTCTGTTACTCCATATAACCCCTCCTTATAGTATCACCTACTAGTCTATATAACCCCCATAACTTTTATTACTCTATATAACTCCCATGTATAGCTCCACCTGTTACTCCATATACTCCATTTGTTACTTATCACTATACCTCCTTCATATAACCTCTCTTGTGGGTTCTTGTGGTTCCATCATACCTGTTTATTTTTATTGGGGATATTTCTCTTGCTCTTATCACTGTCCTCTCTTTGTTTAGTACTTTCTTATGCCTGTCTTGGCCCCCACAGAGCACCACTGAACCTGTCCCGAGAAAAAAGGACAGGAAAGGTAAGAAGTCCTCTAAAAAGAAGGACAGAAAGGGCAAAAAGAAGAAGAAGAAGAAGAAGTCTGTTGCTGAACAGATACATCCTGTGCTTGGCACTATCATGACCTTGACCCAAGGATACCCTACGTCATCCGTTACACAGACGGTCCCCGTAGTCATGGTAACTCCATGCGTGGCGCCCACATGCCAATGTGCTTGCTTATTTCCAGTTGGAAATAACCCCGGTGCTGAACGTGCTATGTACTGTGTGTGGCTGGTAACCAACATTAACAGCAATTCAGCTGGAATGCCCTCCATCCATCGGTCCATCATCTCATCCAATTACTAACAACATCAATAAAAGAATTGTACAAAATACTGTCGCCGTGGGTCTGTGAGCTCACAACTAGAAGATTAGACCACAGGCCATAAGAGATCTTACGTAGAAACTAACTGGTCAGTACTGACCGGTCGAGCTATCAGCTAAAAGTATGTGCAAATAAAAGAGGAATTCAGTAAGATTCACATTGGCCTTGCAGTTATGTCACGTAGATTTTAAAAAATCACAAAAGAGTGTCTAAGATGGCTTAGAGAAGAAAGGATGTTGTAATTAAAATATAATTTTAATTACATAATGGGGGATTCTGGCATATCATAAAAAAGTCTGGCAGGTTCCGTTTAAATATAGCCAACGGCTGGAAATGGGAGTCAGCAAGTTGCTGCACACTATAGAACCCAACCTGCTGTTGGAGGTTCAGATTGGTTGTGTGTGGAGCGATGCTGGCCAGTGGCCCTCCAGACATTTGCCCGGCGTGCCAGATGGTCAGTCTGTACTTGCTGCCGAGCACAGTATGCAACAAGCAATTTGTTGTTTGTTTGTTTTTTTTGTTATTTTTTTTTAAGATTCTTAAAAAGAATCTAGATTTAGAGCTTTAACTGTGGGATCCCCAGAGTTTGGCTACTTAAGGCAGCTGTACACATATTTTTAGGGCCCTCCATGGGCATCCAGATGCAGACACAAAGCTGAAACATCAACTCAAGGTGGCCCAAGTTTTTTTTTTTAACGAAGACATGATATAATATTCATTCAGTTTAGAAATACCACAGTTTTGACAAATGAACAAGTAAGATTAACCCCAAGTCTCTTGACCTCACTAGCATGTAGATTTCACCAAGCATTGAAAGAAGCTAAGATATTCAAGAAATATCTTTTCCATATAACACATTATGACTTAAATTCTTTTTTATGTGATAATACAAATATAATACTGTAAGTATATTAACTATTAAGCGGCATAAATGAGTTGAACTCTTAATTAGACAAGTTGAGCTTTTAATGAATTAAAGTCCTCGCTAGGATATGCGGAAATACAGAGAACAGTGCCGCTGGATCTGGTAATGAAGGGTTAAATAAGGAGAATGATGCTGAAGGACCCGTCTCATAATTTTGTAATTACTAAATAAAACCAATAACATCACTTTCTCACAACATTTGACATCACTTTTCCACATGCTCATCCTGGCACTAACCACACCGAAAAGCTTGAGAGTTGCCTTCTCATCAGCCAAAAACCATCTCATCTCATCTCATGTCATCAACCATACCATTTAGTGGCTTTTATTTGCTTTTTATTCGGGGTTGGGCCATTTCAGAATGGAGCTTGTTGAGACTTACAAAGCTCGAGTCACAGGGCACCTCATCAGAAACTGTTACTTCCATACAACTTGGCCAGATCCACATCCACTGACACAAAATCAGGCTTAAAATAATGACAAGTGGCAGCGGGACAAATTTAATTGTAATAAGAAAAATGACAGGGATATAAACTTTCTCACATGCATAGTTTAGGCAGATGCGTTTTGTTATAGGACAAGACTTTCCAGTACAGGACGCAGAGTCTTCGCCTCCCACCACAAACTGACACAGACTGGGGACCTCTGGGACATGGACATCAGAGAATGGCATGGGGGAGGCAATGAGACATGAAGTTTCATGACCATATCACATGATGAAACAGGCAATTGGGTACTTTGGGACACAGGGTGACACAGACAGGAGGAAGCTATGGGGAATGGAGTCTGCCCCTCCCACCGCAGGGTGACACAGACAGGAGGAAGCTATGGGGCACGGAGTCTGCCCCTCCCACCATACGGTGACACAGACAGGAGGGGGCTATGGGGCACGGAGTCTGTCCCTCCCACCGCAGGGTGACACAGACAGGAGGGGGCTATGGGGCACGGAGTCTGTCCCTCCCACCGCAGGGTGACAGACAGGAGGGGGCTATGGGGCAGGGAGTCTGTCCCTCCCACCGCAGGGTGACAGACAGGAGGGAGCTATGGGACACAGAGTCTGTTGAGTAACTAAGACATATCTGCCCTATAGAACATGTTCTCGACAGGGTTAGGCTAATAGAGTAGTCAGTTGTGGGACAAAGGAATTCACCATGATTTGCATGTAGTTAGATATAGTTATAGGACTTGGTCTGTCTCTAGCATTAAGCAGCAACCTTTCCAAATTTAAATACATCATTAATTAAAATTATGAGGTGCCTTCAACGCTCCCAGAAATGGCACAGCCTGTACTTTTTTTTTTCATTTGTGAAACTAACATTTGCCTTTTTTAAACTACCAAAGACAGAGACAAGTCCCAAGGCGAAGCCTACGGAGGATCCCATTTTCTCTGAATACGACTTACCAGAAGACTATTTTTATACTCAGTCTCCAGAAGAGATCCCAGTGACCACAGTGACGGTCAGCCTCAATGCCACTGACTATGAGGTAGGACCAAGCATTTCCCGAATAACTCTTCCAGTATTTAAGATATACAGCTATAAGCATCGTTATGACTCTTCGTTATACTAACAGGAGATAACAGAGGAATATGTTGTTGGAGAAGTAGAAGAAGACAACAGGGAAAGGGGAGAGGACTATGAAATCAGGGAGTATGATGAAGAAGACTACGAAGAAAGACAAGAGAGATACGGTCCAGTGGAACGGGGTGATGTGGAAACCAAAGAGAGCGAATTTGTAAGACTTAACCTCCATCCTATTCTTCTTCAAATCCATTGTGAATCCAGAAGAGAACTTTATTTTATTGAAACATGTTATTTATTTAGAGCACTAGGAGGAGGTAAAATGGGTATGAAGTAAGGGGAATTCTAATTGTGGCTATTATAGAGTAATAGGAAGAGGTTTAGGGATGGGTTATATAGAGTAATATGATGAGTTATAGGGTGAGGTTATATGGAGCAGCGGGAGATGTTTTCTGGAGTGGTTACTTAGGGTTATAGGAAGGGTTTACATGCTATAAGGATTTATAGGAATGTAAAATATAGTATTATGAGTGGTTGCAGGTTGTTCTTCATAGACACAGGTCTCATCAGGCAGAGTTTTAAGGAGCGGTTATTTTGCATACATTATAGAGAAAATATGACAAAATTAGATTACGTCTCTGTAATGAAAAATGGACTTCGTAGGCTTGGCAAGAACATTTTGGCAACAGTTTCTTTATTTGCGCCAGAGGTCAGGTTTCCAGCTTAAGTTTTATTATTAAGTCACACAGTGAGGTTATGGAGCAGACTGTTAGCCTCCACTTGTGATGAACTTCAGTTCTGTCGTCGGTCCAGCTAGGAGTGCTCCCTGTTTGGACTGGCACCAGCTAGTCGCTTTATCTGGAGAATACATTTTCACATATCTGAAGAAAGATGGCTTCTCCGGTTGCTCGATTAGTCCTAACAAACCAATCACTAACTATATATATATATATATATATATGTATGTATATATATGTATGTTTCCACTATTAGCTTACTTTTATCAAAGTAGTTTCATTCTTTTTTAATCTGGTTTTTACTTATGTCTCCTTAGAACGAAGGCCAAAGCACAAAAGGAGAGAAGGGAGAGCCAGCCATCCTAGAACCTGTGAGTATCATTGTGCATATAAAGAAACCATCTGTTCCACTGTGACTGGCCTATCTATAATCATATTTCTTCTTACTGCAGAGTACCCTGATTGAGGGACCTCGGGGAGCTCCTGGTTACGCGGTATGTAAAAGGGCTAGCGGGTTCTCTTAGGAACTCCTTAATACAAAGACCATGTCCAGTGCCACCACAAAGATACCCTAAGGAATTTAATGTAGAGTGCCTTGGTGATAACCTAACCTTGGTCACCAGCCTAAATCTTAAATATATATATATATATATATAAATTTATATATGCCATAATTTATGGATTCACTCAGAAAATGATAAAAAGGGGCATTTTTTACGCTGAGCTGAGGATTGTGGGCCAAAACCATATATTTTTTTCATTGGCACAGGAGTGTCTGAAGTATTTGGCATTTGCATCTTGGTAGGACGAAGACCAGCCATGTGACCCTGTAATAAGACACGCTTGCTAGACAACATGCATATGGGCACCATCTAGTCCTTTATAAAACACATTCACCCCAAAAAAATATTATAGAAAGCCCATAAAAGAAGCACAGATATCATTTCATAATCACATATGTGCTACCTAAGTCCTTTATATTGTAGACTCCCCTTGTGGTTATAAAACAAATCTAGATAGTGGCCACAAGTGTCTGTAGTACTAGGCTATTTGTGTGGGCTTTCCACCGCACCGAAATGTGCCAGCACCCCACTATTTTACTTGAATGCAGAATATAATTAAGAATTATGTGTATAGCTCTTTGATTATGTTTGTGGCATATCTCCATGTTTCTCTTAATAATACACCTATGAAGTAATAATTTATGTGTACGCAGCCAATATTTTGGAAGCTAGTTCCATTATTTTAAAGATCCAGAACTAATTTTCTCATTTTTTACAAACATTTTAAATAATATTTGCATGAATAAAAAAATATATATGCTCCGAGGTCCATGCCTTTTAGATTGTAAGCTCCTCTGAGCAGAGCCCTCCTTACCTCCTTTTTTCCGTAAGTCAAATTGTTATGTTATACATTACTTGTTATATCCTTTTTACCCATTGGACAGCGCTGCAGAATATGATGGTGCTACATAAAACAATAAATAATAATAATAATAATAATGTTGATTTACTTTATATGGACAGGGATTGCCTTTTAATGTGTCATAAATCTTAATGTTTATCAGTATTCTCATACACTTAGTTTTCAATTTGTATAACAGTGTTTTTATGTTTTTAGGGAGAGCCTGGACCACCCGGACCTACAGGTCCAGTTGGACCCATTGGAGATCCAGGTGAAAGGGTAAGAGATACACTTTATACCCAATGACAGATGTGGTCTGTTAATTGACATGTACCGTGCAAAGGTTACAATGTGCCTACTTGAAACAACAAGTGTAGATTCTACAAATCTTCTTATCTAGGAGTCATAGTGTCTACCAGACAAGAAAACAGCACACGCTCTGTGCCCTGTGGGCAATACAGAAAGCGATAGCGACTTCTGCATATACTGTACACACAATCATTTAAATACATATGTAACTGATACGGGACATGAGTATTTTATTGTAGGCAGGGAGATCAATGTTAATCAGTGTATTTTCTATAGTTATTTGTTTTATAATTCTGTGTCTTTCTGCTAGTTTCATTACCTGCTTACTCTTCTATGCAGGACTTCTTGCAGCAATACCTACAACGGTGTATATTTACATTAAAACAATAGATCTGTTTAATTTAGACAAAATGTTAACCGAGCATCCAACCCTCATCAGATCCATCATTTTATTCTTCCCCGAAGCTTTAAGCCCCTTGGTGCAACCCCTTAACCTTTAAGGAAGCTTGAACAACCTATCAGTGCCTGTTTTGGTGTCACGTGACAGTTAAGCACTCCCTGAAAAAAAAAATTTTTTACATGGATCAAAATGTATTTCAGTAGTACTTGGTGTATGGTTTTTAATAATCCATTTAGTTTTAAAGATTCAGAAGAAGTGGTGGAACAGCACCTTTAACCATAAGTAAACAGCACTTCCAGGCATATGGACTGTATATGTTACAATACATAGTATTTATTTACAGTCTGTTTTATTCATGTTTTTTGTTTTGTAGCTAAATGTGTGTAGTTTCTGGGAAATATTGATTGAATTTACATTTTGTAACATTCTATAATCTATACATCTCCATACATCACTCCCTCATCTCCTCCCAAATAAAATATATATGGGATGGTTGCCAGAACTTAAGCAAATATTTTTTTAGATTAGTAGTTCTTATTTATAGTTTATTAAGTTCTTATTTATAGTAAAAAAAAGTACTTGGCAGGTAGTTGATGGTCATACAGTTCAAGGCACTGGATATGACCATAAAGTTTAGCACCTGACAGGTCTAATGTAGGGCTTTTATCTTTTTTCAGCTGGAACGTAGGAATCTACTTAGTGATGTAATGAAACGTGAGACTAGCAGAATCCTTTTATCGTTCCCTCTCTGCCTCCGGCATGAAGCCACAATCTACATGTCATTGCATGAGCTGTGGACGCCTTGACATCCTTTGTGTGACTGACATATTTCTTTCTCCCACTTTTATAGGGTCCTCCAGGGCGTCCTGGACTCAATGGAGCTGATGGAATACCAGGTCCTCCTGGAAACACTCTTTTGCTGCCCGTAAGTTGGCTTTAGCGTGAATAAGGGATAGTATATACATTGTTATGTACAATGCAGCAAATCAATCTTTCGATAAATCGTGGCCGGACAAATGTATTTAGAATTGAGCCGCCAAGGAGGATAAAATAGCACAAAACCTTTGGTACCTGACTTCTTTATCCAGCTAAAGGATTAATGGTAACAGGTTAATCATAATTATGGATTTGTAGTGATGAAGCCAGCTTTTTGGCCTGAAGAAGGTGCCTTGTTTTGATAGGTATCGACTATCAGCGGCCCTGGTTAGGCTTTGGCTTAAGGCATTTGGGGATTTTCCACATCGCTCTCTCCTAAGGAGTGGTAGGAATTGTAGTTTTAATAGATATGTGTATTTGATCCATACATTTTTGTAGTTACAAAAAACCTTCATGGCACCATTTACCCTACTTAATTTTAAGTGGTTGGCGGGCCTACTCTGCGTCCTTAACTTGGGCCCTATAGGGGGTCTGCTTAGCCCCCTTACTCATGCTGATGGTCTCTTTTGGTCCAAGTGCTGACCTGGAGAGATCACAAGCATTAGGCAAGGTGGGAGCACCATTTACCCATTCATAAGCAAAATAAAGCCCCTTGGATCAGAAGAGGGGTTAAATATTCCCCCAATAGGTATCAGGCATGCTCAACAAATATGTGTATATATATATATATATATATATATATATATATATATATATTTACCATGGGAAATCTTACAATAAACAGCAATTACAGGCAATTAAAGCATTAAGTACATATTTGATCTATATAGGGAACGCTTGTTGTCATAAAATCAAACAGAAACGACCACTCAGGAGAAAAATACCAGCGTGCACAATAAATCTTTACATCATGTAGGCATTCTATGCAATAAAAATCCCAGCTGAGACTAAAGTGAAATATATACACAGAGCATTAACTATCATTAAAAAAATTGTAACCATGTGGCTGGTATGTGGCCTCATCCCCTGAAGACAACATAACTTGACATATATAGATTTACAAAGTCAAACATTTCTAGCGCTATCCATTTTTATACCTATATTTGGATTTGTTTTGAATTTTGAAGACATTTAGTACAGCATGTAATTTTCATTATTTGGGTTTAAAACGCGTATCTAGAGTTTTACAGCCTGTGCCTTCTCTCTAGAAGATACTTCTAGTGTAACCAGCGGTCTTACAGCTATACAGCTCCCAAAGAGTTATAACAATTTAACTTTTAGTAGATAAGGGCATTTGATCCATACATTTAACCAGCTGAATGTATTGCTAGGACAAAAATCAAGCATAGTCCGACCCATTAGTTTTACTTCCCATAGGGCAGTTATGTAGACATGAATGTTCCTCGGTGGTGCACCTGGAGAACATCCAGTACAATGCAGGAGAATACCCTTGAGTGATTATGGCATTTAAATGCAAACAAAAATCATCGGCCATGCCAGTATTCCCACAATCTCCCCACAAAAATGTTGCTCTAGGCAGGTGCCCAAGGCTAATGTCTGAGTGGAGCAACTTTCCCCGTTACATATATCTTTGACCGATTCCATTAACCAGGTTTTCTGAAGGTGTGTAGATGACATGTCATTATACCAGCATGTGTATATGGTTTTGACTGTGCAAGATGGACAGATGGCCACGCCTCATTTACTTTTCCTCTTTCAGAGAGCATGCTGTCTCATGTGCTTCTAGTTCATTTGCATGTAGGGGCAGAGACACAAATAACTTTGGTCTGCAGCTTTTTTTTTTTTACCATAATGTAATTCGGTCAGCCCTCTTGTTAGACCTTGGTCACTGCCAAGTTTAACGCATACTGCAAGTTTTTTTACTCTTCCCATGCCAGTATTCATAAAGGATATAAAATAATGCTTTTGGACCCGGGCAAAGCCGCTTAAGGGCATAAGTTTAAAAATAAGGTTTTTTTAGATCAGGGCTATGTTGAATTCGGGAAGAGATGATTTTAATGTTCACAGTTCTATTCCTGTGGTATGACCCATCACCATCCTACACCTGTCTGTGGTGTGACCCATCCCCATCCTATTACTGTCTGTGGTATGACCCATCACCATCCCACACTTGTTTGTGGTATGACCCTTCACCATCCCACACCTGTTTATGGTATGACCCATCACCATCCCACACCTGTTTGTGGTATGACCCATCACCATCCCATTCCTGTTTGTGGTATGACCCATCTCCATCCCATTACTGTCTGTGGTATGACCCATCTCCATTCCATTACTGTCTGTAGTATGACCCATCACCATCCCACACCTGTTTGTGGTATGACCCTTCACCATCCCACGCCTGTTTGTGGTATGACCCATCACCATCCCATTCCTGTTTGTGGTATGACCCATCTCCATCCCATTCCTGTTTGTGGTATGACCCATCTCCATCCCATTACTGTCTGTGGTATGACCCATCTCCATTCCATTACTGTCTGTAGTATGACCCATCACCATCCCATTCCTGTTTGTGGTATGACCAATCTCCATCCCATTACTGTCTGTAGTATGGCCCATCAACATCCCATTACTGTCTGTAGTATGACCCATCAACATCCCATTACTGTCTGTAGTATGACCCATCAACATCCCATTACTGTCTGTACTATTACCCATCAACATCCCATTACTGTCTGTGGTATGATGTACTCGCTCATGTGCATACCAGTGAATTGCAGTTTAGTCCGCCATGTGCAAACTCTCACTGTTTGATGTGAGTCACCTCGTTTTTAAAGCAATCCCAGGAATGGGCACATTCTTAGTGTTGCACATTGAGCATCCCAATCGTTGCTTTTCCCTCTTCAATATCACAGTGGAAATACCTGCTACCTACAGGTAAACAATTCATAATATATTTATCTCCAGCAATCCATCGTCTTAATAAGGACAGCTATTTGAACAATTTGGATGCCACCCTATGTGAGGCACTATAATAGAATAATTGTTATGAACTATTGAAGGGTTAAATATTAAATGGTTAACGAGACACAGGATCAGCTAATTTAAGTTGCCAGGTAAGCTCATTTTATATTTTCTCACCAGCACATAAAATTCATACTGCATTAATTCTCTGGTTTGCGGTTGGGGCCAGGTGAGGGCGCCATTGACCCTGAATGGAACAACAAACCTATTGCATAAAGCGGCTTATAAATATTTACCATTCCTTGATCGATTGTATAAGGGGCTTCTATGTCACATTTTTCCCCCACATCCTCCAGCACTGTAGCTAATAGAAGCCTGTGATTCTGAATGGCTGCAGACAAGCAGTTGAGTCTTTCTATGAATTACTTGCAATTTTAGATCCGCTTCTTCATTTTGTGAGTCTCACAGTTCATTTAGTGGTGGTACTGGTAATGGCTGATAAAACACGGTGTGTTTTATAACTGTAGTTAATAGGCTGGATTTAATCCTTGATGACAAGTAACTGAATAGTAATGGAAAAATAAGATAACAAGAGAGATACACTGTATCTCAGGTAATGAATCGGGTCCAGTAATATCTCTTTTTTCCATTGCAATCTACAGGAGGATTCCTTGGCCTGTTTGTGGCCCTAGGGGACTGAAGTTGGGTTTCCAGCATGTATAGATTTGCTTGTTTTTTTAAAAAAAACTAAATTTGTCATGAAATGTATCAGAAATCCGGCATCGACAGGGTTAATGCTGTAAATGACTATTGTAGCCAGTGTTCCAACTGCACGTTGTATTCGCTAATCCAAGTTTAAGTTTAAAAGGCTAATTGATTGTTGGAAAACCATTTTATTAAAATTATGTTACAGCCATAAAGTTCCTTGTTTTCCATGAAAAGTAGTGTACTTTCTAAAATTGTATTGAATCTATGGGATGCTGGGTTTCCATCAGAACATTGCGTAATTTCTAATAGTATATCTGTCTATCTTCAGTAGAGTCCCACGTACTTATCAGTGTGTTCCTGGAGATGCAGCAGAGGACTTGGTAGTTTATAGCAGAGTAACAGTATTTGTGCAATACCAGTACAGAATTGCATACATTCTATTAGTATTTGATATCTAACCATTTCTGAAATTGAAAATTAGGCAAGGATGATACCTTATTGGTTTACTGGACTGCATTTGTTTAAACACTTTTCAAGACCACTTGGGTCGCCTCTTCAGGTATCTCTGAAGGGATCAGGCAGAGTTGTATGTACCTTCTAATAGTGTATTATAGATTTGGTCACTGGATTTCTTGTAGTATTTAAGCACCGTCTAATAGGATGTCATATGTATTTGTCTCATAGTTCCAATCTGGAAGTGATTCTCCAGGACAACCAGTGTCATTTCAGGAAGCACAAGCTCAATCAATCTTGCAGCAAGCCAAGGTATGTCCTCCTTGTGATATTTAGCTTGTATCCATTATTCACTTTGCAATCCCTTAACATATGAGTTCTTAAAAAAAAAAAAAAAAGAAACAGCATATTCTCATCTGCAATGAAGGGTCTATTGAGTAAAATGTTCTATTTGTACATCCTATCATCTTGTGTTACCTGGTAGAACCTGTAGCAGATGCCACATTATCTCCAGAAATCCAACCAGGCTCATTTAGCCTTGGTTCACCATCAGATGTCCCACTCAGGGCCAGCCTTAGGTGTTCAGGCGCCCTGTGTGGACTACTTCTCTGGTGCCCCCCTCGAAAAAAAGAAAGGGAAAAAATCTTGTAACAAACAACTGATTTTCATTAGAGATTATTTATGTGCAAGTGCAAACAAGAACAATAAAATATAACTGGAAACACTGGTAACAATAATGTACCTTAAATACATTAAAATACATTAAAACATTAAAATATTGGAAAACAACAGCTAACAATGCAATCTGTGTAACAAACACATTTTTCCTTTAAATATTGAAAAAATTGGACCCTAGGCAATTATTTCCTTTGCACCCCCTCCACGCACCCTAGCATGCAATCACTCCCTCTGCTCCCACACCAAAAAAAAATATTTGCCACACTGACTGCAGATTAGGGGAAGACTGTGAGAGTCACTGCAGTCTTCCCTCCTTCTGACCCTATCATGACATTGAGAGGTCCTCTCTCTCGTACTTTTCCCCAGAATCCCTTTGTCCCCTTGTTCACTAAGCCACACCTCTCTTTTCCTTCCTCCGTGTAGTTCAGGTATAGATGCGTGTATTGCAGATATAGATCAACAGAATAACACACAAATCCAGGAAATATCATATAAACTCAGCGTTAAAGTATAGATTTAAAAAAAAAACTTAAATTACAGGCATAGATCACAGATTGCACACCCCAAAGGCCAGCCCTGGTGTCCACATAGAACTTGACCAGCACCCAGATTACACACACAAATTACAGCCCAGCCATCTTTGTCCGCAAACAGCCCAGCGTGAGCCATTTTTGTCCCCAAACAGCCACGCTTAAGGCATCTTTGTCCCCAAACAGCCCAGCATAAGACATCTTTCTCCTCAAACAGCCCTCCCTATGCCTTCTTTGTCCCATAAACACTCTGCCCTTGGTCCCCAAAGCTTAAACACCCTGCTTGTGCCATCTTTGCCTTTCCCAAAATCACTTATACATCTATTATACACTTCACTCTGTCACTCATTCACACAAATCATTTACACATATTTATTAGTGCATTCTCACAATTCATTTTCACAATTCATCCACATATTAATTCATTAATTCATCCACACATTAATTCATTAATTCTCTCACTCATTCACACAATTATTTATAATCTCACTCATTTACACAATTTATCCACATAATTTATTTATTCTCTCACGCATTCACACAATTCATCCACACACCAATTCATTCATTCTCTCACTCATTCACACAATTTATCCACACATTAATTAATTCATTCAAAAAATAATTAATCACTTACCCTGGTGAAGTCCTGTGGTGGGAGCACGAGGCCTCAGTCTTCACCGGTGAGTGTCGGGATATGACGTCATATTCCGGCGCTCATCATGAAGCGCCACACTGCGACCAAGGCCTTACACTCCCACCACCACAGCCATGCCCCTCTCTCTTCTCCTCTCCCTGCCACCTGGGTGCTGTGTACCCGCCTCGTCACGGCCCTGGCCTTGGTGATGGCACAGCTCGCACACCCCAAAGGCTGGCCCTGGTGCCACTAAAGTGAAATGGAAAACCCCAATCTCCTACAGGTTCCTTATAGTAGGATACCCCTATACTACAGCTCCCTTCTGTCTGTTTTACTCATAAATAGGTGGATACACATCATATCTCCTCTTTCTCCATCATATGTCACTAATTTGTTTTCTTTACTGATTTTTAGATGTCCATGAAAGGTCCACCTGGACCTCTTGGGATGACAGGACGATCTGGGCCACTTGTAAGTATATTTTCATTAATTCAAAATAACCAATAGTTCAATCTCACCTGTTTTAACAGATGAACATTCTAATGCAATCATTGTTTTCATGAGGGGCATCATTTTGTTAGAAGCGATGTTATGATGGTAATTCCAGCACAAGTACTAGCACTATATCTGTGAGGGGTCCTTATCCCTCATCCTGCCCTCTCTCCTTGATTAAATAGCAGATTAAGCAGGTGCTTATTGGCCCCATTAGTCTAAGGAGCACTAAGAGGATGTGGGAGAAGTAAGGCAGGTTCCTCGCTATTATTTATCCTAATTATCCATTATCTAGTGACTCTTGGCAGTTATGCATATTTTGCTAGAGGCAGTGTAGGTGACATGGAGATCCAAAGAGTAACATATGAACCTTTTGGTGGAAATGTTTTCAATGTATTTCTTTTTTAGATTTATGTGTGTAGCTAAGTCTACACGTAAAAGGCAGTTGCTTGAAATGGTCTGTCCATATCATTTGCCCCAGTGGTACAGGCCATACGTATATTTCTAGTCTCCCTACAATGTTTTCCTCCATTTTTAAATGGTCTTAATTTGACGCACCTATAGTAATTGTGACCTGGATCACTTGAACTGTAAACTTTACCCTTTAAATAATTCTCATAATGCAAAAGAAAAAAAATCAAATATTTATTCCACACTGAATGTGTGACAGGGACAAAAGTAACAATATGAATGTGATTGAGGGTGTTGTTTCATTGGCCTATCTCTTTGTGTAATTTGTTTATTTTTCAGGGTCCTCCTGGGTCCCAAGGCGCAAAGGGTGATTATGGGGACCCTGGACCTCCGGTAAGACTCCTCTATATTCCTAATCATATTCTTAGTTTACGAAAAAAAACAAAGCCGGATCAACCGACACACATAAAACATAATATGTTGATATGACCATAATGTGAAATGCAGAGAACCCTAAGATAAATATGATTTTCCTAAGAGTCATTTCATGTCCATAGAGATCGTCCCTTTGGAATCTTGGAATGGTGTAGCTTCATCCATTATCATCAGGTCTTTGCATTTATGATTAACCAAAAGATAATGCTGAATTCTGGCGAAAATAAAACATGGAAGATATGTGGTTTTTGGGGAATGTTTCTAAACTGCGGTTGAGAGCAGAAAGAAGACTGGAGGGGCTGCTCTCAATCTACGATAGTCTGTTCAGTTTTAATATATACTAGAAACATTCAAACAGTGTTATGTACATGTTATTCTGGTATCTAAGTACATTTGCAGAAAGAGAAAATGTTTTATAAACCCATGTCATTGGTTGGTCCTAACCTCATGCTCTCAACCTACTTATAATCCCTCTTTGGTCCTTCTGTACACATACAGACGTAAGAGTAAGGGAGATTTATTTTCACGTGTTTGACATTCATTTCAGGGTCCACGTGGTTTCCAAGGTATTGTAGGACCTTCTGGCAAGCTGGGTAAAAGAGTAAGTTATAGTACTCATCTTGCTACTCTTTTTATGTGTATTCCTTTGTGGCCCTTTCCTTTGATGCTCCTCTCCGTTTCTGATAGCCCTCTCAGGCTGCAGTTATTTGCTGGTGTCTCGATTCGCCATTGGGAGGCTTGATATCATAATAGGCATATAGGCGAGTTGATTAGTTGGTAGCCTTGAAATTTTTTCTTTCAAGTTATGTTTTCCTTTCATTTACTCGTAATTCTCTCCTTATTCCGTACCATAGGGGCGAGCTGGAGCAGATGGCGCACGAGGTGTTCCTGGGGAAACAGGAGTCAAGGTACGTCTCAACTTGAGTAGAATTCTTTGAAGAATGTTTCATTACATTGGAGCATTAATTACATGATAATTATCTGTGTATTAAGGACAACGTCCGCTCACGTAATCTGGCGTCCTGACTTCCTGTGCGGTGAAAGAACTGGATCACCAGTGTATACGCTGCCCCATTGTAGACATGGATCCGTTTGATTCTTATGTGTAGTGTTTTATGCATAGACCAAAAATTTACATTTACTAGAATACTGGGTTCATGCATGACCATGTGATTTTTTTTTCTTCTTTTTATGCACCGCCACCAAAAAATAATAGCAGGATTTTTTTTTTATTGACCCATAGGGCGACCGTGGATTCGATGGTTTGCCCGGACTTCCCGGAGAGAATGGACACAAGGTAAGAAACAGGAATAAGGGGAAATTTGACTGATGATTGACTGTTGAGAATTTAGGCAAACCCAAAAATAAAATCCTAACTATCACCAAAACTTGAGAGAGCATAAAATATTGTGTCATCATGCAAGAGCTTTTAAGGCAAGGTTCTTTATAAACATGCATTAATGGAGCATTCCTCAATGCATTATACTGTAAACAAGCATAGCATTTGTGGAACATTCTTTAAGAGGAGTGTTCTGTAAGCAACTACATTATGAACCTTGGAAGGCTGTTTTTTGGAAAGTTTTCAGCGTATTATACTATACTTTGGGCACTGGTTCAATCTGCTATTATGTTGTAGCTTGTTGTTAAACTTGCATTGTGTTTGTCTTCCTCTCTTTCTTGGCAGGGAGATATTGGCAGTCAAGGCCCACCAGGTCCACCTGGAATGAATGGAGAAAAGGTAACATCCATGGCCACTTCTGCTTTTTGAAATTATTTATTTCACGAGGGATCTGTGGCATTGATCATTAATTGGGGTGATCAGGCAAGTCTCAATACACTTGGTAAAGGAAGCCAATTCAAAACTATTGGGCACCCACTTTTATAACACTGTGTTTGCTCATTTATCATTAAATAGATACGACATAGTCTAACAGGATGTTTCCAGGGCTTGGAAGGGCTTCCTTTAATTTAGCTTTTACTACGATCACTCCATTTCTAGAGTCTAAATTTGAAGCTCTTGATATAAAACTTCCAAATTTGTATATCTTGCTGCGTAAGGGGGGATTAAGTGCGACCTTTAAAATGTAATAATAAAATTATACTTATCTCATAACTTCAGGTTTAGTTATTTGTCAAAAATATCTCAAAATCTACATGAGACTGGAGTTATTTGTAAAAAAAACAAAAAAAAATAAAAAAAAAAATCTATTTACCCGAAGCTTGCATTTCTCCCGTAAAGAATTGTAGATGTAGGTAAACAATACGTTTAGTTTAGTTATAGTGTAATCAATTACAAAGTGAATGAAATGTATAAAAAAAAAAAAAAAAAACAGTACAAAAATCATTTTAAAAATAAGAGTTATAGGAGAAAAAAACTTTTTTTCTTATAATAATAAGTTATAATAATAATAATAATTATTATAATTATAATAAAATAAATAAATATAATAATTATATTATATATTATATATTATATATAATAAATATAATAATTATTATTATTATTATAATAGGAGCTAGTTACATATGATGAAATACAATCCAGAACTGTAATAAGTAATTTCAGCGTTCCTCTTTCTTTTGTTTCAGGGATCCGGCGGGCAGCCTGGTCCAGCAGGTTCTCCTGGAGAAGCAGTAAGTTTATTGTGTTGTTTCATGGATGTTCCATCGAAATTTGAATTCTACCAAAAATACATTTTGTGTGAAGCAGCACGCGTTTACCCACTCCACCAAACTGCCTTGTCTTGAGTGAGAATGACATCTAGCTTAAACCTTAACATCCAGGGAGTGTTTTCAAATTAGTGTCAATGACCCCCAAGAAGAAGGACTGGTATTGGGGGTCTGATCCACGTGATGAAAATGGCTTCCATTGAGTTGGACTGACAGTCTTAGAGTGGAGCTAGAATTCAGTGAGGGGAATTGAATTGTAGCATTCAGTAAGTGACATTCGGTTAACGTGGTCAGCTCACAGAAATTGCATTAAATGAGTGGGAACTGCATCCAACAGGAGTAACTTATCCTATCCTTTTGGATCAGCGATAACGTGAAGACAACATACAATGTGAATGGCACATATAGGAAGTAGTGTTGGGAAATGAAGGTTATTTCATGGAGGGGCACTTCTGTTGCCAGTTTGGTGAATGAATTATTGGAATGTTTAGTGTCTGGTAAGCGTGGATAGGTACTTTTCTTATAATAGAGAGAGAACATATCTAAATAGATGAGACTGTTTTCTAATGAGTGATTTCTCTTGTGCACATATAACCAGAACGGTGTTTTTCTGTTTTGCAGGGGTCTCGGGGTTTAGTTGGTCCTCGCGGTTCACCCGGGCCTCCTGGTCAACCAGGTGTGAGTGGGATCGACGGTATTCAGGGGCCTAAAGGAAATCAGGTAAACAGAACACACCTTTCGTTACCAAATAAACAGACATCTTGAGAGAAACCTCACTTTCTTATCCTAAAACAAAAACAAGTAGACACTGGAAGGCAGGAGCAGGTGGGCCACCATGCTGCTATTTCTTAAAGCAGGTAATCACAATCAATAGTGTGCACCTTCTCCAGTGGCCAGGTGTTTGTTTCAGGAGCCCCTAGGCACAAAGGCCTATGGCTGACCCACATTTAAATGCATTTCAGGTTGGGCGTACAAGGAAATTCTGTGGCCCCCATGAAAAAAGTATGCATGAAATGACTGAAAATTGGTAGAATCACAGTGTATAGGACATATTGAAGAGTGATCCCGTAGTTCTCCTTAAAAAGTTTGTCTTCTATGCACGTCTAGTCTGCGATATGGACAATCTTTTTTTGTCTGTTCTCATTGGTCTTCTACAAAAGAGCATTAATTTCTCCCCCGTATAGGATATGATGCTGTTTACTTCTCCATCTATAGTCATTGTGATCTAACCACAAGCACAGCTTGTTGGAAACACAATGTATCACAGTACAACAACAAACAGGAGCCCTCAGTTGCTTTTTATGGGACTGGCCATGAGACCATGAGAAGGACTATGTTGGCCTTTTGCACCAATTAGAGGAAAGGCGATGATGATATTCTGAGGTCACTGAATTCTTAGTAAATTCACTCTGAAGGCTGATAATGCAACACAAGAGTAGGAGTAAACACGTTACACCAAATGGCAATTAAATTTTAATTACCCTGATTGATTGCCAGGTTGATGACACTATATATATTTTTTTCCATCAGGGTATTCAAGGAGAAGCTGGACCAAATGGACAACAAGGAAATCCAGGACCTCAGGTAAGGAACTTAAAGTCACATATTGTACGATGATAGGGAGCGTCTCATAGAACAACAATTTATTTCTACCTTTCCAGAATGCTATTTGCTTGATTGCAACCCAGTGACTGAATTATTTCTTCTTTTGCACTTTAAACTGCAGCCTTTTCAACCTGTATATATATTTATGCCTGTGAACTCCCCAGGACAGGCTACCAAGATCTCTCCCTCTCCTGTGTCTTCTAGATGGAAATGAGAAAGGGCAGAAAATAACTTTTACTAAAAGGTTCAATGGGGTGTGAAGAGTATTAGAAGGACTTAAGTGTATAATTTTACATGTACATTTTAAACGGCTGAAGAAGGAGTTACCTAAACATATTTATTACCGCCTGTTACCTGTATGACCTCTTAGATTACTATGGCGAACGCTGCACTTCTGTCTTTTGACTATTTGTTATTCCGAATAATAATTATGTGTAAAGATTTGTAAATGCTTCCTATTGATCTGTTGATAAAGCATATTTTTGTCTCTGGTTCTAGGGTCTACCAGGACCCCAGGGTCACATCGGCATGCCAGGGGAGAAGGTAAGTGATTTGTCGAGAAGAACAGATAATTTCTCTTAACAATGTAGTAGATCTCATGTTTAGGGCCATTTGGATAATTATTGCTTCCCAATATGTCATCTACCAAGGCTATTTCTATTAGAAAGGATAAGTATGGGATCTATCCAGTTACCTGGATCTATCCAGATCCCAAAGACCAAAATACCACCCAATGCTAGTAATCACTATGTTAACTCCTTCAAGAGAAGGCTAGTTGCCCTGTTATAGGGTGACATTCACATTATTTGAGATAGACAAAAAAATACCCAATTTGCTTGTTTAAGAACATAGAACCTTATGTTGGTCATCTTTTTTTTTCAGGGTCCAGCAGGGAAGCAGGGAATTCCAGGTCTTGCCGGCTCAGATGGACCTCCTGTAAGTACACATTTTGTCATTTCATCTCAAAATCCAATATGAATTATTTATTACTGTACTTATGGGTGGTGTGTAATTATACGTCATTAACAGAAAAATGTATTTAATGATACTAATGATTTGATCGACATTATACTTGTAGCATGGTAACATAGTAACATAGTCATTTATGTTAAAAAAAGGTCTAAGTCCATCAAGTTCAACTCTTCTACCTATCCTTCCTGATTTTGATACAAATGAAGACAAAAAAACCCAATTAAGCTATTCTTCAGGTTTTGCCCAAAAAAATCCTTTATGACTCCAAGAGGCAATCATATTTCTCTTCACGCCATAAAATGTTAATATTTATTCATTTATAGCCCTGTATGTTCTGGAGGGTAGCATGGAGTACAACTCTAATTGTCTACCCCCATTGTCCCAGAGACCCAGGAATCAGCTGGAAAATCAATTTTTCCTTGAGTGTGGTTGGCTATGGAGCCTCTCAAAAGATTTCCTTTATTTTTATTAATCAGGTTTCTTGTAAAGATATCCACTCCACGTGACTATAATATTAACTCAGTTCTCAAACTGATTGTCATTTTTATATTTTTTTGTTTTTACTTTCAGGGTCATCCCGGGAGAGAAGGATCTCCTGGAGAAAAGGGCATACAGGTGACTACATCTATTTTTATGGTAGCCCGATAATCAGTTTGGACTATAGACTCTGGCTTGACTTGGACCTATACAGCTTTATCCAGTCGCCTTATAAAAAATGTGACTGTATTATTACCTTATTACCTTGTCTTAACCAATATTTGGGTTTTTTTAATATCATTTTGGAATGAAGTATGGATCAAGAACACTTAGCTTTTCCAAACAATTTGTTACCCCTTCATTGGGCCCAGTACCAATTATAAATTGTTACACCCAATATTTCACAGAGGTGATATAACTGCCCTGGTTGACAATCTGTAAAATATTCACTAATCCTGATTGTTAGCGAAGAGCAATTATCAAGGAGAGAATGGGCATACTAGATGAGTCGAATGGTTCTTTTCTGCAATCAAATTATATTTTTTTAATCGGAATTAAAGAATACATTTTCAGGAAAAATAATACTCATGACCTACGACTTGGGCAATATGGGATCTAGAAGAAGACATTGAAGAAAGTTTTCAAACTGAATTCTCATTTTTTTTTCTTTTTTTTTTCTTTCTTGTCATTAGGGTCTTCCAGGTGCTCCTGGTCCTATTGGATACCCTGGAACCCGTGGTGTTAAGGTAAATAATGGCCAAGACGCTGGACTTAATATTTGTCATTGGATATTTTGGCCAAGTGTGTACAGCCCTGTAGAACACTTTGTATATTCGTTGACTTGAATGAAGTGTTAAATGGACACTTACGTATTTTTATTATTCCGTTTGCCGTCCAAAATACAGTTTAACAAGTAATTTAAATGCAATTTTGTCTAGAACTGGGTTATGTCTAGGTCTCTTTATTTTATCATGCTAAAAAAGGGTACAAAATAAAAATACAGCAACATGAGATTAACCCGAAAATACTCTAAAGAGAAAAAAAATATTACATTAATTGCAGAAATATATGGAAAAAACCTTCTAAATAAATAGTAGTATAACATATCTACTTTTTGAAATTATATATATTGTATCTTTTATAATATGTGTGCTGTTACCAGCTTGTGCATATATATATATATGTCTATGCAATATCTTGTTTTGCAGGGAGCTTTTGGAGTAAGGGGTCCAAAAGGAAGCAAAGGAGAGAAGGTAATTTTGAACTAATAATTAATGGGAAAACTGTTCACTTCAGGTTCTTTTTGGACATACAAAGAGATTACGGAATTTACCAAATGAATGACAGTACAATGTACACCATATACAAATGGCTTATTCTAAAGGTGCTTCTTCACTTAGGGAAGACATGAATTGAGCTATTTAGCCTATTAAGTAAATGAACCTTACCAAATCTGTCACACCCCCCCCCCAAAGGTTTAATTACATAAAACAAATATATAAAACCAAAAAAAACCAAAAAACTTTGTAGGCATATGTAAAAATGATAATCATAATGATTAATTTATCTAATTAAAACTAAAGTGGCATAACAAAAATACATCGAAATGATTCAAGCACTTCTGCATTCAGACTTTAAAGATGGACATTTAAACTTACAAACATCTTACAGCTTTTCAGATCTTTTTTTTAAACAAATACAATCAGCTTTGCAGCTACCGTCTTACATCCATGACATGAGAATTGTTCTTCTATGTGGAATAATATGTACGGGGACCATAGAAAAGGGTTTTGTGACATGATCCACCCGGGACATGCTCATACAATACTGTCATCGGCATCTAAGAGACTCGACTGAAATTACAGTGTAAAGTCTTAATGTCTTGCAGGGCGAAGATGGATTTCCTGGATTTAAAGGCGATATGGGGATCAAAGGTGACCGGGTAAGGTGGATAAACAAGGGGGCTTCTAAATAAACATGAAGGTCCACAGTGCTTTTAACCAATATTGTCCCAAGAAGTTAAAAAAAAAACAAAAAAAAAACCTTCTTGACTTCAGAAACGATCAGGTCTTCGTTGGATCAAAAGTCCTCAGTAGACCTATTTTTTTCTCTGTTTTGTGGTAGTGAAGATTATTGTAGTAATACTTCAGGTTTTGTCATCTTAATCAATATTCCTGATTATGTTATATCAGGGGGACCCTGGCCCTGTTGGAGTACGTGGTGAGGATGGACCGGAAGGACCTAAAGGACAGTCTGGTCCGTTAGGAGAAATTGGAGGATCAGGAATTTCTGGCGAGAAGGTCGGTCCCACAGCTAGTTCTTTTTATGGTGTCCACCTCTGTCTCATATCTTTATTATATGCACCTCTACACCGTGATAAATATCCTAACATATCTAACATATGCACTAATATATTGCATCTTCTTTCATTAGGGAAAATTGGGGGTACCAGGACTTCCTGGATATCCTGGTCGTCAGGGTGCCAAGGTAAGTCTGTCCCTCCCACCGCAGGGTGACACAGACAGGAGGGGGCTATGGGGCACGGAGTCTGTCCCTCCCACCGCAGGGCGACACAGACAGGAGGAAGCTATGGGGCACGGAGTCTGCCCCTCCCACCGCAGGGTGACACAGACAGGAGGGAGCTATGGGGCACGGAGTCTGCCCCTCCCACCGCAGGGCGACACAGACAGGAGGAAGCTATGGGGCACGGAGTCTGTCCCTCCCACCGCAGGGCGACACAGACAGGAGGGGGCTATGGGGCACAGAGTCTGTCCCTCCCACCACAGGGTATCACAGACAGGAGGGGGCTATGGGGCACGGAGTCTGTCCCTCCCACCGCAGGGCGACACAGACAGGAGGGAGCTATGGGGCACGGAGTCTGTCCCTCCCACCGCAGGGCGACACAGACCGGAGGGAGCTATTGGATATGGGGTTTGTCACTCCTACTGCAGGGTGACACAGACAGGAGGGGGCTATGGGACACGCAGTTTGTAGAATGCGTAACCCCCTAATAACATAATTTCTTTACTCAGGGTTCCACAGGTTTCCCTGGACCAATTGGGGCAGCTGGAGACAAAGGCAAGAGGGTAAGTTACCCCGTTACATTCCTCACTTTTTGACAATCCTATCTCTTCATTGCAGTGAGCATTTATATGGTAATATCCACCATTCAATCACATTTTTATTTCCTACCTCTATATCTTAATGTATAGAACGCTTTACTTTACAGGGACGAGCAGGACAACCCGGACAAGCAGGACAGAGAGGACCCTCGGTAAGAAAAAAAAATTGGTGCGGGGTATTATTTTATGCATTTACAAAACTATACACTGCCAGATACCTTGCCATGCATCAGTGTACTGTAGCCCAGGCTCACTAGGCTTAGGGCAAAAGCTCCTTGGGTTCAGCAGCCCCTCTGCTTCAAAAGTGGGGCAGATCGGCCTGTTGGGTGATCGATGATTTCATATCATAGCGCTGAGCAAAGAGAACGAGGCTTCCGTATGTAAGCCATGGGGGCACTGCCATGGGTCAGGCTAAGGGCACCTCTAAACCCAAAATACCCCATGATTTCCATGTTTGTACGGTAAATCAGATAGATTCCAGTGATAATATCAGTATCTCCAAGTCAGTGTTTAGTGAATTTACACGAGGTTTTGTTTACTTTTCCTAAATACTTCTAGGTATCTCTTGGGGATTGGGGTTTTTGGTCAGCGAGGCCGAAATGTTACCATGATAGCTAATAATGTATTTGTCTTCATTAGAAACTCCTTGTGTTTGTGTTTAGGGCTCAAGGGGTGAAAGAGGTCAGAGAGGTCCAACTGGAAAGCCAGGTCTCAAGGTAAGACTCCTAAGACTAAGAGAAAAAGAGAATCTACGGTCCTCTGAAACATTTTGTACATACTTTAGATGTCTGCTGGAGTTAAGGGGAAGCTACAACTAAAGTTCACTTCTACAGAGAACATTTGGGGTTGTTCACCAATATATATATATATATATATATATGTTGCAAACGTCATAGAGTCACATAAGCTTTCATCGGAGATCTCTTCATCGGATGGAATGAGGAGACTTCTGAAGACCCAAATGCTTATGTGACTACAGCATTGTATGTGATGCCCAATAAGGGTACCAAGACAACTAAATGCATTTTTCTTCATATTATCGGAAATAGTACTTTTAATGACTTCGGGAGCAGCACCTGCTGTAAGACATGGCAGGAAGTGAAATGTGTCCTTCACTATTTTGAAAAGCATCTGTTTAGTTCTTTGATTTGCTAGCAGGGTTTTATTATCATTCCTACTTACATTATACATTTCCTGTGGATGACTTGCTGAAGCAATTATTATAATTAAAAGTACTCCTGAAAACTGGAAATGAGATTTGGATTAGCTCCACTGAAAACCGGATCCTGATAGCTTGCCCGATGACCTCCGCTCAGGAGCATATTCACTAAATCAGGAGTTTCCAGGACAGCTGAACACTTCAACTTGCTGACTTTACTATAGATACTGATGGAAAACCCTTGTGAGCTTCCACTGCAAGAAAGTCCAAATGGGCCCTGTATAATGTATAGGTAATGTGTGGAGATTTCCTGAAGGTTTATCTCACTGATTTAACCACGCATTGCTTAGTCCTTCAAACGCTCACTGTGGTTGGTCCTCCATAACGCATAGTTAGTCGAAATGGTCAATGCTCCAGTAAGTTCCTGCATCCCAATGGTTTGCGGACATATGCTATAACCGAGGCATAACCCTTCTTAGGCTTATCAGGCTGATCCCAAATTCAGCCCCAAAATACAAGGAAGATTTCCACTGTATGATAGAACAAGAGGACAGGCTGTGTTACATTATATATATATATATATACTGTATATACAGTGCCAACAGAATCTATAGTGCTGTTAAATGGATCAGTGAAAATATGTAAAGAAGACAACTTAGAAATTAACAATGACATTAACACAAGAAACAACATACTGCCCTTGTGAGCTTACAATCTATAGGCTACTAAATGTTACCCATTTCCGGTTGAGCTAGTCTCACACTTAATCTGCCTCTCATTTCAGAACAGCTGAAAGTTTAAAGTTTACTTGTTTCTTTCTGATAGTGGCATTTGGTAATGCCTTCCAGCGACTATAGGAATATTACTATAAATTTATGGATAAGAATCCTAAGGAATTTAGGGACGTTCGGCTGAATTCAGGATCACACTGAATGACTGTTGGTTCTCTTTGCGCAGGGAGATAGCGGTAACGATGGAGTCCCCGGAACACCAGGTGAAAAGGTGAGAGTCTGCTCCTCACATCTGGACTTGGACAGTCCAGTACCAAGTATTTTAATGGTAACACGCCATAAAGGTAACATCATAACTGCTGTTTCCTCAAGACAGAAAGTGCTACTTTCCTCCATTTTCCCCTTGCTCAGCTTCTTGGTGTATTAGGCCGTAACTAATGTCATCTGCAATCATTTGTTACCCGACATATGCAGCGTGCCCTTTATCATATTCTTGTCTTTAATTTATTTGTTCCACAATACAACTGCATATCAAGAAGTACTGATTTTACACATGTACAATGACAAATAATACATACATTTAGATCCAAGACAAGATACATACATGTAGATCGGGCGGCTCTAATCAAGGCTTCGCAATGGCTTAATGAGACAGATTTTGAATCTAATGCTCCTTCTATACCAGTGAGATTAAAACAAACTATGCAAGGATTCTAACACTGCATTTCTCCTGTATCATTTCCAGGGTCCTCCAGGAAGTCAGGGACCTGCTGGCTTTCCAGGACCCAAGGGACCACCAGTAAGTATCAGATACTGTGCAAGTCCAAGGAGAAATCTGACTGCCATTTTGGGGTCAAGAAGGAATTTTTTTCCCTGGTTAGTGCAAAATTGGAATGAGCCAAACTGGGGGTTTTTTTGCCTTCTTTTGGATCAACAGCAACAAATTAACAGATATAGGAAAGGCTGAACTTGATGTACGCATGTCTTTTTTCAGCCTATATAACTATGTAACTATGTAAGTCAATTGTTTGCAGGAAAAGTCCCTGATCATTTTTATACAACACAAAAAGCAGAAAAAACTAATCATGAAAAAGTAGAAACATGCTATAATCATGCCATAGCAATCACTGTAATGCGATCCACTGGGTCACTTGTCCTGTTGCCTATTGGGAGTAACTCTTCTGGAATAAAATACAAAGATATTGAGAAAAATGAAAACAGAGCGAAGTGTTATTATAAAGTAATGTAGCAACTTCTCGGCAGTTGTCATCGCATCTGTTTCTTTGTTGGTGTGTTTATTACTGTTTAATGTCATACACCTTGTGAACCTTACAATGTGATTCTGCTTCAACAATAGGGCAGCTCTGGTAAGGATGGGTTACCCGGACATGCAGGCCAGCGAGGAGAGCCGGTAAGTTTGTTTAATGGCTTGAATATCATAGACTAGGTGATAATGCCAAAGCTCCTGATTTGCAAACAGTATGCCGTCAACAAGACTCGCATTTCAACACGTGTAGCTACAATGTGTTCTAATTTAGAACATAGGACGTTCCAATACTATAATATTAAAATTGAATTTTTCATGTCTTTGAGTTCTGTCTTATTCTATTTTGTCATAACAGGGATTTCAAGGCAAAACAGGTCTCCCAGGACCTGCTGGAGTTGTGGGGCCACAGGTACGTCTTAGAAGTTTTTAAGTAAACATAACCAGACTCCAGGCTTTGCATCGATTACAGCGTTTTATGAAAAATGGTACCAATGGTGCCGTTTTCATGTGAACAGAACCTTTATTGCACTCTCCTTTGGTAGCCGGGACTGCTTTATGGAATAGGCCTTCTACGCTAAAATGTTGGAAACAATCTTGTCTAGAAAGAAGCCAGAACAGCAAGGAGAATATTAAGTCCCTCTGCCTGATATTGGTTGTTTTTGAGCTCATTGTTTTTTTCATGGTGCATTAGGGCAAATCCGGAGAAACAGGACCTATGGGAGAAAGAGGTCATCCAGGTACCCCAGGATCACCGGGAGAACAAGGATTACCAGGAGAGGCAGGACGGGAAGGGGCAAAGGTACTGTGTCAGAGCGTGACTAGGAAAACTGCTCATGGACTTTCAAGTAACTTATTGGTGTCTGATTTCATTGGTATCAAGCTATTTGCTCCTAGTTACAAAATATAATATGGGAAATCAGTAACATGGGTTCGTTCTATGTGGAGGACTAGATTCAGAAGAACAACTCTGGGGAAATGATGGCACTCGAGTTGATGTGTGATTGTTAAAAGTGGGAAAGGACAATATATGACTGATGAAGCCCCTAAGTTCATTAACTCTTACACCCGCTTTCCATCCCCACTTTAAAATCTAATGATGCCTCTTTACCATGACAGGGTGACCCTGGTCCTGGAGGGATCCCAGGAAAAAGTGGACCTCAAGGATTACGTGGATTTCCAGGTGCCAGGGGCACTGCCGGTGAAAATGTAAGTATTACTTAGTCCCCCTAATTCTCTGTGGCAGTTGGTCAATCAAAGAAAAAAATAAATGGCACAAAGAATAAAAACAAAAAAATAGGGCACAAATATAAAATGTTGACCTCCGATATGATTCCGAGTATGGTGAAAAAATGTATTTGATAAAAGAATAGCAGGTATATACTTATGTCCTGTCAGGTTACCAGGGAACTTAATTTCTTACTCAGTCGGTTCTTGCATTGGTGGTACAAAGATAAAAAATATTTTTTAAACCCTGTGGGACCATCCTCATTAAGTTGATTGGTATTGGGTGAATGTACGATGGGATAATTACACAGATAAATTGATTAGTGTAGTATTGTGCTGTATATATACCAAGACAACACAGTCCCATGCTTGAATAATGTATATCATTAACCACATTCATAACATATACAGTGTACATGATTAACTTCAAACTAAATTACATAGAAACATAGAAAGTGACGGCAGATAAGAACCAGTAGGCCCATCCAGTCTGCCCAACCTCTGAGTACTTTCCTTTAGTACCTGCCCTTATCCTATATCTAGCTTGCCCTTATGTCTATCCCATGCTTGCTTAAATGACTTTACTGTATTAACATCTACCACTTCTGCTGGGAGGCTATTCCATGCGTCCACTACCCCTTCTGTAAAGTAATATTTTCTGATGTTACCATTAAACCTTTGCCCCTCTAGTTTATGCTTGTGTCCTCCTGTTGTGGTAGTATTTCTCCTTTTACATCTCTGTTTTACTTAGGGTCCATCTGGTTTGAAAGGAGGAGAAGGCCCTCCGGGTCAGGCAGGGGCACCAGTAAGTATACCTGCATTCGTGCAAAGGGCATAATATATGGCTACCTGATAGTGTTCATCTATATAACAATTTGTCTCTCTACTACCCTTCCTTATTTAGCTTTAAATGACTGTTCCAGTCCATTCATCTAATCACTCTGTACAATATTTGTCTACAGGGTCCTGCTGGAGAACGTGGACCTTCTGGGGCAGCTGGGGGCATTGGACTTCCAGGACGTCCTGGAGGACAAGGAACTCAAGGACCTGCTGGCGAAAAGGGTAACCCAGTAAGTATCCAATGAGTAGATATATTTTACACCCAAACCAGACAAAGAGTTTGCCTTAAGCCAGAAGATGTAGGAGTCATAGGATGGGAATAAATATATTTTAACTAAGAAATTAACAACCTCCCCTGTGTTTTGTAGGGTGAGAGAGGACCCATGGGATCTGCTGGCCAAGATGGAGGACAGGGTAATATAGGACTACCAGGACCTGCTGGACCACCAGGACCCGCTGGTGATGATGGAGATAAGGTAAGATCTTTACTGTTGTTCAAAAATTCTTCATTAAGATGTTGTTATTTTGGTCACTATGCCAAACAAACACCAACCATGCAGCCCTATAGATTCCTTCGCTTGATTATCTGGTAACTGGAAAAGACGTTACGAGAATCTGGTTACTGGAAAGGTCCTGATTCCACCACTAACTCCAGTACATGTCTTTTCTAGGGTGAAATGGGAGGACCTGGACAAAAAGGAGGCAAAGGAGACAAGGGAGAATCGGTAAAATTTTCCCTATATTGTTCATTGCAAAAAAGTGTCTGAGATTGTGGTGTCTGAAAGATGCTTGAGAGTTGGTTACAAAGATGTTAAGTTAATCAGGGAAGGTAGAACCTTTAAAATATTAATAGATGTTGGCAGAAAGTTGGTGGGAGAGGCTTACTTATAAGCAGGACAATATGAGCAGTTATTGATCTAATGGGGAGATGTTATGGGCATGGAGGAATAGGAATGGAGCTCATATACATGGGGGTATTGGCAATGGAGTATCCTGTGTGTGGGTATTTTGATGTTGGGATACCCTATTTTTAGACCATTTAGCTGGGGATTGGCAAAACTGGGGGGAAAGTAATAAATACTGTAAAGCATATTGGATGGAGAAAGGGACCTTTGGGGTGTATTTACCATCCTACATTCTTTTTCAATTTTTTTTGTGTTCATAGGGACCCCCAGGACCTGTCGGTATTCAAGGTCCAATCGGCCATCCTGGTGTTCCAGTAAGTAACTTGCATAAACAAGCTGATACAGCATGACTTATATAGAACCAGCTCTATGTCCGTTCCAAGTGCTGAAATTAGAACCCTGCCAGTTCTATTCTTAAGAAAAAAGTCCCAGAAATCAAATGATATGATAATTAGTGTCCAGGTGCCGCATGTATACTGTCATAATCGGGCAGTGATGGAGAATAGTAGGAGATGTCTATTCCCCGAAAGGCTAGCATGCCAATAACCCAACACCATCAATCCTTAGCAGCTTCCGGCGCCATTCAGAGAGCAGCGGAAGAGGTTTTTATGAATACCCAGGGATGTCTCTAGTCCCTAGTAAAGGGATCACTAGCTATAGGGGTAACACAACATTCGCACATCCTCCACCAAAACTAATAAAAATTTGGAGATACCCTTTTTATGTTGTCAGTGGATGACAATTAGGTGTCGTAACAAGTTTTAGCACTATCCAATAATCTTAGGTGCTTAAAGGCTGGCGTCCACAATTATTCTTCTTCTGGTGGGATGTATTAAAAATCTCGAATGTGGCCACACAAGCATGAAATTACCTTTAATGTGTACTTCTTTACGGAATTCCTGTTTGACGCCATCTGTATTTTTCTTAGGGCCAAGATGGAGAGCCAGGAAGGAGAGGTCAACAAGGAATGCAGGGTCCAAAAGGTGACGAGGGTCATCGTGGTTCCACTGGTGTGGCAGGCCCAAGAGGACTTCAGGTGAGTGACACAAGCAGAATGGGATTCCATGCCACATAGCTTTCCATGGAGAAGGGAGTCGAGCTAACATAACCAAAATAATTCTGAGTTTTAGGCCACTCACCTATTTATTGTTGTGTCTTCAGTCAAAGATGATGTGTTTTATTGGGCCGACATATATAAAATGATGTAGAGTCACATAAACTTTAGGGACCTCAGAGGTCTTTCCTTCAGAAGAAGGTACCACATGAAAGTACTTCAAAGAATCTCAAAGAAAAATAAATAAGTGTATTGAAATTATTATCTCACAACAATGTCCTAGTATATTTTTGATACTACAAGAAACACACTTTGACTATAAATATAATCAAGGAACGCAAAATAAAGGATTATTGATGGTGAACAGGTCGAATGCACCTGCCACTATTGGTTGGGTTTTGAATACTTCATACTTCTACAGAGGACTCTGAAAGCTGTCTTCTGAAAAATATATTAAAGCAGTTTAACTATATCAGTGGGCTAACCAGAGCTCTCCATCTTCTGGGAAAGAGAGCTAGCTAGGAATGGAGTTGGGGTTACCACCCGTGGTCATAGAAAGTCTTAGGTGAGCAGTAGCCAGACACCACTCCCTTTCCCATAAAAAGAAGAAAGTGGCCGGAGCAGCGATTCAAACCTGGAGGTATGGTGATATGTATCAAAGTCAAACGGAATCTCCCAGACTTAGAATGTGACACTGTGGCTAAAGTTCTTAAAAGATTTCAGTATGTGTCTTTTCTTACAGGGTATGCCTGGACCCACAGGGGAAAAAGGAGAGAGTGGGCATGTTGGACCAATGGTAAGTTTTTGTTTAACCTAAACATATATATATTTATCATTTCAATGAATGTGGTTTAGGTCTCAGTTATTACACACATTCTAACTATTACATCCATGCTGTTCTAACCATTCAATCCTGTTTGTTTGACTCATTAGGGGTTATGTGTAAAAAAAACAATTATGGTGTAAATTTAGAAAAGTTGTTGTGTTAACCAAGCAAGCAACCGATGATCCACTCAACAGGAACTTTCCATTTGTTTCTATGGTGAAAAAATAAGTTTATAGTCTAATATTTTGTTAATGAGGACTTAGGCATGTAGTATGTATCTTAACTTTTAGCTTCCTTAAATAATGAATTGGGGTGGACAGTCTAGTCCACAAAATTATTTTTAATGGACACCAGTGATTTTTACTAGGATGGATCTGCTGCTGAGCATGGACAGGAAGCATACCTAAGAACACTTCCTGGTTCAGTAGAGGCAGCCGCGGGGAGAAGTAAAATGAGACAGAAATGTGATTAAATGCATCAGGATCTATATAAAATCGTCTCTAATAAGAATGTTACGTAATAGGGCTGGAGTGATACTTTCAGAAAAAGTTTTTAGTTAGCTAGTCAGAAAAACTTTATTCACATAGTTTCCTTGTTCCATTGCAGGGTCCACCTGGCACTGGAGGTCCAAGAGGTCCCATGGGCCCCAACGGTGGAGATGTAAGTACATTACAGTCCCTTGCAGAACATATAAAATAAGCACACATTTGGGCTGACTCTCCACATTTTTGGTATTTCAGGGACCACCAGGCATGCCAGGAGGTTTGGGCCAACCAGGTTCTGTTGGAGAGAAGGTGAGAATGGTCAACAAATAAAGAAACTTGAACCTCTAAGTATGGAATTATGGAGACACGTTTTCATATGTTTATATAAATTAACATTCCATATTTTATTTTAATAGGGAGAGCCAGGTGAGGCTGGAGATCCAGGACAGGCAGGAGAAGCAGGACCTCCTGTAAGTATCAAAAATAAATAAGGAACGGACAGCAGGGAAAAGGAAGGAAAAAGAAGGAAGGAAAAAGAAAAAAAAAAAGTGTCAATGGGGATTATATAGGGGAAGGCATACAATAGTTGTGAGAAAACAAAATAACAGAAGAAGAGAGGAAAAAAGTAAGGAAGTGGAAAACCGTGAAAAGTAAAGATCAAACCGATGTGAACACAAGGAGTTGGAGATGTGAACCACTTTATCACACTTTATTTTCCTACAGGGAGGTAAAGGCGATGTTGGTGAAAAAGGGGAATCAGGGCCTTCTGGTGCTGCTGGGATACCTGGAAAGAAAGGACGTCCTGGAGAAGATGGTCCAAAAGGAAACTTGGTAAAAATAGGCTCTGCAAATATCAACCCATTTCCATTTAGAGCTGATTCATATGTAGTCATCCAGTCCCATTCATTGCCATTTTCCCTTGGCATTAGAATCTAAGTGCAATTAAGACTTTATTTTCATATTAGGGTCCAATTGGTTTCCCTGGAGATCATGGTCCAAGAGGAGAACCTGGAATACCGGTAAGCATTCTGACGCCACAGTGAAAAGTTTTGGCCAGCGTATCGATAATGTTGTGTATGCCTATGATGATAATTCCTTTGTTAATTTAGGGTTTGGATGGAGCGCCTGGAGAAAAGGGTGATGCTGGAGACAGTGGAAACCCTGTGAGTATAAAAAAGGACTTCTTAAGATACTCTATGAACTACCCAGTAGTTCTATTTACGTGTTGAAATGCAATCTCACTCATTAGCCCAGGTTACTTTCTTTTGTCCCTGACAATGTGGATTGCTATCACATTAATCACAGAAAAATGCCAAGCTATTCTAAAATTAACACAACAGAAACTGATTTCCTCAATCTAGGGTCATACATTCTGGTCAATAACTGTAAGGGTGCTATTTCCCTGCTTAGAACCCTTAATCCAACTTTATGAATCAATACCGAGTAACTTAATTTAGGAAGTCTTATTCATTGCATTATAGTCATGATTTGTGAGGATTTAGGATACTAGCATCATGATTTGGGAGGAAGTCTTGCTTAAAATCTCTTCATTCCAGGGACCACCTGGACAATCAGGAGAACCTGGACCCAATGGTGCACCAGGAAGGAGGGTTGGTAAAACTTGTTGTGTGTACATATGTGTGTGAATATGCACATTATTGCTTATCTGATAACCATGTTACCTCATTCATTATCCCAGGGGCCTTTGGGACTTGCTGGCAAAGAAGGAAGGCAGGGGGAGAAAGGAGCTAAGGTACTAAGGATTACTGACTCAACAAAATTCATCAGACATAGTAGTTGGGAATTAGGTCTAGTAGCATCATTTATGGAAGGTGTCAACAATATTATCTAATCTGTTTTGTTTTACAGGGAGAACCTGGCACTGAGGGACTTCCTGGAAAGACAGGGCCAGTAGGACCACAGGGATCACCGGGAAAAGCTGGATCGCAGGGTCTGAGGGGTATCCCAGGACCTGGTGTGAGTGACTACTCTATTTCCGGAAATTGGCATTTTTATCTAATCTGTGTCCAATGGATGCGGGCACCTGACCATCACACCTATAGGAGCTTGTTGGACATCCCATTCCAAAACCATGAGTATTATTATAGAGTCCCTTCCCCACACACACTTTGTGACTATAACAGCCTCCAATACTCTGGAAAGGCTTTACACAAGTTGAAATGTGTGCCCGTTCAGCCAAAAAAGCATTTGTGAGGCCAGGCATTGATGTTGAACGAGAAGGCCTGGCTCTCAATCAGCATTCCAATTCATCTCAAAGGTGTTCACTTGGGTTGAGGTCAGGGCTCTGTGCACTCACTTAAATCCCTCCACACCAAACTCATCAAACCATGTCTTTATGGACCTTGCTTGACATTAACCAAGCATACAATTATCTAAAATGTCTTGCTGTAGCATTAACGTTAACCTATACTGGGACTAAATGACCCACACCCTGAAAAACAGTCCCAGACCATTATCCTTCGTTCACTAAACTTTACAGTAGCCACTCTGCATTCCGGTAGGTAGTGTTCTCCTGGCATCTGCCAACCCCAGATTTATCCATGGTTCTCATCTTAAAGAACCACTAAAGACATTTGTTTTGTTTTTAATTACCTAGTAAAGTAGGTAAGAATCTACAGCAGGTGGCATTCACTGTATCGTTGTGAGAGGTTTTACTTGTGTATGGGAGACAGGGTGGTAAGAGGCAGATAAATAACAATTTTAAGTCATGGCTTTGAAAATGGTGCCAAAACAGGCATTAGCTTTATTTCCCACACTAGTCATAGTTGGAGTAAAAATGAAAATAAAAAAAGAATGGCTTGCCTTTTCCTCCCAAAGGAACACAAGTTCTCAATAGGTTTTATTAACAGCTATTTATTGGTTTTATTAACAGATATTTAAACTAGAAGAGGGGGCAATGGGATGCTACAGGGTAACACTACTTGCCCACAACACTGTTGCATGGATGAATTAGGAAAAGGAATATCTGTGGCACACAGGTTGAAAAACAGTAGATTAAAAGTACAAATGCCCACAGTTTATAGAATAAGATCACCAAACGTAACAGCTTGGTAACTAGTGAGAATGTGGATCTAGTGCCAGTTACTCAGACCGGGTACAATGAGCAAAGACAGAAAAAGACAGAAAAAGACAGAAAAGGAGGACACGTTGTCCTTTATGTAAGAGTTTATTTCAAAAGAGGAGGTCAAGGTCAACTAAAAGGCCAGAGGTTTATAAATGTAATTTAAGGAAGTTTTACTTTAATGAGATGGTTAAGAGCTGAATCTTACATCAGGAGAAATGGGCAGACTAGTTGAGCCGAATGGTCCTATGTCAAGCTCTGTGTTTCTATATTTCAATGTTAGATATTGTTCCACAATATTTAGTCTGTAGACTATAAAGTGACCCTTTATATCAGGTTTTAACCAAAGTATACACTTTTACTATCTGGCGCTCTATACAAATGTGGACATCAGCTATATGTCCATCACGTCATACTCTTGGGTAACGAAACACGTGGGCACAGCAGGGTAGACCTCTGTATTTACTTACATATGGGCATATGCACAGGCGTATTGTAAATGCTGGAATTTATATTTTGTCTCCCAAATATCTTGCAGGGTGAACCCGGGCTGTTGGGATCTCCTGGACAAACAGGACCTCCAGGCCCAATGGTAAGTAATGGACAGAGGTTGGCTTAGAGGATCGGATGGAAGAGTATTTGAATATCCAGCGTTAGGGCATAATAGTAGTTTTCTCTTTTCACTGAATGATTAATCTGTTGATTTCTTCTTATCGACATGTTTTAAGGATGGATAAATACCTGGATTTATTTTTTTAATCTGTTTTTAGGGTCCTGCAGGATTACCAGGATTAAAAGGAGACCCAGGTGTAAAAGGGGACAAGGTAAAATTGGCCTCCAGTTTTACTGTATAATCTTAAATATAATCTAAGTAAATTTGACACTGTCACAAACTACTGTTAGGAGCCAATTTGTTATTACTGTAAAGCCTATTGGCCGTATTATTCTGTTTCACATTCCTCATCCTTTTTCTTATAGGGCCATGCTGGATTAATAGGATTGATTGGACCACCAGGTGAAATGGGGGAGAAGGGAGACAGAGGACCACCTGGAAACCAAGGAGTACCTGGTCCCAAGGGAGATGGAGTAAGTCAGCATAATGTGGCCAGATGGACATGCTACTGCACATACATGATATAGTGACCAGATGGTTTGTTGTATTAAAGGTGTCATGCACAGACACGATTAATGGGCTAAAGAGACAGTCTTAGTAGGAAGAAAAATGACCCAATAAGTCCTAGTGTGAGCACAGAGACATAATGACAATGACATGTGAAATGGGATAAAAGGGACAGTACCACTGGGAAGCATAGTGACATAATGACAACAATTGGTGTAAAGATGAATTCCATCCTGTTCTTTTTTCAAGGGTCTTGTTGGATCACCTGGACCCAATGGCCCACCAGGACCTGGCGGCCTTCTGGTAACTACTCCTTAACCTGATTTAAGCTTCATATGGCACTCTAGCAGCAGGCTTCCCAAAACACTAGGCATAGCGCTCCACTCATGAAACACTAGGAATAAAGCTCCACTCATGAAACACTAGGAATAGAGCTTCACTCATGGAACACTAAGAATATATCTTCACTCATGGAACACTAGGAATAGAGCTTCACTCATGGAACACTAGGAAAAGAGCTTCACTCATGGAACACTAGGAATAGAGCTTCACTCATGGAACACTAGGAATAGAGCTTCACTCATGGAACACTAAGAATATATCTTCACTCATGGATGATGGAACACTAGGAATAGAGCTTCACTCATGGAACACTAAGAATATATCTTCACTCATGGAATACTAGGAATAGAGCTTCACTCATGGAACACTAGGAATAGATCTTAACTCATGGAACATTAGGAATAGAGCTTCACTCATGGAACACTAGGAATAGAGCTTCACTCGTGGAACACTAGGAATAGAGCTTCACTTATGGAACACTAGTAATAGAGCTTCATTCGTGGAACACTAGGAATAGAGCTTCACTTATGGAACACTAGGAATAGAACTTCAGTAATGAACTCTAGGAATAGAGCTCTACTCACAAAACACTAGGAATAGAACTTGTGGAACACTAGGAATAGAGATCTACAAACTGACCTCCATAAATGGAAAAACAGGAATAGAGCTCCACTCAAGGGTGACGAGTAATGTGCTAGATACAATTAACAGGATCATATAATTTGTAGGAAGGGATTTTGAAATTATGCTTGGAGCAGCCATTTTCTTTAATATTTATAAGCGAGCTATACATGGGGAACAGGATTAACAATTTCTGCAATGAAATGGCTGCGGAATTTGGTGTTGTATTTAAAATCAATACAAGGATTTGGGTTGTATGTGAAGTAATATTATTTAACATGTTTTATTCATTCCACAGGGTCCTGTAGGACAAAAAGGATCCAAAGGAGCTCCGGTAGGTCCTAAACAGTTAGAACATAATTGATCCATGGATTGCACTGAAAAATATCCCAGATTGGTGCTTATAGTATTTTTGTGATACATGATGGAACAATGAACATAAACTAACAATAAATCCTCATCATTGCTTCTGTAGGGCGTTATCGGAATCAGAGGTGATCCAGGATTAGCTGGACCACCAGGACCTCCAGTAAGTTTATATACCTCTCTAACTAAGTTTGTTCTCATTGGGTATTGTGTATATTAGTTATACTGACCAATAAGGAATCTCCATCTATATTTACATCATTTCCTAAAAAGTCACACATGAGTATGCCTGAGCTATAGTTGGCATGTCTTTGGTCTTCCTAAAGCCTTTGGGTCTTCAAAACTTTCACTAGATTTCTTGTAAATATTAAATCTATTATTATGTAAGGTAGGAATCTTCTGGTGTGCTTTTTGGCATTGGAGAGTGGCAGTTTGAGTGCCAATTGTGTTTTTGGGCAGCTGCATCAATGAGGCCATTGATATGTTGTCCTTTAGTGACCCTTTAGTTAGAATCTAACATACCCAGACACCACACCATGTGACCTCCATTTAATTGGGCCATTCAATTGACATACTTATTTCTGCCAAAGTGTTATCTTGGGGCCTGCTGATTTTTTTGGTCTGTGATCCTTATCACAGGGACCTGCGGCACGAGTCATAGATCCATTGCCATATGAGTCAACAAGGAAGAGGCGTCGAGAGTCTGAGGTGGACCAAGCTGATGAAGGATACACTGATTATATGGCAGATGGGATGGAAGAAGTATACGCCACCCTTGGCTCCCTCAAAGTTGAGGTGGAGCAAATGAGATGGCCTGTGGGATCCAAGGACAGCCCAGGAAGGACCTGCAAAGAACTCCAAATGTGTCACCCTGACTATAAAGATGGTAAAAGAGGCCTTGGATATTTTCTAGGAGGCATGGGAGGGATTATACGGAGTAACAGAATGGGTTATAGAGAAGGGTTATATAGAATAACAGAAGGGGTTTTATTGGGTTATTGGAGGAGTTATAAGTAGTGTTATCATAAAGCAGCTAACAAATCCCAATTTGTCATTTTTAGGAGAATACTGGATTGACCCAAACCAAGGGTGTAATAGAGACGCATTCAAAGTGTTCTGCAATTTCACCGCGGGGGGAGAGACCTGCCTGCTCCCAGACAAAAAGTTTGAATCGGTCAGTATAACGATAAAATAACGATTATTAATTTACATAGGAGGTCAATGTAGCTGAAACAGAGGTGGTGCTGGTGTCTAGCGGTGAGAGCTGATACGTCTCCATGAAGACATGCCTCCCTGCAGACTGAAGACATGATAATGTATACGTCGGGATTTTGGGTTGCCTTCTCCGGCATACTGCACGCTGTAGTGTCACAACACGCAACTAGTGCGTCTCTGTCACACGTCTGCATTGCAGCGCTTGGTTTGGTCATCATGCATAAATAATGATGAGCAGCCTGGGCTTGTAGCCTGGGCGTAATTTGGGATGACTGGGAGCTATGGTGCAAGTGGCTCATGACGGCCCAAGAAAAGAAGATCTGTACCCTACAACCACTCCACCTGTCACCTTTCCAGTTACACTGTGGTACATACTGGATACATGCTATTCTATTTCTGACTTTACAGACAAGCCTATTATTATAGATTGTGGATTGATAGGTTATATAAATATGTCTGCTGTTTTATACAAATAAATAAAATTTCCAACAATTTATGAACTCCAAGAACTTATGGCAGCCATTTTTTCTTCCTCTAGGTGAAAATTGCAGCTTGGAGCAAAGAAACCCCAGGGGGCTGGTACAGCACATTTAAACGTGGCAAGAAGGTATTTTGTTCTTTATCCTGTTTTAATAGAAGTTTATAACATTGTAACAGAAAGCATTTGTGTTTATACCGTACACGTATTGGGTCTGTTAACTTTGCCCTATTTGCTAGACATACTAGGTGATTACCATACTGCATTGTGTTAAAAAAATTACAGCTAATTTTTCTTTTTTTTTTTTTGCCAAATTTTACATTTCTATACTGTTTCCCAGTGTTATTGATTAGTTCAGGGAGCCTTTGTAAGGGTGAGAGGAGGAGATGAAGGGACAGGGCTTCAGCACAGGAACCTGATTAGATAATGCTGGCCCTGCCACCTCCAACACTAATCCAAGGTTCCTTGGGGTTATCGTTTAATCTAAACATCTGCCAAACAAAGGCACACAAAACAAACTACAATGATAGAAATAAATTAATTTAGTTATGTTAAAAGCGGCGATGGCGACAGGTTTTTAATCATGTAAGTACCTGCACAGGTGACCTCCAAGTGAACGATAAATGACTTAGACAGCCCATGACTGCAAACACCAGTAGGTCTAAGTGACTTTATTTGGTACTGGAAAATTGACCGGTCCACTTTAATATGCATCCCAACTGCTGCAGTATGACTGGGACGCTATAGATTTCATCTAAATGAGAAATCATCTAAAATCCAGCCCACTTTAGATGTCTCACTAAGCCAGCAAACCCTAAATAAAGCCACATTCCCTGGTAGCAGCTTTTTTTTTTGCATAATGTATTTTAAATATAATTTAAATTCATAGTTTTGAGATTATATCTACTTTATGGCCAGATTATCTGTGGAGCATTCAACATGGATAATAAATTAACAATGTAATCCTCTGGTATACAATCTATGAATAATACCAAATGAAATGTGTGTTTTGTATTTCCACAGTTTCAGTATATAGATGCAGATGGCAATCCCGTCCACGTTGTCCAGATGACCTTCCTTAAACTACTAAGCGCCACAGGTCGGCAAAATTTCACCTTTAACTGCCAGCAGTCCGCAGCGTGGTACGACATTTCACAAGGGAATCACAATCGGGCGTTGAAGTTCCGGGCAGACAATGAGGAGGAGCTTTCTCAAAGCCGCACGCTCCAACTAAGGGCATTGTATGATGGATGCCAGGTAAGGTGACATTGGACCAACAAACAATTTTTTGTGACTACAGAAGTACTCATTTACACTCTCCCGATTTAACAATTGTAGGCTAAAACAAAACATATCAACCCTGGTGTTCAGCATGATGAACTTGGCTACCTAGGTTATTAATAAAACGGCTCCAGATTTGTTACAGTAGGACCGTTTAGGACCCATATGTCACTAATACCTTTTCTCCTGTCCAACAGATCCGTAAAGGCATGGAAAGAACTGTACTAGAGGTGAACACCTTCAAAGTGGAGCACCTTCCTCTCAGGGATGTGGCCATCAGTGACTTTGGAGAGAACAACCAAAAATTTGGCTTTGAGCTGGGACCTGTCTGCTTCAATGGTTAAAAATGAAAACAAGACAAAACAGACTTTAAAAGATAAGCCTCATTATCCAAGAACGAAAACAAAAACAAACAAGTTTCACAGCCAATAAACTCAAGAAACATTCCCCGTTTGCCATGGCCAAGGAGTTATCTTTTAATGTTTTTTTGTTATGCATTTTGATTTATTTTTTTAACTGTGTTCCCATTGAGGGTTTACCCTTGTAGGGTTTCATAAAATCATATATTGGGGCAAGATGACCTTGTAATTCTTTGTGACCTTGTTCCAAGGTCACCTAATCAGGTGGGTGGGGGGAGCGTGCAGGGTAACAATGACCACTGTGCGGCTGCTAAAGGGAATTTATAGGAATTCTGGAACACAATTCAGAAATGTTCCAATCCCTGAGAGCTTCCCTGGTTTTGCACTGGAGAGCAATTGTCCATCGAGATATTTTACCTACCTTCTTGTGCATGGAACCTGATGAACTAGTTTGTTCTGATTGGCTCACGCTGTTGTCAGTCATATTCCGAACACTGTTGGCCACCCCTCGCCTCTTGAAAAGATCCTGTTTAAATGTTAAAGAAGCATTCTGCGTCTGCAAATCAGACGCTGGTGATTGAAGGGTTAATGCGTTAGCTACCCGTTGGATCAGATACAACGCTGTGTCCTCTTGAGATGCCCTCTTGTGACATGTGAGGGATTTGGTGCTAAATACTTTAACCTATATTCTAAATGTACTGTATATTCTGTGTGTATAGCTTCCTTAACTCTCTACCAAACTAACCAAATTGGCTCGCCGTATTATGGTAAATATTATAATTCTAATTATTTCTGCGGCTTCCTATAACTGCTCCTATAGCTCCATATAACCTCTGTTTAAAAGTTAATTTAATTTAGAAAATAGGTCTGTTCTTCCGGAAATGTTGACTTACATAAAACACAAGGACTCATTCTACAATACGCTTTAATATACAGGTTCCTTATGGAAATAACCTCTCGTACGTTAAACAAAACCCAGTGCTTCCAAATATCTATTGCCTAAAACTCATATTGTTTTGCTCAGCACAGCTGAGTTTTCTAGGTGCTTAATGTGGAATTATATTCATGTACTGTGTAGATGGAATATATACTGTGGATCGTCCAGAAATTCTCAGTACTGGGTAGATTTAAAGGGGAAATGATACTTTGGGGGAAAAAAGTACGTTTTTCGTTAAAGGGAAGTGATCTTGGAGAGAATATGTGTATTGTAGTATGATGTATTTCAGGGATATTTAAGTGACTGGTTTACTTCTCTTAAACTTTGTATTGATTTGAAATCCATTTATTTTTGCATGATTTTTGTGTTCCTTACGAGCCATTAAGGTCTCTCGGTAGGAGATACTGCTAGTTACATTCATAGCGAGGCTTCAATAGAACAAGGCAACACTAAATAGAAATGTACCGATATAAATGATATGCCCGTGAGAAGATAAAACCTATATACTCGGCCATGTGGACAGGAGTGCTTTACCTATAAGTCACATTTGTACGTTGCCATCTGGAACATTGGTCTTGCCTTAGCCTGTTATATTATTAGCATTCCCAGTTCGTCGTAAAAATAAAAATTTTTGTCATAGTTTATAAAAAAAATTAGTATAGAGGCTAGAAATCTAACAGTTTTAACATTCTCGTTACACATTGCTGGGATCAGGTCTTTAATTAATTTATAATAAAACTTGTGAATTATTGGACTCAAAAGTTAGTAACATGGATTAATTTACAAGGTGATAAAATTTATTTTGTGGACGTAAAGTTTCCCTTTAACAATGAATCCCATTTGAAACAATGTATGTTTCTTTTGCATGAACACCGAAGGCCCCTCAGCCTCCCAGTACCGAAACGCTAAGTACATAAAAGCAAGTATTTTCTATATAGTATTCCCTTCCAAAAAAAATAAATGAAGTTAGAATAATATTGAGGGTAAAGTGGCAAAGATCAGAACCTTAATAGTGCTTTATAGGTGTACAGGAACCACATATTTGGGGTTACTGCTCTGGGGGTCTCCCTCACCGACTCTATGATGCTCTAAAACAAATGAGGTAACGTGAAGCTACTGTGAAAATAGTCCGTAATATATCATCCCGGGTTACATCCCATGGAACCCACATACTAAATATCTTTTAGTAGAGCTGTGAATGTCTGTCTTCATGCAATCATGTTTTGGGGGTTCCCTCTGCTTCCATTGACCATAACCGCTGCAGACCCCGTAATTTAAAGATGGATCTTATGGAAGCGGACAGAGCTCGTGCTACACACAACTATTTGTTCCTACAGTATGCAAACATATGTGACTTGTGTGCATTCTGCCACATTGGATATGGCACCAACGTACATTTCCATATCAATGCTCATACAGTTCTGAATTTCCAGATATATCTGTGAACAATTAGCAAATCCCTAAACCAAGGAACCTTATTGGCCCTTGAGAACTGGTCTTGAAAGCTCGATCAGTTGGTCAACGCGTTGGCACTATGAAGGGTTCCTGTAGCTTACACTAAATCAGAACCACTTATATTATGTTCTATCACATTCCGTGATTAATGATGCTACTAATTGTTCACCAAAAAAGGCAAATACTTTTGGTTGTTTATTTTTTTATAAATAAAACAAAAAAAAACTTTATATGGTGCTAGATCGATTATACCAAATCTGTATTATAAGAATAAACAAGATTTTAAACTTTTAAGGCTGTCCTTGTGTTATTAAATATTATGTTGATGCATGTTTTTTTACATCTCCATGAGAAATATGGTTTCCCAATCAGAGAACCACAGTTGAAAGAAAAAGTAAGTGAACCTTTGGATTTAATACCCGGTAACCGCGGACCAGACCTGCACAACGTTCAGGAGGAATTTTAGATCATTCTTCCTTACAGAACTGCTTAACATCAGCCATATCGGTAGGATGTCTGGTATGAACGGCTCTCTTGAGGTCTTTCCACAGCATCTCTAATGGTCTGGGCTCTGACTGGGCCGCTCCAAAAGTCGGACTTTATTTTTTTTTAAACCATTCTGTAGTAGATTTATTTGATGTTTAGTGTCATTGTCCTGCTGCATTACACTACTGGCCCGAAAGCACAATAGTCAATTGACTTAAAAGTAAAACATTTGAAAAGGTCAGTCACCAGCAGTGATATTATAGGATCGATTTCCTTCTATCTCCTGGGCTTTATCAAATAATGGAATATTACAATATCAGGATTTAATTCTTAGAACAACTATTGTGGTCATTTTAGGAAACTAAATGTAGCTGTACATAATAGCCAACGAAGACATCCCCGGGTAGTATGATACAGGAACCGCCATGATGCTTTACCTATCTCCAGCTTGCCATAGTGCCGATGTGTCTCAAAAAAAATTAAACTCCCCCTAGACACATACACATCCACGTAGTAATCAGAATTAGGTGTCTGTAAAATATTAAGTCCAAGTGGTCTAGTATTGAGCAGGGAGATCTATGGGCTTCACTGGGAGCTCTGCACTAGAAGTATGACATCATACAAACATTGAAACAGTACATGATGTGTTCCGGCAGAGGAAGACCACCTACAGATTCGGCTGTAATTATGCAAGTAGAATAGACATGTTTGAGGATGGAGAACTACCTGTTGGCTACAACTACATAGCCTCTAGTTACATATTATGCCTTATATTAAAGTTGAAATCCAGTTTCTGTAAATGGTATATATATTTTATTAAGTTATTTACAGTTCTAAATGGCCTAAGAGTAACATGCAGACTAGGTTGCCACTTGCCAATCATGTTTTAATGGCACTCACTTCGAAACCCCAAGATTGTCTGAGATCATTGACTCACCAATCATGTATAATATACTGGTAAGGAGGCTTGTCATCTAAAATAATAGCCCAAGGTCAATAATAACCACATTGAAGCACATAAACATACGCTATATTAGTAAGGAAGAGGCGATTCCGGAGGCTGAAAGATCATAAGCGAGTCTCAGCCTACGTGACCTGCAAATCTACCCCTGCACCCTGAGATTGGGGTAACAATCCTGGCATTTATGATCCAACCATGACAGTCATCGTGCATGTTGATATGTTGTTTATATACATACGTTGGAACTTTCTAAGCAAGCTGACCTTGGGACTTTGAATATATTAACCCAATATTATATGGTATTGCAGTGACTTGCTAATGGACACAAACAAATGATTTTAATAATGAAAACCTCGGCAGGCGACTAAGACATTTTACAGCTGCTATACAGTAGTGAGAAAAGCACTAGTTGGGGTGATCAGATATTATTAAATCAAAGTATACCCTAAGACTATGCATGTTTATGTCTATGTTTGTGTATGAATGTACTTGTGTATTATCACAATAATACACTAGGTGGTGACCCGTATAATACACAAGTATAGGTGGCGCCCCAAAAATACACAAGTACCCAAAAGTTTGCTATCAAAAGAAAGCCGTATCTGTCCATGAAACAACAATATAAGATTGTATGGATATTTTAAACACATAAACGGGTATCACGATCGAACAACGATATTTTTAAAATGACCACTAAGCTCTTGTCACTAAGAGGGAGCCATATTTATCTTCGGTGCTGCCATAAGCCTAACACAGGGCAGTGCCCCCCCACACACTGCAGTCTTAATGCTGAATATGATGGCATATCTCAGCGCTCCGCCATTTAAACGTGCACAACACTGGACGGAAGTAAGCTAGTGTTTCTTCCATAGCGTTAATGGTCTGGTTGAGGATATTAGTGATCTCCCTTTTAACTGGCCCATTAACTAGTGGTGTTACAGCAAGCCCGACCACCCAAAATGACAACAGACTCCTTGTTATGCTGGAGGGGTCTGCCACTGCCCTGTACCTGCTGCCCTAGGAGAAAAACTGCTGGTCATGACGGGGTTATTTTAGTGTTTCCATGCATGGTTTAATTTGATTAAATAATTTAGTTGGCGTACGGCTCAGTACAAGATTTGAAACCCACAGTGCCCAACTTGTTGCATCTCTTTATAACCTTTGAATCTTCAATCATACCTTTCTTTTACTGAATTATATTAGTATTAGTATTATATGATTTATTGCTGGAATGATATTCTTTAGTAGTTTGTGGTTATTTGTACGGCTTATTACAACGTCATGTTATATATTCAACTGCTCGCCCGAGCAATCCAATGCGATAGTAACTGTGCTCATTTTCCCCATCCGCTGAATCGGTGGAACCCGGAACATAATTACAGCGGTACTCAGGCTCAGGGGCCGTGTTTTCCTTCGGAGCGCTGCACAGCGGAAGTGGAACGATCTGCGCTTCTCCACGTGTGTACAGGAGGCGCAGACCGGGAACATGGGGAAAGACAAGGTGAGTGGAAAGGGGATTAAAGGAGTCGATAGCTGCGAGTGCGAAATATTCTATGACCCCCCGTTTAGTGAGAGAAAGAGATATTCAAACCTGAATGCGGCCGCGGAGTGAACGGGACTTGTTAGTGAGGCCGGGGGCGGATCGCAGATCCGAGTTGAATTGGGGACACCGGCAGTGTTTTCCGAAATGTAATATGTGGGGTGTTCAGGATTAGTGTCTGTTTGCAGCATACATAATGGAGACATATGGCATAACTGGCATAAGGGAGACGGACTATACGTGATTGGGTATGTGGTGAGGTGTTAGGGGTTGGTGCAGATGATGGACTCTGCAGTGGTGATTTTATAATGATTTACACGAAGTAAACGCTCTGATGCACCATATCATATACCTAATAACATTTCTGTACGTCGGGAAGGAAGAAAGCGGTTTCCTCCTGCTGCCAGTAATAAAATTAATTAATTGTACGTATCGGTGAGCCTGATTTTTGAGGGCATTATTTATTATTATTATTCAGACTTATCCTGTCTTTTTTTTTTTGCTTCTCCCAGACTAAGAACCAAAAGAAGCTCAAGGCGGCAGCGAATCACAATGCGGAAGAGTCGTTTACGGCCGTGCCCCATTCATTTGTTTTCCATCGTGGACAGATCGGAAAAAATGTACAGCAGCTAATCCTAGATGTCAGGCGGGCAATGGAGCCGTATACTGCTACATCCCTCAAGGTAATAATTCAGAGCCAACGATAGAGTAATAAAGGTAACTCCAATGTAGGCGTAGCCAAAAGGTAGCTCTGCCATGTGCCAACTGTCATGATGTTTTTCCGTAAGCCTGAGGTGCCTCATGCATCTAAGTAGTCAATTCAAATTGTGAACAAGGTGCTCCAAGATGTAAGGCCACGGTAGGTACCAGGTTCTCGATCTTTGACTTCTGGGGCGTGAGTTCACCACAGTGGGATATACAGTCCCTTCCTTCCCTACTAGACTGAAGTCTTAGGAGGGCTGAATCTTCTAGGGTCTCCTAGAAGATTCTAGGACCCACAGAATTTCTTAAAGTGAAATGTGTGGAGAGCTATTCCTGGCCCCAGCCTATGGCTGGTGTATTAAAAATGGCCATAGTTTAGATGATTTTGAGCGAGGGGTAAATACAAAATACCTGCTTAGCAAGTAGCACACAAAACGCCACTGTGCTGATTCCCTGGAGGACAAAACAAGGGACTCTAAGCACCTGGGGTTTCAAAAAACCTGAAGGCCAGAGGATCAAGCCTTTCCCTCGCTTCACGGGTAACCACTTGATCTTAGCCAAAATGCTGAGAAGCTTATTCAACCAGTAGATGTACAGCCTGAACATCATGGGAGCTGTCATTCGCATCAAGTAGTTACCTTATTGCCACCTCCAGTATAATTTATGGCATCATTATTTTTTTTCTCAGAATCCCTGAGCTAACAGGAAGAAGTTATAATTTAGGTTAATTTACATGAGTGATGTGGGGGCATTGAGTAATTATCATATATGAAGAACAAATCAATCACAGTAAGGGATAACACTAAGAGCGAAATAAATGCCGGTACTTTTAATATAGGTAGTGGCAAACATAAGGGATCACTCATTTGTCTTGCCTTTTTTATTAATATTATATGATGCTGTTATTGTAAGGCATTGATGCTTGTCCAGTGCCTTGAATCTGAACGTTATATGGCCTATACTGTTATAATCTAGATAACTTTTACACTGTAGGTAACGTAAGTAACTATTAGGAATTATTAAACACTATTGGGAGAAACATACTTTGTTGCTGTTCCAGAAGGTTTGTGTGTAAAGAGGTAGATACAGTATAATGTATATATTTTTTTCTGTTCCTGCATAGACTTTGATTATTTAAAGTGTCTGTGTGATTAGCACATCCTATTTTGTATCTCAGTATTAGAAGTCAGACTGTTTGTCTAGTAGATTGGGGTAACATTGGGATCGCCAGAGGTTCCCCTGTAAAGATACATAAACCTAAAACTATGGAGTGGTTTAGTTATCAAGCAAAATAGAAACAAAACGATAGGTTAGTTTCTGGTCATAAATCTACCCAGCTTGTTACAATGTCGCTAAATTATTGTTTTATATAGCGCTATAATATTGCACAGTGCTGTACAAGGTGTAAACAAGACATATAACAAGTAGTATATAAATTTTTTTTTTTTTTTAACAGAAACAAGAGGTAAGGAGGTCCTGCTGCTCAAATGAACTTACTGTATGTCCTTATTTTGGTGTGTTATTCCTCTCCAGGTTCGAAAGAAGAATGCTTTGAAGGACTTTGTGGCTGTAGCAGGTCCCCTTGGAGTCACGCATTTTTTGATCTTCAGCAAAACAACGGAAAATGTCAACTTTGTAAGTGATGACATTAGAATATCTACAGATATAACCAGTCGGAGAAAATTGTAACCGCAGGGCTGTTGGCCAAGGTGATGCACTATTAGAGAATACAGATGAAGCCCAGAGTTTCATGGCAAATCAGAACTAGTCGTATACCTTGGTCTTGTCTTGGATCAGGAGCCGTATGCTTATCCCGTGCATCTTTAAACTCCCTCATTGTATTATCTTCTACCACTTTTGCTGCGGGACTCGTCCGCTTATCTACCGCCCTCTCAGTAAAGTGAATGATGACCAGGAATAAAGATGAGGATCTCTGTAAAAACATATTTAGCAGCAATAAATAAAAGCACGTTTAGTATTTTGTCCTGTGTGAGTGTATAGCGAGGCTCATATTGGACTATTACAGTACTTTGAGTCTATTGTAATACACAGGGGATTGCGAGTAAATGTTTTCCTGTCTTTCCCCGTGCAGAAATTTGTCCGTCTACCCAGAGGACCAACCCTGAGCTTCCGAGTAATACAGGTCTGTATAACATAATGACTTTGTGAATCTTCTGCCCTTTTAAACCCTCATTTTATTTCTGTCCTCTGTGCAAATGCAGTATTGCAGAAGCCTCCGTCAGGGTCCCATCTTGTAACCTCATGCATATTTCCTGCGCATGTTGACCTCTCTTTGATTTGCCGTTCTTTCTTCCTTTCAGTACTCCTTGGTGAAGGATGTTGTCTCTTCTCTGAAGAAACATCGGATGCATGAGCAGCAGTTCACTCACCCGCCTCTCCTCGTACTCAACAACTTTGGCAACCAGGGCATGCAGGTCAAGCTGATGGCTACTATGTTTCAAAACATGTTCCCGTCGATCAATGTACACAAAGTAAGTGTGTTGGGAGTGTTCAATGGGCTTGTATTTATCAGTTATCAGGTTGTGATAAAATAGACCTTTTCCTCTGTGTGCGGATCGTGATTGGAGAAGCGATATTGGTTGTTTATTAGGCAAAGTTTATCCACAGCTACCCCTTTGATTTGAGTTATTATCCTGCTGTGCAGAACCAATTTTAACTCCACTGACCCTTCCTTCTCCGCGATAATGTTGTGGTCTCTGTGGTAGTACAATGGAAATGCTTTACGTCCTGCACATTCCTTCTTATAATCTGTCTTCTGTCTTTTATTCCAGGTAAGCCTGAACACCATCCGCAGATGCATCCTCATTAACTATAACGATGACACTCAGACGCTTGAATTCAGACATTAGTAAGTGGTTAATGATGTGTGAAACAGACTATAGCAGGGTCGTGCATGCAGAGTGCGTTGGGTGTTTGACAGCTTTGGTTTTGTTTTTTGTTTTTTTTAAAAAGTCCTATTTCTGTGGCGCAATCTGTGTGTATGTGGAACGGACAGAATGCATTATATATAACACGTTGCCTTTTTTTTCGGGGGGGGTTTATGGGACAATAGTTATAATTTTAGATCCTTTACTATTTTAGTCTTCTGCACTTAATTTTTTTTGTAATACCATTAAAAAAAATAAAAAAATAAAAAAGCCCAGCGAAGTGACACACTTGTATCTGTATCCGTCATGCAGCAGTCTGAAGGTAGTCCCTGTCGGAATGAGCAAGGGAATGAAGAAGCTTCTTCAGGAGAAATTTCCCAACATGAGCCGTTGGGAGGACATCAGCGAACTGCTGGTCAAGTGAGTGGGCCCTGGGAGTGTTGGGGTACATATGTTTCAGCCATTTTTCCCTTGATGTCTAAAATGGGGGTTTCTGGAATGTTCGCTTGTCAGAGAGAGAATGTTGTCTGTAACTGTTAATAGTTCCATTAAATGATGCGGCCACCATTGCAGGCAGTCGTGTGAAATCTGGCTAATACTTAGACATTACACTAAGGGTTGTGCCGGTGCTAATGGAAACCGTTCCGCCATATGCTTTCTTGAGAACTGGTATTTAAAAGGGAACAGCCACCAAATTCCTTTCTTACTAGTAGATGAAAATTCATATTATACATAATATACAACTATGTAAAAATATTGCATTGTTTAATAAAAGCTCTTGTAAAGTAAATAAGTGTAAGTTCCCTTTAAAAAAAATTGCTACAAGATTTATATAAGAAATAACTCTTGAGAGTATTATTTTATGATTTTATATAGCTCCATCATATTCCGCAGCGCTGTAACAATGGGTTAGCAGGACATGACAAGTAATATATATCTATCTATAAAATCTATTTGACTTGGCTAAAAAAGAGGTATGGAGGGCCCTGTTCAAGCGAGCTTACAATCTAGAGGGAGTTGAGGGGCCGTAAAAGTGCCGCTGTTGGGGACGGACCAGCCACACTAGTATGAATATATTGTCCGAAGGCAGGAGAGGGACACGGAAAGCTGAGCGAAGATTCAGAACTTTTGGTTCGAGACCAAAAAGGTCTCCTAAAAGGTGACATGGCTTTAACTCTTGTAACCGTTTCCTTTTTGCAGAGGCGCCAACCTCTCAGAAAGTGAGGCTGAACAGGACGGAGACCATAATATCACAGAACTGCCGCAGGTGTACGCTGGTCGAGGAAACATGAAAGCTCAGCAGAGTGCCGTGCGTCTGACCGAGGTGAGACCACCGTGTATAAACTGGAAGGGTAGAATGTGTTTGGTGGTCCGGGGCATCTCTGTGGGCACAACAGATTGAAACATGGGAATGAGCAACCGTCTCTTCTGTTCACAGATTGGCCCACGGATGACGTTACAGCTGTTGAAGATTGAAGAGGGTTTAAGTGATGGCAAAGTGTTATATCACAGCTTTGGTAAGTGCGGGGCGGCCGCTGTATCTTTATACTAGCAAAGACCAAGTGGAGCAGCTGCGGTGTGTTTGAGATTTAAATCCTTTTTAGGATCCTTCTCTTAATGGTTACTTTTTTTGTTGGGTTTTTTTTGTCCCTCATTCACATTCTCCCCTTTCTTCTGTAGAAGTCCAGAAGATCCTCTAAAGAGCATATGTGTTGGGCTTTAAATTGAAATTGTATGCTTCTCTTTTTCTGTCAATATTTAGAACCTATAAAACACTGTTCTGTGTAAAACGTATTTAATACACCGTCATCATGCGCTCAAAATGGTTTAGAACTCTCTAGGGTGCTCCCACCGCAGGGTGACAGACAGGAGGGAGCTATGGGACATCTGCTCTATAGATCGTCCCTGTGGTGGGAAGGGTTACAGAAGATTGCTGCTTTTCTACACACAGTGTTACGATCTGATTTATGTATATTAATCTTTTTTTAATTTATTTTTCTTGTTCTACAGTCAAAAAGACAGAGGCAGAGATTAAGGCCATGCTGGAACGAAGAGAGAACAGACTACGACAAAAGCACGAAAGGAAGAAGAAGCAGGAAAAAGACGTAGAGCGTAAAAAGGAGCAGAATGAAGCGAATAAGTAAGTCAGTTCCTGGGTGATGAATCGTCGAAGTGGTGCAGATGGTGTGCTGTGAATGCCAACAAGCTGTAAAGATTGTCTGTATGGACTCTGGGGTTTGTGCTGGGATTCATGGTGCTCGCTCACCTATTTGTCCCAGACTCTTCAGATTACACAATTCCAGGCAGAGACGTTAGACCAACTCACTGTTGGATTCATTAAACCAGAGGGTATTTTATTATAATGAGCAGAATTAGGAAACTATATAGAGGTTTTAGAGCGGGGCTCTCATAAGACCACCAGTCTTGCCAGGAACTTCGTATGAGTTTACCTTCGATGCTCATCGTTTGGTGCCGCTCCAACTTCTTTTGGTGCATTCTCCTCCATAACCAGTACATTGACCCTTTCAACACTATCCTGTAGAAGTGCTTTTCGGTTTCAGTAACGATAAGCTTTGTTCTACGACAATGTTATTAATGCCGTAGTATTTTATGTTTGACAATATTGGCGTTCGTTTTAGCGTTGATTGAGGGTAGAGTTGAGGTCTCATTCCTATGTCCTTCAATCTCTTGGAACTGATTTCTTAAGAATGTTGTTTTAATATAGAGATCCGGTCTGTAACCTGTTTTTTGTTTTTTTGCCGTTCCATCCAGGAAACGTAGCTTAGCTGGTATGAAACGGAAGAACGATGCAGACGGTGACAGCGATGCAGAAGATCCTGGGACCTCAGGGGAAAATGATCCAGCCAACATATCTGAAGATGATGATGCTGAATATTACAGGCAGGAAGTTGGAGAGGAGCCAGATCAAGGTATCTGAACAATTAGAGCCTTGGTGCCTTTTTCACCAAAGTTTCAGTTTATTTTCTTCCCTGTATTCTGCTTATTTATTGTTGTTTATCTATGAGAGCCCATTCTGACTTTTTTTTGTATGCAGTGTCGCTGTTTAATCTTCTTAAGCCTTTGTCATCCATCTTCCTATTTCATTCACTGCCCAAAAGGTATATCTCAAGAATCATTGCTTATCACATGCTGCCTTATTTCTTTGTAGATCTGTTCCTCCATGGCAGTAAAAAGAGGTCATCGTTCAGACAAAAATCAGGTCCTCCAAATAAGAAATTCAAAGGATCTCAAGGACCCCAGAGACCAAGGGGGGAATCCCGGTCTCCCGGCGGTCAGAAAAAGCACCCAAAATTCAAATCCTCCATCCAACGAGAAGCGCGGAGTCCCAGATCGGGGAAACCCGGGCAGAAGCACTTTAAAAAGACAGAGGGACATAGATCGCGAAAAAGTCCTGTTGCCAAGGGCAACAAAAAGACCACTGGATTCAGGAAACCGGGAGCATTTGGCTCTAAGACCCCCAAACCCGGTCAAAAGCCACGAATGGGTTCAAAACATAAAATGGCAGACAGGAAGGGTAAACCTTTCAAGCAGGGTAAAAAAGGCAGATAAAGACAAAAAAAAACTATTCCTGTAAATACCAACGTAATTCTAGTCTTGAAAATGCTCTTAATAGTGTTTTCGCTGTACTTTGATAATGGAGACCATGTTTAAAACTGTGTTGAATGGTTTGTTTATTCTGTCAAGTACAATAGCTGGATTCGTGCGCATAAATGTAAAACTGTCTCAAATATTTTTTATGTGTTATTTGAAACAGTCCCAGAATATTGAGCATCCCAATCCGCCTCGTTCTTGAATCCACGTAGGGTGCAGGAATGAAAGACGAGCGCATAACATTAAAGCAAGCCCATCGTGCATGGGATGATAATGCATATAGTTGGATAATGAGAACCCCTCCCTAACACTTAGGCGAGGATTTAAGGACATGTATTATACGTGGTGTCCCAGAGTTCACATACAACATACGGTGTTATTGGTATACATTGTGCATGTATGGGTTTGGCCACAGACTAAAAAATAAAATTCCTTGAGAAGTGCTGCTCCAGGCCATGTTGAAAAGTTTTTATTTGCTGAATTGTGTTTTTACAATCATGAATGAAATTACCAAAAGTAAATTGTGAAATAAATGTGCGGCATAGCTGGGTTTATTCCCTTGCTACCAAAGCAGTCCTGCTATTTGCAAAAAACAAAGACACAGAACCGAAGAGTCAAGTGAAGAGGGAACCAGATCAGAAATGATGTAAAATATGGAAACCTTAAAGAACTGGTTCCAGTTTCTATGACGACAACCTAACAATGCTTGCTTTTGTGTTATCTGGTGCTTGTTCCTGCCAAAAAATAACAGCAACATTTACATGATTCAAAACAACCAACAAACAGGCATTGTATTCAATTTATGAGCACTCTTTGCTGTCTCTATACACATTATTGGGACTTTTATGGCTGTAAAATACAGATGACCTCATAACCAGCTAGACTACTATGAGGTAGGGGTCTATCATAGGACAATTACATCACACGAGGGATCTCTTGGCAAATTAGAGCCATTTGGCCCGTCTAGTCTGCACAATTTTTCAGGTCTACAGACTCAATCCTTAATCGTTGGTCTGCACTTCCATTCATGAGCCATTATGTCTGTCCCATGCATGATTAAACCTCACTGTATTGGCCTGTGAAGCCTCCCATCTTCTGTTCCATTTATCTGCCACCCTCTTGGTAAAATGAAACTGTACATCTAAACCTCTGACCCTCCAGGTTTTATGGTCTCTTATTCTAATATTTCTCCTCTAAAATAAGCATCCCTCCTCCTTTATTTAAATATTTCTATGACATCTCCTCTCTTACTTCCACCATGCCCCAAGCTCTGTAAAAGATGGTAGAGGCGATCAGGTGCCCTGATGTCTCGCTGCTCAACGGGCCGGTTACAGCATCCCCAACCAGCACATTTAGACGATCGAGGCTATGCTGCCTCAACACAGCTTCCATGGACTGTATCAGAAGGCCCTGCGTTTCACCTACATGGAAGAGAGAGATGGCGGAGGGGTTAGTGCCCTAGGTCGGGCATAGGGCACACAGTGGTTTGTTATGTATGAGTGGACTTTTCCAGCCAGCAGTGGCTTGTGCAAGGAAGAAATGGTTGCCTCCTTCTGGATGAGGTCTGGCAGGGCGGACTTCCTGGATGGCCACAAGAAATCTGACACAAAGTTTGCCTCATATCCATTATAGTTAAATCAGTGAAATTCTTGCAAATCACCATATCAATCAACTCATGATAAGTATCAGAAGAGAGAATAATGAAAGACAAACTATTATATGTTTCTGTGAACTTTCCATTTTTGCATCCGTGTAACATATCCACAAAGTGTGACCTGTGGAGGCAATGTGTTGGTGAATAGTGAATGTGTTTCACTTTCCATCATTATAGAACAATTCTTTAAGAAAATGTTAAACACGTTCTCTATCTGTCCGCGTAATGGTCCTAGGATGGATTACTGACAAGTAACACAATAAAGATCACTTCATCGGGATGTCCAATCATCAGTGACCTATAATGGACAGGGTTCAAATAAGCAAAGACAAAACCATCATTGTTATGATTAAATGGACAATGGTAACAAAGATAAATCACATGTTATGCATTTGCTAATCTAATCTAATTTATCTAATTTGCATAATTATAAATGCATAATTATTAATGCATTCAGTCTATCATAAGTACTTTATAGAGATGCCGTTTTAAGATATATATGGGCATTAACTGCCACCTCCAACATGACAGCTGAGCACTTTGTGTCTGGGTAGCTGATGCTTAATAATGAAGCTCAATAGGAAGTTTTGAGCTTCTGACCCATTGGAGGTTATTGTGAGTCAAGGAACCGGAAAGTAGGGATTGCTACAGACAAAGCATAAACAGAAGACAAGGTCATTTAGATATTAGAGAGAAGAACTAGAGAATCAGCAAACATCTTTTGGAATCTCCAGAGAAGGTGGTGGGGTTGGCTTATGACATCATACTGATCTCTACTCATGTTCAAACACTCTGTACCCATTTGTGCTACATACGTGCTTTCTACGTACATTAAGTATGCCAAACGCTTTAATATGTTTCACATTTTTTTTCCGTAGCACCGGTGGTCTATGTCCCTATGGTGGTCTGTGATGTAAATATAGAGGTTCTTCCTTACAGTCCAACAGTACAATTTGCTGGCACACACAGCATTGCACATTATTCCACTGATAATGCACATAAAAAAATCTTGTCACAAAACTCCCCTTTCTCACTATCTACCACCTCTGCCCCATCTCACTCCCTCCCCCCCTGCCCCTTCTCACTGCCTTCCCCTCACCCCCTCTCCCTACTTCTCATTATCCTTACTTACCTTGTTGAGTCCTTCGGTGAGGGGCGCCGAGCGGTTGCTCGTGAAGTTTTCAGCAACCGCTTGGCGCACCTCACTCTCCGTGACTCGCCCGGGACTTAAATTAAAGCATCGTTTTCTTTCTGTTGTTTCAACTTTATTTAACATCCTCTATGTTAAATAAAGTTAAAAAAACTTTATTTCACATGGAGGATTTAAATAAAGTAAAAAAAAACAAAAAAAAAAACCCCGATGTTTTAATTTAAGTCCCGGGCAGGCGCCCCTGTTGCCATGGCGCCCTGTGCGGCCACCAACCAGCACACCCCTAAGGCCGGCCCTGGCCATAGTACATAGAACAGCCTCTGGCACAAATAAACCTTCTTTATAAAATCTATGTATTGGTTCTTTGTGATCACAGCTTTGGGGATATTTAGTCATGTCACATGCCAGGCTGTAGGCATGGTGCCCGGTCTGTCCGTCTGTCTATACATATTCTCCGAGACAAACCGCTTCCTCTTTTGGAGAATACGAAGAGGACACTCCTATCGTTGGCAAATCAACGCATTTCTTTAACCTCATCCGTTTTGTAATCGTCTCGCTCAGGCGTTTGAATGATGCAGGTGAGTGTTTCCTTTTTTGAAGTTCTTTGTGTTAAAGAGAGTGAATTTCTGTACTTATTTTATTGATCGAGCGCCACCAGATTCCATGGTGCTATTACGGGGAGGGAGAAAATAAACCATGATGTAAAATTTGGCAAGACGAGGGCCCTCTGACAGTCTTTTGGGTACACCTAGGGTGACCATATCTGCCATGTTTTTTTTACATATTGCTGACCAGCCAAAATAAAGTGCTGCCCTGGAGTATGTGGGATGTATAAACTTATGGAAGGGAACCAATTGGTCAGTTATACATCCCCCATCAGGGCCGGCCGAAGACTTAACGCCGCCTGGGGCGAAGTTTAAAATGCCGCCCCCCGCCGACGCCGGGGGGGGGCGGCGGCATTATCTACCTCCTCCTCCTCCCACCGGTACTTACCCTTAAACAGTCCTGCGGCGAGTCTCCCTGTGCTGCCACGGTGCCGGCTTGTAATGCTGAGCGCCGGAAATTCACGTCACTTCCGGCGCTCTGCATTACAAGCCGGCACAGCACAGAGACCGAACAGGGAAACTCGCCGCAGAGGAGAGAGAGAGGGGCGCCGAGCGGGTAAGCGAAAACCACTCGGTGCCCCTCTCTCTCTCCTCCGCTTCAAAAAAAAACAAAAAAAAAACCGCTTGTAGGGCCGGCCCTGTCCCCCATGGTCAGTAATATGTAAAAATGATACATGGCCGATGTGGTCACCCTATACAGGATCCTGTTGGAGCAGCTACAAAGTCAAGTGTGTGTGTTAGAGTGAGCGTGTTTTATTATGTGTGTTAGATTACCGTACATGGCTTCTGCTGCTATGGCAGCCTGGTCATCCAGTAAAGCCCCCCAGGTCTCCAAGTGCTCAGGTGCCCCTAGGCATGTGCAGAGGTCACTGCTGCTATTGGTCAGACAGCTCTCCATACCTGCCAATCACATGTGCCCTTCTATCCTGTCCCAGCAGTCAGGCGTAAGTTCCCGTTTTTGCCCTGTAAACGACATTCTGGCTTCTCAGCTAAGACTAGGAGATGATGTATTTGCCCCATATTGTCCCGATAACGTTTTAGTGTCTGAATTAGAGATCACCGCCCCTGTGTTTTATACATCAGGTTTTTACGCTGACCTTAAAGTCACTAAACTCATGGGGTTTGTTCTGGAACAGAGAAACTAAAAGGCATGATGTGACTCGTTTGGCTTCAGGCGCCAATAAAAAGGACGAGCAAATATTTACAAAAACAGCCTGATGTTAAAAAGGAGAGCAGAACACTAAAAAGCATATACTGTCAGATATAAGAGCCGTGAAGCTCCTTCTCTGTGGGATCTCTTAGCAATGAGCACAGCTGCCTTCCCAGCAGATGATCTGTTTTTGATTCCCGGTCAACACACCGGACCATCTTTCAAGCTGCGTTGCCTGTTTTACTAATTTAAAGAAGTTAAGAGGCGTAGATAACAACAACAAGTATTTATATAGCGCTTTTCTCCCGGTGGGACAATACCACCTCTTTATCATTTATTCTTGGCTAGCATGGCGTATCCCAGCTGCCCTCTCCCCGCTTACTTCGGTGGTTCTCTATGATGTCATATCCCAGTGCGCTGTATGTTAAAGTGTTATGTCACTTAGCTCCTTGTCGGTAAATATTTCGACATCCCCAGACATCCGCCATTAAACCAGCCCCGTTCCTGGGCTATGCGCCAAGCTGACCCCAAGGTCCCTACAACTAGAAGGATGCCGAGGACTCTGCTGGAGGGGGTCGCATTATGTTCATGTTCCAGTAATAATGCCAAATGAGGCTGGTGGGCCGCAGTGCCTCAATGTTATCCAGTATCCAGTAACCAGTTGGATAAGTGTTATGGGAGTTATAAACTAGATTTCTCAAAAGTCACGGACAGCTTTTTATTTGCCCCTTTCTCGGCTATTAGCAAAAATAAATCAGCTTCTGGTAAACATATAATGTAAGAACGTTTCACTTTACTGAAAGTGTGGTAGATAAGTGGAACAGTCTCCCAGCAGAAGGTTAATACAGTGAGGGAAGATGAGACAAAGGGATAAAAAGACTAAGATCTACCCGTTGTACAGTGCTATATAATATGATGGCGCTATATAAATAATAATAATGGGCCGAATGGTATCTTATAAGTATAGATCTGCTTTAACGGTGTCTTAATGTAACTTTTACGCATGTTAGGAATCTGCTGGGCGGTCTGGACAGGTGGTCTGGACATCCTCCTCACTAAAGGAGTCCATGAGCTGGGGCTGAAGAGAGTGACAGACGAGAAGAAACAGAGGTCGGGGGAGGAGGCCAGAAAGTGTAGGTATGTAAGGAATGCAACTCCCTGCAGACACTACAAAGTAAACTGGGATGTACTGGGATGTACTGGGATATACTGGGGACACCCTCCCCGCCCCCCTTGCCTGCTAGGATTACTCTCTGATGTTCTGCAGACCAAAGGCTCTGGTCTTTAAATGTCAGGAAGTGATAGATTCTCATTTTGTAACAATATCAATATTTTTTGTGGAATTCTTGCTTTTTACATTAAATTTAATCCAGGGTATTATTATTAAATATTAAATACTTTTTTTCTTGTTTTCATGTTTTTTCCTTTTTCATGTTCTGCAGTACAGGCAGAGGGAGCTTCTTCACACCCCAGTGCTGGAATTTAACACAAAGTGGATCTGATACAATCAGCATTTTCAGCCTCAACACAAACAGAATTTTATGAATGACAAAAACATTAGTATGTGACGGTATGAAAATACCTTTTATTGGGCCGACATAGAGAAAGAGATCTATCCCTAAATAAGAAGGACCTGGAATCCAAATCCTTTTGGATTAGCTCGTGGGGGGGTTGGGGCAATATTTATCCTCAGACCTGGAGGCGGCCATTGTTGTCGGTCATGTGATATATATGATATACAATTGTACAGCGCTGCGGAATATGATGATGCTATAAATAATAATATATTTATAAATGTATATAATCTCTGCCTGGCATAATGAAGTTTTTTTTTTAACAGCATCCAGTTAAAGGGGTCTGCTGGTTGACTTCTTGGAAAGTTATCCAGATCAGCATCTAAAAATAAGAGGTGAAACTGTCCCTTTAAGATGTCTTCAAGTTACGATACAAAAAATGTTTCACCCAGAGGCGTCTTCCAGAAGTCTGCAGGATCAAAACAGGACCGCTACAGAGAAAACTTTGCAAAAATGAACTTTTGAAAACGAGCTTTTACTGTGAGATCAGAGGGACACCTGTATGTGATTAGGGCGCACAGTTTAGCGGTTAGTGCCTGCACAGGGACAGGATGGAGGGGGAGGCAGATCTGCACACAGTCTAGGGGGTTGGGGCCATACTTTGCATGTATTACATGTGTGATGTGGTAGGACTCACAGTACTGAGAAACAAGCTGCTGTTAGACAGCCTGGAGGGACATTTGCTGGTTACGCAGGACAGGACATACAAGGTAAAGACTGTAAGCCTGCAGGACCCTCTATACCTGATGTACCGGGTCGCCTTAGTCTTTCGGACCCTTGGAATGGATAGGCTGGGAGAAGCGCTGCGGTATAAATAAAAGATAATAGTAAGTTAATTAGTAGAATGGAGGGAGTGACATGAAGGGTTTGGTGGTGAGTGTGAGTGAGGAAAGTTAAAGTCTTAGATGTGTGAATGCCGTCTCATTGTGAGTGTATGAGTGCATCATTCTGTTTAGATCTCCTTTGTGTAAATATGCACATGTCTGTGTGTAAACATTTAATTTGTGTAAGAACAGCCCTGTCAGCATTGTTAGTGCATTTTTTGTGAAATTTGTGCTGAGTGCGCGAATGTGCCCCGTGCCGAGTGCATGAATGGTGCCCCACGCCGAGTGCGTGAATGTGCCGAGTGCGTGAATATGCCCCGTGCCGAGCGCATGAATGGTGCCCCGCGCCGAGTGCGTGAATGGTGCCCCGCGCCGAGTGCGTGAATGTTCCCCCTCGCCGAGTGCGTGAATGTGTTCTGCGCCAAGTGCGTGAATGTGCCTCACGCCAAGTGCGTAAATGTGCTCCGCGCCGAGTGCGTAAATGTGCCCCGCGCCGAGTGCGTAAATGTGCCCCGCGCCGAGTGCGTAAATGTGCCCTGCGCCGAGTGGGTAAATGTGCCCCGCGCCGAGTTCGCGAATGTGCCCCGTGCCGAGTGCATGAATGGTGCCCCGCGCCGAGTGCGTGAATGTGCCGAGTGCGTGAATATGCCCCGTGCCGAGCGCATGAATGGTGCCCCGGGCCGAGTGCGTGAATGGTGCCCCGCGCCGAGTGCGTGAATGTTCCCCCTCGCCAAGTGCGTGAATGTGCCTCACGCCAAGTGCGTAAATGTGCCCCGTGCCGAGTGCGTAAATGTGCCCCGTGCCGAGTGCGTAAATGTGCCCCGCGCCGAGTGCGTAAATGTGCCCCGCGCCGAGTGCGTAAATGTGCCCCGCGCCGAGTGCGTAAATGTGCCGAACATGGGAATGTGCCCCTCGCCATGTGCGTGAATGTGTCCCGCGCCAAGTGCGTATATGTGCCCCGCGCCGAGTGCGTAAATGTGCCCTGTGCCGAGTGCGTAAATGTGCCCTGTGTCGAGTGCGGGAATGTGCCCCTCGCCGTATGCGTGAATGTGTTCTGCGCCGAGCATGTAAATGTGCCCCGCGTCAAGAGTGTAAATTTGTCAATGAATAGACGGCACTGATAATATCCGTCTTTTGCACGCGTGAAGATGTGATTATGTTACATGGACACGTGTGCAGTATGTAGATTAAAGCCAATTCTTTATATGATATGTATTGTTTTATATAGCGCCATCATATTCCGTAGTGCTTTCATTGAAGCACTCTTAGTAACTTTTATTTAACAAAGTCCCAGCCTCACAGGAGTCTCCTCTCCACATGTAATTAGTATGATAAAAAGGTTTTGTACCGTGTTAGCCGTTGAGAAAACAGGAGAAAAGTATAGTTAAAATGATACAATAAATGGTATCATTTTAACTATACTTTTCTCATGTAATTAGTAGTCAGAACGACCAGAGAGGATGGCAACAAGTAACATTCTACCAAATGTATTAACCCTTTACTGACTGCGCCTGGTATAGGGCTTGCTTGTGGTCAGTGTACTCTGTTGGGTATTACTGAGGAGCTGAGGGGGATTTAATAACAGAAATACATTGTTACTCATATTGTTGCTCGGGGTACCTCTCGATCATATTTGGGGTCTTGTACATCACTGGCTGTATCTGTTGTATCACAACATGTTACCCACTAAGATCACAAATTGAAAACCAGGTAGCGCAAAAGATGTGACTATTTCTGTAAGAATATGGGGAAGCTGGGCGCTACGCATTGGTTCTATGATCTGAATATACGGTATACATAGATATGTCGCTGACTCTGTAAGGAGAGATCTGAGCGCTGTCACAAAACCAGAGGAAACCACAATATACCCCATTTCCAGGAAACAGACTTGGTTTTCATTACAGAGTAAACAGACATATATAACAGTGATGAGTATCTATACACTGATAATGAACTCGCCACACTGTATAATGATGACGAGTATCTACACAGATAATGAATACACTGGGAAGCTGTTCCACTTATCTACTACCCTCACAGTAAAACTTACCTACTTACATTAGATCTAGACACCTGACCCTCTGCGATGCAGTGTACAATTTGTCCGGTCTACACACTAAAGAGATAGTAGACAAGAGAGTTTGCAGGCGAGTTGTGGTTTAACTCCTTCACTGCACTTCATGAAGGGCCAACCCCAGAAAGAGCTCAGCTGTATCTATATATGTGATGTTGTTAAATATATATGTTAACCAACCCATATTTAAATTGTAGAACACTGAGGGATGTGTTTAAATAAAATTAAAGTATGAAATAAATTACAGGAGGCACTCAAGAGTTCTAAATTAGAACACCAAGCCAATGAGAGATAAGCATATCTGAGAACTTGTGGACTACCCGGAGCCTACTCATGCGGAACATCATCATTGGGAAACACACCCATTAAAAAGGGAAATAGGCAGGGAGTGGGACGTGTCAGGACCCCGCTCACACGAACCTGAGGATTCGGGAGTTGCCCCTGAGAAGCAGCGCTTCTCCCGGGGTTCTTTAAGCCAAACTCGGAGAGTTCCCAGGTTATATTCCTTCTTTTTTAAGGATTTAAACAAAAATGTCAAAGTATAACAATTACATACAGTGCTATAATTGTAAGAAATCATTAAACAGCATGCTTTTGACTGCAGGTTTCTCGTTAAGGAGATCTGGAAACATGGCCACATCCAACTGTACCGCATCCTACTCTGTAGTGCAGACCAAGTACCTGGGTCCGGTGTACGGGGTGGAGTTTGTGCTGGCGGTATTGGGCAATGGATTTGCAATCTGGCTTCTTGGGCCTCGAGAAACAAAGGATCGTCATGCAGGCATCATCTTTTCGCTCAACCTGGCTGTGAGTGACCTGTCCTACGCCCTATCGTTGCCTCTGCTGGTGGCCTACTACGTGATGGGCAAGAGATGGATATTTGGTGTTGGCCTATGCAAGATAGAACGTTTCCTTTTCAACTGCAACCTCTATGGTAGTATCTTCTTCATCACGTGTATCAGTGCCAACCGTTGCCTGGGCATAGTGTACCCATTCTATGCTAGGGGGAGAGTTGAGAGCAAGCATGCCAAGTTTGTTTCTGCAGGTATGTGGCTGTTGGTAGCCGTAATCTCTGCACCTGTATTGGCCTTCTCAAAAGTGGAGGAAAAAAAAGATGGGTATGAGTGCATCGGAACAGCTATTGACGCTCAGCTGAGATCTTACATACCATATAGTATTTTCTTGGCTGGGTTTGGTTGCGGAATTCCATTTATCATAACCTTGTTTTCCTACATTGGAATAGCACGTGCCGTGTGGAAAAGCCACGGCTTAGAATCATGGGAAAAGAGGAAAGTGGTCACTATGGTGTGTGTGGTCATTGCACTTTACTCAATCTCTTTTGTGCCCTACCATGTCCTGAGGAACCTCAACCTCTATAACCGACTGACCCAACCTGACTGTAGGTGGTCACTTTCCATTCACTCTGCTTTTCAGTTGGCCAAAGCTCTAGTGGCCTTGAACCCTTGCATCCATCCACTGTTGTACACAGCAGTGATTGACAATGTGCGGGCGAAGCTTGGATGCTGTCAGAGGAAGGAGGAACCCAAGTCTCAAGAAGAGACCAGATTATGATCTGTTGTTCTTAACTTTATATATTATGGTAATTCTACATCCTTTGTCACCAAAAGGACATTGATTTTAGAACAATTAACAATGGATTAGCATCATCCTACAGCGTGTAAATTCAACTATAATTTTATATTTGTATACTGCATATCTTGCTCATTATACCTACCTCTGTATATAAAAAAATTCTAATTTTCAACTGGTGTCTGACTGTTTTTTGACCAATATGCTTGCAGCCAACTGGGTGGAAATGGAAGGGCCATTTATCTCAGACTTGCCTCTGCTGAGGATATTGGGAGGTGTAGTTCAACACCTGTATAGGCATTATTATTATACTTATAAAGCGCCAACAGATTCCGCAGCGCTGTACAAGATGAACATTTTACAGATAACGACAAGTACAATACAGTACAATGTAAAATGTGATCTGATCTACATATATATTGCAAGTATAGACAAACACAATGTGCTAAAGCCAACAACACACAATGATAATCTTTCATGTGTTTATTGAACCCATTAAACATTCACTGTGCTTGTGGAAAAAGTAAGTGAACCCTTGGATTTAATAAATGGTCGAACCTTCTTTGGCAGCAATAACTTCAAACAAGCGCTTCCAGTAACTGCGAATCAGAGCTGCGCAACGTTCAGGAGTAATTTTAGATAATTCTTCCTTAAACAACTGTGTACCAGTATGTCCAGCCCTTCGTTTGACAGCCTGGACTCCCCACTGACAGCAGAAGCTGGCATCGCCGGCTTTCTGCTGTCCGATCTGATGAAAGCCGGAAAGCTGTTACATTTCAAATGCCCGATCGCGCGATCAGGCATTCCCTTCCAGGTTGCGTCGCTGCTGACGTAACCCAGATGTTCATCGGAGGATGAGGCACAGACGCTGCGATCTCTATGCACGTCTGTGAGGACCTGCATAGAGATCACAGTGTGATCGGTGCAGGGGGGTCGCGGGGGGGGGAGTGAGAAACCATGTCTCTCACCCCCCTCCCATCCTGAAACAGAAAAGAAGAAAAAAAAAACGTTTATTCATTTAAAAAATAATAATAAAATATAATTAAAATAATAATAAAAAAATAATAATGTGAGCAGTGATGTCATTGTGACATCACTGGCATGCTCAGGAGGTCCCTAAGAGGACCTCTAACCATTTTCGTGTAAAAAAAAATATATAAAAAAATTAAAAACCTTACATCCCATTGCCCTAGCATAACATCTAGCCAGTATAACCCTCCAGCCCCCGTTCAAAACCCCCAAACCCGTTAAGCCATAGGCATAAAAATTATACAAAAAATGTACACCTTATAGTATGCTCCCTGGTGCTGGGAAAGTATGGAAAATCTATATAAATTAGGTATTTCTGAAATCAGGACACCTGAATTGATAAACTTGGAGGGGATTTTCCATCACTTTACCTAATTTTGTGAGGATTCAGAGGGAAAATTTAAAAAATATTAGGTTTTTTTTCTAATTCTCGCTAGTTTTTACTAAATTTCTCATTCTAAATTTTCAGCTAATCATCCAACTATGGTATCAAAAGAAAGCTCTATCTCTCCTTGAAAAAAACAATGGATAGTTTACATGGGTACACTATTCACAGGAAAAGAGAATAATCGCTAAACCGACATAGCACAAAAATGGCAAAATTGCTCTGGGCTTTGAGGTACCAAAAACCCCTGGGATTGAAGGGGTTTAAACCATTGGGTAGTAGATTTACTTTGATGTTTAGGGTCATTGTCCTGCTGCAGCCCAACTATTGCTAATCGCGTTGCGGAGAGTCAACATGCTCTTTGGCAAACTTCAAACAGCAATATTAAATTGGAGAGAAGAGGCTTCCTCGGTGGTGTCCTGCCGTGGACTTCATTTCTGTTCAATGTGTTGCATACGGTAGACTCATGAACAGAGATATTAGCCAATGATTCCTTCAAGCCTTTAAGATCTTAATCTAGGGTTTGTTTGTTCTTTATGTTCACCTTAATAAACATTGTGTTATCCCCTTGGAGTCCTCTTGGCTGGGCCCCCACTTCTAGGGAGAGTAGCCACAGAACTAAATAGTTTCAATTTATAAACAATGTTGATAAATATGTAAACTATTTGAGATTACATTGTAACCCTTTCCAGCTTTATGCAAATCAACAATTCTTGTCTGTAGGTCTTGTGAGATTTCTTTCTTTGTGATGCATTGTTTAGCTGATGCATTTTGAGAATAGCAAACCCAAAAAGTGTGGGGTTTTTATTATGTCAAAGTAGGTCTAAAACACAACTCCAATCCTGTTTCATTGATTGGACTCCAATCAGCTTTTGTTGAAGTGATTAGGTTAGAGATTCACAGTTTTTCTAACCCACACTGTCAATGTTTGAATGATACGGACAAGAACAATATACCGTATTGGCTCGGATATAGGCCGCCCCTGTATATAGGCCGCACCCTAAAAGTTTGGTGCTTTTTTAAAAAAGCACCAAAAAAACATGCTGCCACTCTGTCCCCCCCCCCCGAGATATGCTGCCACTGTCCTCCCCCCCCGAGATATGCTGCCACTGTCCTCCTCCCCCCCCGAGATATGCTGCCACTGTCCTCCTCCCCCCTCGAGATATGCTGCCACTGTCCCCCCCCCCGAGATATGCTGCCACTGTCCTCCTCCCCCCTCCGAGATATGCTGCCACTCTGCCCCCCCCGACTTACCAGAGGAGACTCCCGGGTGTCTTGAGGGGGACATCTACGCAATACGCGTACACAACTTCCGGTGCCGGCACTCAGCTGATGTGCCGGCACCGGAAGTTGTGTACGCGTATTGCGTAGATGTCCCCCGCCGGCCCCGCAGGACACTCGGGAGTCTCCTCTGGTAAGTCTTGGGGGCAGAGGTAAAACGCATCGTGCGGATGGTCACCGGCTGCGGAGGTTGTTTACCCGCATCGCCGCAGCCGGTGACCGTCCGCACGATGCGTTTTACCTCTGCCCCCAAGACTTACCAGAGGAGACTCCCGATGCGCTTAGACGACCACCCGTGCCGGCACACCCCCCCCCCCCCGTGGAAAGTGCTGGCAGGGGAGGCTGTCTGAGTGTATCGGGGATTAGGATGCAGGTCCCCTGCACCGCTGCGGGGGATCTGTATCCTAACCCTGCCCGGCACTGCATGTCCCGGGCGTCGGGCGCTAGACCCCGAATATAGGCCGCACCCCCACTTTAAAGACTTAAAGTGGGGGAAAAAAGTGCGGCCTATATTCGAGCCAATACGGTAATAATTTATTAGTACACAAAACAAACCTGTTCATTACTGTAACTTTGATGAAGATCATATCATTAAGACAAATTTATACACAAATGCTGGTAATTCGAAAGAGTTCAATTTTTCTTTCCACCGTATCCATCTATATTTATTATACATACATCCTGACATTTGTAACTAAACGTTTTTAGCCTAAAAGGCTAATATCGAGGTGTAATGCCAGTAAAATTTGCTCAAGGACGTCCGTGCTGAATACAGGTGACACTGATTATCAATTATATTCGACAGTGTATTTCACATTGAAGGTAAGCGGGTGTTTCTAGCTTTAAAAACTTGTTAAAGCCATTAGTGCGCTCCTCCATTTGAAAACAACGCAAAGGCACACTGCGTTACTTACTCGGTTACCTAAGCCATTATTTGTTTTATATAGCGCCATCAAATTCCGTAGCACTGGAATAATAAGCCATATTATTATATGACTGTCTTCTTTCCCCATTCAAATCACTTTCATTTTTTAATAGGAGTTGTATAATCAGACAAGTCGCTGTTATTACTCCCCTAACTACTGTATGGGGGGAGACTAGTGGCAGATTGTTGCCCCATTGGCACCGTCTATATGGCAGTACATTGTGAGGCAGCCGTCAGGTCAGCCACCTTATGCCAAATTGCCATCCAAAACTACAAGCAAAGACTATACATGTTGGAGGAAGCATAGGAGATCTTTACATGAACACAGGTGAATCAGCCATGACCTCAGGTGGGCCACCGACAAACCACCCGTGAAAACCTCTTACATCAGGAAACCGGGATATTTAGGTTTTTATGCCTCTATTTTTTACCCAGTAAAATCCTGAATGGCAGATAATTGAATTACCCCCGCCTCATGTGAACTACTACTCCCAACATGCTCAGTCAGCTTAACCTACCACTGAGGCAAATCCCACATACTTTCATTAAACAACAACACTGAATTCTACACCGTGAACAGGGTCAGCAAACTGCTATGGCTGCCCAAATGTTTTAAGATGGCATTGTTTAGTCAGAACTCCCATCAGCCTCAGCCTCCTAAGCACTGACATGGAGTCAGACGTGTTTCCTCACGTAAATAGTTAACGGCTTGCTTTGTACATTAATTCCGTGAGGTAAGCGTAGTGGAAGCCTCTAATCGCAAATGCGCAGGAAAACGCAACGCGAAGTCTCGCTATTCGCTGGCTTCAAACATAGGAGCTGGTGATTGGCTCAGAAAGCTGTCGCTCAGCGGAGGACACTCCGATTGTGGCAGCCCTCTCGCTGAGAACCGATCTCATTGGCTCTCAAGACGTTACTATGCTCGACCCCCGGTTACTAAGGGAGGGACAACTATCATAACAACGGCTGGCCAATCAGTGTTAGGGGAGAGAAGTAGCCCGCGAAAAGAAAGCCCGCGAAGCGCTGCCGTGTGTGTGAGCGCAGCAGTGTTCGTTCCCCTCTCACGCCATCATGCCGCGGGTTTACCAGGTCGACAAAGGTAACTGCGGGAAATGGGCGCCGCTCGGGACGCGGGGGTATGGCAGCGCCTGTGAGCGCGACGAAGGTTTCACGCTACGGGTCTGCCTGCGCAATTGTGTGAAATGCGATGGCAGAAAAAACGCTATGAGGCTATGTCTACACTTTCATGATCGCGGTTATTGTAGGAACTGCACTTCCCATCATCCTTAAGTCTTTGGCTTCCAGGAGTTTTACTTCAGCAGCATAGTTACCCCGTTTGGTCTCTTCTGTGAGGGCAGTGGTCTGCGCTTGCTCTTTAAATGGTCCGTTGTTGTTGGATGCAGCTCTTTGCTGATCCATTCTTGAGGATTCTGTAGTTTGGGTTTTTAGAAGCCTTGGTGTCAGATGTCTCCCTTTCCCGCAGGCTAACGCGGCGGTGGGATAACGGGGTCTCCGGTATGTTCGGAGGGGGGGTGTGCATTGAGGACATGTAAGCGCGTGCTCCCCGCTCAGATGCCTGACTGCTGTCGGCGCGTGGCCATCGGTACAGCGACGCGGTCTGTGAATGGGAATAAGTACTTTGTCTTGTTCAGGCTAACGTTGCTCACAGGGAGCAGGTCGCCCTGTACATCGACCTCGATGACCTGGCGGAAGAGGACCCGGAGCTGGTCGGCTCGATCTGCGAGGAGATACACGAACCCTTGTGCCGACGCTGTCCGAAAACTGCTGCCCCAGTACAAGGAGAAAGAGGTGGGTTCTTGGTTAAGGCGGTGGGGAATCTCTAAAGGGGTCCGCTTTAAATGCACATTTGGGGGAATTTGTCCATCTTGTGATGTCTGATCTCCTCCTTAGAGACCATGTCTGCTCTCCCTTTCCTCCTATATAGTGAGCTTTACTTCAAGGCTACATAAAAATGCTTGTCCTGCATGAGTCGACGAGATGCTGAGCAGAGGTTTCAAGGACCAAATGTACGATATCTTCCAGAAGCTGAGCAGCAACGCCCAGGTGAGAGTCGGCCCGCCGCGGGCCCCCGGGTCTGTTTTATGATGATATCCCATGCGTGTCATCTGAAGCCCAGGATACTCGGCATTGTTCCTGTGCATGCTGTGTCTTGTGGTCTGTGTCAGTGTGGTGCAGAGGATCCTGGGAAATGATCTTCCCAACCTATCTGAAAACTGACCTTTACTAAATGCATTTTGTTTCTGTGGTCTCCGATTGGCGTGTAAAGCACTTCACGGGAGATTTCAGACTCTGCTTACGAACGGTTGCTCACACGAGTCCTTTCTTCTCCAGGTGGTCCTGCTCTCGGCCACCATGCCTGCTAATGTGCTTGAAGTGATGACGTTTATGCGCGATCCGTATCCTGGTCAAGAAGGAAGAGCTGACCCTGGAGGGTATTTGGCAGTTCTACGTCAATGTGGAGAGAGGTGAGTGCGCACTTCAGTGTTACTCCGGTCTCACCTGCCCCCGTCACTGGGCAAGGACTCGCCTGTCGTGGTGCAGATTCTTATATCTGGCGGGGGCAGATTAATTCACTCCATATTCATCCCAGCGCAGCAACTCTGTGACTGTCGGCTGGTTCATGCTGTGGGGACAGATCTGCCACGTCGGGCGGGGGGGGGGGTGCATGTCTGTCAGTCACGGTAGGTTTCACATTCTAATGGGGTCTTTGTGTTTCCCTCCAGGAGTGGAAGCTGGACATGCTCTGTGACCTCTACGAGACCCTCACTATGACGCAGGCCGTCATCTTCATCAACACTCGCAGGAAGGTGGACTGGCTGACGGAGAAGATACATGCCCGGGACTTCACCGTGTCGCCCTTGGTGAGTTGAGTTAGATGGTGATGGCCCTCCAGGCAGGTTTTGCCTGAGGACTTTCCCAACCTGCCCCCCCCCCCCCATCCCTGCGCAGCCTTGTTGTGACTGCCGGCTGGTTCATGCTGTGGGGACAGCCGAGTACACGCATGTGTCTGAGCTGTCTGACCGTCTCTCTCTTCCATCAGCATGGCGACATGGACCAGAAGGAAAGAGATGTGATCATGAGGGAGTTCCGGTCCAGATCCAGCCGCGTTCTGATCCCCCACCGATCTGCTGGTAGGTGCCGTCGCGGTGCGCCTGGCTGTGGGTATCTCGGCAGCTTCCAACATGGCTTCTAATGACTCTCCTCTCTCCGGAGGCATTGATGTGCAGCAGGTCTCCCTGGTTATCAACTGACTTGCCAACCAACAGAGAAAACTACATCCACAGGTAGGTGACTGGGTGGGGCCACTCGGGCCTTGTGGGCCAAGGGAACCCTCTCTGCCCAGCCTCCTGTGCTGGCTGCGGGACGAAAGCCCTTGGCAGAGAAAGTGAGTCTGTGCTCCACCGTGGGAAACACTCATTGCTTCCTGCAACTTAAACACGGTCCACACGATATCGGCTGCCCGGCTTCCGTTTGATCGATGCTTTGGGAATTGTTTTTTTAATGAGAACTGGTGGGGTGGGTTAGCCTTTATTGGGGAGGAATAATTGTGCAGATGCCAAGGGCGAGATAGAGAAACAAGTGCTCTATGGGGACTGAAACGCAGGGTTCAGGAGCTATGGGACAGCTGAGAGTCCTCAGAGTTGCTGTCTGATCTGCGGCCTTTTTTCACTTCCAGGGTTGGCCGAGGTGGCCATTTCGGTAGGAAAGGAGTCGCCATTATCGTGGTGACCGAAGAGGACAAGCGCACTCTTAAAGACATTGACTTTCTACAGTCCAACAATCGAGGAAATGCCAATGAACGTGGCCTACCTCATCTAACCCCCCCTCCCCCCGCCGTGGGCAGGGTGAAAAAAAACCTAAATTTAAAAAAAGCATCCCATGGGGGGCGCCACGGAAACTGAGTACCCAGCATGGTTTAAAGCCCGCTAACGCACGGGCTGCACCCATTAATCCCTGTATGAACGTTAAATGATCTATGTATATTTATTTTTTTTTTGTTTGTTTCAAATAAATATTTTGAGGCTATTGTGGCTGTAAAGAAATTGTTTTTTGTCTTTCCTTCTCTGAAGTTAACACTAATGCCCCGCTGCCTTTTCCCAAATCAGTGGACCAAATGCTACCCCCACCCCAAAAATCAGGCAGCTCGATTTGAACTTTTTATGAAATAAATTACAGGAGGTACTCAAGCGTTCTAAATTAGAACACCAAGCCAATGAGAGATAGGCATATCTGGGAATTTGTGGGCTAGCTGGAGCCTACCCATGCGGAACGTCATTGGGCGGTCCAGCTGATGTCAGTAGGTGTTCCCACCGTCATCGCGGGAAACACGCCCATTAAAAAGGGAAATGGGCAGGGAGTGTCAGGACCCCACTCCCACGAACCTGATGATTCGGGAGTTGCCCCAGAGATGCAGCGCTTCTCCCGGGGTTCTTGAAGCCAAACTCGGGAGTTCCCAGGTTATATTCCTTCTTATTTAAGGATGTAAACAATGTCAAAGTATAACAATTACAAACACTGCTATAATTGTAAGAAATCATTAACCCCGTCAATCCCCTATGGACGTACCGGGACGTCCAAAAAACGCCTAGTAAAAAAAAAAAAAAAAAACGCTACGTCCAGCCCTCCATGCAGCGTCAGGGACACATCCCTGCCGCTGCACGGGAGACCAGGCTGTCGTTTGAGGACCTCTAACCATTTGTCTAAAAAAAAAAAAATATATAAAAAATGCAAAAAAAATAAAATAAAAAAGATAATATAAAAAAACCTTACATCCCGTTGTCCTAGTATAACATCTAGCCAGTATAACCCTCCTGCCCCCGTTCACAACCCCCAAACCCGTTAAGCCATAGGCATAACAATTATACAAAAAATTTATACCTTATAGTATGCTCCCTGGTGCGTGGAAAGTATGGAAAATCTATATAAATTAGGTATTTCTGAGATCAGGACACCTGAATTGATAAACTTGGAGGGGATTTTCCATCACTTTACCTAATTTTGTGAGGATTCAGAGGGAAAAATAAAAAAAAAAAAAAAAAAAAAATTTCAGCTAATCATCCAACTATGGTATCAAAAGAAAGCTCTATCTCTCCTTGAAAAAACAATATATAGTTTACATGGGTACACTATTCACAGGCAAGGAGAATCATCTCTGAACCAACATAGCGCAAAAATGGCAAAATTGCTCCGGGCTTTGAGGTACCAAAAACCCCTGGGATTGAAGGGGTTAAACAGCATGCTTTTGACTGCAGGTTTCTCGTTAAGGAGATCTGGAAACATGGCCACATCCAACTGTACCGCATCCTACTCTGTAGTGCAGACCAAGTACCTGGGTCCGGTGTACGGGGTGGAGTTTGTGCTGGCGGTATTGGGCAATGGATTTGCAATCTGGCTTCTTGGGCCTCGAGAAACAAAGGATCGTCATGCAGGCATCATCTTTTCGCTCAACCTGGCTGTGAGTGACCTGTCCTACGCCCTATCGTTGTCTCTGCTGGTGGCCTACTAAGTGAAGGGCAAGAGGTGGATATTTGGTGTTGGCCTATGCAAGATAGAACGTTTCCTTTTCAACTGCAACCTCTATGGTAGTATTATTATTATTATTATCTTTTATTTATATAGCGCCAACAGTTTACGCAGCGCTTAATACAATACATAAATTCAAGGGATATGACAAGACAAGAATTGACAGACTAAGACAAACCGATACATTTGGTGGAGAGAGCCCTGCTCGCAAGCTTACAATCTAGAGGGAAAATGGGGTGATAAACATAAGGCATAGAGAAAGGGTGAGAGGTATTGTGGGGGTATCAATGACAAGGATGTTCTAGCAGCTAAGATGGTATGCTTCTCTGAAGAAGTGGGTTTTTAGATGTTTCTTGAATGTCGGGAGGGAGGGTGAATTCTGAAGGTTCCTTGGGAGCAGATTCCAGAGATATGGGGCAGCTCGAGTGAAATCTTGTAGACGGGAAAAGGAAGAGGTGATGAGTGAGGAGGAGAGCCTTAGCCCATGGGAGGAACGTAGGGATCGAGTAGGAGAGTATTTGCTAATGAGGTCAGAAATGTACGGAGGAGCGGTATTGTGGATGGCCTTATATGTCAGTACCAGGATCTTAAATTTAATTCTAAAGGTAATCGGAAGCCAGTGGAGGGTTTCACAGAGGGGGGAAGCAGAAGAGGAGCAACGTGCAAGGAAGATGAGCCTAGCAGCGGCATTAAGGATAGACTGTAGTGGAGAGAGTCGAGACAGTGGAATGCCAACCAGAAGAGTGTTGCAGTAGTCAAGACGGGAAATGATAAGTGAATGAACCAGAGTTTTTGTGGATTCTTGGGTGAGGAATGGGCGGATACGAGAGATGTTTTTTAGGTGCAGGCGGCAGGATCTGGCGAGGGACTGAATGTGAGGGATGAAGGAGAGGTTTGAGTCAAGGATGACCCCAAGGCATCGGGCCTGGTTAGTAGGAGAGATTGTTGTGTTGTTAATGGTGATAGAGAATTCAGGTAGTGGAGTGGAGATGGAGGGAGGGAAGATAATGAGTTCCATTTTAGAAAGATTAAGTTTCAGGTAGTGTTGTGACATCCATGAAGAAATAGTAGACAAGCAGCTGGTGATCCGGGACATGAGAGATGGAGAGAGATCAGGAGAAGACAGGTAGATTTGGGTATCATCTGCATATAGATGATACTGGAGGCCAAATGAGTTGATTAGTTTGCCAAGAGAGGAAGTATAAAGAGAGAACAGCAGAGGGCCAAGGACTGAACCTTGGGGGACACCAACCGAAAGTGGAAGGGGCGAAGATGTGTTGCCTGAGAAGTTGACAGAGAAGGAACGGTTAGACAGATATGAGGAGATCCAGGAGAGAGCTGTATCTCGAATGCCCATAGAAGCAAGTGAGTCAAGAAGAAGGTGGTGATCAACAGTATCGAAAGCAGCAGAGAGATCCAGTAGAATTAGAATAGAGTAGTGACCTTTAGCTTTGGCAGAGAGCAAGTCATTGGAGACTTTTGTTAGAGCTGTTTCAGTAGAGTGAAGAGATTTGAAACCAGACTGTAGAGGGTCAAGGAGGGAATTAGAGGAGAGGAAGTTAGTGAGGCGATTGTACACAAATAGTATCTTCTTCATCACGTGTATCAGTGCCAACCGCTGCCTGGGCATAGTGTACCCATTCTATGCTAGGGGGGGAGTTGAGAGCAAGCATGCCAAGTTTGTTTCTGCAGGTGTGTGGCTGTTGGTAGCCGTAATCTCTGCATCTAGATGAGAGCATGTCCACCCTGAAGCATCTGAAGCTATTGCATGTTATATTGTTACGTAATACAAGACTTAGATGACCAACAAGTGGTTCATATTCGAACGTCTGTGGTGATGCTAAGTTTAATTTCACAGGTGTACCTGCGTTATGCTCCTTTAGGATATATAAAGGGCATCAGCGAGCTCAACTGTTTGATGCATGCGATAATGAAATATGGAGCGATTAAACTGTGTGTATATGTATGTGTTTATATAAATATATAATATATACATATATAATGTGTATATATACACACACACATACACATACTTCTGTATATATACATAGTGGCAAGAAAAAGTAACTAAACCCTTTGGAATTATCTGTTTTCCTGTATTGTTTATAAAATGTGATCTGATCTACATATATATTGCAAGTATAGACAAACACAATGTGCTAAAGCCAACAACACACAAACAATGATAATCTTTCTTGTCTTTATTGAACCCATTAAACATTCACTGTGCTTGTGGAAAAAGTAAGTGAACCCTTGGATTTAATAAATGGTCGAACCTTCTTTGGCAGCAATAACTTCAAACAAGCGCTTCCGGTAGCTGCGGATCAGAGCTGCGCAACGTTCAGGAGCAATTTTAGATTGTTCTTCCTTAAACAACTGTGTAACCTCAGCCATAGTTCAAGGATGTCTGCAGTGAACATCTTTCCACAGCATCTGTAATGGGTTAAGGTCTGGGCTCTGACTGGGTCGCTCCAAAGGGCAGGTTCTTTTTTTTTTCTTTTCTTTTTTTCTTCTTCTTTAACCCCTTAAGGACCAGGCTGTGTTTTACCTTTTGTACCATTGGGACCGAGGCTGTTTTAACACTTTTGCGGTGTTCGTGTTAAGATGTAATTTTCTCCTCACTCATTTAGTGAACCCACACAAATTATATGTTGTTTTTTTCAGGACAAAAAAGGGCTTTCTTCAGATACCATTGTTTTGATCATATTATCTAATTTCCCATAAAAAAAAATAAAAAATATGATGAGAAATGTAAAAAAAACCCCACATTTTCTGACTTTTACCCCAAAAATCTTTTACTTATCCAAAAAAGCTAATGAAAAAACTACTAAATATATTCTACTATTTGTCCTGAGTTTTAAAATACCCAATATTTCTATGTTTTTTTGCTTTTTTCTGCACGTTATGGAGCATTAAGTACAAGTAGCGTTTTGCTATTTCAAAACCATTTTTTCCAAATCTGGTAATTCTTCCCCCCATGTGCCATTTCGGGTATCTTTGAAGCCGGCCAACGCAATTTACCCCATCAAATTATATATTTTTTTTAACTAGACACCCCAAGGTATTTTTAACTCTTTCCATGCACTAATTCTACCACCAGTCTTTGTCAAACTTTGTGGTAGTAATTTATTTTGTGTTTTTTATCGCTAAAATTGCTCTTCAGGTATGGATTTACAGCTCCTGGTATACAACACTTTCAAACAACAACCAATATGTGTTCAGCAACATCTCCCGAGTACAGTCATACCCCCCATGCATGGGTTTTTCGGGTTACCCCATCAAACCATTCATTTTTTTTAAATTAGACACCCCTTGGGTATTTGAAATGCTTTTATAAAAAATTTTCCATGTCAGGATTTTTGGGAAGATACAGCGCTAATTTTAGCACTTGCTCATAATAATAAACTTTATTTTTTTATTTTATTCTTTTTGGACTTTTTTTTTTACATTCCTCTGATGCATAATAATTTTTAAATGTTACCATGTTTTTTTAAGCTTTTTTTTCCCCTTATTTTTTTTTTAATTTTTTTATATTTTACTAATCACATAGTGATTAGAAAGCTGGGCTCCATTGACTTGTATGGTTGAATGCAGTACCTGTATTCAACCTGCAAGTGGAGCCAGAGTTCTCTAGAGGGTCTGGAGACCATCTAGCAAACTTTTTCAACTTTATTATTTTTTTTTTTACAGGGCGGCCGCCATATTGCGGATGGTGAAGATCACCGGCAGTGGCGGCTGTGACCGCTCTCCGGAGCAGTCACAGCCCGTCCTGGGGTAAGTGTTTGGTGTCGCTGAATGCCTCCTGATCGAGGCAGTCCAGCGACACCATTTAAGTTTAGGAGGTGATCGTTGATCGCCTCCTAAACGCTTTTAAAATGGGCGTCCGCCGCCATACAATGTATGGCGGATGTTGACGCCCCAGGGAGGGGCCAGACATGGCCCATGATGCCGATCTCGGTGTTACTGAATGCCTCGACATCGATGATCGATGACATCGTTGATCACTTTCTAAGCTTGTTTAAGTCTCATGACGTGTCAGGCACGTCATAGGTCAGGGGTGTCCAAGTTTTTTCTGCAGTGGGCCACTTCATCAGAATTGTATACGTGCGCGGGCCGCACTCATTTTTCACTGTGACAAAAAATATGGCCTTTAATAAAATATGCAGATTAAAATAAAGTAAAATGACACAAAACCTTTACTCTTCCTCTCACTGATTTCTGGGCCTTGAAAGTTTTGCGACTACAAATTCAGGATTCCCTAGATTTATTCTAGGGATGAACTAAAATGAAAATTCTGGACCAAAACATTCAGGATTCACTTAGCCAAAACTTAAAATGACCCCCACCTTTAAAAATAATAATAAAAACTCACATGTTTAATAAAAGTAGGTAACACACAATTGGACAAAATTAGCAATATGACTTGGCATGATAGGAGTGTGATTGCTAACAGCAATCACACTCCTATCATACCCAGGCAACCAGTAAATGCTGGTACCTAGGCATGATGGGACTGTGCTCTCTGTGATTGCTGTTAGCAATCACACTCCTATCATGCCAAGTCAGCCAATACACGCTGGTACAGGGTGGCTGTAAGTGATGTGCAGACCCCATACTGCTGGCAGCATCAATACACAAGGGGGGCAGCTAGCCAGGTTTCAGCATGTACTGGATGACTTGGCATGATAGGAGTGTGATTGCTAACAGCAATCACAGTCCCATCATGCCTAGGTTCCAGCACTTACACATCCATCCAGTAAATGCTGGAACCTAGGCATTATGGGACTGTGATTGCTGTTAGCAATCACACTCCTATCATGCCAAGTCAGCCAGTACATGTACAGTACCAGGTTCCAGCACTTACACATCCATGCTAACACACACACACACACACACACATTTATTCATATAATCATTCATTCAGATTCATTCCCTCAATCACACACACTCATTCAAACACCCTCCCCACCCCCTTATCTGCACTGCAGCTCCTCGATGCCGCTCACAGACTTCAGCAGGGGGCGCGGCCTCCCTCTGCCTTCTCTGCTAAAGCACAGAGGAAGTAGGATGTCACGTGAACTCCACTTCCTCTGTGCAGTCCAGAAGACCCTCCCACAAGGAAGTAGCAGGGCTTGAGGTGCGGCTCGTGTAAGATCGGTTGCCCTGGCTGCCAATCTTACGCGGGCTGCACCTCGAGGTCTCGCGGGCCGCATGTTGGACGCCCCTGTCATAGGTTGTTAAGTGACCGTTTTGGATGATGCGCCTGACCCGGCAATGGACGTTAAGGGGTTAAACCATTGGGTAGTAAATTTACTTTGATGTTTAGGGTCGTTGTCCTGCTGCAGCCCAACTATTGCTAATAGCCTTGCGGAGAGTCAACATGCTCTTTGGCAAACTTCAAACAGCGATATTAAATTGGACAGCAGAGGCTTCCTCGGTGGTGTCCTGCCGTGGACTTCATGTCTGTTCAATGTGTTGCATACGGTAGACTCATGAACAGAGATATTAGCCAATGATTCCTTCAAGCCTTTAAGCTCTTAATCTAGGGTTTGTTTGTTTATGTTCACCTTAATAAACATTGTGTTATCCCCTTGGAGTCCTCTTGGCTGGGCGCCCACTTCTAGGGAGAGTAGCCACAGAACTAAATAGTTTCAATTTATAAACAATGTTGATAAATATGTAAACTATTTGAGATTACATTGTAACCCTTTCCAGCTTTATGCAAATCAACAATTCTTGTCTGTAGGTCTTGAGATTTCTTTCTTTGTGATGCATTGTTAAGCAGATGCATTTTGAGAATAGCAAACACAAGAAAATTTGGGGGTTTTCTTTGTGTCAAAGTAGGTCTAAAACACAACTCCAATCCTGTTTCATTGATTGGACTCCAATTAGCTTTTGTTGAAGTCATTAGCCTAGAGGGTCACATACTTTTTCCAACCCACACTGTGAATGTTTGAATGATACGGAAAAGCACAATATAATAATTTATTAGTACACAAAAATTTAACTTTAGTTTTTTTAAAGGAAAACCTGTGCGTACATGCACAGAATTTATGCCGCCACAAAATGTTTTTTTTCTCATACAAGGGCAAAGGAAAGTTATAAATAGAAAGTTCAAATTTCTCCCTTTATTTTATAAGCTTCATATTTACCCAGTTTGACATTTGTTTTAATAAAAAAAAAATTGAAAGGCTTTTAAAAAAAAAAAAAAAAAATTATAAAAAGCCCTATGAAAGCTTTTTACCAGCAAACCCCTTACCTAATTTAAGGATTACAATTTCAAGTTGAGTCAAGTTATTTTTTGCATGACCCTGGCTACATGCTACATCTTCCTCATCTCAATGAGATACAATGCTAAAGGAATTCAGCCCCCACCCCCCCCACAGAGTCAGGGGAAGAATACAAATCTTGTTAGGGGTATCGAGACAATCCTACTTCTGGAAAGTTTATTTCCACCTATTGTTAATTTGAGATGCTGGAGCAACCGCAGTGGAGCGAGACCAATCAGCCACGTCAAAATTTTTACTTGTGTGCACAGTAATAAATATCACAAATGCATGTTTTTCATAAATTGATCACAGACAAGTTGACCATCAAATTCATTTATTAGCCAAGCCACCCAAAGCAAGATAACTTATGGCTCTTCCATTAACAGACAGCAACGCTCAGCTTAGTTGGTGGAGGGCCTGTGGAGAAAATAAAAAATGGGTAAAAAGGAAAAATATATTTTAAAATTTTAAAATATATGAGTGCATGATTGTAAAATCCGATTGCACAACGTGTTGCACAAATGAGAAAAGACTCGCCTCAACACACCCGTACACATTTATAACCTCGCTACAACCACAACTGTCAGCTTTAATCAATATGGTCTCTGCGGCATGACATAATACAAACAAGCACGTAATAAATTCTTCAAGTAAAAACCAATGCAGAAATAAACCAAAACCTCATGTAGTGCAATGGCTCATTATGCAGGAGAAGTGGTATACAGCCAGACACTTTTTGGAGTTGGGCCGCTGATGAGCTTCAACTTTTTCTGCAAGCTATACCAAACCTTATCTTGTAGAGGACCGTAAGGTTTATTGGCAAATAGACAAAGATAAGCAGGTACCTGCTAAAAAGGCTTAATTTCAGTTTATAGGCTTAAAGAAGAAGAAGAAGAAAAAAAATTACTGACCCTCTGCAGAATGCTTTTTTTATCAGATTATATATAAAGTCCAGCAGGCAGCGCTAAAAGGGTTTGTCACACATGCCAATTCACATCATAGGTTACAGTATATGAGAACACAATAGTGTGTTATTTGCTTACTTGGCCCATTCCACGTTGAGAATTAGATGATCGTAACCAAATCCAGAAACTCCAGCAATGGCACGAGCTGCATCCTCTCTACGGTGAAAGCTGATAAAGGCGAAACCCTGAAAAGCAATAAATATCAATGAGTTGTGGGGGTTCTCCGGTCTTCGTGGAAGAATACATAGATGGGAACAGGGCGGTAGATCCCACTCTCGTAAGGTAGTGTCACAAAGCTCCTACCTTTGATTGGCCAGTCGTCTTATCCTTGGCCAAGTAGATACGAGAGATTGACCCAAAAGGTCTAAAAAGCTCCTGGAGGTCAGTTTCCCGGGTATCTTCAGACAAGTTGGTTACACGAATGGTGGCATTGTCATCAGCTGCAAGAGCAATGCGAGGAATTTAATTCAGCTCTTGCTTCAAAATTCTAAACATACCTGGCAACTCGTTAACCTAATTAAATAAAGATATCTGTGCAGTTTTTTTTTGGTTTTTTTTTAACATTACCATTATAGATATCTCCTGGACTTTCTAAATATTTAACCACAGAAACAACTTAGATGTGTTTGCTCTCCAGTGGTGGAAAGGGGGTATTGCAGGGCTCCTCATACCTCTCCTGTTAGGCTGCATGGACTCTCCCCTTCTGCTTCCACCATCTCTCAGACTGGGAGGGACATACTTTCCAGTCTTGCTTACTGGGGCCTGTGCTGGTTCAGGTTCTACAATAAGAAAGGAAAAAAAAACATATTACAAGTTGAAGTGGTCACTACACATGAGTAAGTTATTCCCATTATAAGTATTGTAATTAAAGATAGGGTGTTAACCAGTTATAGGTGAGGAATGCTGACCTGCTCCTGGAACCTTTTCCTTGTCTGCTGTGGAGAGGCCGAGCTGTTCAGCCAATTCCTTCTGCATGGGTCCCAAGGTATCCTTGTAGGGGCATCTTGTGGTCCAGTGGTCACCCTTACAGATTCTACAAGAAACAATCTTTTGACCCTTCAGCTTGTTCATGGGGTCTTCTTCCTCCTGACTATTCAGATCCTGTGGGAATAGAGTAAAGCTTAGAGGCAGACAAGAACAAAACTGACAGCAAAACAGAAAGAAAATTAGGAAATCTGTATCAGTGTTACCCAGGATCCTTTTTCCTAATGACCAACTTACTTCCTTGTTGGTGATGAAGGTCATCAGAACATCATCGCTAACTGTGGTGGTGGCCACATTTGGTCCTGGTGGGTCGTATTCCGAATTGCCAAACTTCTTCCAATTCTGGAGAAGGAAAAGTTAAGTTTTATAACCCAGTTTATTCTGATAAATATCTGTACCGTCCACAATTGCCGCGCCGCCCCCTCACCCTCCCTTAAAAGTCTTCTCACCTTCCTTCGAGCCACAGTCTTTGAAGCTTTGCGAGTTTCAATCTTAAAAGTGCGAACAATCTACAGGGTGAAAAAAGGGAGAACAGGTATTTTATTATTTATATTTAAAAATGAACCATATATTTAATAGAAAATCTATTAACATCTTCCAAACTGTAAAAAAACACTTTTTTTTTTAAGCAAGAGAGGCCAGACTGCTAGCAAGTCATATATATGGGGAAACAATTCATAGGAAGCCACATTTCTCGTGCCACGTTTATATATAACTTGAAAAGGTGTAATTTAGTTAAAGGGCTTTGTTTGACATAAGATTCAAAGACATAGTGGTGCAATTAACCCAATTACAATGGCTCTAGCCCCCCCCCCCACCGCCAGGCCCTCCCTCAACAGCACAGGTCTCACAGTGTGACCCCCACCTTGATTTTCTTGTCATTCTCATCAAGTTTGTACTCTGTAACTGTTTTGATGTTGCCGTTGATCACCTCTCGGGGCTGGTCAAGGACAACTGGGGGGAAAAAGGCATTATTATAGTAGAGCATGATAACTAGGCACCAAGTGTATAGTGTGTATGTTACATCGCCATGGTATGTTTATCCACACATTTATCCCCAGAATAAAAAAAAAACTTGTACAAGCCCAAAAACATAGCTCATGCTGCCAGTTTACCGTATCGACAACTCCAAAGTACTATAAGCCGTCGATAACCCACCGCTTATTTTGAGCATACAGGTCTGGCTTTGTAACTTGGCAATTGTGTTTTTGGTACAGCCCATGACACATTTAGGTTGTTTTGTCTAACCACATTGCTGTTTAAGTAACGGGTACACTGGAAATGTCTCAACGCCTACTCTTAGTGTGTAGCATTACCATGACAAAAAACATTACGTTTTAAAAAGTTACTAACTAGAATAATAAACAACGTCCGCATCGCACACCTTGATTTTACACTGGAAACGCTACAAGATCAGTAATGTTACACCCATGTGACATGCTGATTTACTCACTGGTGGAGTGATCCAATTTAGGAAGAGCTGGACTTAAGGGTTCCACATCATCCGTCTCCTCCTCCACTTGATCGGCCCAACTGGGCTTCGAGCTGCAGAAAAAAAAAAAAAAACCACACGTATGTTAAAGATCCATTATTGTCAGTCTTGGGTATGTGATAAAACTGACTCGGCAGAACATAATATGGGGTGAACATAAGATGCAGAACATAATATGGGGTGTTCCAGTGCAGGGGTTAAATTTTGCTTGGATCTAAGAGCAAGCCAAAAAAGTTAGGAGCCAGCTTTTTTTCCTTTCTGAATTATCTTTATATTTTCATATTTTACCTAGCGTCCAGGTTTGTGGAGCCCTGTCATACACTAATACACAAACTAACATATTATGCTAACACACTACAGTAACACACATGCCAACATCTTATGCTCACGCACACACACGCCAACACTATATGCTGATACACACTCACGCTAATGCCAAACTGTGACAAACACCATACGTGCTAGCATCGCGCTCTTATACACACAACCACCAACATAACACACATATATAAAAATACACACACGACCACTACGGACACACAGAATCTGGCACTACAATACAGGGGACATACTGACTGGCACTATACATTCACACACACTCACATACACTACCCCCCTGAAGCCAGAGACATGCCCCCCCCCCGTGTACATTATGTGACGCCGATGGGCGCCTCATGGTACCCACTACACCTAGTGGTTTCTAGTAAGCATGGCGACTGGGTTTTCACAAACCCTGTTCTAGTAACCTGTGTTCCAGTCATCTCTATGGTTTTCATATAGCATGAGAAGTAAATATTACAACTATTGATAAACCCCCCCCCCAGGATCCCTTACTTGTTTGCCCCTCTTTCTTCTGGTTTTGCATCTAAACTAATATTTCAGGAGAAATAAATAAAAACACCTTCATCAAACAAAGCAGTAACAGAAACTCCACCACTCCACTGAGTTTCAATCCTCAAAAGATGGGTCCTAGTAGGTCTATTTCCTCTTTTCTATTGCTACCCTGATGAAGATCCATCTTAGAAGGTTTGAAAGGCTGGAAGAAGCAAAGCAGTCAATAGGAAGGTCCAAGCCGGGTTAACGATGGCTCTCAAACTCAGTGGATATGTCAGGCTGGCTTAGCATCTCTCCTCTCAGCGCTTTCTTGGTATCTGCGCAAAACTTTACAGCGCAAGCAATACAATTTACAGAACGCGTAACAATCCAACCAATCAGGGAAGCACAGCCATGACTTCAACACCCGACACGACTCAGCACGCGTGTCAATGCTTCCAGCCACACCAAGGACGGAGGAGCTTATCACGCACATTCACACGACTCGAAGCGCTGAAACACTCGTTTCAACGACACTATATATCGAAACACACAAAAGGAGACAACCTCTATTTCTTCCCCGATCATGTTTTTATTTTCATATATTACCCCCTGGTCTTCAGTTATTTATGGGGGCAATGCCACATAAAACACACCTTTCTTCTGTGCTGCACCACTTTGTATGGTACTGCAGTTAACCCCTTCATGACAAGCGGTATTTTACACCATTAAGACTCAAGCTTGTATGTTTAACCATTATTCTTACACACACCTTACAGTAACACACACACACACACGCTAACATCTCATACTCACAAAACTTACAGCAACACACATGCTAACATTCTACACTCGTGCCAACACCAGACATTATTACACACTATATGCTGACGCCACACTGCAACATACACAACCCCATAAACTCTAACGCTACACTCTCAGCGGCCAACGCTATACACATATATAAAAACACACTAACACTATGCACACTTAATCTGACACTACAGAAGACATACCGACTCTGGCACTATACATTTACACACACACACAGAGCCCTGATTTAAGATAAACATCCCCCCCCAATCTCTATTCCAAATTCTATACAGATTGACCACTTTGTAATTTATTCTCCAACTTTGGCAAACATCACTTCCCACAAATGGCATTGCACTTCAAAAGGGACACCTCATCCATTATATGCGTTTTAACAGATACTGTAGCCGAGTGGTCCATTTTATCTTTCATTTGGTCCATCGGCAAATGCCTGGAGGAATCCAGCAGAACCTCATCCTATGCATTTGCCAAGTATAACAACGGCTCAATTTCTGCGGTGCCATTACAACAATGGAACAAGTGCTTGACCAAGGCGCAGATAATGAATAGTCCTATAAAAAGGTGCAAACACCGTAGAAAGACATTTAAGACATATGACAGCTCCATGGTCCCTTTAGATTTGCATTCGTATGCAGTTGCCCCTTAACATGCAGCCCGTCCTCCTGCATTACTGGGAACTTTTATATTTCCTCTAGCATTAGTATAAAAGAAAATTAAACATAAGGATAAAAGACACCCCAAGGATTCTACTTTACCCCTACAATAAGCCAACAGGTGTAATGTCTGCATTTTATTCCACCATTCTACCCATTATTTTTGAGGAAGTTGGCGGGAAAAGCATATTTTAGGAGTGTATTTCTATTATAAAAATAGTATGAAAACACATTTCCCTCCAATTAGTCTCCATTTTTCTTCATATTATATGTATCATACAAAGCAAAGTTTATGTCTAAACAAAGCCCTGAGAGAAACCGTATAAGATATGTCCGAGCGCATCAGATAAAAGAGGAGTTCCAAAGCGGGTTCAAGGAGCTAGATGTGGAAAAAAAACACTAATAAAAAAAAGACTAATAATGTCTTAAGAATTGGCTGTGAGAGCTTGCAATCTAATAAAACCTCGGCATCTAACAAACAGCAGGAACCCCAGGCTCATAGTATGGCGACATATTTCTCATGTCAATATATATTACATGATAGAGGCAATGTAGATTTATTTTATTAATCATATGATTCTGCCACATCTGGTTAACTATGTCCCTCATGGTACCCACCCTGTCAACCAGCCTGCAGCCATGTCTTACACTTACACACACACACACAACACACACACACACACACACACACACACACACACACCACACACACACACACACACACACACACACACACACACACACACACACACACACACACACACACACACACACTCTAACGCCCAATTGCACCCATTACACCATCACTTAATTCTGCCTCCATTGTAGAAGCACTGTGTGCCCTCCCCCTGCATTTCACTGCGATGTCCCGCTGCCTCTTTACCTTCCCCCTCACCAATCTTAGTAAATATACCCCAACACCTCTCAAACGCCCAGGCTTCACATCCCCTCAATCGGTTTTTCTCCTCTCCCGCTCAGTCTGCGGTCCCTAACCCCCACTACTCACTCATAGTCGCCGGTCGGCATATTTCTGGCCTCACAGATGGCGCCTCCGGAAGTTGAAGAAAGAGCCTTATTTCCCCACACGTAATAGCAAGGAGACGGAGAGAACTTCCGGTGCCGTTCCAGCACAAGTTGTGTCTCTATGGTAGTTGTAGCGGTGCAGGCCAAGAGCGGGCCGCGTGACAGTAGTCTTCCTGTAGTTATAGGAGCGCAGGTTCTAATATGAAGTCGGGGTGGGGGCTGTAGGCTTCTATTAGTCACCATCTTTAAATAATTGGCACTAAAAAAGGGACACCCCAGTGACCTCTTACAAGAAAGGCATAAATAAACCAGTGATGCATTATAGAATAAATAATGAAATCCAGGCACTGGCACCGCAACTCCCATACAAGTGTAACTCCAACCCTTGCTTTAGTGAATAAAGCCCATTATTCTATTAGACGGAAATAAATCAACTTAATAAATTAGTGATAAATACGCATACATACACATTTTTTTTAATTGAAGCGCCAATGTCTGTGCTTCGCTGTCAAGAAAAGTTGAAAAAACGAGTGTCAAAAGTGGCCATTTAAGGACCACGATGGGCACCGCATACAACAGTCTTCATCTTCCGGGGTCGCTCTCCCCAAGACGATACGCAACCCCTAATCCCATGCCCAGACAGAAGGCCTGCAAAGAGGCCAGATCTTCTTGGACTTCTCCACACAAAAAGATCACTGGAGATGTCCGAGGGGGGCCAACACCTCTCCCTCGCCAAAAAAAAATCTTTGAGGGATGCAGCGTCACTGTTTTTCTATGTTAACAAGAAACATTTAATCGTATATGGCGAGTTTCCTCTGGCTCAACTACTAAAATACTTTTGAGAAACACACCAAATTCCATATGCAGAGACCTTCCGATACTCACAGATAAGATATTAAGTTGATTCCATTCCAAAAGTTCTGGTAGCCTGACTTAAACCAACTTAAAAAAAACATTTACGAAGAATACGTGAAACAACTCGCTACACGATTATAAGCCCATACTATGGACCATCAGACTCCCGAAGTTTCTAAAAGCTCCTGGGAAGTCAATCGACAGACTTGGATATCAGTGGGACTATGGAGAACCTCCGCTAGATGAAAAACTTATCCCAGCATCTGATGGACTTTGTCTACTTGGTGGCGGGAAACGTCATCGGTTGTGGTGGACGTGCATGAACATAGCATTGTTTGGTGTACAGTAGACTTGGGCACCAGGGGGCTCTTCGTGTTCGTCTTCATGCTCGTCTTCGGGGGAAAAAAAATCTTCGTATTCCGCGAATATTCGCCCGTTCCTGTCTTCTCTTCGGGCGAATATTCGCGGACATTCTTCGTGCTCGTTTAATCTTCGTTTTCCTCCTGGTTGCCTAGCAGGGGTTAATACGGGGTTAATAACACATCACAGCAGCAGCAGCTGCCGTGAAGGTACGTGTGTGCAGCTCTATTGGTCGTTTCGGCAGGGGGCTGGTCTGGCATCAACGAGTGAATTGCAGAACTGCAGAATGCACTTCATTCGTTGATGGCAGGCGAGCCCCCTGCCGAAACGACCAATAGAGTTGCACACACATACCGAGGTGTACTGTCCATAGATGTTTAATAAAAGAATAGGGAATATTTTACATTTTTAAATTGATTTTGGACCACTTTACATGCCTAACATTTGCTACCTATTTACAATGGCATACTTTGCAACAACCCAACTTACTTATTGGACAGGACTGGAAAATAGCAGGACTGTCCACCAAAATCTTGGGTGTGTTGGCAGGTATGCTGATGGAAAAATGTTGGACAAGAACTAAAAAATAGCTTAGGGTTAATGTACGGTTATGTTTAAGATTAGTAGCAGTGCACTGGTTTGGTTAAAGATGGATTATGTCTAAATAATAATAATTTAATTTTAATGTTTTTTTTTAAAAAAAAATAGGGGTTTATTTAAATGTATTTTAAAGTTAGATTTATTATTTAGTACTTGATTATATTTATTAAATGTTTATAGTAGCGTTACCTACCGAGCTATAACTACCTATGTGTATTTGCATTTTGCATACCTAGTTTAGCTAAATTAGATGGGACAGGACTGGAAAAAAGCAGGACTGTCCCTGAAAAAGTTGGGTCTGTTGGCAGGTATGTGGATGGAAAAATGTTATAGGGTGAAGTGTGAGTTATAGTGTTAATGTAATGCTATTAGTGAGTGAAGGCCAGGGCAAATAACAAGGAAAAGGTCCTTGTGTTTTGTGCATTGTAAGTGTGTGTGTATGTGTGTTATGTGTGATGTCACTGTGTGTTATATGTGTTATATGTGTTATTGTGTGTGTTATGTTTGGTTGGTTGTGTATCAGAAGGAAAATAATGAAATGGAAAAGGAAATGGGAAAGGCAAATGAGTGGGCAATTGGCGACCCGCTCACCTGTTTCACCCCAGGGCAAAGCACCCAAACACTGTCAGTCTTAGACGTTTGGCAGCAGACTTCCAGAGCTCAGACACAAGGCCCTAGCGTAAGCTGGCCACTCCGGCGGAGGTAGCAGGCGTTGCCACACCGCAGACAGAGGCAGCCAGGGGGGAGAAACTGCCCTTACCATTAGGGACATTTGATTCATGACACTAGCCAGGAAGCGAACTGGCATCGAAGAGACACTGGCACCACCACCAGCAGCAGCAGCAGAATTGGGAAAGGCGAATGAGTGGGCAATTGGCGACCCACTCACCTGTTTCACCCCAGGGCAAAGCACCCAAACACTGTCAGTCTTAGACGTTTGGCAGCAGACTTCCAGAGCTCAGACACAAGGCCCTAGCGTAAGCTGGCCACTCCGGCGGAGGTAGCAGGCGTTGCCACACCGCAGACAGAGGCAGCCAGGGGGGAGAAACTGCCCTTACCATTAGGGACATTTGATTCATGACACTAGCCAGGAAGCGAACTGGCATCGAAGAGACACTGGCACCACCACCAGCAGCAGCAGCAGCAGAATTGGGAAAGGCGAATGAGTGGGCAATTGGCGACCCACTCACCTGTTTCACCCCAGAGCAAAGCATCCAAACACTGTCAGTCCTTGGCGTTTGGGAGCGGACTTCCAGAGCTCAGACACAAGGCCCTAGCGTAAGCTGGCTACACCGGCGGAGGTAGCAGGCGTTGCCACACCGCAGCAAGTGCAACCAGGGGGGAGAAACTGCCCTTACCATAAGGGACATTTGAGGCATGACACTAGCCAGGAAGCGAACTGGCAGAGAAGAGACACTGGCACCACCACCAGCAGCAGCAGCAGCAGCATTGGAAAAGGCGAATGAGTGGGCAATTGACGACCCGCTCACCTGTTTCACCCCAGGGCAAAGCATCCAAAAACTGTCAGTCCTTGGCGTTTGGGAGCGGACTTCCAGAACTCAGACACAAGGCCCTAGCGTAAGCTGGCTACACCGGCGGAGGTAGCAGGCGTTGCCACACCGCAACAAGTGCAACCAGGGGGGAGAAACTACCCTTACCATCAGGGACATTCGAGGCATGACACTAGCCAGGAAGCGAACTGGCATTGAAGAGAGACACTGGCACCACCACCAGCAGCAGCAGAATTGGGAAAGGCGAATGAGTGGGCAATTGACGACCCGCTCACCTGTTTCACCCCAGGGCAAAGCATCCAAGCACTGTCAGTCCTTGGCGTTTGGGAGCAGACCTACAGAACTCAGACACAAGGCCCTAGCGTAAGCTGGCTACACCGGCGGAGGTAGCAGGCGTTGCCACACCGCAGCAAGTGCAACCAGGGGGGAGAAACTACCCTTACCATCAGGGACATTCGAGGCATGACACTAGCCAGGAAGCGAACTGGCATTGAAGAGAGACACTGGCACCACCACCAGCAGCAGCAGAATTGGGAAAGGCGAATGAGTGGGCAATTGACGACCCGCTCACCTGTTTCACCCCAGGGCAAAGCATCCAAGCACTGTCAGTCCTTGGCGTTTGGGAGCAGACCTACAGAACTCAGACACAAGGCCCTAGCATAAGCTAGCTACACCGGCGGAGGTAGCAGGCGTTGCCACACCGCAGCAAGTGCAACCAGGGGGGAGAAACTACCCTTTCCATTAGGGACATCTGAGGCATGATTTCAGCCAGGAAGCGAACTGGCAAAAGATACTGGCACCACCACCAGCAGCAGCGTTGGAAACGGAAAAAGGTGAATGAGTGGGCAATTTACGACCCACTCACCTGTTTCACCCCAGGGCAAAGCATCCAAAGACTGTCAGTCCTAGGCGTTTGGGAGCGGACTTACAGAGCTCAGACACTAGGCCCTAGCGTAAATTGGCTACACCAGCGGAGGTAGCAGGCATTGCCACACCGCAGCAAGTGCAACCAGGGGGAGAAACTACCTTAAACATTAGAGAGAAAAAATTTAACTTTCCAAGCTAAGAGCTGGGTAACCCAATTTGGGCAGATTGAATTTAAGAAAGGCAATCTGCTCCATCAGATGAGGTGCCATGCGTGAGCGCTGTGGACTCAGTATGTTTCCAGTCATAGAAAACACGCGCTCACTTTGAACAGTGGTTGGCGGACATGATAGAAGCTGCTGCGCAACCCATGAGAGTGCAGGCCACACACTCTTCTTTTCATCCCAGTAGCTAAGAGGATCAACATTAGGAGCAGAAGGAACTTCACAGAGGTAAAGTTTGACCATTTCAGCAGCACTACTCTCCTTTCTGCTGCTAGCTCTGTCAGATGGTCCAACTATACTGCCAAGTGCCTCTTCCCAAAACGCAGCTGCTCCACTCAGCTGTGTTGTGCTGCTTGTGGCACTGCTGCTGATGCTGCTGCTAGGGGTAGCAGACCACATCATCTCTTCCTCCTCCTGCACCTCACCCTCCTCGGACAGCATTCCCATTTTACGCTGCCAGTCACGCACCTTGTTGACCAATTGCTCCCGGTAGCTACTGAGAACATTGAATTTCAAAGCTAGCTTTCCCTTAATTCTTGGATCACAAAGGCACGCTAGCATCATTTCGGGACTCTCTTCCATTCGCTTGCGAAGGTGTACTTTTAGCAGATCCTTCAGCTTCCTGACTATGGCTGCTACGTCAGGATGTAGAGTGCCACCTTGAACAGCCTCACGGTTTCCAAGGAACACATCCATCTTGCTGCCTAGATGGGAGAACACTGGGATTACCTGGGCCAGACTGGCAGTGTTTGAGCTTAAATTTTCTGTGGCATCCCTGAATGGTTTAAGGACTGCCACTAGCTGGGCGATCACTGTCCAATCCTCCCTATTCAATGGAGAGGTAATCCCAATATTGTGCTCTGAGGCAAGATTATGGATTGCCCTCTGCTGCTCCAAAATCCTCTCTAGCATGTCTAACGTGGAGTTCCACCGTGTACTGACATCCTGACGTAGGCAGTGTACGGGAAGACCTGACCTCTCTTGCTCTTCCCTCAAAAGTTGGCTAGCCTTAACACTATGGTGAAAGTGCCCAGCGATCTTTCTGCAGCGGGACAGAACTACTGCTGCCACATTAGTTCCTTCTGACATTGCTGCCTTCACTACAAGATGGATGATGTGGGCTGCACAGCGCACACCAACAATATGACCATCTCGCAGCGCTTTCACCATATTGGCACCTCCGTCAGTTACCACAAAACCAACTTCAACATTGGTGCCCGCCTCTGCTCCCACCCAAAGGCTAAACATTTTCCTAATCGCATGCAGAATATTTTGGGAAGTGTGCTTTTCATCCATCACTTCTGCATGGAGAAGGAATGATCGGTAGCCTGCTGCAGCAACTTCCTTAGACACACCGGGCTGCCACCAGTGTGCTGTCAAAGAAAGAAAGGCATGCTGGGCGCTAGGTGCACTCCACAAATCTGTAGTGAAATGAACACACTGACCAGCAGCCTTGGAAAGCTCCTCTTTCACTGCTGCAACACAGGACCGATACAGCGAGGGGACAATGTTCCTGCTGAAAGTGGAACGTGACGGAACTGTGTATTGTGGAGCCACAGCCGCCATCAATTGTTTGAAAGGCTCCCCTTCAATCATGGAGAAGGATGCCCCTCCAACAGCAATGAACTGACCAATAAGTCGCGTTACTTTATTGGCCTGCTGTTTGGGCATCGTTCTCTTGGAGTGGAATGCCCCAAATTCTTCCAGGGTGGGCTGGGCATGCAGTGCTCCAACCTGCCTTGGTCTCTGGCTGCCAGCACTAGTTGCTGCTGCTGCTTCTGCTGCTGCTATTGGCTCAGAAGAAGAAGCTGTTGGGGTTTTTCCACGGCCACCAGCTATGCTGCCTGCACTAAGTTTTACCTCTGCATCTTTCCCCAATAGCACAGCGTTGTGTTGAGTGCTGAGGTGATGCTTCATGCTAGCACTGGTAAAATGGCCAGACACTTTCCCTCTGCTTATTAGCTTCCCACAATGTTTGCACTTTCCATAGCGCCCTTCTTCAACATTTTCAAAGTGCTCCCAAATTGGGGCGCGCATAGCCTTGGAGTGTGCCTTGGGTGCTGCTCTTACTGCTCGGGGTGGATGAACAGAGGCAGAACTAGTGGTGGTGGGACTGGTGGTAACAGTACTGGCCATAGTGGGACTGCTAATTGCTTTAGATTTGCTAGGTTTTGCTGCTGCTGCTGGTGGTGGTGATGGTGATGATCGTAGCGGAGAAGGTGGAGGCTCAGGGGAAAATTGTGCACTAGTCATTTGGACACTGCTCCCTGAGGAATCTGATTCCTGACCACTCATCTCCTCTACTTCCTCTGGCTCATAGTCTAGCTCTTCATTAGCCAGATCGAATGGAATTCCTGCTAGGCTGGAGCTAAGACTGATATCGTCGTGAGACTCGTGACTAGTAGTAGTGCGAGCAGGAAGAATAGACTCTGCACTTGGCCTCTCAGTCTCAGGCTCCTCTGCTACCTCGCTAGGTGGAGTTCCACTATGTGTAGCCCTCTCTCTAACTGTCTTTACAAAAATTTTGTAAGGACTTGGTGGCTTGCTAGAGGTACTAGGAGGACATGGCGTGGCGGTACCAGTGGGAACAGTAGGCGCAGCACTAGTGGTGGTAGAGGCGGGGGTGGTGGTGGTGGTGGTTTTCCCTACAAAGGAATGAGATCGCTTTGGTTTGGGACCCCTCTGAGTCTTGCTGCTAATTTGGCTCTGCTTGGTACCTTGCATGCTGCTGGTGGATGGGGAAGATGCTGCTTGGGGCAAAAGGCACTTCTTTTTAGTCACTGGGCTGGTACTACTTGTGCTACCCTTTAACTTTGAACGTGCTTCTGGTGCTTTAGGCTTTCCGTAAAAAACCATAGAGCTTGTGGGCCTAGCCGCACTACTACTGCCTGCTTTTGGTGCCTTTCCTTTACTTGATGATCCTTCAAGCAATGCTTCCCCAAATGATAAGCGAGAGCTTGGCCTACTTGGCCGACTAGACTGACGCAAAGGCTGCATCTTAGAGCTGGTGGTGGTGCTGGTGGTGGTGCTGGTGGTGGTGGTGGTGGTGGTAGATGGAGCTTGTCCCGCCTTAGTCCCAAAAGGAGGATCCATTTCAAATTTTGTGTTGTGTGTGTAGTGTAGTGTAGTGTAGTGTAGTGTAGTGTTTAAAAAACTATAAAAAAAAAAAAAAAAAAATAAAAATAAAAAAAAGGAAAAACGAATTAAAGACAAAAAAATTAGAGCAAGTTCTCTTCAGTGCTACTGCTTAAAAAGTAAAACTATGCACTACTGCACTGTGCTGTGTGCAATCTGCCAAAATCCTAAAGTTATTGAAATTATTAACTCAAGATTAACTATTTAATAACTAGCAGTATTTTATTTTTAATTTGAATTTACACGGGCCTAAGAGCTTAGCCTACCACTATGCTAGCCTAAAGCTATATTTCCTTACTATAAGTCTACCTCTAGGCAGACGCTCTCAAACCCACTAAGCTAAAGTGAGGTTAAATCAGATTCAGTATATGATTTATTAATTAATATTAAGTTATATAATATTAATAGATTAGAACTAATTTACTTATATATTATGTATTATAGATAGAAGAATATAGATTATGAATTAGAATTTAGAATTAGAATTACTTATATTATAGATTATGAATTAGAATATTATTATTTATAATATATTATAGATTAAGATTAAAGAAGATTAGAATTATTTTAGTACTACAGCTAGTAGCTTGAAGCTTTGCTTAGTACAGCTCGTCACAGTCAATTTTTCTTGAAAAGAATTAGAAATAAAATAAAATGTCACAGCAAAACAGTTATCTTCACTGCTTGCTGCACTCACTAGCCCAACAAGTTCACTTCACTGATAGACTGAGGTGAGCAAAACACTAAGGGTACTTTTAATAAAATTGAAATAAAATGTAAAATAAATGAGAAAATCTTTGCAAAACAGTTAACGTCACTGCTTGCTGATCAAAAAAAAACACAGCACTTATGCGGCTGCACTCACTAGCCCAACAAGTTCACTTCACTGATGGACTGAGGTGAGCAAAACAAATGAAATAAAATGAAAGATTAATTAAGAAAAATTGACTTGGTCTCTTACTGTTGCTAAAACAAAGCACAAACTATAGAGCTGCAGCACCAGTACTAATAAGATTAGCTGAACTATACGCTAGTAGTAATTAATTAATATTATTACTTTTATTTATAGCTAATTTAATTAACTATTAAGATAAGAAAGAATTAGAGAATTATTGATATTACTGATTTTAGATTAGACACTAGTAGATGTTCTGAATGTCTACAGTACACTCTACACTAGTATACTATTACTAACTATAACTGACAAATATATATATAATTTTATAATGAATTCAATTATTAATTATATTAATTAATATTACTGATTTTAAATTAGACACTAGTAGATGAATGTCTACAGTACACTCTACACTAGTATACTATAGTATATATATATATATGACTGACAAATATATATATATATATATAATATTATAATGAACTATTAAATTATAGATTCTATTAAATTGTAATTTATAAATTCTATTTAATTTATTTAAGCAGGACAGGCAATAGGCACTAGTGCCAGCCCAGGGCAAGGGCACCCCAGTGCCACTGAGACACTGGGTGCACTGTCAACTCAACAGCACTTACACTAAAGTTGATGACAAATTAATTTTAAAAAAATTAAATTAATCAAATTATTATTATTAAATATATTAATTAAGTAGCACTGAAGTGAGGATGAAGTACACAGTGAGAAATGGCAGGCTAAGGCTTACCAGTCTCACACAGAACAGAACAATCTCTCTCTGTAACGCTCGGATGCAGCACAGCAGTGTTGCCAAAGCAGTCACAGCGAAAAATGAATGGATCTCTCAGGCAAGCTCTGGTCTTATAAAGGCGCCTTCAGAATTCAAAAAACAGCAGCACAGGCATTGGACGAGACCCTTAGCGTTACGTCACAAGAGTGAGCTGATTGGACAGACGAGGATCAGCTCACTCCTGTTTGAAATTTTGGCGGTTGCGCGGCAAAAACGAAGACGATCACGAAGAATCTTCGATTCTTCGTGATTGTGAGTCTTCGTCTTCGCCTACGGTTTGCCGGCACTGTACTCTGTTCTACGTTCCTTCGGAACGAACAAAAAAACGGCCTCTTCATGCTCGTTTTCATGTTCGCCCGAAGACGAATGCACAAGTCTAATTGTTATTCATTACCTAAGGCCAGAGGCGTATCTAGGGTATGGCACCTATGGCTCCTGCCATAGGCGCCATTTGAAAGGGGCGCCAGTGAGCGGCTTGCAAACGGCGTCTTTTTTTTTTTTTTGATGCAGAGGGGCGCCTAGCAACCGCTCGGCGTCCCTCATTCTCCTCAACGAGGCCTCTGCCTCCGTCCCGGTACCAGCGAGCGGCTTTTAAACGCTGTCTTTTTTTTTTTTGATGCGGAGGAGAGAGAGGGGCGCCGAGCAACCCCCGCATCAAAAAAAAAAAAGACAGCGTTTAAAAGCCACTCGCTGGTGCCCGCTGCTTCAGTGCTGAGCGCCGAAATATGACGTCATATTAAGGCGCTCAGCAGTGAAGCAGCGGGCACCGCAAGAAGGCAGAAGCCTCGTGCTCCCGTCCCTGGACCTCAAGGTGAGAACTACAAAGGGGGGTAGGGGTTAGGGAGTGATAAGGGAGGGAGAGGGGTTAGGGAGTGATAAGGGAGGGAGAGGGGTTAGGGAGTGATAAGGGAGGGAGAGGGATTAGATATTAGATTAGATATTTGGACAGGGGCGCAATTTCAGTGCTTGCCATAGGCGCTATTTTCGGTAGATACGCCTCTGCCTAAGGCCCAACGGTTTTACCAAGATATATTCGAGAGAAGAAACATTTTTTTCACCGAAGCATTGTTAGCAGTAGTGATATCTTGTATTAGGAAGGCACAAAGTGTTTTTAAGATAGAGAAGGCAGGTTTTTCGAGGCAGACTCAATGGGTCAAGGGCAACACCAAGCATGAGGCGACGGGGAGATGATTACCCCATTGACATTGAGGGAGGCTGATGAGGGAATGTTGGCAGTGCAGAGAGGGAAGACACGTTCACTTTTGGAGAGATTGCATTTTAGGAAGCGTGCAGACATCCGGGTAGAGACAGGCGAGGCGGTTAGTTACACAGAAAGGTAAGATGTGAAGCAGGAAAGAGCAGAGTCAGAGACCAAGATTGTGAAGTTTTTAGGAGAGAGTGGGACAGTCGTGTCAGGTCCAGTAGGATTAGCATGGATCAGTGCCCCTTGGATTTAGTACAGGGGTCATTAGTAACTTTAGTATGGTTGTCAGCAGAATTGAGAGCTGAACCCAGATTGAAGAGAATCAAGTAAGGAGCTGGATTGAAGAAACTTCATTGAGTGTAAAGAAGTATTTGAAGAAGCTTGGGAGGGAAGAGAGATCGGATGCTAGTTGGACAGATCAATCGTGTCCAGGGGGGCCTTTTCAAGATAGAGGCGTTATCGTAGCATGCTTGACTGAGGATGGATAGAACCAGTAGAGAGCGAGAGGTTCAAAATACGAGCTAGTGCAGGGACAAGAGTAGATTAGACTGCATAAGGCGGGAAGGGTTCGGTTCAAAGGAACATGCGGTCAGGCAAGAGGAAAGACACGCATTAACCCAATTTTCAGTGATAAAATTGATTCACTGTAGAACAGGGAAAATGTGTGTGTGTTCCTGGTATTTCAATTCCAGCCACATCAATTTCATCAAGTATGTGGCAACATCAGAGGCACCAAGGTTAATTGAAGGGTGCAGATAAGATGACAGTGAATGGAAGGTACTGAATATATACTTCGTTATGAGAAAGGGGTTAAGTAGGTTTCTTTAGCAAGGGTGATAGCAAAGTAGTAAAAAACAAAGTCCTTCATTTTTTTTTTGTTTCATTTCACCATTTACATCTTAGGCCTGCTCAATGTGAACAGGATAGTGAGTGTGTGTGCAAAGCGCTATTCTGTGGGGGTTCAGCTGGGACCCTTTTGGGGGTATTTGCTGGGGAATCTCACAGCAGCAGGTTATCAGCTCAGGCCGTAAAGTTAGGCGTTCCATTTAGCTGTAGAGGCCAAGCCAGGGAGACATAAGAATCTAAACACCAACACAGGCCAGGTATCCCAGACCAAGTGTCTTAATTACATCAGTGCGATTACACCGACAACATATTCAGTACCACAAAGTCATCCAGACACTCCGCATACAAGATACTTTTTATTTCAAATATTAAACATATAAAAACTACATAATTGCCACAACAACAAAGTGAAGAGAGCAGCACAGTGTACAATAAAATCATTTAAAATAGATAGGATACTGCAATGTATCGATGGGATTTACCGGCATTATGCCCGATGCCGCGTATCAATTTGATATTTGCAGATCAATGCAAGATAAAATATACGGATGGAGCAAACATTATGGAGGTAGAACTCGAGATAAGTGCGTTAATCCATTTCCATCTTTTCATTCTTCACAGTCTCTGTAAAAGAGAAGGGTGCAACACTGTCAAACTTGCTTATCGGTAAAGCTTAGCGTGTGTGTACATATTTAATGTTTAAACAGCAGTGCCGTTTAAACTATTAGTAGTTGGGCTATTGCCCCCAAAATGTTTCTGAACACGTCTTACATATGGGCAAGACCAAGATGCATTTAGGTTTGATTACGGTGCAGCAATTATAGACACTAACCTGTCTCTTCCTCCTTGATCTTTGAAATGCATGATTTTATCTCTAAAGCAATTGCTTTGGCTAGAGGAGGAGGGACTGCATTTCCAACCTGCAGAGTGATAGAAAAGCATACATAAATATACAGCAACAGACATTCAAGGATTGGAGTGGGGGGGTCCAGGTCAATCAAGACGCACGCCATCTACAGAAATTGTTGCTCACACACCTGTCTGTGCTTGTCCAAGATGTTGCCAAAGAACCTGTAGGTGTCAGGAAAGCCTTGAGATCTTGCACATTCCCTGACACTTACCACACGATGCTGTTCTGGGTGAAGAACACGACCCTAGGAGAAGAGACAAGATATGACCATGGTCGTGTGAACATCTTGTAGTCTCCCAAAGTAGAGCTAATTAAATATAACTATGCCCAGGACACGATGCCCATCAGGCACAAATGCAGAGTTATGTCCGCATAACATTGTAAGGGGGGGGGGGGTGGAGAAATTAAACAAATTGACTCCACAAGTTAAATGCCAGTGACAATATGAAAATCCACATGGTGTGTTAGCCTCACCTGTTTGCCCATGGGCTCAGGATTTGTCACCGTGGTGCTGAAGAAGCCATCCCACTCAAGCCTTCCATACAGTCCTGCCCAGTGGTTGTGCCTGTTCCCGGTGTGAGGCAGACACCAGGGAATGAGTGTGTTAAACTGCCGGTCAGCGGGATCGCATGGTTTACCTGGAAGTAGGTTTCATTATTGACAAAGTAAGACACCGAAACGTTCAGTTGGCTGCCTTGGTAACATAACATGCATGGTTAATTGGCAAGATCAGAATGGTAAGACAGTCATAACTTGGAATCTGCTATTACATTTTGAAGCACACCAACAAACCAAACATTTTGTTAATGACTACAGCAAAGGAACACAACGGAAGAGGCCGGAGTGTAATTAGAGTTCATCCGTGAGGAAGCTATGGCTTAAATTGTTATCCATACCTGCAGCACAGGAACAGACACCCCTTAGTGCTCCGTTGCCACTACGGCCGTTCTTCTTGTCATTGTGACTATAACGCAGTTTCCGTGTGGTGGTGCCATCCGTAAGACGCACTTCCATGTTGGGAAGATCCCGCCAGTCAGAGCCAGGGGCGAGAGGGATATGCCTCATTCTGGCAGCTACAAGAGCGCTCATATCCTGGTAGGAAGAAGATTTAATCATGAAATCCATGCCGAGGAATCCTTTGGATTAGAGTGTAAAATGTATACAAGCTCCAAAAAGCCACCACAAGTAGTAGTCTTGAGTTTAATAGCTTCGGTCCAAACCTACCTTGCATATATGATCCCTGAGAATTGGTTGGTACTGTGAACCTCTGATTTGCCTCTGAAACCAGGACTGCGGTTCCCCGTTGTAAGAAATCTCCAGAGCAGATGCACCGTTCCGAATTTCTGGAAGGTCCGACATCGTATCCCGGACAGTGATTGTCCGGAAGAGGCTTGAATTTGTTCTGGAAATAAGATGCCAGAGAGGAGCATTTGTAAATGAAGAAAGATGCCTTTCTATAAACCTCACACTATGTTGATACAACGTTTCTGTAAGTACCTGGTAATATTGCTGACATATTTCTTTTCATCCACCACAACACTGAGCTGACAGGCACGTGGCGCAAAGACATGCAACGGCTCAGGGAACATTGGCAGCTTCTCTCCTGGGGCAGCAGCAAGTATAATGGCTCTTCTACGAGTCTGTGCAACACCATATTGACCAGCCTGTGGAACAAAAGACCAATTGCACATCACTGAACCACCCGAAGCCAGTATAAAGTCAGGCAAAACAGTATTAGAACAGCTTTGGCGGATCAAAATACCAGAGAACATCTAATGCCAAGCGGCCAGAAGCATGTGCAACGGTCTATAGAGCTTTAAAATTATATATGCTAAAGATTAAGTGGCCTGGTATGGAGCCTAAGAATTGGGAAGTGTGTGGGGTGTCATGGTTAAAGTCTCACCTGAAGTACTCCAAAAGTACACTGGTATCCCATCCTTACAAGGCAGCGAAGTGTTAACTTAAGTACCGTGGAGCTTTTGAAGGAGACGAAGTTCCTCACATTTTCCAGTAGGAAGAATTTAGGCCGGTAGTAATCACAATAACTGCAACACAAGCAAGTTTTGCACAAACGTTAGAGGCGACATCTTTACACCAGAGTCTTTAGCGAGATCTGAATGCAGCCATATACATACCTGAGATAAGAAACCACCAGGGAGTTCTTGAACTTTGAATAGGTTCTGGAGTTAAACCTGTTCATGCCGCTAAACCCTTGGCATGGTGGTCCCCCGCACAGCATTTCCACGTCCCCTTTCTGGGGCAGCCTCTGTCCCAGGGAATTTGTCTTCTCCCCAGACATGACCAGCTTCAGCAGGACGTTACAATCTTCTGTAAACACCGTCGCTCCTGGATTGTTTAACCTGAACGCTTGGGCAGCAGGATCCCACATCTCAATAGCCCAGTTGGTTTCAGACAGACCTAGAGATATAAAGTTTGCCTTTAAAACCTTCAGAAATTTAAATTGCAACAAAGTGTATTGCTTCTCACAAATTCACACTTCATTCCACAGCATAAGTAAATATATAGTCACTAGTTACGCAAGCCAGAGTGGTCCAAGTTCTAGCTTTCTCTCGTCAGACTGGTTTTCAATTTCTTTCACTTCTATAGGAGTACTTCTCCAATTTGTTTAATCTTTGAAGCCATTGGGGCATCTGGAGCATGTATGCTTGTGACCGTTGTGGGCCAACAGTAATGTACAATAGTAAAGATGGAAGCATCAAATCAAGGCTTAAGCCGCAATTTTACTAGCCCCTCACCTGCTTGATGAAAGCCCTCGGACAATCCACCGCAGCCCGAGAACACATCCAGCGTTCGCAGCTTGTGTACTTTATCTGCGTTTTGCTGATCATTTTCAGATTTTGTGGGCTGTAATTTGCCTTTGCCTAGGATATGGTAAATGAAAAAAGAAATTATATCTGTTTACTCGAGCCAACCAAAGCTTTTGTCTACATTAATATCCATTATAGTTTGAAGACAATTAATGAAGTCGGTCATACCTTTTCCCTTGCCTTTTCCTTTCCCTTTGACTACGACACTGCGCGCATGGTTTGGAGGGTCTTCAAAGTTCTTTGCCTTTGCATTATAGGCCTAGAATAGATTAGAGGTCATACAACCCGTTAACGTGGCTGCAACACTGCAGGACCTACAATTGTTTGCAGCTAGATCACCTAGGGATATTCTGTCATCTGTAAAACCCAGATATACAGAATCTAGTTTAAAGAACCAACTGGAGCACAAATGCAAGAGGTAGAGGGATCCTGTCCTGTTCACCAGTTAGTAAGTCAAGTTTACTTTATACCTCTAAAAAGTAGAAGCGATCAGAACCTCCTGCTGAATACTCTTGGATGGATTCTGTCAGATCTTCACCGTACTCAACAGTACAACGTCCTTGCACGTCTTTAAGATACACAGTGGTTTCTTCATCGCTCCAGTAAACAAGGTTTACGTCTGCATGGTAACTGGCCTTCATGGCCTTGTGTGTGTTTTCAGGCCTGTGTTACAGATCAGATTTAAATATTTATGAAAAAGTTGTGATAACCGCAGAAAGCTATCAGTATTTAGCTTATATTGGCTTTGCCTACCGATGTAGACACATGAACAAAACAAGGGTGTTCTGAACCTGTAATAGGTATTAGGTACACACTAGCCAAACAGGAAGATACCTTGCAAATCACACACCTGTAGAATTTGTATATACGAAGTTTGATATCAGCCTCGTTGGGTTTGCCAGTGCTACGTTTGTGGCAGAATATCTCCTTAATTCGGCCAAGTCGGTAAGGTTCCGGTGCATCCAAGTTGCTGCCTTTAATATAGTCTGAAGACTTGCGGTAGTATTCTGGATAGAGGTCTTCATCCACATCTTCCTTCTTCTGTGGTCTCTTAACAGGGCTACCCAGCTTCACACTGAAAAATAAGCCGCAGCTTCATCCATTTGTGAACACAGCACATGTAGGCTATTTTTGTCTATGTTGCACTGTTAACACCAAATGCTTACATTGACTTTGAAGAAAAGCTCAGATATTCTACGTCATACAAAACTATAGAAGCCAGACTGTTAAGCTTGTAGACCTATTAGTACCTGAATGAAAAGGCATCGGGAAGCAAGAACACTCCATCGCCAGCTTTGTACTGGACGCCATTCTTTGCAGCTGTACTGTACAGAACTCTGTCGTCAAGATCTTCCAGCGGCTCAAACACCCTTGGCATCTCCCTCTGTCTAATTTCAGCTAGACGTGCACAGCTAGCACAGAACCTAAGAAAACATGAAGAATTTTCTATGAGCAAGGTATGGTTTAAACAGTTGTATTAGCCCCTTCAGAATTGCCAAGAGGCTGCCTTCCAGCAAATACCTCCTTAACATATTCTTAAACATCCCCAAGATCAATACGAACGCTGTTACTCACTTATACTTATTGTCTTCAGTGGGTTGAGGGTTCGGAGGAGTCTCAAAACGAGCATATTCTGGGTCATACCACAGCTGGTAAAAGTACGTGCTTCCATCATCCTCCACAACTTTGATTTCTGTGTCCATTCCTCCCTGTTGACGAACCAAACCACTAACATAAGCTTCTTGAGACTTAGTAACATTTCCAGGTTATCATATGCATCCATAAGGCACTTTGTTATAAAGGGTTTGTTCATATTATAGCAGACATGCAGTACAGTAAATCCACCTTTACTGGTCCCCAGCCAGGATTTAGTTTGTTATTTTTCCTGAAAGAAAGGGTTATGTCTTTTGCATCTGTTTGAAGCCATGTAAAGTTGGTATACAAGACTGGGCTTTAAGGGCCAGTAATTCAGTCCTTTGTTAAAGCACCTGAAATCCCAATACGACTTACTGTCTGGACTGCAAGTGAACTTCTAGACCGTTAAGATATGCCCATTCATCTCAGTCGCAGCTAAAGTCTTTAGATACGGACATTCAGTAAGCATTTTACAAAGTTATGAAGGGATGCCGACATGCCTTGCGTGCGTACAGCCAACTCACCTCCATGGCCCAGTCCTCAGATGGTGCTTTATAGATAACCTTGACCTTGCCATGTATGTAGGAGAGCTGCATATCCTCACATTCATCTACAAGGAAGAGCTCCAAGGGATCCGATGTGGCCCCAAGGACAGTGTCCGTGCCAAGGCAAAACCAATGTGCATGAAACATAAGACCGCCTGCATCTTCCCACATGGATGTAATCCTAGAAGATAAGAAACCCACCAGGTTATTATATATATATATATATATAAAAATAATGGAAGTCTTAGAGGCTGTGAAGTCTGACAGATCAAAGGAGCATAATAAAAACAAAAATCTGACAGCCTAGTAACTGTACATACTCAAAATAACCATATCGGCAGCCCTATAGAGTTTTAGCCTCAGTGAGGCATCACAGGAAGCCATTAAGGGATACAATGTTACCAATCACATTAGCCACAGGGTTAGTATAGGAACATTCTAGCAGTCTTAGCAGGGAGATTGATACAAACCTTGCCAAGTAAAGAGGCTCTGTGGGGTTATCAGGGCTCACAGAGACACAGTCTCCAATTTCTAGGACTTCCGAGTCAATTGAGACTTTTTGGTAATATTCCCTCTTCCCATCAACCTATCAGAGAGTGAAAATAGTCACTGCCAAACCAATGCACAAGTCGGGGTTCATAAAATGAGAATTCAGAAGTCGTGAAATGAAAAAAATATTGCCAGTTTACCTTGACTGGTTCTCCAATCCATGAGATTCGGTTCTTTTTCTCCTGTTTCTTCTTTCGTCCCTGGAGGATCTTTTTTGGAGAAGGCATTTCTGGAATATTATCATCAACCTCCTCATCTTCATCAGCCTCCTTCACTGCCAAGTTTGGACACCTGAATGCCAAAGGTTTAAAAGTTTTACCAAGTACTTTCATAACAAAAGGCTGTACACACCGTTGTTCACCCCCCCCCCCATACGTAAAGCCCAAGATACCCCAAAATATGCACACTAGGTGAAAAGCTTTACCTCCTTTGGGTACAGGCTTGCTTAGTCCTGCCACTACCTCCAAACTTCACCATGTCCTGGCAAGCTTTGCACTTGCCGCAATCAGGCTGCTGACAAACCTGTGTAAAAACAAGAATACATTTCAAATTGACAGAAAGTCCTTGAGCCGCTAAATCGTCAGCTGGAAGTATAATTTATATACGATGACATGAAGGAACACACACCTCGCAAACGCCACAACGCCTGCGCTTTGCATTCTCTTTATCTTCGTCTTTTTCAATTTGTTCAGAGAAGAAAGTGTCGAAGATCTGATACACTAATTTGGTTGTAGTGGCTTTTGTAGGTCCCTTGTCTTTTGTAATCTTTGTGGGGTGCTTTATTGCTTGTCTCCTCGCAGCACGTCTGAAAGAAACCATGTTATGGTCCATCAGCAGATAAAGACTTCCAAACAAGTAAACCTGACTCCTGCAAGGGATTCACTCAGAGATTCCAGTAAGGAACCAGTGAAGCCAGTAGTACCTACCTTTTACCCAAGGTGACACCAGCCAGTTTGATCAGATCTCTCATGCAGGGAGTGATAATTATCGGCTGCTCGTCACTGTCTCCTGCCTCGTCATAGCTTTCCACCTGCTCCACCACGAACTGAGCATGCCTCAACAAGGAGTCCTCTGTGAAGCGGTTGAAGTTCAGGCCGCAAGGTGGTACAGTTGTCTGCAATACAGTAATAAGGATGTTTAATTATAGGGTTAAAGCTTTTATTCAGTACAATGCACAGCTCGAGAAGGCCCATGTTTTTTGGTTGTCAGATCTGCTGCACCTAAAACTCACTAGAATTACCCCGTACTAAACCTATTGCATGTGGGCGACAGGACGCTTTTAGTTGGGCACTAGTCAGACAGCTTGGCTCCCATAACAATTTAAACTCCCTACTACAGAAGATCTCAGATTGGGGAGACAGATTCACTCACTTCAATTTTGTTCAGAAGATCTTCATAAGTAACATCTGGATTGTTCTGCAGAAATTCAACCACTATCTTGCTCATGTATATCTTCTCCTGCATTAGAGCAAAGATTACACTGTATTCCTCGCTTGGATCCATCAAAATGTAGTCGGCAAATGCTGAAAGATAGGTACAAAGAAATTTCATGCAGCACCCATCATGGTTCTAGGTTTAAATAATGGCTGTAGTAACCCAAGAACACATACAGGTTACCCAACACATAAGTTGCATTAGAACAGTATTAAACCTAAAGTCCTAGAGCATTTAAGGGTCATTACCAGAACATTAGAGCCGAGCATTAATTTAGCAATTAGAGATTTATGTTCCCCTGGGGCTGCTTACCTGTTGTAAAGCCAATCAAGGCTTTTTCACCTCCATCAAAGCCAGTTATCCACCATGCGTTAATTGGGCCCAGCTTCTTTGCTCGTACACCACCTGTTAAGTTACAAAGTAATGACGTGTGTTATTATAACGCAAATCTTAAATTACATTCCCATGTTTAGTGGTAGAAACTGAAGTGTTAATCCAACCGGGCTTCTTCAAGCAACTTTGTCATCAATATACCCCCTCAAGGCAAGGGCTTCTACTGATAATTGAGGCCAGTTTTAATGTCTGACAGCCAAACGCTATAGGAAGTTCTACACAATTAAGCATTTTAAGTAATGCAGATGCCCAAGGTGGACATGTATGTAGATACACAACATGTTAAGTCAGCTCACCATCCAGAGAAGGGCTGTCATCATATATAGGTTTCACAACACCACTGAAATACAGCTCAATGTTCTTCTCAATAAGACCAGAGTCAAAGGGGCACAGATGCCCTCTTTTGTCATACACACTGCAACAGAGAAAGTATAATAAATCTAATGAAACTCCATGTCACATACAGTATATGGTGTTAAATGCATGTCATCATCACCAACCTAAAACATGTAACTTTGTGCTGTGGGAGATCTTCATAGCTCTCAAAACCATCCTCATTGGCATCAAAGAGGGACAGACGCTCATCTGTGAGCATTTCAGGTTCATCCAGCTGCAAAAAGGCAGTAACATTTGACTGCAAACATCTTAGAAGGGGATGCCCAACAGACCAGGCTGTACACAGTAACGGAGTTTAAGTAACATTTTTGTACTTACAGCATCTGCAGGGTCCCCTTGGAAGAACTTCAGATCAGGATCATCCAGGTACTGCCTGCAGTCTAGACATTTAGGTGGTGGTGTCTGCCCAAAGGAGACAAAGCAGTGAGACAAGCCAAACCAAAGTCTCCCAAGCACATGAACAGATATTAAGGAAATCTTACCTTAGGTTGTTGCACAGGTTTCACTTTTGGAGTCTTGCTTGTTGCAGAGCTTAGAAAAGTAAACAACCATTACAAATAATGTTGAGATTCGGAATAGATTGCTTAGTTTAAGTGTTTAACTTTCTGCAACATAAAGAACCCTACTTCATACACGTTAAGTGTACAGGATCCTTTAAAACATTTGCAGTTTAGAATTCTTACCCATTACTCTCACTTGCTTCAGTTTTTATTCTTTTCTCATCTTGTTCCTCCTAAACAGCACAGAGGAAACACATGTATGACAGAGTGAAAAGCTTTCAAAGTATTTAGCCAATTGGTGTCCTTATTATGTAGTATTCTACCCACAGAAATGTGTATATTTGCATGTAAGGAATAAGCCAGAGATTTTTAGAAGCTGTGGGTAATGTGGATTTGTTGAGTCCCATGTATATGAACACACATCCGTCTTATCAAAACCGACTGTGGCTGCAACTCCTGTATGGCCAATTTAAATATGGCGATTCACATACCTGCTCCGGTTCCGCAGATACTTCATCCTCAGTTTTGACTTCACCATTGACATCATCGGACTTTCTCTTGCTTGGCCTAGTGAAGGGAACTTACAACTTTTAGAATATGTTTATAATTTGGCCAAGATGACCATTTAGTTTAATGCAAAATATATTTTTTAATGCAGATTTTTCCACTCCAGCAATGCTAGGTGCACTTTAGTTATGTAATCCAAAGCTACATGGGCTTGCACTTTTGGCAGTACTCTAAGTCTTTTAAACATGGGCAAGAAAAGTGTGCACGTTTAACTGCATTCAAGACGATTTGTTGTGTCCTCTGGAAAGTATTGTACAAATGAAAATCATGTTGTGGAACCGAACTAAGCAAATACTAACCCCTTGGAGAACATGGATATTATGGTCGCCTGCTTGCCGACACTTCTCGCAGGGCGTGCACGGGCAGACTCTGGGGGAAACAAGCAAATTACACCACATCATTTTTTTTTTTTTATAAACATATGAATATAGGACTAGAAGGCAAAAAAACCAACACAACAGTATAGGCTAGCACTGGAGAGAATGTTTGTTCCAATAAACTTTGTCTAACAGTTATTTCATATGCATCATTTGTTGATGACAATTCTAGAACATAACTACTGCTAATGTGTCATGTTAAGCTAAAGGTTTCATAGACTGGAGGCCATGACCCACTGCCTAGCTAATACCATAAGCGACCAGAGTAAAGGCATTCCCTTTTGTCTACATAACCTAGGTAATTTCTTGCCATCAGTGCATAATAGGAAAAACATTTTTTACACTGTGCAAAGTATTAGATTAATAGGCTACAAGTCTCGAATAACTCTTCAACTGGTGCGTTAAACAAGGGATCTCACTTTTGTTCTCTCCATTTGTTTTGCTTTTCCTTGTTTTGCGGCCTTTGGAATCTTCTGTCGGAGACTCTGACATCTCCACATCGTCGTCGTCACTGCCACAGGTTCCATTCGTGGAGCCATTCGCCTGCCCGTTTAGATCCCCGTTGCTCATGTTTAATTCCTTGCACAGAAGGGACTTGACGTTTGTCAGGTATCCTTCCTGGAAAAATTAAGACAACATCAGGACCGGTAGATTCATTGCAGAGGAAGGTTCCCCGTTGTATAGACAGCGTGTACCTCGGACAGCTCCTCTCTGCTCAGCTTGTTCTCCAGATCACTCAGTTTGGTTTTTGCATCTGCTTCTAGAAAGCCAAGCACCAAACTAAGCTTCTGTTTGATGCACTCCTAGAAAGAAAAACAACTAGTCAAGAACCCATTGCACAGTAAGCAGCTCATTCTCACACATTGGCAAGCTTGCATTAAGTGTGCAAGGCACATTTTAATGCTTGGATAATTACTTCCAAGTCAATTAAAGTCAGATATTAGTACCTTCTCAGATAAGCCATCTTGCTCCAAAGCCTTTAGCCTGTAAAGAAATAATAAGCTTTACAACACTTAAGAGGCAGCATTTGAACACATTTTGCATGTAAGGGAATGGAGAGGCACAGCCGGCATAATTCTTTCGCAGACTCTGGGCAATGGTCGATAAAGTCACTCTTGTTAAAAGTGCTCTTATTGCCATAGCAACAAGGGAATATTTCTACTGACTGGACCATTCCACTGGTTATTACAGCAATAAGGAGATTTAAAAATATTCTTTACATAACAGCCAGAGAAATTACAATCTCCACCAGAGGAAATCGCACCTGGGAGCTTTGCATCCGCTTACAATGTGAACCCATGATGTATACTTAAGGCAAAGAGCACATCAAAACAAATACTATGGGCATACCATTTTGCCTTTACCTAAGGATGTTAATAGAAAGGCTTTCTATATAGTCCAGCTATAGGGCTGGATTTAAGTTTTTTTGTTTTTTTTAACACAATAATGGCAGTCATTCAAATTAACCTGGTTGTGTGTTATATATATATATATATATATCTCAACCCCCCCATATCATGTGACACTTGAGATGGCTAAATCCATTGTGTAATAAAAGCTGGGGGGGAAAAAAAAAAAAAAAAAAAGCTTGCTGAGACACTTAAGCCAACAACCCACAGGATGAAAAGGAGAAAAAATATATATATAGACAGAAGTGACGAAGTTTTTAAATATTGAAATAGAAGAGACGGAGGGGGAAGGAATCGCCGTTTTGCTGGGTGTTTATAAACAGCAGCACATGGCTAGGTGCTGGTGGATTACTGCGCTATGGAGAGCGTAAAGCGTTAAAGCACCCTTTATACAAAAAGAAACGACTCGGGGAGAGAAAATAACGTGAATGCGAAAGGTTGGCACAGAATGAAGTCTGTCTGACACGAGCAGACACTATAACCACCAAACCCTTTGACGAGCCATTTACCGACAAGCAGCGGTATTGGTGATCATGACGTCAAGGCTAGCTCACGTCACATAACTTTACATCGCGTATTGAGAGCCCAGATACATATACGAAGTCTTACCGCTTTTTGACATCAGCTGGCAGGGAGACTGGTGAGGCCTGAGCCGGCATAGCGAAGGAGGAAGAAACAGACTCCGGCAACAAGAAAAATACAACACAACCAAGCTAAATAAAACCACGGGAAAACACGGAAAGCGTGAAGTAAAAAAGCGCGGGAAGGTAGATTTCCCGCCAACGCAGGGGTGAAGGCGAAACAGCGAGATGCCGCAGGCACGATAAACCCACAGCTCACGGGGCGCGAGGACAGCGGAGCGTACCACCAGCGAACAAGCAGAGGAGGGGCAGTCCGGACAGGCGCAAAGAACACAGGGGAGCGCGAGTACAGATCCGATCAACTACGGTGTGAACACCGCAAAACATCCACAACACCGGAGCCGACCGCCTCTGCTTTTCAAATGGCAGAGAGCGAGCGCCCGGCGCGTGTCACGTGGCCCCGCCTCTTCCACTCTCCCGCGTTTTGTGTTTACGCGCGAAAAAAAGCCACAACAAAACACTCAATGAAGGTCTGACAGGACCGTTTGAATGAAAATTATTTAATTATCTTGGCGTGTTTCTTTGGGTTAACAGTGGACAAATCTGTATTGGATGTTCAGTAAATTAATAACACGAAACAGGGTGTTCGTTAGTTTTTAAATGTTTCCTCCCCCTACGACCCGCAGTGGGCCGTCCCACCGTGTTATCTTAGTACGTCGGTGGCGTAATAAGGATCAAAGGGCATTGAAGGCGCATGCCCAGTAAGATACAGCTGTGCAGCGCTACTTGATAGCTTGTGGCGGTAGTGCGAAGCAGCGCGCACTTCTCTTTATAAAAGTCCGGGAATGTTCTCCTCATCTTAATGCTTTTAATTCCGCTGCTTCACGTCGCCCATAAATTGAGACTTCCACAAAGTTACGACAGCAACCTCAGTAGAGCTGTCATGTTGTTCTGAAGGTTTAATCACGTAAAGCTTTTTCGGTTTCCATGGCAACAACCTATCAGCGCCTGCTTGTGTCACATGATAATTAAGCAATCGTCCAAAAAATAAGAATGACCGCAAGTTACTATGAAAATAAATAGCCTTCTTGGGTTTGGTGCTCATGGCCGTGCTGAATAAGTGGCAGAGATTTGCTAAATCGCCCGTTGCAACAGCCAGAATGGTTGCTCATGATGTCATAATCTAGTGTCTTGTGTCATACCTGAGGACTGACAGTAAAGGAGACCCATGAGTCTCCCTGCTCCCCAAGTAAAGCACTAGCTTGGGCGTGCTCCCTGTGATGCTGCATAGAAACCCATTCGGACCATCTAGTCTGCTTGTTTTTCCCGATGTAAACATGGTTGCATTCCCTCATTGTATTGGACTCTATTGGTTCCGCTGGGAGGCTGTTCCATTTATCTACCACCCTCTGCGTAAACTAAAACCTGGATGATAAGCAAGGAATCCTAACCGTTAGACCATATGGGAACTCAAATGTATGTATTAGTTCTTTCCTGCCCGGTGTCTGGAAGAGCTCCATCTAGGGTAAGCATTTTTACACATATAATTACGCATAATCATGTTTTTAAATAGTTTTATTGCTAAGAAATGAGTTAAGTTCTTCTTTTACGTATAGTATATACTAAAAAAGCCTTTATTTCAGTTTAGAACCTGCTGTATAGTCTTTGGGGGGGCATGAGATGCAAATCTGATCCTCATTAATGCAGTTGTATTGTATATATTATATACACCCATGTGTATAATAGTATGTATTATGAGCAGACCACCCAAATGTCCTGTTTTTTGTGGGACTGTCCAGATTTTTAGGCACGGTCTTGTTGTCTTGGGTAGCTGCCCCCCTGGCTCCACCTGGCCCAAAGAGGCTCAGACCTCAATAACAGCTCCTACAAGGGCCACCTCGCAACACTCTGATGCTGCAGGGAAGGTGAATGGTTGGTTCTGCACCCAACCGTATGCCCTCTTGGGTCCAGTGTAAGAAATCCATGCTTTAGTCTAATATACTTTATATTCACATTACGTGAAACATGAGTGACGGGAACATGTGTTTTAACCATGTGACAGAACTACTAGAGGTTCTCCCTGGAATTCCATAGAAGGTGATCATTTCACGCTAACTGATATTATAAAAGGTTATGAAGACCCATGATTAGAGGACATGGTTACCTCTAACATCCACCCCTACCTAAACTTTGATCCTCTGCTCTCTCCTCCATCATTTCAAGAAGAGCCTACAGCACTCAAGTTCCATCATCCTGCTACTATTATCGATCGGTGCTGTTTTGTTTTGTATTATTTGTATAATAAATTAATGTAAGACATAAAAAAATGTGATCTCAATCTGAAGATGTATGGGTAAGATGGCGTCTCTTGCTTTCTAATAACACTTCCTATATTCAGATATTGTTTGACAAGCTAACGTGCTAGGTCATTGAAGATGGGTGGGAAGCGTCTCTGGAGAAAGTTTCGATTAGTTAACGCTGCCGGGTACACGGACATCGGCGCCAATGAAGGTGTAAGGTTAAAGTTAGTACCACGTTGGCCATAGAAAAACAGGAGACAAGTATAGTCAAGTTGATACCTTTATTGATTAGATTTGGAATGCAAGCTTTGAAGACCTCTCAGGTCCTTCCTCAGGCATAATAAAGGTGCATTTAGACTTTGGGTTTCTTTACACTACAGAACCAGAGCCGTTTTGATTTTTTTAGTGACTGTTTATGATTTTCTTCTTACTTAAAGTACCCACACAGATTATATATTTTTTGCTTCAGCACAAGTAGAGCTTTCTTTTGAAGCCATATTTTTAAATTATTTGGTATAAAAAATGGGTTTGAGCCGCCGCGGGACTTTCTGATGATACTCTGAGCCCGGGGACAGACTCTAGGGGTGCACACACAGGATATACAGGATGAGCCATAGTCAGGAAACCAGAGTTCAGGGAAATTAATAAATCAGAGTCAATGACAGGAAGCCAGAGTTCAAGGTAATCAATATATCAGAACTGAGGTCAGGAAGCCAGAAAACGTATAGTTAGGATGAAGCTGGGTCAAATACACAGGATCAATAACAGATGATGCACTAGGACATGATACACTATGAAACACATAGACATGACCATCAGAAGTCTACTGGGTTACTGGGGTTTTTATGGGGCTAGTAATGAGAAAAGGTGCCTAATTTGGTTTTGGCACCATAATTTGAAAATAATAACTTTATTCCGTAAAGGCCACCCGCTCGTGGCCATCTTGAATGTGCATCCTACCTATGGGGGAACTGGAGGAGAGGTTGAGGACCATCTGAGAAGGCAGCTGCTGGAGAATCTTCTGCACTGTGTGGGACAGTGAATTGAGGACATCCCTGACGGCGCATCAAAACACCAGACCCCATGGCACCAGCCCCGCTGACATGCTAGCGGATACGTAAAAATTTTTTTGTGTTTGCCAGACAAACATTGTATGTTTCTTTTTTTTCTTGGCCAGAAAATAAGCAACTGCAGAAAAAACCACTCAGCAGTATCCCTTATGTTAGTTTAGCTGGCCCCCAATTCAAATTGTTTTTTTTCCTAAAAAGTTCAGCAAAGTCTTTTTTGTATTCCTTTTTTTCATTTATTTTACTTTTTTTTACAATGCATTTGGGATCCCAGAGATCTCTATTAGCACAAAGGGAATCCATGAGCTCTGTTATAAGGCTGCAGCCTTCCCACATGGACACTGACTGAGCGCACATTGTGTGGGAATGAGAAAAAACAAATCTCAAACACAAATCACTAGCTTTCTCCTTTGTGTTTGTTTCGTTAGGATCCCCTCCTAATCTTTTTAGACATCCGTACAAATTTATGAAAATTCTGGACCGAAACCGAAAATTCAGCATTTCCAATCTTGGTGTGTAACTTACTTTTAATAAAAGTGTGGTTAACACACCAAAATTGGACAAAAAAGGCAATAACAATATTATATATACATTTATATATATATATATATATATATATATATAATTGCTAACACCAATCACACTCCTATCATGCCCAGGCAACCAGTATATGCTAGAACCTGGGCATGATAGGAGTGTGATTACAGTCTCCATATTCCATGCTATCCGCCACATACACATCCATGCTATCACACACACACTCACACATATTCACAGGTACTAATCATTCACAGATACTCATTCATTCCCTCAATCACACATACTTGCTCATTCATCTTCCCTCACCCCCTTACCTGAACTGCAGAGCTCTCACTCGCACACTTCCACAGGGCCCGCTGCTGCTTCCCTCTGTGTTGCTCGCATTTTTTTGCAATGTATAATCTAGGGCTGCAACAATTAATCAATAAAATCGATAATAATAATGAAAATCGTTGCCAACGAATTTCATTATCGATTAGTTAAAACGATTTTATAATCTGACCTCAAATAGAGGTCGGATAATAACACTAAAATCCAAATCCCCCGCAGTGCATATATCGGAGTGGCATATCTGGGAGGCAGTGCGGCAAGCCTGAGCTCAAATGTGCATAACTGGGGGGGGAGCAGGTTGGGAAACAAAAACAAAAAATGCATTATTCTCAAAGTTTTTTTACCGTATTTGCTCGATTATAAGACGAGGTTTTTTTAAGAGCAAATGCTCTGAAAAATACCCCTCGTCTTCTAATCGGGGTCGTCTTCTAATCAGACCTCAAATAGAGTCTGATTAGGAGACTAAGATCCAGATCCCCCGCACCGCTGCAGGGGACCTGGATCCTCCTGTCTCACCCCCCCCCCCCCATCATACACACACTTACCGGTGCTTCCTGCTGTATTGCCGGGGCAGCGGGTTGACGTCTACGCGATCCGCGTAGACAACGTCCGCTGCAGCCGGAAGGAGGTGTGGCTAGCAGCGGGGGTTGTCTGCGTCCGTCGCGCAAACCTTCCCCGACTGTCAGAGATCAGAGTTCCCCGCACCGGTGCGGGGAACTCTGATCTCTGACAGCCGGGGAAAGTATACGCGACGGACGGATACAAACCCCCGCTGCCAACTCCACCTCCTTCCGGCTGCAGCAGAAGGCGACGTCAACCCGCTGCCCCGGCTGGAAGCACCGGTAAGAGAGGGCTGAGAGGGGAGGGGAGAGTGTGTGTGTGTGTGTGTGTGTTAGTTAAATAGGGGTATAGGGTGTGTGTGTGTGTGTGTGTGTGTGTGTGTGTGTGTGTGTGTGTGTGTGTGTGTGTTAAATGGGGGCATAGGGCATTTCTGGAGTGGCGTTAAGGGGGCATTTAATAGAGCACTCTGCCTCCTGAAATGCCTTATACACCTATATGCCACTCTGCCCCATAATATGCATTTTAACCCCCTAAATGCCAGAGTGGCATATAGGGGTATAAGGCATTTCTGGAGGCAGAGTGCTCTATACAATGCCTTTTAACTCCCTTAATGCCACTCTGCCTCCTGAAATGCCTTATACCTCCCTATATGCCACTCTGCCCCATAATATGCATTTTAACCCCCTAAATGCCAGAATGGGATATAGGGGTATAAGGCATTTCTGGAGGCAGAGTGGCATATAGGGGTATAAGGCATTTCTGGAGGCAGAGTGGCACATAGGGGGTCAAAAGGCATACCATGGGGCACAGTGGCATATAGAGGGTTAAAAGGCATATCATGGGCCACAGTGCCATATTGGTGTGGCAAGCCTGGGGGCAGATGTGCGTAACTGGGGGACAGGCTGGAAAATACAAGAAATAAAAACAAAAAAAATATTTTTCTCAATCATAGCTTTTATTAAAAAAAATAGTTTACATGAATTAACATTTACTGGTAAAACTTTTTTCCTTTAGGGTCGTCTTATATTCAGGCTTTTTCTTTTTTTCCTAAGTTAATATTCAGATTTTGGGGGGTCGTCTTATAATCAGGGTCGTCTTATAATCGAGCAAATACGGTATTCTGATGTTTGTTTTTAACATCCTGTTTGTGTATGAAATAATTTTTACCCCTTAAGGGCAATGGGCGGTCCCTAAACCCATTGAAAGCATTTTGAGCCCGTACATGTACGGGCTTTGGCATTAAGGGGTTAAATAAATGAATCGATTATGATAAATAATCGTTAGTTGCAGCCAGTGTTCCCTCTAAGCTGTGCGCTTGTGCGCGTGCACATAGCATTTTTAGAGAGCGCACACGTCCAAAAATTGTGCACACAACAGTTTTTCCCAATAAAAAAAATATATATTATTTTTTTTGATACTTTATGCGGTGCGGATATTGTGCGCACATAATTTTGGCTCTGGGAAAATTTTTGCACAAGAGAAATTTTTCTGCGCACACCACCTAAGAAAAATTAGATGGAACATTGGTTGCAGCCCTAGTATAATCTATTTGAGCTGTGTACGATATTTGTTTGCCTATATAGTGTAATTCTGTATTTTCTTGCTCGTTCATGCAATAAATGCAGAATTGATTAAGAGAAAGAGGAAGAGAGAAAAAGGGAGCGATAAAGAGAAATGAGAGGAGTGATAATGATAACGAGGGTCAAGGAAAGCTATTTTCATGCCAGGATTTTTGGGAATGTACAGCACCAATTTTAGGAACGGCTCATAAAAATGAATTTTTTTTTTGTAGTTTTTGGACATATTTTCTTTGAACCGGATAATTCCCCTTATGATTTATTGATGACATCACTGGGGTCTTTATTTTTCAACTGTAATACATTTTTATTTACTTTTTAACTTTTTAATTTTTTTTTTTATATTTTGTAAAAAAAAAATTCACATTTCACTATTCACATTTCATTTGATTAGTGAGCTGGGCTCCATTGACCAGCATGGTTGGTACAGTACCTGTTCTCAGGAGGGTCTGAAGAGAAACTCCTGGAACTCTTTCATTTTGAATGGACGCTCCAATCTTGTTAGAGCAGCATGGCAGGTGGCAGTTTTAGCCGCTCCTAGGAGCGATCAAACGGGGCCCTTGACTTTTTTGTTGTTGCTGCTGAACACCTATATAGAGGAATTTCAGCAACACCGAGTTTAGGAGGTGCTTTTACAGTCCAATGTCCCCGACACTCCTACTATAGAAGAGTGCATATTAACGTACTCTGTGAGCGATCCTAACCTTCTGTGAGTCCTTTAACATGCATGAAACAAAGAAAACTAAAGCGCTCACTGGATGCATAAGCATTTAGCTGCGAAGTGAGAAAAGTGGAAATGCATTTGGGAGGATTCTGCAGACTCTCCCCATGCATTTGTAATACAGACCACAAACCTATCATATTCATTAAAGTACATTTCCTACCGCTATTATTACAAAATTATAAAAAAGGAATCCTTTGCTCTATCAAACACCTTTAATCCAGAAATATTAAAAAAATACAATATAGGGTACTATGGAAAGAGTCGTTGTCCTCTAGAACGATGTGTGGTATTCATGTAATCAGGGGATGTTGAAACATAAATTGGCTCGTTGATTAGCAAGGGCACCTACTCTGTAGGTGTTTTTGTTTTACATATTAACATTACTAATTACTATATTTCTGTATATTTCTGTGCTTTCCACAAAAAGCCTTTAAAAACAATATCTAATTTGCATGGGTACATCAAATGTGGAAAATGTGAATTGTAGTTCAACAAACATATAGTAAAAATGTCAAAAAGAAACCTTGACTTTTGGGTAGGAAAACCCCTCAGTTCTAAAGAAGTTAAAGCAGTCTTCTATCCAACAAGAAGTAGGAAACCTGCTTTCAGGTACCGACGCGCTACTTACCTCCTACCAGCAGGTGTCACTGCTTACAAGCCTGATTTCATAGAACTCCGAAACTTTGTATTGCGCACACTAGTACATGACTCTTAACTGTTTTCATGTGTCCATTTCTTAAACATGTATAATTTGGCCCCTCTGAGCTGTTGTTATTTAGTAAAGTATATAACGTCATCAGGCCCGGACTAGCCATCTGGCACCCAGTGGACTGCTGGCTGATAGCACCCCATACTTACCCCTACTGCCACTCCACAAGGTGATTTCCTCCTAGTGAATTTTTATCAGGGTGTAGGTTGTGATCTGGTGGCCTGAGTCTCTTCATACAAGTCCCATATTTTCAACCTAAACATGTGTGATTGTACCTGAAAGTATTTGTGATATAGAGCCTCGATTGTTTTGTTGACTTTGGGTTTGGTTCGGGCAACCTTTGTAAGAAAGTGTGAGGTGGTAACGGACTGGTAATGCTACACAGTACTGGGCTGTGTCACAGATCTCAGCTCCGCTAAAATTTAAAGAACTTAAATATGTTCTCCAGACAAAACAAAATGGACCAACTGGTTCTTATCTGCCCTCACAATCTGTTTCTGTAAACACTTCTCACACCTGAGAGCTTGCAGAGTTCAGCTTCTCATGTCAATGTTTTTACTCCTATTCTGGATCTAACTCCTCGAACCTTTAATGATGTCTAACATCCTAGCTGGCTTACAGGGATGAGTTTCAAAGGATATTTTAAAGGCGTCAGCACATTCCCAAATAATGGAATTCGGCTGTGTGTTTTTGTTCCTTTTTTTATGTATATTTGTACATAAAAGAGAGCTCTGACATAATGCAAACTGACTTTGTAGGCACATGTGTTTTGATGTTTGGCAGCCACGCCGATCATATGACAGAGAATGGAACGTTTATTTATGTTTTTGTGAAATAGTATCCCTAGATCTAAACCAGTAAGGATTGTGTTCATTCCTCCCTCACAAGCACTGATGAAATGCGGTAAAACTTGCCTAACATGAGGCATGGAGGTCAAGAAACAAGCAGGACTTCTATAAAACAAACACCATCACTGTCACTTTGTCACCTCGTGCAGAGGGGGAGGGAGGTTTCCGTATATATGTTTTGTGTAGGTCTGAGATTATCATGGAGGTATTTCATAAGGAAATCATGATATAATTACAATTTGCCTTATGAATAATTTCTTGCCAGCCGCACTTGTCACATGATACAATCGTAGACACTGAGAGGCTATAGAAACCGAGCACGCTTCTTTAGCGTTTCTGTGTAGTTTTAATGTTATTGAGTTCTGTTTGACTGCAATTAATGTGTGGTCAATGTGGACCAGTACATTGCTGGTTGCTACATTGCTGGTTCGGTATACGCACTAAACCCATCTATTGGTATTTACAGACTAAAATACAATACTTTTATTAGAAATCCATCTTGGTGCTCGCTAGCAGAATTTATCCAGTTATATGAAAATTCCAAGTTGAACTCACATTTTTTAGGCCTATCTAATATAAAATATAAAATTAGGTTGTTATGCTATCTGTAATCTACAGCAGTGGTTTCAATAGCAAACATCCCCCTAACATTTTAGATTTCCCAACAAGGACCCCATTTTTTGGGTGTGTGTCATAGGTGAGAAGGGGCAGGTTCATCGATGGAATGGTTGGGGTCAGGGTGGGACTGTACACTGTCCTTGGCTTGCAAGATGGACACATGGGAGCAGTGATCCCTGTATTTCCTTGATCCCTGTAGATTAACGGGACTAAAACCAGCCCATGATCCCCGCTGTCCTGCCTTGGTGGGCAGCGGGGATGGGAAGGACAGCGCCTGAGAAGCAGTATGTGTGGTGGTGTGTTCTGGGCTGTGCCAAGGTAGTAAACATAATATTTTGACAGATCTGGTCTGAGATGCTAGACTTCAATATTATTGGAAACAAATAGCAAGTAGCACTCATTAAAAATGTGTCATCAAAACAAAAATCCCAAACCACAGTCAAAGCTATTGAGCTAATCATTACCAAACCCACAGATAGGGCTAGACCACAAGGCTGGTAGGTGCAATGTTACCCCTTGGTGAATTTAGCTTAGTTTTGGATTTTCCTGGATAAATTCAAAGAACTCTCAGATGCTTCCATGTGTTTTCCAAATGCCTTAACTCTTGGCTAATAATCAGCTGACGTTCTTCTGAATGTCTCTGTGGTTAATTTCCAGTAATGTCTTCCTGTCTCCTTCAAAGGCCCTGCTGTCTGTTCACATGTCCTTTTAACTCACAGAAACACATTTATTGTGTTGGCATTACTATCCCTGCGGTAAATATATTAATTCAATGAGTCACTATATCATTTTCCCATCACCCGCTATCACCACAGCGTAAATGACACAGAGGTTTATACGCTGTCATAAACAACATCACATTGCAAATAACTTACTACAGTCCTCACCGTGAGCTGTTTGAGTACATTTTAGAAGGGACAGGACCTGAGCAGCTTGTGCAGGGAATTTTGCTGTGCTTGAGTCTTCCCTGTTGTGTTTTCATTGGACCCTGATAGTCAGGTGACCACTCCATTTTGGATGCAATCCTGGATATTTTTAATGGAACATTTCCATGTTGCCCTATCAAGTGTACCATGCTTTATAACCGGATATACCACTTTAAACAGGGTAACCACGTGTACTCTTTTAGATACAGTGGTCCTGCTTTGTATAATAAGTGGCATATTTTGGGTCGGTGATGCCCTAGGTCTGGCCCAGGGCACCCTGCCACTTATCTCCGGGGCCACCATCCTCTATGCTGATAACTAGGATGCAATGTTATATCCCACTTTTATGGAGATATGGTGCCGAGTAAGTTGGCTAACAAGGCTGTGACGGTTAAGCATTTCCCCCATAGTGTATATGTTACAGTTACAAGGGAGATCAGAGATCTCCCCAACCAGCTCATTGAGCATTGGAGTACCAGGGAGTCTGAATGCCTAAGGGACATGCCAGAGGGGCTACTGTTCTGGTGGAACTGCTGCTCTAAGCCAGACTACCCTACCGTGTATAGTATTTCTGTATTTGTATGTAGGGCAATCTCTTGGCAGGTGTGAACTTTATTGACAGCTTGACAATGGTTGACATTTAACTGAAAGTAGGGTGACCACATGTTCCGGTTGCCCGAGACAGTCCTGCAGTGGGACTTGATGTACCAGGCAGGTTCAATCCGAGACAATGCATTGTCCTGGAATGAGCTCTCCGTGGAGGTTGTCAGACTGGGGACATGGTTGGAAATTGGAAGTTTTTGGGGGGGCAATGGGAATCTAGGAACAAAGGTCGCTATGGGATGGTTTTAGTGACAAAGATGGCTATGAGAAACTGGGGACAAAGATGACTATGGTAAAATGTTTAGTGACAAAGATGGAGCTTCAGGATTCATTTGAAAATCCTTACTCTTACTTTCAAAGCCCTACACAGCGGTTCCCCTCCCTACATCTCCTCACTCATCTCTAAATACACTTCACACCGTTCTCTCTGCTCATCCAATGATCTTCTTCTATCCTCTCCTTTGATTTCTTGCTCTCATGCACGCTTACAAGATTTCTCAAGGGCTGCCCCTATCCTCTGGAATGCTCTCCCCGGTCTATCCGTCTTTCTCCGTGCCTGTATTCCTTCAAAAAATTCCTCAAGACCCACTTCTTTAAGGACGCTTACAACATAGCACACTTACGCCCTAAGAATTCTGCTCCACATACTTTGCTGAATGTAACACTTTTATAACTAAATACATCATTAGAAAGAACGATGCTAGTACTGCTGAATGGCCAGCACCTTCCCAGGAACATTTGTTCAATTAACAAAAAATTTGCCTTATGAATAATTTCTTGCCAGCCGCACTTGTCACATGATACAATCGTAGACACTGAGAGGCTATAGAAACCGAACACGCTTCTTTAGAGTTTCTGTGTAGTTTTAACACACTTACGCCCTCCCATATTCCTTTAGCTCACTTTTCCTAGTCGCTCGCCTGCAATACTTTTACTAGTGTGGCTGGTCTATCCATACCAATGGTACTTTTACCTATTGTGTAATACACCCTATAGCAGGGCTTGACAAATTTGTTGTGAATCTAGGCGCCAGCTAAAAAAGTTAGGAGCCAGGATTTTTTTAAAACTAACAGTTGGTCAGGAGTGATCTGATAATCGTCAGCCCACTTACTAAACTCACAGCGTTTGACCTGGAAGCACCCTGGACTTTCAGGTCAACGCTGGTTGTTTTTTTTAAAGTTTTTTTAAAATTTTTTTTAACTCTTTCAATGCTGATGCCAATTGTAAAGACTGTGTTTAGCTCATTCATCCAGCTCCCCTTACTGGCCTATACCCTGGCCAATCCTCCACCCACCCCTTCTGATTTGCATTATGTTTCATCCTTAGTGAATTAGGTTGCCTGACTTGGATTAGCATATATTAAGGTGGGAAAGATCTTGGTGTCCTTCAGAAGTCACTGGTTATTTTTCAGATTGTCTATAGGCGTAGGTGATATTTCAAGGATAAAGGTGATGTTTGCCGATAACTAGAGCTGGTCTTAATCCCAATGCCTGACTCACATCTTCTTCTTCTCTTCCCCTTCTGTGTTTGCATTCTTGCATTCTTTTCAACTGCTAGCCCAGAACAGTCAACCCGCTCTTAATGATGACAGTATGGCTTCTAAAGAAGTTGGGTGACCATCTAATGAGCGTGACTGTCGCGGTCCCGCAATTTTTGGTGGATGTAAGAGGCTGACAAACACCTAGGCGCCAGGACAGAATTCTCTGTCGCCATGGCGACCTGGAGCCTGGGATTTGTCGAGCCCTGCCCTATAGCCCTCTAGATTGTAAACTCGTTTGAGCCGGGCCCTCCTCACCTTTTGTCTCTGTAAGTCAGATTGTTATGTTACATACTACTCGTTATGTCCTGTCCACCCACGGAATTTGATGGCGCTATATAAAACAATAAATAATAATAACTTGGAAGCTGTGTATATATATATATATATATAATGTACGCCTGTCTGTGTAATCCCATATGCTTCATAGTGTGGCCCTGAATGGCAAAAATAAAACGTGGTTAATGTGGTCACCCTTACTGAAAGCTGTCGCTTTTCTTTCAACTACTAGTGATGTTATTCTCCTTATAATAGACTAAATAGAAAAGTGTTCCTTTGTCTGTCAGCTGCAACCCAAAATTGTATCAAACTAAAATGTACTGCGCTATATAAGCGATACGGCTTCAATTAATAAATTACACCAATTCATCGTAACAACATAATTCCAATTTGTGAATTAATATGCAAATAAATATGTGAATATATAAATAGGTGAATAAATATATAAATAATTAAGTGTAAGAAATCCATCAATTAATCAAGCGCTGCATAAGTGTCCAACCTTCAGGTGATCCAATTCTAAAAAAAAAGTCCAGAAGTAAAATCCCATCGACAGTAGAAATGTCTTCCAAATAGTTATATGTAAAAATGCACTTTAATGAAGTGCTTTTACAAGTACTGTAGTTGTCTGTTCTTCAAATATAACTTCTGGGCAAACAAAAACGTGTAGCGCACAATTCAAAAATGTGAGTTACTTTATGTAAAGAATAAACAAAGCACAATAGTGTAATATTGTAAATAAATATATATTTTTAATGTGGTGAGTAAAACACTACTCACAAAAGAGGCTGTCTAAAACAAATACGTAGCAATAAAAAAAGATGGTGGAGGTAACGCAGCGTGGAAGTCGTCACTTTCGTATATTGACGAATACTTTTACATTTTATAATATAAAAAGCTGTTATAGAGTATCCTGCATGTTGTTTAACGAATAAAAATGTAGAAGAAAACTGGTAGGCATTTACATTTTGTTTGTTTAGTCGATGTTAGTTTTAACAAAATGGCTATTGATGAACACATCTTCTAAACTCAGCACTCCCCAATTTCAAGCTCAAGCAGTTGGTCCTATTAAATAAAGTGATTAATAATTCACCCGCTGGATTATGTAATAAATGATGCATCCTGGGTTGGTTTGGGGATTAAGGCTCTACACAGTCAATTGTAAAGACTGTGTTTAGCTCATTCATCCAGCTCCCCTTACTGGCCTATACCCTGGCCAATCCTCCACCCACCCCTTCTGATTTGCATTATGTTTCATCCTTAGTGAATTAGGTTGCCTGACTTGGATTAGCATATATTAAGGTGGGAAAGATCTTGGTGTCCTTCAGAAGTCACTGGTTATTTTTCAGATTGTCTATAGGCGTAGGTGATATTTCAAGGATAAAGGTGATGTTTGCCGATAACTAGAGCTGGTCTTAATCCCAATGCCTGACTCACATCTTCTTCTTCTCTTCCCCTTCTGTGTTTGCATTCTTGCATTCTTTTCAACTGCTAGCCCAGAACAGTCAACCCGCTCTTAATGATGACAGTATGGCTTCTAAAGAAGTTGGGTGACCATCTAATGAGCGTGACTGTCGCGGTCCCGGGACCGGTCGCGGCCCCGGGTCCTTGTGTACGGCGATCCGCTCGCGGGTCACGAAGACCCGAGCTGGAGAGCTCGGGCTCCGTCTCCGGCGGGCGGACGTCGGCACGTAAGTGCGGTGGGGTCCGGAGTTCCCGATCTCCCTGCACTGGCGATTTGCAACCCGATCGCCGGTGCAGGAAGCAGGAAGGCAGATCTGGGGATTCGGCAGCGATCAGAATGAAAACTGCTCGCTGCCTAAGGAATCCCCAGAGAGGTTTACTTACCGGTTCGCCGGTCTCCACTGGGGGCGCAGCCAATTCTCACGGCTGGAGCCGTGAGTCAGAGGGACGTCTAAGGGCACGCCCCTGACGCTCTGTTGGGGGCGTGGCTTTCTGTGGCGCCAGATTTAAAAACCCTGCAGATCTGTTCACAGGCACCCTGTTGTGGTCTTTTCTCCGTTTTGAGTTTGAGTTTGCTTTGTTGCTATTTGGTTGACCATTTGATTTCCTGACTACCCTCTTGCCTGCTGATTTTGTACCTCTGCCTGTGACCATCGTTACCGACCCCTGGCTTGTCTTACTACCTGCATCGTGTACCTTACCCTGGCTTGGCTGACTATCCGCATCGTGTATCCGACCCCTGGCTTGGCTGACTATCCGTATAGTGTTTCTGACCCCTGGCTTGTCTGACGTCCGGCATCGTATATCTGATCCTGGGCTGCTCCCATATCTGCTACTTCTGCACCTCGCTGCTTCAGCTCAGTATCCACCATTTTCAGCTATCACTGCAGCTTCCTCACTGTTGGGATCATCCTGAGTTCCTGTTGATTCCTTATTCTGTAGATTTCCTGCGGTGAGTGCTTTTGGTGTTAGCAAACGTGACAGTGACATAGTCTCTAAGATGATCCTATTCCCCTCAAAGGTACTTTCCCTCTTGAGTGTTTTTCAGCAGTTTGCAAATATTCTCTTAGAACTTAATGCTAAAAACCTAAAATGTATTGCTTGAGATGATGTAAAAAACAGAGCTAAAAACAAACAAATTTACAAAAAAAAGCACAATTTTAATACATATTCTCCATGTGGGAGCTTATTATACATACAAATAGCAGAATTGCACTATAATTCACCATTTACATTTATACAAGATATTAACTAAGATATAAACTTGTAGTGTATATTTTAAAAAATACCAAACATCTTTTTACAAGGGTGTATTTTTTACATTTCAGAAAATCACAATTTCCATTGAACACAAGTCTCGTTAAGAAATAGTTACTGTTTTGAAGAATTAATGGAATTTCAATATAGTAAAATGATATAATGCCAGACAGATGAACAACATGCAGGAAATTCTGGACACACAACCATATTTTTTACGTAAAAGTGAACCTGTCATCTTAAGTGAATTAAAGGGACATTCTGCTCCCAAAACAAAGGATTGTTGCATTTTAATACAAAAAAATGCATGGTTTCTAATGTGTTTTATTTTATCCCATTTTTTTTAATAACTTCTTGTAAGAGCTTTGCATTAAGGATACCACTGCAATGTAAAAGTGCAATCAAAATCACACGAGAACTTGACTTGTGTTTTGAAATTCAAGGTTTTTAAATTTATGAAAACTTATTTTGGGACCGGAGTGTTCCTTTAATTCGGCAGAACGTAAAGAATAAAGAATCTATATGTTTTGTTAACATAATTGAAAGAGTTTCAGCAGTTTGTAATAAATATTTTTCAATAACATTTTACTGTTGTGCGTAGAAGACGCCAATTTTTTTATTTTTTATTTAAGTTTATGTCACTGAAGTACAAATCGGGAAAGATGAGGGGTTCTCGTAAACGATGGCAGTTCCAAGCTTGAATGAGTGATGCTGTGTTATTACAGACTAGTGAAGGCAATAAAATATATTACAAACTGCTGAACTGATTTAACAAATGTTAACTTAGCATATAAATATTCTTTACACTTAATTATTTTTTTATTTTGGCCACAGGTCGGCTTTAAGTGACCTGTGTAACCCCCCCACCCCCCAACACACTCAATGGCTCTGGACCTTGTGGATTCATACATAAAAAAGTCTTTATCACCATTGCAACAATTTAGGCAACAGAATGGTCTTGCCAAAACATCTGGACCATTTCATTGGTTGCTATGGTTACACTGTCTGACTACTTTTCAACCCAGTCACCACTGTCACTGTTAATACGCAATCATCCAATGTGGAAGGGAGCGGAGGTGGGTTTCATTCAGAGGCAGAGAATGGGTCTTTACTTGTGTCAGAAATCATGCTTAACCAGAACAAAACTGTACCATAAAAATACCATTATTTGTTTGTACCGTTATAAAAAGAAGCTATGAAAACTGGCAATGTGGTTACTGTACAGCACAAATATTTCCATGGAACGTGAAATAAAAATGTTATTTTTTTTCAGATGAAAACCGACTTGTAATAACATTGATTTCTCTAGACAGCATGTCACCTGCATATCAATACAGTACTTTTTCCATCAAACAACATCGTGTGATGAATGAAAAAGATGGAAAACAATACTCTCAATAAGTTATCTGTGCTACGAAGCACATACCCTGGAGATACTTCTATAAGAAAATGGTATTTGCAGTGCCTCAGCTAACAGTCATATCTAGGAAGTGTCAGGGCTGGCCCCCCATTCTGTGGGTAGGCTCGTAAGTTTTTTCAGGGCCGTCTTGTTTACGTTATTTCCAGGTATGACATTACCTGCAATAAACAGATCGCTTATGTAGGACACGTGAGTCTGTTGGCACCTCCTGACCTACGGTGAATATGACTGCAGTGCCGTCTAACCTATAATGCATCAAATGAAAAGGCCTACAGGCCATACAAACAATCAGGAAGCAAATGTGTTTTTTCCTAAAAAAAAATAAAAATCGAATGTCTTATTTCATTCTCAAAAAAAGCATAGCTCTCTATCAGAGCTATACTGGAATATTATTTCATCCCTGTTTATGTGCCTTGTAGCTCCACTTCCTGTAGGCATGAGAAAGTTTGCACAGGAAGTTTAAGGGTCAGGTCATGGTCTGTTTTATGTAGGTCTATAATAAACAAACTTTTCTCATTATTATTACAAAACACACAGAAGAAACAGCGATGCTAAAGCGAAATGTCAGCTGTTTCACATTTTATACAGTCCTATTGCAGACACGTGTTCTGATCTTCCCCTATTTAACTCGGTAATGATAAGGGGCACACACAGCTCCAATGAGAGAGAGCGGGTGAACACTTTAATTGAAAATGTAGGACAACAGGACTTAATGAGCTTTTTGGGTAGGATGCGTATTGTACTAAGGCTTGCCCAGGCAGCTGGACAACAACTATCTGTTGCAGAGGTGTACAACTCTGGTCTTCAAGGGCCACAGACAACCCACAAATTCTGAATAACCCAACCCAAAAATAATTAAGCTACTTCTTAGGGATACACATCATTCCTGGTCTGTTTGCAGCCCTTATGGACTGGAGTTCTGAAACTCTGATCTAGGATAAAAAGCCAGAGAAGCGTATTTAATGCATGGACTGTTACGGACAGAATTCTTCCCGAGAATAGACATTTTAGACAAATGTCGAAGGCCGTAAGAAAAAAAATGCCCATTTTGGAAAAGAACATAGTCTTGCAATAGTATTGACTATATTTCTTTATTATTCCCCATACCACAGATCTACACATTGTTATAAAGAATCTAGACAGTGGAAATATCCATCTACTAATGTCCATACCTGGGAAATCCAGGTCAGTTTCTTCTCTCTGCGGGCGGCTGCCATGCCCACTCCCTGCCTACTTCTCACCCACTGTGGCTGGTGCTAGCCCCGCGGCTACAAAGCAGCTAGCTCTGCACCTTCATGAAGCCACTCCAACAAAAGAAGAGTTCTAGGGGGCCTACATGTTCTCATGTACGCTAATGTCCCTTATTTTCACAACAGCTGATATTTTTGCAATGCGACTTCCCATTTCTTGGTGAAACAGGTACTGTGTATTCCCAAACAGCAAGTACTATGACTTTAAACGAGTACGAGGTGACCCCAGAAGACATATTGAATAGGACTCAAAGGAAAAAATCTTGACAGGTATGCCTACAGCTTCAAAATTTCACTTTCCACTGACAATAGTGATGGCGGTTAATTTATCCATAGATGGGACTAACATAGGACTATACAAAACATAAGACAATGACAAAGTAATGTCTGAAGTCTTACAATATGTCATGTATTATAAAAAAAAATGTTTAAATACGAGTGTTGGATAAATTAGAAAGGTCGAAGAAGTCACAGTCCAATGCAATTAACCAAGAATATAATAAACTGTTATAAGTACAGGCAACTGTATTATCAGCAAGATCAGGCTAATCATTACTCCGTTTACTTACATTGTAATGTTTCGAACTGTTCAATCTGGAAGGTAAAATATACAAAAATCTATATATTCTCCCCCCTTTTAAACCTTGGGGAATAAAGTGTATTGGCATGCAAATGCACCTGTTAAGTGCACATGAAATAATTGCATTTATTGCCTGAAGTGCCCACAATAATTCCAAAAAAAATTATTTACTAAAACAAATATTTAACTAAATTTGTTTGTGTAGAAAAGCTTCATAATTTTAAATTTCAATTATTACAAAAAGTAGGGCTTATGGGTGGAATTTTAAAGACATTCTGAAGCTTCAAATCTTAGCTGGCAAAAATGTGGCAGAATTGGTAGAGAGTTAAAGTTGTAAATCAACTTTTACCATCAGCCGATCGCTGGGTTCCTTAACCCATCTCTCTTGCTGTGCCATTTTGAATGCACCAAATTTTTGTTACTGCCTCGGGACCCCTTAAACTACGTTCCTGATCTCATCACACAAATGTTGTACAATTATTTTTAATTATGGGGGATGTGGGAAGGTCATGTTTTTGCGTGTAACGTTCCAGGGAGCTGGAACTGCGTAGTTGTAGCATGCATCGGTCAGGAGTCCTACTCTTTTGAAGGTAACTCCAGCAACACAACACCCTCAAAAATTCTTTCCTCATGTCTCTGCTCCTCAGAGTGTAAATGAGTGGGTTCAATGCCGAATTCAAGGTGGCCACCCCAAAAAAGTAATCCGCTTTGTAGAGTATTTTGCATGATTTCACTTTACAGGAGACATCCAGTAGAAGGATGATGAAAGCTGGCAACCAGCAAATTATGAACACTCCCAGAACTATGGTCACAGTTTTTAGGAGTGCAAGTGTTTGAGGGGCTGCTATCTCAGCATGGCTGGACTTCACAATAAAATATATCCTAACATACAAAATTACAATGGCGAAGAGTATAGCAGTAAAAATAGTAACTATAAAAAGAATGTATTTTTTGGAATAAAGAGGAAAGACCGTAGAGCACTCACTGAACTTGTTGATGCAGTTCCAGCCTAAAATGGGCAAACCACCAATAACCATTGAGATTACCCAACAAGCCCCAATTAGGAAGATCATTCTACAGTTCCTGTCTCTGCTGTAGACCTTGACTTTGATGATGGCCACGTAGCGTTCAATGGCAATGGCTAGTAAACTGAAGACGGAAGCAGCAAGTGTGGTGAAAGCTGACCCTTCACGAATAAACCACTCCACAGGAGTAAGCTCCAAGGTGACTGAACCAGAAAGCAAAATGTTGGCAATATAGGCACAGCCGGTGAGAAAGTCTGAGAAAGCCAAATTTCCAATGAAGAAGAACATGGCCGAGTGGAATTTCTTGTTGCGCCACACTGAAGTGAGAACAAGCAAGTTCTCCAAGATAATAATGCAACAGATTATAATGAAGATGATGGAGATAACTTGTCGGGAAGGGTTCTCCTTGCGGATATCCTCCTTTGTATACTTGTAATGATCTATAGTCTTGTTCTTGTTCAGGTAGTCCTGGTAGATGCTATTCATTTTTGCTGTTTTGGTGAGCAGCAGACTATGGCTCTCTTAGTTCTTCTCAGCTGCCGTGTTTGAATACCATTAGGGATCGCCGCTGCTCATTTTACCTGGAAAACAAAAAGCCAAAGGATTATAGATGGAGGCTTAATGGTGACATCAAATGAAGCATTGGAACCTTTTCAGGAAAATGGCATGTTAAGTGCTAAAGGTTAATTGGAGGAGTTATTTTATGGGTGTTATATGAGATAATATGAGGAGGTAGGAGGGAGGGGGTTATATGGAGTGATAGGATGACTTATAGGGAAAGGTATATGTTACCTACCTGCCAGCTGTCCGCCTGCCTACTGTGAAAATCTCTCCTTTTCGATGCAGTTTCCTCACGGGTACCCGTGGGTGACCAGAGGTAACCACCCACAAACACACGTCTGAAAAAGTGGAAATAAAACTTGCATCACTGATACAGCAGACGTCTGACGGAAGGCAAAGGGGAATTTCACCGCTTCGCTTTAAGCAGCATAGGTTACTTAAGTACGTAATGTTAGATCTTCATGTTTAAGAATAGATATTTATCAATGTCAAAGGAAAATGAACACATATCTCTTAATCTTACCGTTACATACTTGGTATTTGTCAAAATTTTACTTTTGAACTTTTTTTTTATTAGTGATATTACAAAGGGTCTCGGGTTAAGGTATGTCTCGTTTCTAAAGATAAAAAGTAAAGGAATGGGCAAGAGTGTGACAGCTGCAGTTCATGTTCATAATTATAATAATGCGCAGCCTAAATATAGTACTAGGGCTGCTGAACGGTCAGCGGCAAGATAGCAGAGGGACTCGGAAGCAATTATTTCAGAGAGCTTAAAGGGACACTCCAACCATCATATTCACTTTAACTATGCAGGAGAATGATGAGGGGGGAAAAGCTGAGGATCTAACAGGTCTATGGAGAAAAAAGAGGAAATGTGATAAAAGCATTTCATTATATGAGGGAAGTATATTTCAAAGGAAGAGATAAGGTCATGGTTAAAATTAAAGGGTCAGAGGCTTAGATGGTGAGGAAGTTTTACTCCATGGAGAGAGTGATAGATGAGGGGTTTTAACCATGCATATGGTATATTGAATATACAACAAGGACCAAGAACCAAATAAAGTTTGAGCACGGAAAAAGCAGACAGATTGGATGGGCCAGTGGTCCATATCTGCCATCAAGTCCATATCTGCCATCAAGTCCATATCTGCCATCAAGTCCATATCTGCCATCAAGTCCATATCTGCCATCAAATTCTATGTTCCTATGTTTTCTGAGTAAAACATTTAACGCACATGGACCTAACTGATTTTTCTCCAGCTGCTGTGGAACTTCAACACCAACAATGCTCAGCTAGCTATGTGCTGGTTGAGCATCATTTCAGTTGTTGTACAACACCTGGAGAGGTACCCATTGATCACCCCACTCCAGTGTATTGATGCAAGTTAAGTGGAAGTACTGTAGATACATATAGTTAATCAAATCCCATGTGCAGAATAGAAAGGAGTTGTGTATGTGTGACCATCCTAGCACTTTTGTTCTGCTTTTAGTTGAGTCTATTAGATAAGTTATCTCCTGATACTCTGAGTCCCTATGTGAACCTGTTATGCCATGGTAGTGCTCCTTTAAGTTTGACAGCCTGCATCGATTTTTATCTGCACAGTATGCATGCCGTCGTGTCTCACTTTGATTCTGTCACTCTACCTCTTGCTTCAATCTATTTCATCAATATTTCAATCCACTAAATCCCACTCAATTCCATCCTTTCCCGAGCCAACATATCTCCACCAATGTCAAATGTCTTCCTTTTTGGATGAAGGGATATCTGAAGTTGACTCTACCCCATATGCATGTTCAGCAACTGCTATTATTTAATGCCCAGCTACTTTGCTGGTTATAAGGTCCACATTCATGAAAAACCCTCTTGTGATTTGATATTTTTCCCTTGCCAAACTGAACACAGTAGCTCATTTGTAGCTTTCTGAAGCCTCTCCGCTGTCAAGATGCCAGGCAAGATCTGTTTACCAATGTGTATTAATATTTACATTGCCATCACTCAACGGTTACAGTCACCATAAAAGACTTTCCTATTTACTGGATGGAAATAAATTATTACAGATATTGTAGCATAAAGTAATAGAAAATAAATAAACTTTGAAAACATGTAGTCAGAGACATTTATGATATATACCGTACATATGCACTTGCAGACGGTAATATTTATACGTCTACAAATCCCTAGTACACCGGCAGATGCTGAAACTATATAACCGATATGCTCTAACCGGTCAGGAATACTTGTAGCCCTTTGGGTATTTCTTATGTTCCCAGGGCTCAATACCCGTTAATAATAATCAACAGCGATGAGTGGGGATCTGGCTTTTGCACCTCTGTCCAGAGCTCCAAGGGGTCCATGCATAAAGTGGATATAGAGGGAAAAGGGGATTATTATTAACTTTATTAGCACACACCTACCCAGAATCCCCTGCAGTGGTGGGAGCGCTACAAGATTTATGTGGGAACAGCAAGTCCCTGGGCTTGTTGTAGATAAGAGTTTAATAATGCCTCTGTTACCCCCTAGTATTCAGCAGGAAACAGTAAAAATGGTTATTTATTAAATAAACTTTTTGTACATGTATTTGGTTGAAAAGGGTTGAGTAACCGCTCAAGTTGTTGACTAACCAGAGAGCTGATAAGTGAATGCAGCCTTTAAGGAATGTGGTAGGGCCACATCTTAAAGGAAGGCCAAATGGCATGCATGGGAACTCTCTGGGTTTGGCCATGGGCTTCTGGAATAAATAATGATTACAGGACCACTTGGGCAGTGTTTGGTCTTGGGGCGGGGGTGGCTGTTGTGCCTACAATGCTTTGGGGGTGCTCATAAAAGTGTCTGTACACAAATACCAGTGTTTGACCAGACAAAGGCTGGTGGAACTCAGCTATTTAATGTCATAATTCCTGGAGTAGACTACCCCTGGTCATGCCAATGACATTAGAGCGTATATAACAGGGTCAGTATGTGTCTGTGTCAGCTAAGCAAAGGCGACTGGCTGGACCCTGGCTCATAAAGAGAAGTAATCAAGTCCTACTTCTCGTGAGGATTTTGGTCCTCACAGGCATCCGTATGTATGCTTATAAGGGCCTTTCTGCTATGGGCATTGGCTGGTTCGCCCACCTCTATCTAACTCAGAAACACTCCCTAATAACCCTAGCTGTCACTCTTGTTAGGTCAGCTGACACTTTCTCAGGCTGTCACTGGTTTGCTTTAGGAGATCCAACTAGGATGCTTTGTAAAGAAAAAAAGTGACAGCGTGGGAAACTGTGATCAGCCACATTCTTCAACTAGCTGTATTCGATGCATACACACAAAAATAATGATCTTAGTGACTGAGAAATCAGGAGATGCATTTGACAACTGGTCTCAAAAGGTGGAGGTCTTCTGATGAATGGAGAGTGTGTGTCGCTCTTTATTTCCAGTGATAAGCAGGTTCATATACCTTGCAGCCAAGGAGTTTAGAACCGATTCCCTCCCATGAGCAGGGACAGTGAAGAAGGAAACAATAGCGGGCCTCAAAATGGTCATGCGGTGGAACTTTGGCCACTTGGCTAGGATTGTGGGGGTGGTCAGGGATGGCAGACAAGGCTTTAACAATCAGAGTGTTAAGACTGTAACAATGTATTTTTTGCATGCATATTATTTTTTGCAACATGATTTCCTAATTCGGATGATCACATTATCTGTTCTTAATGGAATGTGGAAATCATCCATGGTGGTCTCAGTGTTTGTTTTCCATGTGACTGGTATGGTTTTGGGATATTAGTGCTTATTTTCATGCCATGCTGGTAGTTTAATAAGCTTTCTGGGTGGCCAGGCAGTGACTCATAATCCCGTCCACCTTCACGATAACCGACTTCTGTAGTGAACAGTGTTCCCACATCACACCACACTTACGTCAAATCACGAGTACTATAAGGCAGATCACTTGGGCCTGCCTGCCTATAACACTGACACATTTAAAGGTACTGAATCTAGCTTCCCTCTTGTCCGCACTGTCCTGTTATTTCCGTGTCAATCCTTTTTGTCATTTACATACACAGCGCCATTGTATTCCGCAGCGCAGTGGTTAAACAGGGCATCACAATTAGTGCGTCACATAACAGTTTGGTCTCACAGAAACAAAAGGTAACGAGGCCTTTGCTCAAAAGAGCTTACAATCTTTTTTTGTTCTATTCACCTCTCTTTCTCCTCCTCTCTCTGGGCTTCCTTCTAACATGTCACATTACTTATCTAGCTGGAGAGGGAATGGCTTCGTTAAAAAATTAGGTGGTGAGGTCTATCCCAAGATTAATAATATGTGCATATACAAAATGTACTGTTTCCTGAAATAATTTACAGAAACTGGTGAGGAGGACCCCGCTTAAACGAGTTTACAATCTAGAGAAATGAAGCGATCGTCAGATTAGATGAGCTGAATGTTTCTTAGCCGCTTACAAATTCTACCTTCTTATGGGTTACAAGGGCTTATTTATTCATACTCAACGGCTAGCTGCAACCCTCCATCTATGACCTGGACAAGAATGATGAAAGGTAGACGATCACCAATAACCCAGCACTCTGAAAGCTTTTTAAATCACGGGACCTCTAGCTGGTGCTGTAAATGGCAGAAACGGCTAGAGTGGTCAGTCTCACTTTTTAATAAGACTCTACATATTAAATATAATATGATTTTCATCTAAGTTACAATAATGAGCAAACACAATCTGTTTTAACGCATAACACACAAATCATTGTATTGTTCTTGTCCATACTGAATACATCAACCCACATACATGATGGTGGAATATATGTGAACCCCTAGGCTAATCACCTCAATTGAAGTCATGGGATAGCAAACCTGGAGTCCAATCAAAGTAATGGTATTGGATTTGTGTTTTAGAGCTAGTTTGACACAAAAAATAACGAATTCCAACATTTGTTCACCTGAAGAGCACCTTGACTACAACACTACTGGGGAAATGTTCAGTAGCAAGTTGGGTAATGCAAAGAAAATCTCCTTTTTGGAGCAGCCCAGACCTTAGCCCATTAGAGATGCTGTGGAATGAACTCAAAATAGCCGTTGACACCAGACATCCTAGGAATATGGCTGAGTTTAAGCAGTTCTGTAAGGAAGAATGGCCCAAAATTCCTCCTGAACGTTGCGCAGCTCTGATCGGCAGCTACCGGAAGCGCTTGTTGAAGTTATTGCTGCCAAAGGAGGTTCGACCATTTATTAAATCCAAGCACATTGTGTTTGTCTATCCTTGTGATTTATATGTAGATCAGATACAAAGGGTTCACTGACTTTTTTTTGTCACTGTAGGTTACAGGCCGAAATCAGGCATTCTGTACAATGCTTGACTGCTTCAGGCAAATTATGAAATTGTGAAAAATTATAATAAGAAAAAAAATCCTAGGCATTGTACAGAAGGTCCAAATAGGCTTGTACATTGTTTCATCCTTTATGAAACAGAGAAAAGTTAAATGGTATTCATTTAAGTAACATATTATTCAGTGCAAGAAAATGTTTATGTTGAACAGCTGGGTATTGAATACAGTACCTTGCCTGTAGGCATTTTTATCATTTATCGCGTGTAAACATATATTGTTTGTCAATTTACCGATAAATAGATGACTACTGGACTTGTGCTCTATGTAAATCAGTAAAAATGCAATTCATAAGAGAAATCAAATGCAATGGACAAATGTTAGCAATGCAGGTGCTCAGGACTGCAGCTCCTATCATGCTCAGCCAGTTTTCATGCACAGTAGGCTCACATTGCCTACAGATTCAGACGGTGCTGTGCACACACTTCATTCACATTGTTAAACTGGTTATTGTGTAGACACGACAATACTATTCCGTATTGAATTTCAACTCTCCAGGGACCCCGTGGTCAGTGGTTAAAACAATTCACTGCGGAAATAGAGGGCACAGGGGGATATTTCCGTCAACGTAATGTACTAGGCCGGATCCCTAGTTCGTGTCTGTCAATTGTCCGGATAAAGGAAGGGGTAAAGGAGCAGACATGTCCCCAGTGAGACGGGAGGCTGCTCGGGAGAGAGAGGCGTTAGGTCACATCTGCAGCTCTCTTCCGATCTTCCGCTATATGCAGAACGGTCTATTTTAGTCTCTCTCTCATATCCTCTGTTTCCCAAAAGTGTTTCCTTGTGACTTTCAAGGCTTGCTTCCTTCTAAGGAACAGGTTTGAGAGACCTAGGTACAGTGTCTCTTTAATCATTGAAAGCAATGAACTCGACCAAGCTTTTGTCCCTTCGGAGCCTAAGACTTGCCAATTAGGTCTCCATGGCAGCTAATTAAAATCTGCCACATGATCAGTGGATATGACATCGCTCGTTACAAAAATAAACAAAATACGGAAAGGGGTTTAATGGCAGGTACAAATTCCTCATCCAGATGTAGAGCTTCATATAGTAAAGACAAAAAATGAACAGGCTTCATTAGCATTGCCATAAAGCATCAGCTCAGTGTGGTGTTTCAGGTGGGAGAGTCACCCAGAGTATCACATGACTGACAACAATGGCCGCCTCCAGGTCCATAGATTAAGGAAATTTATTGGAATAAAATACCGACCTAGATTACTGTATACAGCACTGGGTTTTTTTTTTTTTACTGTATACAGGGGTGGGTTTTATGTTGAAGTATTTTACCATTGGACTTTAAATGCAGTAAACATTTTAATAAAGGTTCGTGGGCATAGGGCCACTTTGTACTAAGCTGCACTGTATCAAAGGATGGCACTCAAAACAAAAGGGACTGTTTAAGACATATAGAATAATGGCATGCTCACTTTGTCTGTACTTTAATTGCTTATTAAAACGACTAGATAGTTACTTTGAATATTTTCTTACATTGAAACAAGTATTGCTTGCTCTTTCTAAGCAGGAAGCTTTTGTACCACTAAACACGAAGTGATTATGAAAACAAATTTCCATAAACCTGCTGTCAAAAGATCTGAGATCGTCCAACTTTAATCCAGCAGGTCATATGTCGAGCTAGGATCTGACTTGGCTCGGGACGTGGTGTGTTTGGCTTCCCGATACAATCCACAGAACTGGGTTTATGGTCTGGAACCACTGATCCCTCCATGCTTTACAAAATAATAAACACTTTATTGGAAAATAGGTAGGTCATGGACAGAAAACGAGTGAGAAGTGGGCAGAAATTCATTAAAATAACCTGATTTTAGGTGGGGGTAGGAATTCTAAGGAACATAGGGCTTCAGGCTATATTTACAGTAACAGACTGGGGATAACAAGGCGGCCCTTGCACTCTAAGGCCAGCGACAGGCTAATGACATATGCGACAGGCCACACATTATGTTATTAGCATGCAGCTGGCAGATTTGGTGTGTATGGAGCCATGTAATGCAATGGCCACCTAGGCATTTGCCCGATGTGTCAGATGCCCAATCCAGGCCTGTACGTATATATGTAGTGGTTTGTCAGTCCTGTGCGATTATGTATGTCAAACTCGCATGTTTATCATGTTTGTCCAAGGGTGGCCAAGCAATCTGCCTACTGTTTCAAGTATCCCTGAAAAAGGCCTTTCAAAGTCTCTCAGACAGTCTAGTATCCTGTACAGTCCCACCAATAAAGAATGCATATTAAAATACTTTAATTAATAATATTACGTACTTCAAAATGCATTCTTTATCAGGAAGGAAAAATAAAAACCACTATTTCTACCAGTTTTGGCTTCTTAAGGTGGCCAATCATTGAATGAATGAACTCTTCTGCAAGCCAATGCTAGAGCTGGTAAGTATACGGCACGTGAGCACTACGAAGAAGCGGGTGTGTTGGCCTGAACACATTTTCTGCAAGCCAACAAGCTGGGGTAAGGCAATCGCATAGGGCAAAAAGGCAAGTAAAAAAAATGTATACAAAAATGACGCAGTGTGGTGGGAGTTCCACCTTTTAATCGCATAAGATGGCTGGAGTTTCCCTTAATGATGTAAAAAACAGTAACTAAGATTCTGCGGAAACGTTACTCATATTATTGTAAACCAATGAATGTATTATCTTGGGACCTAACACTAACATCTGCTACCTGGATGGAGACGGCTCTACTCTCATCTCATCGACAGCTATATAACCAGAAATGCACATTTACATCTTTCAAACACAGGATGTTAAGAGCTACTGTTATCGGCCAGCTCGTGGTTTGTGGTTTACATTAGGAATAATGAAGCACACTTCTACAAAGTAATATTCAATTTACCGTATATTACATTTCCAATTATCTATAATATCTTAAGAAGAAGTATTAAGTATTTTATTTTGTCCCAGACTGGCCAACCTCCTCGCCAGACCCAGCTAAGCCAGGTTCTGGAAAACCTTCCCAATAGAAAATGTACAGGTCCAGCCAGGTGCCAGGGGATAATCAGGGCCTCTCCTTGCCATAGGAGCACTAGGCAACTTTCTCTTCCCTCCAATAGGCTCTCACAAGGCTCCGGGGGTTTCAATGTCCAGCAACTGTGCCCGATGCAGACTTCATCAAAATCCTCAAGATTGTAAGCTTGCAAGCAGGGCTCTCGACCATCTAATGGGTCGGTTTGTCTTAGTCTGACAATTCTAGTCTTGTCAGACCCCTTGAATATATGTATTGTATGAAGCGCTGCGTAAATTGTTGGCGCTAAATAAATAAAAGATAATAATAATAATAATATAAGTCCCAGACTGGGCATCCAGTCTTTTGCAAATTAGAAGTTTGGCAGCATTGGCCCACCCGGCTCTCCAAATGTTCCACCCCAGGGACCCATATGCAAGTTTGACTCATCATCTCGGCACAAAATACAGACAAAACATCTCCCTGGGGCTGTAAACTGTCACAATATGTTTAACCTTATTAAATGTTTTCCTGTTTGAGAATGGCATTTATTCTACCTTCACCCCTAACCCTATAAACAGCTGATACTTGGGGAATTTCCAATGATATCCCCCTCCCACATAGTGTATACACAAGAATACACATACGTGCTATCAGATCACGCGGTTTCACCTGATCCTCTAGATAATTTGCTACACAGTAAAGATGACTAAGATGACTATAGAGGTTTTGTGGTTGGCTGGGGAGATAAGTATTGCAAAGAGTTTATACAAAGTTAGATATATATGAAACTGAAATTCAGATTTCAGCTCATGCAAATACTATACGTAATAACACCAAAGACTGGCTGTATTCATTCCGATTGCTAACTGTGAGTTGAATCATGACCAGATTCCTAGAGAATTCCACTGAAAGGAACAAAGAAAGTAAACCAAGACCTACTATGTTTTTGTAGAAGTTAAGACACACCTAGGGTTTAAACATGCAAACTAGAAACGAAAGAAGAAAAAAAATGCTAGCTTTAGGGGGTACAAGCTGAAAATGGAACTGAAATCTAATTTAGACCAATTTTAAGATTAATGGAATAACGGGTTGGCTCCTAAATCTCACTGTCTGGCTCCTAAATTCTAAAGCACATTTGTCAGCACCTGCCACCACAAGCCAAACACAACCATTAAAGGTTATCCCCTCTAACGCAGCTTGGATGATAATACGGATTGAAGATCAAAACTGTGGGTGGGCCACACTTCATTTCAAGTGAAGATGGAGACAGTTTAGGAGTGGGGGAGACGCATGCATAACATGCCTGGCTTAGAGCCCTGGCGTGGCATCCGTTCTCCTGTCTGTCACTCTCAGGAGTAGACAATTTTCAACCCCCTCCCACAGTCAGTTACCCTCTTAGCAATGATCCCCTGCACGCCGAGGCGGCACTAACGTTTTGTGGTGCACTCCTTACAGAATGTGGGAAGAAAGAGATATAAATCATTGATTAAACATTTTTAAATGTGAGAAAGGTAAGGAATTAAAAAAAAAAAAAAAAAAAAAGGTGAGGGGCAGCATAAGGCAACATGGACTTGTTTTAGATCAAGCAGTTATCTTAAGATTTTAGTTTTATTTATTAAATGTGAAAACCTACACAGAGCAGAAAAATGGACCAAAAAGAGAATCACTGGGTTATGAAGGGTTAGGTTCTGCCCCGTGCTGACATCACAAAGTGGAATGGGGTGCAGGGACATTGTCAAGAGCACCCCCTCTCTTTGCAGCACCTGCCCCTCTTGCCCCATGGAAGTTACAGTCACGTCCCAGTGGTTTCTGGCTAATGTCTGTTGGGCAGACTAGATGGGCCGAATGGTTCTTATCCGCCGTCACTTTCTATGTTTCAATGTGCCGTGAAGCCAAACGGGGTGGGGAGAAGGGCCATCAAGCCTGATGATTCATAGACCAAACAATAGAACATGTGGCTCCTGTTTCATTTACCAGAGCGGCACACATACCCAGACTAAGTTTAGGTGAGCTGGTCCTGATATAATTATTCTTGATATTCATCATCCTGGGGTTAAACTCAGGTGAACTTTGGCCTCCATGAATACCCCCTTTGGTCTGCCATCTATATAGGTGGTAAAAGAATGGGAGGCCTGAAAAGTGGGGAAGAAAGGATGATCAATTGAATAATGGGGCCCTAAAGGATGTCATTAAATAGAAAACAAAGACCGGCATTATCCTGATGTCACTAACTAAAACAATAGGTTTTCTGCCTTCTCGCATTCTGCCTCCCATGTGCGGAAAAGAAACCGTTTAGACCAACTTCCTGAGAAGTCTCCAAAACACTTATCTGCAAAATTTGAAGTGCAATTGAACTAAAGGATTGTGATTTCTTATACAAGGAGATCTCAATACCAGAAGGAAGACTCAAGGTAATCGTAAGGAACATATTCTTGGTAGATTTAGAGGATTGCTAGTCTTAGGGCAAGGCCTATCCTAACACCATCAGACACAATACCTTTTTGTTTTTATTGCCTTTGCCCCCCCTTTCCACTTTATCCGTGTCTTCTCTTTTTACCCTCCTTCCAATAATCGTTATTTCTACACATTAAAATAGCGTTAGTAAACTTTTGTCATATGTCTCAAAGTGGCAAAAAGGTGGCGAAGGAGGAAGATCTGATATGAAAAAAGGGGGAAGTAAGTCCAACAGATCAAACGGCAGTTATTACAAAAAGCCAAGGATGAAATAGCAGAATCAGACACACCAGGCAGATACTCCGTATCACTATACAGCGCGGGGCGTTCATTATCAGTGTATAGATACTCGGTATTATTATACAGCGCGGGGCGTTCATTATCAGTGTATAGATACTCGGTATTATTATACAGCACGGGGGTTCATTATCAGTGTATAGATACTCGGTATTATTATACAGCGCGGGGTTCATTATCAGTGTATAGATACTCGGTATTATTGTACAGCGCGGGGCGTTCATTATCAGTGTATAGATACTCGGTATTATTGTACATCGTGGGGCGTTCATTATCAGTGTATAGATACTCGGTATTATTATACAGCGCGGGGGTTCATTATCAGTGTATAGATACTCGGTATTATTATACAGCGCGGGGTTCATTATCAGTGTATAGATACTCGGTATTATTATACAGCGCGGGGCGTTCATTATCAGTGTATAGATACTCGGTATTATTGTACATCGTGGGGCGTTCATTATCAGTGTATAGATACTCGGTATTATTATACAGCGCGGGGGTTCATTATCAGTGTATAGATACTCGGTATTATTATACAGCGCGGGGTTCATTATCAGTGTATAGATACTCGGTATTATTGTACAGCGCGGGGCGTTCATTATCAGTGTATAGATACTCGGTATTATTATACATCGTGGGGCGTTCATTATCAGTGTATAGATACTCGGTATTATTGTACAGCGCGGGGCGTTCATTATCAGTGTATAGATACTTGGTATTATTATACAGCGCGGGGGGGGGGTCATTATCAGTGTATAGATACTCGGCATTATTATACAGCGCGGGGGGTTCATTATCAGTGTATAGATACTCGGTATTATTATACAGCACGGGGGGGTCATTATCAGTGTATAGATGCACAGCATCATTATACAGTGTAGTTAATGCCCACTGTGTATGAATCATTTATTGTTGATCCTCTGCATTGTCTATAATTGATATAAGATAATAGTTGTGTCTGCTACAGAGAAAAATAAACAGGGGATTAAATAGTAAAGTAATCCCACACTGAGTCACCGACTTCAATATGCAATATGAAAGGCCAACCACAAGTGGGTTTACCGGCAGCCAGGTGTGTGTTGGACATATTTACATGGTTCAGTTGCTAAGATTTCTTTAGTCTCCCCAAAAATTGAACATTACATTATCCAGGGCCAGCTCAGCCCCACTTGCAGGAGATGTTCACTGGGGCCAGTCCATATAATGAAATACCGGCAAGTTCCAATTGCAGTTCACCTGCAAACTCACATGTAAACACCTGCTTTAGTGAATCAACCTGAGATGATAACATTGCCACAGCTAGAGCCTTTCCTGCCCACATTGAACCAGTGTTATACACTATATGGACAAAAGTATTGGGACACCTGCCCATTACACCAACAGGGTCTTTGATGGCATCGCATTTTAAATACACAGACATTAATATATTAAGTGGAGAATTTCTGTGGAAATTTTTGCCCATTCATCCAGTAGAGCGCTTGTGAGGTCAGCACTGATGTTGGACGAGGCGCCCGGCTCACAATCTCCATTCCAGTTCATCCCAAAAGTGTTGGGGTTTAGGTCAGGGCTCTGTGCGGCCGGTCAAGTTCTTCCACCCCGAACCCATCCAACCATGTCTTTATAGACAAATGCTCTACTGGATAAATGGGCAAAAATTCCCACCAAAATCTTGTGGAAAGCCTTCCCAGAAGAGGGAAAGTCGTTATAGCTGCAACAGGGGATCAACTACGTACTCTATGTCTATATGTCTATGTACTTAGAATGCAATATCATAAAAGTCCCTGTTGGTGTGATGGGCAGGTGTCCCAATACTTTTGTCCATATAGTGTATGTAACATGTAGCTCCCTCCTGTCTGCGTCGCCCTGTGGTGGGAGGGACAGACTCCGTGCCCCATAGCCCCCTCCTGTCTGTGTTACCCTGCGGTGGGAGGGGCAGACTCCGTGCCCCATAGCCCCCTCCTGTCTGTGTTACCCTGCGGTGGGAGGGGCAGACTCCGTGCCCCATAGCCCCCTCCTGTCTGTGTTACCCTGCGGGGGGAGGGGCAGACTTCGTTCCCCATAGCTCCCTCCTGTCTGTGTCACCCTGCGGTGGGAGGGACTGACTCCGTGCCCCATAGCCCCCTCCTGTCTGTGTTACCCTGCGGGGGGAGGGGCAGACTCCGTGCCCCATAGCCCCCTCCTGTCTGTGTTACCCTGCGGGGGGAGGGGCAGACTTCGTTCCCCATAGCTCCCTCCCGTCTGTGTCACCCTCCGGTGGGAGGGACTGACTCCGTGCCCCATAACTTTACCCTGTGTCACCCTGTGATCAGCAGAACTCCATGTTCAAAACGTCTTCCTGTTTGTGGCACGCATGTTTCATTTATTCCCATTGCAGAACAGTCTTGTGCTTGTAAAACCGCAGGTCTAATTTTAAAACCCAGCTATAAAACTGCAACCCGAGCAGTAATCATCAAACTAGAACAAATATTTATGTACAAAGGCTTCAAACTTAGCTTTTCGCTGTGCCCCATCATGGCACGTCAGCACACTTATCTATTAAACAAACACTGCACTCCGTAATTATCATGTGTTTATCATCTGGAGGTAGATACCGGTATCCTCATACACTCTGCACAATATATGGGATATGCAGGACTGGCTCTACTTACACAAAGGAGCAAAATAGGTCAAAATAAATGCATGGAACTGCGACCAAAAAAGAACACAATCCCGCTGTATGAAGTGGTGCATCCTCTGTATAAATATTTGTTGGGTTTTTGCCTTAAGTAAGCATGACATCATTTTTCATATTATCTTTATTAAGTTGTTTTTCTTTTCATACTTATAGGTATATAGATACAAAAAGGAATACAATTTATAAAAAAAAAAAACAAAAAAAAAAACACCAACAAAACAAAGCTGCATATAACGCTGCTGGATTATTAGTTCAATAAGTCATTGTTAGACTTAAATTATTATGTTTATATTAAAAACATGACGTAATTAACCACCAAGAGGCGGCATAGTGTCATCACTAGAGAAATGTAGAACAGCAGGTAATTCCATAGGTCATTATGCCGCGTGATTGTTGGTATTGCACTTAGACCAGGACTGTCCATCAGGTGTCCAATGACACCACCCATGTACCTTTATTTCTGCATATGGGGCAGATTCTGACGTTTAGAGTTTGGTCGCGTGAATTGAGCCATATATCCAAATACCGCCCCCCCCTTATGAGTACAGCAATGTTGGTTATTCCTGTACCAATACTAACTGTATATACCAGTATGATGACATGTTTACAGAACAGTGTGTTTATTGCGCTATACATTATTAAACAGTGCAGCGTATTCGTTGTCCATGTACTGTATAGGTACTTAATGTCATTATACAGCGCAGCACGTTGTCAGAGTATAGATATCGGTATCATTAAGAATGTATTATAATACTGTGCACGCTGCCTGTTATCAGGATACAGATACTCAGCATCAATATACAGTGCAATATATACATATCCTCATTATTATTATTATTATACAGAGTTACTATATTATTATTATAAGTTCACTGATATGAGACAGCAAAGCCCGGAATCCGTCACTCTTGGTGATTAGATGTGCATCAGGTTTCAGGGGTTATGCTTTATGTCACTTTATGTTCAGTACAGTATCCAGCACTTGGACAGATACTCGGTATCACTCTATAGTGTGTTTGTTACATGGGAGCTACGTGAGTATATGCAGGTCTAGTCATCGCCCTCATGCAGTGTGTTCTGTCTTCCCCTATCACGCTTCAGCTCTCAATGACTTCCTGTCACGCAGCCCTCTTATCTGCGCCACGGCCGGCATGTAACCCCTTCCTGACAGGGGCCACGGCTTGCACCGCACGGCAACCTGCTCCGAAAACACGCCAGACAGCAATACATAGAGTAACACGGACTGACACAGTAACATAGAGAGACGCCGCATGCTAATTTAGCAATACATTGAGAGATCCAACTACCAGCACAGACATCCATAGAAGCACCAAATCAGACAGGAGATACAAGGAAACATTTGGTCTTTCCTGGTGTGAAGACTCAGACCTTAATCAGTTCTCAGTCTCATCCTAGATTCAGGAGAAATATGCCTCTCCCATGCATGTTCAAATTCCCTGACTGTATTAACCTCTACCACTTCTGCTGTGAGGCTGTTCCCCACTTCTCTAGTACTCTTGTAGGCACGGTGATAAAGCACTTCTTTCTCTGTGTTCTAAGCTGGTAAGCAGCAAACTGGCGAGTATACTGTGTAGATTCAAGCGTGTACCACACACTGTGCCACCCAGCCTTTTTTTTGCTGATACGTCTACTTTTACAATACCCGTCCGTGTGCTATCATGAGAGGTGAGCCGTCTATTTCACGTTGATCGATTCGCCCACTTTGGGGAGTTCTGTTGTTTTTTTTAAGGGATCTGCGGTAAGTCCGTAACTCTATGGTACACCCTTTACTCTATGGTTATATCAGCCAGTTTGCTTTGACGAGAAGTTGGGTTAGAAAATAAGATTTGTATACTTTTACAGAGAAGGTAGGGGTTAAAAGAAAACCAAGGACAGGTATGGTTTGAGAGCTTAGGTAGGATAGACATGCAGTGTATTGCGTAACAGCATAGCGAGCACCGTGGGCACACCTAGCACACGAGGTTTCTCTTTAAGGAAGAAGCTGTCATATCTGTTCCATTTAACGGAGATATACGAAGCCCCCAGCCGCCCCATGCTCCTCAGACAGAGCCGCGGGGAGGACGGCATAGAGACCTCGCTCCGGCCACTTGCCGCTTGAACATGTGCTAGCACAGTGTATAGGTAAAACGGTGTATACTACCTAAAGCTATACAGCAAACATGGCCACGTAAACTACACGCATTGCCGTCCGTTGTGGAATATTACCTGTCTGCAAAATCATCCTCCTTAGAGCATAATGTTATATACGGCACAACCTCCAAACTCTCGTGTCATCTCTGCAGCCACAAAAGGATTTCTCTAAATCTCTACAAACCAAGGAACAAACCCAAGCCCCCTTTCCGTTAGTGCAAGAAACCCCATACAATCCCACATACACTGATTCAGCGCGTCTAATAATAGAGTCAGAAACCAGTAAAACATCTCAGCCCCGCAGACACGTTCATTACAGAGACTAAGAGATAAGACATTCATGCCCCTGCTCCCTCATCTCTCATATTATTTGCCCTCCCATTGTCTCCGATCCTATTATCCTTCCTCCCCTTTATCCTTTTCAAGCCCCTCTCATTTTCCATTCTCCCTTTCTGTTGCTCCGTCTCCTCCATGCCTATGTTCTGTCGTCTGCATGTCTCTTTCCATTCTCGCTGTCCATTTATCTGTCTCATTCTTTCTCCCATGCCTATTCCACTCACTCACTTAATCCATGGCCTCCAGCAGTAGCAAAACCAGTGAGGTCAGGTCGCCTCTCGCTATATTTTTATAACTGGTATCAGATTAAAATAAGTCTACAAAAATATTGCGCTGTTTTCTTTGTTAAAATAATAATTGTTTTGCATAATATAATGTTTTCAGGAAGCTGCATATCAGCTTCTCGCTCTGTTATCTGAACCCGATCTACTAGACAAACACACTGACTCTTTATTATACTATCCAGAGTGACTCTAATTATTATTGATTATTTTCTTGATCCACTAGTCGGAAGCTACTGACTGTAACAGACTTCATTAGCATTACCATAAAGCATCAGCTCAGTGTGGCGTTTGAGGTGGGAAAGTCACCCAAAATATCACATTACTGACAACAATGGCGGCCTCCAGGTCTGCAGATAAAGGGAGTAAAGTGAGACAAAACTTTATACAGCTCTGGGGTTATATTAATCTATACAGCCCTGGGGGTTATTACTGTATACTGGGCTGGGGAAGTTATTACCAGACCTGGGAACTCTCCGGGTTTGGCCCAGAGGACTCCACTTCTCCGCTTCAACACCGGAAACCTCTGGGTCATGACAGTGGGGTCCTGACACATCCCATTCCTCGCCCATTTCCCCTTTAAATGGGGGAGTTTCCCACGACACCAGCGGGAACGCCTACCAACGCCAGCAGGACCGCTCACTGACATCAGTGGGTAGTCCTGGCCGCCTCCTGCAATGGTAGGCTCTGGTTGGCCGTAGGCCACAAGTTCCCAGGTATGGTTATTACTGTATACATTTTTCTATAGTATGAGATTTACTTCTCTGGTTCCCCCGGGTCACCGTGCTCTGTCTCCAATTGGTGGAAACGGTATTTAGCCACGCCTACACCCCGCTCTATTCCCTTCTCACTCGCATACTGTTTTATGCTATCTGGGACTAGCCCTCCCCTTGCCTATCTAGCCCTAAATGGCTACCTCCGCCTTCCCATTAATCCACTCGCCCCCCCCCCCCGAGGAAGTTGCCTGACCTTAGAATTTCCCAATTATGGCGACAATTTAAAGGTGAGGAATAACCACGCAGATCCAGAAATCAGGAAGTTAGGACGGCTGCTCCTATTCCATAAACATATAATGAGTTTTTCATACATATATGCTCCTTATTTAATATTTAAAACCGGTTTATGAATTACTTGATGTACCGAACTGTAAAACGCACGATTAGCGAAACGAGACAGAACCGCTATAAATAAAGAAGTTCCTATGTTTTGGTTAACAAAAAATGTTTATCCCGGGTTTCAGAATCCTGACGGAGACCATCTGTGCTGAGAAGCGGCCTCAGCTGAGACGGGTTTATAGCGTAACTTCTGGAAGTAGAAGGGGCCGTAGACGATCAGGTTAGGAGAGGACAAGTTTTTGTCCATGAGAGAAGCAGAGCCATGAGCAGAAATGACGGGATCCTTACTAATGCGCCATCAGATTTCTTTTTAGGGAGTGTTGATGATATACTCCTCATTCTACACAGTGCTGAACCCGTACAAAGTCATTGTCATACCTCCCAAGTGTCCTGTTTTAAGTGGGACTATCCCACTTTTCTGGACGGTGGTGATCATAGGCCAGCTGAGGAGATCACAGTAGATGTAAGAGAAGATGTTGCTCCTGACATTGGCGGGCAGTCCCGCTGGTGTTGCAGGAAAACTAGCGGGGTTGGAGGGGAAGTGGGGAGCGTCGCAAAACACCCGACCCGGAGTTTCTGACTGAAGACCCAGAGAAACGCTGCTTCGCTCGGAGTCTCCAGGCCAGTTCCCAAGTGGGCCTGTGGCAGAGGCCTGGCATATGACATCATATGCAGGGACTCACAACAATAGGGGCACTAAAGTTACCCCTCATGAGTGCATCACTGCAGTCGAGTATAGGGGTTGTCAGTATGTAACAGGGGGCATCAATGTGTGCCAGGGGTATGTTGGGGGTAATTAGTATGTGTCAGGATAACGGGGGTAGCAGGATGTGTCGGGGGTAGTAAGGGGCATCAGTGAGTTAAAGGATAATGGTGACACAGAAGTGGAAGAGGCAGCACGATAAGTTAGATGTAGATGGCCAGCAAATTGTTTCAGTGGTTAGAGGGGAGACTCTGTGTCCGGAGATAGAAGCTGGAGCTGCGTGCGTCAGAAGGGGCAGCGCGGGGTCTTGTGTATTAATGCAGAAAGGGCACGGCTGTCTAGATCAGGGAAAGTGGCTCCGTGTGGCATGCAGAAAATATCCCGGGAAATAAACTGAAACCTTTTGTTTGTTAAATAAAGCAGCCAACGTGTGGCTCTCAAGCTGTCGATGAACTTTTCTTGGCTAATTGCTGGTTAAGGATTATGGAACTTTTAAATTCATCAACAGCTGGAGAGTTAGTAGGTGTTGGTTTCCTCTGAAATGAATTTGTTTTGACGTGGTTTTTTTCCAGCGGCAGATTATACTAGCCGTACCTTCAAAACCTACACGTGTTCCTCTTAGCTGTGTTATGGAGAGAAGTTTATTTCACAGGAGGAGGAGAAGTATTGGAGCAAGAGGTCTTTAATCTAAAATTAGGCAGCCAGCGACTTAGAGCCAATGTAAGGAGGTTCTACTTTACTGATAGGGTGGTAGGTAAGTGGAACAGTCTCCCAGCAGAAGTGGTAGAGGTTAACCAAGTAAGGGAATTTAAAAATGCATGGCTAGGCCATATTCCATATTCTGAACCTAAGACAAGAACGACCAAATGGTTCTCATCTGCCATCAAATTCTAGGTTTCCATGCCGTTCTGAGTAACTCTGAGCTGACGGCGGCGGATGGCTGCACCGCAGTTTACTTGAGAGACACTTTGAACAAAGCGATGTGGCCAAACACCCGGATACATACAAGCTTTTGTACAGTAGAGACAACCCAACAAACGCTAGCTGTCTGAATGGCTGCAGGCATGGGGGGGGGGGACTTTAACCCTTAAGATGATTACAGATAGGGTTAGACAGCCAACCATTGTCTTGATGTATGACAGCCGCACAAGACAGTTCTATTCAACCCCCCAACCGATTGGGGTGAGTGTCTGGACAGCTACTTTTGAAATCCGATGTCAGCCTTAACCCTTTGAGTGCCATAGGAGACACCAGCACATACAATGTCTACATAATATTCTAGTACGGGGCGGTGGCAGAGTTTGCAGCAGCTGTGTCCTGTAACTTGACATTTCATGAATTTTGGCACAGCTGGCACATCTGACACCATGCAAAAAAAAGGCAGCCTCAAATGTCTCCTTTATTCTGTTCTCTCATTTAACCATTTCAGCTAAGCAACTGTTATCATTGGGGTTCATATCCACTGAAGAGAGAGTCTGCAGGGGAGTTGCAGTTTCAACTCACTGAATCCACTATACATTGTAGAGGGCCAACCTCGGTGAGTTTCTCCTGCAAAGAAGGGCAGAGTTGGCCCTGAGGAAGTGGCTCTGATTAATTAGGCACTAAAGGGGGCTGACTGAGCTCTTCTAGTAGGAGAAGCTCATTGGAATGGACCATTCATAATGCATAGTTTTTACAAGGGAGTTGAAATAATCCTCTCCCCTGCAGACTCCCGATTTAGTAAATAAATGTTTAATAACACAGCTGTCTCAACACAGTAAGCACTGATTCAAAATATCCAAGTTTTTTCCATTATTTTCAGAACAATGCAGACATTTTTATAATTATGTCACCACGATAATCCACAGTATACTCAAACACTTAATTATTAGAGATATTCACTAGTGCCGAATAACACGAAATCCAATATATATTTGACGTTAAAAGAATGGAGACACTGTGGGTGCAGTGTCCTGATCACAAGAGTTGACAGTCTAAAGAGGCATGACAAAAGAGTCTATTAGTAATTTCAGCCAATAAATATACTCTTGTATAAACCGCTTAAAAACCAGAGGAAATCGGTACAGAATGGTCTGCATACCACATAACCACATTTTTATTATGCAATTTTCTACTTTTTCCCCTTAATGTCACAATTGCCTCTTATTTTAATGCAATAGCTGCTTATATATAAAGTGCAATTCAAGTGAAAAGAGGGAAATGTGGTGCAATCAGCAAGAACATCCCACTGGTTGCTATGGTGATTGCACCATTTGTACCACAACTGCCCTTTATACAGAAGCCCAGTGTGCTATATCAGTCACTCTGCAAAATGATTTAAAAATGCAAATAAATACTCAATAGCCAAATTTACCAAACACTATAACTAACCTATAGAATGTGGCTATACATATTTATACATACAGTGTATATTATCATATATTTAGGTACTTCGATTGTAAGCTCTTGGGGCAGAGGGTGTGCCTGTGTGTGTCTGTACAGATATACCCAAATAGGTGTGTAAAAGCCCAGTGCTTCTGAGTCACTGCTGGGAGAATACATATCCATTATTCACAGATGGGCCCATGTCTGTGAGTTAGTGGCACATTTAGTATGTCCACAAAAACGAACATCAACGTTTCGGCTTCTCCCTGCAGCCCATCTAGTCTGCCCAGTTTCCCTGCTGTAAAGATTTAAACCTTAGATTTAATATACCTTTACTATGTTATAACCTCTACCACTTCTGCTGGGAGGCTGTTCCATTTACTCAGCACACCCTCTGTAGTTTCAGACTATGAGCTCTTGTTCTAACATTTCTCCTTCTTGGTAAGAAACTTCCCTCCTGTACTTTGTTAAATCCTTTCATGCATTTCAGTGTTTCTATCACATCCCCTCTCTCTCTTCTCTTGGCATATCGCGATCCCTAAGTCTTTCCTGATACTTGTTATCCAGATTTCGATATAATTTATAATATTATATAAATGTTTGCAAGTTTACATACAAAGTAATCACTACAACGAACTACGTATCCATTTGTGTATAAGCAGGAAGAACACGTTATTTCTTTCCCCCTCACCTGGATTGCTCTTCCTTGTTCTCCTCCAGCAGTTGAAGAACCTGAGCACAGGGAGGAGGTGGGCTTTGCCCCCAACTCCTCAGCAGCACCTGTAAATCCCACACTTTACTTTGATCAACAAGTTTGTTTGATCCCGGACACCTAATCCAACAGATAAGAACAAATCCCCCAGTCCAGGGCAGCTAGGATTCCAAACGTGGAACTTCTGCAGGAGCCCTTGGTGTTCCAAATCAGCATCTTAGATCCTCCTCAGCCTTCCCTCTCCCACTTCCAAGACACAAAAGTAGGGGGGTTCTGGGTGTGCTCAATACACCCATCTCTCTCTCTCTCTCTCTTCCCCTCTCTCTTATTCCTTCCCCCTCTTCTTCTGGGAAAACAAAATCCAGATGTTTTCTTCTGCTTTGGCTCTGGGACTTTTAGTGGGGGAATTGGTGGGGAGGGTAATCTAAGAAGAGAGGGAGTGGAAAAATGCAAAAGGGGGGACAAATAACCCACAACAGGCAAACTACTATAGCGGGTCTGTCTCTTTAGAGATGTCCTGGGACCTACATGGAGACAGAGAATTCACTATTCACTCCCTTCTCTGTCTCCCATTTGGCTCCGCCCCTTTTAGACTACCCCTCCCTCCATAGACAGAGTTCTTTGCTATCTGCAGCATGGCTAACTAATTATGGAAACTGCTATTTCAATGCAGCTGCCCTGATGGGGGAAGGGTATATAGTCTTTATTTAGGATCAGTCTGGAGAAGCTGCCCCCCCCCCCAGTACACAAATTTAGGACGTTTTGTATTTGTATGGTTTTAAAGAAAAAATGTTTTTGAGGGGTATCCTTTAACACACTGACATTAAAGTAGTAAATATGTTTAAGTCAAGGCCAGCTTGTTTGTAAGCCCTTTTTAATCATATTTGCAACAGGTGTTGCGATACATACTTTGCTAAAGAGGGTAAAACCTTAAATGAGGAGCGCGCTGCATTGTATAAGGATCCTGAAGACATACTGAAACTAAAAAGTTTTTGATCCAGAAAACATATATTTACTTAAAATATGAGCCTTGAAATGGGTTGTATTTCTGCTGGACAAGGGGAGTGAAATGTGGCCCTGTGATGTCACCACCGAAGCGGTGTGGATGGAGTGTGACATCATAATCACCCCACATTTTGTCAGCAGAGATCCACGTGATGTCACCCACCCATTTTTGTCCGTAACTTAAATATTGGAATTTTGGCGATCACAGGACACATTTTTAAAGATGTATTTTCTTTTTACTTATAGGTTTAAACCCTACACTCTGCTACAGCAAAACAGGGTATGGTGCCAGTGGGACAAGGATGACATCATAGTGTTAATTGCTAAATCCAACCACTAGGTGGAGATGCCCTGATAGTGTCTGGATGCCAATACCCAGCAGACATCATCATACTTGGCTTTACCAATCACTACAATAAATGAGCATCACATTTATACCCCTTTAAAAGGATATTGCTCACCATAGCCAGGGCTGAGTTCAGTTTTGCTCCCTTCATTACATCAGGGAGCTATGTACTAATTTGAACACTACGGATGGTGTCTAAATGGTGAATCTGGTGGAAAGTTTGGAAAGTGGTCTTATCGACATAGCAACCAGTGGAATGGTCTAATCACCAGGAGCATTCCATTGGTTACTATGGCAATAAGGTAACTTTGCAAAGTTTCCCTAGCGTCCCTCTTAGAGATTACAGTGGATTTAAACATGCACAGGACAGGCATAAGACTATTTTGAATATAAGACAACATCAAATAAAAGAGGAGGTTTCTCCAGCAGGAAAAATGGGCAGACTAGATAAACTGAATGGTGCTTATCTGCAGTCAAATTGTTTTAAATTCAATGAAAACAGAGAATGCTTCCCCAAAGCCACACAATCCTGTCCCCTTGACCACCCAACTAGATAGTGGATCTTTTTGCCCTTCTCAACATTAAAGGCATGGAGGGGGAGGGAGGAGGTAAAATAACAAGGAGATACAATGTGGTGAATGTGGTCCTTGTTTGACCACCACAATAGTTGGAGATCCCTAGAGTCTATTGCATGACGTCCGTAGGTTCCACCCCCACTGGCTGTAACTGAATGATATTTGTGCCATCCTAGGAAATAAAAGTTTGAACCAGATCCCAGGGTTTTAACAAAGTGCATTTATTTGTCCAAGTACAAGATGATCAGTTACACGGGTCTGCGATTATTACATCATGCTTCTCAGTGACACGAGCCAATGACCCTTATATAGACCTTCCTACACATCACACGGGAGTTTAATGTTTAACATATTCTGGTATCCAGATATTATGGGATCAGTAAACCAGCTTTCCTTGTGCCTGGTGGCCTTGAGAGCCACTTGGACACAGGTTAACCCTTTCATTGCAGCTATTAAAAATTCTCAACCCCTAACTACGGGTTTTAGATATTCTTCCTTCCTGTAGATTCAGAACTACAGCTGCTCTTGTGCATCATAGTCTAATAATTCTGGACACCTATTGGCTGCTTGCTAGACACATACGGAGTCGACCCGCACAATAGCAACACCTGTTTACCTAAGTGCAGAGTAAAATTTGTTTTCCATATAAAACCTTAGATAATAGTACCACCTACTCAGAGCCGGCCTTAGGCTTTGTGGCGGCCTGTGGGGACTACTCCTCTGGTGCCCCCCCTCACTACCCCCCCCTCTGCCCCTTCAAACTACCCCCCTCAAACTACACCCCCCCTCTGCCCCTTCAAACTACACCCCCCCTCTGCCCCTTCAAACTACACCCCCCCGCCCCTTTAAACTACAGCAGAAGCTTCTTATGAGCGCGTGTCTCGTAGGCTGTAGATGTGTGGTCTGCTTTGTGTATTGCCCCTTTTGTATGTACAAATGCAGGTGAGTAAGCGAGAGCTGTTAACCAGTGGCATATTCTGGCCTAGGCTTACTAGATCTAGGTCCTCTGCTCCATATACCAGTTGTCGGCTGTCACTGTCGGGATTGTGTGGCCCTCCATTAGCCCTTTACAATGCTATGTAAGTTGTATGTGATATCACTGATATCCTACACATCATCACATATCGCTTGTGTAAGAAGAGGTGTTAAGGGGCAGGACCAGGACCAGAAATGGGCAGGGCTGGCACCAGAAGTAGGCAGAATTTTGCAAGAACCATCTTGTGGTGCTCAGTTTCAGAGAGTGGAACAGCTAGCTTGGACAGTGCCCAAAAATCAGAACTGCCCAGCGAAGAAAAAACAGATGACGTGGGCATAGCCGATCATCAATCACCCAATAAAGACAAGAGACTTTAAAATGGTCACAGATTTTATTAAACACCTGCGACATTATAAAGCGTAAACATGTAAACTCATAACCTGCAAGTAGCCTCAGCTAGTAACATCATCATTAAGTGCATAATAAATGAACGTCCTAGCTTACTAGGACGGGATCTCCCAGGAATGCTGGGCGCAGGCGTAAACGATGTTAAGACCACTTACCGGCGTCTCCCTGCACGGTAGCGAAACCGATACGAACTCACCAGGGCCGTCCCATGGGGAGACCCTCATGTGACCGTCCGGCTAATGCCACCCGAGTTGCCGTAGCTCAGATGGCCAACTGACGACAGACCCCAAGGGACCCCCTGCCACACCACGAACAAAAGGAAGGGCCGGTGCAAACTTCACTCTGTATGATTTTTCAAAAGTGAGGGAGATCCCCCTGGGCATAAATAAATACCCCTTGGAGCATTAGCATAATCCCCTAACAGAGTCGCCGTTGGGTTTATACACAGAAAAGATACATTGGGTAATTTACAGCCAGCCCAGTCATGTTGGCCCTGCCTGTAGGTCCCCTTCAGGCCAATACTGTACTATCGGGAGGTATGTAAACGCACACAAGGTCGGGCCTACAAACTTACAGCACAAAAACAGGCCACCCACTTGGTGTGATCCGGCTGAAAATCAGCACATACACCTTCTGTCACGCCGTGCGACATACTGTAAACTCCGCTTTTAAGAGATAATTATAAACTAGGCCTCAGTCCTGTCTGGTGTAATTGACCTCGTCCCTCCCTTATTCCCCTTGCTTCTGGTTGAGGCAGATCATGCGAAAATAACATGTCCCGACAATGCCCTAATTTCCCCATAATCATGCCTACCAGTTCTCTGGTATTACAATAGCATTCAAGCAATTCATGCATTGTGTTTTTTTCTTTGTATTGTAAACTTCAGCTTTTAAAATGCATTTTAGATGCTAACGTTTCGACTTAATGACAATGTAAAGTGCAAAGTTAAAATACCTTTCGCACTTAATGAATAATTAGTTTTGTTGTGTAGCTTGGAAGAGAGAGAGAGAGGATACGATAGTAATAATTTAACAAAAGTACAGGAGGGAGGTTTATTTTCAAAGGAGAAGAAAACTAAAACTAGAGGGTCAGAGGCTTAGATGTAATGTAAGGAAGCTTTACTTTACTGAGACGGTGGTAGATAAGTGTAACAGTCTCCCAGCAGCAGTGGTAGACTCTAAAACAGTGACACATTCTAAGACAAAAGGACCGATTCATGTTTATGGGCAGACTAGATAAACCAAATAGTTCTTTTCTGTCTTCAAATTGTTCTGTTGGCCAATGGCAGGACATTGAACTATTCCACTTACTAATTAGTTCTAAATGGAGTACCATCCATTCTTAAGGTTAGGCTGTACCTTCAGATAAATGTCTTAAATCACAATGCTAGGATCCTGTGTATGCTATTTTTTTTAATTCTGTTTGGATATTTTTTGATTCTGTTTGATCTTTCATTTATTCTTGCTTGATGTCTGCCCGGTCCTCCTTATCTTCCTTCTACTACATGTCCCTGTCCTGACCTTGGTTTTGTATCTGGTTTTCATTCCTTTGCGGCCTGCCCTGTCCTTAGACCTGCCATCTGCCTCGTCCTTATTGTTATTATTCCATAATCTTCTCACAATGTCCCACTGGCTGCCACACGGTCCTATAGATCCTGTTCCTTAAAAGTCAGTAATTCAATAAAGATATTAAAAAAATATGAAAGTAAACTGGAAAACAGCAATAATAAGATTAAAATAAAACAAACATAGTATTACATCAAATATTTTCTTGTTTCTGCTAAGTGCTTCCTTGGAGAATTATAGAGAGTAATAATGCAATTAACTATCTTAATAATTGTTTGATGCATGGAGGGTTTTTTTGTGCTCCGTTTATTTTTGAGAATTGTTCAAAAAGTATCTTTAGCCTTGGGCACAAAACCATAGATTTTTTGCCTTGGATATTAATGATATTAACGGGATAACTCAAGGCCAGGTCAAGGCAGAAAAAGAATGTCAGTGGCTTCTATTAATAGATTATCTTCAATGATTCTTGTTTGTGAACTGATACATTTTTTTATGTTCTAAAATACGAGCCAGGCCAAGAGTTTTATGGTTGGCTTTGGTGGTCCGTGTGAGCCTGTGAAAAAGGCTGGTGTTTTAATAAAAAAAAACCTTAAAAATGTATGGATTAGATATATAATTTGACCACTTTCACTTCTCACCGTTATCTAACTCTTACGTTTACAAGCAGTGCCAAAATGGCCACGAGGAAACCAGGCAAATGTATTTTGTCAGTATATCACATCTTATTACAGTCCATATGTTTAGCTTGATTTGCTAAGATTGCAAGTGCATAACATTGCTTTTATCAATGCAAACTGATTGACTGTGTGGTCGTTTCCCTGTGACTCAATACATCTAAATATAACTTTAGATTATAATTAAAAACAAGAGTTTTTTTTTATTTACTGGGAATAATTTACCATTATTGTCTACTTCGTATAGTGGAAACAAAAATAAATCCTTTAATATGGTAGTCCATTTATTAACCACTTTAAGGTTTAAACATTTTTTTTTCCAGAATCGGCAGCGGCCACATCATGGAAACAAGATTGACAAACAATGTTACATTTACATTACCAATGCTCAAACCACAAGTTTGTCCATCAAATAGGTGACCCGGAAAGGCCAGCCTGCACTATTACCCACTTTAAACTAAAATGTAGCTGTAAAAATATCTTAAATTGTAAGTACACATGTCATTTATTTGAGAATGTGAATGTGTCTCCCAAAACAATTTACCACCCTGTGTTTCCTTACTGAAGCCAACAAGTCAAGGAAGTTTGCGTTATCCAACTGAGACCACCAGTCAAATCCTATTACAACTTTATTCCAAAACAGTAAATTCATACCAGGTCATCACCACATATTTTTGACAATCTTTATTTAGAAAGTAATCTTTGTAGGATAACAATGTTACAATCTCATGGCAAATGGCAAAACAGTTAACCCTTAAATGCAAATTGAGTATGAAACCGAATGGAAACCGGAGCTTGGGTTGTGACCAGGGTCCAGAAGAACAGGAGTAGCTGGTAGCTCTAGCTCTATACTCACAGGTGGCCTCTAGATCATCAATATCCAAGGGCACTGCAAAAAGAGACATATAGATCTCAATACAACTGAGTATAATTCCATTACTATTGGGACATGGGTTCATATCCTGGATAAATAGGTACAGTGATTGAACATTAGAAGCATAGTCCACTCTTGGTCATCTCGGGGGTTGACGGAGACTTGAAGCATATCAGCTGGACAATTCCCTCTCCATTTATAGTCCTTCAAAATGCAAAATTCTATGCCAAGCACCCAAAGTAGAAGAGACGCATGAGTAATAAAGCAGCAGATGATACACCCAATGTTCACTATGCAGTCCTGTCTGAAATACAATCACCAAAAGGAAATTGAGAGAAGATTCATAAAAAGGATCATAGAAACAAATCAAGTCTCCATTTAAATACTGGCTTAAGTCACTCTTAAATAGTATAAATAGTATAAAGAACACGGTAACTATATGTGGAATTTCAATTGAACCACATAAGACATTTTACCTACCTTCAGACAGCAGCCCAAGTTCTTTACAAGAGCAGCCCAGAGGACAGCTAGCCTCACCACCCCATGTCCTGCCCTTTGGGTTATAAATGTATCTGTGACCCTGCAAATTAAGTTATTTTTCTGAACTTATGAGCATCTTCCGCCACAACAAAGGGGGCTAACAATGAAATAAAACTAAAAATACACCAACAACAAAAGAAAAAAAAGTCAACTTTTGGACCCAAAAGGCACAATGCAAAGAAACAATTGGCAAAAGTGTATCATATTTATGTTTGAACCTAGCCTGTAATATCATGTGTGCGTTAGCTTGTTTTAACTTGCACAATGGAAAAAAACAACCAACCACCTTTATAGAAAAAACTCACAAATAAATGATTTGCTGTGGGCTATATTCTGGAGAATATTTAATGTGGTTATGTTGGTAAGATTATGCCAGTAGAACATCTGTTCTTTAGACTATTCAGACTCACAACCTTTGAAGGCTAACAGTTTGTGTCAGATGGCTCCAGTTCTAGAACATGGCTGTGACAAACACAGCTACGGCAACAGGGTCACCCATCTCATCCTTATCTATAAGTTTTTTGGTAGTCCATTGAATTCCGGCCTCCTTCTGTTCCTGTGGGATCAGGCCGACTAGATGGAGTTTTTATAACATTTAAAGGAGACTGAAAGCTTTCTGGGTTCTCTGCTTGGCTCTTCACCTATCCCGTCTAGATCCAAGGATTGCTTGATAGTCCCAGTGGTGTTGCACATACTGCACATGCTCTCATCACACACACACAGACAAGAACATGGATGAATCCTGACAAAAGCTATCATTGAAATAACACCATTCAGGATAATGTTTTGCCATAGTGCTAACCATAGCTTAAAAAAACATACCCTTAAGGATTGTTGCGTATGAGAAACGCTGAATCAGCGTTCGGGCTCCTGTTGCAGCACCTTGACAACTTAAGTAAGGATTTGACATTTTTTTACATGTCTGAGAAAAGACAGAACATCCATAACATTCTGTCTGCATGATGTTGCTTTACTTGATTGGTTGACCAGAGTCAGGAATTTGTGCTAACTTGTTGAAGGGTTTTTTAAAGATTTTTGGAAATAGCTAGGGATGCCAACATCATTCAAATGAGCTGAGTCACCCAGACAGTGTCTCTGTTTTTTTAAGGAACCAAGGTACTTATATACAGAAGTGAGAGTAAGCCGAACTTACATTGTTCAGGTGGTTTTGATATAAAAAATCTTAAAGGCCGAGTTAAGAGTCATTATGAAAAAGTTCCTTTGTAACTGCATAGTCTCACAGGTGGAACATACCCAAACGCAAAGGTTGGAACTTGTGTACGGTTGTCTACAGAGTTCTGCTTAAGTTATTCATAGGGGTACAGCAGTACTATAACTGGGGAGCTGACATTGGCTTAAGCGAAGTGCAAGTCCCTCGTCTGGCTCAACCATGAGTAGAGGAGTGAGCGCCGGAACCAGGCTTGATTAAACCTGCCTTGCAGGCATCTGTATAGGGCTTTAATTATGATGGAGTGAATGCATTTTGAAGAGCTGAGCTGGTATTAGGCTGCAAGAATATGAAAAAACAGCCTGTTTGAAACTTTTAGGCTCCGTTGCCCTGTGTTGTCGAAACTACATAACAATATAACAGTTGTCACAATGTCAAGAGTTATCTTCTAATAGACTGTTAATGATCATTTAGGCACCAAGGCCCTCTAGGGGTCTGTAGGTCAGTTACAGGTAATTATTGACTGACTATTATATGTAGTTTTTATTTGCCTTCATATTCATTATCAGCAGCCAGACAGAGCACGTAGGCAGAAAATCCGCTGGTGATCGCCTCTGCTCCTATATTTAAGTATCCTGAAGGCCAGTTGTTCCTAACTCTAGCCATTTGCAAAGAACTAAGTGTCTCAATTTTTTGAGATCATGAATGGGGTTTCTTACCTAGCACCCACTTTTTAGCATCTACAAATACAGAACTAGAGGACGTAGCACATAGGGGATAAGGGTGAAGCAGAAGCCATTGGGTGAGATATAAAACAAGTACCATAGAAGATAGAAACATACAAGTACAAAGAAAGAGGGTGGCAGAATATCGGAAATGAGATGAGAAAAATACTTGGACTAGCAGAAAATGCAGGGATATAAAATATGCCAAAATACAGAGCACTGGTTAGGTCTAAACCAGATATAGAAGTTACAGCGATGCTAGGCTATATACATAATGTCACACATACAAAGAGTCTGGACCTGTTTAGGACAATAATACGTTTGCATTACGCAGTGCTAGAAGTTGTTTTCAAATGAATAGATCATCAAATATTTATTTGTGCTAATCATTCCAAAATATTGCCGAAGATGATTTTATCATTTCAGGACATTGAGCTAATTCACATACTGTATAGAGCCAGAGATGGCAAATCCAGACAGCAAACTCTGACATTCTATGCTGCTCACACACACACACAAAAAAGATTATTTTATATACTTGGTTAATCTCTCTCCTAAATACTTTTGGTTGACTTGTCAAGTTTAAACATATCCTAACTTCATTTAAAACACATCTTTACCCCATAAAAATAATATAATAAGAAACAGATGGTTTTCTCAGCGTGAGGCTGGTGTCTCCAGAAGCTGTAAAACAAATGTGTTTTTCTAAGGTCACAGTGCACCACCGGGTCCCCTATCTTCCTCTACCGGGCCACACCGCTGTCTTATATAGGACTCTTCCTTCCCAGTTCTTGGAACTCTTTGGGCAAGGAAGAGGTATTGAGTTTCTTGGCCCCCACCAAAGACGGGGCCACTGAACTCTTCGAGGGAAGATGGTGGCCAAAAGGCCTGTTTACCACGCTCAGTGAAATTCAAGAATTTAGGAACCTGGCTCCAATGTAACATTTCCAATTACAGGTAAGAAGGATCATAAAAATCCTTCCTTTGTTTCAGCGACTTTTAGAATGATGCATCTTTAACAAAAATCGGTTCGTTTGCCAGTTGAGTGTTTATTTGTTTAGCTATAAATTCATATGTAAATAATTTGGATTACATACAACCTATGTAATTCCACTCTGTTCAATGCTCCGTATAAAGTAGTAGAAATATACATATATAATGGTCATAATTTCACATAATTTGATTCATTTTAATATGAATATTACACTTGGTAGTAAACGTTTTGCGCAATTCTCTTATGGAAAGTCCCTTACTTTCTTTTTCCCCGGAATAACTGAGTAATTAAAACACAAGAATTTAGAGCTTTCTACTAAAATTACTTAACTACCGTAAAATCAAACAAAGATCTTCTCCACGCTGGGAAGACGAGATAATAAAGTATACTGTTATATGCATAGGGATGATGTCATTTAGGATTTGATCATAAGAATTGTACTCTTGTTAATGCCAAAAAAGATTTAAGCAACGACGGATTCCATTCAGGGTGATTGGCAGACCAGCACTCGAGGGGTTACTTGTATTGGCACAGGGCAGGTGTGTCTTATGAAAACAAGTTCGTATTCGATCCACTTTAATTAAAAATGAAAGCGCCTATTTTATTCTGAAGTCTAGGAAACTCCCTCACATAATAATAATGACATCAAAAGCTCTTGATTTCAGTGGGTTGGGAATCGCTCCATACACTACATGAGGAAAATTTCACTTTGGCACCTGGTGGTTGCATTGAAAACAACCAAATCCAGAATCCAAGGGACAGTGAGGGAATTTACCCTACAGATACGTTATATCCTGATGATTCCAGATGGTAGTGCGATCGGTTCAGTGTTGGGAGTATTGGTGGGGTCAGGGCCAACACGGAGCGGAGGCCAATGATTACCAAACTGCACACGCATTGCGTGTTGGTTAATAACACTGGGCACTGGTGAAGAGGGGCAACCTACTATGACTTCATCAATCACATAAATATACAATCACAGGACACTTACGAAACATGTGACTCTTGTGATCATAGAGCGACCGCACCCCAACTTTATAGGGGAAATACATCATTTCTGGGATGCGTGCCTGGGATTTACTCATTAAGTGTTGTTCCATGGAGATTTCATCTTCCAAAAGAGATGGACACTCAGGAGTTACCACCTCCCGCACACTGTTTGCTTATAAGTCCTTCCTGTGACATAAGTCTCCGTGGGGTGTATTTACTACAGGACAGCACAGTAACTGAGCATTATGCAGGGCCAGCTCGGCCATTCTCGTCGGAAAAGCCCACCAGGGTAGGGTCTTTATCATGAAACATCCCAATTACCTGCTAAACTCCCAGGATAGGGCTTGTTGGGCTATGTGAGGGCATCACGGTATGGTGTTTTCCAATGACAAAATGTTTAACATATTTAGTAGTATTACAGGGTTGGGGCCCCCAGAGCTCTCCCGCAGTTTATTTTAGGCAGGAGGGGCCCTGGCTGCAATAAAGAAACGAGGCTGTTATTAGGGCTGATTAAACATTGTATGCATAGACATTTCCACAAGAACACCGGATATCAGACCTTAGGCCAAAAACATATTTCAATTAGTATTATTTATACGGAGCCTACAGTGTATCAGTTTATATCACCTTATCCTGGAACGTAAACTAGTCTGTATGGGAAACCACCTTTAAAGGCATTCCCATTAAAGCCAACATGAGCTGAAGCCCCATATATTGCCTAGACCTAGCGATTATCTTGGATGGACATGTTTACTGTAGCTCACCTGCCGACTGCATGTTTTTCTGCATAGAGTAAGCACACCTGGGAAGTTCCCATGGTAGGCTACCTGAAGCTCTCCTTCTGAGGGAATGGCTTTATAAGGCATGGGGTGGAGCTAATTGTGTGAGGGGTGGGGCTAGCTACAGGTAAGTTTAGGGCTAGACCCAGGTATCCTTATATGGCTTGGTGAATATGAGGGCAATTGTTATTATTATTATGGATTGATTAGTACCATCATATTCAGCAGCGCTGTACAATGGATCATACCAAGTGCATAACATAACAATTTTCACTTACACAAACAAAAGGAGGGCCCTGCTCAAACAAGCTTAGAATCTAAAAACTAGAGAAAGCTTTAAACCACGCTCCCCTGCCTGAAAGACGAGAAGAGTGACCTGGTGACTCGGGGAAGCAGTGGTTTGCCAGTTGGCTCTGAGTCCAACCCAGGGTATGAGAATAAATTAAAAAATATATCTTTAAGCTAGAAGCTGGCCAATGGGCATGATGTTAGTTACCACCTTAGCCTTTTGGGGCAAAGACTATTCAGGTCTTTTCTATATTCTATTGGGCTCAGTTCTAACCTTATGTGAGGATGTAGAATATATATAAAAAAAACCAGAAGGTATACTCTGAGCCGTGATTTCCAGTGGGAAAAAGAGGCCTGAGAAAGGAACCTGGGGTAGATGTGGAATTGAGCCAAAGGATAAAGTACAGAAAATGAAACAAAACCATGAGAATTAATTCAGCTGTTTAGCTGTAATATTATACTGTCTGTGTTCCAGGTAACTTATTCACTGTAATAAGCCATGTGCTATTGGGTGCAAAGACCTCCTTTCCTAGTGGATTTATACCTATTGTGCTTTGATCATAATGTCTACTGTAATGATTATATCTCCTTATAATTCTACTGTAACGCTCTAGGAACATCTGCCAGGGCCATATAAATAAAAAGTATTCATACACACATACATACATTTTCTGGGGATCATCTGCATACCTGGGAACTTCACAGGGTAAGCCACTTGGAGCTCTCCTTCTGGGCAACTGGCTTTATGTAGAGGTCAAAAGAAGATACATGGCTTTAGTCAGGCACTCTGGGTCAAACTCGGAGAGTTCCCAGGTATATCATCTGGTTTCCTTCCACACCACAGTATTGCTGTCTTGCACAAAATAAATTAAGTGGGACAGGGAAAATACAAACGTTAGCTGCCTGATTAGGGCACATCTTGGCTCCCCCCCTGCACCAACATGTGTCCTGCTTTCTACACAGAGATGTAACATATGGCAAAGGGTAGCCAAGTGAGGGAACGGAGGAAGAGTGATATCAGTACTTCCTCGTGACACAACCACCGAGGACTGCTCCGTGGACAAAGGGATGGAAAATGATGGAGACCGGTGGATGCCGCCTCAAATTTGCTCAAGAATGGAAGATTAATATGGAAAAGTTATATAGAAGCGTAAAAGAACAAACTATAGGGAGTTATTGGGAGAGGTTTATCAAGTCATAGAAGGAGTTATATAGAGGGGTTATATGGAGTAATAGGAGATATTATATGGAGGGGCTATATTGAGCAATATGAACAGTTATAGGGGGATTATATGTTGAATTTGTCCATTATACAGAGTAATAGGGAGCAGTGTAAATGACACCTCAGACACAGGACTATTAACTGACTGGACGTGAGCCACAGACCCAAAATAATCCATTCCACATCTGGAAAATGTACACGTCACCTCCCAGAGATCCCAAGTCTCAGTATCAAGTAAACTTGGCCTGCTTGTCCTAAAGTGCGGCAGCTTTTATTCTTAGGAGTAAATCCAGCCTTGGAATATTGGCCCCAAACATAGCTTTTCAATTTCAATTCCTTGCCAGAATCTCAGAGCTCTGCCAAAGTATGAATGTGTTCTACAGCTTGAATGTAGGTGGTAAATGGAAAAATTAAAGCATAGAATCACTTTTTAAATTAAACCCACAGGTTTCTCACTTAGTTCTCATTTTAGACAATTTAACTCCCCCATGCACATTCCCACTCTAAGTTTTAAGCTTCATAAACATTTTGCACATTCCTCTTAACAAAGGATATCACTTTTTTCAGGGGACAGTCCTCTGATTTTTATTTGTTGCTTTATATAGCGTCACCATATTCCACAGCAGTAACTTCTGTCCGCTCTTACTTTTGTACACTGTAGAATACCTTAGGTACAGAAATGCCAAAATTTCATATTTCAATAATTTTTTGCTTTAGCAAAATCAACGGCATAACTACAGCTGTCGCAGAGGTCATAACTGCGACGAGGCCCACCTTTATGAGCGGCTTGGGCGACCCTTGCAACCAGTTGTTCCCTTTCGAAACTATTTTGAACCAGCATAGAGAGACTCAGGCATACAACGGGGTCACGTTACGCCAGGGGCGTCCAACATGTGGCCCGCGAGACCTCGAGGTGCGGCCCGCGTAAGATCGGCAGCCAGGGCTAATATTAATATATATTGGCTGCAGGGCCTATTATCAATAAATATTGGCTGCAGGGGCTAATACTATATATCGGCAGTAGGGGCTAATATTAATATATGTTGGCAGCAGGGTATAATTTCTATGTATATCGGCAGCAGGGTATAATATAAGTATGTATCCGCAGCAGGGGCTAATATTAATATATATCCGCAGCAGGGGTTAATATTAATATATATCGGAAGCAGGGTGTAATATTTCTATATATCTGCAGCAGGGTCTAATATTTATATATATTGTCAGCAGGGGCTAATATTAAAGAATGAAAAATACTTTAGCTGTTATTTTGAAATCATATTTTAATCACAGTCTTTACTTCAAAGAGATAAGTGCATATTATGTAGTTAAAAATGCATGTCTAAGGTGTGTGTGTATGTATGTATGTATATATATATATATATATATATATATATAGTGTATATGTACCGTTTTATAATTGGCCCCCCTACTTTGGTCCCTGGCCCCCCATATGCCCCCCTAAATATGAAACCTGGAGACGCCACTGCCCGGGGGCCAGAGTTATACGTTAGTAGTTAACTAGGAACTTGAGGAGGAGAAAGACGTTAACAAACTGGACTTTGTTTTGGGGAAGTAAAGAAAATTAAGTCTTGAGGTCCAGCATTTCATCTACTGCCATGCACCATGGAACCCAGCGGTCTGTCCCAATGATAAATTAGGTATTGTATGTTATCAGGTTCACTATGTGTAGTCAGACTGATAGTTTGTATCCTTTTGTACTTTAAGATGTGTTTGCCTTATGATAACCAGGGCTGACCCTAGGTTTTCTGGCACCCAAGAGAACTTTGTCTCTTGTATCCCTTCTTGCATTCACTTGCTTGCTAACATACGCTAAAACATGGTGGCCGTGTCCCTTCGAAAGCTCAGCACCCTAGAAAACCTCCATTTGCCTGTATGGTAGGTCTCGCCCCAATGATAAGCGCAAATGTTGGCTGAAAGCCAATGCTAAGGACTGATGGTCTATTTACTAAGAAGTGATCTATTCTACCATCACCAGCTTGCAAAAAAAATTTCCAGAATTTGGGGTTTTGATTTTCCACTTTTAGTAAGGCCTTGGTTGATCCATTACTATTAACTAATAAGACCGAGACTACAAATATACATATTGTACTATATATGACATATAGCTCGGTAGATTGTAAGCTTGCAAGCAGGGCCCTCTCTACCTAATGTATCAGATCCCTTGGAAATATGTATTGTAAGAAGCACTGCATAAATTGTTGGTGCAATAATAATGATAATAATAATAATAATGCTCTTGCATTTCAGTTGACATCTGCATAATGTGATGCCGAGGACCACATCATATTATGCACGCATTGGGTGGCTGGTTTCCCATTGGGTGGCAGTAACATAATGAAAGAGGCAAATGCCCACTCCTAGCTGGTCTCCAGTTTATTTACTGTAGCACTAGTGTTGGTTTACTGTTAGTAACATCGTTTAACAAAGGTGTTGTTATAAGTTGTGCCTTTAGAGTAAAATTTCCCTGGTTGGAGAGCGGCTAATACTGTCTGTTGAGGAGCATCTGTGATGAAGAGCTATGCTCTGATGTAATTAAATCTGGTAAGTACCGTGCGCTGTATGCTATGTGCGGGGAGGCCACCCTGGGAGAATATTTTTTCATTTAGACCCATTATTCTGTTGTGATGGTGGGATTGTGATTTCACAGCATCTGAAATGGGACATTCCATGAAAATTAGTTTCATCCTGTATTTCTTAGTGTCTCTGCACCAAGAGAGGGGGTGGAAAAAACTCAAAATACATATCTCTGACCTATCAGTTGGTGTCACTTTGTTGGCTGGGGCAGATTTACCTTACAGCCACCATCAATGATGCCATCCTAGTATTAGGCTGCAAGCCCCATGCTGGAAGGAATAACTGGAGTTAAAGTTGTAGATAATACCTGAAAGGGGCATGTTTCATGGGAAATAAAGCACTGCTCCAAACCTCCAATAATCATCTGTCAAACATGGAGTTTTCAGGTATTTCCAGTATGGAGAGACAAAAATTAGACTGATCTCTCCTACTGGTCACTGGGGTCACCCTGCAAGCTCTAGTTTCTCCATTCTGTCACTAAGTTATGCATACACAATCATAAACTTTTAAAAACCTCCTGTCCGTGTCACCCTGCGGTGGGAGGGACAGACTCCGTGCCCCATAGCCCCCCCTGTCTGTGTCACCCTGCGGGGGGAGGGACAGACTCCGTGCCCCATAGCCCCCCCTGTCTGTGTCACCCTGCGGGGGGAGGGGCAGACTTCGTGCCCCATAGCACCCTCCTGTCTGTGTCACCCTGCGGCAGACTCCGTGCCCCATAGCCCCCTCCTGTCTGTGTCACCCTGCGGTGGGAGGGGCAGACTCCGTGCCCCATAGCCCCCTCCTGTCTGTGTCAGCCTGCGGTGGGAGGGGCAGACTCCGTGCCCCATAGCACCCTCCTGTCTGTGTCACCCTGCGGTGGGAGGGGCAGACTCCGTGCCCCATAGCCCCCTCCTGTCTGTGTCAGCCTGCGGTGGGAGGGGCAGACTCCGTGCCCCATAGCCCCCTCCTGTCTGTGTCACCCTGCGGTGGGAGGGACAGACTCCGTGCCCCATAGCACCCTCCTGTCTGTGTCACCCTGCGGTGGGAGGGACAGACTCCGTGCCCCATAGCCCCCTTCTGTCTGTGTCACCCTGCGGGGGGAGGGACAGACTCCGTGCCCCATAGCCCCCTCCTGTCTGTGTCACCCTGCGGTGGGAGGGACAGACTCCGTGCCCCGTAGCACCCTCCTGTCTGTGTCACCCTGCGGTGGGAGGGACAGACTCCGTGCCCCGTAGCACCCTCCTGTCTGTGTCACCCTGCGGTGGGAGGGACAGACTCCGTGCCCCATAGCCCCCCCTGTCTGTGTCACCCTGCGGGGGGAGGGACAGACTCTGTGCCCCATAGCTCCCTCCTGTCTGTGTCACCCTGCGGGGGGAGGGACAGACTCCGTGCCCCATAGCTCCCTCCTGTCTGTGTCACCCTGCGGGGGGAGGGACAGACTCCGTACCGCATAGCTCCCTCCTGTCTGTGTCACCTATCTCTCTATCTATGAGGAATGTTTCTCATTATCTACTAATAATAACCATAAATAGTGCACTATAAACATCATGTGGAGGGTTAACAAGACACGTTAAGGAGTAAGCTTAAAGGAAGTTTGAAAAATGTGTTCGTCATTACTTGAGTGGGAGTATCTGAAATAAATAGTAGGAAGATGAAGTAGTTCTCGGGGACGCTTCAAGGGGAATGATGCAATAAGCTAATAAGGGGGGGTATTATGTGGAAATTCTGAATGTCATGAAACAGAGAAAGGTTAACTCACAACCCCCCCCCCCCAAGAATTTGTAAGTTAGAGACCTGGCCCTGCCAGAATGAGAGAGGAACATAGCTTACCAAGGGAGGGACGGTGTACGCCAGAGAGCATTCTGTGCTGAATATTTTCCAGCTATGACCCAATTTCTAGGGACAGTTCCCAAATATGGCTCGCATTCCATTATTAAACCTGTGCTTAAAACATTATTATTTAAAAAGAACCATAGATTGTACATTTTCAGGAGTATTCGTAACAGTACCTGTATATATATGACTGCACAGTATTATATAGACACTCATTACACTGGGCTTAGCTGTGACCTTTGATGTGACTAAAGTGTCCTCTGAATTGCTCTGAAGTATACACCCAGCTCATAAATCAAAAAAGAGAACTAGGAAATATTTACCAGTTTAGATGCTCAAAAATATTCAAGTTTCTCTTCAATGCTTCCAGTTGGCCGGAAAAAAAAAATACCACACACAGAATAATTTATGTCTCAAACCTCTTATATCCTCCAAAGGGGATCCTTTCAACCAATCAGGGCCCTAAAAGCTGCCTATATGGGAGCTCCAACTCTCACTCTGTACCTTCTCCATGCTAACTGTGCAATCGCACATCAGACAAAAGCCTATGAGAATGGGATTTCAGCTTCATGGTTTAATGAAGGAATTAAAGATCCCAGCACACTGTGAGGAATCAGCTGGCGCTATGTAATGTGCGCATTCAAATTATACACATTCCTGACATCATAACCTTCCTAATGTCCCTTTTTTAGTTTCGCCAGTAATTCTTTGGGGCCCATTTCCCTTTACGTCCCTCTTTTTTTAGGAGCTCAGAAACTTTGTTGAGTTTCAATGTATCACAGAGGTAATACAATGCTAAAAGTCACAGTAAAGAAGCAGCAGGATGGGTTATAAATTGATTTATGTAAATAAAATATATTCTGTTTTCAAATGCCTTACACAATTATATAAACTGTCGAATCAACACGTCGACATGGCCACATAAAAATCTTGGTTAAGTCTTGCCCTCTGACTACACAACAAAAAACGAACAGCTCCCTTATAAGCCATTTAAAATGCTGGAAAGTCGTGTGGCTGGATAGGTATGAGAGAGGTGATAACCAAACAAGCTGTTATGCCAGAAGTACCATTCAAAACGATTCAAAACGGAACCACATGGATTGATTTGTCTTTGTTACCTGGTGACTTACCTTGTTTGTGACAGCTCTTCAAGCAACATTTCTCACATACCAGCCATAGCTGACTGACAAGTACCCGGCAGCACTGATTACACCACTGTAAGCTTTTCTTTCTTTTTTTTTCCAGAATCGTCCATTTAGTGGGCCCGGATTCCCAATACCATAACCTCCAACCACCGACACAAACTGTCTGGATAAAAATTTAATTTGATTTTAATACATATGGGAAACAAATCCACAACAAATGATTAACACAATAAAGTAATTGCCAGAATTGACACCAAAAGTAATAGTGCATACATTCCCCCATTGTTTTCCAATCATCCCCCTGACAATGATACCCCCCTTCCCATACATATAACAACACCATTTACCCCAAAAAACAAACCAATCGGGAAAGAGCCTACCGAGACGCACCTCTCCTACACCAGGTTCTGAGCTACAGCTTGAAACTACCAATACCTATTCTCCTTAACACATATTTTCTATTAAGCAACCTTACACTGACCAACTCCACCACTCATGAGAAGACCCATGGTCACCTTACTAATAACAGGGAGGGAAGGAACGAGGGAAGATTCAGACGAAAAACCGATTAGAAGTGACAACTACAAAATGGAGGGACCTTCTCATACAGGACCTCCCAAAGTTCCTTACCCAATGTCCCCTATTATCCTAACCCCCCACCTCATCCAATCAAGGCCCCTTTCACTTAGCTACCCAGTTCCATGGGCTACATTGTCAATAGTTCATCATTTAACCACTAAGGCCTTTAGAATAAGAGAGCAGCATTTATACCCTGACCCATTCTTTTTTGTGATGCTTGACAGGTTTCCTTTGCGGTACCTTTTGGTAACTGTGTGTCGGATGGGACCGTATTGTGTACATTGAACATTTGGTATGCCAAATGATTTTTGGCCCTTCAGAGTTGTTTTTCTTTCAGTACCTGATTGCTAGTTCATTAATTTGGATATTACATAGATGTTCTGTTTAAGCACACTAAAATGACTCTGTTTTCATTGAACTGAGCATGAGGGATATTCGCTATTTATAACGTGTAAATCACTACCATACCTGGGAACTTCTGAGCTCCGGCTACCCGGAGCCTTCCCGTGATGTCGGTGGGCGGCCCCATGATGTCATTGATGGGAAGTCCCAGTGATGTCGGGGGCATTCCCAAAGACATCAGGTTGTTCCCGCTGACATCGTGGGAAATACCCCCATTTGAAGGGGAAATGCTGGGCATGTCAAGACCTCGCTCCCACGACCCGAGGCTTCGGATGTTGACCTGGTCAAACCCGGAGAGTCCCCAAGTATGGTCACTACCATGCAGTCTTTGCGAAGGGCCTTTAAAATAATAATGTTTAAAGCAACAAACTTGTGTTGAGGCAAGAAGCGAGTAGGGTTCTTAAAATACGGTGGTCCATAAACAAATTTGGCACAATGGGGTCTGTTCACCATACTGAGTGTGCAGTAGACTTTGACTTTACAACTTTGTGGTATTGCTGTACTTATTATATGTACATAATTCTCACCATTCTGTAGAAATAATATATATTGGTGAAATCTCAAAAGGCTACATTGTGAAATGATGTACTGTTTAGATTACAAATGGATGAGGTGATGTCATGCTATGTGTCACATACCAAATGGCCTTGTGCTGTCCACGTTGCACTCGCCAAATGCCCTGTGGTTTGGTTGGGACAGTTCAATTTGATTTTTAACCTGTGCTCATGAGTGATCATGCCAATTTATTAAATAGTCCAAAAGTCTACCTTGATCGCAAAGAGATACCAGTTCCAGACCATCCTAGTAGCTTGATGAACAGACTGAATAGGACCATAGATTTGTTTTAACAGCGATAGTAACGGGAACCTTCACGTTCAGAGCTTTTAGTGTAACTACATTTATTAAAACTACCATTAGCTAGTGATTTTTTCTTTGGTAATCCATGTAGATATTTAGGTTAAAAGTTTGCCCCACATAAGCTGTCATCTGTGTCTCGATGTGGCACAACCAGATTTATCTCATCAATTTTCATGTTCTTAAAGGGTTAATGGAGAATCCTCTTTCTTTCCCTCCATGCTTCCCACGGGCCGCACCCTTCCCGATTCATTCCCAGATCCCTAGTTCAGTTCTGTTGACCAAAAAATGAGTTTAAGTTGTTTCTAGCGCTTTTCAGCTCATCAGTATCAGTTTATTTTTCAAAGAAATATTGTGGGGTGTGTGAAAGGGTTTATTTTTGTTTGGCTTGGAAGATCACTGAAAGAAAGACGGCCTGTGATAATATTTGTAGGACTCATAACCCCTTCGCTCTTATGCAACTTTTAAAATGTATTTAGTGTTTCTTTCCTTCTTTTCATTTTGATTTTCAATAATAAAAAAAACCGAGCACTTTCTTTTTACTAGGGTCGAGCCTCTTACTTAGATAAAGTTACCTTCTTCAACTTGCTCTCCCGGTGTCTCCAGAGCCTGCCTATCACAGAGGATGACCAGGGCACAGGTGCTGGGGGCCGGGGGACCATAATACATGTTTAGTGGCCGGTGAAATGATTTTTTTCAGGTTGGGATGTCTGCAGTAATACTAACATTTTGGAAAATGGTGATGAACACAGTGGATTATAATTTCGAAATAAGCAAACTATTTTCAGGTATCCAGGCGTTTTGAATTTGTATTTACCGACTCCTGATGGGACCACTAGCTTCTTGTTCTCAGTGTTGGGTATGATATAGAACAATCATATGGACACCAAGAATGCCCACACAAAGTTTATTTAAAGACCCAGTAAAGCCTTTGCAGCCATAGATTGTCTCAAAAACTTTTCATATACTGGTCCTAGAGGTGGCCAGCATCCTACAGCCACAAACTACCTGCTCTTTCAAGTCATACTCTATAGTTACCTTCACAATTAAAACACAACAATTACAATACCTAATGCCAGTTATATTAAAGAAGCATGAACAACGTTCACCTTAATGGTACAGTGAAAATGGGTGATTTAGTTTACCTCCTCCCACATCTCCAATAGATTTGTCCCACATACACAATTCATTTTCTGGTACTAGTCACAAAGCATTTAAATCCCTTTAAAAATATCACAAATAATAAAAAAAGATCCGTGTCACTGCCTGGACTGTGGTCGTGAACTATGAGCTGCCGCAATACGCTGCTCAGACAGAGATAAAGCACTTGCCATGGCCCAGGAATGTTTCTTCCAGAGAGGACGATAGCACGGGCCTGTCAGCCTTATATGGGTTTGTACTTTAAGAGAGACTATCCAGCAGCCATTCCAACGAAGCAAGTGACCTAATGACAGGGACATTTTTAATAGGTTAAAGGGTCAGTCCCACTGGAGAGCAAAACTGAATGTGTCCCTCACATGATGCAAAGTCTGGAGCACGGGCACTTTGCTTGTCTTACAGAAAAAAAGATTACGGTTGGTTTTTTTTTTGTTTTGTTTTTGTTTGCCCATCACTGATAACCTTACGAAGCAATTTAAGTGGAAAAAAAATCTGTCAAGGTCAACGTTTCTGTTGAAGTTTCAGAAGGCAAACAAAAAGCACATTGAAGCCGTTACTAATTGTGTCTCAAAAGGGGGAAACATTCTCGACGGCTTAGGCCCTTGGCCAACAGAACCTAAAACCTGGCTCTGCCCTTAACATCCCCAAAATATACACAACATTGTGGGTAAGGGCGTTGCCCACAGCGTTATGAACCAGCACATCATAAACTTCCTGCCGTTCAATAGGCAGATACCCCAACACATTACCAAGAGCTCTTGTCTAGGTACCATCAGCCTCCACAGAACTTGTCTCCCCAAGCCTTCTCCAGACACTGGATATTCCATGACTTCCCGCTGTGACTAAAAGAAGACAGAAAAACCAACACCAGCAAAGGAAAGTTCATCACATGAACAAAATACCCAGGGAGGGTGTCAGCAATGACTGAAACAAGGTGAAATCTCTTTATTCCTCCTCTTTCCCTCCTTCCAACCATGTTGCTCCAACTTCCTATTGAAGGACACCATGAACCAATAATCCCAGGCAAGGGCCAGCAGTCATGTCCCCCCTTCCTAACATGGTCTCACTGGATCACCAAGCTATAGCTAACCCTGTCTTTATAACCAATCATATTCCTAAATATTCTTCTTTCCCAAACATCACCCAGCCCATATTTAAAGACATCTACTGAATTCGATAGCACAACCTCTGTGGCTAGTGAATCCCACATCTTTATTGTTCTTACTGTAAGTAACACTTTTGCTTCAAAAGGTGAGAATTCCTTGCTTCAAGTCTGAATGGATGCCCTCAAGTTCTTTGTAAGTCCTACTAATAAACAGGACATTAGAGACCAGCTGGTATTCTCTCTGTATGCATTTGTATAACAATATCCCCTCTAAGATGCATTTTTCTATTATAAATAAAATGTATCTTCTCCAGTATTTCTTCATAACTAATGTGTTCCGTCCCTCTTATTAATTTGGTAGCCTTCTACTGTACTTCAAGTTCCATGCCCTTTTTGAGAAGAGGCTCCCTAGACTTGGACTGCATAAAACAGTGCAAAATAAATACATTCACAAAATAATAATAATAAACCCCTTAAGCCGGAAGAATAATACCCTATAGGATACTATGTAAGGGATGGATAAATGAAAAAGTTAGTATGTGGGGTATGTTTGTAATTAGGTGATGTTGATGAACATAAATTGGGTCATTGTTCATCAGTGGCACTTACTGTGTAGAAGAAATTCTAAGAAATTTTTTGTATTTTAGTATATGTTTTTTTAATACCGGCACTCTAGAAGAAAGGGATGTATAATTTGTGTGGGTACATCAAACATGGAAAAAGGAAATCTTAGTTAAACCTACCTAAAAAGGCAAAACATATATAGTTGTTAGGGTAGTAAACACAAATAAAAGGAAGCACGAAAGAGGGAAGTGAGAGCTTGCAAATTACTGGTTATCCTATAATTATACTACTAAAAATAGCTTTACGAAAATGGGTTAATAATAATGTTAATGGCTCCCTCACCATCTACACGGTTCACTTTTTCATATTCTTTGATTTTGGTATTTACAGTAAGAGTCAAAGTTAAATCACTTTAGAACACCACACAATAACGTGCGGCTCCATTAAAAGATGGTTCTTTATTTGTGACACAACATGGAGATGTGAAACCAGTGTCTCCGAGGGTCCAATATCAAAGGGCTTTTCTGATATATTAATACCTGGGATCATGTCTAGAGACTCTAGCCATCATATCTAAATGTTTGGGACTAATCTCCAGGTGGTGGTGTGGTGTTTGGTTAGATCCCAGTATTTGTGGTTGATATGGAAAGCAAGGAGAACCTGTAACTTTTCCAAAACCCTACTTTGTGGCATTTCATGCTAGGAACAAATGTATATAATGATGGTTAATGCTTACAATAAGTGATACATAAGCATTTGAAGCCCCACTTAACTTCACAGCCTCAGACCTCCCTACTAAATTGTCATTCACCTTTTGTTAAGCTGCTGATTGTTGTTGATTGATTCATGGAGCCATGGAAGGGTAGACCAGTAGACCGGAGACAATAAGGCGTGTATGTTTTGCGAACTTATGCCATTGCTCTCAGCTTCTCAGATTGGTGTTCAAATAGCCCTTCCTGTTAAATGAAAAATCTAAAAAACAATTAAGCTACTCGAAAAAACACAGATTATCACCTGCATAGTTTCTTGCCCTTTTTTCCTGACCATTCATTTAAGAAGGCTGCGAGGACCAATTGAAAAGTTCTTAGCACGGGGAGTTAAGGCGGTTGCCTCTTGGAATACCCATGAAGTGGGTTCCTAATGCATATAGAGAAGAACAAATAATTAGCTTTACTCTGATTTAACACTATTCCATAGGTTATTATAGAGCTTTCAAATGTTGCATTTGCCAATGCGGCACATCTGTGGTAATATTATTATTTTAATGGGAAAAAGAAAAAATGTGGGTGCGCTAAGCTAGTCTCAGGCTCAAATAATACAAATGTGTAATACGAGGCCTACCAAACAGGCATTATTATTTTAACCCCTTCAAGACCGGGACGTACCTGGTACTTCCGGGTCAAAGGTCACCGGCAGACCGGGACGTACCAGGTACGTCATCGATGACGCGCGATCCAGCGTCGCTATGGACGCTGGGATCGCGAGGAGCGGCTGCTACTGACCGCTGGGTGTCCCCAGCGATCTGTAGCAGCCATTCCCCCTTAATTCCGTGCACGTGATCGCTTTGCAGCGAATCACTAGCACGGAATTTAAATATTTAAAAAAAAACTGCGGTCTTCAAGGGAACGCCTTGAATTGACCAACTGTATTGGTCCAGTGGGGACATTTTTTTTAACCCCCTGTAGAATGTTGAAAAATGACGGTTGCTGTCTACTGGGCTGATATTTGGGGCCCTATAGCTTTAAATTTCCACAGTAAAAATGCACCATATTCTCAGAAATAATAGAGGGGCATGTGTTTGAGATATGTGCAGTGTAACTGTATTGGTCCAATGGGGAAATTTTTTTTAACCCGCTGTAGAATGTTGAAAAATGATGGTTGCTGTCTACTGGGCTGATATTTGGGGCCCTATAGCTTTAAATTTCCACAGTAAAAATGCACCATATTCTCAGAAATAATAGAGGGTTATGTGTTTGAGATATATACAGTGTAACTGTATTGGTCCAATGGGGGAATTTTTTTTAACCCCATGTAGAATGTTGAAAAATGACGGTTGCTGTGTACTGGGCTGATATTTGGGGCACTATAGCTTTAAATTTCCACAGTAAAAATCCACCATATTCTCAGAAATAATAGAGGGGCATGTGTTTGAGATATGTGCTGTGTAACTGTATTGGTCCAATGGGGGAATTTTTTTTAAACCCATGTAGAATGTTGAAATATGACATTGATCAAGTACTGCGCTGGTAATTGGGGTGCTATATCTTTAAATTTCCACAGTAAAAATGCACCATATTGTAAGATATTATATAGGGGTCTATGTGTGAGATATGTGCAGTGTAAATGTGTTGGTCCAACAGTGGAATTTTGTAATATATGCAGAAATGTTATAAAAGGTAATTTGCTAGATATGAGCAGATATTTACCTTTAATTTGTTTAATAAACGTATCTAATTTTGCAGGGAGATATATTTGTGTGAGAACTCTGCAAAATCCACTAAAAATTGTAACATTATATGATTATTATCACATTTCCAGGTCTAATGCACCTTTTGCTAATGTAATGAAAAAGCGTCTGATGGTATGACCACTGATTTGAAAGTGTCTGATAGCTTGACTCCAGTCTGTTTTACTTGTTGCCCTGTAGCAGGGGATACAACATCTAACAGGTTCTTTCAAGTTACAAAGCAAAGGGTTAAAGGGATATTTTTCTGCCCCATGACACTTAATCACTACATATACTACATTATCACAGATATTTGTGGCAAACCAGACCCACTTTTCAGGTGACACTGGTTTTCTGTCCTGTCACTGGATTGTATGTCCTCCTAAGTGTCCTGATTTCCTCGAGACAGTCCCACTGTCCTGCTTTTGCAGGTAGTGAGGATTTTGGGGCCAATTAGGGAGATCCTCTGATCTTCACTAAGCCACTGAGCTGTGAAATTGCAGCACCCACATGTAGCGAGGCTGTTCACTGGCATATGATGTCCCCGGTCTTGCCGCTGGCCCTGCTCACTTTTATCTCTGCCGCATGATAAGTGTCCCAGTTTAGACATGTATGAAATCAGGAGCACTTCAGGCTGTCGGTGCTAGTCTTGTCATACGTATGTACCGTAAGAAGCACGTGTAAACTGTTGCTGCTACAGAAATAGCATTTAATAATAATAATTGCATTTGCTGTGGACTACAACTCCCAGAATTCTCTGAAAGAAATGAGCATTGAATAAACAGCTTGTGATGCAGTCCACAGCAGCTGGAATGCCAAAGGTTGCTATCCCTACATATCATTAAGTGACCTACGGATCATCCGCCACGTATCTTGCTTTTGCTTTGAGCTCGCATTTCATCAGGACGAGCAGCCTTGTGATGATTACAGGAAGTTATTAAGAGACAGTATGGCTCTTTGTTGCAATCCTGGGATGATTATTGGGTTTGGTGTTTGTCATAAGACTCGAACGAGAGCCAGCACAAGGGTCACTAATAAGCTGCAATGGAGTGTAGAGATAAACATACTCCGAATGGCTCGCATTGTGGTTCGTGGACAATATGGAGCTTTAACTAGATGACAGATAGCAAACAAATTAATCTTTCTGATGCTCTCCAAATACTATGGCTAGCAGAGGATCATGGGAGATTCAGTTCAACAAAAGCAGGTTATCCACAGGTTGTCTAGAGCTCATCTAGATAGCGGCCCTTATGGACGGCTGCTTAGCATCACTAAAGTGCCACTTCATTTTTTTTTTACTCTTAAGAAAAGTATTAAGTAAACCTTACTTGTATTAAAAGTAAGGTTTACAGAAGCATGCCCTTTAGACTTTAGGAGAAAACCCACCTTGACTTAGAAGTTGGTGCTCACTTCTACCTACAACTTTTCCATACATTTCTCTGCATTAGCCTGTCTCCAACAGAACAGGAGCCAGCTCGGTCCGTAAAGCGATGTCAGATCCTTACTTAAGCTGAGCACCACAGCCTATGTGAAGTCACATGAATTTATATGAGTTGTGATGTCATACACTGTACTAGAGACCTGCGCGGGACTGCTTTTTAAATCCCGCTCACGCTGATTTTTGGTCCAATCCCGCCCGCTCCCGCCACATTTGTGGTCAATCCCGCCCGCTCCCGCCAGAAATGTGGCCAATCCCGCCCACCTCCTTACCTGAACTGCAGATTTCCTGCGCAGTCCCGCAAGGCTGCCCTCGAGTTGCTCCCTCACAGCGTCTCTTCTCTTGCTCCGCCCAGGAACACAGCAGAGTCACGGGAAGTGACATCACGTGACTCTGCTTTGTTCCTGGGCGGAGCAAGAGAAGAGACACTGTAAGGGAGCAGCGCGAAGGCAGCCTTGCGGGACTGTGCGGGATTACCGGGATCCACAGGAACAGTGTCTGAACGCCCGCCCGCAACACCAGCAAGGCCGCCGCACCCGCAAGTCTTTTGGCGGGACCCGCCTCCCAATGCAGTCCTCTACACTGTACCCCCCAACGTAACGCTCTGTCTTGTCCCAATTTCCTGCATGTACACTGATCAGCGTGGAACCATCAACAGCCAAAACATAAACCCAGGCAACGCAACTGTGTACAATTCTGGAGGCTTCATCTCCAGATGAATATTAACATTCATACAATAAATGAGAACTATTGTAGGATAAAAATTATCAAGAGAGACTAAAGGATATCAACATGTATAGCTTATATATGTTAGAGGGGGGATGTTTGAAGTCATAGTCGAAAAATAGAGGGTCAGAGGTTAAAATTTAAAAAAGCTTTACTTTACCGAGAGAGTGGTAGATAAGTGGAACAGCCTCCTAGGAGAAGTGGTAGAAGCTAATACAGTTAGGCAATTCAAACATGCATGGGATAGGCATATGGCTCCTGAATCTAAGCCAAGACCAATGACTGCTTATGGTTTGATTCTTCAGGTCAAGAAAAATGGGCAGACTAGATAAACCCAATGGTTTCTATCTGCTGTAAAGTAATTTGTTTCTATTTTTCAGGACTGCGACAAAAAAATGGGGTTGTTGTAAGCTATGGTCCTATTGTACATACATAAATGTGTCAATCTAATACATGCCTTGTAACAAAAATGTAAATATCATTTTTTATTTTTTTTTTATTATTCAGAGGTGTAAAATGCAAGATCTGCGAGAAGTGGCAGATCTGCTTGAACAACTTTACCCACTGTGCTGCTCTGAAGCTATTTTAGTTATTCTATAAATCTTCTTATTCGGTTATTCCATCCGCCACTTGTGTCGTTTTTTTTAATTTCTTTTTGTTCCAATCCCTTCATTTAAGAGACACAAACAACTGACTACCTTTCTAGTGACAGCATTTCTCGTTAAATTAAGCAACCGACATTCTCGTAGCATAAATGACTAAATAAGGAGGTGGAGATCAAAGGAATCCAAACTTTATATAAAAATAATCTTTTGTGCATGAAAATTCTCTGCGTGTATTATGCTTCATGGGTTTGCTCACATTTTAAAGGGGAAGTAATGCCTGTCTTCTCAGCATTTTCCTCGCTGATGCCTGTTATAGTGAAGAGACCTCTGAGGCCCCAAAAGCTTATCTACCTTTACATAATTCTTATGTTGGCCCAATAAAAAGTATCAACCTCAACCATAAACTCCGGTTTCAGGCAGGGGTGACCTGGTAGCTTGAAAAGGAACAATCCTCTCAAAAAATTAACACCAGTACTTGTGGTACATAACAGTTTGTTTTAAGCAAATCATGGAGGCAATAGAAGACCCATACTCAAGGTGATCCAGTTATTTGTCTCTACTTAACTTGGGGGACTCTATTTCGTGATTTTACATTTAATCTGTACTCACAAGCTACATAAAGGCCCAATGGGTTAGTAGAACTTGGTTGGAGTCAGTACTACAGTTTGTGGAAGCAACTGGGACCAACCACAGACATTAAACTGAACTGGGTCTGAACATGCTGAGTTGTCCAGGAAAGTTGTGTTTAAGAGAGAATAAATCTGTTTCATTTGCCTTGTTGGGCAGGGAACTGATCTGATCACAGTTTCGGCATTAGTCCAACCTATCAGGAGGATAGAAGTTTGACGTGTCTTTAGCTAGACTTAGCTCCAGTTCAACTCATACCAGACCATGGCTCGCTCCTCAACTGCTAGAAGAGTGCCAGGCAAACAACTTGCCACGTGGTGAAGGCCAAGTGAAACTTCTAAATGGCTGTTTTCAGCTCTTGGGTTTTACGTCGCAGTCAACAACTCAAATAATCTAATGGAACTAGAAAAGTTTGTATGTACCTTGTTACAAATAGCTACAAATGCATTTGATAATGCATAGATCTCCCATAAGCATGTTACCAGGTTTCTTTACATTTGTTTTCATGACACACCAAAATGTACCCCCTAGCCACTTCCTAATATTATTTATGTCTGATACAAAGAGAGGAACTGGTAAATACACATTGTATTGTCTTTTCTCCTAGTTACCACATCTGTCTCATTCCTGTATAGTCACTCAAGCTTGTTTCCAATCTTAGCTAATCCACTGACTGCATTTTAGAGCAAATCTTTACAGTTTATTGCCCCATGCTCGGAAAGTCAGTATGCTGTCACCATAGCAGGACTGGAAAATTCTACTGGTCCACATGCATGTATCTAGTAATAAAAATAGTTATATATATATTTATCATTGGGCGGACTGGTAGCCTTTTCCTCCTCATTTTCCACAGGAAAGGTAAATATGAATGTTATTGTCTAATCCAATGTTTATTACAGATAATATTTCTTATTTTCCCATCTTCTTCGACATTTTACATTCTTCTTCAAGCATGATGCTCTATAATGCTCCATTATGCAGACGAGCTATGCAGTTAGAGTGACACTTTTTAGAAGTACCGTATTTGCTCGATTATAAGACAACCCCCCCAAACTTGAATATTAATTTAGAAAAAAAAGAAAAAGCCTGAATATAAGACTACCCTATAGGAAAAGAGTTTTACTAGTACAAATTAATTCACATGTAAACTATTATTTTCATATTTAATAAAAACTGTGATTGAAAAAAAATGCATTTCTTGTTTTTATTTCCTTTTATTTGCCAACCTGCCCCCCCAGTTATGCACAACTGCCCCCCGGCTTAGAAACATAGAATCCCATTTCTCCTGAACTCCATTTAGATTGTCCCTGTCTGATAATGACTCCTCTATACATTTTCTCATTTTAGAAAAGTCAGCTTTTCTAAAATCTAAAACTTTTGTTTTTCTGTGGTGTCACTGTTCGTATATTAAACCACACAGACTGATGATCACTAGATCCCAAACTTTCACCTACAGAAATATCTGTTAACAAATCTCCTTACGAGTTGGTTCCTCAACTACATGTTTTAAAGATAATCCCAGTAAGGAGTTTAGAATATCCACACTCCGGGTACAACCAGCTACTTTCGTTTTCCAGTTTACATCAGGGAGATTAAAGTCACCCATGATTATAACATCCCCCTTCACTGTCATTCTAGCTATTTCCTCCGCTGGTAGATTATCTAGTTCTTCTACTTGTCCTGGGGGTCTATAAATCACACCTATGCGAGTTACTTTACTTTTGCCAAATTGTACCGTAACCCAAACCGACTCTATGTTCTCCTCACCAACTTGTATTAAGTTAGATTTTATGTTATTTTTCACATATAGGGCCACCCTTCCCACTTTCTTGCCCTTTCTGTCTTTTCTATATAAAGAGTACCCCGGTATTGATGTGTCCCAGTCATTTTTCTCATTATACCATGTCTCAGTAACAGCCACTATATCAACATTCTCAGTTGCCACAACTGTTACAAGTTCATGGATCTTATTCCCTAAACTGCGAGCATTTGTAGACATGACCTTTAGCTTGTCATTTAACACTGATGCTTTCTGTCCTTGCTTTGGGGGGCAAAAAATATGCTTCTCCCTATTATCTGTATAGACCAAGCCCCCAGATCCACCCACCTGGTTACTAAGTAATTCGCCTTCCCTTTCTATACTGTCTAGCCCGGTATTTATTCCCCCCCCCCCATTCCTAGTTTAAAATCTCCTCCAACCGTCTAGCCATTCTCTCCCCAAGCACATTGGACCCTCTTGCATTTAGGTGCAATCCAGAGATTGTAGCCCAAAGCAAAATCAGCCCAGTGCTCTAAAAACCCAAAGCCCTCCTTCTTACACCAAGACTTCAGCCATGCATTTAGCTCCCTAATCTCCCGCTGCCTTTCTGGTGTAGCGCATGGCAGAGGTAGTATCTCTGAGAATACTACCTTGGAGGTCCTTTTCTTAATCTTACTACCTAAGTCCCTAAAATTACCTTTTAGGACACTCCATCTTCCTCTTACTATGTCATTGGTGCCAATGTGCACCAAGACAGCTGGATCCTCGCCAGCCCCTCCCAATAATCTATCCACTCTGTCCGCAACATGCCGAACCCGGGCACCCAGGAGACAGCAAACCATTCGGTTGCTGCGATCAGAGCTACAGATTACCCCGTCTGTTTTCCTGATTATTGAATCCCCTTCCTGATTATTGATGAACATCAAACTGCAAATGCTGCACTCTAGATCATTCTTCAAAAGAAAGTGTTGTCCCCACACATGGAGCATCTCTCTTCTGTTGTCACTCACAAAGCAGTGGCCTCCATACTATATTCTGCCGTTTATTTTTTATGTCCCAAGTGCATTATTTTTCATTTAAGAACATTGAAATTAGACTGCCACGTTCTAGACCAGTCTTCATAAAATGCTGTGTTTCCCATACCGGGAGTTGAACCCGGGCCACCCGGGTGAAAACCAGGAATCCTAACCGCTAAACCATATGGGATGGTTGAGGTACCAATGCGTCTCACCCCCTGTGAGTGTGTAGTGGTTGAAATATCTAATGTGATGGGAAAATGCTGTCATGACGCATACAGACAGTAAAGTTGATGGCAGATGAGAACTATTGACCCATCTGGTCTGCCTGTTAACCTCCTGTAAAAACAAAAAACCTAATTGGTCCTTGGTATTATCATAGATTCACAATAACCAAATGCCTATTCCGTGCATGTTTAAAACTCTTTACTATATTATCATCTATACATTTTGAAGGGAAGCTGCCCCACTTGTCTCCTGTCTTTTGAGTCAATTACAGCTTCCCGATGTACATTCTACACTTGTGAGCCCCTTCTTTTAGAATAATAAAGCAAGCAACGCCCAAACAGGGACTTGAACCCTGGACCAGATTAAAAGTCTGATGTTCTACTGACTGAGGTATCCAGGATCATCTGGCAAGCAGCTTGTTGAGTCAAACCAGGAATCCTATCCACTACACCATATGGGATGGTTGAGGTCTACCCATCCCTTTAAGTATTTAAATGTTCTATCGCACCTCCTCTCTCTTTTCTTCTCTAATCTACACATATTAAGATCACTTAGTCTTCCTTATAATTTGTATCTTGCAAATCATTCATCAATTTATTTACCCTCCCCTGACTTTTCTATCAAAATGTCATCATTCCATAGACATCATCTTTTAAAGCTACACATATTGAGACTAGGGTGACCACATGTCCCGGATTGCCCGGGACAGTCCTGTAGTAAGTACCGGTCCCCGGGCAGCCTTAATGCTTTGTCTTGGAATCAGTGGCGTCGGTACAGGATGGCCAGAGGGGGCTATGGCCCCCCCTACATCATGCTGTGCCCCCCCTGTGTGCCCCCCAATTGAAACGCTGTATTATTTTTTTGTCCAGCCGAGGGAGCACTGATTGACGCTGAGGATAGAGAGGGGCGCCAAGCGGTCGCTCATGAATACGTTTTCAGCAACCGCTTGGCGCCCCTCACTCTCCTCCGCAAGGCCTCTAGCTGGTCGTGGTGCCGGCATTTCATGCTGAGCAACGGAATATGACGTTATATACTGACACTAAGCAGTGAAGCAAATACAGGATTTGTATGTCTGATTTTGTTCATTTGATCTATACCTTCAGTGCTAAGTTCACATGTCAATCTATACATGCAAAGCTGGGTGTGTGTGTTAATGTGTTGATCTGTACCTGCTATACTATGTTTCCATACATTATTTATGTATACCTGAAAATATAGGATTTGTTCAGTTGATCTATACATACAAGTGGTGTTTCATGTGTTATTTATTTGATCTATACCTGAACTACAGGGAGTAATTAAAAGAGAGGTATGGCTTAGTGAATGAGGGGACAAAGGGACTCTGGGAATGATAACGAGGGAGAGGATCTTTCAACGTCACAGTAGGGTCAGAAGAATGAAAACTGCACTGACTGCAAAGACTCTAACAGTCTTTACCTAATCTGCAGTCACTGTGGCAAATATTTTTTTTGGTAGCGGAGGGAGTGATTGCATGCTAGGTAGCGTGGAGCGGGGCGCAAGGAAATGCTTGCGTAGGGTCCAATGTTTTCAACATAAAATGTATTGTCAGCAGGGTCTAATATTTATATATATTGGCAGCAGGATCTAATATCTATATAGATCGGCAGCAGGATCTAATATTTATATATTGGCAGCAGGGGCTAATATTAATTTATATTGGCAGCAGGGGCTAATATTAAAGAATGAAAACTAACTGCCAGTTCAGCTGTTATTTTGAAATCATATTTCAATCACGGTCTTTACTTCAAAGAGAAAAGTATATAACTACATATACAGTGGATATAAAAAGTCTACACACCCCTGTTAAAATGCCAGGTTCTTGTGATGTTAAAGAATGAGACAAAGATAAATCATGTCAGAACTTTTCCCACCTTTAATGTGACCTATAACGTGAACAATTCAATTGCAAAACAAACTGAAATCTCTGAGGGGGAGGAAATAAAATAAAAACTCACAATAACCTGGTTACATAAGTGTGCACACCCTTAAACTAATACTTTGATTTTATTACAGCAATCAGTCTTTTGGGGTCTATTAGCATATTTGCCCACTCTTCTTTGCAAAAGTGCTCCAAATCTGCCAGATTGCAAGGACATCTCCTGTGCACAGCCCTCTTCAGATCACCCCACAGATGTTCAATTGGGTTCATGTCTGGGCTCTGGCTGGGCTATTCCAAAACGTTCTTTTTCTGGTGAAGCCATGCCTTTGTGGATTGGGATGTGTGCTTTGGGTTGTTGTCGTGCTGAAAGGTGAACTTCTCTTCCTAACGGACGCCTGAAGGTTTTCTACCAAAATTGCCCGGTATTTGGAACTGTTCATAATTCCTGTAGGTATAACTTAAACTATTTAATTTTTACTTATCCAGAGATAATATGCCCTCCGGAACTTGTGAACCTTGGGGGAAGCCAACTGAAAGTGGAAGAGGTGATATTCACTTAATTGTCATGTGACACAAAAGCAGGCACTGAAAAACTGGAAAGAAAAAATTGTGTTAATTTTTAAACAAATAAAACTTTATGGCATCTGTCTATTTGCTTAGCATACCAAATAGTCTAATTAACGTTTCATCTAAGTGGAACAGCACCTTTAACCTATAGTTGTTGCATCTATCACTAGAACCACTTTTACATGAAAATTATATGTTGTGTTAATATACAATTTTGTTATACACCAGTCCTGGTTTCTGCTTCTTGTGGGATCAGTTTCTGTTGACCTGATTTTCTGACCTGATTTGGGATGGACATGTGGTGAAAATTGACTTTGCTTCCGGCTATAAAAACTCAGAGCCACAAAGCTCAAAGGAGAATTGAGAATTGAGAATCTTTATGTGAAAGAAAGAGTTGGTTTACCAGACATCTGGAAATGGTTATGTTTAACACTCACAGCCTTAATTGCCTGGATAACCAAGGCCAGAAAGAGTTAAATACTCAGAAAACGTCCAACAAAGAGCAATATAGTGGGTTAAAGGGAGACATTTAATCGGAATTAATAGGAGCTATCGGGCAGGGATGTATATATAAGCGCTATGGAAAGGGGTTATATGGAGTGATAGGAGGGGTTAAACGAACTTGGGATGACTGTAAAAGTTAAATCTTTGAGTGTTTTTATCTTCATCTAAACATTTTAGAAGACTAAAAGTAATATCTTTGGAGATGCTTACCCAGGAAGATGCAGTTATTGGGGTGAGAGACTTAAAAGATTGTTTTTGTATTCAGTTTTCATGTGGAAGATAGAAGCTTGAGTTTTGTTGGCCAACACACAACATCCTGTTTCAGCAATTCTAGGAATATTTATACTTGCCTGTGTTCCAGCAGGAAGACTTTTGTCCTGATGAAGTGATAGGACAGGGTCCGATAAAACGTTAAAAGCCTGTTCATACATCACTAACTGACCAGTGTCTTGACTGAAACTGTCACGATGTGGGAGTAGGAACCCTGGATTATATCCATGTGTTCACTTAGTAATTAACTCACCCGCTTTATAGAATTCACCCAAATTCATGTGTATGCTTGTAGTAATGACCACCATGTTGGTTCTGAGTTGGTTCCAGGGTTGGGTCCCTGTTGATGTCATTGGGAGCTGGTCCTGAGTGGAAAAAACCTTTTCTCTAAATTCATAAAAAAAATGCATTTTAAAGGTACATTTGATCATTTGTGCGAACAATATGTTGCCAACGACTACCCTAAAGTTCTGTTTTGGAGGTATTTAGTTCCTTCCTATGAAGCACACATAAGATGCACTGTGTGGCAGGGCATGCATTATCTAATACATTTCCTGTCCTATTTAGTTTGGCCAGTCCCCTATGCCTCTGCCCCCTTTCTTCCCCTAATGTCCCCCTTTTCTGCATGCTCAGAATGTTTGCTAGGTTTGAGTGTATCACCGTATTCTACTGCCATAGTAGACACAATAATGTGTACAGGCAAATGTCCAGAGGATGCTGGCCAACAGCATGACACACTCCTTGGTCTGCTGTTCCACTTGCATCATAGCCACCATGCTACATGGGCATAAAAATGCAAAGTGTGCCAGCTCATATCCAGCCATTGGTTGCATCTACTTCATCAGGGGCCATAGGCTCTGTCCCCTATTTAACTAAATATTTACACATTGGTACAATATACACCCCCCTCCTCTCTCGCACACACATGTACACCCTAAACATCTCCTTACTTCAAGTAAATTAAGTTTTATTTCTTGGAAAGTGGAGGTTAGGTCTCACTGCGCAGGGTGCCGCAGAACCCAGGAGAGTTTGGAGGAAATAACTGTGGAAAAAAAAGGGGATATGGATGAATGGACCTTAACGGCAAAAAGAAATGTAAAACATTTGTAGAACAGCTGATATTATCTGCTACAGACAAAGGGGCACCAAAATAACTAAAACATTCCTTCTGTAGCTTAGAAATGTGAATCGGTTGTTAAATTCCCCTAATGATAAATAGGAGTTTTTTGTTTAACTGTGACCGGGAGCTGCTAAATGGATTATATAAAAAGTAGCAGACTGAAAGAGGTTTAGATAGGTGTGTAAAAATTATGAGGCTCACGGTTTCTGTCTTTTATTGCTACAAGAAGCCCAGCATTTTAGCCAAAGTGTGTAATGTAAGTTGGAGAGAAACACAGGAGAAACAATAAGGCATACAATAATAAATTCTGATTGGCTTCCTGATACATTTAGCCAATCAAACACCAGTGAGATTTGAAATAATTTGTGTGTGAATAGACTAATGACCATAGCTGGGAACTCTCAAGGTTTGACCCAGAGTCTCAGAGTTTCTGTCCCAATCTCAGGGTCTTGGGGTAAAGGGCCAAAATATCAGGGTCACACAGTCCTATTCTACACTGCTGTGATCATATGTAAGACTCCCAACTGGTTCTTTTGATTCCAGTATGTTATGGTTGATATGTCTGCTTGAAAAGTGTAATGACAAGTCAAGGTTTCCATCAAGACCGGTATTAGAGCCATTTGGGTAACATATCTGACGAGTCTATACGATGAGCTATTAAAGGGTTAATATTTCCAGAATCTCAGAGTGGGCCCATGTAGAAAGTTAAATACTAGTTAGGAGGGCTTTATGGCATTGTTCTTGTCAGCTTTCTTTTTTCAGTAGGGCTCCTGGGAAACGAAGTCCCAGGGATTCTATTATGTATTGTCTGCTCTAAACCATTAAACTTGTAAATCCCCTCAGGAGTATACAACCAGTACCCGTGCATGAGGCCCAAGCAAGCAGGGATCCTGGCCTCTCAGTCTGTCATAAGCCCCCTCTTTAACTCACAGCCCACTACCCATGTCAGAGCCTTTCCAGTCTTTGGGGCCCAGATGACATGTTCTGGGGATAGGGGCTTGGTGGCCCCTTTCCAGACTTTGGGACATTGCCTGCATGAGATGGGGCAGTAGTAAAAGCATGGGACAGAGTGGTGGGAGGAGCATGGGGTGGTGAGGGGCCTGTCTTTAGGCTTGTACTGGGCCAGAAGATTTCTGATGGTTGCCTTGATCCTATGTTGGTAACTTGGGGATGGGGGAGACCTGAACCATATCACAGTCATTAGGTTAGGTCTGTAAACCTTACCCTTTAACTCATAAAACATGTCATTGTTATTGGGTAATGTAGTTCCCAGTGGGTCTGACCTTTTAACCATTCAATGACATCAGTAAGGTCACTATTCTGCAAGTGATTAAGAGCCTTAATCACTTATCTGTAATATTTTAAGTCTAGTAATGTGGCTGTTTGAAATTGCTAGCATCATGTTTCAGTAATTTCCCATAATAAGCTCCTCTATCATTACTGGCTGACGCTCTGCATAATTATAGAAGCTTTTTTTTAAAGTAAAACGGATGTTTTCCTAACCTCAATCCTTTCTGGAGTCCACTGCAAACACAACCTCATGACCTTTCATGTAACATTACACTGATGTCAAGTAGAAAATGGTCCTCAGGTTGGCATTGATCCTTGAAATACCACAGATATCAACATTGTGAAATACTTGCATAATCTATGATCAGCATACCTGGGAACTCTCCGTGTTTGACCCTCCGTGTTTGAATCCTTCGGGTTGCAGGGTCTTTTTTCCCCCTTTAAATGGGGGTGTTTCCCAATAACATCATGGGACCGACTGGGGCTCTCCTTCCTCTGGACATCTGTGATTCAGGTAGAGCTAGCGCTGCTCCCCTGCCTCGTAGAAAGTGAAAACACATGGACACACTATCCAACAATATACATTAGCACATACACACTCAATCTAACACTATACACACTTTGATAAAAGTCTCCTGTGAGTGGCTGAAACGTTAATTTTTGTGACTAAACCAAACTGAAATTTCTTCAACAAACCTTGTGAGTTCTTCTTCTTCTTATCTTTTATTTAAATATCACCAAAAATGTATGCAGCCATGTTTTTGTTTGGACTGTTTGTATACTAGCCTATGGAACCTGGGTACAAATTTCTTTGGTCTGTGGAGTGCAGAGGACAACACATCATTTCTATATATAGTGTTGTATGTATGTATATATATATATATATAGATATATATACACATACACAAACAGTGCATACATACTTAAAAGCACATGTAGGCCAGGGAGCAGATGGGCTCCTTCCTGTGGCCCACATCTCGGCTCATCGAAGGTTGCCTCCTCCTCTTAGGCCCCCGTGGCCGCACTGGGGTACAACTAATTGGGTGGACGGGTCCTCCTAGCAAGGTCTCCTCAAAACTCTAGCATGGTTGAGCATCTGGCATAGTTGCTCCCGCAGCCACACCACTCCTGACCTGACCCCATCAAGCATCTTTTCCACGTCCAAGTGACTAGGAGTGACAAACTACAAAAGTAAAGAACATTAACTTTAAGGACATAAACAAAATGGCCCCCCCAACCCTAGCAGCACACACCCTTAAATACACTCCCAGTAACTCCACCGCCTACTTTCAAAAAATACCTCCAGGCCCACCTTGGCATAGACGTCAAGGCCTTCTTCTGCGGGCTTCATTGAGAAGAAGGATTGGGAGTGAATCATCAATTTTAAACTCCTAAAGGCCTGAACAATATCACATAATTTGTGCACTGCATATTTCAAGTTATGTCATTCTCATTTTTTCCTTAATGAAATGTTTTTGGGGATTTTTTTTTGTGAAAAATTCAAAATTTCTTGGAAGGAAACAGATGTAAGCAATGGCAATTCTATAAAAGCTTTGAGCATACTATACTAGGACAAACCAATATCTCCAGCAATATCCCTATTAACCATAAGAGGTTATGACTAGGTTCAGTCTGTGCATGATGATCCCTCATTCCTCTTGAAATGAATTTCAAAAATGCATTGTTTGGACAAAGAAGAGGCTTATCTGAAACAGAATTCTTCCTTCCACACAGGAGTATAAATATACCTTAAACCTCATTTGTCAGACTTCTGCTATTACGCTTATTATACGGCCATCTGAATTGAACCATAGTAATTCAAATTTTCATTTCAGGCCACTTAACTTTGTTTACTTCAATGGTGGTTTGATTGGTGGCTTAGAGCCCCATTTATCAAAGGGGGCCTCCATCATAGAATGGAGACAGGCCCAGATTGGCCATCTGGCAAACCAGGCAAATGTACACCTACCTTTACTGCACCTCCAGCAAAAGATTTGGTCCACAATAGTATGTAAGGGCAGTGTAAACACTCCAGCCACCAACCACGCACACAGGATTTAATGGTCACGGGCCTTAAAGTGCCAGGGCCTCTTTTCTTCCACAGTCTGGCCCGACACATTTATCATGTTCACCCAGAGGGTCCAGAAATTATTCACTGTGTTTAATCTCTGGGCAAGACAGTGGCACCTGGCCCTACCTCTAATATAGCCCCACCTCTGATATTGGCCACAAAACCTAAAAGGAGCAGGATAGCTCTAACATTAGGGCGTATCGTGCTAATTCACCTTCATTTTTCATGATCCCCCCTAATGAAGATTGGATCCTTATTTATTTATCTATCCCAAGTAAGGAAAAGTAACTCCCTTCCTGGGCTCTATCTACATTATTTCAGCCAACTGCACATGAGGCCCTAGCGCCAGAGTTCCTCTGCACATTATCACAAGTATCTTAAGCTGTGGCTCCATCTTAAAATGTTACGTGGCAGAAACTTGGCCGCTCCCGCATACACTACAACAGCTGTAACTGGAAATACATTATGTCGTGTATAGGAGTAAAAATTAAAGCTCATGACTGTTGTTCAGCTGCAGGACAAGTATCGGCCACCGAGTAATCATTCTCAACTGCATTCATTAATCTTGCCAAGTGACTGCATAAGGATCCTGGATTTCAACATTCTTGCCACCAGCCAAGCATAATGCCTGGTTTGTCCCAAAATGGGAGCAAAGAACTCAAAGTGGGTGGAATGTTGCATTAAGCGGCTGGAGCATGGCATCACAACAATGTCCATTTGTGACGTCAATGTAACATTCTGTCCAGATAAACTGGGGAATAGGTGGCAAAGTATTCGCCTACATTTCTGTGCGGGTGGGCTTATAACTATTGCCTTCAAATGGAAGAAAAAATCAAAACATCAACTATTAGGGGAGTACAAGAAACGTAAGATGACCCACATAGGTGGGTTCCTAATACATATATATTCTTTATTTTAATATATTAAACATGATCACACATATTTAGTTTGTGTAAGCAACTCTTGGAGTTCTCCAATAACCAATTTAGTTATTTTCTATAATAATTTTCTCACTTTGTTCGTGATCCAGTCCATCTTCCTCCAATCAGCTCTTGTAAATTTGCATTATTAATAATATTATCCCAGCTTTAACAGTTTAACAGAAATAACTGTAGATTTTTTTAAATAATTAATCTTAAACTGTCATCCGTAGACTCCCTGGAGTTTATTAAACGCCTGTCTCTAACTCTTCCCTAAGGGCTACTTAAAAGAATGAAAATAAATTGGATTTTTGGCTCCGCAGCATAACGTCTGTGTGTATTCCCAGAGAATAATGACATTGATCGCAATTGCCCTTGGGCAGAAAATGTCCCTATTATATGAAGGTTATTTCCGAATGGGTTCAAATCAATCTGTCTGGGATAAAACAGCTCTCTGACTGCACTTGGATCAAGGTCATTCTCAGAGATCACAATAAGCCGGTGTCGATTAATAGTCTTCAAGTCATTATTACGTTATTATCATCCTTTACAGAGCCACCTTTACTCAAGCAGGGATTTCACACTTTCGAGTGCATTAACACAGAAACAAAGTTTCATCTATTCTGTACATTTTCCTGTTATAAAGACCTAAACCTTAATTATTTATTGGCCGTTTCTTAAATTCAGGATACCCATATGTCTATCCGTATTTATGGTGGAATTCCATCACTCTATGAACCCCCACCGCTTCGGCCGGGAGGCTGTTCCAGTTATCTAGCCCACTCTTGATAATTAGGAGGTTGAAGTGGAATGGAATCTATTGGTGCTCTATAAATAAATGTAAAGTAATGAGTGTCATCAGGAATTGGTGAGTGCTAAATATAAAAGCATCACCTCCAGGCTTTTATAATAATTGTCAAACACTGACACTTACCTCCCAACATTCAGGAATCATGCGCATGCTTTTGCCTACCTAGGACACTGAATTGTACAGCATGTTGTAATTGAGCAGCACATGATGCCTATAGGTACCAAGGAGCTCTCTGGGTGTGCCCCAGGAGGTTGTGAAAATCATGGCTGATTTACCAGGCTTCTGGGTTGGGGTTAGCATTGGCTCTGCCTGCTCCCCACCTGCCTCCACCTCATCTAGGCTCCCATATAGAGAAGGAGATGGAAAGCTCCAGGTCAGGGAGCCTGGGAACACGGGCCGGCAAAAGACATTGTGCTGCCTGGCATGAAATGCAGCCCTGCCCAGATTATGTTTAATGATTAATAAATTCACTTTCTGGCTGGCCAATTGGAGGAACAGGGCTGTCCTCGTGGCTTTTCCTTTTTGCGGAAGTGAACTGAGAGGCTAGAATAATGCAAATAGATTCACAGAGAAAGATAGGTGCAGAAAAGTTTCTCTTTCTCCACAAATTTTTCCCAAAAGGACATATCAAAGTGTCGTCTGGGTCGCATGTATCCAAAGGGACCCATTAAACGGAACCTCCCAAGCATGTCATTCTCCACCAGAACACCGTACCTCCCAGCCGTCCAGTTCTTTGCACGATGATTTTGAGGCACTGGCCTGCTTTGTGTGTGATAGGGATCATGGGCCGATTAGGGAGATCTAAATCTCTCCTGACCAGGAGCAGGAAGCTGTAAAACCAATACACCATACAAACGGTCTTGTTAAAGAACCGCCACTTAGCCACACCTCCAGCCCCACCCCAAAGCCACTCCCTCTTGCCACTTGAAATTTTGAACGACAGAAGCAAGGCACACGTATAGGAGTGGTTTCATGGTAAAGGTATCTCTCCAAATCAGGTTATTATCACTCAATAAGCAAGTGTCAAAGCTAATAATTGATGTGCAGTTTCTGACTCATAACATTAACATACCTGGGAAGTTTTTTTTAATGGGCTGACCCAACAACCAGGCGTACATCCCATCTGTTGGCTCCTTCTGGAACTTTGTATACAGAAGGAGTACGGTATGAAGTCACATCACCCATAACGGCAAGCTTTACAAAGTTTTCATGACATCATTCTTCTGACCAGGCCTTCCCTAGTGTTTCCTTAAAGGAGCGGAGCCACCACACGCACACGCACACGCACTCTTGTGCCCTTTTGAGGAAGTGCTCTGTGAGGCTTTGGTCACCAGAGCTGGCACTGGGAAGAAGAGGACAGAAGAACAAAGAAGAAGAGGCAAGAGAACAAGTGGAGCTCCAGCAAAAGAGACAGGGACACAGAATTTGTCTACAGAAAAGTTAGGGAGCCATTGCGAGCGAGAGCATGTGAGAGAGTGTAAGAGTGAGTGTGCATGATTAAGAGAACGCTTGAGAGTGTGAGAGAGCATGAATGTGAGTGAGTGCCAGAGAGAGTGTGTGAGAGAGCCTGAGAGTGTAAAAGAGAGTGACGCAACTATGCATCACTGATCATGTGATGTCACACATGCTAAGGCATCAGGTATATGATCTAGGGGTATATATATATAAAATCCTGTTAGTTGTGTTCTCAAACAAACCAACCTGTTTAAGAGGTTTAAAGTCAGAGAGAGGATGAGTGGCTAGGAGAGGTCAGAACAGATACCAATTATTTGTGTTAAAATACCAATTCTCACATCTTTTTCCTAATATCTTTTTTTAAGATTCCTAGCCTTTTATGTCGTATTCTGCTTGAATGCATAAATAACACAACAGTTGCTTTGGTAAACAAATGCCAACATGTGCAAATTCAATCTGGGTATCTGAAATCACCCCAGAAGTATGTTTGCATCTCTGTTTCGATTTCCCAGAGATCTGAGCCACATTTCAAGAACAAACGATACTCAGTTATACTCCCAGCAGCTGCCTTCTGATGTCACGGACTCATCGAGTGAACGCGTTCAGTTAGGAGATCTTGGTATCGCTGCATGGACGACACGAGGCTTAGCAGTTCCGCTGAAGCTTGAGCAGTGGGCCTGTAATTGTTTTAAAATAAAATAGAATTATTTCTAAGATTCTAAGGAGTCAGAATCATATCCGTAGGTAAAATTTAATGGAGTTCCCCTAGTGCTTTTGGATTAGTTGCCAGCTGGTTTTTTTTTTTAGCCAATTCAGGGTTCTTGGCATTTGCAAGGGGGAGTTTTCTTCTGGTAAATTAAAGCGGACTTTCTCAATGGTATCAGTGGGGGGCAAGGTCCAGACTTTGATGATGAGAGGTGTAGTCCAGGGCCACCAAACTGGCAATGGACTTAAATTCTTATCACACACATATGATATGAGCTGCAGCCCAATTCAACTTGTAGCTGATTGAATGATCTTATATCAGAGGTAGGTTGTTTCCGGCTTTGCAATCAGGGTGGACTGTGTGTGCCGTCGTTCACAGGATGATAGGGTTTGGAGTCTCCAGCAGACAGAACATTTGCCTATCCACATCTTGGCTGTCCCTCCTTCCATGTTCTCTCCCCACTGTTTCCTTTGTCTCTCCTCTTTTTCTACATACATATAAACAGTTAGAAGCCCCTGGGTTGTAAATCATCAGTGGTTGGGGAAGTCACACAGTTCAGAGGAAATTGTTTTGGTGGGATGCCAAATCTTTACACCCCTCCTATCCCCCCAGGGCTCTCAGCAAAACAGCCCACAGTCATACTAGTGGGATCTGTTCTGTCTCTGCTCTCAATTACATTTTCATCTGTTCATCTCTCTCTCTCTCCTTTTATTCCACCCACCCCTTTAAAGCAGACTTAACCTCCTTTGTGATGGGACCTGGCAGGCAAAATTGTTTTTAACTGCAAGAGAAAGTAAACCCTTTCCTGGCCGAACACACTCGATCCTTCTAGATAGGCCACAAACAGTATCATGGGAACCCAGGATGCACAGAGTACATGACATCTTTACCCCCATTCCATGTGGAGAGCAGATGCTTCCTGAGCTGGGAACTGTATTTCTCTATAAACGGTTGCAGACACTGAGCTAAAACTTTGAAGCTCTCATTTTTTTTGTCCTGTCCATTCGTTAATAGGGGAGACCAGATGTGTGAACGTCTCAGAAAGTTACCTCCGATTCCATTGGACTTAAAGGGCCGAAGCATTGAAAAACAATCTTGAATTTCACTTTATCTCTGTATTAAGTAAATTTATTTATTTTTGGTCAAAAGTGATTTGATATCCTAGCTCGGTCATGTCGGGTCACAGGACTCAGCTTAAGGTAGTTAAAAAATGTTTTCTCCTTGAGCATAAACCCCCCAGTGCTGTATACAGTGATAACCACCCAGTGCTGTATACAGTAATAACCGCCCAGTGCTGTATACAGTAATAACCACCCAGTGCTGTATACAGTAATAACCCCTAGCGCTGTATACAGTAATAACCACCCAGTGCTGTATACAGTAATAATAACCACCCAGTGCTGTATACAGTAATAACCACCCAGTGCTGTATACAGTAATATAACCCCCAGCGCTGTATACAGTAATAACCCCTAGCGCTGTATACAGTAATAACCACCCAGTGCTGTATACAGTAATAACCACCCAGTGCTGTATACAGTAATAACCACCCAGTGCTGTATACAGTAATATAACCCCCAGCGCTCTATACAGTAATAACCACCCAGTGCTGTATACAGTAATAACCACCCAGTGCTGTATACAGTAATAACCACCCAGTGCTGTATACAGTAATAACCCCTAGCGCTGTATACAGTAATAACCACCCAGTGCTGTATACAGTAATAATAACCACCCAGTGCTGTATACAGTAATAACCACCCAGTGCTGTATACAGTAATAACCACCCAGTGCTGTATACAGTAATATAACCCCCAGCACTGTATACAGTGATATAACCCCCAGCGCTGTATACAGTAATAACCCCTAGCGCTGTATACAGTAATAACCACCCAGTGCTGTATACAGTAACAACCACCCAGTGCTGTATACAGTAATAACCACCCAGTGCTGTATACAGTAATATAACCCCCAGCGCTCTATACAGTAATAACCACCCAGTGCTGTATACAGTAATAACCACCCAGTGCTGTATACAGTAATAACCACCCAGTGCTGTATACAGTAATAACCCCTAGCGCTGTATACAGTAATAACCACCCAGTGCTGTATACAGTAATAATAACCACCCAGTGCTGTATACAGTAATAACCACCCAGTGCTGTATACAGTAATATAACCCCCAGCACTTTTTGAAAATTATAAGAACGTTGCCTTTATATTGATTATGCTAACCTACAATATTATACACAATGCGTTTATTGTTTTTAACCCCTTAAGGACAATGTGTTGTCCTTAAACCCATAAAAAACAATGCATTGTGAGCCCGCACATGTACGGGCTTTGTCATGAAGGGGTTAAAGCCAAATTTGCCACAGCCCTTTATAGTGATTAAAAAAATACTTAGGGGTATAATGGGCTAGCTGAAGCTCCACAAATATAAACTCTTTAATAACCCATTCTGGAGATTCTATCGTAGTGACTCGCTGACAACCAAACCGTTCAAACTATGGTCCTTTCGAATATCACGACTCTTCAGGAGACAGAAGTCTATTCACTAAAGGGAGAGCTGTGCTTTCAACTATTCCGTTTTACTAAACACCATGAACGTCCAACCCCATGGAGCTTCTGGTGCAGGAAAAGCTTGGCCTGTGTACATTTATTCAGTCTCCCCACTCATTGAATTATACATTATACGGGGCTGGGTCAGCCCTTCTCGTATGAGAGGTGAATGAATAAGTAAGAGACAGGGGCAGATCGAGTGCCTTTAATTGTTATTAGAACCATTTGGCTACAATCACCCCGTAATACCCCATTCTTGGCCAAAATGAGTCTGTGCTTTCTTAGGAAATTAAATGGTTAATGGAAATAAATCTCAGAATAGAGAAAGAGAACCAGACATTGCATACACAGAGGAGTCAGCGGTCCAGCTCATCCTGAGAGTGAGGAAAAGGCTACTTGTCTCTGCGCTCGTAAACAGCGTTTAATTTAGGGCGAGAAGACATGACCCAATCAGTTTGCAGGAAAACGAATAAATCAACCAATTCCTGCGTCATTTCAAATCCTCGAACCATGGTGTTTCACAAAAAAAAAATACATTTTATCTATTTCACTTTTTTGTTTAGAATATAAGCCGACTTTTTTTTTTAATAGCCCCCCATGTTGTGACCGTGTATACTGGAATGTAAGCTCTGCAGGGTAACTTGATTCAATCTCCTCTTCTGTCTGGGCGCAGACAGGAAGGGAACTTTCGGTATATGTGTAGTTAGTTTGATGAGCGCAGTCAATGCCCAGTAAACTCGCCCACAAAAAATTGCCACGTAAGTTGTTTGATTTTAAGCTATTCTGACCAGCCCCATCCAACCCTCAATAGAACTCACCGCAAGGGAGTGAACTACACGCACATAGAAGGAGCACAGAAAGGAGATATCTTATATTAGACGCTTGTGGTCCTAGACAGAACTGTTGAAAAAAAGTCAAACTTCAGCTGAAAAAAACCAGATTACAACTAAACACCCCTATGCACCAAAGAGACTACCTGCATGCTATATTATGATGACCCTTGTTAACCCATTCCTGGCCTTGGATTCCTTTTTGTTTCTTAAAGATAGAATCTTCAAGTATGCTGGAGTTATGTCTGTCTGTACCACAAAAAGTTTGTATCTCCTCCCCCCCCTCTCATGATGCCGGGAAGTCAGAGTGCCCCAGGGCCCCCTTGGGGGCAACCACATCCTTGTCACTTAAGTAAAATACATTACTGTTCAAAAGTTTGGGGTGACTTACCCCAAACTCTTGTTTTTAAAAGAAAAGCAAAATTTGCCCACTAAGAATACAGCGCAGATGGGGTTAATGTAGAAAATGATTATTGTAGCTGGAAACTGTTGCCATTTAATGGAATCTCTTCATAGGCATACAGAGACCCTTTATCACTCCCATCACTCCTGTGTTCCAATGGACTGCTTTATCACTCCCATCACTCCTGTGTTCGGGTGACATATTACCACACCCATCACTCCTGTGTTCCAATGGCCCTTATCACTCCCCTCACTCCTTTATCACTCCCATCACTCCTTTATCACTCCCATCACTCCTGTATTCCAGCGACACGTTGTGCTCGCTGACCCAAGTTTAAAAGCCTAATTGATCGTTAGAAAACCATTTTGTGATTATGTTACGGCTAGACATTTCCTTGTTTTCCATGAAAACAGCTAAGTGGCCCCAATCTTGTGAATGGCCGTGTGCTACTAAGTAACACAGCCTATGGCTATATTAATGATTCGGCTTCAATGCCACTTCTTCCATGACACACGTGTCACGCTTTTTTGCACAGGACAAGTACCCCCCCTGCAGCATGTGGGATGTATAAACACGCAGAGGAGCTCGTAATGTTTGCTAGGTATGAGGGTATCGGAGGGCTCTACATAAAAGTCACAATAATGTGTATAGAAACGGCAGAAAAACCGCGTGAATGAAGTACATTATCAGGCATCTAAATGTCCAAGATGATGTCACGCAGTAGCGTAACTACCGGGGTCGCAGGGGGGCCCAAGCCAAGGGGCCGCCCGAAATCTTTTTTCCGTTTTTTTTTTTTTTAAAATAAGGCAGGGGCGTCCAACATGCGGCCCGCGGGCCAAATGCGGCCCGCGAGACCTCGAGGTGCGGCCCGCGTAAGATTGGCAGCCAGGGCAACCGATCTTACGCGAGCCGCACTTCAAGCCCTGCTACTTACTTGTGGGAGGGTCTTCTGGACTGCACAGAGGAAGCGGAGTTCACGTGACATCCTACTTCCTTTGTGCTTTAGCAGAGAAGGCAGAGGGAGGCAGCGCCCCCTGCTGAAGTCTGTGAGCGGCATCGTGGAGCTGCAGTGCAGGTAAGGGGGTGGGGAGGGTGTTTGAATGAGTGTGTGTGATTGAGAGAATGAATCTGTGAATGAATGATTATATGAATAAATGAGTGTGTGTGTGTGTGTGTGATAGCATGGATGTGTAAGTGCTGGAACCTAGGCATGATGGGACTGTGATTGCTGTTAGCAATCACACTCCTATCATGCCAAGTCAGCTAGTACATGCTGAAACCTGACCAGCTGCCCCCCTTGTGTAGTGATGCTGCCAGCAGTATGGGGTCTGCACTTACAGCCACCCTGTACAAGCATGTACTGGCTGACCTGGCATGATAGGAGTGTGATTGCTAACAGCAATCACAGTCCCATCATGCCTAGGTTCCAGCATTTACTGGATGGATGTGTAAGTGCTGGAACCTAGGCATGATGGGACTGTGATTGCTGTTAGCAATCACACTCCTATCATGCCAAGTCAGCCAGTACATGCTGAAACCTGGCTAGCTGCCCCCCTTGTGTATTGATGCTGCCAGCAGTATGGGGTCTGCACATCACTTACAGCCACCCTGTACCAGCGTGTATTGGCTGACTTGGCATGATAGGAGTGTGATTGCTAACAGCAATCACAGTCCCATCATGCCTAGGTTACAGCATTTACTGGATGGATGTGTAAGTGCTGGAACCTAGGCATGATGTGACTGTGACTACTGTTAGCAATCACACTCCTATCATGCCAAGTCAGCCAATACACGCTGGTACAGGGTGGCTGTAAGTGATGTGCAGACCCCATACTGCTGGCAGCATCAATACACAAGGGGGGCAGCTAGCCAGGTTTCAGCATATACTGGCTGACTTGGCATGATAGGAGTGTGATTGCTAACAGCAATCACAGCGAGCACAGTCCCATCATGCCTAGGTACCAGCCTTTACTGGTTGCCTGGGTATGATAGGAGTATTGCTGTTAGCAATCACACTCCTATCATGCCAAGTCATATTGCTAATTTTGTCCAATTGTGTGTTACCTACTTTTATTAAACATGTGAGTTTTTGTTATTATTTTTAAAGGTGGGGGTCATTTTCGGTTTTGGCTAAGTGAACCCTGAATGTTTTGGTCCAGAATTTTCATTTTAGTTCATCCCTAGAATAAATCTAGGGAATCCTGAATTTGTAGTCGCAAAACTTTCAAGGCCCAGAAATCAGTGAGAGGAAGAGTAAAGGTTTTGTGTCATTTTACTTTATTTTAATCTGCATATTTTATTAAAGGCCATATTTTTTGTCACAGTGAAAAATGAGTGCGGCCCGCGCACGTATACAATTCTGATGAAGTGGCCCACTGCAGAAAAAACTTGGACACCCCTGGATTATGCCCCTTTGTACATGCGCCCCTTTTTCTTTGATTTTTTTACAGATATGATTCAATATGTAAATTGAATTTGCTGAATTAGTTGAAAAAAAATTGTTGGGTAAAAATCATGTTTTTTTTGGGGGGGTGAGGGGGCTCGCACCCGGGCCCTGAGGCGTCTAGTTACGCCCCTGATGTCACGCTTCCCGACCTTTTGGCTAAGATCAACTGAGCTCCTGTGATATAGGGGAAGCTTGGCCCTCCGGCCTTAAGGCTGGGGGCACATTGGACGGGTCACGCTCTGCACTCACTGCAGTCCATTTGATCCGCAGACCCTTCCTTTGCACTTTTACTCTTCCACACCTGCCTGTGCTATAGCCGCTGGGTGACGGCGTCATTCTTATAATACCAGCCATAGGCGGGGGCCGTATCAGTACTTTCTTTTGGGGGGGTTCGCATCGCTCCTTCATATTTTTTCATTCATTTTTTTTTAACTGCTTGATTGAGTTGAAGGGCACGCGCTGAAAATGTCGCACCGGAGCCCCAGAAGACACAGCTTTTTGGTGGGAAACGTGGGTTGATGTTTTGGCTCCCGCGTCCCCGTTAAGACTTCAGCGGTCCCTCTCCTTGCAGACAGGGGCCACGATCAGGCCCTTCATCGGCTTTACCAGGGAGAAAGTGAAACAGCTACACGTCCCCGGGGGGGGGGGTGCGACAACTTCGTGGCCCTATATTAAGAACCACCACCTGTCGCCATTTCTTCAGTATCTTTGTGAAATAAATCACACCTGTCAGCCACACAGGGGACATATTTACATACATAGCCGTTAGTGTTTTTTTCACTGAAATCCCTCCTTGAATACAGGTGATTGACTTCACAATATATTAACCTCCCTTGGCAAATGTTACAAAATTAAGTTTAAAACCGTCTATGTTATCCACACGTTTTAAATATCGATTTTATCCGATTCACGGGAACAATAAATCCACCCCCTGCTCCCTGATTGTCCCCATACAGGAATTATAAGACAGTCGGCCAGTCCCTCGCCGTCAAAAACAACGAAAAGTGCCTCCGCGCATGCGCATCATGCTACAGGGCTTGATCGTCAGGACTGTGGGCAGAAGGCGCATCGGCGCGTTGCTACGTAATTCCTGCGCGCCGGAACAGTAACTTGCGTGCTGCGTACTGACCTTCCATGTAGCGGAATTAAGGATGATGTTAAGGGGACTTCTTTTAACGTGCGGGAGGGGAACTGGGATAAGGGTGAGTGAATCCGGATAAACTCAGTTATCCGTGTGTGAATGGCCTTTGTGAATAGAAGTTATGGGTTTATGACAGTAACGGTGGCTTATTCAATACTCGAGATCTAGTCCTAAATATGAAGGGGTTTCGGAGTATGCTGCTTGTTTCAGTGTAATGTTGGCAGAAATAAGTCAGTAATTTTATATGATTGATGCTTTTGTGCCATAAATTGTATTACTGCACCTTTCAAAGCAGTACCTGTTAGAAAGCGAATATTAGGTTTCCCTAATATAATATCCCGGTTAGGATCCCCTATTCCCCTGGCCCTCTTTTGTAACCCATTGTTTTAAGGCCTAAAACTGTCTATTGACAATGATCACACTCCTAAAAAAAAATCATACAACCGATGGAGATCTTGCTTTTTAGCTTAAACCATTTACCGGGGAGAAGGGTAATCAAGTTACGTCTATGTAACCGAGGAATTAAATAAAATCACTCTCTTTACAACATTCTATGCCAATTAAGTATACAAAGGGTACCATTTTTTTTCTTGATTAGCGCATATTGTGGTGCTTGTCGCTAATTACTTTAAAAGCATAAATGATTGTTAATTGTAACATTAGCCTTTTTGTTCTTTACAGCTACTCTCTTCACTGTCCTCTGAATCAGCCATCCCCCCTAACCTCATTCTTCCTCCCAATTTAAAGGATGGCCCTACAAAAAGTATGTGCAACTTTATTATTTTATTATTTAATATTATTTTTTATTTTTTTTGCATGTGCCTGCAACTTCCATAATGCCATGAAGTCTCTATGATGTCACTTTCTATATTTGTTTGAAATCCGCTACTGGTTTTATTTATTTGTAGCACTTTGTGTGTGTTAAGCGGTGAATAAGTAACATAGGATTGCTTGACCGGTGGAAGTCTTTTTATTTTTCTTTCTTAGATCCCTAGTATTTTGACCGCATTTTCCACTGTATAATAACTTATTACAAAAGACTGCGTTACGCTCACTGTATGTTTCTCCTGTCCCTTCAGTCCAGCGGCCTCCGGTAGATCTGTCTCAACCTGTTGTTCGAAAATGCAGCATCCCTGTCTCTTCCCATCTATCTCCTAAACCAGTTTGGCTGGAGTCCCTGAAACCTCTGGAAGATCAAAAGCCAGGACTGGTCCATCTGCATCCAGATGTGTTTGCAGTACCTCCCAGGTCTGGTGTCTCCGCATGGCTGTATAGCATAGGTGGTCAGCTGGGGGCTGGGGCCAGATGATAATTCCCATCACTTCATATGTCCATATAATATAGATGGGCAGGTAGGAGCTAAACAATAAAGTAGTGGATTGATGATGAAACCCATCACTTTTTATGGCTATATGATCTGAGTGGATGTCATGTGGATGAGGGTAGTGGTTAAGTGGAACATCCATCCAGTGGCAGAGGGTAATATAGTGATGAAATGTTAAGACCAAGGGATGATTAATGTCTAAGTCTTTAAATCAAGAGTCAACAGGCAGACTAGATGGGCTGAATGATTCTTAACCGGCATCAAATTCTATGTTTCTGTGTTCTATGTTAGCTAGATGGTAACGCCAATCACTCTCACCAGTAATCATTCATTAGATTATCATCAGTTTTCCGTCTCTCTGTTATCTATCAGCTACTCGGATATGGTGAGCTATGGCTCATGCGTAGCCAGCCACCATAATGACTAGGTCAGATGTGGGTGAAGAGTGATGGTAGCAACGCTCAATAAATCTGTAAGGAATCGGGTAGCCGGATCAATGATGCAGTGATGTGACCGAGTGATATTTTATGGTGAATTGCATCTCTTGTAATCTCCAGGATTGATGTTCTACATCAAGTCATAACATGGCAGAAAAACTTCAAACGGATTGTAAGTATTGCGCTCTTTGTATATACCTTGCTCAGAATTGCAGGTCGAAAATCCTACACCCCAATTCATAGACATGGCCATAGACATACCTGGGAACTCTCTGGCTCTGGCTACCTGGAGCCCCTTTGCGGGATGTGGGTAGGAAATCCTACAGTGACCTGGAGAAGTGCCGCTTCACACGGAGCCTCCTAAATCCAGAGAGTTCCCAGGTATGGACACAGATTTTAGGCAAGGGGCTTATTTGATGAGAGATTTACAGCATAGAGCTTACCCTTTTATGAATGGACACAGATACCATACATAGCTAAGTCATCGGGTTGAAAAAAGGCATATATCTATCCCAGATTTCAAGGAACAAACAATATTCCTTGAGCAGTTAGAATTAACTCCGGAGCAATGACCTTTTAATAAATAAATGGGGGGGGGGTTTGCTTTTCAGCAAGAAACTACACTCAAGGATATTAATTGTCATTTAAAAATCTTCTCAGGACTTTCCTTCATCATCTCCCCAGTAGAGGGCTAAAGAATAAATAACAAAGAAGGAATCCACTACTCCATATAAAGCATCCACAGAACATACACTACACACAGCTTTAATTAATAAAGGCCAAATGCATAAATATTCTGTTATCCTTGATTTTTTCATCCGTAGTAGGGTTGTAATCTGGAGTGTCGGGCTTGTGTCCTCTGCCCTCGTGACAGCCTGCGTATGTGTTAATAACATTTTGTCTCCCTTTAGAGTTATGCCAAGGTGAAGACAAGGGCAGAAGTCAGGGGTGGAGGGAGGAAACCCTGGCAACAGAAGGGTAGCGGTCGTGCCCGTCAGGGCAGCATCAGGTCGCCGCTATGGAAGGGAGGTGAGGTTCCTTTAACATGAAATCCCTCCGTACGAAGATGTATGAGTGGTTTGTAAACAGAAGAATGCATCTATGGTTTAATACCTTTTTGCCGTAGGTGGTGTATCTCATGGTCCCAGAGGCCCTACCAGCTACTACTATATGCTACCCATGAAGGTTCGGGTGCTAGGACTGAAGATGGCATTGACCACAAAGCTAGCTCAGGTACCCAGAATGCATTGTAACTGAACTTTGGGGAGGCTTTTTTGTTTTCCGTCTAAAAACCAGGGAATCACAGCTGCTTGTAAATGAGGCACTGTTTCTACTTGTTTTTAACTAACTCATTGCCATGGAAACATTTTTGTTTGGGGCAGTGATCTTATATTTTTTATATATGCTAGTGCAGGGGTTCTCAAACTGCGGCCCTCCAGCTGCTGCAGGACTACATCTCCCATAATGCTCCTTCAGCTAAGGGGCTGGCTGAGGAGTATGGGAGATGTAGTCCTGCAGCAGCTGGAGGGCCGCAGTTTGAGAACCCCTGTGCTAGTGCATAGTGTCTTTAGTGTCTCATATGTCTACCCCCCCCCCCATATATATATTTTTTGGATACATGAGGACCATGCACATACATTGTATGGCTTGTTTGTGAAAATCAATATAATATAAGTAACTTTTTGTAATGCTTTGTTGTTATTTTTTGTGATGTCCCTTTAGAACTGTGTGTTTTTTCCACACCGTGATAGTGTAGGTGCTGTATACAATAATCCAAAATGTCACCTTTCAGGATGATCTTCATGTAATTGACTCACTGGAGATTTCCTCTGCGGATCCTGAGTATCTGGTTGATTTGGTTAACCAGCGGCACTGGGGAGAGTCTGTTCTGATTGTTGATGCGTAAGTAGAGTAAGAAACCGCATTCATATAATTACCTGCTCTACTTTCCAGAAAGCGCCATCCTTCAAAAACGTTAACCGCAATATTCAAAACGAGCTCCAAATTCATCGTGCGTTCCTTGTTCTAACACTAAGCTGTAACCATAAACACAGTGCTGCAAAAATAAAAAATAGTGTTTTGGGGGTCAACCACTTTTCATTCACAGGCACCCCCTGTCTAGCAGATAGATGCAGCCGGGGTCATTCCTGTTACCAGGAAGGCGTAATAGCATGTTCCTCTAACAAGACACTGTTGGCCCTGCTCATTGCCTAGTCAAGACGAGCATGCATTTCTTTAAAGAATGATTTATGCATCGTGCAGGACCAGCTCGCTGGGGTCGGTCCTGCATAAAGCTTTGTTAAATTGGCAACATCAAATGTTTTAACCTGCCTCAACCTGATTTTAGTTGTATAAAACCACATTATGTGGGTGATCTCAAGCATGCCTTGTCCCATATAGTAGGATATGGGAAACAATACACTAGCCCCACTTTCTTTCCTGTTTTTGTTTTTATATATGTGTGTAATATTTATTTTTATTATGAATTATTGCTGCATTATCTTCAAAGTGCTTCCCCTACTTACATCTCTTCGCTCATCCTATGATCTGTCTGCTAATTTCTAGCTGTTATGCAGGGACTGCAAGTTTTCTCAAGTGCTGCCCCTATCCTATATAACGCCCTCCTCCGCTATGAATTATTGCTGCATTTGTTTTAATCCATCTCTTTAACAATTTGATCATTTGCATTTTTTTTTTTTTTTTTAGGCATGAAGAAATGCCAGAAAACATTCTGAATTCTACCAGCAATTTAAAGAAAATTAATTTAATTCCAGCCGTCGGTAAGAGCTTCATTTGCGTTGTTCCCCAAAACATATTCTTTAGGATTTAATTCAGCTGGGATATAGGGTCATAATGTGTCACCTCAACACTGTTTGAGGCTGGTGTGTCCATAAATTGATCCATGCATTTTACAAGGAGATTTGCTTTCATATGTATAGCTCATACTCTTTCTGATATATATATAAATATATTTATTCTGTTCTAACTGTAACCAGTTTGGAATATCACTCCCCTATACACTGCTGAGACTATATGCAACTATAAGAGGTTTGTTTTCTTTTGTGATGCCAAGCCAGAAAGTGCCAAGTGTCAATGAGGCCATACAGTAGGAGTAACTGACATTCTATACATTAGCACTGTGTATAAGGCAACATAGCTGCCCCTTTGAGCACTCGTATTTCTTTGGGTAACTTGTATAGCTCATGCACTCAGGTTTTATCTTATTTCCCATCCAAGCGTCTCTCAGTTGGTATGAGCTTGTTAGACCAGTCCTAGGGACTCTAGTGCTCCAGGCAAACAATGTTTCTGGCCGTCGCCAAGTTTCCTGGTTTGAGCACGCTCTGTAAAACTGACAGATATGGACAAAACCCCTTCTAATCTGTTTCAGCGATTGTATCAGTGTTAATAAATGGAAAGTTTTATGTATATGGGGTGTCTAAAAAAAAAAAAAAAAAAAAAAAAAAAAAAAAAAATTCTTTGCACTGGTATTGAAAAAATTAAATTATTATTATCGTTCATCTGACCTCTGCTGTTTGTTTTTTATTTTTTGTCTTCTGACTTATTCTTCTGAATTTAAAACTTGGACTCAAAGCATAGTGAGTTCCATTTAGCTTTTTATATACATACAAGTTATATATAGTTAAAAAAAAAAATAATAATAATAATAAAAAAAGCCAGTATTAGTTCTGTTTGATGTTATTTTGATTTTTAAATATGTCATTGATTTAAGAGGGTTAATAGCTAAATAAAACCAAACTTGTTAATCTGATTCTTTCTCCTTTCCAGGCTTGAATGTTTACAGCATGTTGAAACACGATACCGTACTGTTAACCGTCAGCGCCGTGGATTTCCTCGAAGAGAAGTTACTGTGGCACGATTCCCGTTACGCGATGCTTTATCCCTTCCACTTACCGTACAGCGACTTCCCTTGAAGAGAGCTTGGGGTTTGGGGGGTAGATTATAGTTGGCTTCCCGACATTTGCAGAAATTCACCCTTTTTCCCATTTTGTATATAATAAAGAAATATTAAATCTCAACATGTTATGATGTCTTAAAACTACGGCATTGAAGGGAGTTAATACGTGGGGAATTTTCATGTTATTTGTTGAGTTTATTGGGTACTTTGACACTGCGGACCATCCTCTTCTCCTTCAAACTCTTCACGGTCTTGGTCTGCGTGACACAGCTCTATCCTGGTTCACATCGTACCTTTTTGATCTCTCCAGTAACACCCCCCCCTCTGTCGGGGTACCCCAAGGCTCAGTTCTAGAACACCTTTTGTTCCCTCTTTACCTCACTTGACAAACTAATCTCATCCTTTGGCTTTCAATACCACCTGAATACCAATGACACCCAGATCTACCTCTCCCCTCCTGATCTCTCTCCCTGTCTCTTAGATCGTGTAACTGCTTTGCCTCTGTCTCTAACTGGATGTCTGCACGATTCCTAAAACTCAATCTCTCCACAACGGAACTTCCCATCTTCTCTCTTTCCGATGCTAACGTTCCCCCATCGGTTTTCCTCAATGTCAATGGTGCTATCATCTCTCAATCCCCTCAAGCTGGTGTCATCCTTGACTCTGACCTACTGTTCACTTCCCACCTTCAGTCTGTCTCAAAAAACTGCGCCTTCATCTTACAAAAACATTCCCGCATCCGTTCCTTCCTAACACAGGATGCCACTAAGGCCCTTGTCTATGCCCTCATTATCTCTTGCCTCGCTTTTTGTAACTGTCTTAGCCGGTCTCCCTCATACCCATCTCACCTCTCTACAATCCACCGTGAACGCCACTGCCAGACTTCTCCTCCTTCCTTCTGTCGGCCTCTTCAATGTGTGCCTATTTATTTAAAAGTCCTGACTCTTCCTTTCCCCTACTTACATTTCATCGCTCATCTCCAAATACACTCGTAACGGGTCACTCCGCCCATGATCGGATGATGATTTCTAGCTCTCATGCACACTTTAGATTTGTCATGCGCTGCCCCTATCCCCTGGAGTGCCCTCCCCCAGCCTATCCGTCTTTCCCCTGCCTTCAGTCCTTCAAAAAATTCTTCAAGACCCACTTCTTTAGGGACGTCTATGAGCTTGCGCCTTAACACTAACTTCCTCCCATATTCATTTAACTCCCCTTTCCTTGTCCTTTTCCTGTAATACTTACACTAGTGTGGCTGCTCCATCCCGAACGACGGAGCTTTTATCTGTTCTGTAAAAGATTGTAAGCTCCTTTGGGCAGGGCCCCCCACATTCTCTCCCCTTAAAGTTTAATTCTATTGAAATAACAGTTTCTTTAAGGATTTCTTTTATCAGATTACATTTAAAACAATCAGTAGGCCATGCTCAGAATGTATATAGGGTATAATAAATATAATTCCACAGCAATGCCTATAAACAAACAGCCATTGTTTCTATAGCCGACTCTAGGATTTCTTTTGGTCTGTGTGTCTAGTTTATGCTCGGAGTAACTTTATGGCCACTTAAGTTGAGTATGTGTAAATATTGTAGTTTGTGGTGTTCTCCCTATGTTAGTACATATATATATGTATATAATTATATAAGACCGCAATACTAATATCAATCTATGTATAATATATTTGTATTTGTATTGTTCAGTTAAGCATTATACTCATAAAATAGTAAAGTAAATGCGGATAACACCTTCCTGCTATTACATGAAACAAATCTGGATTACAGTTAGTCAGATTATTTAGACAGATATATATCAATGTAAGTATATAATATATATAAAAATAATATAATGCTCTTTCTGGATACACCTGCTGCAGAGGTGTGTGTGTGTGTGTATATATATATATATACACACACATTAGTCCATGGCAGCTTTTGGTTGAGCGACCATTTAATAATTAAATATTAAGCTTTAGTATTTCTTTGACAAAAGTTTTGTTCCTATTATTTCTTCCAAAAGATAAACAACATATAAGGAATTAATTATTATTAAGAAGCATTTCATATCGAGTAACATGCAGGGCCAAATGTATAACCCAGCGGCACACGAGCGGCACACCCTCTGATATGGGAGGCTCGGGTGATGATGGGCAGATAACATTACATTCTGATCCAGCCCATGTTGTCTACGCAAAAGGCTGAGTACAGCGGCTCGGTGAAGGTGGCGTTCACGGTGTGCAGGTGTTTATCTCATCAGCCACCTGAAAAAAGGACAGGATCCCCGCATCGCTGTGCAGGAATATCCCCAGAGTCTCCACAGGAGAATCTGCCCTCACCAACTTCTCATAACCATTGTGAACAAACGCGTATTTACCTATTTTAGAGAAACGTAGGCACCAGGAGCTACTGTCACCTCCTAACGTGCATTCATTGCTTCTTGAGTACGAGACCCCGGCGTACCATCCCGGTAACTTACTGGTATTCATTTCCCAGTAATGCTGTCCTGGGGAGAAGGGTGTGGAACTAAACGTTTGCCGTAAAACATTGCTTCCCGATGCCTCTAGGATTAATGTTTCATCCAGTAATGAGGAAAGCTGAAGATCATCATCATCCTCTTGGTTGTTATTTTGAGGCAGGAGCACAAAGTGAGACTTATTTTGCACCAGAAATGCTTGTTTTTTTTGCAGATTTGGAATGCTCTTTAACAGCTTGAGGAGTGCAGACTGCAAACTCACCGATATCAGTATCTCATCCAGCGGTGGGACAGCTGAGATGGGTTGAGTTTCCCTTATTAATGCTTGAGCTTTCTCCTTTAATACATGACCTTTTTCTAAAATGGCGATCGGGTCCGAGCTAAGGCATAAGCGTTCAATCTCATCCGCTTGTTGACGAAACTCTTCCTTTGTCAGTACATTCTGCGTGCTTGACGCGGATACTTGTTGACCTACATGGTCCACTTGTTTTTGAATCTCACACAGAATGTTCTGCTCCTTATCTTCCAGCTCTCTCTTTATGTTCTGAAACAGAGCAGTCACTCGTTCTCCCAAACTGGCGGCTTTCGTACAGACATTGCGCTTGTTTTCCTTCTCTTTGTCCATGATTTTTTCATTTTCATTTATCTTGGTGGTCAGCTCAACCACAACTTCCCTAAGAGATGATGTTAGAACCTTGCAGATGTCACTTAGTGGCTCCAGTTGGTGTCCTCTGTGGTTTCCTTGCAAGCCACAGGATGCACAAACATAAACTTTCTCCTTTAAGCACTGATATTTGAAGACCTCCTTGTGGACGGGGCACTTTCTGCTCCGTAAGGTGGTTGTGATTTCAGATAGGATGTGTTGTCCTGATGGATTATGATCCCTCATATGTTCTTCACAGAGAAACACTTCACAGTCCAAGCACAGTTTTTCAGCAGATGTCTCGCAATAGTGGCATTTCTTTACAGGTGCTGTGAAATCTTTTGAATCTCTACTTTCCATTTTTGTTGGACAGGAATATATAACCAAGACTTGCCTTGATTCCGATGCCTGTTCCTGGAGGCAGCTCCGGAGAATGGACAAAGCAACCTGGGAAGTAAGAGGTAATATTTAGATCAAGGCAATGGACATTGCCCTGAGAATGTAGAAATAAGAATTGAAACTTAAAAGACAGATAAAAAAGCAAGAACTATCCTCAAACTAAAATTAAACTATATTTCAAATATATCTTGATCTCTTCTTTTTCTCTCTTCTCCAAAATGCTCTCCCTAATGGTTTTTTTTCTTCGTCACATGCCACATATTCCAAATTCACCACTGAGTCCATATTATTTTTTTTAAATCAGTTTCATTTGCAATATTTGGATTCCTTCTAAATAACAAAGATAATTTACCAGACAATAGTAATGTAAAAAAAAAACAGGATGTCCAACCAGAAGGTAAAACGTAGGATAGCAACGGTGAACTGCGAAGTCCAACTTATATTTTCCAACGTAATGAAAATAAACAAAAAAAAGACTTGCCTTGTTATAAGGTAAAGTCGTTAGATTTCCCTTAGCCACCTCCAGACTAACATACAGCATAAGAACTGTAATTAGTGGATGGCTCTGTTGTTTTCTTCTGATCACTGAACAGGTCTCCAGATGAGGTCAATCTTAACCTAATATTCCCCACTACTCAAAGAAACATGAAGTGTGTGTCTGCGAGTGAACGGTCAGACAGTGACTCCAATGTTCTATCTAAAAGATATTCAACTCCATGGAAGTTTTAAGTGGATCTAAGAAAGAGCCAAGCAAACAGCTGTGAGATATACTGGAACAGAAGGAGAATGGAGCCGTATTCCTGTAAACCTTAAAAAGATTAGGTGGTGAATGAGAGAGAAGGTGTGTGTGACTGCTGGGGCAAATCCCCGTGGTTCTTGCCCTAACATCAAAGAGGGGTTGTTATACTTCCTAACATTTTTTATAGCATTCAACAAAATATATTTAATATTATATCTATTATTTTAAATATTATTTAATTTTAAATTGTTTATATTATTCTAATATTTTATAATTCTATTATTATATTATTTAAATACTTTTTTTAATATTAAATAATTAAAAAATACACTTAAAAAAATCCTTAAGGGTAAAAAATTTACCTTCAGTGTAAAAAATAGTATTAATACTGCTGAAATGATAACTGTAATCATTGAAGTATCTTTTCTTTTACTCTATAGTGTTTTCCAGTCCCTCTCTGGCTCATGACAGAAAGGGGAAGAGAACACAGACAAATGCAATGTTTCTTAAAATTGTCTTTGTCTATTGAAGGTTTTTAGTGGATGTTATTGGTTTAAAAAAAAATAAAAATCGATCGCATGTAAGCCATCCCGCCAATGGGGGAGTGTGGTGCTGGAAGGCATTTAAATGCAGGGAGTATTATTACATCCTGTGTCCTCAACTGTTAGGGATTCCAGAAGGTGATAGTACATCCTGTGTCATGAAGGGGTTAATGTGTAGATATGTCATTTTTTTTGATGACCTTATTTGTATGGCCCTGAAAACATTTGTTTTTTTTATTATTGAACACAAATATACATTATATTTGATATATATATATATATATAAGCTCAGAGATGTATCTTGTCTGGGGTCTGCGGTAAGAATGGAGGCTGTGGTGGTCAGACACAGCGCTCTCTGTTATATGTACCAGATACAAGGGAGATCTCTAATATTCCAACTGGCCTATGGAGTAATAGCCCGCCGGGGAGCCCCAATATCTACCCCCGGTTCTGTGTCAGATGGGCTGGGATTGCCCCCATAGACCTAGTTGGACCAGGCCAAAATACACTACTCTATAGGCTAAATAAGACATATTTCTGCAGATTTTCAGTCTATCATCGATGGGGCTTTGGTAATTACGTGGGCGCCTCCTTCTCACTCGGCCAAAAATGCGGACCAAAAATGAAATCACAACCAGGGAATTCTTGTCTTAACAAAAATCTATAATAATAATCATCCTCATACCTGGGAACTCTCTAGGTTTGACCCAGAGTCTCCTGGTAAAGCACTGGCCGGGTCATTCAATATGGGGGCGTTCAGCAACACCGAAAAACCCCAGGAAGGTTTTGTAAAGCATCATGTCTTTACCAAGAAGACGCCACTCAAAACCAACAAAAGTAAAAAGTTCTAAGAGGGTCTATCCAGACCCTCTTGAGACCTCTGAGCCATTAATGAAGGCAATGTAGCCGATAAAATAAAAAGCATAAAATATAAAAATCAAATAATATAAAAAAAAATTTATTTCATGTAATACCAATAAGAGTCCGGTGGAACCAAAGACAACATATATATATATATATATATATATAAAGTCAGACCCGGCATTAGCTCACCCGGGAATTGCAGGTTCGGTTAGGATCTCTTGTTTGTATTCGGATATCAGACATTCACAAGTTACTTCAAAATTATCTGATACGTCCCAGCAGACCTGAGTTACACGCTGGACCACGAAAAACATAAAGGAAAATAAAAGAATACGGTGAACAGAAAAAGGAAATTGGGATAAATGCCAACAGATAGTAAAGCAGCTAGGCTCAGGATAACCAATCCTATCATCCTCAACTAAAAAAATACTCAAGTACATACTAGCAGAGCTACGTGTCGCAGAATTATTAAACACAAACCAATCCAAATATTATAGACTGATGACCGAAGGTGTGTGTATATATATATATATATATATATATATATATCTATATGGTCTATTCATTAAAAAATCAGTCGAATTTAGGGTTAACTTGACTAACCGCACTCAACTGAGGTAACACTTGTTGTTTAATTATGTTTATGTTCTGTTGTAAATACTGTAATTGTTTTGCCATTTTTTGCTGTGTTATAGCCTTTCTCTGTGATTGCATCATACTCAAGTATTTTTTTATTTTTTGTTTTGTTTTTTTACAGACATGTCCTGTAAATCAAAAACATGCCCTGACCTCCTGCCCTATGTATGCATTGATCAAAATAAATAAAAATCATCCACCAATCAGGCTGCTTTGCATACATCCCAAGTGTCTCAGTCTTCATGGTACAGTCCTGATTTTTAGGCACCGCCCCTTTGTCCCTGGTAGTCGGTTCTCTCTCTCTCACTTTTTGGGCAATGGGGCTCGTCCCATGTACATCGTTGGCACGGAAAGTGTTAAATCTCGAACCCTATATTTTAAAACATTACTTGGGCATTTGTGCAGCCCCAGAAGAAGAGGATTGGGGACCTGCTTTCCACTGTGGCCCTAACACTTTGACAATTGGCAATGGGAAGCACCAGGGATTTTTTTTTCAAATTTCCTTGAATTAGGGTGATCAGACGGCTCATTCAAATTATGAAAAAGAATTGATTTTAAAGTGTTCAGTTTTTACAAGTATGCCGTTAAAAGATAATAGAGAATGTTGAACACGTTTATATTAAATATTATGATAAAATAATATCAGTCATGTTGATTTGAAAAATTAAATTTTTTTAACATATTTGCCAACTGTCCCAATTTGGTCAAAAAATTAAGACAGAACTTGAAGCTGTTTTACACAACATTCATGCTTCCCGTTAACTAAGAACCAAACTCTGTGGGGCAATGTTACTACAAATCTTACTTATAGAACAAACTGCGTTAAAATATAACTGGATTGTATTTAAACAATCTTTTCATATTCTATAGCATCATTAAATTTACATATCAAAATGCTGATGAATTTGGCTTTCTATGTTATTGGCTAGAATCTCTCCTTGTGCGGTTCTCCAAAATGTTCTCCTAACTTTCTTCCAGAATCAATCCGCCGTACTCATGATACCCAAAGCCCCACCTGTCCGTATTGACGCTAGGTTCTATATTCTGTTCCGAAATAAACAATATAAATAATAAAGAAAAATAATTGTACTTTACCAGCCGGTAGCGCCGTGAAAGACAGGTCCTCCGATGAGCGGAGTTCAAATCAAATAGTAAATAGATGGAAAAGGTAATCACTTGCCTTATGGTAAGGTAACGTCCTGGGGCTTTCCCCCGGGACCCCGGAGTGCAGCTGAGCCACCTGCAGAATTCCAGAAAAAGGGTAAACTATAATTTGTTACAGAAAACCCGGGGGATATCCTGTTGTTTTCTTTTGATAAGCAGACAAGGTGCCAGATGCAGCCGGTGTAAACCTCACGTTCCGCATCTTGTTATCAAAATCATTTATCCTTCTGCCCATCGGTGGCAAAATCACCAATTCCTTACCACCTGTACCCCGCGATCTCTCTTACCCCTCGTTTACGATCAATACGTTGGGGAATCCGCCAGCGGCATCCCTCGTCGCCCGTGATTCTCCGCCACGCAGTTCCCCCGATCGCAATCCACAAGTGAGACGAGTGCGATTTCTTAGTGACCTCTGAAGAAGCCGCCACGGCGAAACGCGTCGGGTGCACAACAGCATTCGCCCTTATTATCATGGGACAATAATACCGGCAGTATCATTTTACCAATACATTTATTTGATGATGTTTTATTCTATACATGCATTACATTTTTGAGTCTTTTATGTATTTTTATTGTTCGGTTCTCTCTTTGATCAGTGAAGCGCTTACACCAATATATTATCACTGTTGTTTCGTGAATAAATTAGCCAGGGCCCGACTGGGGATACCGACTCTCGGACACCCCGATCTGCCGTTGGGGTGGAATGGGGGGGCCCTTGAGTTTCCTGATTTTGTCTCGTGTGAGATGACAGAGTCGGCTAGAAAACAATATTCTTAAGTAGAATTCACCAGCACTTTTAGTAATAAATTAGAGGCTAATTTCCCATCATGCATTTGGGTTAAGTCAACAATCCAAAACTTTGGTTTCTGGACACTTTCCAGTGTTAAACTTCTTCTTGGATTTTATACTCGAAAAACATAATACATAAAAACTAACACTAAGAACACCCTTACAAGTCCCCACCTAGGAAACCCCAGGGGGTTGTCAGGTGAATTGCAGCCCCTTAGGTATACAATAATAACAAAATTAAATAATAAAAATAAATATATCCGCCGCTGGAGGAGCAGGCTCGGTTGGGGAGATCAAGGATCTCCTTTTAACCGGCTTAAAATCATTCAATGGAGCCGGAGGTCTGTTAAAGACCTCCGATACCGCTCCCTTGCGATGCGCAGCAACTGCTGCTGTGCGCCTGGGTTTGTTGTCAGATCCCGGCGCGCAACACTGAAGCCGCATCCACCGCCGTCCGTGCCCTCTGAACCGGAAGAAGACAGAAGAAGAGCGAAGAGGAGGAAAAGGAGCTGACTGCTGTAAGGAGAAAAGAGACACAGTCACCGTCAATGTCTGCCTCAGTATATAGTGATAGGTGTTATGCTTTACCACCGTCATGTCTGCCTCAGTATATAGTGATAGGTGTTATGCTGTACCACCGCCATTGTCTGCCTCAGTATATAGTGGTAGGTGTTATGCTGTACCACCGTCAATGTCTGCCTCAGTATATAATGATAACAGTAATGCTGTACCACCTTCAGTGTCTGCGCCAGTATATAACAATAGAAGCTATGCAGTTTTAAAGTGTGTGTGGTGGGGTGCCACATATAGGATCCGCCCCAGGTGCCAAATACTCTAGGTACGCCCCTGCTTCATCCCAAAAGGTGTTGGATGGGGTTGAGGTCAGGGCCATGTCTTTATGGACCTTGATTTAAACCAAACTCTTATAGGTTTTAGAGAATCTTGGAACTGATCTTCCTTTTTTATGATGTTGATAGAACTGTTGGCGTTGTCCTATTTTTCCATGAGAAATTTAAAGATTTAACAGAATTATTTATATATTATGTAAATAAAGAATTGACAGTTTTATTGAGAAAAATAATAATGACTACTACTACTACTAATAATAATAATAAAGTGCATATAATAGCCATATTTAAGTTGTCATCAAATTAGAGAAAGTTTTTTGATGTTGAACTACGCAAAGTTCAGTATATAATGCTGATCAGCTATTTATCTAGCTGAAGGATTCCAATATAATGAGTCCAGTGAATAAACTCATTAGTCAGCAGTAATGGCTCAGATGCATGCGCGGTGATATGAACACGTGGACATCACCAGGAAGAAACACAACTGCACGGCTTCCTGGTAACATTCACACCTGCAGCCGGGTTCAGAAATTAACGTATAATATATATCAGGATGATTTAGTTTAAGGTATCAGTACATAGCTGCGTTATATCTATGGAAAAAAAAAAGTTTTTCTTGCCAGGAAAGAGAAATTAGTTTATCAGGAAACCAGTCTTGCCAATTAGCCAGAGATGCAGACTTTTCACAAATCATATTGTATTGGCAACAATAAAGAAGCATAGGATTTCCTCCTTTTTATTATTATTTTTTCCGCTCTTACAAAACGTACAATTATGATTCTGCCCTGTGTTTTAATCCGAAGCCCGCGCATGGACCCGGAGTCCAAGTTCTTTGTGATAGGCAGACTAAATAAATGTATTGACAGCCAGCGACGTATTTAATATGTTGGGTGCTGCTGTAGGCCTGATTGCACGTCCCTGCTCTTTAACTCCATTGCATCGCGATTCCAGTCTGGGTGCTTTAATAAAGAAGCTTTTGCTTTTATAAATTCATAAATTTTTTGCAATTTAGCACAATTAAGTGAGTCTATTACCAAGGAAGGCTTTGGAGACAAAAGTTTGTGTCGGCGAACATTTTCATTTACGCAAATTCCAATTATTCGTCCGGTGGCCACGGAAACGAGAAATAAACACTGTGAAGAAGTTCGATAGGGAATTTGAGACCAATGGATGGAAGAAAAAAAGGTCAAACTTAGCTTAGAGTTATAGGGTTAATGTTAAGGATAGTAGTGGACTGATTAAATGAGTTTAATTACACTAACTAACAGACCCCATATAGTTTATCTCGCGGTCGAGCTCTTGTACCCACACGCACCCCTAATACATACCCGAGTCACACTATTTGCTATACAAATAACTATTCTTTTTATCACATTATTTGTATTAAAATGCCAGAAAGCAAAAGTGTTAAACGGCCCTAATAAATGAAATACATTACACAGAATGGAATCAAAACTACAAAAAACTTTAGATGAAAAAGTTCCATTTTATTCAGTGGATCACATCCACTGCCTTATACCCTCCTATATTCACTCTGCCCCATGATATGCCTTTTAACCCCCTATATGCCACTCTGCCTCCAGAAATGCGTTTTACCCCCTATATGCCACTCTGTCTCATGATATGCCTTTTTAACCCCTATATGCCAGAGTGGTATAAGGCATTTCTGGAGGCAGAGTAGCATAAAGGGGGTATAAGGCATTTTTGGAGGCAGTGTGGCATATAGGGGGTTAAAGGCACATCAGGGAGGCAGAGTGGCAAGCCTGGGGGCAGATGTGCATAACTGGGGGGGGGCAGGTTGGCAAATAAAAGGAAATAAAAACAAACAAAAAAAATTTCTCAATCAGCTTTTATTAAATCTGAAAAAATACTACATGAATTAATATTTACTTGTAAAACTTTTTTCCTATAGGATTATATTCAGGCTTTTTCTTTTTTTTTTTCTAAATTAATATTCAGATTAATTATAATCGTCTTATAATCGAGCAAATATGGTAATATCAAGTATGCCTGATGCCGTTTCATTCCATAGCTTCATAGAATTCCAAAGCAACATTTCCCAACATTCTTCCGGGTGAAGAGAAAATGTACTTTTCTAATGTTTATAATGTTGATAAAATGTGTTTTAGATATTCATTCTTCAACCAGCCTTTGGCTGAACGCCTCTACTGCAAGCTTAGGAGGTGGGGTGGGAAAATGGGCAAATGCTCAGTAGGGGATATGATCTCTCATGCATTTGTTGGGGGGGGTACACAATAAAGAATATTATGTGCATTAAAGAGCGTACGATGGCTGGCACATCCTTTTAATATTCCAACTCTTCCCCTCCCCCATTGAGCAGTTTCTCTGCTGGGCAATATTCCAGGATCAGTCTACTGAGACAAACTTAAGGGCGAAAATAAACATCGCAGAACCAGGCCGGGAGGAAAGCTTTCAAAAGTGACAGATTATTACATAATAACGGCAGGAAACGGATCCTTCCCATATGTGGGATATCATTCCCATGCAAACAATTTATTACATGACATTCCTGACTGTTGCAGGCTATATATATATAATGTGACCTATAACGTGAACAATTCAATTGCAAAACAAGCTGAAATCTTTGAGGGGGGGAATAAAAAATATCGATCACACTTATTTTAAGTGGAACTTTGCCTTTAAAATGCAAAGTTCAATATTATGGTGTCAAGTGTCACCACATTATGAGGTCAGAGATTGGACCGTCAGCACCGTTATTGCTGAGATAATGACTACAAGGAGACCACCTCATCTGAAGGGCAGTGCCCAAGCTAAATATATCGCTCCCCAAACAGGCACCAAAGCTGCTGAAAATGATGTTTCTGCATATGTGGGAACCCTCGCAGACCGTGCTAACAACTTGTAAAGTGTAAGCTTCTTTCTCAAAGTTTTGGGGCATGGTGAAAATAATTTGGCTTATATGTATAGTATAGTGGCACTTATGGAAGATGCTCAAGCCCCAATGACTGCTAAGGACAGGCTTGGGGGCATACTGGATAAGTATGTTTAGGCCTTTGAGCTCCTCAAGTCCAGACACATTTCCTACAGGCCATATTATTGGGCCTCCACCTGCTTAGTAGACTTATCCAACAGATGTTGATTTTCATGAAAGTGACAGTAGACGACATATTGCAGGGTAGGGAAACATGATTGAATTCTGTCATTTTGATATAGAATAGAGTAAAACAGACTAAAATATAGGTAGAAAATACAGAAGATCATGTTATCCACCTTTTGCCACATTTTCCCCTCTAAACAGCCTGCCTTTGCCACCTCTGCCCCCTAAAGAGCCTGCCTTTGCCACCTCTGCCCTCTAAACAGCCTGCCTGTGCCACCTCTGCCCCCTAAACAGCCTGCCTGTGCCACCTCTGCCCTTCTAAACAGATCACTTTAACATGATTAATGGTGGGGGTGCTTATTCAAAACAGAATACTTGAAATGACAGAACCACATACCGGTATCTATCTATCTATCTATCTATCTATCTATCTATCTATCTATCTATCTATATATATATACATATATATATATATATACCGGTATATATAAAAATTTAATTAATACATTTTAAAACAAAAATTGTTCTATATTCATAAAATCAATACAACATTTTAAATACATTCATACAGGTTTAATGTTACAAACCAATGAAACACTACAAGAAGAAGAAGTTAATGTGGTCGCTTCTGCTTCTTGCTTCTGCTTCCTAGTTAAATTGGTAGAAATATTATAGATGTCTATTTACAAATCAACATTTCTTTATTGTTTATTTATTTTTCAGAAAGAAAGAAAGAAAAGTTTGAAGTTTAAAACATGAAGATACAACAGGGCTTAAATATAATTCAGTGTGCCCCTATAATGAAACATAAACACACAAGACTAGTGTAAAACCTTCAAAAATATTTAAAACTTAAAAATAAATTGATGCGCTCAGACACGCTGCTCAGCACTCAGATAAGTATAATCTTATTTATTAAATAAGGTAGAGGGATACCTATAAAATTAATTAAAAAGATGTAAAAGCTCATGTATTGCACATTTTATCCTCATTTTACGTCCCGTTACTTGAGTTCTTTAGCTGCTAATGTAGCCACACTCCAAACGCTACACTTGCACAGCAAACCGCTCTTTTCCATTTCTGGTATTTTGTTTCCCATTTCTGGTAGTTTTTTTGAGAGTTCTCAGCATTACGTGTTTCGTTGTATCAAAGCGGCTTCATCAGGTGCAGTTTAGCTCTCCATCCTCTTCCGCCTTTTTATGTATCTTATGTTAAGTAATACATATGAAGTAACACATATTCAGTTTAAGAGGAGAGTTCTCAACTACATTACCCCTCAAGCAATTATTTATGCATTAAATTATTTAGACAAATAAATTATACTGCAGTGATCTCTATCTTTTTCTCCATTAATCCAATTCAAATAAAATGAGGTCAGATCACATATTCCCTCCTGTTTGTTCAAAAATCTGTAATTCATCCCCCTTTTCTGCAGTTCTTCCACCCCCTTTATTATACCCTGTGGTGGATTTTAAAAATAGGTAGATACACTATGGGCATTATAGGGTCTACTGGTTCTCGCAATAAACCACCGTTTACATCGGCATTCCAGCAAGTAGATCACACTTTTCTTGTGGGAAATTAAGTCTTTAATTGTAAAAGTTTCCAAAATTTTAGTAGATTGGATAGATTACACTTTTTTTTTACCCTCTTAACATTTGTTGGTCTACAGCAGGGGGTTACCTAGAGTATTTGGCACCAGGGGAGGATGCTGTATGTGGCACCCCCCACACACACACTTTAAAATGTATAAATACCCACAAAAAAGTTAATGTTGCAAGAATATTTATTTCACAGTTAGTAAACTGTATGTCAACTGGAAAAACTAGAAATCTGAAAAAAATAATTTATAAGCTTATACTGAGCCAGACATTGGTGGTGGTACAGCATAACTCCCATTAGTGCACACTGAGCCAGGCATTGACGGTAGTGCAGCATAACCCCATAACTATATACTAAGCCATATATTTGTTGCTAGGCTGCCCCAGAAACAGCCTGCCTGTGCCATCTCTGCCCCCTAAACAGCCTAACTATGCCACCTCTTCCCCCTAAACAGCTTGCCTGTCCCTTTTCTGTCCCCAAAACACTCACTTATTCATTAATTCAATCCCCCATTCAGCCCCCTGCACCTCCCTACCTCTCCTGGAGTTTTTACTGGTCCAGGGGCCATCATAACAGCATTGGGGCTGTGCAGATGTCTATGCAGCCCGACAGCCATCTAATGAAGGCCCCCAGCTTACCACTGTGGCCCACGCACACTGTATGATGAAGCTCTCTTAACCCGCCCATGGGAAGCAGGAACCTGGGCAGGAAAATTGTTTACTTTTACATTGTTCGAGCTTCAAAGCGGCTGGTCCTTGTTAGGCGGCCCTGGTGAAGCCTTTTTGATACAGTGAAAGGCATAGTGCTGAGAAAAAATACAAGAGAGGCAGCCATATAATGCTGTCAGCAATAAGGTTTTATTTTAAATGTTTGTGAAGTGCTGCCCCCTGCAGGATTTGGGATGTATAGCTAAGTAACTCGTACCATAACGCATACCATATTGCAGAGGGCAGCACTTTACATATGCTGGTCAGGAACATATGAAATGTGGGCGTGTCTATAAATAAATACTATAACACTACTAAGAAGTGTATATTTAGTTACACTGTATCGCAACCAGACAAAAAATAAATAACCTCATAATTTACAGTATAAACCAGTAACATGTACACATATCTCTCCTCCTTATTACTTAAGAAATACGTTTCTGTAACCAAGCCTTCACTGGCCACCTGGCATATTGGACAGATGCCCATTGGGCCAGTGGCCAGTAGGGCAAAATACTGGCACTGGGTTTACACCATGTAAGTATAAAATATAATTTTGTGGCTGTTGGCGTTAAAATATTAAAGTACTGACTCACATGAGGAAAATATAATTTTGACTCTATATAAGTCAATGGTTATGTGCACCTGTTCTAAAAGGTGCTGTTCCACATAGCCAACATTTCTAGATTTGTATATTATTGTCTTTAAAATGCTAACGCCTTTCTTAGCATAAAGTTCCATTTTGCTGTATTTTCTTGTTGAATTTTTTTTTTCTAAGCCTGCCTATCCCTGGCATCATGGAACGGGCATTGCTGATTTTCTAGTAACTCTCATCACACCTATCACACAGAACACCTTACTCAATCACTTGCCATTGAGGTGTTTTGGTTTTTTTTGAGAAAATAATATAATGTGGGTTTTTTGCGTCCTCGTGGACCAACAACAAGGTTGGACTTTTTTAATCTTTTTTTTTCAATCAAAATTACTATGTTGAAAAATGTATAGTGCTGCCTAGTGACATATAAAATAATATAGACTTATGAGCCTTGGCAAGTTATTATAGACCTTTTGTTGGTCTAGAATCTACACCAAAAAACATGTATCTGTTTAACATGCGCTGTTTTCTACATGCATTATTGAGTGATTTGGGATAATTCATGATTTTTTCATGATTTTTGGTTGGAATTTTGCCAACTAAAGGTAATACGTTTATCAAGAATATGATAAAGCGCATTCCTTTGGTAAAGCGTTAAAACATCTGGAAAATGGAAGTAAGTATGAAAGTTAGGTTCTGCTCAGGGAGAGGAAAGTAATTTGGCAAGACAGTCAACATACACGAGGTATTAGTAGGAGCGTTTCCTGTATATTGTAATTATTACTAGTTTTTGTTATTATAATCTAATATAGTTATTGTATCATTCCTGCGGAGAACCATAGAGTGACATCCTCGGCCAATTTTATAACCAGAACAATGTAAATGATTACATTTATTATTCGTCTATAATAACAAGTATCTGCATCCTGTTTTAATGACCACAGCTGAAGGTTAGCAACTATTTTAAGGTTACATTCCAACAGAATAACCCAATTCCATCCATTTTTCAAATACGTAGATCAACGACTGTATAAAACCATATTGGGTACTGGATTTGACTATAAAATATTCATTAATAAAAGGGGTTTCAGGGCAAATTTGAAATTCTTGATGTAAAAAAAACCACGATGCCGTCCCAAGAAATATGTATGTATCAGAACATATAGATCCATTAGGATTGACACAGCAGATAATGTAATCACGGATGACATAATAGGTGGCAAACTTGTCTGGGAAGAATAGATTATTTGGTTTTCTAGAAAGAGGAAGCCTTTTTTATATGTGTCACGCACTTCCCTATAATGTAGGATTACTGTTGGCAAATCATTTTGTTTTTCCTGCATTTATAGTAACAGTTTTTATGGGGTGAACACCGAGTGGATGCTGGAATGAAGTTGGAACGTTCTATGGTGAATAACCAGTAGCTTCACAAAGAGAATTTTGGTCTGTAGCTGTAAAAACATATTATCATTTGACCATGGAGTAGACAAATAGGACATGAGACAGAGGACTGCTCAAGATAGATCCTTCATAATTAGAGATTCTCATTAGGTTTGGTCAGAGATTTATACCTGAAATGCTGCCCTTTTGAAGGAAGTTCTGTAAACATTTTATGTTACCTGCTAATTTTTTTGCTTGTTAATTGTAAAAAAACAACTTGCATGTTAGATGAAACAAGCTACTGTCTCTAATCAACGAGTGCTGACTTCTTTGACATCTTGCTTTAGAACTTTAGTGGCATTTTAAGTAACAGTATGTTATAGGGACACAATATGTTATTATAAGGGGCGATAGATACACAATGTGCATAGAATGGTATGGCTGATAGGAACCATTCAACCTATCCAGGTTGCCTGTTTTTTCTGACTCAAACCTTAATGAGTCTTTGGTCTGGCCTTAGACTCAAGCCATATGCCTATCCCATACATGTTTAATTTCCTTCATGGTTTAAACATTTCCCACTTCTGCTGTGAGGCTGTTCCACTTATCACATCCCCTTTCGCAGTTCCCCCACCGGAGCTGTACCTATTGATATCCCTTAGTCTTTACCGAACAAAGGGAGCCCAGGAACTCCAACTGCAACAGATGCTGGGGATTTAGGAGAAAGGGAAGGATGTGAATTGTACGTGAATTGTTTTTGAGGTCAACATTAGGTTTGTGTGAAAACTGAAATTTATTGAGGAAGTACGATGTGGTCAATAGCCTAACCACGTTCCATGATGTGGCATTTTCTTTCCTTGATCTGTTATTTAGAGCATCTGGGGTTAAGTGTTCATACGTGGAATGATGTAACTGGGAAACTCTCCGGGTTTTGATGGAGACTTCGGATGAAGTACCCCTTATCCAGGTCTCCGGGTCATGACCCAGAGTCTCTGGGCCTCAGAAGCAGTGTTTAGACATGACCCACTCCCACCCATGGACATTTCCTACCCCCATACAAATATAAGGTAGTTGGGGATAGTCTGTCCGCTACATTGTCTGCCCCGTCCCCTGACATTGTTATTCCTGCTTACTGATTATAATAGCCCCGCTCACCATAAGGAATCATACCTGGGAACTTTCTGGTTGTGGGATGCAGGTAGGAAGTCCCGCCGACGTCGCGGGCACTCCTGCTGTAAGTCCATTGAAAATTGCTCATGCGATCTGGAGTTTTCCCTTAGTGCCCCAGAGACCCGAAGAAGCGGCGCTTCACCCAAAGTTTTCGGGGCAGAACCCAGAGAGCGCCCAGGTATGGAGGGAAGGCTCTGGGAATGCTGAATGTTCCCAGGTATGTGAATTGCGTGCCAGAGTATATAATAGAAAATTTCAACCGTTCTAAATGGACCTCTAAATCAAAGGGGCTCCACCAAAAATTCTTGGAGGCCCACAGAGCTTGTAGCAACATACCTCTATCTTTAGGTGTTCCAGGAAAGCTCAAAGGGAGAATACACAAAACTGTAGAATAGATATGATATGCAGCCAATGAACAAAAACATTGCTGGAGGCAGGACCGTTACAACACAAAATACCTAAAAGCGGGTCTATGACTGGTTATAGGACAAGCGACCACTGAGCTGGTGCCCTATGGCCCCTCATGTATCTTTATTACCATTCATGAGGTCTCTGACTAGATAGGTACACGTAACCACACAAAAGTAACCCTGTAGCGTGCAGCCCCGTGTATCTAGCAGGTGGCTGCCTACAACATGTAGGGTACAAGAGGGTCCCAACGATGGGCAGAGGCCCGGTGAATTTCTAGAATCACTTAATGGTCAATGTTTCTGTGCCTTGGTTAATTCTTCCTTTGTCCTTCCTTTGTTTTCCGAGGTGTTCTCTCACACTTTAGCCCTTTGTTTCTACAATGCAAAAAAGTTTGGTTCTACTCTTCTTAGTCAAGACTTGTCTGGTTACCGTCGATGCATTATCATCATAAGCAGGGAATTCTTGGCGGGATCTTCAGAAGTAGCTAAAAATACCAGCAGGTATTATTTCTCATAAGTAGCGAGTATCTACCCAGTTCTAGTTCTTTTGTATTCGCCTACACACATAATGAATAATTCACTCTGTGCCAGGTGCCCAAGGATAATCCATTTGTTTATTCTAAGGAAGCTGGAGGGTAAAAAATGAATAATTTAAGTAAAAAAAAAAGTAGATTCGATTGCTTCCAGCGAAATGCAAGTCACCCTTTAGCAATTATGCAATAATGAGTCACATGAGATATATTTTCGATATATTTCCTACCAGCAGCTATTACACAGAATTAAATAAGCAAAGGGATAAGAGTACTTCTACTCTCTACAAAAACCTCTTATACAGTGATTATTTTTTCTTCATTTGATGTTATCTGTAAGACTCATTGCCAAGGCCTGAGGAATCTGTTGGTGCCATATGAAAGATATAGAAAAAGTGAATAGGGGCTAAAAATGGGGCTAAACACATGGAATGGTCCAGTCTTGAAGAATTAACTATTATTTGCCAATGGTAATAAGTATACCTGGGATCTACCTGGGAGCCCCCCTTGCGGGATATGTGCAGGAAGTCCCGTTGACGTCAATGGGTGGTCCTGCTGAGCAGGTGACCGTTGATGTCACAGGCATTCCCGCTGACATCAGTAGGCATTTCTGCTGAGGTCACAGGACACAGAGCTGTTTAGAGGGGAAATGGGCGGGGAGGGGGACGCGTCACAACGACGCTCCAGCGACCCAGAGTTTTCCAGTGGCAACCTGGAGACAAAGAGAAGGAATGATTCTCCTGGAATCTCCCAAATGATGTTTTACTAAATATAAAACTAACACCTTACATTTATCTATTGAATGATTAAAATATCAAATAAGTGGGGACTAAATCCATGTAAATCCAACAGGGCCACTCAACAAAGTCAGTAGGCTGACCTCAGCAGTTTTGAATAACCTAAGGGGTGAAGGTTAGAAATGTACTTGAATAACGTGCCCTTCCAAGTGAACAGAAAAGGCAGATTAGTTCCATAATGCGTTACGATAAATAGTAAAACCAGTGGTTTCAATTTTAATAACCAAAGTTGACCTGTTGGTCACAAACGAGAGTTCTCTCTAGGTTTTTTACCTATACACTGTGTCAGCCTAATTGGTATATCAGATAAAATGATACTACCAGGGACACTTTACTAGCACTTTGAAGCGGAACTCCCACCGTCATTAATAATATTTATTTTAATAAAGCATTAAGCCTGTGATACTTTAGATTAAACCTCCATAATTACTGAATTCCTAAATATTTCGCACACACCTACCCATGGTTCTCTGGCACTCAAGCTTCTCATGATCTAGAACCCTCCTGGAATTCAGAACACGGCACCTATTGCATCATATGTAAAGTAACACGCGATACACCCCATTTCAGACATCCATATTGTAATATTCATACGCAAATATTGATGAAAAAGCCACAAAATGCATCTTTTGTTTTCTGGTTATATCCGATTTCCATCATAAACCCACTATTCTTGCCAGGAACTTTGTATGAACGTGCCATAAGGCTAGATTAGAAACTTACAGACGGGGTCCTTAACTCCTATTGCATGCCTCCCAACTGTCCCGCCTTGCGCGGGACAGTCATGATGTTGTCACTCTATCCAGATGTCCGGTCAAGCTGCCTTTTTGGGAAGGAGGTGGAGCTCGGCAAGACAGCAGGATTCAGGACCAAAATCCAAAAGCCCCGAATTAATTCTCTGATGTCTGGGACACCAGAGAATGGATACTGTGCATGTGCAGAAGGGTGAGTGATACTCAACTGAGAGAGACTACATTGGAAAGCTGTGAAGAAAGAAGATATAGCGGCCAGGAACATCCATGCAAAACTTGGATAAGGTGAGCTGTCCAGCAGGTTGCTTCTCCTAACACCAACAGGACAAATCACAAGTCACTAGATACCCTACTGGTTAAATTACTATGCCTAAAAAATAGTGTGAGTCCCCCTTTATGACTATTTCTGTCTTATTGGTCTCAGTCAGATTATCAGATATCACGGTCTTTCCAGGAAGCTGAAAGAGAAACTGAAAGTAATGTGAAAAACCCCAGACCTGGATCTGTTTAGTTACCATGGTTATTTTGGCATTACAAACTAATTAAAAGTTTGAGGAAGAGGACTTCCTGTTAAGAAACGTATTTTTGGCTTTATGGGTGACATTTCACATGCTGCCCTGTGTCAGTTTTGTCTCCTATTACCACTCTATTCAGCGATGTCTCTGTTGACCCCCAGTACCAGTGGTCGAGGTGGGGTTCGTCATCCTCACGGTGTATCAGGGGCTAAGAAGCACAGTTCAAACAGAGCATATAAGCAGTGTACAATCGTTCCTTTTCCTGGAGACATGGGTAAAGTGGAGGAAGCAGGACAATGGGAAGGCGAGCCCCAAAGGTCTGCCCAAAATTCTACACCCCACAATCTACAGGGGCAAAAGATTGGGGAGATGCAGGTAGATGCCGGTCTGGAAGATAACGGCCCTCCAATGCCGGTGGAGCGAGGGCCAAGGTCAGAACTGTAGAGAGGACACAAGCCAGGATCTGAGGGCAGGAGAGCAGACAATTAATGGTCAAGACAAGCCATAGTAAGGACAGGAGACGGACAGAATGGTCGAATAACTGGCCAAGGTCAAAACCGGATCACTAGAGAGAAAAATTATTAAATGTAGCCAAATGCACCAAGCACCACCTCTGAACATGTATATAGTCATCTAAATAAAAAAAACCCGCTTCTGGGGTTCAAACAAGCTGAGACATGCATGCAACATGGTGTTAAGAGAAGTGTAGGGAAACCAGAACTGCCGTCCCTCTATACAGTAGTATCTCCAGATGCGTGAGTGCATGCGCTCATCGCCAGAGCCCAGGCTGCCATATTGGATTTGGGCGTTGTGACAGGATGGCTTCACGGTACATGAAAGGGCTGCCTGACTGCAGCGGCAGCCTAGGAGTAAGGAGTAAGTGGTGTGACACCAGTAAGAACACAAAAGAAGAAAAAATATTATAATTTATCCCCAACAAGTCAATGTAACATTGCAATCCCAATAATCCTTCTAAAATGGAGGTCCAACATTCAAACATTACAAACCCCTTCTTTTAACTCAGGGGAGGGCTGAACTGTGGGGCAGGGGGGCAATTGCCCCCTGTGTTGTTCCAAAGTTGTTCACAAATAGCCAGCCCAGAGAGCATGCAAAGTTACGTGACCCTGCGGTAAAAGCGAGGCTGATCACCATACCTGCGGGACGCGGCCAGGACTGCACGCTGACGTCGGTGGGCGGTCCCGCTGATGTTAATGGGAGTTCCCACTGACCCCGGGGGCATTCCCGCTGACGTCGGGGGAGTTCCCGCTGACGTTGGGGACGGGGAGTGTCAAACCCAGAGAGTTCCCAGGTATGCTGATCACCCTGTGTGAAAGTTTGTGCTAGTGTGTATGTGTACGTGTGTGTGTGAGGGGAAGTATGTGTTAACATGAATGTGTAAGTGTGTGTGAGCATGAGAGTGTAAGTTTGTGCAAATGAAGAGTGTGTGTAAAAATGTACCACCAGTGCATATGTGAGTTACCTATTACTTAATATAACCCCTCTTATTAACTCCTTATATTGCTTCATATAACCCTTCCCTATAACAATGAAAGCCTTTATATATAACTCTGCTATTAGTTTATTTATCCCACATAATTCTGTTTATTATTCCTTACCTGACTTTAATTCCTCCTATTACTCCATATAACACCTCCCTATAATGCCCCTATTACTCTTTTAATCCCTCCCTCTAATGCCCCTCTTACCCAAACATAACCCCTCACTATAATACCCCCTATCACTGCATTTCGCTGTTCCCTATAACTTGTGACTATAGATGTCACATTTGTGACACACGTTTGTTGCAAAATTGCGCACCCACCATGGGGGAATTCCAATTGGTTTAACCTCCTGACCGAGCTGTACTTCTTTTCCGAAAATTAACTCATTTAAAGGCAAGTAGTGGGTTAGATATGGAAACCCCCTGTAGATTATGACAAGTCACTGCAGAAGTGAAAGCTACATCAGGCACTGTCATGGAAAGTGACAGAGAGAGAGAGAGAAAGAGAGAGAGAGAGATGGAAGGATAGATAGATAGATAGATAGATAGATAGATAGATAGATAGATAGATAGATAGATAGAAAACAACATTTGGCTATAAAAAGGGATATAGTGAAATAAGTGTAAAAAGGTTCATTTTCATCAAAACCCAAAAAGTTATATTCTAAGAAATTTAAAGACGTCCCAGTTGTCAGCGTTCTAAATTGTCTCTACACAAAGCGTTACTCGTGTGTTTTGTTAGGGACAGAGCCAAACAGCCCTATCCCCTGCATAACTTACCAACAGCCCTATCCCCCCCCCCCCCCCCCCAGCTGGTGATAGGGAAAGTCCTTCCCCTATAAACCTTTTGTGGTTAATGGGTGGGTTTATAGAAGGCGAGAGGGTTATAGAGTGTTGAGTTCAGGAATAAAGATTAGAGGACTTGAGAGAGAGGGAGAGGAACTAAGAAACTCCAGAGGAAGCCGAGGACACCCTGACTCCATAAATCGGGCGCTCGCTCTCAGCTCACGCCCAATTTAGTCACTTCGAAGAACCTCAGAATAACACGGGTTAAACTGATCTCCCCGTCCGCTCTCCAAGGAGGACTCCTGGTCTTGAACTTTTAGAAGCCATCGCTATGGGATTTATGATTCTGTGGCTTCTTGTGCTGCATGTATGTTGGATCTCTCCTAAAGGTGAGCCGGGGGTGGGGGGGGGTACTTTTTATAAACATTATCTTCTTTTTATTCAGCGCCAACAACTTACGCAGAGCTTCTTACAGTCCGTACATTCAAAAGGTCTGACAAAACCAAAACTGACGGATTAAGATACAGAGGGTCCTGCTCGCAGGCTGACAAATGACAGTGGGATGATGGGAGTAGGAGCAGATGTGGCTGTGGTGGAGTACAACTCCCATCATGCTGCATGGATAGACGGTCTCTAGTAAGACAGCTGCCGTGGACTGTAGCGCCTTATCTTGCAGAGACAAGTAATGTCGGGAACACCAGCTGCCAGGCACGGTGTTAGGTGGGAGGCTATGGGGGGCTACAGCTCTGGTGTCAGGGAGAGAAATACTTAGAGGGTATTAGAAATTCCACAAGACAGGCAAAGAGATCAATAAGGTAACGAGCCCTGCTTAGGGCTATAGGATTGGCATGCATAGAATGTTCGATATGTACAAAGAATGCGTAAATGGTCAATTACAATCTAATAACAATGTTTTGTGACGTTGGGTTCTTGATACTTTTTATTGGGCCAACATAGAAAAAGATGTAAAGTTGCAGAGGTCTCTTCTTCAGGGAGTTGAATAACAGTAGCTTCTGGTTTCGTCAAGTTCGTCAAGTTAACCATTTAGTTGCCTTCTAGAGCATCAAAATATTCCCAACCTAGTCACCTGTGCTCAAGCAGAGATTTCAGCGTCAGTAAGGAACGCGCCAACTTGATGTTTGTCTCAATAAATCGGGTTATAAACACTTCGTAGATGGAAAGCATCTATTTTTGTGACATAGAATTGGTTGTGTACTTGAAAATTCAGGGCCAGTTAAAGACCCGCGCCATATACACCCAACAAGTGTCCCCATTATGGCGTGACTGCTCCAGTTTGACAGTTAACCCACCCCATCCGGATCTGTCCCTGTTCTTATCCCCGGAGAACCATAATGCGGTTACCATCCACGGGGTGCATTTGGTCCGTGTAAGGTGGGGCAGAATTGCAGTGATAGACCTCTATCCAATTTAAAGCTGCTGTTCCACCTAGTCTGCTTTATCATAAACATCCTTCCCTGTGTTGATGAATCCACAAACCCAACCCAGAAATCATTTATTTAATTATATAAAAAAAATTGCACCATTCTTAATTTTTTTCCCGGGACCACTAAATTATCAAGTGGCACAAAATAAATAAATGATTGGCATTGTTAAAAGTTTGTGCAATTAATATTTTTTCTAGGTGAGACAACACTGACTGAGGGACATACAACCTCTAATTAATGAATGGCTGGGAACCACTCAGTACCCGGCCATAAAGACCCCCCCCATAATAATATACGGTAATTATCATCCCCCCTATGTATGGCAATTGGGAGTCTTTTCTTTTTTAATCTATTAGTCCTGCATTCAGTGGCGTCTCCAGCTTTCATATTTAGGGGGGGCACATGGGGGGCCAGGAACCAAAGTATGGGGGCCAATTATAAAACGGTACATATACACTATATATATATATATATATATATATATACACACATATACACACACACGTTAGGCAGTGATTTCTCATTCTTTAATATTAGCCCCTGCTGATGACAATATATAGAAATATTACACCCTGCTTCTGATATATATTAATATTAACCCCTGCTGCGGATATATATTGATATTAGCCCCTGCTGCGGATATATACTTATATTATACCCTGCTGCCGATATACATAAAAATTATACCCTGCTGCCGATATATATTAATATTTGACCCTGCTACCAGTATATATTAATATTAGCCCCTACTGCCAATATATATTATTAGTCCCTGCAGCCAATATATATATAAACTTAGCCCCTGCAGCCAATATATATTAATATTAGCCCCTGCTGCCGATATATATATAAATACTAGACCCTGCTGCCAATATGAATATAAATACTAGACCCTGCTGCCAATTAATATTAATATTAGCCCCTGCTGCCAATATGTTAATATCTCCCTCTCCCTCCCAAACTATCCTAACTACCCCCTCTCCCTCCCAATCTATCCTAACTACCCCCTCTCCCTCCCAATCTATCCTAACTACCCCCTCTCCCTCCCAATCTATCCTAACTACCCCCTCTCCCTCCCAATCTATCCTATCTACCCCCTCTCTCCCTCCCAATGTATCCCTATCTACCTCTTCTCACTTCCTATCTACCTCTTTTCACTCTCTAACCCCCTCCTAACTTTCTACCCTCCTCCCCCCCCTTTGAAGTTCACTTACCTTGGGCTTGTAGAAGTCCAGCGGCGGGATCGCGAGGTCTCTGTCTTCCTGGTTCTGCCGCAGTGTGCGCGGCTTCATTGCTGAGCGCCGGATATGACATCATATACCGGCGCTCGGCTTGAAATGCCGGCACTGCGACCAAGGCAGAGGCCTCGCGGTCGCGGAAAAGAGTGAGAGGCGCCGAACGGTCGCTGAGAACTTATTCCTCAGCGACCGCTCGGCGCCTCTCTCTCTCTCCTCCGGATCTATTAAAAAAAAAAAAAAAAAAGACGGCGTTTCAATTGGGGGGGCACACCGGGGGGCACAGCATGATTTAGGGGGGGCCATGGCCCCCTCTGGCCCCCCCCTGCCAACGCCACTGCCTGCATTATGTGTCTATCTCGTCTCATGAATCACATCTCGTGTTACAATCATTTCAAAAAGTTTGCAACATTGTAGTAAGATGACACAGAGAACGTTCTGTTTCTTTACAGATTTCTGTTTTTTTATATAAGTTTCCTTCTGATTATCCTGTGAAGGGCATTAACCTTGCAACATTTTATCAGCAGTAGGCACTTTTTGGTCGGGGAGGTATGTGATCCCTCTGGCTGCCAGCCCTCTGATATATATAGATCAATTATTTTTTTTAAATGCTCACACGCGGTGCCATGTGGAAGATCGAAAAGGCCTGATGAAAGCCATCAGATAATCGGTATTTAAATCATGTATTTAATGTTTATAGATATTTCATATCTATCATAGTTTATTTCAGAGGAGAAGTGTTTGAAAAAGGGGGTCAGAGGTTTAGATGTCATGTTTTACTTTACAGAGAGGGTGCTAGATACATGGAACAGCCTCCCAGCATAAGTGGTAGAGGTTAATACAGTGAGAGAATTTAAACAAGACCAACGACTGATTAAGGTTTGAGTCTTTACAGTAAGAAAAAAAACCAGACAGATTAGATGGGTGGAATGTTTAATTCATACGTCTGCTTAATGTACAATTATATATAGCCAATAGTTACAGAACTCCATGATTCACCCCCAGGTTAATGGGGTAGAATACTGCCAAGTGTTGAGTTGCCCAACATAATGGCACCCAACCATCCAGGAACAAGGCCTGAGACGTGGAAGGAACTGGACCACAATGGTGGGATCTCAGCTTCTTTTGCTGCCCAGCAGCATGAATGAATGGCAAATCAATGAATGAAATGAATAAGGAAGCATCAAGAAAGTGACATTGAAATGATGTGAAAATGTGTTAGAAGATATAATAGTGTCAGGAAATTAATTACCGGACTATCGGAACAAGAGAGGTCAATATATCAAGGGATTACAGAAAAAGTAGAGTAAGAGGAATTTAAAGGGCAAATATCATCCAAATCAAAACTACATAAATTGCTGATGTTTGAAATATAGAGTTTATTTTAGCAAGAGAAGAAGTGACAGGACAATTAATGCGGAGGTCGCACACTCAGTAACAGTGCACATACTCATCTTTTATTTTTCATTCCCTCGCACTTATGTGTAAATATGTCCCGGCACAAAAAAGACCAACATGGCCACCTATACCTGCCAACATTTGGGGGGGGAGTACATTTGAATCCCGACTCTCCTGCAAGCTCCCAGGTGAGTGAATAAACCCTGGGCAGATATAATAAAGGATGGAAAGTTACTTCTAACACCAAGGCAGAAAGATCCCTGTGCAATCGAATAAATGTTCTGGGATTCCATATGGACACACGGACATTCCACGGCATCTGTCTAAATATTGTACACAAAAACGCGCGAGCCCTTGCTGGAACTGACTGGTGCTGAGTAGACCACGTGGGAGCGCTCTGAGGAGATGTGTTTGGCCCAACACATCTCCTGTAACCCACAGGGCATTTGCAGGGGGGCCGCATGGAAATCTTAAGGGGTCACCCAGAAGTGAAATGTGTCAAAGTGCATCTGATGGCATCTGATTAGTTTCACGTACAGATAGGAGTGAACTACATTGGTTCTGACAAACTTTATAACGATACTGTAGGGGATTTCACAAATGTCATCTTTTCCGAAGTGCATAACAACTGCATTGATTGAGGAACAAAATGCACCAAGTATATGTTTTGATTAAAAATAAATAATAAATAATAAACTCATTTAACTGGGCTAAAGGCTGTGATGGTGACAGATCCCCTGCATGGACTGGTTAAAGTAGCCACGTGGCTCCCCAACATTTGACTTGACAGAAAAGGCTAACTCACTTCTTAATTATAATTATAAATGTCCTCCTTGGCCACGAAGAGTGCAGTCTGGATTGTTTTTTAATGGGGATTTATACTCCATAAAGAGAAGCGCAGGATAATAATACTTACACCATGTGGGCATCCTAATAACGTAGCAGTGCAGGAATGAATACCCACTTCCCCCTCTGTAAATCCTGTTTCCTTTTCATTATTTATTCTTGGAAGGATCCCAAAGCCAAGGCTTTGTTACCCTCACGCAAGAAAGGTATGCAGTGATGTTTCCCATATATCATTGTTTACACACCCAGAGTGTTTTAATCACTCACAAGAAACAGTTTGTACTTCATTCCAGAAATGGGAATCGATCCAGTTCATTCTCTCTTAATTACATATTAATAGAACAGGAACATTTTCCAGGGTTCCTGTAACTACTTTATTCCTTCCTGGATTCTGTAAAAGAAAACCCTACATGAACTGAGTGGATTTGTGGTCATTGCTGCCCTAAGCCTGACCTGGAGTAGCACTCCTCGGACCTGCCATGACCAATGGGTCCTTCTTTACCGAGAAGAAACGATAGAAAAGATACCAAGGAGATCTTTGATCTCCAAAACTGACCCATTTTTGCCACAATGCACTACTAGCCAATCGATCAGTAATAGCCAATCAAACCAATATACGTTATGTTCTGCCTAAATATTGAAGACCCTGAAGCCTTCTACAATATAGTGTACAGTAGGTGGGGGAAAGGGTGGCAAAAGGTGGCAGGGATTCAAATGCCCCCTGAGCTGCTGTGATTGAAGGGCTTTGGCCAGTATTGGAATCTTTTTCTTGTGTGTTTTAATTGCAATTCCTCATATAGCCACACGTGTGAGTTGACTAATAAGGACTTTTACGATATTACTTTCCAAGCTCCTATGGGGTTTTTTTTATTCAGCCCCTTTCCGCTGGGCATGGTGGATGGCAGGAGAATTCAATTCTGAATGGAGGCACTAGGAGAAAATGCCAACGATGCCTATGAACGCATGTGCTGGAGTCAGAAGCTAGAAAGCAAATGCCAGTTGTGTAACACTCCTAGTGTTAAAAAGCATGGCAAAACGTAGGAAGAATACCCCTTCAGGGCAAAATATACTTAAATGAGTGGTACGCCTCAAAAGTGCATGGATACATCACCCAATCACAATAACTACACTAAAATGTTGTCCATGCAGTACAGGATAATGAAAATCCCATGTTCTTGAAAAATGTGCTGTATTTTCATTTCCTGAAAAAGCACAATTGAGGAACTAAGTTATCTTTTGCTTAAAATGACAGCAAACCACTCAATATAATATGCCCAGATCTCAGCCTAATAGAATAGAAGGTTACAGATTTAAACGCAATGTTTCAGCCTAAGTCCCGTGATGCATAGAGCATCCAAAACACTGTATAGGACACTCTGCCCCCAGTTAGGCGAGGCTGCCATCACCCTGGAACTGCTGCTGAATGGATGTGTATGTGTAAGTGCTTATGTGTGAGCATGGGTGTGTATGTGTAAGGGTCTATGAGCATATATGAGTAAATGTGTGTGAACATGGATGTAAATGTGTGTGTGAGCATGAATGTGTATGTATAAGTGTATATGTGTTTGAGCATGAATGTGTAAGTGTGTGTTAATGAGTATGTGTGTGTGTGTGCATGTGTGTTGTCTTAGGTCTGTGCAAATTGTGAGAGAGTGTGTGTGTACAAATGTGTGCCAGTGCCTAGGTACGTTACTGGGGGGTGGGGCAAGGTACCGATGGAGGGTGTCAAAGATGGGATCCAAATAAAAAAAATGTGTTTTTCCAGTTAGCTGGGGTTACTCGCACGATATCACACCAAGCTGCTAAACTAGAGCTGAATAAGGTATAAATATGGCTTCCTGTGGTAGAGTTCTAAGAAGAAGAAATGCGAACATATAAACAACTACTTAGTAACCTAAAGTAAATCAATAAAAGATAGCTGGATATTTAATTACTGCATGTTAAAGAAGTGTACACATGTGTATGTTTCAGTAAATCTGATTTTTTTGTATACCTTCAAATGAGATTATCGGATGGGTCACTTGGTTCAACCATACTAGCTCTTCAAATCAGTGTTTAGAATACAGATAATTGATTTATATGATACGGTATATGTGACAGACCCAGCTTTATCTATTATCACGTTCCTGTCCTGACATTATTATTATTTCTCTTTTCCTCTCCAGCCACTTTTACAAAGGCTGTAATTTATAATAATTAGAAATGATGTTCTTAATGCTGCGTTTTATTATGTTCAGTTCAGAGTCGGTGGAACAGCAGCTTTAATCACCATAAGTAGCCCTCATTAAAGTATTGAATTACCTAATGGAGACCCCTGTTCTATGAGTACATTCCAAAGAGTATTTATATATACGTGAGTAACACTCTTCATCCTAACCACCAATCAGCTGATTTTTCCCTGGAATTTTGTTAAAAAAAATGTTGGCAAGCCCGATGTTTCTAAAGAAATTCGCTTCGCTGTTCTTATCTCGCATCCTGCAGATATTAAAAAAAAAAAAAATTGAATGAGCAAAGAAAATATTCTCGTTTGCTTTAGCCTTTCCCTGACAGCCTCAAGGCTTGTGATGAAATGGAAAGGTCCCAATAGCGCAATAATACGAATGTCATAGCTGCCAAATCCCCCGAATTTCCCAGGTAACAAAAGATTTCCCAACAACTACGCTGGGCACTGAAAAGTATAGATATGAGATATAAACGGAATTTTCTCGTTGCCCGTGTTGCTGAATGAAATATACGTCACTGGGGGGGTAGGTGTCACATCGCAATGACCCCGACCCAATGTGTGCTGATCAGGACCAATACGAGGACTTTTAGTCTAGTTTAGGTGTGGCGATTACCAAATGCCTGCATTTAGCTTTTTTTTTTATGGGAAGACAATCCTATACCTATTGTTCTCCCATCCCCTGTATTCCATAATGGCATGTAACGTACGCACACGGCTTCCTATGTGTGTTCCTCCTAGCTGACGGACTGTTACCGGTGATCGTGTTTGTTTATAGTAACTAACGTTGGCATGTCAGGAATCGGGATACGTTTTTTCCTCTCCTATGATCATGTCACTTCAGTCGTTTCCTAAAGCATTTTCTATTACAAAGGAATTAAGTCAATTAAAATTAAAAAGTGGGAAAAAATTTAATATTTTACATTTGTCTATTTATAAAGTCATTTATTTTGTTTAAAAAAAATAAAAAACAGCCTAGAACAAATCGGGTGAAATGTGGAAAATTCCCAAATATAATTATTTTCAAATATTTCTGTGTATGTATGATCCAGATTAAAATAATAATACATTTTCACCAATGACATAATGATGTGGTTGCTCCATTGTGGGCCATTATTAGCCTAGAGTTGTCCAACCCATGGCACGTGGCTCTTTCGCACGGTCATACGCAGCCAAGGAGCATGGTAATTGTGATGCGCACGCCTCTTTGTTTCTAGTTCTACAAACTGAAAATATAATGGGTGACGCATCGGGTATAGGGATTTATCCCATAATAAAATCCCCCAAAAAGTCAAGCAGAAAATTCATCATGCACACTCCAATCAGCAATTTTTTTTTGTTTGTTGAATGCCAACGTTTTGACCAAAAGGTCTTCGTCTGGGTCAAGAAGGCCTGCCAGTGTTTTCCTTTTTTTTTTGGCCCTGACAAAGACCTTTTGGGGGGGGTCACCCATGGGAAATTGAATTAATGGCCTTTTGCTAACTAAGGTTGTGAGCACCATCTTTAACCCATTAAATGCCACGGTTCCATAGGTTATCTGCCCTTTAATGTATCCTAACTCTTGTTTTCCGGAATTTCAGGAGCGTCGTCCTGCGATGTAAATGTTGTGGAGCAGCAGTTGTTTGCGGAACGGAATGAGTTTGTCCTCTTAAACTGCACGTCCCCGTGTTCGCCCTTACACTGGAAATCTCCGCTTTTGAAAGACAACAAAACGGAGGGTGATGGATGGATATCAGTCATGGTGAAAGCCGAGCTGAAAAAAGAAAAAGCCTATTGCAATTATGTATTCCCCAACGCGACACTGATTACAAAGGCGGTTCAAGTCATTGGCTACGGTAAATGATTTATATCAAATAAGGGGTGCCACCGCGAGAAATATATTACAAACACAACAAAATAACAACTCACCATAATCTCTGTATTTTATTTCAGCCTTTCCCAGCGAGGTGGCAATAGACATGCCGAATTTACTAAAAGAAGGGGCTTTGTATGATGTCACGTGCAGTGTTTATGGAGTAGCACCGATTGATTCTGTCACCGTGTCGTTGACAAGAGACGGTCAAGTGAGACAGGAGAAAAGGTTTGACAATGACAGCCGGCAAGGGATGATTAATGAAACGGTGACTTTCCAGTTTATGGCACAACGGAGTGACAACCTGAAGGACTTCTCCTGTGAAGCCACCCTGGAACTAGGCACTTTTCTCACCCATACGGTTTCATCTAACAATGTCACCGCTAGGACATTCAGTAAGTGACTCCGTAATACCTTTTACTGGGTAGTTTTACAATAACTGTATGTTTCTTTATATTCAAAGCTCTTAAAATTGACTCTTCCGGTATCAAACTGTGTAATGTTCTTGTGTTTAAAGGGACTACTCTGTCCTTGGGGCCAGTTCATGTTTAACACCCATGTCCATCCCACTGTCCCACCCATCACACCCATAACTATCATGCATACATACTAACATGCCAACTCACTCTACCACCATACACACACATGTTCTTTCTCCTCCTCTACCCCTTCCTGGCACCACTAACCCTAGCTCAACCTTGACTCACATACTTACATCCTCTAGCATATTTATTTGCAAACAAGCACAACCTACCATTGTTGACTCAGGAGGAGGTGGGCTGGCGCCATGCTCACTCGACGTCCTTACATACTATGTCTGAGCGCTGGGATACGACATCTAGTGTCCAATATGAGATTCAGCATGTTGTCCCTAAGCAAGTACAGCCGGCAGCACTGGCCTAGCGGTATGCCTCTGTTTACTTGTATCTTTTACCGTTTGGATACAATTAAAACATTTGAATATCACTTAGAGGAAAAGGAAAGCTCATGTTAACTCCCAAGATCCTCAGCCAGATAACAAAATGGGTGATGAAGGTTTGTTATTGTTTGATTCCCTTGACAATAGCTGTTTCATGTGCTTTGCTAAGAGTTTTGCAAAGCCATCTGGCATCGAAAGGCTTAACTTCCTTTTGGCCTCTTGACAATTACGACAGAGACCAACATCCTATTAGGATGTGAATGGATATTTATCTCCCCCACTTTAAAAAAAGGAAGCATACATTGTAACACGAGCAAGGATAATGGTTACATGTAGTGAGATCTGCAGTGCTATCTGGTGGTAGGAATCTCAAATACTCTTCACAAGATGAGCTTGTCCCACCTCCGATGAGACTTTTGGTCAACTTTTTCTGGCCAAGACTTAGTGGTACTGTACTCGACTATTACATGATTGAGTTTATCCAACGGGATGTACGGTATAGAGAAACTGCTGTTTCTATACTTATTATTTGAGTTTTAGAACCCTGTGATACCCTCATACCCACCCAACATTCTAAGATTCCAGAAAAGAGGAACATCAGTGAAGGAAATAGGTATTTGGGGCATTAAAAAGCACATTCCCTTCTTAAAGCCTACATAATTACTTTTGCTAAATATAATACATCATTAAACCAGGAATAGGGTATGTTTTCAGTATTTATAAATTGTAGAAAAAATACTTTCTGTATATTTATATTAATGTTTGTCTAAAGAACTGTAGTATGTCTGAAATCACATTGATTACATTTATATTTTTGTTATTACAGGTCTACCAAATAACATGGAAATAATCTCGAAGGTGTGGATCGAGACAGGAGCCACCGCCGAAGTTAAATGTGTGGCGCCCAAAACGTTCCCCCCAGAAAACGTGACAATGGAAATGCATTTTAACTTCGATCCTTTGAGTCTGGATATGATTGTAAGGCCGGACGGCACGGTGGAAGGAAGAAGTACGCTGCCTTTGAGCAACGTACCAACTGGGAAAAATGAGCTTGTTTGTGAAGCAGAGGTTTTTGGCTTTGCAAGAAATAGTTCCTTCGAAGTCAATATTTATGGTAGGTGCATCTATTAAATACATTAATAAACCAAGCGTAAACACGGTGTACAGGGTGGCGATCGTCGGGCAGACCTGGCATTCTAAGTCTGGCTTTTTTCTGCTTGCCCCGCGTGTGGTCGAGCACATCCAGCCAGTCTGAGGGTGTAGGATCTAAGTTTAGAGAGGGTATCACCAGTGGTCTAGTGGGGATGCCAAGAGATTTGTAACTTACTCGGTTTCCACTACATGCAATACAGAGAACCAAGACCAAACTGGGAATAAACACTGGCACTGGGGCTTTAAGACCAGCCATGGATAACTCCTTGACATACAGTTATGCTCGGGTACATGAGCCACCTTTACTAAACGTAGAAGGGCAGTGTGTGGCCGTATGTATTCAGCCACGTGCTACAATATAACAAATTGCTGCATTTATCATTTGTGAGGCCTTAACACAGCTATGGTACCTGGGAGCTTCCCTGGAATGGTCTGCACCTCTTACTAGACATGGGAGTTATGAAAGGGGCAAATAACACCCTTATTACATCATAAATTGGAACAGACAGTGGGCAGAAGCGAATGACACGTGGATGGAGTCACACCACTGCTCTGATCCAGAGTATAAAAGGCTGATACAGAGGACCGGTAATTTTATTTGATACCTGGAGAGGTCTTGGTCATGCATATATGGTCCAAAGAATCATGAAATATGATTTAGGTATTCATCTAAAAAATTTTGACAATTCTTGAAGTGAAATGGATTAATATTTGTTTCTGTTAGACAAGGACATTGATTGACTATTTCCCTGTTGTATCTTACCATAACTCCAAGTGCTATTTATCCTCAACAGAGCACCCAGCCATCGCATACGAGGTATCAAAAGACGGCATCGGTTTGGGTGAAAACATAACAGCATTTTGTAATGTAACAAACGCTAACAAAGAAGTGTATATAATTCGCATCTTGGAGAACACGCAGGTCGTGTGTGAAGATGATAGATTTGGAAGACTCACGTGCGATATTACTGCCGACCGCAGATTCCCTGAGATGATTGTTACGTGCAAGGCTTACCTCATTGAGAATGAAAATGTAACCGAAGAGGAATCTAGAAAAGTTTCAGTATACTGTAAGTAACGTTTGACGCTTATCTTTCGATCCCATATGGGATCAAACTTACCCGGCAATGGTGGAAGGGTTGAAGACCATATTGACCTAATGATGGTGGCGTGATTAATGGGTTAAAGGTTTAGTACCATGACATCTAAAGACAATGACATTGTTCCAAGTCTAGTCATTAGAGTAACTGTTACGTTGGGTTTCTATTCCACAGATCCTCCACAGTTCACGGATGATCTTTGTCCAAACAACATCATATGGGTAGAAGGAAAGACTACGCATCTCCCCTGCGAAGCCGAGGGGAACCCATTGCCTTCGGTGACATGTAATCTGGCCGACAATATAAGGAGGAAACACTCTGGTGCTTATACATGTGAAGCTACAAACGGTCATGGGAAAGTGGAGAAGTCTATAAACCTTATAGTGCAATGTAAGATATATTATTATTATGATTATTATTATTATTTTTGTTTATTAAGTGCCAACAAATTACACAGCGCTGTACAATTTAAATGGGCCCGTTAACACATACATAACATAAGGTGTTGAGACCATGAACCATTCAAGGCCAACTCCAACTTGTCCCTTCTTGCAAGAGCAATTTGACATGTTATATGTAATGTTCATTTATTGATATCACCTGCATCTCACTGCATAGAGAATAATCCTAATTATACGTTTGATTCCTTAAAACCAGTCATTCATCACCATAACCCCGGTTTTTCTTTATTTACTGTCAGATAAGCCATCGCCACCTGTAGTAACCGTGGCTCCCAGCGCAGAAATTAAAAAAGGATATCCTTTCAATCTAACGTGTGAGTCGGACGCTCTTCCCGCTTCTGAATACAGATGGAGTATCCCACCCAATGCTATCGTGATCTCGTCCTCGGATAACAGCTCCATCACCATCACCCACTCAACATCCTCCCACGGCGGGGAATACAGGTGTGAGGTCAGCAATAAGCACGGATCGGCAACAGGAAGCGTCAATGTACAGATTACAGGTAAGCGTGGAGAGTCAACACCTGTACGGACCCTAATCTTTAACTAAAATAACTGTTAACTATACATTTGCTAGCACACTGTATGGCTGAAGTGTTTTGCACTTTAAAGTTCGAACTTGTCTTTTTTCCAAAAAAAAAGTACAATTTGTAGTGAGACCTCAGTGCCATCTTTGCCGAAAGCGTGTCAGTACCATATTTGTCCCCAAAACAGCTTGCTCACGCCATGTTTACCCCCAAACAGCTTGTCAGTGCCACTATGAACTATGGTGGAGGATGGTGGTTTAGGGCTGGTTGACTGCCTCAGTGCCTGGACAGGTTGCCATCATCGAGGGGACAATGAAGTCCCAAGATTATCAAGGTATCAAATGGGACAATGCCAGGGTGGCTGCCCGCAGGAAAATGACTCTAAACACCAAAAGTAAATCTGCTACAGAATGCACTCTTGGAGCGGCCCAGTCAGAGCCTGGATCTTAACGGAGGTTCTACCATTTATTAAATCCGCCAGCTCTGCAAATGTTTAATGGGTTCAATAAAGACATCAAAGATTATCATTGTTAACCCCCTACCAACAGGATCCAGGATGGCTGGTTCCACGTTGATACAATGTAACAGTGCTTACACCACGCGCCCTCCCAAATGATATATAAAAAAAAATAAAAAAAAAAATGAATGTAGTTATACTAAAAGCAGTGGTGGTGACAGTTTCTTTATTCCATGCATAATTTAGACCTGTCAGCAACAATATTCCAATGGAGCGGGTTTCTTTTTTTTGGGGTCCAAAACATTGTTATTTAAATGTCTCTCTTTTTTTTTTTTTATTACAGATAACACTTGGCTGATCGCTCTTATTGTCAGCGTGGTTGCCGCCGCTGTCCTACTATCGACTGGCCTGATTTTTTACTGGTTATGGCGAAAAGGCAAAATCGGGTTTTACCGCGTGCAAAGTGCACCGTGCAAAAGTGACTCCGTGAATGAGATGACCGAGCTGAGCAACGGACACCAGCTGCAAAGCTAGATTTCCAGAATATCGTTCTCTTTAGGACCGTGAGACGTTCAGGCTGCATTTGATTCGACGCATTGCCTTGTATGTTGCCGCCAAAGAATACGAACGCTGTTCATCGTCTCCGCTAGCAGCATCACGTTCCTATACACACACAGCAATGATTCTTCAAACGATGGGGAAGGAAACTTTGTGAACGTCAGAAGATTTCATGTCCGCTATCAGTGATGGGTCGGTTAATGCCTTCAATGAGGACGTCTTAACTCCCAACACCGAAATTCCAAAATCTCCACCCCACAGCTCAAGATTATTCTGGAGGAGACAGTCAAGGCGCCCATAATGCGGCTATATAGACTATAGAATGGACCTCTGATCTGAAATAACCATCAGATAATTTGTTTGTTACCTAAGAACTGTTTTTTTAAGTGTATAAGTTGAAATGCGTCACATTGTCCACAGAGATGTAAAAGGTGGGTTCCAACATCATTCATCTCTCTAGAATGATAGTTGCGGTTGGTACAGTTTATCGGGCCAACAATGATGTAAAGTTGCATTACTGTTCAGACCTCCTTTTCAGATGGAATGGGTGACAGCAAAAAAAAATAATCTTAGCAGATCTGTCATTTAAGTGCTTCCTCTGAAGACTTAACCACATTGCATACGGCCAGAAGACACTTATGTTTTATGCGGTCTGATTAAATACACAGGCAAGGGCATTAAGAAGAAGAATGTACACATTTTAATCTTGCAGAACACTGTGATACACTCATACCCAGCAAACATTGTGACTGTCAGGGTCTGTCTCTGAGTCTCAGGGGTTTTTTAACCACAAACTCAAGGTAAACAGGCAGATTCTCAGGTTCTCGCCTTCTTATACGGTTTGGACTGGTGCTTGTCCCACTGCCACCTACCCCCAGCATTTCAGGTGTCCCTTTGTTGGGGGTGGAGGCAGGGTAAAATCTAGAGATGGGGCAAGGGAGTCTACCCCTCGTGACAGTGTATGACACTCACCACTGTCTGGGATGATGGAGGCATTTGGGAGGTATAGTGCAACAATTCATCTGAAATCCCTGCTTGAATATTGGTGACTGAAATAGCTTAACCTCCTGGCAAGACATAGTGTCACAAGAAGAACCATTCAGGTGCTCAGTGGGATTATTGCAAAGTCTATATCAGATTCAGGGACTCTATGTACCCCGCGAGTGATTAAATATCTTCGAGGAATAATGTAATACGGAATGTTAGACTATCAGCATTGTTTTATGGAGATCGGATCTTGCTCCAGATCCTCCTGGGCTTTTATGATAAACATACATTTATATCTGAGTAGGGCTTTACATATCAATTCAGATTTAGTTAAAGAATTTAAAACAATGCCTTACGGGAGACTGGCATATCTGGGAACAGGCAGGGGAGGGCTGGCAACTTCTGGCCAGGGAAGCAGGTAAAGCCAAGCTTTAATATGCACACACATACACACTAACACACACACATACTTACACTAAGGCTCACTTACGCACTTATGCTAACACATGATCCCTATCACACACAGTTACTCATATACATTAATCCTCACACACAGACACACATACACATTCATGCTCACACCAAACACTTACACTTACATACGTTGATGTTGCCTGCTTTCGTCGAGAACTCATATACCAAGAACCCTCCACCATTCACTGGATTCCTAAACTACAGAATGACTTGTTCAGGAGGAAAATGGTTCTGCCCAACCGTATCCTGAGCAAACTGCTTGGGTTGTCGGCTAGGTCCAATAAAGGACTACACTACGGCAGCAAGTCGACGGTTTGAGCTCCTTACCTTGGGAAAATCTTCAGCTCGTAGAGCCTTTTCAGCATTATTATTGTTTTTTGGTTGTATGGTTTTTTGGTTGTATTTTTCTGCTGTTGTCAATCATCTTCAGTGCAATACATATTTACAAAGATGCTAATGTAAGTAAACTGTGTTGCACATTTTGAAAAACTACAAAGTTCATTAAAGTTTGAAAAAGTTAAAAAAAAAATTACTTCTTTTTCCCTTTAAAAATGGGGTACCCCAGGGCTCTCTGCTAGGTCCCCTGCTTTCTAATTTGAGTATTGATAGTAAAGAAATCAATCTAAGAAGTAAAAACCATGTGCTGATGCATGAACAAACTTCGTTTCGTAGAGTCATTACCTGATTTGGGTTACAAGTTGACTCATTAAGTAATGTGCAATGTCAGGTAGCAGCTGCTAAAGCTAACAACGTAATATCATTCTCTAAAATTATTATTATTATTATATTTTTTTTAATCTTTTTTTTTGCAGGGGTTCTTCTTACCAAAAGCAATTTCTGTTAAAGGGACACCACAGATGTCATCAGCACTTCAATGCTTATTAGCTACATGGTCCCTTTCAATTGTAGCGGCTACATTTTCTGCAGAATCTGCCCATATGCATTTGCCCCTGCCCCAAGCTATTTAGTGTGCAAACACATCTCCCCGCATCAGATATACCCACGGCCTGTTGGTTTCAGCAATTTCAATGGAACACTGAGGAGGAGGGTGGCTGCAGCAACAGGGCTGCAGCTTCTAGGTCAGCCATTTTTTTCCTTTTGCATATTTGTTACTCACAGGAGGTTAGGGTTACTCACGCAGTACTTTCATATACATTCTTCTATAACATTTGACTGTCCACTTAATTCACGCATTGCACAGAATACACATTATGTTACAATTTTAAACTAACCCAAATACTTTCACCCGAGACATCTATCGGCTACAGGTTGTCTGCTGAATTCAGTACAGGTTGGGTTAGCCATGTGTCTAGAACACCAATTTTAAGGATTAGTTACTTAGTCTTATTTCTACCTAGATTCTGTCCATTTTTGAGCTATACACCACAAGCCATTTGATTCCTATAGCTTTCTCTATTTCATCATGGCTCCAGACTTTTGTATAAGGCAGCTTGAGAAAGCTCTTGCTTGACTTGTAAACAACAATAATATTAGTCCTTTCCTGGTAGATCTCCTTGGCAGACAGAATGTGTGCTTAAAATTTATTTCAGGCTTCCCAGGGCTGTCCAAGCTCATATTTCAGAACCATTTGGCTCTCTCTGGACTCGTCACGCTGAGAATCAAATGCTTAAACGCTCTGCTTCTCTGTTGAGAAACTAAAAACCATTTTCCAGCCAACATGGTTTGTTTACACAAAAAAAGTCTCCCTCCCAGAAGCTTCTGGCTGCAATGCAAAGGAATTCAAACTGGATCAAAGTCAAAGCTCATTTAATACCATGCTGAAAAGCGCTAAAAATATGCATGATCTACATACACGTTCTTCATCTCTCAAGACCAGCTAATCCATAATGTGCTTTTTAACATTAGTAATGTGTGTGCGTGTGTGTGTGTGCAGGAGGTGGGGACAAACGACAACACGAAAGGTACAACAAATAACTCCCTCGTAGACATTAACAAGAGAACGGTAAACCTTACATTAACACACAAACTCACTCTAACATCATATACTTACACCATATGCTAACACACACTCACTCACGCTAACACCTTATGTTAACACTCTATAACAACAATATAGGCCCAGGCTGCCCATTTGACAGACCAGGCACATGCCATGTCCCCATCGACCCTGACATGCCCTAACCAACCCCTGATAACCCCTCAGCCACTGTAATGCCACATCAGCCCCTGTATTGTCCCCACCCGCCCCTGCCATGTTTCCATTAGCCCCCGTATTTTCCCGATCAGCCACTGCCATGTTTCCAGCGATGACCGTTTTGTCCTCAGCTAAACCTATAATCTCCCTCCTCCAACATGCCTACCTTTTTCCTGAGAGGGGCACCATTTTCTTGTGGTCTGGTGAAGAAGCTGTTGCTAGCACATCGCATTCACACAGGAAGTGCATCCTTGCTAATTTGGCCCCTGGGTGCAGTGTAACCGCCTTAGTACAACCCTGTAAATAACTCACCTCAATGCATATGATAGCTGAAAGGTCCCTTTACATTTCTGTGACTCACCCACTTTTTTGTTCTTTTTAACATGCATTTTTCTTTAGTGAGGCTGTCAGAGACATTACATTTTTATTACATTACATAACAATATTATCCCTCGCTGTTTTGACAGTGTAAATATACTCTACTGCCAATGGGTGGCGCTGTTGTACAATAGATCAAAGATTAATATCAATGAACCATGAATTGAATACATCGAAGGAGATTATAATACATATATATAATGGCTCTTCTGGCACAAAGTTTTAATAGAAGTCTTATAAAGTATATTAAAGGAATGTTATATACATTATTTAGCCATAGTATATAGATATAATCCAGGAGAAGATGGACTCTTTAGCTAAAGGTGATACATCTTATTGGGTCAACATAGAAAAAAAAAAGATGAAGTATGAAAGTATCAGATTTAAGCTTTGAGACTTATGAGGTCTTGAAAGCTTCATCTGTTTCAATGTTGGCCAAATAAACATTATGACCTTCAACTAACTCCACTGTTATAAACACAGAAGAAGCCCATCACATGAGTAAGAACCACAGATTTTTCTTAACTGCGTAAAAATTGGAGTCTTTGTTGTTTATTGTTTAACCATTAAAAGGTTAAACTTAAATAAATGTAAATCAAAAGGAACCTTCTACATAAAATATGCCATAAAAAACATTGAAAGAAAGGTTTATTCATGAATTCTGGAGCTGGCAGAAGAGTTGGACAATGGGACACAGTGTTACTTTGTAGTAATTCGCGTGTGGATATAAAATGTTAGTAGTCCAAGGTAAACTGGAAGTGGGATTTGGCCAGTCTACCCAAAACTGTTGCATCACAGCGTTCACTGTGATGTCACAACATGACAGATTGACTGTGTTCTTCTGTGGGGTCTCTTTACTAAACTGGGAGTCTGCATCCCTCTCTATTATGAACAGACTTAGGAACCTCCCAGGGTAGGCTTCTTGGAGCTCTTGCTCTTTTGGGGGAATGGAGTGGAGTCAGCTCTATCTACCTATAGCTATAGGTTATTTGCACTAGACTTGCGCATTCGTCTTCGGGCGAACATGTAAACGAGCACGAAGAGGCCGTTTTTTTGTTCGTTCCGAAGACACGCCGAAGAGAATACAGTGCCGGCAAAACGTAGGAGAAGACGAAGACTCACAAGCATGAAGACTCGAAGATTCTTCGTGATCGTCTTCGTTTTTGCCGCGCAGCCGGCAAAATTTCAAACAGCTAAAACTGCCACTTCTGGTGCCCAAGTCTAATTTGCACATGGGGTGGATATAACCCTAGAAAGTCTTCATTGGGCAAAGAGTAGGACAGGGAGTTGGTGGGGAATGGCTGAGGCCTTAACTTAACCCTTTAGAGGAACGCGACCCTAAGACCCCAGAAAGCAGCACTTCACCTGGAGACTCCAGACCTGGAGTTCCCGAATCTAATTATAAACAGTGACGTATCCAGGCCTAGTCCGATGAGACCTAAGGCGTTGTGCCAATGGGGGGGGCATCAATCCCCCTCCTGCAAAACCAGAGGGCAGATCACCCTCTTGGGCAGCCAACTCCCCCCAGTGTCCTGCTCCCCCAGCCAACCTCCTCAGCAGCCTACTTCCACAGACATTTAGCGCCTTTAAGACACAGGACACCGGGATATACTATCACACGGTGCCTTTTAATGCATTCTAGATAATGACTGCGGAGGGGGTCGCTGGGGAAGCTCCCTTGGGTCAGACATAGAGCAATGCCCAGGGTAAATAGACCACTTATTATAAATACCCAACCCCAGTAAACTTCTCCTGCCAGAAGGGCTGATCTTGCCCTGTATAATGCGTCCATAACGTAGGGAGATTTCTTGAAAGCAAACTCACCATTTTAAGGCTGCTGTTCCACTTCCATTAATCACACTGCCATTTTCAGCAACTGAGCCTTACCAGATTTATTATTTTATTCTTTCATCACTTAACCAAGAAAAAAAAATGTCAAGAAAGCCTCTTCCATTTCTATGGCAACAACCATCAGTGGCTGATTTTGTGTCACATGACAATTAAATGCTAATGGAAAAAATATAAATGAGCCGTGAATGATTATTTCCGGGAAGGGCTGGGGCATTCAGCTGTACTAGGAATGAAGGTTCTGATGCTACCTTTAGTAACCAAAGTGCTTAGCCGCGAAGGTGTGGAACGGCAGATAACTCTTGAAAACTCCCAGTTGGGTTGGTGATTAAAGGGACAGAAAGCTAATCACTGGGTAGAGACAATGGAAGAGGAAGACAGCGAAGGAGGGATACGCCAACATTGACATATACCAGTCTCCAGTCTACTTTCCTTCCTGTTCTACACCTCAGCCCCCTCTATGGCAAGCGTCAAAATAGCAGGAAGTGCCAAAGGCATTAACGTTCAAGAGTAGCGGCCAACAAAAATGGATATCGCTAAATTTCAGGAAGAACTTAGCTGCCAAAAAATGAAAGCATGCTTTTATCAGTCACAGCGGGGATGTCTGCCTAGCAAGGGTCTCTCTTTAGGAAGGAGTGTGCTTACTTGGCACCCAAAGCATAGATGCTCCTCTCTTCTACATATATGCATCTATATATATACATCCCCCAGGCACTTATATTTCTAACGTCACACGAGAAAGATGCCCATTTGGAGGGTAACGATAGGCAGTTGCAGAAGGTCAACAAATAACTAATAATAACAACAAATTCTCACCCTAATAAAGTTGGCAGCAAATATATAAACATAATATAAAAGAGAGGTTTTGGTTATATGAATTGGCCAAAGCATAATTAAGCTCACCGGCCATGTCAAGGCACACTATCAATAGGCTGAGAACCGACTCTCACCTTCATAGTAGGCTCAAATAATACAAATGTATAAAATGAGGCCTAACAAACAGGTGTGAGCAGTTGTAGAAATTCCCCCAACCCCCTGCCCGAGACAGGTCCACAGCAAGCCAGAACCTGGCAGGAAGTAGACGGTATTTCCGGAACATTATAAAAAAAAACCCAGAGGTTACACGGTAACACTGAAACCATGGCAACAGAGAGACAATGGAGACTGGCACGTCTGTACTGTGCCCGTCCCTCAGGCTTGGTTATGGGGGAGTTGGCATTGCTTAATTGGAGACAAATACAGATATCTTGCGGTTTTAATAACTTAAAAGCGAACCGAATTCGTACCGGAACATATTCGTAAATTAATGAATCCTTTTTTTTTTCAAATCACGGCTCTGCCCTGCGAGTCACAATAGAGCTCTGAATGTTATCGCGCAGCCTGCGATTTCCTACAGCCCTATGCTTGTTATTACAGCCCCGTACATAACAAGTGTCCCTGCTGTGGAGGGTCAGTCCCATATCCTTGTGTCCTTCCTTCCTCCCCGATGCCTCCCTTTTTTAAAGAGCTCAGAAAGTTTGCAATTCGCCAATATGTTGGAAGCTATGGACAGCTCTGCATGTTTCCAGATTGCTTCTTTAGCTTGAAGTACAATGCCTGGATCAGATACTGTATGCCCTTCAAATGCCCTTCTTGTATAGAACCTCAAATGTGCATGAATTCTGTAGAATTCCCATGCATGTGCAAGGTGGACACTCTATGCATTAAGGCGTTTATGATTGCTGGAACTTATCTGTGAAGGATTTAAAGGGGTGCATCTCTAAATTTATTAAACAAAACTACTTATAGCCTGTGGTTTTTATTTCCCAAGCGGTCTAATTGATTTGGAGACAATATGCAACTTAACAATAAGAAGAGCTAACCTAATGGGGTGGAATAATCACGCAGATCCTGAGAACAGGAAGATGAAATACCCTTTTCCCATATTCATTCATATGTTTCGATAATATGGGTTTATTTGGCGTACAGAACTGTAAAATATAAGATTTGGGGGAAAAAAGTGACTAAATCTTTAAATCCTAGGTGCATCGAAAGTAAATTCTTCAGACTCAATCCATCATTTTCAAAATTGGCTGGACTAAGGTTGGGATGAGGTGGAAATGTAGAAATGGGTGAGATTTAGAGAATGACCTCACAAAGCAGGTAGGATAAGCCCCTTGTCTAAAATGGGTAGAAAATCGAGTTTTTAGAAGGTGCTTTGAGGAAATACTCAGCATATTGTTTGAAATATTTTAATTTGTGATGCATCCCCTTTTTCTATTTTGCAACTAAGCAGATCCCACTAAAATATTATATTTCACGCTGGTAACAGTCTCCGAGGGAGAACTTGGCACGAGTCGGGATGACTATAAATCACTTGCGCTTATGAAATGTTCAGTTGTTTAAACTTTCTAAAGCAAATAGATTCGGTGCTCTCGCAACCCCGACGTGATGTATAAATATAACAACGAGTAGACACCATTCTAACACATGACTCCTCGTACTAAACAAGAGATAAAATCATTAGCGGGATCTAAAACGCCATTCATTCGCTGTCTGGTTCAGACGTTCTTCTGTGCAGGAGATGTATTGTCTTCACTTAATCAAATAAAGATCTTTAGATCTTCAAAGCTTAGTCATTTTTTTCCGCTGAGTATTCACAAAGTCCAAACCTGGGGCAACCAGAATTAATATTGCTGCGTTGCTCCAGTATTTTTATATTTCCCCAAACAGCTCTTTTTTGTGTTAAAATGTATTTATAGTTAGGTTTAAATGCCCAGCACCTGTACTTGATGCAGGCTTCATAGGAATCCCGGGCTGAATCCTGCAGACATCGAGTCTGTTGTAAATTCTATCATGGTATTTTCTTTTGGAAGAGGGGAATGGAGTGTTGGCCCACCCTACTTTCCAATTGATCTACCTCGGGGACCACTTGGGCTTACGGTGTCATATCGTCTATACCTTGTTTTATTATCCCTGATAAGTTGTAAAGCAGGACCAAGGTAGAACAAGTACAGGGCACCCCCCTTGGAGCTTCGTCACGAGATTTCCATTTCTGGTAAAAAGTCTTGCTTGCTTTCTTTCCTAATTCTTAGGGGCGTTTTTAAAAAATGAATTTTTTTTCCCTAATCTTCCAAAACCCTCTTCACAGACGTCACTGTGGTCTAGATATATCAGGCCGTGAGAAACCTCAGTCCCTCCTCATTGGAACAAATCTCCAGAGATTTATTTCATTTGTCTTATTTATGAAATGTATTATAAGGATACCGGGCACTGAATACAGCTGTGCTGCTGTTTTTTTTTTGGGTTTTTTTTTAGAGCTGATCTTTGTTTTTTCACGGAAGTAGAACTCCACTCGCAGGTCCCCTATGTGATGGTACCCAGGCACTTCCTAGCTGTGGGCTACACGGTCATCACCTGTCTGGATTTGCAGGAAAGGTTTGGAATCTTCTGGCCCTGTGGACATGGAAAGCCAAGTGCCTGCTCACCATAACTAACATACATACAAGCAAGCACTAACACACACTTATTGTAAGACACACACTTACTCTAAGAACACACATGTTTGCTCACTAATGCTCTCCAGATAGGGCCCTGGGCAGGCCTTGAGGACCACATCTCGTTAGAAGACCATCCAAGTTATAATATGACTGCTGCTACATACAGAGGCCAAACAAAGATAAAGTAAATAAAAATAAACGTATCGATGAAAAACATGGGTGGATTCAATGAACCTTCATTGTTATTAACTGAGGCTGAACATGCCTGGTTTGTGGCTGAACATGCCTTCTAAACCCCAACTATGGACCTAGGCTTTTAAGCTCGCTGGTTCCTGTGGTTGAGGTAATCATGGCACTTTGGAACACCAGTGAAATCATTAAAAAGTGAAACCACAAATGTTTAGAGGCTCCAACTGATCGCTGCTGATCACTACCTACATTAAAGATGGCCCGCGTTATAGGTGGGAATTATATGTAGTCATGATTTCAGTTATTGGAAGGAGTTATGTGGAGTTATACAAAGTTTTGGGGAGATTTATGTGATTACATAGCTGTTTAATCTGCTGACTCGCTATACCAATCCCACCGCTGGCTCTCCATACCCTCAAGACCCCTCAATAGACGAAGCTCACAAGAGCATGGCTCCTTTCACTTTCTGTACCAGTACGCATACCTGGAATCTTTTGGGCCACCTGGAACCTACCTAGGACTCGGCCAGGACTACCCATTGACATGAGTTGGCGTTTTTGCCAACGTCGCGGGACCCCCCCCCCAATTTAAGGAAAAAATGGGCAGGGAGTTGGGCATTTCTGGACCCCTGTGACCCCAAGGATTCAGGTGTCGAAACCGGAGAAGCAGTGGTTCTCCACGAGTTCCCAGTTGTGCCAGTATGTCTTCTGTTTATCATTGTTAGTGTTTTGTAAATTATTAAGTGTAATCCTATTGTTCATTTTGTGTTCTCCCCTCATTCTAATAGCAATAATAAAATAATACTTCTTCATACAGTAATACGTGACAACAGAAGACATTCTTTACTTGGAATATATGTGGTTTTACAGACAGGTTTTAGACGTTTAGCAGGAAAGAAATCACTACATCAGAGCAGATGTATTATCTCCTTTGCTGGAAATGTTTTCCTTCCGTTATAATTTTGGCCAGATTGGACAGGCTCGGCATACTTGGCACCGTTATGTATTTTTCTTCTACTGCCTTGAGATTTTTTTTTTCAAGTTCTCAGCATACTGTCTGCCGACCGTCACGTTCATCTGTTATCAGTTATTTATTTTTTTTCTATTGCATAGTTTTCCGAAATCATTTCATATTTTAATGCAAAGGTATTTTATCAACCCATTCATTGCTGTATGGGGTTGGACAAAATAGGCCCAGGGCGCCCAGCATATATCTTAAATAAAGTGGCGGCGTGGTGTAGTAGAGCTGAAATAATCGCGGCGATCTTCCTCCCTGACGCCTGAGATGTATGTACAGAGTTGAACGCGTAGGCTTCCTCTGCAGTTACCAGAACAATGCTGATTAGTCAGCGACTAACTGGCAGCTTCTACTTGATTAAAAAAAGAAATAAATAAAATCCAGTCCCTGCTTTTGATTGGCTGCTTGCTACCGTCACAATTAGGGTAGTAAAAATAATAATGATAATAAAATAATAATAATAATAATGTGGCAGCATGCTACCAGATGATCCGTTATAAATCCATCCCATAAATCTGATCCCTGCTATTACGCAAGAATCCCTGCTTGTGAAGTCACAGATGGCCCACGGACGCGAAACACCTCCCTTTATTTTATTTAGAGACAGAGAAATTAATATTAAAACATTTTTTTTTTCTAATTTAAAATTTGGAAGGACTTCCGAGGACTACCAGTTGCATCAGAAGACTGATGGGGGTGATTGGAGTTGTAGTCCCTGCAAGCAGGTGTACAAGAGCTGCAAGAAGGGTGGCACAATTTTAAGTCATGGCATCTGAACACTTCCCCTCGCTGCCCTTGATCCTCAGTGCCTGCAAAAGAGAGAGACAGAGAGGCTGCTCTGCAGGCAGTGCTTGAAAATCAGGACTGCACAACAAAAAAAACAGGACAGTGGGAAGGTATGACCTCCCCAGGGGGGGGGGGGAATGTGTCTGAACCTCGGCACAGGAAGGTTATCCCACCCTCTTAGTGTATATACTCCATACACAGCCGAGGTTAATGGGGAAATTCCCTAGTTTCTCGATAACCCCTCCTGTTTTCGTATAACCCTCGTAGAATGATCCTTGGAGAAGCCCCCCCGTCACGGCTCTCCGTAGCTAGTAATCCTCGCGGCTAGTTTTCCTTTACTGGCTCCAGCAGAGAAAGAGTTTCATTCCAGGAACTCGTACATTAAAAAAACAAAAAACTCCACTCTCCGCATCTTCAACGAATTTACTTCCTTCCTCCGATTGTTTTGACAAAGCTTGTTACACGGGACTGTAAAGCAGCCCGAGCGCGTCCGCTACCCTCTCGCCCCGCTCCGCGCTCCGCTTTCCGATGGAGAAGTCCTTCTTCTGGATCGCTGCAGCCGTCGCGCTCGTCAACATCTGCCGAGTCCATGGTAAGCCTTTTTTTTGTGTGTCTGATCTACTATGATGCGCGTTCCTCCAGGTGCTCGAGATAGACGGAGGAGAGATGATTTCCGACAGACGATTGTGTTTTAACAAAGCGAAAGGATAGGATGCATTAAGTGAATGTTCCAAATTCCGTGTCGGGTGAACCGTCCACAAAATCGAAAAAAAAAAAACAACCCAAAATAGAAGGAGCCTGGGACGTCTCAGGAGAACTTACAATCTGTTGGTGGGGCGTAGATAGTAAGGTTTCTTCCCCAATCTCTGGGTGATGGGGTAGGTTCCGTTTCAGATCTGTCTCTTCTCCATCACAGATCCAGGGGTGCTGTTGATTTCCACGGAGTAATTAAAGTCCTTGTTTCAGTACAGGGGTAGGCAGCAATATTGGTTTTTTTTTGTTGAGAGGGTAAGTGGAGCAGCCTCCGAGCAGAAGTGGTAGAGGTTAATACAGTAAGGGGATTTAAACATGCATGGGACAGGCATACGGCTCCTGAATCTAAGACGAGACCAACAACTAAATCTGGAAAAACAGCCGGACTAGATGGGGCCGAATGGGTCTGATCTGCCAGCCAGTGTTTCTATGTCAACATCTGGCTGGCAGATATGGAACTATACTGCCAGCCATATGGAACTATACTGCCAGCCATATGGAACTATACTGCCAGCCATATGGAACTATACTGCCAGCCATATGGAACTATACTGCCAGCCATATGGAACTATACTGCCAGCCATATGGAACTATACTGGAATCACCTGGCTGCCGTTCCACATACTCTACGTTTTCTGCTAAATGCCAAAAATGTCTTTTATTCATTCATTAAACATGTAAAACGCTCCTTTATTTTTCATTTTTGCTGGGACCTTTCAATTGTCATGTGACACGAGACACTCCTGTAGATCGTAAGCTTACGAGCAGGACCCTCTTTACCTAAAGCATCGGGTCGTCTTAGTCCGTCACTTTTAGTTCTAAAAGTATAATAAAAGATCATTATAATGCATTGATTGGTTGTTGCTATGGGAACTGAAAAACTTATTAGAAGTTATAGAATGTTTTTCAAGTGATTAAGAATAAAATGATGATGTTATTCTTAACATAAGTGGAACAGCACCTTTAAAAGCAGATTTCATCGCTTTGTCTTTTTGGGCAGGACAAGTTTCTTCTGGAATCGTATGGATAAACCAATCAGAATATTTATTAGGAATAGAATATTTTTAAAGATTGCCAAAATTAAATTTTTACATCATTTTGACCCATTTTAGATTGCATTCGGCAAACAAAATACATTCTTAGGACATTTACTTTCCTTGGTTTTGTACATGTGCCGGGGTTCACATCCCTCTTGGCGAGCTGGGAATTGGATGAAACTGTTCCTTTAACCAGTTTATGTAATCTTACTACGTTTAACCCTTTCAGTATTAAATACTACGCTGGTGCACTTAGTGCCGCACTGGTGCAGGTTAGTCTGATGTATATCGGTATATTTTATTTAAATCAAATAATAAAAAATACAAAAACGAATTATTTTGGATAATTCATGCATTAAGTGGCAAGATATGATGTCATAAACATATAAAAAAGATGCAACATTTGCTTTTTTTTTTTTTTTTCAATAGAGCTTTAATAAAATGTTTGGGGTTTTTCTTCCAATTACAGACTCCTGAAATAAACAGTATGAAACGCATACATGCAATCTCACTGTATTAACATCTACCACTTCTGCTGGGAGGCTGTTCAACCTATCACCCTCGCATTTTTAGCTATAAAAGCAGATTTTTTTTAGTTCATAGAAGTATACATGAAGACTAACCCCTTGACAACCATTAATGTGCCAGACACGTTACAAAAAACAACCAGTCAACGAGAACTGAAATGCCTGACACTTCTTTGGAAAAATGGTTTTGAAATAGCAAAACGCTACTTGTACTTATTGCCCCATAACGTGCAGAAAAAAGCAAAAAAACATAAAAATATTGGGTATTTTAAAACTCAGGACAAATAGTAGAATATATTTAGTAGTTTTTTTCATTAGCTTTTTTGGATGAGTAAAAGATTTTTGGGGTAAAAGTCAGAAAATGTGGGGTTTTTTTACATTTTTTATCATATTTTATTTTTTTTTTATGGGAAATTAGATAATATGATCAAAACAATGGGTATTTCTAAACTCAGGACAAATAGTAGAATCTATTTAGCAGGTTTATTCTTAGCTTCATTTTTGGATGAGTAAAAGATTTTTCAAAATAAAAGTTAGAAAAGGTGGGTTTTTTTTCACTTTTTCAACATATTTTATTATTTTGTTTTATAGAACATTAGATGATATGATCAAAAATATGGTATATGGAAGAAAGCCCTTCTTGTCCTGAAAAAAAAATATATATATAACTCGTGTGGGTTCAGTAAATGGGAGAGGAGAAAATTACAGCTGAACACGAGCAGCACAAAAGTGTTATAACAGCCATTGTCAAAAAAACCCAAAAAACAGCCTGGTCCTTAAGGGGTTAAAGCACCGCCATGGAACATTTGCATATGTACCTGGAAAAGAAAACCGATTTGATCTGCATGGAAAGCGTACGACGAGATTGGCAGTATCAAAAAAATATTTTATGATGGTATCTTTTTTTTTTAGATTTTTGCGTTTTGGGCATTTGAATTGGCTTTTGTTGTTATACCGACTCGTGTGTATGAAAAGATTTTTTATGGAGTGATCAGCATGACAACTGGCCCCAAGATGTGTTTCTTTGTTACTTGATCAGCGGGCATATTCCTTAAAAGAGGTTTAGATTTACAAGACATTTCTATTAGTTTTTTTAGCGTTTCTTCGCAGCAGCTGTCTTAATTCTACCCTGAGGATGTAAGGTTTAGATATCATTTAAGGAAGTTTTACTTTACTGGTAGGATAGTGGATAAATGGAACAGCCTCCAAGCAGAGGAGGTAGAGGCTAATGCAGCGAGGGAATTGAAACATGCGTTTACATCTGAACGGGTTATACAAGAAGTCACCCCACTGCCACGATTCCCGGGAAGATTGCTGGCAGGCAAATAAGAGCTGCCATTTAAACGGTCAATATGTAAAACCTATAAATATGTAATTACAATCATCCGCAGAGTACAATGTATGTCGTCCGTGTATTTATGGGTCATTAACCACGTAAAGAGCTTTTATCGCACCGTTTGCTACAATTCTAACCATATTAGCTCAAGAGGGTTTATGAAAATGGCTTCATGTCAAAAACGTTGCCAATCTTCCTTCTTGCCCCTCCCCCGCCATTTAATATTGTTGCAAGCTATGCAATAAAAGCTCTTGAAAGCGGTTAGTTCAATTGATACTTGTTACACTGCTGTCAAGAATCCCAGAAGTCTGATTGGACAATAGACACTGTGAGTTCACGTTATGAAAAATAAAAATGTAACCCATGCAATAATTGCACTATTTAATGTGATCTGATAATCGAATGGTGATATTGGCCATTGACGTGAGCATGCTGGCCATTTTTCTACTGTTGGTTAAATGGGTTTAAACTTATCTACAAATTACAAGACAAGAAAATGTATCAAATTAATGTAATTTCCGGAGACTGTATTAATTTGCTTGGTTCAGGTTTTTTCGTGATGTGGGCTATGTAGTTGAATGGCAAACCAATGGCTTTTTTCACCAACTTTAACATGACTCAGTGAATCAGGCCCAAGGGCATTAGAAAGAGTTTGGTCTCGGACTAAGTTCTTCTTTATTATTGGGCTGGAATTGCCCCCCTTCCCAGGCAGAAATTAATCAGACTTCCCTGCTTATAGATGAATTTATTCAAACCTTTGTTGGTTTATTCACTAAATCTGTTATTGTTTAACCCACCGAGATTATGAAGAACCAACCCTTGCAGGGGTCCTGTAAGAACAGCTGAGTCGGTCCTGTATAATGCATGCACTGATTTACCTATGCATGTGACAGGGCCAGCTCGGCCTACCTTCCAGGAGAAGCAGATCGGGTGTTAGCCCTTCATCATGCATAGTAATATCAGGGAACCGAAACCGCAGTAACTATTAGAATGCCTCTTAGTGAACTGTGTTAGATTATTTCAATGTGTAATAAAGCATTACTTGTTCTTTAGACTGTACGTCCGTAAATGTATATAAATATAGCTATAAAAAGGCTCCAGACATGCTGACGCTTACATATAACGGTGTCACCAAAACGGCACAGATATCAAACAAATCCATAAAATAAGTTTAGGCGGAGAATAAACAGAAGCTTTTTATAGGTATATGGTGTGTATGGCCTGATATCACATAAACATATATATATATATAAGATATAATAATAATAATATGCAAATCTATATCCATGCACTCTGGTAGAGAGATTGTGGGGCAATTACTCTCTTGGGCGCTCGGTTTGAAAGAAACCACAAGCTGAAGTAACAGTGCTTAAAAAAGTTTGCACAGTTAATGAGCACAAAGCCATTGTGACCATGCACAAACACACAATACATTTATCAGATAGCAGGAAAAGTCCCAAAAATAGCGTTGGGCGGTATCTGGAGAGATAAGGCTCTTTAATTTAGAGTCCGGCATTAATGTAATATAGTAGCTTCCGGCTTCAAAATATCTCGGAATCTGATAGACCTTAAGAAGACAGAACCAATTTTATGTAAACTATTTTTTTTTCTCCCTCCCATCAAATCACCAAGGTCCTCCTAGGTCTCCTCAGTAGGACAAATGGATTATATTGTGTTTAGCTGACGGAAATGGATTTCATGATCAGTGTTTAATAATTAGAATCATGGATTCGTGCACCTTACAAGTTTAATTTACTATCATCTTTCCGGCTGTATAAGCGTGTGTGTAAGTGTCATAACAGTTCTGTTACCAGGAGATCTTTTAGCACCATAGAAGTGTCATTGTATACAATGTTTAGGGAGAACATATATAATTTCATTCTCAATATTTGGCAATCCTTCTAAACAGAAGGGTAGGAATTTTGTTTTTTCCCGGCAAGAGAATTCTGTATGGAATGTTGAGAAGAGATTTGAGGCTTAGAAACCATTTAGTAACGGTGACAGTAACAAGAAGCAGAGGAAACACAATATTTAAAATGACTAAAGGAAGATGTGGTTGCTTCAAGAAGCCGAGTTATATGATTCAGAAGGAGGTGCTGAGGAAGGTGAGATTAAGGATTACAAATTTTGGTTTATTTTATGGAGAAAAAATGGTGTCAGCGTTTATTATGGGAAGTTGTCTCTTGTGAAGTATGGTTTAGGGTGACACAGGTACAGCACATATCTTCTATCTATCTATCTAATCTATCTTTTATCTTAATAAAGGTCTATTAATAAAGAATCGCATTATGATTGGAGTCTCTTAGTCCATCTTAATTAGGTTTGCTGAAACTGAGTGGCTGGTCTATTCACTAAGAAGATCTTAACTCAGCTGAGCTGCCATCTCAAGACAAGTTGCTATGAAAAACACAGCAACTGGTCTACTTGTGTTAATTAAACTCAAAAAAAGTCAAAATGGCATACAAATTATAACTTGGTTTTCAACTTAACAAATCAACTTAATTCCTTAGAAGGAGGCAGGTTGACCCAAAACTCCATTAAACCCTGTAGGACTGCCCAAGTTGATTACCAACCGTCAACCTCCAATACAACAACCAACATGGCAGCAGTTAGGTTCAACTCAACAGCAGCAAAATGGAACTTGGTGACAACTCCATAGAACGTAATATTTAACTAGACAACAACGTCATAATTTTGTACAAGATGCTGTCCAAGTTGGCTTAGCTGAGTGGATTTGAATTGACCTGCTGTCTCTCCCTCTCTCCATGAGATCTCCACCCAACTTTTATTACTCAACAGATCTCCCTGTTTCGTCCCCCCTTTTCTATCTGGCACTCTCTCCCACCGACTCACTTTCTCTCTTCTCCTTGATCACATGTAAATGATTCTGAACTGTTGACCCAAATCACTATGACTCCTAAACCTAAACACGCCAGATTGTTTATACAGATTTAGAGGCACGTGCTCTGCTAGCTGCTCGCAGATGTTTTATTTTCATTACAGGATTTGGCTGCATGACATTGTCCGTCCAAGTCTTGTCCCCAGTTACACAGGAATATCCTATAGCTATTGACGGACATGACTGATCTGTATGGGGGGATATTATAAATAGATAAAGACTAGTAAAACTTCTATAACGCCTTCTGCTCAGCTTGAAAATCTTACATTAATATATAAAATGTCAACTGATCGCTGTCTCCCCCTAGTGGTGAGATCTGTCATGTATAAATAGGCATAGTTAATCACTTTGGGCTTTATTCACTAAAGCGAGAATTGCATCTCCGATCATTGACTTCTTCATACTTCATGAAGGTCCAACTCCAGTGATCTTCTGCTGTAGGAAGAGTTTGAATGGCCATGTATAATGTATAATCAGTGAGATTCCATACATTGAACTATACATTGTACAGGGCCAGTTCAGCCCATCTTATTGGATAAACTTGCCAGTGTTGGCCCTTAGACTTAAAACCACAACTCTCCTGCAAACTATCCTGTTAAATCTCCCTAGAGTTAATACTATAAAAAAAATGTTACCCACTACCCAGACTTTCTCAAACCTTTTAGTTTTAGTCTTCTTATAAACTCTAAGTACTAAGTTACAAGGCCATCTACCATCGGCAGGAAGCTGGTAGGAATGCTTCTGATAAATGGCATTGGTGCTAATATAATGTTTCATTTTCATTTTATTCCTTAATGTTATTTTCCAGCTGTTGGGCAAGGAGATAAAAAATGAAAGGGGATTCCCACCATGTTATTCCCCTCGGTCTATGAACTGATAATATAGGGTCTTGTCGGCTCCAGTGGAAATACCAATTATATGTAAAAAAAAAAAAAAAAAAGACAAAGACATGTTCCTTTTCACAATAGATACTGATACGGCAGTGTGAATTGCATGAGTTCTACAGGAAAGAGAGAAAGCAAATTCGGTAAAGATTTTTTAAGAACCTTTATTGGCTATCTGCCGTATAATAGATCGCAAGCTTTTGGGACTATCTAGGACTCTTCTTCAGGCATACTATAATATGCTTTCTCTCAGTACAACTCCATACCTTCTACAGGAAAAATATACAGGAGGTGGACACATAGTGGCCCCATAGGGAAGCATGGTGGTTACCCGAAAAAGCTCTCTTTTTACCCGAGGTTCCGTCTCTAGTTTCTTTGTGGCTGCAAAGACTTCATTACCTGTCGAAGTATGAGATACCAGATAACGGAATATTTCACAGTGGGGATAAGTGGGTAGATTATGAAGAATTAGGTCAAAATGTGGCCAATGTCCATCAAGAACACTCTGTAAGAGAGGGTTATGTAGCAGAGGATGGGTTAGTGACTGTATACATGACCTACTGCTTCCAGGACTGTCCTGAATAAGCTCCTTAACTTTTTAAAGCAAACAATGTTGTTCACGATCAAAACCGTGCCCAGAATACCTTCTGAAGTGAGAATATTACCATTTTATTCTGCCGCATTTAACAGTCACAGGGTGGAAATCTGCGGAGCGGCCCCTTCCTACATTCTTCCCTAGAGGGGCTACCTTGGCTTGGGAATGAATAGACTCCTTGCTAAATGACATCTCTCCTATTGTTCCAAGTCCCAGTAACTTGGAGATTGTTTTGGCCAACATGGATCTGGATTGGTTTGTATTTCCGCTTTAAAATCTACAACGAAAACACCCAGAAAGAGAGAAAGTTACCCAGTACAAACCAGTCAGAATGCTCCGCGTTCCTGTAAGACCTCCAGACTTGTGATATAAACAGCAAAATGTTAAAGGCTACCCCTGATTAAAAATGATTACTGGTTCTCCTGCCTCCTGCCTTGACTCTGTCTGGAGTATCTTACATTGGTCTCCTGCCGCCTGCCTTAACTCTGTCTGGTATATATATTACATTGATCTTCTGCTGGCCGCCTTGACTCTATCTGGTATATATCACTTTGGTCTCCTGCCTTGACTCTGTTTGGTGTATCTTACATTGGTCTCCTGCCGCCTGCCTTGACTCTGTTTGGTGTATCTTACATTGGTCTCCTGCCACCTGCTTTGAATCTGTCTGGTATATACCGTATTGGCCCGAATATAGGCCGCACTTTTCCCCCCCACTTTAAGTCTTTAAAGTGGGGGTGCGGCCTATATTCGGGGTCTAGCGCCCGACGCCCGGGACATGCAGTCCCGGGCGCCGGGCAGGCAGCGGGGTTATGATACAGATCCCCCGCAACGGTGCAGGCGACCTGCATCCTACTCCCTGATACGCTCAGACAGCCTCCCCTGCCAGCACTTTCCACGGGGGGGGGGGTGCCGGCACGGGAGGTTGTCTAAGCGCATTCTTTAAAAAAGCAAAGGGTGCGGCCTATATACGGGGGCGGCCTATATCCGAGCCAATACGGTATTACATTGATCGCCTGCAGCCTGCCTTGACTCTGTCTGGTATATATTACATTGGTCTCCTGCCACCTGCCTTGACTCTCTCTGGTATATATTACATTGATCTCCTGCAGCCTGCCTTGACTCTGTCTGGTATACAGTATATTACATTGATCTTCTGCCGCCTGCCTTGACTCTAGCCTATAAATCTACCATTATCCTCCAGCTGCCTGGACCCTTGTCTAACATCTAACATTTTCATTAAACTCTGCTCAAGAGCCAAACAACCAATCTCTTTCACCACCCCTGACATTTATAATAAATATAGCATTTTCAGAACAGTTTGTATTTTATTTCTCAACTTCAGAACTGCTTGTGCATTACAAGAGTGACTTATTCTAGGAGATCCTCCACATAATAGAAATGAATAGCATTTTCTAAGGCCACTCATCATGATAAACTTCATAGCCTTACTCCTTTCCTGTAGAAAAATTCAACTTTCCCTGCGATTGAAGAGCTCTTTAGAACACGAAGTTTCCAGTGAGAAGGCACAATATGGTTTAGCCTGTCGCTGTTTTTAGAATATTAAGATGTATGTGTCAGAATGTGGAAATGAGAATTTCCTCCAGATGAAGAAGAATGTAAATAATTTCCTGCACACTTAGGGAAGCCAGATCCTCACGGAGTTCCCACTATACAAAGCTTACAAAAAAAAGACGCGCTTAATAAGGTATTAATTGTTTTCCTGCAACATGGAGGTTCTCTGTAGGCATTATTATTAGACTTGTGCATTCGTCTTCGGGCGAACATGAAAACGAGCACGAAGAGGCCGTTTTTTTGTTCGTTCCGAAGGAACGTAGAACAGAATACAGTGCCGGCAAACCGTAGGCGAAGACGAAGACTCACAATCGTCTTCGTTTTTGCCGCGCACCTGCCAAAATTTCAAACAGGAGTGAGCTGATCCTCGTCTGTCCAATCAGCTCACTCTTGTGACGTAACGCTAAGGGTCTCGTCCAATGCCTGTGCTGCTGTTTTTTGAATTCTGAAGGCGCCTTTATAAGACCAGAGCTTGCCTGAGAGATCCATTCATTTTTCGCTGTGACTGCTTTGGCAACACTGCTGTGCTGCATCCGAGCGTTACAGAGAGATTGTTCTGTTCTGTGTGAGACTGGTAAGCCTTAGCCTGCCATTTCTCACAGTGTACTTCATCCTCACTTCAGTGCTACTTAATTAATATATTTAATAATAATAATTTGATTAATTTAATTTTTTTAAAATTAATTTGTCATCAACTTTAGTGTAAGTGCTGTTGAGTTGACAGTGCACCCAGTGCCTCAGTGGCACTGGGGTGCCCTTGCCCTGGGCTGGCACTAGTGCCTATTGCCTGTCCTGCTTAAATAAATTAAATAGAATTTATAAATTACAATTTAATAGAATCTATAATTTAATAGTTCATTATAATATTATATATATATATATATATTTGTCAGTCATATATATATATATACTATAGTATACTAGTGTAGAGTGTACTGTAGACATTCATCTACTAGTGTCTAATTTAAAATCAGTAATATTAATTAATATAATTAATAATTGAATTCATTATAAAATTATATATATATTTGTCAGTTATAGTTAGTAATAGTATACTAGTGTAGAGTGTACTGTAGACATTCAGAACATCTACTAGTGTCTAATCTAAAATCAGTAATATCAATAATTCTCTAATTATTTCTTATCTTAATAGTTAATTAAATTAGCTATAAATAAAAGTAATAATATTAATTAATTACTACTAGCGTATAGTTCAGCTAATCTTATTAGTACTGGTGCTGCAGCTCTATAGTTTGTGCTTTGTTTTAGCAACAGTAAGAGACCAAGTCAATTTTTCTTAATTAATCTTTCATTTTATTTCATTTGTTTTGCTCACCTCAGTCCATCAGTGAAGTGAACTTGTTGGGCTAGTGAGTGCAGCCGCATAAGTGCTGTGTTTTTTTTTGATCAGCAAGCAGTGACGTTAACTGTTTTGCAAAGATTTTCTCATTTATTTTACATTTTATTTCAATTTTATTAAAAGTACCCTTAGTGTTTTGCTCACCTCAGTCCATCAGTGAAGTGAACTTGTTGGGCTAGTGAGTGCAGCAAGCAGTGAAGATAACTGTTTTGCTGTGACATTTTATTTTATTTCTAATTCTTTTCAAGAAAAATTGACTGTGACGAGCTGTACTAAGCAAAGCTTCAAGCTACTAGCTGTAGTACTAAAATAATTCTAATCTTCTTTAATCTTAATCTATAATATATTATAAATAATAATATTCTAATTCATAATCTATAATATAAGTAATTCTAATTCTAAATTCTAATTCATAATCTATATTCTTCTATCTATAATACATAATATATAAGTAAATTAGTTCTAATCTATTAATATTATATAACTTAATATTAATTAATAAATCATATACTGAATCTGATTTAACCTCACTTTAGCTTAGTGGGTTTGAGAGCGTCTGCCTAGAGGTAGACTTATAGTAAGGAAATATAGCTTTAGGCTAGCATAGTGGTAGGCTAAGCTCTTAGGCCCGTGTAAATTCAAATTAAAAATAAAATACTGCTAGTTATTAAATAGTTAATCTTGAGTTAATAATTTCAATAACTTTAGGATTTTGGCAGATTGCACACAGCACAGTGCAGTAGTGCATAGTTTTACTTTTTAAGCAGTAGCACTGAAGAGAACTTCCTCTAATTTTTTTGTCTTTAATTCGTTTTTCCTTTTTTTTATTTTTATTTTTTTATTTTTTTTTTTATAGTTTTTTAAACACTACACTACACTACACTACACTACACTACACACACAACACAAAATTTGAAATGGATCCTCCTTTTGGGACTAAGGAGGGACAAGCTCCATCTACCACCACCACCACCACCACCAGCACCACCACCAGCACCACCACCAGCTCTAAGATGCAGCCTTTGCGTCAGTCTAGTCGGCCAAGTAGGCCAAGCTCTCGCTTATCATTTGGGGAAGCATTGCTTGAAGGATCATCAAGTAAAGGAAAGGCACCAAAAGCAGGCAGTAGTAGTGCGGCTAGGCCCACAAGCTCTATGGTTTTTTACGGAAAGCCTAAAGCACCAGAAGCACGTTCAAAGTTAAAGGGTAGCACAAGTAGTACCAGCCCAGTGACTAAAAAGAAGTGCCTTTTGCCCCAAGCAGCATCTTCCCCATCCACCAGCAGCATGCAAGGTACCAAGCAGAGCCAAATTAGCAGCAAGACTCAGAGGGGTCCCAAACCAAAGCGATCTCATTCCTTTGTAGGGAAAACCACCACCACCACCACCCCCGCCTCTACCACCACTAGTGCTGCGCCTACTGTTCCCACTGGTACCGCCACGCCATGTCCTCCTAGTACCTCTAGCAAGCCACCAAGTCCTTACAAAATTTTTGTAAAGACAGTTAGAGAGAGGGCTACACATAGTGGAACTCCACCTAGCGAGGTAGCAGAGGAGCCTGAGACTGAGAGGCCAAGTGCAGAGTCTATTCTTCCTGCTCGCACTACTACTAGTCACGAGTCTCACGACGATATCAGTCTTAGCTCCAGCCTAGCAGGAATTCCATTCGATCTGGCTAATGAAGAGCTAGACTATGAGCCAGAGGAAGTAGAGGAGATGAGTGGTCAGGAATCAGATTCCTCAGGGAGCAGTGTCCAAATGACTAGTGCACAATTTTCCCCTGAGCCTCCACCTTCTCCGCTACGATCATCACCATCACCACCACCAGCAGCAGCAGCAAAACCTAGCAAATCTAAAGCAATTAGCAGTCCCACTATGGCCAGTACTGTTACCACCAGTCCCACCACCACTAGTTCTGCCTCTGTTCATCCACCCCGAGCAGTAAGAGCAGCACCCAAGGCACACTCCAAGGCTATGCGCGCCCCAATTTGGGAGCACTTTGAAAATGTTGAAGAAGGGCGCTATGGAAAGTGCAAACATTGTGGGAAGCTAATAAGCAGAGGGAAAGTGTCTGGCCATTTTACCAGTGCTAGCATGAAGCATCACCTCAGCACTCAACACAACGCTGTGCTATTGGGGAAAGATGCAGAGGTAAAACTTAGTGCAGGCAGCATAGCTGGTGGCCGTGGAAAAACCCCAACAGCTTCTTCTTCTGAGCCAATAGCAGCAGCAGCAGCAGCAGCAGCAACTAGTGCTGGCAGCCAGAGACCAAGGCAGGTTGGAGCACTGCATGCCCAGCCCACCCTGGAAGAATTTGGGGCATTCCACTCCAAGAGAACGATGCCCAAACAGCAGGCCAATAAAGTAACGCGACTTATTGGTCAGTTCATTGCTGTTGGAGGGGCATCCTTCTCCATGATTGAAGGGGAGCCTTTCAAACAATTGATGGCGGCTGTGGCTCCACAATACACAGTTCCGTCACGTTCCACTTTCAGCAGGAACATTGTCCCCTCGCTGTATCGGTCCTGTGTTGCAGCAGTGAAAGAGGAGCTTTCCAAGGCTGCTGGTCAGTGTGTTCATTTCACTACAGATTTGTGGAGTGCACCTAGCGCCCAGCATGCCTTTCTTTCTTTGACAGCACACTGGTGGCAGCCCGGTGTGTCTAAGGAAGTTGCTGCAGCAGGCTACCGATCATTCCTTCTCCATGCAGAAGTGATGGATGAAAAGCACACTTCCCAAAACATTCTGCATGCGATGAGGAAAATGTTTAGCCTTTGGGTGGGAGCAGAGGCGGGCACCAATGTTGAAGTTGGTTTTGTGGTAACTGACGGAGGTGCCAATATGGTGAAAGCGCTGCGAGATGGTCATATTGTTGGTGTGCGCTGTGCAGCCCACATCATCCATCTTGTAGTGAAGGCAGCAATGTCAGAAGGAACTAATGTGGCAGCAGTAGTTCTGTCCCGCTGCAGAAAGATCGCTGGGCACTTTCACCATAGTGTTAAGGCTAGCCAACTTTTGAGGGAAGAGCAAGAGAGGTCAGGTCTTCCCGTACACTGCCTACGTCAGGATGTCAGTAAACGGTGGAACTCCACGTTAGACATGCTAGAGAGGATTTTGGAGCAGCAGAGGGCAATCCATAATCTTGCCTCAGAGCACAATATTGGGATTACCTCTCCATTGAATAGGGAGGATTGGACAGTGATCGCCCAGCTAGTGGCAGTCCTTAAACCATTCAGGGATGCCACAGAAAATTTAAGCTCAAACACTGCCAGTCTGGCCCAGGTAATCCCAGTGTTCTCCCATCTAGGCAGCAAGATGGATGTGTTCCTTGGAAACCGTGAGGCTGTTCAAGGTGGCACTCTACATCCTGACGTAGCAGCCATAGTCAGGAAGCTGAAGGATCTGCTAAAAGTACACCTTCGCAAGCGAATGGAAGAGAGTCCCGAAATGATGCTAGCGTGCCTTTGTGATCCAAGAATTAAGGGAAAGCTAGCTTTGAAATTCAATGTTCTCAGTAGCTACCGGGAGCAATTGGTCAACAAGGTGCGTGACTGGCAGCGTAAAATGGGAATGCTGTCCGAGGAGGGTGAGGTGCAGGAGGAGGAAGAGATGATGTGGTCTGCTACCCCTAGCAGCAGCATCAGCAGCAGTGCCACAAGCAGCACAACACAGCTGAGTGGAGCAGCTGCGTTTTGGGAAGAGGCACTTGGCAGTATAGTTGGACCATCTGACAGAGCTAGCAGCAGAAAGGAGAGTAGTGCTGCTGAAATGGTCAAACTTTACCTCTGTGAAGTTCCTTCTGCTCCTAATGTTGATCCTCTTAGCTACTGGGATGAAAAGAAGAGTGTGTGGCCTGCACTCTCATGGGTTGCGCAGCAGCTTCTATCATGTCCGCCAACCACTGTTCAAAGTGAGCGCGTGTTTTCTATGACTGGAAACATACTGAGTCCACAGCGCTCACGCATGGCACCTCATCTGATGGAGCAGATTGCCTTTCTTAAATTCAATCTGCCCAAATTGGGTTACCCAGCTCTTAGCTTGGAAAGTTAAATTTTTTCTCTCTAATGTTTAAGGTAGTTTCTCCCCCTGGTTGCACTTGCTGCGGTGTGGCAATGCCTGCTACCTCCGCTGGTGTAGCCAATTTACGCTAGGGCCTAGTGTCTGAGCTCTGTAAGTCCGCTCCCAAACGCCTAGGACTGACAGTCTTTGGATGCTTTGCCCTGGGGTGAAACAGGTGAGTGGGTCGTCAATTGCCCACTCATTCACCTTTTTCCGTTTCCAACGCTGCTGCTGGTGGTGGTGCCAGTATCTTTTGCCAGTTCGCTTCCTGGCTGAAATCATGCCTCAGATGTCCCTAATGGAAAGGGTAGTTTCTCCCCCCTGGTTGCACTTGCTGCGGTGTGGCAACGCCTGCTACCTCCGCCGGTGTAGCTAGCTTATGCTAGGGCCTTGTGTCTGAGTTCTGTAGGTCTGCTCCCAAACGCCAAGGACTGACAGTGCTTGGATGCTTTGCCCTGGGGTGAAACAGGTGAGCGGGTCGTCAATTGCCCACTCATTCGCCTTTCCCAATTCTGCTGCTGCTGGTGGTGGTGCCAGTGTCTCTCTTCAATGCCAGTTCGCTTCCTGGCTAGTGTCATGCCTCGAATGTCCCTGATGGTAAGGGTAGTTTCTCCCCCCTGGTTGCACTTGCTGCGGTGTGGCAACGCCTGCTACCTCCGCCGGTGTAGCCAGCTTACGCTAGGGCCTTGTGTCTGAGTTCTGTAGGTCTGCTCCCAAACGCCAAGGACTGACAGTGCTTGGATGCTTTGCCCTGGGGTGAAACAGGTGAGCGGGTCGTCAATTGCCCACTCATTCGCCTTTCCCAATTCTGCTGCTGCTGGTGGTGGTGCCAGTGTCTCTCTTCAATGCCAGTTCGCTTCCTGGCTAGTGTCATGCCTCGAATGTCCCTGATGGTAAGGGTAGTTTCTCCCCCCTGGTTGCACTTGTTGCGGTGTGGCAACGCCTGCTACCTCCGCCGGTGTAGCCAGCTTACGCTAGGGCCTTGTGTCTGAGTTCTGGAAGTCCGCTCCCAAACGCCAAGGACTGACAGTTTTTGGATGCTTTGCCCTGGGGTGAAACAGGTGAGCGGGTCGTCAATTGCCCACTCATTCGCCTTTTCCAATGCTGCTGCTGCTGCTGCTGGTGGTGGTGCCAGTGTCTCTTCTCTGCCAGTTCGCTTCCTGGCTAGTGTCATGCCTCAAATGTCCCTTATGGTAAGGGCAGTTTCTCCCCCCTGGTTGCACTTGCTGCGGTGTGGCAACGCCTGCTACCTCCGCCAATGTAGCCAGCTTACGCTAGGGCCTTGTGTCTGAGCTCTGGAAGTCCGCTCCCAAACGCCAAGGACTGACAGTGTTTGGATGCTTTGCTCTGGGGTGAAACAGGTGAGTGGGTCGCCAATTGCCCACTCATTCGCCTTTCCCAATTCTGCTGCTGCTGCTGGTGGTGGTGCCAGTGTCTCTTCGATGCCAGTTCGCTTCCTGGCTAGTGTCATGAATCAAATGTCCCTAATGGTAAGGGCAGTTTCTCCCCCCTGGCTGCCTCTGTCTGCGGTGTGGCAACGCCTGCTACCTCCGCCGGAGTGGCCAGCTTACGCTAGGGCCTTGTGTCTGAGCTCTGGAAGTCTGCTGCCAAACGTCTAAGACTGACAGTGTTTGGGTGCTTTGCCCTGGGGTGAAACAGGTGAGTGGGTCGCCAATTGCCCACTCATTCGCCTTTTCAATGCTGCTGCTGGTGGTGGTGCCAGCATCTCTTCTCTGCCAGTTCGCTTCCTGGCTAGAGTCATGCCCAAAATGTCCCTAATGGTAAGGGCAGTTTCTCCCCCCTGGCTGCCTCTGTTTGCGGTGTGGCAACGCCTGCTACCTCCGCCGGAGTGGCCAGCTTACGCTAGGGCCTTGTGTCTGAGCTCTGGAAGTCTGCTGCCAAACGTCTAAGACTGACAGTGTTTGGGTGCTTTGCCCTGGGGTGAAACAGGTGAGCGGGTCGCCAATTGCCCACTCATTTGCCTTTCCCATTTCCTTTTCCATTTCATTATTTTCCTTCTGATACACAACCAACCAAACATAACACACACAATAACACATATAACACATATAACACACAGTGACATCACACATAACACACATACACACACACTTACAATGCACAAAACACAAGGACCTTTTCCTTGTTATTTGCCCTGGCCTTCACTCACTAATAGCATTACATTAACACTATAACTCACACTTCACCCTATAACATTTTTCCATCCACATACCTGCCAACAGACCCAACTTTTTCAGGGACAGTCCTGCTTTTTTCCAGTCCTGTCCCATCTAATTTAGCTAAACTAGGTATGCAAAATGCAAATACACATAGGTAGTTATAGCTCGGTAGGTAACGCTACTATAAACATTTAATAAATATAATCAAGTACTAAATAATAAATCTAACTTTAAAATACATTTAAATAAACCCCTATTTTTTTTTAAAAAAAAACATTAAAATTAAATTATTATTATTTAGACATAATCCATCTTTAACCAAACCAGTGCACTGCTACTAATCTTAAACATAACCGTACATTAACCCTAAGCTATTTTTTAGTTCTTGTCCAACATTTTTCCATCAGCATACCTGCCAACACACCCAAGATTTTGGTGGACAGTCCTGCTATTTTCCAGTCCTGTCCAATAAGTAAGTTGGGTTGTTGCAAAGTATGCCATTGTAAATAGGTAGCAAATGTTAGGCATGTAAAGTGGTCCAAAATCAATTTAAAAATGTAAAATATTCCCTATTCTTTTATTAAACATCTATGGACAGTACACCTCGGTATGTGTGTGCAACTCTATTGGTCGTTTCGGCAGGGGGCTCGCCTGCCATCAACGAATGAAGTGCATTCTGCAGTTCTGCAATTCACTCGTTGATGCCAGACCAGCCCCCTGCCGAAACGACCAATAGAGCTGCACACACGTACCTTCACGGCAGCTGCTGCTGCTGTGATGTGTTATTAACCCCGTATTAACCCCTGCTAGGCAACCAGGAGGAAAACGAAGATTAGCACGAAGAATGTCCGCGAATATTCGCCCGAAGAGAAGACAGGAACGGGCGAATATTCGCGGAATACGAAGATTTTTTTTCCCCCGAAGACGAGCACGAAGACGAACACGAAGAGCCCCCTGGTGCCCAAGTCTAATTATTATTGTGGAAAAAGGGTTTCGGCAAAATAATGTTACAATGTAAAATATGGTTTCATTTTAATTCATTATTTTATTGTTACATGCCTCAATCCTGAATCTTTTCTTCCTCTTTCAGCATCACTACCAGTTCCCGTCCTAACATTGGAAGACAACATCATGGAAGGTGAGGAGGCCGAGTTCTCCTGCACTTTACAATATAACGAAAGTTTTAAGGTGGATTTAGAGATTCTAACAAGCTCGGGAGAACCTTTTAAAGACTGTCAGCAGCAATCAAAACCCTTTCCAAAGGTGACCTGTAACCCAGAGGTTACTAAGGATTTTCACAATACGGAGGTAACTTGTGAGGCTCGACTATCAATCAGGAGCAAGCCAAAAACCATATTTGTTAGATGTGAGTATATAACCTATATGACCTATTTTTGTCCCCTTATAATTTCCCTTTTTCCTATAATTGTTCCCCCATTACTTCATATAATACCGCCCTATGACTCCCCCCTATTACTCCATATAATACCTGCCTATAGCTTCCCCTATTGCCCCATATAATACATCCCTATAACTCCCCTATTACCCCATATAGTACCTCCCTATAACTCCCTCTATTGCTCCTTCTAATACCTCCCTATAACTCCCCCTATTACTCATTATAATACCTCCATATAATACCTCCCTATAACTCCCCCTATTACTCCTTATAACACCTCCATATAATACCTCCCTATAACTCCCTATATTACTCCATATAATACCTCCCTATAACTCCCCATATTACTCCATACAATAACTCCCTATAACTCCCCATATTACTCCATACAATAACTCCCTATAACTCCCCCTATTACTCCTTATAACACCTCCATATAATACCTCCCTATAACTCCCCATATTACTCCATACAATAACTCCCTATAACTCCCCATATTACTCCATACAATAACTCCCTATAACTCCCCATATTACTCCTTATAATACCTCCATATAATAACTCCCTATAACTCCCCATATTACTCCATATAATACCTCCCTATAACTCCCCCTATTACTCCTTATAATACCTCCATATAATACCTCCATATAACTCCCCCTATTACTCCATATAATACCTCCCTATAGCTCCCCTATTACTCCATATAATACCTCCCTATAACTCCCCATATTACTCCATATAATACCTCCCTATAACTCCCCCTATTACTCCATATAATACCTCCCTATAACTCCCCCTATTACTCCATTTATACCTCCCTATAACTCCCCCTATTACTCCATATAATACCTCCCCATAACTCCCCCTATTACTCCATATAATACCTCCCTATAACACCCCCTATTACTCCGTATAATACCTCCCTATAACTCCCCATATTACTCCATATAATACTTCCCCATAACTCCCCCTATTACTCCATATAATACCTCCCTTTAACTCCATATAATACCTCCCTTTAACACCCCCTATTACTTCATATAATACCTCCCTATAACTCCCCCTATTACTCCGTATAATACCTCCCTTTAACACCCCCTATTACTCCATATAATACCTCCCTATAACTCCCCCTATTACTCCGTATAATACCTCCCTATAACACCCCCTATTACTCCATATAATACCTCCCTATAGCTCCCCTATTACTCCATATAATACCTCCCTATAACTCCCCCTATTACTCCGTATAATACCTCCCTATAACACCCCTATTACTCCGTATAATACCTCCCTATAACTCCCCCTATTACCCCATATAATACCTCCCTATAACTCCCCCTATTACTCCGTATAATACCTCCCTTTAACACCCCCTATTACTCCATATAATACCTCCCTATAACTCCCCCTATTACTCCGTATAATACCTCCCTATAACTCCCCCTATTACTCCATATAATACCTCCCTATAACTCCCCCTATTACTCCATTTATACCTCCCTATAACTCCCCCTATTACTCCATATAATACCTCCCCATAACTCCCCATATTACTCCGTATAATCTCTCTCTCTGTAACTCCCCCTATTACCCCATATAATACCTCCCTATAACTCCCCCTATTACTCCGTATAATACCTCCCTTTAACACCCCCTATTACTCCATATAATACCTCCCTTTAACACCCCCTATTACTCCATATAATACCTCCCTATAACTCCCCCTATTACTCCGTATAATACCTCCCTATAACTCCCCCTATTACCCCGTATAATACCTCCCTATAACTCCCCCTATTACTCCGTATAATACCTCCCTTTAACACCCCCTATTACTCCATATAATACCTCCCTATAACTCCCCCTATTACTCCATTTATACCTCCCTATAACTCCCCCTATTACTCCATATAATACCTCCCCATAACTCCCCCTATTACTCCATATAATACCTCCCTATAACACCCCCTATTACTCCGTATAATACCTCCCTATAACTCCCCATATTACTCCATATAATACTTCCCCATAACTCCCCCTATTACTCCATATAATACCTCCCTTTAACTCCATATAATACCTCCCTTTAACACCCCCTATTACTTCATATAATACCTCCCTATAACTCCCCCTATTACTCCGTATAATACCTCCCTTTAACACCCCCTATTACTCCATATAATACCTCCCTATAACTCCCCCTATTACTCCGTATAATACCTCTCTATAACACCCCCTATTACTCCATATAATACCTCCCTATAGCTCCCCTATTACTCCATATAATACCTCCCTATAACTCCCCCTATTACTCCGTATAATACCTCCCTATAACACCCCTATTACTCCGTATAATACCTCCCTATAACTCCCCCTATTACTCCGTATAATACCTCCCCATAACTCCCCATATTACTCCGTATACCTCCCCATAACTCCCCCTATTACTCCGTATAATACCTCCCTATAACACCCCCTATTACTCCGTATAATACCTCCCCATAACTCCCCCTATTAATCCGTATAATACCTCCCTATAACTCCCCCTATTACCCCGTATAATACCTCCCTATAACTCCCCCTATTACTCCGTATAATACCTCCCTTTAACACCCCCTATTACTCCATATAATACCTCCCTATAACTCCCCCTATTACTCCATTTATACCTCCCTATAACTCCCCCTATTACTCCATATAATACCTCCCCATAACTCCCCCTATTACTCCATATAATACCTCCCTATAACACCCCCTATTACTCCGTATAATACCTCCCTATAACTCCCCATATTACTCCATATAATACTTCCCCATAACTCCCCCTATTACTCCGTATAATACCTCCCTATAACTCCCCATATTACTCCATATAATACTTCCCCATAACTCCCCCTATTACTCCATATAATACCTCCCTTTAACTCCATATAATACCTCCCTTTAACACCCCCTATTACTTCATATAATACCTCCCTATAACTCCCCCTATTACTCCGTATAATACCTCCCTTTAACACCCCCTATTACTCCATATAATACCTCCCTATAACTCCCCCTATTACTCCATATAATACCTCTCTATAACACCCCCTATTACTCCATATAATACCTCCCTATAGCTCCCCTATTACTCCATATAATACCTCCCTATAACTCCCCCTATTACTCCGTATAATACCTCCCTATAACACCCCTATTACTCCGTATAATACCTCCCTATAACTCCCCCTATTACTCCGTATAATACCTCCCTATAACACCCCCTATTACTCCGTATAATACCTCCCCATAACTCCCCATATTACTCCGTATACCTCCCCATAACTCCCCCTATTACTCCGTATAATACCTCCCTATAACACCCCCTATTACTCCGTATAATACCTCCCCATAACTCCCCCTATTAATCCGTATAATACCTCCCTATAACACCCCCTATTACTCCGTATAATACCTCCCCATAACTCCCCCTATTACTCCGTATAATACCTCCCTATAACACCCCCTGTTATTCCATATAATACCTCCCTATAACTCCCCCTATTACTCCGTATAATACCTCCCTATAACACCCCCTATTACTCCGTATAATACCTCCCCATAACTCCCCATATTACTCCGTATACCTCCCCATAACTCCCCCTATTACTCCGTATAATACCTCCCTATAACACCCCCTATTACTCCGTATAATACCTCCCCATAACTCCCCCTATTAATCCGTATAATACCTCCCTATAACACCCCCTATTACTCCGTATAATACCTCCCCATAACTCCCCCTATTACTCCGTATAATACCTCCCTATAACACCCCCTGTTATTCCATATAATACCTCCCCATAACTCCCCCTATGACTCCGTATAATACCTCCCTTTAACACCCCCTATTACTCCGTATAATACCTCCCCATAACTCCCCCTATTACTCCGTATAATCTCTCTCTCTGTAACTCCTCTCTGAAGACTTCCTCACAAACCCCTTCTTAAAATGTTTTTAGGTTTCTTTTCCTTCTCTCTCCCTTCATGCAGCCGAGCCAGCTTTCACAGACTGCCCGCAAGAGGTCACTTGGGTAGAAGGAGAAAAAAAGTCCTTTCACTGCAAGGCTGGCGGCTACCCGCCCCCAACGGTGACCTGCTCGATGGACAAAGTCACATACAAAGAAGGCGACATGTTTACAGTGAGCAGAAACGTGTCCGGCAGTTACACCTGCAGAGCCAGCAGCTTCGACGTCATTACCACGAAAGTGACAGTGAGCGTGGAGTGTAAGTCTCAGTGCCATGATTCTCCGGCAGCCTTGCGTTCCCTCACTGCGTTAGCCTCTTACCCCTTCTAAAGTCATACAAATCTTATTAATATAATTATTATATATATATATTTTATATTTATATGTGAAGAGCCTTCACATTAATGATCACGGAACGTGGTACTGAAAGGCGTTCTATGATATCTCTACAGGAGAATTTCAAGGCAGGGGGTTGAATAAGAAATAATTTATTTATTGCCCCCTTGCAGTCAAGCCCAAAGTATTGGGTATTAAAGGGCTGTCAGACTTGGCAGTGGCTGAAGGGAAGAACGTGACTTTGGTTTGTGAAGCAGACGGCCTCCCATCTCCAACCTACAGCTGGGACACCCCGACGCCCGACGTGGAGATATCTGCCGACCACCGCACCGTTACCGTCGGAAACATGGAGGCCAAACACAAAGGAAAATACATCTGCAAAGTTCAAAATGTACACGGGAATGACGTGAAGAGTCTGACGCTCACCATGCCAGGTAACCATGAACGGGCTTAACCACTCCTGACACTCTCAGCCGGGGTTAAATGTTTCGGGGAGGGCTCAACAAGGCTTTCCGGGGTTTATACATTAAAGAGGGAGTTTCCAGGGGAAAAAAAAATAACAAAAAAAAAAACTATATGTGGGGTCTTTGGTAAAAATGGCAAAAAATCTTGGGTACACAAGGCGCTCCTTGGTCAATAAAGGATTAAAATGTGTTTTTTTAATTTTATTTTATTTTATTTTAGGATCCAGCAAGGGGGAAAAGCCGACGGCGTCTTACGGCTTCGCAATTTCCACTCTAATAGTTTTGTATCTGATTCCTTTGCTTCTTTGATTTCTGTTTCTTTGCTATGCTATGCTTTTTTTTATGTTTAGATATTTTTTATTGCCAACTACTGAAAAAAAAAACCCAAGTGTGTACATTGGATACAGATTTAAATTAAAATATTGTAGAACCGAGCAGTGTGTTTTTTTACTTCATTATTTGAGCCTCTCTGGAGTTCTTTCATTCTTTTTTAATTAGCAGATCCTTATAATTCCGTTCAGTAAACGTATTATGCTTGGAGTATATTATGTAAGTCCCTGTAAAGCATATCTTCAGTGGAAGGGAATTGCACAGAAATCCCAATAAAGGAGCACAATAAGGATCCAGTAAGGATGTAAACACACACACAAAGATACATCACTTGACACGGTAACAAATGATCAACATCTATATACGTGGGAGGCACGGGTCAAGCTTCCAGTGCCAAAGAACTGCAAAGGAATGAACACAGCAAATGAAAAAGAGTTGGAATTAGTCAATCTAAGCATTTTATACACGGAGGGCCTGAACATATAGAATATAGAGATATAGAACAGAAAAGCCCAGCAACCAGAAGCTTTCCTACCACTTGAAGCAGCCAATCAGTGGCAAGAATCACTGGACCATGGAGGAGGAGGGCAGCTGCAGGTGGAGGGCTGCAGATTCTACATCAAATTATCCCCCCCCCCCCATAAAGTACTTTAATATGCATTTTTCCACTGGGGCTGCCATGGACGTTAAACCGATCCTTTGATACTTGGTGTGGCACGGTTTCCAAGAAAGAAAAAAAAAATCAATAAACTAAAAGGTTGAATACATAAAATTTGCCATGAATGTTAAATATAATTTACTGATCTTCCTACTGTAACCTTAAACTTTTATTTCTCTTTTTATAAAAAAAAAAAAAACTATTTAAAGTCAGGCTGCGAGCCATTATGTGTATTGTACCCTTTGACACGCAGGGCATAGAGACAAAGGCCGTGGGTTTCCTGTTATTGGGCTGCTGGGCAGAACGATGCAAGAAAGAGACGTCTGTGTCAATGTGCGGACGTTTCCTATAATTATTTCCTATAATCTTTCTTGTTTTAGTGCAAACCCCAAGACTGGGCCACAAGGATCACTGTAGGTATTTCCTTCTGAAGGCACAATATGAAGACATACGGGGGGGGGGGGGGGGATTCAGTCTGGGGAGAAATTCCAGCCAAGTGTCCCAATAAGAAGAAGCAGCTCTCAATGCCCAATATGTACTATCCACTCTGGTTTAAAAAAGGCAATACACGTATAGGCAAAAAAGAACACATAAAATATACAGTTAAAGTAAATTCCTTCTACAAGCCCTGTTACTCTGTACACCCTGGTGGCTATATGTGGAATTACAAGTAAAGCATACGGTAAAGCTTCAGGCTGTGGCTGAAAATCTCTCAATCAAAACCTCCCAGAGGGCATTTGCCCCTCTGCCTCCTTTTCCAGCCCCCCCCCATCTGGAGGGACGGGGTAACTGCCCCCTTGCCAGCCCTCCCCAGTATCCTACACTGGCGATGGGAACTTGAGTCCGTATGGAAGACTGAGCCACCACTGACACCATCTGACCGTAGAAAAACAATTTATTGCTCTGTAAGAAAAACAGTTACAGAGTCCTACTTTACAAAATAAACAACAAGGAATAGGAAATTGTCTTATTAAATATCCTATTCGATCAGCAATCTTCACTTGCCTGAAAAAGAAAAGAAAACGTACAGATATAATTGGAGAAAGAGCAGATGTATATATATTATAGATGAAAACGACATTAACAGGTCTCCAACCTTTCATTTAATGAGAGCCACGTATGATTAACAAACGATTTTGAGAGCTGGTGCAAAAATATATTAAAAAAGCAGCATTTTAGATATTAAGAATATACACTATATGGACAAAAGTATTGGGACACCTGACTATTAAGTATGTATAATGTAAGGATTGTTCGTTGCTCTTAAATAGATACATTCACCAACGTCTTCTCCCCCACATATATCGCCCCCAAAACTCACTTAAATTCAGCAGTATCCAGACAACTACTAGCTCCCATTGGAGACCCTTGGTCTTTAATTAGATATATCAGGCTTTGCTAATGAAAACAGTAAAATAGTAGAATAATTTAATGTACTAAAGCAAGAAGAGGACGATAAGACGTGAAAGAATAAAGGGATGAATAAGTGAAAGAGTTATGAAGAGAAGCCAAAAACGTTCTATTTAAAGCATAAAAAGTCACCTCTAAATATAATGTGTCTGGCGAGTCAAGAGTGCAACTGGCTTTTCATGGCTGAGCACGGAAGGTTCCGCCACATTCACAGTATCTGGAACACGTTTTCCCGTCTCTCTTGGGAATATTCCAACAGTCGTAACATCTCACTCCATATTTCTTGTACCTTTGCAACCAAGAACATAGAGAGGCAGTCAATACAGGAAGAGCTGACCAAAGAGGGGAAGCATTGGGGGTTATACAGAGCAATAGAGTAATAGGAGGATAGGAGGATAGATACAATGTTATTATAAGTGAGGCACGGAATGCTGTGTACATTGTGTTACAGATACCTGATCCCACAGGCGTTGCAAAGCGGGGTCCCATCCTCAGCATCTCTCCACAGGGGGGTCTTCTGAGTTTTACATGAAGCACATTGCTTGGTCCCTTAATAGAAAGATGAGCAGGGTATGGTTATTTCATCCCATAAAAGCATTTCCCCCGCATTAAACCTATCCAGATAGAAAAAGTTATACTGTAGTGAGTTCATGGTCCTTTCATGGCATGTGAACTATAAACGCAAGCAAAGCAGAGCAATGTTATCATTTTAGATAAGACACAATGATTAAGGCTAGGCTAAGCCTACTGAGGGTCTAAGCTTGGCTTGAGCCATTTCAGCGCCAGTTGTTCCCCCTCTAAATCAAAGACAACCCGAGTCTATATAGTAGCCGTCCCCAGCGAGACTCACGCAAACCAACACTGATCAATAATGATACCAACAATACAGATTTTGTCTCTACACAGAGGCAGCGCGGTTTAGGGGTACAGCTGCTCCCACCTACTTTTTCTCATTTGCGGGATCAGTCCCACAAAAATGTATGGCCTAGCGCGATAAAACAGGAGGGACTTCAGTGACCCCAGTAGCACATATGGCTACACTGTGAGATAAAGGGGTATCGTATGGAAGCATACAGTATGGATCTCTACTTCAGCCAACTAGATCAACAAAAGGGTGAGGTCCCTGAGACAAGTGACACAGACCCTAGTACCAGCTCCCAAGAGTATTATCCAACTTGGGACTTGGAGGACCTCATACCAAATCACAGAATATGGATTAGGGGCCAGACTACATTCAGTCAATGAAGAAATAGAACCAACTGGCCCTCAAATTGGCACAGGGGCCCATATGTAAACCAAGGATAGTCATGCCCTGCCTACAGACCTTCAAATTAAAAAACAATGTCCAACATAGCTCCTTGCACAGCTTGTACGGCGTAGCGACCCAACTAGAACACCTTATATTCCTAGGGAACCTGCGCTGCAAGTTCCACACTAAGTTACTAGCCTGTATGGCATGTTAACCTTTTAAAAAAAATGGAAATGTATTCTCTAGGCCACCAGTAGACAAAGGGTTAAACAGGAGGGTTTGTGAACCGGTTGGATCATTTGGGGCGCTTCACCACGCAGAAGAGACACAGAAGCAGTGCAGGGTTGCCTCTAATTGTGTACGAATCTGGTTATATTACCCACCAAGCACCAAAAGTGGGTTATAGATAGACAGATAAAGTGGGGCCATGGTAATAAATGGCCTCTGGTGCAAAATCAAAAGCGCCAATCCCTTTGGTGCCCAGCAGGCTGTAATGGACATTATTATCTCACATACTTCTTGCATATGAAGAAAGCTGGTCATCGTCGGAGCCACTGGACAACACATTATATCTGCGCTTGGGTTTCTTGGTGCTTTTTTGTTTTACTCTCCTGTGAAAAGAAGACGTAGAAGAGGGGATCAGACCTACGTAGACTACCTCCGAGTGAGGCTTTGTGAAGTATGTGTAGGGCGTCCGATGTCACGTGACTGGGGTATTTATACAGCGATACGCCATAAAGTGCTGGCTGGCTGAGAGAGGAGACCCCTCTCTGTATATCTACCCGCATGTTAATGGATCTGTCTTGGCAGTACTTGCCTATGCGTGGTTATATTATGGAGAAAACAAATTTAAGGTGAAATTTACCTATTTCCCAATCACTACACACGTACCTGTACAACGATGTCACTATGAGACGATAATCCCCACCGTGCTCCTTCTCCATGCACATCCGAAACTCGACTCCCCGGAACGAGGGATCGAGCTTCTCCGCGCTTTTCACCGGAGCCGTCTGCTTCCTGGAACTCCTTCTGCCGGGGACCAAAAGGTTCCGTTGTCCGTTTTTAAAGGGGCAAGAACGTCTCAGAGTCTTGTCTTCACGGTCACCCGGAACGCTTACTTTTTCTTCATCACAAGAGCCGTGCTCTTCACAAACAGTTTGCGGGTTAATATTATTTTTAATACGACTCTGATTGGGGTCGGCACATAACTGAACATCTGGACCCTTATTACCGTTTGAGAAATTTCGCCACACTCCGTCGCTCCCTCTAAACCCCCCCTGGTGTATTTTTAATTCGGGGTCTTCTCTGGCTCCGTCTTCCTGCCACCGGCCTGCTTTTCCCAAGCGGCTGCACTTTATACTGATCAGGTTCAACAATTCCATTTCATTGCAACTTTGTAGCGATGTTTTGTTATTGACCACAGATGAGCTGTTTGCGTAGTAGTTCCATAGGCGAGGGGGGCAGTTGGGCTCGTACATGGGGGAATTGCTTTGCTCGTGGCCCGTATCTTCTGGGCAGGGGGTCGCGGAATTAAACTCTCGCTTTTCCACCTTGGGAAGCAGCTTCAAACTTTCTTGCAGAAAATATATGATGTTCGGCTTCGGTATCTGCAGCAAGCATCTCATTTTATTTCTGCGACGTCTTAAGTTGTGGATGTGACCCCTTGAGGGACGCCAGGGCTCCAAATTTTCCAAAACAGACCTTTAAGAACAAATAAAAAAATTTATAGCAAAAAAAATAATATGTATATGATTCATGAAAATGAAGTTATGCAATAATTTCACCAAATATATATGTTTTTTGGGTTGGCCAAGCGATGATATATCTTGTGTGGCTTGTGATTTATACTTAGCATGTTTCAGATCATATACGATGATCAGGCGTCTCTTTGTCAGTCCCCGTAATATTTATATAAGTGTACTAATTCAGGGCCCAGCTTGTGAAGGGGCCCTTGGGCCTTGCTGTCCCACGTTGGCGAATTCCCCCACATCCCTACCTCAAAAAAATCAAAACCAATGTCTTGTTGATAAAGAAACATAGAATTTGCAGATCAGACCCATTCGGCCCCATCTAGTTTTTCCTGATGTGAAGACACAAACCTTAATCAGTCGTTGGTCTCGTCTTAGATTCAGGACCCATATGCCTGTCCCATGCATGTTTACATTCCCTCACTGCATTAGCCTCTACCACTTCTGCTGGGGGACTGTTCCATTCATCTACCTACCGCCAACTAAGTGGCAACACTTTTTAAATGTTGGGCTATTAACACTGATGATCTGCGGCTTGGTATTGGTACCGGGCCCAAGCCTGTTGAGTAGACAGACATCATTTATCTCCTGGCACCAGGGGACGGCCGTTGGCACCTGTCCCATTGGCTTTATTTGTTTTTTCCCCTGTAGATACTTTCTTAAAGTAAATACCCCTTTTGTTGCATTTACTTTTTAACAATAAACACCACTAAACTGGTTTATTTGTAATTACTGAGGAAGGGTACTGTGTTATTTACAAACAAATACACACATCATCCAATAAGTAATATTACTCTTCCAGAAGGGGAGCCGTAATGCCCTTCTGCCCTGATAAGGGTTTTTATTGCAATATTCTCACTTGGAGACTAATTAAACTGATATGTTAAAAGCTTGTGTGATGTAATGTATCACTGCTCCCCCTATGATAAAGTGTGACACTGACACCCCTATGATATAATGTATCACTGACCCCCACTCTGATATAATGTATCACTGACCCCCCCTCTGATATAATGTATCACTGACCCCCACTCTGATATAATGTATCACTGCTCCCCATCTGATATAATGTAACACTGACCCCCACTCTGATATAATGTATCACTGACCCCCACTCTGATATAATGTATCACTGACCCCCACTCTGATATAATGTATCACTGCTCCCCATCTGATATAATGTAACACTGACCCCCACTCTGATATAATGTATCACTGCTCCCCATCTGATATAATGTAACACTGACCCCCACTCTGATATAATGTATCACTGACCCCCACTCTGATATAATGTATCACTGACCCCCACTCTGATATAATGTATCACTGCTCCCTCCTCTGATATAATATAACACTGACACCCCTATGATGTAATGTATCACTGCTCCCAATCTGATATAATGTATCACTGACCCCCACTCTGATATAATGTATCACTGCTCCCCATCCTGATAAAACGTATCACTGACCCCCACTCTGATATAATATAACACTGACACCCCTATGATGTAATGTATCACTGCTCCCCCCTCTGATATAATATAACACTGACACCCCTATGATGTAATATATCACTGCTCTCCCTATGATATAATGTATCACTGCTCCCCCCTCTGATATAATATATCACTGCTCCCCCCACTCTGATATAATGTATCACTGCTCCCCCCTCTGATATAATATATCACTGCTCTCCCTATGATATAATGTATCACTGACCCCCTCTGATATAATGTATCACTGCTCCCCCCTCGTATATAATGTATCACTGCTCCCCCTCTGATATAATGTATCACTGCTCCCTCCTCTGATATAATATAACACTGACACCCCTATGATGTAATGTATCACTGCTCCCCCCTCTGATATAATATAACACTGACACCCCTATGATGTAATATATCACTGCTCTCCCTATGATATAATGTATCACTGCTCCCCCCTCTGATATAATATATCACTGCTCTCCCTATGATATAATGTATCACTGACCCCCTCTGATATAATGTATCACTGCTCCCCCCTCGTATATAATGTATCACTGACCCCCTCTGATATAATGTATCACTGCTCCCCCCTCGTATATAATGTATCACTGACCCCCTCTGATATAATGTATCACTGCTCCCCCCTCGTATATAATGTATCACAGCCCCACCCCTCATGATAAAATGTATCACTGACATTCTGCTTTCGAACATTTGGAGATGAAATATAAGGAAACTTCTTTTTCTTTCTTTCTGCTAATATTCCCCACTCGGGTGTTTCCAGCCCACGGAGTGCGTGGAAATATTCACTGCTCACTGAGGGTGTAAAACCTTGAGGTATAGGGGGCAAATTGAGCGGGAATAAAATGAGCGGGAAGCAAAAGTGCCCCAAGTGCCACCCCGGCCCAGAGATATGGTTAATAATGTTAAAGGGATAGAATTCTGACTAAAACGGGTATTATAAGCATGTTTCCTTTTTTTAACCCCGGGGGGCAGGGGGTACGGAGTAACAGACGGCGAGATAATACCACAAACACCACAACGGGAGACATACACGTGTGATTAACCCTTTACATTCCAGAGAGCAGCCAAAGCCCCCTGGCAAGCAAAGTGTTAATTCCCCAGCACTGGGGTAGTACTTATGTTAGTACCCCAATACTTGGCAATCTTTATGTAATCCTCTGTAACCATTTTGCCCTCATTCCTCCTCCTCATACCCTCTATGACACCCATTTACCCCTCTGCCCCGTGTTATCTGCCCTGTATCCACCCCAGTTTACCACAATCCCGTTTATTCCATAATTAGCCATTCTAGACTATTTACCCCTTTGTAAGTAACCACCAACACCCATTCTCACTAGAATTAAACCATTTGCCCCTTAATCTGCCCCTGAAGTACCCAAACATGTGAGTTTTAGCACTAATAACAGACCTGGTGTTATCAGATCTGTGTATCCCTGTCTGTATTTCATTGTTCTTTCTTTATTACGTCAGTCATTAAAATACCCCACTTTGTGACCTTTTTTTTATTACTATTATAAATACCCCCTCTCCCTCACACCTGTCACGGTGCGTGGCGCTCCCTCTGCCGGCCACTCCGCAGTGCTGCGCTGCCGTCTCCTCCCCGCTGGCTTTCAGCGCTCCCTCTGCTGGCCGCATCGGAGAGGTGCATCCACGGCTGCTCGGCGTTGCTTGTCCGGTAGGGACATCTAGCGGCTTTCGGCGGTACTGCAGGGTCTCGTCTTGCATCCATTGCCTTTCCAAATGGGGATCTTTGGAAGGACTCGCTTCCCAGCAGGGTGGGGAGAGCACCTCTTTGAGGAGGGAAAAATCCGGGTATTCCCCATCCGCAAACAGCATCCCTTCCATGCTGCTGGGGAGTCTGATCAGATCTGCTGCTTCTCCTGAACGATGCTTAGTGAATCTGGTCTGAAATCAATAGACTTTATCTGATTACAATTTGGGGTTCTGGTGGGTCTGATCCCTTAGGGCTGCCTGAGACATCTACCAGTGGATCCTGCAGGGGAGTAAGTAGAGAAAAGTCCTTATTCCTCCTGATCCCCTCTGCCATGTATAGAAAATTAAAGTCCATGTTATGAGGTATACTTCTGATGAAATGGGGGTTTTTTTTTAACTCCTTAGATCCTGGACTTGCAATGGCTTCCCATCTACAACACTGGATTGATCTGATCTGTTTGGTTGATGAGGGGTTAATGGGATAGGAGGAGTCTTCCTTAATTAAATCACCTGTTAGCGGGCTCTAGGACCGCCCAGACCCCCTTAAGGGCTTTATCTATAAAAGGAGACCCACCAATGCCCTCTCTCTCTTTCTCTTAAAGGTTTTGGGGCAAATGGAGCCGGTGGGGCAGATAGTAAAATGGACTAAAATTGGTTTAGAAAAAACATATTAAATTGTAGTGAGTTTGGAAGTTAACGGATACGCTTGCTGCGAGTGTTAGTTTATTGGTTATAAGAACAGGGTGGGAGCGTTTGACGTTATTATACAATCATGAGCGGTTATAGAAGTGTCTGATGAAAAGGTCCGATTAACCCTTATTCTCGCGCAGGAGGTCAGGATCTAAAACAAGAGAGCCGGTTTAGATTTACTTTACTTTGCTGTGCTGGTGGTAGGTAAGTGGAACATCCTCCAAGCAGAGATGGTAAAGGGACTTTTAACAGAGCTATCCTGAAACCAAGACTGATTACCGGATGGTGTGTAATATATATAATATTGTTTCTGAAATAATTTATCGGTAGTTTGTGTTAACCCGGCAAGGTGTCTCCCACGATGCTGTTTTGGTTATAGGGAATATCATTTGTCCTAACAACTCCCAGCCAGAATGTGTCCTAACTTGGGGGGATGAGAGTTGGCATCCTGCAACTACCTGTTGTCTGCCCATTCCAGCAATGTTTGATACATACTATATTCTGAGTCTTGGCCGGTATATGAAAAGGTGCTGGCTGAGCATCATGTGAGTTGTAGTCAGATATAGGACACTTAGACTCTGGTGTAAGGTGTCTTTTGGTGAGATCCCCCAGCCTGTTATGTAAGATCTGCATCATATCTTCGGTTTTATATACCCGTGTCTTCTGTTTGTACTTAATTTGTGTTTAGCCGTTTAAATGTCCACGCTTTACTGAGAAGGTGGTAGATAAGTAGAACAGCCTCCCAGCAGAAGTGGTAGATGCTAATACAATGGGTGGTACGATATGGTTCCTTTATCTAAAACGAGACCAACGACTGATTAAGGTCTGAGTGTTTACAGCAGGAGAAATGGGCAGCTAGACAGCCGAACGGGGGCTGATCTGCTGTTTCTATGTCTAAGGACCCTCTGCTTGCTTTGGTGAAACAACTAATTTCTGATAGTTTAAAAGCACCTCCTTCCCAACTCTACTGGGCGATGGAGCGGATACGAAGCTGTGTGTTGAACCATCATAAACCTTCTCTATAAAGTAGGGGGGCTGCCAAGAGTAACCAGGTGGCTCCTATACATTTTCTAAGTATAGAGGGCAGTTCTGGTGCGAGGTGGTAATCGGAGTAATTGCCCCAGAAACCAATGAAGCATCCCTGCTCTGGAATAATTCTTTATAAATTTACACAGAGACGCTACAGCGGGGTCCTGGTCCAAGTAAGTGGTCTCTCTCACCCATCACTGCCACCAATTGCCCCTCCAAGCAGAGGAAGCTTCGCGCTGCAGCCCCTAAAGGTAGGAACTTTTTTAAACTTTTTTATTTATTTATTAATTTCCAGGTACAGATTGAAGACTTTACATGAGCGTGCGTTTCGCTGATGGGCTGGATGGGTCTCTAGAATATTCATGTTACCCGGCAATGGCCCTTCCTCGGTACGCTGACCTCGAGAGTCCAACATATCGAAGAAACGGCCGCAGAGAGGAAGGCTGGGAGCACCGACGGTAAATGCCGCTGCCAAAAGAGCGAGCGAGAAGCTGTACAAACCCTTTATAACGGGGCATTTCGGGTCTAAATATTTACCAATAAAGTGAAGCTCCCTGTACGCATCTTGCTCTAGACCTGATATTTGCCCCTGCAGCTCCTTTGTGAATTACCCCACCGATCTTCTACTACTACTACTCGGCATCCAGCCGCAGGTCGGAGTTTAGAATGATTGGTGGGTTTTACTTTGCATACTTTTTAAATTAACCAGCTGTATTAAAAAAAAAAAAAAAAAAAAAAAAAATTAAATTAAAAAATTCTGCATCCGTATTTTTCATTAATTGATTGGCGGATCTCTTACCTGTTAAGTTTGCGGGTTTGATATTTGTAGTTATAATTCTCCGTATTATTTTTACCATTTATGGGCTGTATTCTGCAGCTCTGAGCCGTGTTATTTATTAATATATTTATACACATTTTTCTATTTCTTTGTACATTGTCTTCTAGGGACCCAGAAAACATACAATATTTTTTTGTAAATAGTGTGTGTGTGTGTGTGTGTGTGTTGGTTTTTGTCTCGTGACTCTGCCACTGATGCTGTTTTTGCTTTTTATTGTAGAATTGGGAACGCTGACCTTAACGGACTCAAGCGAGTCCTGCGGTGCTTTACATGTCTGTCTCTGGCTTCTTCTGTGACCTGGATGAGTAGTGGATCTTCTCATCGCCGGAGTCCTAGAAGAAGAAACTTTTTAACCCTTTCCCGACTGATAGAGGCCAAGGACTCAGTTACTCATCGGTTTCCGTGTTTCTTTAGAGCGCGGTGCGACGGTTTAGGATGCCATCTCATACGGTGTCTGTTGGATGCTTAGGGGGAGCAGGGCTGGTGGTGAAAATAAACCCAATGAATTAAAGTTGGTAATTAAGGGGGCTGATTGCTTTAGGGAGGGCCAGCTTGGGTTGGGTAGCCTTTTTCCCTTCTGCACATGAAATAGTCATTTAAAAGCTGCATCGTGTGTTTACTCGGGTAAAACTAATCTGAAACTTGTTATAAGTAGATAAGAATAGAAGAAATCATAGCGGGTCGTTGCGTCCACAGCTCACGTCTACCAGCGAGCGGTTTGGGGAATTGACGGTAGCTCCTTGTACAATCCTGCATATCAGGACAGAACTTTAAGATATCCCTCGGCTTGGCCCGGTGGGAATGGTTATTCAGACAGGGCTTAATGCTAATGACCGGTCAGTAGGAGGGGGGGCGTCACTTAAAGCCCCGCCAAGCATCACCTGAAACCCACGGGGGGCACCCAGTCTTTCCATGAGAGAACATGGGAATCGAGGCTTGCTGGGGGAGAGATGACCATCGCGTTACCCTCAGGCAGATATATTATAATAAAATACTTTATTATAGGGTCCATTCAGTACCAGGAACGCGGTGGGAGGGAGGCGTCCCCTTCTGTCCAGGCTTCCTATATACATCTCTAAGCAGGAATCATCGGGATATAACACGACCCCGGCATGGAGGTGTCTAACGTCAGTCTTCTATTTATTATTATTACTACCCGAGACCTTGTCCTTTTCAGACATTTAGCGTAAAATTCAAAGTGGAGCTGGGTGTGGATGTGAGAGACTTAGCACCCAACCCAAAGAGATATTCACTAAAATAGTTATTTCAGATCATTTCATGATGAAGGGCCAACGCTGGCAGGTTTACCCCAGCAAGAAGCTGTTCCGACCCTGAATAAATCTTAAATAGGAGGGTTTAACTATACATTATTCAGGGCCAGCCAGACATCCTTTCCATAGCATACAATGAAGAATGAGTTAAAACCCACAAGACAGCCGCTCTCTTTAGTGAATACACCCCTACAGTCCTCACTGTGCATTAAGAAGCCCCGTTCCCAGTAAGCTTCTGCTGTAGGAAAGCCTTTTCTGGCCCTATATAAAATGTATAGTTAAAGCAGCGGCGGTACACAATACCACACCGTGACGCAACACGACGACGCAGATAACAGAACGTTTGTTCATAATTCCTATAATCGGCAGAGAAAGAACCATGGAGACGTATACATTTCATTTTAAACTTATAGCACATTCAGACTGGGTGATCGCTGCTGCATGAATAACCTCGCACATCAAGACCCCACATATTCCCGAAAAGGTCTGACGCAAGATGAGCAAAGGTGGATTTGTAGCCGGGGAGAATAAGTTGATGCCGTTCTGTAACCTTGGCCAGGCTGCACCCGACATGGCAGAAAGCTCCTGAGAGCAAGTACTGAAAAGAATAATTACTAAAGACCCCCGGCACAGACGATCCTCCATCATACCCGACGCCAGTGGACTCGCTTCCCGACAGGCTGTATTTGCCGGGTGATATTTCTGCGGCACTTTGCCGGCTAATAAGGCAGGGGGTGGAATTTATATAAAAGCACCCATTGCCTGCGGAGATTTATTCCCCCCCCCCCCACCCATGCAAATCCATTAAAACATTCCAGCAATTCCAAGAAAAACATTCAGAGCAAGTTTTATTGGTATTGACACTGCAAGGATAAGCGATACCCTAACCAAGCATACTTTAAAAGAATATCCACTGCAATATATTCTGATCACTCAAAAACACACATAGAAATATAACATAGTAATTAAAAGCCCCCCCCCCCCCGCCAAAAGAGGAGAAAAATAAATAAAAAATATTGGAAGAATGTGCATTAACCTCACCCTAGTCAGCATCTCGAAAGTCGCGGTACTGGAGGGGGGGGGCGGTGTATAAATAAATATTCACAGTTTAGAGGTCCGAGCACTTTTAGATGCGCTTCTATTTTAAAGGCAGAGTTACTTGATCCTGCAAGACAATGCCTGATTTACCGGCAGCAACTCAACTCGCGCTTCCAAATCATCAATCCATTCCGCCAACATTATAACGAGTTTCCTTCGATCACACCCATGCCCAAAGTTTACCATAGTTGAGAATCCATTGAAATATATAATATATATATAAATAATTATTTTATTATTTTGTTTTTTAACACCTGGAGTTAGCTAAGCAAGAGGAGAAAATTTTTTTTTCCCCCCCAAGTTTTTTGTCCCCCCAGCCTAGAAAAGGTAGATGCGCGATATGGAAATATCACTGACGTGCATAGTGTTTTTAAGTCTTAAGAAAAATTATATATAAAAACCGGATCTGTTATAAATATAGGTTTTTACTTCTGATTTGCAAAAGATAGTTGTGACACAAGAGTCTAGTTAAAGAGTTACAATAATCTTAAAGAGGAAAAGAAAAAAAAAGAAAAAAAAAAGTCTAGACTGTCGAAATAGAATACAGCCACCTCTGTGATAGAATCAAAGAATTAATGCATTGCTAGTGCCAATTTCAAAAATACTGAAAAGTGGGAGAAAAAAAACAAAAAAAATTTGTAAAATTAAAAAAAAATAAAAATAGTGGATAGTGTTTGCCACGTGAGCAATACATTAGAAAATTCACTTAAATCGGATTTTAGTTCCAGTACAGGCAGCTATGATAAAAGAGGCAGTGCGTTCTGTAAAGAAACGAAACTCATTCAATAGATTAAAAAAGGAAGGGGATTCCACAAAGTAATAATAGTCATCCCCTACTAGCAACAGGAGAGAGGTTTAAAAACTATACAAGACAGTTAAAAAAAAAAAATTAAATTAAAAGCAAACGCAAACATAAAAAGTATAAATACAGATAGCATTCACATTCAAGGTGTAGAAGACGGCGTTTCGTCCTTGAATGGGATTCCAATAGCGTGGAATCCCTTAATCCTTAGATTGCCATAACAGCCTGGATAGATGTTAATAGGAAAGAAAATAGATTAAAAAAAATAAGATAAAAATGAAATTAAAAAGAAAACGAGCAGCAGCACTTGATGAACGCGTTCCCGGCTCACGCTAGAATATTCTCTTGCGCTTGAGGTAAGAGTCCGCGTAGTGGCCGCCCAGGCCTTGTGAGTGCTGGCCAACATAGCCCCCTTCCGGGCTGGGCTCCGGAGAGGGGATCAAGTGCGAAAAGCCTCGTTTCTGAGCTCCGATAGGGGTCTGTTGGAGAGCAGAGAGATGAGGTTAAAGGCGCAGGAATTGACAGGTTTAGGGTAGAACGGAGACAATAGATGGTGGAAGAAGTCACCTTGAGTCCATTCGTAGGTGGAGCATTCTGGTCCTCGAAGCCCATCGCTACTCCTCCAGGGCTACTTGGAAGCGCACCCACTGCCTGTGGGACAGAAGACAAGGAGCTCGGTTCATTTCAGGAGAAGGAGTGAGAAACCCCCCTGCCCATCAGGTAGAGAATTTTTTTTATTTTTTTTTAATCTAGATCTGGTGCATTTTGGACAAACGCATGAAGAGGAAGAGAGGATGGGGGGGGGGGAATTGCAAATAGACTCCATGGAAGTATGGCTGAAGTGGCCCTTTAACGCATCTCCAAACATTCATCGCACCCAGATGTTCAGAGCTCTTTGTAGATGGATATCTGATTTTGTTTTAGATATAAATTGACTCCCGACCAGGGCGTTGGGTTCGCTTCACACGCTTACCTTATTCAGGTGCGTTTGCTGGCGCCCAGCCTGCAAGCCACTCGTGAAATAAGAGGATGGAGACCCAGCGCTGAACGGGGGCAGGGGGGCAGGGGTACTATTGCTGCGATTCCGAAACCTGGAAGGTGGGGACGTCTGCAGACAAAGTATACCAATAAATAGATAGCCAAGCCCAATAAGAGATTTAAAACAGGAGTTCAGAGACAGCAGCAGAAACCGAGACCCCAATAATTACCCCAAAAAAAGGTATTGATTCTACATAGATGTCTTTATAAGAGGCAGGGTACTATTAGTGTGAACTGAAAAACTGATCTTGCTTGTGTAAAATGTGGCATGAGCTTAATCTAGTACCGTTACAATAAAATACCGGTGTCAATATTGTGCATGTAATTTTTGTATGTCATACTATGGCATAATATAGTGGAAATAGCTTTTTTTTTTTTATTAGGAATCACCATTTCCTGTTGCCCTTCATATTAATGGCATTGGTAGGTTATGTAGGATACCATGAAATATATATATACACATATAAAACAGGATCAGTCATGTCGGAGGGTCAATAGAAAACCAAAAGATTAAAAAGAATGCAAGCGACTAATTCTTGGTGACTTGGCTTCTAGATGACCATGAAGCCATCCTATGAAACCTGTACATGGAAAGCGCCATGTAGAACGTCCTATACAGCAACAAGAAGCGCGTGCCCTTTGCCCACGAGTCACACGGTTCATACATCACCTTTAGCCTTGGCTCAAAGCCTCTCATGTTTGGGACAGTGCGGTCTCTGTTTTGAGAGAACATGTGAGGTGTCAGCTCCTGAGGAGAGAGAGAGAGGGGTCTGTGTTAAAGTAGAATAGGCTACAAGGTATATCTTGACCTTTATATGCAGAGACAAGAAAGTCTCCAGATTTTGCCAGCCCCAGAACACTCTGCTCACCCCTGGATATTCGTATGGGTAGCCTTCTGGGGGAGTCAGGATCGAGTCCGATATGGAAGCAAGAGGGGTTCTTCCATGAGGTTTCATCTTATATAAAGGCGGCTTACTAGATGCACCTGCACGTTGGGGGAAGAAACAAGGCATGTGTCCATATTTTAGTATCTGCTCACCAGGTTGAAGGACATGTCCTGTGTGCTCCTCACATACCCAGAGATCCCGTGCTGCTGTTCCTGCCATGGAAATTCATGAATTGAGAAGAGTTCAGATCTCTTGGTGGATCCCCCAAAAGGGAAGCCTGTAAAACAAAGCCAGATGCCGGATCTTGGTCACTCCGTACACAAGTCAGGGGCAGAAGGGCAAAGACAGATTTTTCAATGGAAAAAAAAAAAAAAAGGTTTTACCATAGGCTCTCCTGGCTTTTGAAGTCCAACCAAGGAGCCCATTGCAGGAGTAGGAGGAGGACTCTCCCACTCGGATGCCATCGGTCCAGCAAACTGGGGTAGAGGTGGCGTTCCTAGCTCGGAAGGGGTGCCAGCTGGATTACCCGTCACAAGAAACAATATATATTGGGTTAGATTACTTTATATCTGAATATCAGAAACATTGAGAAAGGAAAGAACCGGTTTGTCTGCAGCAGCAGCAGTCGTAGACCACGGCCTTCCTCAGTTACCACTTACTTCACTAGTCAGTATGAAGGGCTGACTCAGCCCTGCATAATGCATGGTTTATTGAGCGATTAGATTTTTAAGTGTTTTATTGGTGGGTTATACAGGGTTAGACAAACTCATAATATCTTACCAAGTCCTAAATCAGACATGGGTGGTTTCGTAGTTGTGGGGGTAAGCTGGGGTGATAAGCCCACCGATCCATACAATGCAGAGAGTGGAGAGTCTCCCAGAATACCAGGTTTCTGCAGAAGCACATCAGTAATGCAAAAGTTAAACAAAAAGTGTCAGGGGACGCACAGCAGAATACACCAACACAGTAAGTCGCATGTCAAGCTAGTTTAGTGCTCTTAACAAATGATATTGAGAGCACCAACCTGTGTTGTCTGGGCCTGCAGTACCAGCTGCAGCAGAGCAGTAGAGAGCGCAGGACTGGAGAGAAGCGGCATGGTAGGGGGTGCGCCAAGGATTCCTGCAACAAAAAAAAAAACACGGGTCGATTAAGAGTTAAAAAGAAAATCAGTAGCTGGGATTGGATAGATCCATAGACATAGATAGAAAGCACCAGCCATGGCATCATCTACCTTGCTTACTCCCGGCCACGCCGTGTAGCAGAGGGTTTAGCAGCAGCTGCAGCGTGGCAGGAGAGCCCAGGCCGTTTAGGATCTGGAGGAAGTTGGGCTCTGGGAGAAGTCCATTACCGCGATTCAACGCCTACGGGGAAGACAGAAGAAAGGAGTCAGGTGGCAACTACGCTTTAAAGGAGCAGTCCAGTTCCCGAAACAATACGTGTTGGAGTCAGATTTCAAAGGTGAACCCAACTCGTGCGGCCCAGATGAAAGTTCTCTCTCACACATGCGCATGTTTACACACAAAAACAGGGGAGAGAAGTCTCAATTTCTGAACTCATAACCAATAAAAACAGATAAGAATTTACAGAGGGGGGGTTTTAAATACTCGATAACATTGAGCCCGCAGTAAACATTCAACACCCTATACAAGGCCACGGGCCGCACAGAACGACACGTCGTCCGGACACCCCCCGTGTATCCGGCTAGCCCACTCACCGTTGCTTGCGCGGCTATGAGAGCCGCCAGCATACTCCTGCCGGGCGGGCCAGGGGCACAAAACGAAACCCGGACATTACTTCCAGCCACCACGGATCCAGCCATCTGCTGCTGGACGACTTCGGTCACAACGTCCGACTCGTACTCCACGACGGCAAAGCCTTTAAACTGCCCGTCCTGACCGTAAGCCAGCTGAACGGAGCAGAGAGAGATTAGAGGGACACCGGGGAACGGAGACTTACCTCTGATGTCATACAACGTCGTGGCAGGGAACGGGATTCAAGCCCGTCACTAAACCGTGTAACATACAGCATCCCCGAGAACACGTTACAGGTCTAAATCACAGATCCAAAACATACACATCTGCATCAGAGGAGTACATACCAAGAACCTCGACGTAGTGGAGCACAAGTCCCAGGCAACTGGCCAAGAATGTAAGCACCAGAATAGGAATAAGGGTTTTCCTGAATTACGAGGCACAGAGGACAGGTGGGGAAAGCTGAAGACAGAACGTACCTGGCAGAAGACGGGAGAGCATGTCTTGGAGAAAGCCTCCCTGAGCTCACCAGCATCGCACTCCTGTAACTGCTCCACGCACAGGCAGCGGGAGTGCAGCAGCTCGTACGTCAGCTGACTGACATCCGACCAATGGACATACAGGGTGCGCGCGCCCAGCTGGCGCCCTAGAAGGTCAGATTTGGCGCGGGAGGCAGAGTCCTTCTTCATGTACTCCACGAAGCCGTAGCCCTTGGGGTGGCCAGTGGCCCCGTTGTATACCAGGAAACAGCGCTCCAGGTTGCCGAAGGGGCGGACTAGATCCTCGAACTGCTGCTGGGTGTAGCCGTGGGGCAGGTTGGCGATGCAGAGGAGGGCATCGGTGGGCTGCAGCTGCACGGAGATCTCTCGGTCGCGGAGACGCGTCTGGTGGAAGCGGCGGATGGCGGACTCCGCCTGCTCCCCATTCAGCAGCGTTACAAAGGCTGGACGGGAACAGAAATGGGAGTGAAAAAACCTTCTCTACCGGTCCACGGATTCACCTTAGTTTTAAACACAGCATGGATGATCAGGACATGTCCCTAAACTTGTGAAAGCCTCCACCATGTATGATCAGAAAAATAAAAATCACATGGAAGCCATAGGAAAGGGTTAAACAGAGCACAGGGAGAAAGATTTAGTGAAATATTCCTGAGCGATTGTGAGAATGAAGCGTAATGCCTTCCAGCACACGCGGGTAATACAGAGAGGGAATTAAAGTATGCATGGGGCAGGGATAAGGTAGTTTGGGAAGTCAGGCGAAGTATCTTCCAGCAGGTAGAAACATGGAATCTTATCCGAACTTACATTCTGATTTAGCTTTTCCTTTCTGTTCATCCGGCAGACAAATTAAGCTATTTTAATTTAAAAAAAAAACGGAAAAAAAAAAACTGCACAATAATTCACACTTACCAGTTCCTTTGTATTTATCCACAAAACAGTATTTCAGCTCATATTCCCGCAACAGATCGTGGACTTCCTGAAGGAGAGGAAATAATAAGCGACATTAAATTACAAAATAAAGCTAAAGAGTGCGTTGATTTGTCGCACCATCATATTCCGCAGTGTTGTACAAATTGGTAAACAGGAGCTTGCAATCACCTTCTCCCCGAGAAGCGAACCAGCTGTAAGTAAAGATATCACATCACGATCTATGACATCAAACGTGCAATTTATTAACTCAGCACCATTACAGGAGGGGGGGGCAGACAGACGGGGGACACGGTTCCAGACTCAGGCCCCTGGCGGAGCGGGTGAGGTGGGGGGGTCAGGTGACAGCAGCAGGCGTGTGCCGGGGGCAGAGGAATTCGCGCAGGATCCCATTGTCAGGGGGCCACTGAAAGGGGCGCGCGGCGATCATACGATCCAACGAGACACAGCAGCCATATAATGTATAGAAACGACAGCGAATAATACATGCCTGTTACCCGGCCGGAACATTCTGTACATTATATAAGCATATATATTATATACACGACGCACGGGGCGAGTAAAGGCTGCAAAGGAAGAATGATTTCAGAAATAGACAGTAAAAGTTTATTTTTATCATTTAACAAAATGCAAAGCAAGAGAACAGAAGAAAAATCTAAATCAGGATTTGGTGCAACTGGCCTCCAGAACAGCATCACATACACATTGTGTACATCTATATATATATATATATATATATATACACACCCACATCATATCACTACATACATATCTATATACATACACACCATGTACAGCTTTCTATAGCACCATCATATCACAGGTTTATGTACATCACATACATATATATATATATACACAGAATGACCCTAAAACACTTGTCACGCAGATGACAGGAAGGACAGACTGGAATACCCAGCACATAAAGGGCAATTATTAACCGACCTGCTCCATACTTAATATGCTTGGCATTCTATACACACATATACATATAGACAGACACTATACAGAAGTACGCATTATACCGTATAAGTGTACAGTTATATAAATACATACATATTATATATATATATATATACACACACACACACACACACACACACACACACTATATACTCTATAGGACCCCCTGACAGCCGCTCACCTGGTTGCTGATGTCGGTTGGAAGGCCCTTTATCAGCACTTTCCTCCGGTTTTTCACCTCCCGTTTCATCCTCTCCACGCGGCTCCTTATCTCCTTCGGGTCTAGGCGGGTTACCTGCTCGCCTCCCTCATTACCCTCCGCGGACATCCTTCCCCGGCTCCCCGCAGCCGCTCCGACTCCACTCTTAACGGACACGGCCGCCGCCATCCTGCCAGGGGACTCCATCAGCCTGGGAACAACACTACAGAGACGCGCTCATTGGTCGAGTTTAAACCGACCGCACAGGCGCCGGCTGATTGGTCACTTTGGAAGCTAACCCGCCTCTCACCGTGTTGTCATGGTTACCGGAGGCGGGGCTGGAACCCAGCGTGGCTTTATAACGGGTGCGATTACATCATAAAAATAAATAATTCGAGGAAAGCCTAGAAATCGTTCTCGCTGACGTCTAACTGCGTTTCAACGAACATTTCAAATATCCGAAGAGGGTGTGGCCAGGGGCGTGACTTGGGGCGGAGCTGTAAAGGAGTTATAGCTGTTCATATAACTGGGAAAGGCATTTGGAAGAAAGATGTATTTAGATTACACAATTCTATTTAAATTTGTGAAATTTATGATTTATGCAGGTTTTATAAATATTTTTGTGACTTTTATGTCTGTAGAACCCTGCGATACCCTCATACCCAGCAAACACTCAGAGCTCCGAAAAAGAAAAGTGGTCCCGGCAACCATCCACTAAACGGTGCGCCACACGCTCCACGTCAAACCCGACCCGACCGCGGTTCCGGCCTGATATACAGGATCCCGCCATAAATCAGCCGAGTTATTTATTAACCCTTTACATGCTCTGGACTCGTGATATTGACTCGTGTTCATTAACTCTTTTTTCTTCTATTAAACATAAACATCACAGCGCCATTTCTTGATATTTTCTATAATTATTATTTATTTATTTTATTGCCGGCTCTCCTTCCTTCGCCTCCTAGAAATCCATGTAATAGATGGGGACAGATCAGCCTAGCCGAGGATTCTCGGGGGTTTTGCCCCAGGTGAAGGGGTAAAATGTCGGGGTCGCTCAGTCTGGAGCTCTCTCATTCATGCTCTGCCCGGATCGGATAGTATCTGTCTGGTGCTTTGGTTCCCAGTATGTTATGATTGATATCCCTGCATGAATTCAGGTGACTCCACTAAGTGTATAATAACCAAATGGCACTGATTCCTGTCCTGGGGAAGCCCTGACTTGTCATTATTTTGACACATTTGACATGCCGCTACCCACAATGGTGGGCCATTAAAGGGTTAATATTTTATGGGTCTCAGAGTCACCTCATTTAGAAAGGTCCCAGGGGTTCAATCAGATATTAACCCTTTTGTGACACACAATTTACTATTACTCCCTTGATATCCTTGCCGGTACACAGTATTACTCTATACAGCTATGGGGGGGGCATTATAATACTGTATACAGTGCTGAGGGGGGTGTTACTGTACACAGCGCTGGGGGTTCTATTACTGTATACAGCGCTGGGAGGGGTTATATTACTGTATACAATGCTGAGGTGCGTATTACTGTATACAGCTCTCAGGGTTATTTTCATGAGACTTTTTGTGTATATATGCGGGTTGAGGGATTTATTACACTTTTATTATAGAACACTCGGTGTATTGTTTGTTTAATGAATAGATCAGCTACTATCGCCACCTAGTGGTTATCTGTAACACCAGCGCCTCAGACCATTCCAGCGAGATAAATCCTTGTATTCTCTTTGATAAATCTGGTTCTGCTGCACGCTGTTACCCGGACGGCCCCCGTAACGTAGTTTTATGTGAATTATTAAAAATATACAAATCACTTATTTTTGTTAGCAGCGGGTTTCATGATTATTGCCACTGATTGGAAAGTGCTCCCAGCGAGAGGAATGGAAGCATTTTCCGCGCACGCACACAGGGATGTTATTATTATTATCTTTTAGTTATATAGCGCCAACAATTTACGCAGCGCTTAATACAATACATATATTCAAGGGGTCTGACAAGACGAGAATTGACAGACTAAGAAAACCGATACATTAGGTGGAGAGACTCGGCTCGCAGGCTCACAATCTTGAGGGAATGGGGTGATAAACATAAGGCGCAGAGAAAGGGTGAGAGGTAGTGTGGGGGTATCAGTGACAGGTGAGAGGTAGTGCGGGGGGTATCAGTGACGGGTGAGAGGTAGTGCGGTGGTTGTATCGGTGACAAGGAAGTTCTAGCGGCTAAGATGGTGCAGCTTCTCTGAAGAGGTGGGTTTTGAGATGTTTCTTGAATGTCGGGAGGGAGGGTGAAAGCTGAAGCTTCGGTGGAAGTAGATTCCAGAGATATGGGGCAGCCTGAGTGAAATCTTGTAGACGGGAAAAAGAAGAGGTGAGGAGGAGAGCCTTAGCCCACGGGAAGAACGTAGGGATCGAGTAGGAGAGTATTTGCTTATGAGGGCAGAAATCTACGGAGGAGCAGTGTTATGGAGGGTATTATTGGGGAGCAGTGTTTTGGGGGGCCTTATATGTCAGTACCATGATTTTAAATTTAATTCTAAAGGTAATTGGGAGCCAGTGGAGGGTTTCACAGAGTGGGGAAGCAGAAGAGGAGCGACGTGCAAGGAAGATGAGCCTAGCAGCCGCATTAAGGATAGACTGTAGTGGAGAGAGTCGAGACAGTGGAGCGCCAACCAGAAGAGTGTTGCAGTAGTCAAGACGGGAAATGATAAGTGAATGAACCAGAGTTTTTGTGGATTCTTGGGTGAGGAATGGACGGATACGAGAGATGTTTTTTTAGGTGCAAGCGGCAGGATCTGGCGAGGGACTGAACGTGAGGGATGAAGGAGAGGTTTGAGTCAAGGATGACCCCAAGGCATCGGGCCTGGTTAGTAGGAGAGATAGTCGTGTTGTTAATGGTGATAGAGAATTCAGGTAGTGGAGTGGAGATGGAGGGAGGGAAGATAATGAGTTCAGTTTTAGAAAGATTAAGTTTCAGGTAGTGTTGTGACATCCATGAAGAAATAGCAGACAAGCATCTGGTAATACCGGACAGGAGAGATCAGGAGAAGACAGGTAGATTTGGGTATCATCTGCATATAGATAATACTGGAGGCCAAATGAGTTGATTAGTGTGCCAAGAGAGGAAGTATAAAGAGAGAACAGCAGAGGGCCAAGGACTGAACCTTGGGGAACACCAGCCGAGAGCGGAAGGGGTGATGATGTCTTGCCAGAGAAGTTGACAGAGAAGGAACGATTAGCCAGATATGAGGAGCTCCAGGAGAGAGCTGTATCTCGAATGCCTATAGAAGCAAGTGAGTCTAGAAGAAGGTGGTGATCAACAGTATCGAAAGCAGCAGAGAGATCCAGTAGAATTAGAATAGAGTAGTGACCTTTAGCTTTGGCAGAGAGCAAGTCATTGGAGACTTTTGTTAGAGCTGTTTCAGTGGAGTGAAGGGGTTTGAAACCAGACTGTAGAGGGTCAAGGAGGGAATTAGAGGAGAGGACGTTAATGAGGCGATTGCACACAATCCGTTCCAGCAGCTTAGAGGTAAAAAGGAAGCAGAGAGATAGGGCAGTAGTTAGTCAAACAGATGGGATCTGAGGAAGGATTCTTTAGAATTGGTGTGATTAGCGCGTGCTTGAAGGCTGGTGGTACAGTTCCAGATGATAGAGAAAGATTAAATAGGTGGGTAAGTGATGGACCAAGCGATAGACATTGTGAGGTGAGGTGTGATGGGGTCAAGGGGACAGGTTGTTGGGTGAGAGGAAGAGTGGCTGTCTCTTCTTCGGTTGTAGGGGAAAAGGCAGTTAGTATGGGATGAGTGGAGAGAGTGGTGGTGAGTGGTGTAGGAGGGAGTTGTAAAGAAGAGAGGTCTTGTCTGAACAAAACCCACATCTGCAGCATTCACAAAGCCGGCACCGACTGTCCGGGGGTTAAACGCATATGGAGTGTCCGAGAGAACGCATGCAACGTCGAAATATAACATGGATGAGTCAGGAATGCCGTCACTTAAATATTACATTCCGCTGAGATGAAATAACTCAACACACAGAGACGGGTTTTGTTTTTATTTCCGGCAGAACCACACAGAAGTGTGCCGAGGGTACTGTGCATCTGGCAAGCAGCTGGTAGGATTTAAAGTGAACCCGTCCACTAATCCGCGGACGGAGGTCTTTGCTGTAGGTACGATGACAAAAAATGATTCTGGTGCCCTGCCTGCAAACTGGTGTTATCACCACAGGCGGGCCAAGTCTGGCCCTGACCACAGTGATCCATACAATGTCCCTCCTAATAACAAAAACATTTCAACCTTTTTATACAAGACATATAACGAAATCCCTGACATGTAGGTGAATTCCGTCCTATAGGGGGTTACCCTAAACGTATATACTAATCCAATTAAAATCACAAAAAATATTAATTCCAATTAAAATAAATCAATATTCCTAAAATAACCTGCCTATCGGGGGCCATAATACTGTTAAATAAAGATACAAGACAATAAAACAGATATAACAATGATAAACAGATATATCCACAAACATGGTGAGCAAAGGTCGTCGGCTCTGCCAGACAATCTAAACGGCACGGACACGCTGACAAAGCAGCCGGCGCGTTTCACTCTCTATACGGCTTCCTCCGGGGTCATTTAGGAGAATTTATTTTAATTGGAATACATTTTTGTGATTTTAATTGTTTTCTTCCTGACTTTTTTTTTTTTTTACAGAGCCTCCATTGTCAGCAAGCGCATTGCACCTGTACAAGTAGAGATATATATAGTCCTTACAGGGGAGGGTTTGCACCTTCTGGCCGGGGTGGGGGGCAGGTAAAGCCAAGTGGCCCCACACTGGCCCCCATAACTAAGCCGCATACGCTCTCCCACTTACACAAACTTAAACACTCGCGCTAACATTGTCACATTAACACACACATTCGTGCTAACATACTCTTCCTGCCAACACACACACACACACTCACTCTAACATACATACATACATACTCACCCACTCAACCCATTAACTGGCCCAAAGCCTTCTTTCCAGCTCCTCGCACACACACACTGTGTAAGCAACCCTCCACCGGGTCACAGTCCTGCCTACGCAAGGTAGCCGTGGCCAAGGTGGGCCGGTCCTTTTTCAATTGCTCCCCTGCCCAGCCCAGTCTGGTTTACTTAACCCTTTATGGTTGGGCACACATTCAACTTTTTAGTGTGTGATTTTATAAAATTACACACCCATAGCACACTCAGCAGCTTTACCAGTTTACCCCTTTTACCTATACATAAGCTGGAAAATTGGCTAGCAGGGGGTATAGGTGCAAATCCAGGCAACACTGCACGTTATTTCTCCAGGACATGGCATTTCTAATAACAACGTCATTCACAGGCTGGAATTATTTTGCACACATATGGAAACGTGTGTGTGTGTGTGTATATATATATATATATATATATATATATATATATATACACACACACACACACACATACATACATACACACACACACACTATACAGAATTGGCTTGCAGCGAAGCTTTCTAATGCGACGTACTGGATCATCTGCCTATTTTGTATCGGATGCGTAGCATGCATTGCGAAAAAATCTATTAAAATGAGAAAGTTAAATGAAGACGCTGGCGCGACTAACCCCGCTGGCCCTCGGGGAGCCGAAGGAGTTCATAAAACGTATTCACAGTTTTATAATAGAAAAAAGTTTTCAGTGGCAACCCCTTATACATCTTCCTTACCCGGGTCACTTACCCCGTAACTCGCTTCATTAACGAGAGGACACCGCTTTACCCTCTTTGGTAGGATTCCGGCTACTCTACCATAGAGAGGACTAGCATTCTAGAGAGGAAAGTGTGTTTTGTTTTTTTTTGGCAGTCCTATTGCACTTTTATAATAAAATAAAAAAACAAAATAAAACATGTCCACCGTTTGTGTCACTACAGTCTCATCTCGTGATTTCCAGAAACCGACGCAACAGATTAGGGGGACCTCCGGAGTTCAGACGTGACCAGGTCGGAGCCCGGCAGACACACGAGCCCCAGGTTGACGACGCAGGCGGGAATCCTATCGGTCGCAGACAGCACATCTTGTATAGACTGCTGGCTTAGCACTTCCGCTTTCCGAGCCCTACAAAAAAAAATAAAAAAAATTAAAATAATAATTAAAAAAATATACTAAACCGTTTGGCCTTTTCGATCTAATCTATTAAAGCTGGCTTTGGTAATTGCACCAGGCTGGCAAAGAAATTTCTCTACATAAAATTTAGTTTCCCAACCCTTCGCCCCTCTCCGCCATACGCACCGCAGGGTCTAGCACAGGCTGAAGACCGACGGGGCCTGCGTGGAGTAGGTGGTGTGGAAGGCCTTCAGTATGGGGATGAGGTTCATAAAAGATGGCCGATAACTGGCTTCAGTCTCCCAGCAGTGTTTCATGATCTTGTAGATCTGCCAGAAGAGAGAAGAATGAAACCAGTGGCCTCACCCACTGAAGAAGGACGTATTTCCCCATGTCTCATTAACTATGTAGTATGAAACACCAACACATGTAAAGTTTGTGGCCCTGCAAGTTTCCCCAGGTTGATGAACCTCCAAGAAGCCCCCAAAAGTAGTTGAGGGACATTAGCTGTGGTCTAAGGATGTGCCCAGAGAGGAAGACGGCGCCGGCCAGATGGTTCTGATCTGCCGTCAAATTTTCTGTTCCCCATACTGAATGCAGGAAGATGAAAGTCGTCTCCTTTACCTGATAATATAGATGTATATAATATAACCTATGTAACACTTCGGAGCTACAACTATGGGTGCGTTATAGTGGAGTTTGGTGACTCTACAAGTTGTCACACTGCTTCACAGCAATACAGACGAGCTCTGCTCTTGCCATTTTATGGCAACAACCTATCAGTGGCTGTTTCTGTGTCACATGGTAATTGAGTGCTCCCAGCAAATATTATAAATGAAGAAAAAATGTACATGCCAAAAATAAATTTCTGGGCATTGTTTGCGCATTCAGCAGGGCTAGGCATTATGCTTCTAATGTTTCATTTAGGTGGAACCGCACCTTTACTAAATAGAATCCTCTCAATATCAGCTGACAAAGCACTTGTGGATGAGCAAGGAAGGTGATGGCAGCTTGTGATGTCACCCAAGCAAGTCTTAGGAAATATCTCAAGCCATAGTGAGGGCTTTTGTCCTTCAAGAGATCATGCATCAACTCCACACGCTGTACCAAAAGTGGTTATTTTAGCTAAAAATCTTTATTTCATTGAGTTTTCATTTGACGCACATACATTATATATCTATATTTTGTATTTAATGTATATACACACGGACCGGAATGCGCACTTACCTCCAGAGGGCAGTCTGTAGGACGTGGTAACCTCTGACCTCTCTCCAGCAGATCAATCAGCCGAACGACGGTCATCTGCCCCTGAGTGACGCCGATCATTTCTATGAATTTCTACACAGAAGAGGAGAGACTAGGTACACGGGTAACAAATACACACCTTCACCCGCTGCACGTAACATAAGAAGAGCGTGTTTTATGTGCTACAAACTCGCTTTATCAAAGACCTTCCAGACCCCTTATAAACTTTAATTCCCAAGTTCCTTTATGGGGACAGAAATGATATACTCACAGCGGGAGGACTGAGATAGGAGTCGCATCGAGTCAGGAGCTCATAGAGGGTGACCCCGAATGACCACACATCAGACGCGTAGAAGAACTTACACTCCCTGAGACACTCCGTGGCGTACCTGCAAACCAAAAGAGCCCTTGCTGGGTCATCGCCTTCAAATGGCCAACCGTAGGGGGAGGAAGAGCCTGAAGAAGGACAGAACGCCTGGTTGGTGCAAGATGTCTCCATAACCAAGCAAACCTCACTAAGGTGAAGAGAACTACATTGATGATGAAGAACGCAGGCGGTTCAGGAGCTTTAACTAGGAGACAAAATGTCGGCCAGAGAGACCAAGGTGGGCAGGTGGTGCGGCCACTAGTTTATTGGACACGGTCAGTGCAGGTTATATGCAAGTAGAAACATTATGTATAATACAGAGCGCTAGATAAGATTTTTTTTTTTAGATCCACTGTTAAGCCTCTTTTTTTACCAGAAAACGGGGCTGTCTCCATCTTCTCTGACCCTGTAATATTCATGACCTTCCGGGACAGCTTTGGCAAGCCCAAAATCACCAATTTTCACCACATTTTCGTTTTCAACAAGGACGTTCCGGGCAGCAAGGTCACGGTGTATGTAATGCTGAGAGTGAAGGTAAGCCATTCCCTAAAAGAAAAGAAATGCGCGTTTTAAGGGAGTCCCTGCTACGCATGACAATTTTATGAGAGATTGCCGAGTTCCTACAAAAAATTAGGTGCTGCAAATCAGTATAGCATCCGATGAACTCTTATTAAATGACAATGATACAGAAAGGTGGGTTTGTGTCAATTTATCTGCAGACCTGGAGGCGGCCATTGTTGTCGGTCATATTTTGGGTGACTTTCCCACCTCAAACACCTCGCTGAGCTGATGCTTTATGGCAATGCTAATGAAGTCCTTTCCTCCATAGACTCTCACGAGTCAGAGAGTCCCCTCTGGTTGAGTAGCACCAAAACATTCTCTCGTTCTCCCTCGGATTGCGAGAGTCACTTGACATGATCCCTTCTGATTACTTACTCACCTCACAGATCTGTTGGGCAAAAAGTAATATCTGTGCCAGGCTCACGTTGTGTTTCGGTAAATAATCTCTCAGGCTCCCCAGGGGGACATACTCCATAATGAGTTGGACAACTTTATCTCCTGTAGACAGGGACAGAAAGATTATATGTGAATACCCCAAATTTATGAAATATAGACAAGCGTGACATTCTGCATTATAACCGATACAACTTAATGTTATACCCAACCTCTAGAAATACCGTATTAACCAAACGGAGAAGGTTTGGCAGAGAATCATCTTAAGTGTGGCTATTCTTACAAAATCTCTCAAAGAGCAAAGGAGCATGGAAGAACATGGAAGAACATTCAGAGATTTGGAGGCATCTCCTGCCTCAACCAAGGTCAGAGAGGCAAGGTAGAAACCCCTGCCCTATGAGAAGGACATGAATGCGCATGTAGAGCCTCAAGAGTTCTGGAAGAGCCTTCTATGAACAGATAAGTCTAATGTGGAAAATGTCCAGGTGGCACGGGACCCATTATATCAAATGCTGTGCTCCACATGAAGAACTTTATACCAACGGTTAAGAATGCTGATGGCAGGGCCATGGTTTGGGAATGGTTGAAATATAATGTTTTGAGATGTCCTAGTCCAAGTCTAGAGCTGAACCTCATTGAGATGCTGTAGCAGGACCTGAAAACGGGCAGTTCATGCTCAAAAACCCCCAAATGTCACTGAAGGAAAGCAGCTCTTCACAGAGGCATGATCTAAAATTCATCCAAGCTCTATGAAATACCGATCAATAACTACGGTATACTAAGTATCGATTTCAGTTATTGCTGCTAAAGACGGCATTGGCGGAATTTTAGGAGAGGATACATTTTCTAAAATAAATAAATAAAATAATTAAATGTTTGTGTCTCTTTTTCTACAAAAAAAAAAAATGTTTTATAATTAAAAAAAATAAATAAATAAATATATATATATATATAATTTTTTTATTGATTTATTATTATTTTTTTTTTTAACTAAATACATAATAAATTCAGCCTCACCAAAACCAATAGTTATTAGGGAAAAAATACCGTAAGACAATACAATTTGTAATTTTTCCGCTCACCTTGCTCGCTGCAGCAGCCTTTGTACTTCACGATATTTTCATGGTACAGGGTTTTCAGGATCTTTATCTCCCCTTTCCAACTGATCTCCAGCTGTTGGCTACATCCAGATTTCAGGGACTTCACGGCCACCATCTCCCCAGTGCCATCATTATTGGGGTCGTAGCAGTACAAGCTGACTTTCCCAAAGTGGCCCTGGAACAGCAGGAGGGAAAAAATAAATGATTACAGGTCATCCCGAGTCATGGTCGGGTATTTCACGAGTTATCATGAGTTTGGGCTACGGGTTCAGATGTATTGATCCACCTACTTGTGCTGCTGGAACAATAATAGCATGGTAGGGTTTTAATGGAATCCGGGGGGGGGGGGGTTCAACTAAAAACTAGAAGAAGAACCAAAAAAAGCAGAGTACCTCTCCCAGCTCCCGAATTTTCTTCAAGTAACGTTTCTGAAACACGGTGGGGTCGGCGACGGTAAAATCAGGACTTATCGAGGCGATATCAGACAGGTCTAGACGTAACAGAGAAAAGAAATGAAAAAATGAAGGCAGAAGGTCATGAATATGGCAGCCATCCAAAGAGTACTATATACCATGCTTCACGTAGCCGCTCCCGACTAATAGTGCTACAAGCTAAATATAAATATAGTGTGAATGGCAACGGCCAATTAGAACAAAGTATGGATTTCGGAAAGCCGTATCTCTATAGATATGGTGTGGTGTACCAGGTAGACCCATTTACCTCTAAAACATCTTCAGAGCCACAGCCACAAAATGAGTTTAATTCAGTTTTAGCAGCGTAGAAAAGGGATGTGTAAAATAATTAGAAAATATTTATATTTTTTAAATGTAGTGTTCCCACAACAAACAAACGCACCTTCAGGTGAGAAAAAGTTATAAAGAATGTTGATGCTTTTTCAGTGTATATGGCAATGACCAAGCAGTGCCTGCTTTCATGTCACATGACATTTAAGGCCCCCCCCCCCGGTAAAAGTAAATAAATAAAATGATTCCATTATTTAATTATTTTCGGGGAGGATCTGGGAATTGAGTAGAAGTAAGCGACATGTTGGTTATGCTATATTTAGTTAAAACAAAGTTTGAAATTGAGCGCATTAGGTGGAACAGCAGCTTTAATATTATATCATATGTTATAAGACGCCCAAAGTACTAACCAAATATAATTTAAAAAAAAAACTGCGGAGAGGCACAGAATGTCTCGCTCACCCTGAGGCTGCAGCTGGGTCAGATCCCGAAGGATTGTCCGGAAAGACGGTCTTCCCGCTGGGTTGTAGTTATGGCAGAGACCGATCAGGTTTGCAAGTTCCTTGAAGGACGGCTCGGGGAGGCCCAGCTCCTTCTCGTAAAACCGTTCTTTCTGCAGAAAAGAAGAAGAAAATTCCTTTTCATTATTCATTTTTTTATCATAGGGAGATCATCAATATATCCATTCAACGCATTTATATATATTTTTTTTTTATTTATTTTTTTTTACACATCCCTACAGAATCATCAGAATTTAATTTTTACTGTAAAAGAAATACACATTTAAAGGTCCTGTCCAAAATGCTTAGGTCTGCCGTTTTATTTTTTCCCCCCTGAAGGTCTAATCACATAAAAGCAGAGACTTTTAAGAAACTTTTAATCAGTTGCTATGGCAACAACCCATGACTGCCTGCTTTTGTTTCACGTGACAATTAGGTGATCCCGGCCAAAAAAAACAGCTACATTTTAGATAACGAAAGAATTGTAAATGGAGAGGGAACGGCCATTCAGCGGGATTAGGCTTCCAACGCCGCAGTCAGGTATTAAACAGATTCAGCCGCGGCTGTATTGCTCAACTTTTTGTATAATAACCAAACGATCTAAAAACCCGTGATCTAGAACACACCGTAACGCACACATTTACTGGAAACCAAGCAGGTGCCGGCTGCGTAGCCAGAACAGGAACAACCTGAGCTCTCCGAGGCATTTTCCAGAACTTTAAAATTAGTTTTAATATCGATATAAATTTGCCAAAGTCAACAAGACATTTCAAGCGCGTACTCAAAAGATTTACAAGAGGATCTTAATGCGCTCCATTTCTATTAATAAAACAGCCTTCCTGTAAAATATTTTCGCACGGCCTTCTTACAACTATTTACATTTATATTTTTCTCGTTTAAGGGGCGGATTCACTAAACCGGGAGTTTGCAGGATAAGTTGGACATTCTTATACCCCGATTGCGTTATGAAGGATCACCTGACCCTGTATAATATATAGTTAATGTGGGGAGGTTTTGTAGAACCCCCCCCCCGTTGGTCTCTCTATGCATTATACAGGGTTATTTGTGGAAGAGAAGAGAGAGAGATATGATAGAAACAGAGACGTGCATTTCAAAGCAATGGAAAATTTTAAACAAGAGGTCATATTCTAAAAGTGGAGGGTCAGGGGCTTACATAGAAAATAAAGGAGTTTTACTGTACTGAGAGGATGGTAGATAAGTGGGACGACTTCTCAGCAGAAGTGGTAGAGGGTAATGCAGTGAGGAGATTTAAACATGCATGGGATCGGCATACGGCTCCTGAATCTAAGACGAGACCAACGACTGATTAAGGTCTTTACAGCAGGAGAAACGAGCGACCAGACGGGTATGAGGTGCCGGGAAACTTCTATGTTTCTATGTATGCAGATTTTACAATATAATAAAGGGAGACTTTGTTTCACATCCTTCCTCGACAGGCCTTTCCACACCTTGTGTTTCTCACTTGTGTACCGGCTTCTGAGCTACAAGGACAGCGTCCTGTAGAAGAAGTTATGGTCTTCAGCACTGAGTGTCTTTGGTCATCAGATACAACAAGAACAAGCGAACAAAATGCTACCTTAATTAAAAAAAAAACTCACCCCTGGGAACCATTAACTAAATGAGAAGTAGATCTATTTAAAGGATGGAGCCCCCGGGTCTGGTGGAGTCCACTTCCCCTCGCTAGAGAGGCAGAACAAAGACCGGGCGACCAGTAGGTCATCTGTACCTACGCTCGTTCGGGGTAAAACAGGCCAGTTTGTTGGACCTGGACGCCTTGTACTCTCACAGAAGCCCCGGAATATGGACGAAATCATTCAGCACAAACCTCAGACGGAGTCCGCTCCTTTAAGGGGACTTCTCCGTTAAAACAGATTTCCAGCAACGTGGTCCCAAAGCTCCACTTGTCGGCAGCGGTGCTGAGACGGCAGACGTTCTGAACGCATTCTGGAGCGATCCACGGGATCCTCTCCACCCGCTCTGCGAAAGCAAAGACACGGCCGTGATCATACAGAGCAGCCTGGCAATACCTAACGACAGACGCAGGTATCCTCCACGCTAACAAGCGCGTCATCATTAACATTTCACATCACAGCCGCTCTGCATGAGGATATATAAATAAATGTATAGAAGAATAAAGAACGTAATACCCTCTCGGGACAGCGCTGTGAAGGTCACTCCAGGATCACTCAGCTTGATGAATGGAGTCGAGTTCTCTTCTAGACCTTTCCTGGCCAGTAGAATATTCTTTGCGCAGACATTTCCATGTACCAAATTTTTATCTTCCTGCAGAGATGAAATCCAAAGCGATTCCCAATTTAAATGGAATGATCCACCGGGGACTATTTGAAACCCCCCCCCCACCACCAAAAAACACTTGGTATGGTCCATTAAAAAGGAAACACGTCAGCCAACCCAACTCTCTTGGGGTAACATACCAGATAAGTCAAGGCACTGGCCAGCTGCCGAGCCACGGTGAATTTCCAGCCGGCCGTGATCTGCAGCTTGTCTTTACGTAGACAGACGTCTAGAGGGCCATGTTCGACAAACTCCTCCACCATGATATCTTTAAGGAGATAAGATAGATTAGGCTACCAGCACGACCCTTTGATATCACGAGAGTCTTTAAATAACTAAGTCACTTACAATCTAGGACCACGACTGCAACAATAATCTGAAATTATTCAATATTTGCCCTATTTCAACACAGGAGGATCAAACAAATTATACAGGTAACAATGCCGGATACGATATCATGACTTGAAAGAGATTTGTGAACAAAGTAAATACTGCTGGGGTATCTTGATTTTATGTTGAGAAAACAGGTATTTTTTTTTTAAATAAGTTGATGCGATAGCAAATGGTATTTGAGATTAAAGAATATTTGACAATTATCCCCCCAAAAAATAAATACATGTTTCCATATTAAAAGGGAGTTTTAGAACATGCACACTAAGACAAATATTCAAAGAACCGAAGATATGATACGGGGGAAGCAGTTTTATGGCGCACTTGTGACTTCCTGCAGCTTTGCATCAACTTCCTGAATGGGAAGCCCAAAAGAAGGAGATTCCCCGAGTCAAACAGAGACAGCAGGGTTTCAAATATTTTATGGAAGGAAGAACTGTCTTTTAAACCCAGTAAACAATCGGGTCGCACGAGATGAACTCACTCTCAGATTCCCGTACGCACACTCCGTGGACAAACACCAGGTGAATGTGGGAGACCTGGCTCATCAAACTCGCCGTCTCGAAGAAAGCCTTAGGGTATTTAAAAGAGGAAAGTGTTAGACCGCGTAGAGACGAGCAAACAAACGTTAACAAAAACCAGTCGATCCTGGAAACAAAAAAAACAACATTGTATTATGGAGAAGGACTAGGGGATGGCCAACCTCTGTCACCCCACGTGCTAAAACATGCAGAGCATCATGGGAGACGTAGTTCACAAGGACCGACGTGCCAGAAATTAAGTAAGATATTTTATTAGGGGAACATAAACAACCACGGAGAAACAGATTAACCCCTTAAGGACAATGGGCGGTCCCTAAACCCATTGAAAACAATGCATGTCGAGCCCGTACATGTACGGCTTTGTCATTAAGGTTGTTGGGATATAAGTAGAAACCAGTAAATCTGATCCGTTTACTGAAGAAAAATCAAGAGAGGAAAAGGAGTCGGTATCTTCTTATTTACTAATGCGTCGTCCCCATATGTAACCTTAGTTAATTTGCATATGATAAAGCACGTCGACGTCCTTTGCCAGTATGGAGCATCGTCTGCGGATCATTCGGCTCTCACCAGCGCGATGTCTCGATGACTTGGATCCAGTACTTTTAGGACCACTCTCAAATCGCTGGAGTTGTTGTTTAACTCGCCGGACTCGTAGCCCTCAATCTCGCTGCCCTTGCTGACCAGTAGTACCCCTTCGTAAATGTTGGTCCGGGTACCCTGGCCCAGGTGGGCTTTCTGTGGAGAGAGAAAGATCTTTAAAAAAAAAAAGGTGCATAAAACTTGCAGCCAATGAAGGGATTTTCCATAACGGAGTATACAAGCAAGAAGAAAAACCCAAAACAAGCACCGGCCCTTTACCGCCGTACATACCATCTCCAAGGCCTGTGCTCTGCTTTGAGAACGGCATCAATAAGGCTACTCTTCTGAGGATCACTCAGATGCTACACTCACTGCTACACTCACTGGGGCTTATCGTACTAAACGTTGAGTTTGCAGGCATTATGCGCAGCCTCAATCTGCATTACGAAGGGTTGGCTTCTTCTTCAAGACCTTTAATGGCCCTTCATCACGCAAAGTGGAGCCGGGGGGAAGAAGAAGAACTTTATCTTTCCTAATCCCGCCTGCAAACACACGGCTAAACCCCAACAAGACCTAGCAGTGTGAGTTTGGGGGACTTATCTCCGATGGACCAGAGATTTGGGGGGCTTTAGACCCCCCGCTGCGACCGCACCAGCAAGTACAATGGTTTGTTAATTCGCAGAGGACCTTGAGAATTACACGTCATCCCTCCTTTAAAATGAAGCTGGTTTTACCACTCCTTGGGTTTCTCCGCCATCATTAATTCTAGATCCTTGCACACAGAATATAGCTCTGTACGCCTAGGAATCTATACTCCATTAAAAAATCAGCCGTTTCCAGCTACAATAGTCATTTACAACATTAACCCCGTCTGCGCTGGATTTCTGATCCATTTCACGTTACTTGAATGGGGACATTTCAAAGTGACCCCAAACTTTTGAACGGCAGTGTAAACATATAACAGGGATGCTCGAGCATCCCATGGCAAGTAATCTCTGCGTTAGAAGTGAGGTTTGTGTGTCTGGGATTTTGTGTGTCTCTCTCTCTCACTCTACGGCGCACACAAACCTGTAAGATTTCATGCTTGCGGATCTGGTGGAAGCTGAGTTGGCTCAGATTGAGGTTCCTGGACGCCCCGCTCTCTCCGCGGTTCTTCCCTCTCCGGCAAATCGTCAGGTTGGAGATTTCTAGTGCGGTGAAAATAGATCATCGACGTATGGTGGAAGCAAATACATATAACATGGCGTCTTATCGCCCTCGCTGCTTCATATGGTTCCAATGAGTAATAAATCCACTTTTACACCCAGAATCATCTTTTATACTTAAATTCACTCAACTCAAGCAGTTGATCCCTACACAACAACAACGTAATGATTAAGTAAGCCTGGCTGCTAGGCTTTCCATTATCGACCGTTTGCCCCCCAAAAGGACTTTATGGACAAAACCGTTACCCACCAATTAATGCGACTACTGGGGTAACTAAGCAGGACCCCCCTGCAGACAGCTAGGCAGCTTACCTCCAGATTTGGGCAGAATGCACTTCTTGACGGAGAAGGTTTCGTCTCCGGATTTCAGGGTGCATCCCCGCAGATTGTCCGTCAGTTCCTTGACGCTCGGGAAGCCTCGGTCCCACCCTTCGAGGACGTACGAGTCGCCCTTCTTCTCGATTCGGAACTGCTTGGAGCCCAGATCCTTGTTCTGTTCCAGGAGAGGTTTAGAAACATTTCACTTTCCTCGACAGAACAACGCATGCCGGATATAAGAACGATTTATATCAAGATTGTGAGCCGAGTCTCTCCACCTAATGTATCGGTTTGTCTTAGTCTGTCAGTTCTCGTCTTGTCAGACCCCTTGAATATATGGATTGTGTTAAGCGCTGCGTAAACTGTTGGCGCCATATAAATAAAAGATAATAATAATTAGATATATATCGGCACCTGGTTGGCTCTCTTCACGGTCATGATCATTTTGTTGAAATTGAAAGCGCTCCAGCGGATAACGTAGAGTCCGTCCTCCTGACCCTCCTGCCTCAGCTTCTGAACCACGTACTGCTCCCTGGAGTCGGAGGAAGGGGTTAAAAAAGGGCCGGGGGAAGGAAACATTGAATTTGATGGCAGATCAGACATATTCAGCCCTTTATCTGATTTTAAATTCAGAATAGCTTTATGCCTGTCCCTCTACCACTTCTGATGGGAGACTGTTCCACGTATCTACCACCCTCTCCATAAAGTAAACGTCCCTCTTCTTAAACTCTTTATGTATTTATGACTTGGAGCAAAAGGTGGATAACAGGAGGAGGCGGAAGGGAGAAGATGGGGAGGTCAACCTACTGAAGAGGGCCGTGAATCCCGTTGGTAACACTCATCACCAGCCGAGGAGGGGCCACTTCATGACACAGATAGTGGTTTGAATCCGTCGTGAGTCGAAAATACCCGTCCACCAGCGAGACGAAGGACAGAGCTTCTTCGTACGAAGGTAAAACTATCTCCTGGAAGACAGAGGCCGGAAAAATCAGCCCCACCGGCCGCGGCGACACGGAACACGGACGTCATTTATCACTCGTTACGTCATCGATTAGACGCAAGGCACTCACAAGACAGCGGTTGTCCTGGCAGTTAACGCTGACTCTGCTCCTGCTGATCACGATGTGGGTGATATCCTGGAAGTCACAGAACGGAAGCCACTTGGGGTTGCTCCTTTCCGCCCCCTGTTGGGTTTTGGCCGTTTTCTGCCCTTTGGCCCGGCTCTTTTTGCTGAAGTAATTTTTTGGGGTTGGGTTCTCAACAGCTTCCTAGCATACGAGGGGGGGGGGGGGGGGAGAGAAAAAAAAAACTATTATTTATTGGTTTCCGGAGAAGTGGTTCCAGTGATAAAATATTTGGATAATCCTAGGTTACGCAGCACTGGGGTAAAAAAAAAAAAATACAAAAATTGTCAAGCTCTACATGTTACATAGTGAAAAGAAAAAATGTCGGTGCGCTATGCTAGTCTCAGGCTCAAATAATACAAATGTATAATATGAGGCCTACCAAACAGTGTGAGCATTCTGCAAATACAGTGTGTTGGCTGTACAATGTATACAAAAAACAAAATACTGTCTGCGCTTCTCACCCTAATAAAGTTGGCAACAAATATAAAAACATAATATAAATGAGAGGTTTTGGTTATATGAATTGGCCAAAGCATAATTAAGCTCACCCGCCACGTCAAGGCACACTCTCAATAGGGTGAGATCCTACGCTCACCTCCTACATAGTGGGCACACAAAGCAGTTTATACGGCTACCAAAACCTTATTAATGTGTTGGGGGAGGTGCAATTAAACCTCCTCCCATTTAACCCCTGGACAGCAAGCTGCAACCAGACTAATGAGGAGCCAACAACCTCAAATATGTGCAAACAGGGAAAAGAAAAAAAGTCGGTGCGCTAAGCTAGTCTCAGGCTCAAATAATACAAATGTATAATATGAGGCCTACCAAACAGTGTGAGCATGCTGCAAATGTTGGCTCCTCATTAGTCTGGTTGCAGCTTGCTGTCCAGGGGTTAAATGGGAGGAGGTTTAATTGCACCTCCCCCAACACATTAATCTGGTTTTGGTAGCCGTATAAACTGCTTTGTGTGCCCACTATGTAGGAGGTGAGAGTAGGGTCTCGCCCTATTGAGAGTGTGCCTTGACGTGGCCGGTGAGCTTAATTATGCTTTGGCCAATTCATATAACCAAAACCTCTCATTTATATTATGTTTATATATTATGTTTATATATTTGTTGCCAACTTTATTAGGGTGAGAAGCGCAGACAGTATTTTGTTTTTTGTATACATGTTACATAGTGGATAAAGTGAGAAAACTCACAATTAATGCTACCCCTTCCCTTAAAAATAAATAAATAATACAGGCGAACACAAGCCTACGTCCGCAGCGATCAATGGGCGCCACCATGAGGACCTCCCAAACTCAGCTGTCCATGGGAATTTCAGCTGAACCCGGAGGGATCTCCATGGCTGAAGGACACAGTCAAGTCCAGCTCTACATTTCCCTTTCACCCTTCCTCAGAACTTGAGCTCATCCTTATTGACCCCCCCCCAAAACGGGGTCCTAGCTCATTGGGATTAGACCAAACGCATTGACGTGAAACTTCAGTAATCCCGACCTTTTCACATTCAAGTCAAATTTTGAATATTTTCTGATCAAAATGATGAGAAGAAACCAGAAAACGCTTCATTTCAACTCATGATGCATCACCCAGAACCCCTGGTTGCCGAGTGGGACATTTAGTTTACCTCCGCCTTGCATTCCCGCCACTTGATTCCGTCCATTCCGCTCACCATGACCACGTGGGTGGTGGTGGGCTCTTGGTTCACGGTCTCCGAGTGGTCCATGTAGCCCCCATTGATGTAGAGAGGAAGCTTCTCCCCGTCTGTCGGCAGCTCCAGGGACAATGCCCTGAATATCTCCGAGCCGAACCGCGGGGCCAGGTTTTCCAGGGTGGACAAGTATTTGTACATAACGTCTTCTTCACTCAGCTTCCCCGGACCCACGGTGTGGAGGTGGAAGTGGCGGACAAACTTCTTGAAGACGTTCCTCATGCGGAATTTGGTGAGATAATTGTTCTGCTGGATCTGCCGGCAAAACGACTTCGGGATACACTCCTTGAAGCTGAAAAGGTCAGACACAAAAAAGTATAAGAATGACACATATAGTATTTTCACATAAAAACGACCGGTTTTGGACTGATGCAGTGCCGGTTTAAGGAAGGGCACATGCGTTACTCACCTGACCTGTTTTGCCACCTCTTCTAAGGACACTTTCTTCTTAATGGCGATATGAGACAGGTGCAGCACCGCCATGCCCAGACTCTCGTTCTTAAATCTGTGGATATCCTGCTCTGTCCAGAAATCTTTCAGCGACACCACGTCATTCACAAAGTCATACTTGCCCTGTTACCCCCCCGAGACATGGAACACAAAAGCGATATTTCTATTAACATGAAAATTGAATATAAATATTAATAAATTAATAAATGTCCCATAGCTCCCAACTGACCGCGTCGCCCTGTCATTCCCTATATAATAAAGTACCTGTTCAAAGAGATATTCAAACGATGCCAAGTCCAGGATGGCTTCTGCTTGCTCCGTCTGGCTCTTCTCCTCGTTGCTCTTTGGGATATTTCGGCAAACGAGGGGTTCTTTCTCATTCATGCCGTGCCAGTTCCTGAAATAATACCTAAAAACACCAAAAAGGTGAGGTTTGTCTCACAAATGGGGCGTTATAGGAACGGTACAGGAGCCGAGAGACCGCTCTATAAGAAAAGCTCACGTAGAACAGGAGGAGGAGAACTTCTATACACGGCTGGTCAAAAGTTTGGGGTCACGTAGACATTTCCTTGTTTTGGAAAGAAACGCTCACTCCTGTGTTCCAATGGCCCTTTATCACTCCCATCACTCCTGTGTTCCAATGGCCCTTTATCACTCCCATCACTCCTGTGTACCAATGGCCCTTAATCACTCCCATCACTCCTGTGTTCCAATGGCCCTTAATCACTCCCATCACTCCTGTGTTCCAATGGCCCTTTATCACTCCCATCACTCCTGTGTACCAATGGCCCTTAATCACTCCCATCACTCCTGTGTTCCAATGGCCCTTTATCACTCCCATCACTCCTGTGTACCAATGGCCCTTAATCACTCCCATCACTCCTGTGTTCCAATGGCCCTTAATCACTCCCATCACTCCTGTGTTCCAATGGCCCTTAATCACTCCCATCACTCCTGTGTTCCAACGGCCCTTAATCACTCCCATCACTCCTGTGTTCCAATGGCCCTTAATCACTCCCATCACTCCCGTGTTCCAATGGCCCTTTATCACTCCCATCACTCCTGTGTTCCAATGGCCCTTAATCACTCCCATCACTCCTGTGTTCCAACGGCCCTTAATCACTCCCATCACTCCTGTGTTCCAATGGCCCTTAATCACTCCCATCACTCCCGTGTTCCAATGGCCCTTTATCACTCCCATCACGCTGATCCAAGTATAAGTTTAAGGCTAATTGATGGTTAGAAAACCAGTTACAGCCAGAAAGTTGCTTGTTTTCCCTAAAAACAGCTAAATGACCCCAAGTAAAAACGCTGCTTACCTCATGCGAAAATGGAGGAGAACCTTCATGTCTTTTGAGATCTTAAAAACATGGTTGGGTGGATACCAATATTTTTCTTGAATGTCATAGAGCGCAAATAGCGTGTAGCACAGCGGGGTAATGCCTAGAACATGGAGCACACGCATGTAAATGTATATCAGACACGGATCAGCTAAATACAGACACATTCACAGGGAATGAAAAATATTGGTGTCATCTTTCAATTACATTAGTCTGTCACCCTGCCGTGGGAGGGGCAGACTCCGTGCCCCATAGCCCCCTCCTGTCTGTGTCACCCTGCGGTGGGAGGTACAGACTCCGTGCCCCATAGCCCCCTCCTGTCTGTGTCACCCTGCGGTGGGAGGTACAGACTCCGTGCCCCATAGCCCCCTCCTGTCTGTGTCACCCTGCGGTGGGAGGGACAGACTCCGTGCCCCATAGCCCCCTCCTGTCTGTGTCACCCTGCGGTGGGAGGGACAGACTCCGTGCCCCATAGCCCCCTCCTGTCTGTGTCACCCTGCGGTGGGAGGGACAGACTCCGTGCCCCATAGCCCTCTCCTGTCTGTGTCACCCTGCCGTGGGAGGGGCAGACTCCGTGCCCCATAGCCCCCTCCTGTCTGTGTCACCCTGCGGTGGGAGGTACAGACTCCGTGCCCCATAGCCCCCTCCTGTCTGTGTCACCCTGCGGTGGGAGGGACAGACTCCGTGCCCCATAGCCCCCTCCTGTCTGTCACCCTGCGGTGGGAGGGACAGACTCCGTGCCCCATAGCCCCCTCCTGTCTATCACCCAGCGGTGGGAGGGACTGACTCCGTGCCCCATAGCCCCCTCCTGTCTGTGTCACCCTGCGGTGGGAGGGAGAGACTCCGTGCCCCATAGCCCCCTCCTGTCTGTGTCACCCTGCGGTGGGAGGGACAGACTCCGTGCCCCATAGCCCTCTCCTGTCTGTGTCACCCTGCCGTGGGAGGGGCAGACTCCGTGCCCCATAGCCCCCTCCTGTCTGTGTCACCCTGCGGTGGGAGGTACAGACTCCGTGCCCCATAGCCCCCTCCTGTCTGTGTCACCCTGCGGTGGGAGGGACAGACTCCGTGCCCCATAGCCCCCTCCTGTCTGTCACCCTGCGGTGGGAGGGACAGACTCCGTGCCCCATAGCCCCCTCCTGTCTATCACCCAGCGGTGGGAGGGACTGACTCCGTGCCCCATAGCCCCCTCCTGTCTGTGTCACCCTGCGGTGGGAGGGACTGACTCCGTGCCCCATAGCCCCCTCCTGTCTGTGTCACCCTGCGGTGGGAGGGGCAGACTCCGTGCCCCATAGCCCCCTCCTGTCTGTGTCACCCTGCGGGGGGAGGGACAGACTCCATGCCCCATAGCCCCCTCCTGTGTGGTCTCCTTACCAAGTCTCTGTGCGATGTGTATACAGATCTCCTCCGCCGTGCTCTCCTGCTGCGTGAAGCTCACATAATGCTCCTTATTGTTGCTCCAGTACAGATAGACGCGGAGGCCGACCCCCGTGAAGCTGCAGCTTTCCATGTCCGGGTTCCGGTGTTTTGCTGCCCACTGACACAGAGCCATGTCTCAGGGCGGGGGGGCAGATCTCGGCTCTGTAGAGGGATAATCACAGACGGTTATAAGATTTATTACACAGCAGCGGGTAAATAACAGCGTTACTATATAAAGAGACCTCCGGAATGTCTGGAAGACCCCCGACTAAATCACGGAGAATATAAAAAGGATCTAAAAACCTAAAGCTCAAACCCAAAAGAATGATTTTATTTATATACCGTACTCCCGGTATATATACAAAGTGTCAAACACGGTCTTATCGCCATAGCAACTAGTGGAATGGACCATTGAATAATACTATCCCGCCATGAAGAACTACTAAGATGCATCTTTGTCTGCTGTGCTTATTTTAGTTTGGTCTGACGGTAAAACCTATAGAGGGTTGTGGATAAGTGGATCAGTCTTCTAGCAGAGGTGGTAGAGATTCATTATGCGAGGGAATGGGGTAGGTGTAAGGCTGCCATGTACACAAGACCAAGGGCCAAATGGCTTTTTGATAACAAAAAAAACCAAAGATAGCTACGGCGTAGATCCTGAATAAGAGACCACCGAGGTCATGTAAGTTTGCAGAACAAATACACAGCAAGGGAACACCTTCACTCTAGAGTGTAAGCGTTTGAGCCTAACATATCAGTTGATCTTAGTCTGCCAGGGCCCTTTGAACGTACGGACTGGAAGAAGCGCTACGGATATTGTTGGCGCCATACAAATAAAAACCCCACCGTGGCCCTCCGGCACGAATGGCACCGCTCACGTATTTAGTTATTTACAGCGGAGTCACTGAAGCTCCGCGGCTTCAATAAAAAACAAACAAGTCATTTTCTAAAGCAAATAGACAGACCAAGCCCCTGATGAGAGTGCGGCAGAAACCCCCTAGTTACCAAAATAAAATATCGCAAAAATACTCCAGGAAAAGAGGGAAGTCAGGGGAGAAAAGAAAAAAGTTTGGGTGCCAGAGAGGGACTGGCTCCCCTAAATAAAGAAAGTTGGGTAGTGCATATGCTCTCCATGTTACGAAACCAAGAAGACTGTCTTCCTTCCCATAGAGCTGTTAACCCGCTGCGGAGACGCCAATCCCTTCTTACATAATTCAACTATAAGCTCACGGGGTCAGCGGCCTCCTCTCCGCTGCACTTCCGTGTGACGTTTTCCACAGTTTTCTTCAGCGAAATGCGACATAAAATGTCCAAATTTACAAAACAGAAGCTGAAAGTAATAGTAACTGCGTGTGTGTTACAAACAAAAAACACTGCGCTGACAGATACAGCAAAATAATAATAAAAACATACCACATGCATTATATATTACACACACAGATTTATTATTATATATATATTATATATTACATACACACACACAGATATATTATACACAGATAGATATATTATATATTATACACACACACAGATTATATATTATATATATATATTATATATTACATACACACACAGATATATTATATATTACATACACACACAGATATATTATATATTACATACACACACAGATAGATATATTATATATTATACACAGAGATATATTCTATATTACACACACACAGATTAATATTATATTATACACACAGATATATTCTATATTAAACACACAGATAAATATTCTATTATACACACACAGATATATTCTATATTACACACACAGATAAATATTATATTATACACACACAGATATATTTTATTATATTATGCACACACAGATATTATACACACACAGATATATTCTATATTACACACACAGAGATATATTATACACACACAGATATATTCTATATTACACACACAGAGATATATTATACACACACAGATATATTATATATTCTGCATATTATTACGCTTCCAACAAGCTGGCTCATGCTCCCACATAACACAGACCTGACCCCTAAAATACCAAAAGGCAGACTTTACGGCACATGACAAATTCACCGATTATGTCGTTTCTGCCCCAGATTTTTCCACCCCGGGTATTCCCCCTTCGCTCTGGGTAACCACATCCCCCAGAAGCACTGATCAAACCTATCCCTATTACTGATATTACTCTGATCTCTACAGGTTCACACGATACATTCTTTTAATTATTTTTAATGCACTCACCAGCCGCGGTCCTACAAACCTTGGGGCAAAATGCATCTTACTGTGTAATTATATATATTATATATACACACACACACCGTATATATATATCAGCCGCTTCCAGCTACAATAGTCATTTCCAACATTAACCCTGTCTGCGCTGGATTTCTGATCCATTTCTTAATGGGGAAAATATGCTTTTCTTTAAAAAAGAAAATTTGATCCCAAACTTTTGAACGGTAGTGTAATTTATATATATATATATGAATGTTATATATGTTATAGATGTTATATATAATCCTCACTGTGGTCTCCTATACTGTGATTTAGGTGCAAGGATGTTCGGTGCGTTCTAACCCCACACCCCAGAATAAAACGTTAGTCTGGCTCAGATATATATACGTGACATATACGTGAAGCCGGACATTCTATAAGGACGAGGCATCGGAGTATTCAGGAAGAGAAGATGTTAAGATGTGATACGGAGATGGGGTGGGAGGGGAGCGGCGGCGTTACACAGGATCGGTCGCCATGAGACGTAGGCCAAGCAGGGAGCACAAAGGGAGCCACACAGGCATCCACGCAGCAAGACGTCTTTACATATACACGCTTTATAGAAACATACAATGTGACGGCCGATCAGACCCAGTCGCACCGTCTAGTCAGACTAGCCCGTTTTTCAGACTAAAGATTGAATCAGTTCTGTATGTCTATCCCATGCATGTTTGATTCCCTCGCTGTATCAAATTCTTCACTTATATAGTATAATCTTCTTCCATATAATATATATATATAGTTGGGGTGTGCTTGAGTGATTCAATACTGTGTCTAACAAAGGCACATGGCATTGAAAAGGTTAACACAAGACAGCAAATCGATCAGAGAGATGATGCAGAAGTGCCCTGGGGTGACTCACAGCCTAATGCCAGGGGAAAAGGCAGAATAAGCTTAGATCATACCCTGAAAGGCTTATCAACCAATCAACAGGGCTACTGAGACTGATGGGAGTTGTACTATAACCGCTAACGTGGGTAATTCAGGCATCAGACGTACACCTGCCAAGTAATACTATTACATTATATAGATCACATATTACAATACTATTACATTATATATTACATATTACTAAATTATATATGCATATTATAAATTACAATACTGTTAAATTATATTACATATTACAATATATCACGTTATATAATACTATTACATTATATATATATATATATATATATATATATATACACACACACACATATTTTATAATATTATAACATTATATTATATACCATTACAGTACAAAAATAATATGTAACAATGTCATTAATACAAAGATGATCAAATATCATCTCCGCTGCACAATGTAAACAGATTTCCAAATATGTCAAGTTGGGGGGGGGGTGTTTTTTTGTTTTTTTTTATTAAAAAACCCAAAACACATGAATCTGAGTACGAGAGGCAGATGTCCTAATATACAGGAGCTGTTATATAAGGATGTGAGTTATATAGAAACTAAGAGTGGGTGGAAAATACTGGGTTAGACTGAGAGCTGTTAAAGAGGAGGAGGGATCTATAAATTAATGTATGTGAAGGATATAATTATCAATGTACATTAAATAGATGACAGAAGACATGAGGAGGGATCTATAGGGTTATATAGAGAAGCAATAAGCAAGGAAGCTATAGGGTTAAGTAGCAAAGCTATACATAATAAAGACTCTATAGCGTTATATAGAGAAGCAATACATGATAGGGAATCTATAGGGTTATGTAAAGAGGCTATGGATAAGGAAAGTATAGGGTTAATTGGAGAAACAATAACGTATAGGGTTATATAACGAAGCAAAACAATAAGGAACGTATGGGGTAATAAACAGGGACGCAATAAATGATAACGAAACCTATATGGTTATACACTTATAGGGACCAGGCTTACCTTGCACCAGGTCACATGACCCCCGCTGTATCCGCTCTCGTGGGCCCGAACTCGATGACAGTCCGACCGTCGCTCAGGCAGGACCTGCTTCACTGACCACGCCCACTTCCGCCCATCCCACACGACCCATTGGCTGACTGCTGCAGCCTTCCCGCATAGTTCATTGGTGGGCAGAAATTAAAGGGCCCTGCGCTGCGAGCGACAGGAAGTGCTGCGGCTGGTGGTTTCCCTGTTTACTAACAGTTCCACTGAGCTAATGAGCCGATGTGTATATAGCGGGGTGGGGAAATTATGTACCCAAGGCTTAGCATAGCTGCCAAATGTCCCGGAGCTCCAGGAAGAGGTACAATTACTCCTTTCTTCCCCCAGGACAGGGTACTTCCAGCAATTATTTTCTTACTTTTACTTATAGTAAAAATAAAAATACGTCTTCAATAGTATTGCGCGGTTTTCCTTTTTGCATAATGTAATGTTTTCAGATAGCTGCATATTAGCCACTTCTATGAGTTCTCGCTCTTTTATCCGAGTCCAATCTACTAGACAAACACCTTGACTTTTTGTGGCAAACGGAATGGCTCAGTCTTAATCACACAGTCGGACACTCTGACTAATGAAAGTCTATGGAGGATCAGACTTCATTAGCATTGCCATAAAGCATCAGTGTGGTGTTTGAGGTGGGAAAGTCAACCAAAATATCACATGACCGACAACAATGGCCGCCTCCAGGTTTGCAGATAAAGGGAGTTTATTGAAAAAAAATTAGATAGCACATTCTTGTCAATGGCGACCAACATTACCGTATACAGTGCTGGGGGTTATTTACTGTATACAGCGCTGGGGGGGTTATATTATTGTATACAGCGCTGGGGGGGGTCGTTACTGTATACAGCACTGGGGGAGGGTTATTACTGTATACAGTGCTGGGGGGTTATTGCTTGCAAATTTCAAAAAAATGTATAGTCTTGTTCAGAGCTTTTGCTTTTATTGGCCTCTCTAAGGGCCCAATCCCTACATATCACACTTTAAAAAATTTAACCCTATAAATACCAAAATAAATGGAAATACCAGGTATATATATTTTTTTTATTATTATTATTTATTTTTTTAACAAAAGCCCTGGTTGTCCAGGAAAGAAAAAACAATATATGATTGGTGGGGGTGCACCAAATGAGTTCGTGGGCAATCACAATTGAATAAAGACATAGCAAAAACACAAAATCCTGTGCCCCCGGGAATATGTTCAGAGCCTCAGAATACTTAAAGAATAAGGTTTCACGTCGTAATGAAAGTAGAGATGGTTGGAGGGGAGGAAGGGGAGGAAGGGATGTCATCCCACGGGAGGGAATGAGATAATGTCACAGAGATAACGGATTGTGAAATATCAGCATATGTTATCGGGGCCGATAATGGCGTTAAGAGGAATGAGAGCAGAACACGGGATGGATGTGTAAAGGGGGCGAACACGCCGATTAAATAACTGGGGGGGATTTCACAGACCGAAGGGTTAAAGAGCAGCATTTTACACACTAATAGAGTGAAAAATATGCTTTTACAGCTTTTAACATAAACCATTTAAACCCCCTATAACTTGCTCTTTTTGGTAACAGACTACTTTACATAGAAACATAGAATTTGATAGCAAGAGAAGGGCCGTTCCGGCCATCTAGTCTCTCGGCATCTAGTCTGCTGTAAGGGATCCGATGTTTTATTCTAACATATATATAAAAAAAAAAGAAAGAAGAAAATGACAGTTTCATGTGAAAAAAACGTGTATTTATTTTCATTTCAGTGCTAAGCATCACATATCATAAAATGCAGAATAGTCCCAAGGTCCAGACCCACATGGCATAAACCCTACAGGAGGCCATAGGGTTAGGCTTAGAAATGGCCCGGGTTTCCAGCACATCGGTACCGAGACAGACTTATTATCCCTGTTAATGCCATCAGCAGCCATGATTCCAACGGCACAGCTTTTATATACACAAGTGATTAAAATGTAACCCTTTCCTGCCTGGGACCAGCAAGGTGCATTCACTAACTTGGAGAGATAAACATTTAAACTTCCCGATATTATCATGCACCCTAGAGAACTTCTCCGAGAAGGCCGAGCCGGAGAAGTTTCTGTATGATAAAAGCTCAAGCGCCTTGATAAGTTTAACTCAAATTTCCAGCAACGTCCAAAAAAAAAAAAAAATACAGTAATAGTTGGGAGTTTATGCTTCGGGAAATAGAGAAGACGTTTACTACAATATCAGATTAAATCCATCTGCATCTCACCAATGTATGCATTATCCGGGGCCAGCTCAGCAGGAGAAGCTGCTCACTGGGGTTATCATAAATTATAAAGTCAACATGACTCTCTATTTAGTGAATAGAGCCCAATATGCGTAGAGATGCTCACAGACACTGGTAAGGTTGGCCAGGTCCGGGTATCGGATTAGAGCTGATACAGGATGGAAAATGAATACATTGGTGGCGACCCAGCGATAGATTTTTAGCTCTCCTATAACATAATAAACCCCGTTTGTCTTTGATTGGCAGAGCTGCGATAATTCACTTCTCATGACTGTAAAACAATGCAGTCCGGCCTCATAGGGTTAAACCCGACCCATTCTTTCCAAGCATTCAGCAGTGGTTTCATTGGGCTCCTGTTAGATATAACCACCTCGATTTTTTTGGAATGTTCTATTCTATTCATGGGCTAGTGAACCAAAAAAAAAAAAGTTTTATCACACATACAATAATGTTTGAGGAGTTAAAATGTGTTCCAAAATTCAAAAGGGAAGTGAATGGTTTTAGCAGCACCCCTTCCAGGCCAAGAGGTCTGGCACCCTCTTCTATGAGGTTTAAGTCTAACGCTGTATAGATTAAACTGCACCGGGAACGACGCGTTCCGCACTTATGATGATGCCTCCGTCTGCTCGGCGGTGTCCTTCTTGGCTTCTTCGTACACGGGTTCGGCCTCGGCGTCTCCGGGCTCTGCGGAGTCCCCTCCTTTGGAATTCGGAACCCAGAGTCCCGAATCAATACACTGCTTCATATAGTATCTGGCTTCCTATGGCATACAAGGGGTGCAGAACGTTATACACAGCACCGACACAGGCATGGATAGAAGAGTAGACGGGCCCGCATTACTAAACGCCCAGGCCCTTCCCACAAATAATTTGTCAATCGTGTCAAACTTTTGCCTCCACTGTAATTTTTCAGGGCATGCTTTATAGTCACGTGATACGATAGCGGACACAGGTAGGCTGTTGCCATAAATAGCGGAAACTTATTTTTTTTCGGTTTTGTTTTATGTGAGTAAACCTTCAGAGGAACGGCTAAAGAGGGCATATCTCCTAAGGTTACCCAATTTCTTTTTAAGGCAAATTACTATGAACTATTCACAAATACCTAATTTAATGCATATCATCGTAAACATTTTTCCCCTATTATATCTAAGATATTAAGTGACAAAACCTAAATACATTTTCTTAAAATCTCACCACTCCTTTAGTAAGTGTATCCAATATACGTGGTTGAACATACATGTATATGCACATGCATAGGTGACGGTACATACAGTAGATATACATAAGGGGAATAAACTCCAGAATTATGCAATATAGAGGTAGGAACGCACAATTCCCAAGTATGAGACCTTTTGGCACCTCTTGACTACTCCCTGTCTTCATTCTAGATAAGGATGATGGGAGTTGCAATCCACAAAAGCTCATTAACCCATTACCACACCCCTGGTTAGCCTTGTAGCCAATGACATAACCATGAATAATGCAAACTTACAGTAGGGTCCATTTTGCTGATGGCGTCCTGTAGCATCTGTATATCTTTAGTATCAAAACATTTTTGGAGTTCCTGAGAAGGAAAAAAAAAAAAGGCATAAAATATTTAAGAGGAATTTGCAGATAATGTTTGCCGATTATTCATGCAGCGGGGTGTCCAGCGGGTGGCGCCGCTATTTGGGTGACAACTCTTCAGGGTATTAATAGGCTGGTGCAGAAAGTATACATCCACGTTACTTACAGCTGGGAGGGATTCATAAACTTCCACGGGATCCAAGCCACCGGGGCCGAGTCTCTTCTTCCGCTCCTCCTCCTCATACTCCTTCAGCGCTTTCTCTATGCGGACTTTGGCTCGTTCCTTCACTCTCCCTTTAAAAGCTTCCAGCTCATCATTAAACGCATCCATGTACTGCTGATCCGCGGTCTGAGAGAGAAAAGGACAGCTGCCGTTACCAAGAAGTAAATCCGACCTGGCGACAACATTCTGTATTCTGTAAACGGTATCTGGATTAACATGTACCGGCGCATTAGTCACGGCTGCTGAAACGCCGGGTAATCACAGATAGCAGTCATACTAAACCAGCAGTGACCCATTCCATTCCCCGACACACTAATGAGCCAATCAGGGCGCTCGGCTCGGTGACAGCTCTTCTCCTGTATCGGCTTTCGCCAGCTCGGGACCTTAGTTCACACAGGTTTCTCTCCCACGCAAACCTTTTTTTGAACATATCATGCATCGCAAGGAAAGACGGGATCACAGAGTACAGAAATCGGGTTGTTTTGGAGTAAATCACATTCTTAGTAAACTGAAACAATGCTAACATGGGAAGGCTAGCATGTTACATCACATAAACAAGTGATATATATATATATATATATATATCACATATAATCCTCGACACACAATGGGGCGTATTCACTAAAGGAGGTTTCAGCTTCTAGACTTCACTATACATTAATAAGGTCCATCCCCAAACGAGCTTCTGCTGGATGAGCTTGGCTGGCCATGTATAACCTATAGCTAAATCCGTGATACTTTTCCAAAATCTCCCCACCCACTGAATTATGCATTATTCAGGGTCAGCTCAAGAAGGTTACTAGAGAAACCTGCCAGTGCTGGTCCTTCATAACGAATAGTTAAATAAGGGAATGGAGCCCATCAGCCGGACACATGAATGTATTGTCAAATTATGTTAATACCCTTTAAATCCTAAAAAGAAATCTAAAAATGCGCAGTACCAGACAGTCTGCTTGAGGTTCAGAGCACAGCCTGCTGGTACCAGACACACCAAGAGCATCTTAAAGGATCATTCTATACGATGGCTGGTGGTAGATGCTCCTTTGGTACATGATAACACAGTGAGCGCTCATTCCAATAAACATTCATCAGAATGAGAGTATGAGAATGAGAGTATGAGAATTAGAGTATGAGAATGAGAGTATGAGAATGAGAGTATGAGAATGAGAGTATGAGAATGAGAGTATGAGAATGAGAGTATGCACCTTGATCTTCGTGAAGAACTGTCGGAAACAGGCTCTGGGGTCCACCTTCAAGCTCTTGGCCAGCTCCAGAATAAACTGCATAACGATTGTCTGATGAGCGACTTGCTCCATCAATGCATGTTTCTGCGCAGTCAAAGCAAAGAGAGTTTGTTTAAACCAAAATAAAGAGTTACTAAGAAGGCGATAGTTTATTCACGAGCCAATGAACAGTGAATTATGTGTAATAAAAATCTCATATGCTTTTAAAATGAGAAAGAAATGCTGTTCCTTGTAATAATGCATCCTTTTCATTCCTAAAAAGCAAATTACCTAAATTTAACCCTTCTAACCTTTTAAAAGTTGATACAATATGCAGTTGTAACATTCTGAACAACTTTGACCTTTGCATGGGGGGATAAAACAAACCCCAAACTCACGTTCTTTAAAGAAAAATAGCCCCAATATTGTTTTTAATTATTTTGTATATTTTGAAATGAACATAACTGGCACGTTCACCCAAAAATATGTTAAAGAGCAAGAAATTCTACAAGAAAAAGCCAATTTATGTTTCAGAAGATTAAGTATTTTTTTTTTTTTTTTTCCCCCTCCTCACCTCTTCGACTTCCAGATCAATGCTCCAAATCACCAGGTAGTTGGCAGTCTCTTCACACACCAAGTGTGGATTGTCTGATAAATATTTTTGGCTGTCATCCCAGCGTCGAAGCATCCCTTGTTAAAGAAGAAGGATCAATAGTGAGACAAGACACTTCCACTCCCCTACAGCAGCCAAGTCCTTTCCCACAATGCCTTCTGGGAACCTCCCAGAAGAGGACACCGACCTTATCAGACCGGCAGGACTATCTATCTAGATCACGGCAGACACGGCACTTACCGAAATGTTTTAGCAGCTTCTCGTTTTTTTCCACGAACGTTTTGTGCTTCTGTTCCTTCTGCTCCTCCGTTTCTTCGTTGTTTTCGGGCTTGACGTTGAAAACGCTCTGTCGTGAAAACAGAAGCTGCTTGTTACGCAGAACGAAGAGCCTCACTTACGTAAAGATTCATTCGGATTGAATTCTATTCTTTAAGTCCAACACGGGGTGAAAAACTATTTCTTAGAGGCACTCTTGGCATTACCTGTACATGCATTAAGTATTAAGCTTTTGTTGTTTTTATGGGCTGCGGAACTAGTTTTTAATCTCTACTCGCACTACAAGGAATGTTCCGTGCAGGAAATTCCACTCATACAATGCAGGAAGATCAACACGGGTTTAAATCTCATTTTTATACCAAAGGTTACAAAATCTGTCATGTAAAATCTTCCTGTTATTAGGTCACGTTAAGCCCTTTGGTTGGCTTTTAAGAGAATTCACCTTGCTGAACCCCTCTTTGCTCAATGTGTCCACATTCCACGGCATGTTCTTTTCCTTCCTCCTGAATTCATCCTCTTTCTTCTGCCAAGTCTTCTCCTCCTTCTTAAGCCGCTCCAGATCTTTCTGAAGCTTCTGCATCTCAGGACCCTCTTTGATCTCTAAATCCTTTAGCTTCTTCTGACACTCGGCCAGCTTCTTCTTGCATTCGTTTGCCCCCTTCTGAAGCTCTTCCTTCTCTTTCTCAAACTGTTGCATTCTCTCCACTCGAGCCTACAACAGAAGTGAGGACTCTTAATAATCTTACAAGGAACCTACTGTCGCGGAGGACTAGAAACCAAATGGATGCAAGACGTGGATACATTCAATTATTTCACTAATCTGACAAAACCCACTGAAAATGATTGCGGATAATATTTAGAACAAGAGGCCATAACACTAGAGGGTCGGGGGTAAGAGATAAGTGGAAGAGCCTTCGAGAAGCAGTGGTAGAGGTCAATACACAAAGAGAATCGAACACGCATGAGATTGGCATAAGGTTGTTCCTTAATATCAGGGGACACAAGACAGTGGACTAAATAAAGGTCATTTTATAGCAGGAAAAGAAAATATGGAGAGACAAGACGGTTCTTATCTGCCTTAAAAATGAAAATTAGAAATTATGGGTGGACAAGGTAATGGTCACTCGGTGTGATAAGAGGGACTTCAACGGCATTAACAATACCGCTTTAGCCATGGACATACCTGGTGGCGCCATCTGAACAGACTGGGAGTATCGATGTTAGGATGTGTGTCGTCTTCATCGTCGGACACCTCTATGTGATCCCACACACTGTAGTCCACCATCCTGCAGCGGAGCCGAGGCGATTGGGAGAGTCACTGCGAAAACACAGAAATACTTAGGACCAAGAAGAGAGATTGGTACGAACACAAATAATAACTCACATCACGAGATAATAAACAGAAATTAGGATATATTATAGTACAGAATACTTAGAGCTGAAATGCGCTGAGTGTCCAAGTACACAGAAATAATCTATCTCTGTCTATACTAACATACTAGTGCAGACAGTTTCTTATCAGGGTTGGGTTTCCAGAGCAGCGGCCCTCAGCATGTCTCAGAGCTGCGGCCCTCTGTGCCGAGATATGATCTCGGTGTGAGAATGATGGCTACTGACACGTCGGGGTAAATGGGTCACTCTGGGACATCGGAGATCTCTCTTGCAACCGGCCAAATGAACAGCAATGAGCAAATGCTCCTGATTGTACAAGAGAGCCCATGTCTTGTGAACTACCGGCCCCCCCGGCCCAGCGTAGGCTCAAGGGATGTACGAGTAAACGTGTTCTGAAAGCAGGGAAATAACCGATATTAAAGGAATTTGAAATTGCCAACCTGTAGAGGGGACTGAGAAGTCGGCCGGCAGACAGGAGCGTCAGCCGGTCAGTAAAGGGGCTGCTTTCTTTTGCAAACCACCCCTGTAATATACCCCAGGTCTGCATAACAGAGAAAAGTGAAGATTTACAGCACTTATAGTCTCTGCCTCATCGCTGTCCTTCAACCAGCTAAACAAGCACTGCTTGCTGTCCCGCGCGTGCGTCGCACTTTGGCGGCTTTCTACCCCCCGCAAGGCTGAGGATCGGCCCCTGCCAGCATCTGTCGGCACGCCAATGACATGATAGACAGACGTGACTTTCTCTCGAACCTTAAAGGCCAGAGGAGAGAACAACTGTTAGATAAGAGCAACAAATACTAATGAAGTGACAGAGACAAAATCTCTTAGTGACCGATACAGGCCGAGCTGGAACATGGAGTTCAGCCACTTATCGGGCAAATCCATTCCTTTCATCGCCCCCCCCCTCCGATAACAATGCCCCAGGTAGGTCGTGCTATGCTTTTATTTTCTGCTTTGGGCAGAGGACACAGAGGGGCAACTAGGAAGCGGAACCGGCACATGGAACCCAGGAGCTCCGGGCTTTTAGATCCTACGCTGTCGCTGCATTCATCAGTAAAACATGACATAATGCGATGTTTTGTTGAAATGAATGAGAATTCGCCGTCGTAATCTGATCCATAAAATTAAAAACCATGTTCTTTTTTGCTTCTTCTTGATCAGACCAGGTCTTTTTACACCAAACTTTCCCAGCCTGGGATAACGGCGTCATTGGGGGCGCGCGACTGTTTAATTTCAGATTAAGGAGTTATATAATTCTATATGTTTGCTATAAAGCATTCCTGTATACATTAAAAGAATAAATACAATCATCCAGCGGTATACAGCTGGGGAAAAAAGACACATCGCTTAACATATAGATGCCTATATGATCACCACACAGGTTATGCAACTATACGCACAGAGGATTATATATACACACACACATATATATATATATAATGCAGCCCATATTCCAAGAATGCACTCGAAAATGAACAGTAAATCATAAATATCTGTATCAGAACACAGCAAATTATTATAATGACTATAGATAAACTGGCTGAGGGTAATGAGAGTTTCTAAGCCAGATGTGAGGTGTATAAAGAACAGAGTATCGCATTACAGCAGTGATATGAAGTCACATTTCCCCCACTGCAGTGAAGATTACTGGATAATGCAGGGTTCTCTCTAATTCTGTATATGTGCAACTTACACCCTAAAGGGTTAACACCAAGAGAACTTTAATTAATATGAATATTATATATATATATTTATATATATATACATATAGAAAAGCGCTCACTCACCAGCACAGCACACAGGATGCTCTGTTATAAGACGCACTCCCTTCTGGAAAGCTCTGGCACACTCTCAGTTCCTGCCCGCCCTTTGACGTCACTTCCTCGACCTCATTCCGTCGCTCTGCCCTCCGTCTGACGTAACGGAGAGATGCCCACGTTCTGGTGCGTGCGCGATGGAACCTCGCTGCGTGAAGCCTGAGTGGGCGGAGCCAACGCGTTTAACATGTATCTGGGTGGAGCGCACAGCCGCTCTTGGGGCGGAGCTTATTGAGTGGGACGGAATTTAATGATTTTCGGGATCAATTCAATCGGCCTTTATTTATTCGTTCGAGTTAGTGATGGGAAGTTCGGATCATTAAAGTGAATCGGATCATTTAGATTCGTTCACTGAAATGATCCGATTCATGATCCGGATCTTCGGATCACTCAGTGTGTCTGCACGGAGTTACTGTTTTCCAGTAACTCCGTGCAGGCACACTAACGATTGGCCCCGCCCCTTTCATTATGAATCCTCCCCCCTGCCTCCAGTGATGTCAATGAAGGCAGAGAGTCGTTCAAAGATTCGGATCTTACAGGGATCCGAATCTTACAGTGATCCGGATCACTGTAAGATCCGGATCACTGTAAGATCCGGATCACTGTAAGATCCGGATCATTGTAAGATCCGGATCATTGTAAGATCCGGATCTTTGAACGACTCTCTGCCTTCATTGGCATTGTAATCATTCAGAGAATGTCACCATACTGTTATAAATAATACATTAATAATCACTGCCCCCAGGATTTACATTCCCCTTTACCTGCAACTGCACCTTAAGCTAACTTTATTAAATTAATTAAATTAACCCTCACCATTAAATTAACCCTAAACACCCCATCAACCATGACTGCCCTAAAATTAACCCTTAACACCCCATCAACCATGACTGCCCCTAAAATTAACCCTTAACACCCTATTAACCATAACTGCCCCCAAATTAACCCTAAACACCCCATTAAGCATAACTGCCCCTAAATTAACCCTAAACACCCCGTTAAGCATAACTGCCCCCAAATTAACCCTAAACACCTCATTAAGCATAAATGCCCCTAAATTAACACTAAAAACCCCATTAAGCATAACTGCCCCCAAATTAACCCTAAACACCTCATTAAGCATAACTGCCCCTAAATTAACACTAAAGACCCATTAAGCATAACTGCCCCCAAATTAACCCTAAACACCTCATTAAGCATAACTGCCCCTAAATTAACACTAAAGACCCCATTAAGCATAACTGCCCCTAAATTATCCTTAAACACCCCATTAAGCATAACTGCCCCTAAATTAACACTAAAGACCCCATTAAGCATAACTGCCCCTAAATTATCCTTAAACACCCCATTAAGCATAACTGCCCCCAAATTAACACTAAAGACCCCATCAACCATACCAATTTATTAGGTAATTTATCTGGAGTACATGCAATTAATTTAGGGGCAGTTATGGTTAATGGAGTATTTAGGGTTAATTTCAGGGGCCGTTGTGGTTAATGGGGTCTTTAGGGTTAATTTCAGGGGCCGTTATGGTTAATGGGATCTTTACGGTTAATTTCAGGGGCAGTTATGGTTGATGGGGTATAAGGGTTAATTTTATGCTGATGATTGAGGGTTAATTTAATTAATTTAATAAAGTTAACTGTAGGTGCAGTTATAGGTAAAGGGGGGCAAACTCAGGGGAATCTAAATCCTGGGGGCAGTGTGAACATTATTAATGTATTTATTTATAAAAGTATGGTATCAGTGATTTTCTCTGAATGATTCGAATCTCTGTAAGATTCGGATCCTTGTAAGATCCGGATCCCTGTAAGATTCGAATCATTCGACTCTTCGGTTCATTCGACTCTTCGGTTCATTCGACTCTTCGGTTCATTCGACTCTTCGGTTCATTCGACTCTTCGGATCATTCGACTCTTTGAACGAATCTCTGACTCTATGAGTCATCGTTCCTGTGAGAATTAATGAGCTGTAACCTGACCCCAGAGTGCTCTGCAGATGACTCACAGCTCTAGGATCAGGTTACAGCTGCATGATGATTCACAGACTGAACCGCTACAAACGAATCGTTCAGTCTAGTGAACCGACTCATCCGGATCACTAAAAAGAACCGGATCAAATGAACGATTCGTTCATGATCCGGACATCACTAGTTCGAGTTACCCACGTATTTCTATTAACCCTTTACTGTGATCCTAGGAATGGGCGGTGATTTTTTGACTGTACTTATCTAATGTCTTGTTTTTTCAGTGACAGTCCCTGGTATTGTTGCAGTGGCCTAGAGGTTAAACATATGTTTTGTCACTGCATATTATGATTTAATAGAAAAAGGCATACCTCCCAACCTTCCCGTTTTACACAGGAAAGTCACTTTTATGGGCTGTAGGGATCACGGGATAGCCGGGAAGATCCTCTGCTCTCCCATTGGTGGCCTGTGCAGTATTTCGGAAGGAAGTACTGCGGTGGTCTTGGTATAAACTCAAGCAATGCCCACGTGCCATTGGTCGGAACAGCCAACCAATTGTACAGAAGTCCCGTTCTAGACTGCTGGCAAATATGGCTATGGCTCCCTGCAGAGGACTGCACTGTGACCTTGGTGTTTCCATTCTTGGTAAGCGGACAGGACGAGGTCAAGTGGGGCAAAAGATAGGTTTAAAGTGCCCGCCGGCTCGGAAGAAAGCATGGTTGCTCCAAAACACTGTGTATAAAGAAACAGCTTAGTGTACCCACTCGCTTGCCCCTTCTTGCCCCTGCCTTTTTTGCTCAACAATACTACAGTTGCCAGCAGTGACCGGAAACCTGATGTTCCGACACTGCTGTTCCCCGTTGGGCCGCCGGCCCATAGCACCCCATACACCCAATCGGCCTCTCCGGTGGCAGGTCGGGTGCTGCGGTTTGTGGCCACCAGCTGGATACACGCAGCCGCATAGCATAAAAACATAACGTGAAGCTGTGCGTATTCAGCATGGGCTGCTTAGTCATGTCCAGTGCGGCCCTGATGGACACCACCCCAAACTGTACTGTTGAGAGAAGGAGGGAGGTTATCAGTAGCTGCGAGTGAAGCAGCTTCCTTTAATCAAGAATTTAAAGAGCGCCTGTCACCCACAAACGTCTCCACTACAGGTACGTATCACACTTTGGATACACGTTGTTCTATAGCATTCATGCACACGTGATGTCCAGCAGTACCATCAGCTCAGCTTTGGTAAAAAACAGTGGGACCCTGTACCCTGGTACACCCATCTACTGTCCGGAGACGTAGTCGCAAGAGGTCCTCACGAGAGACGTGGCCATGAAAACAAGGGAACTGGGGTACAGAAATATGGCAGCGGGTGCTCTGGACTAATATGTCAAAATGTGAAATGTTTGGCTGTTGCAGAAGGCAGTTTGTTTGCCAAAGGGTTGGAGAGCGGTACAAGAATGAGTGCAGGCAGCAGTAAAGCATGCTGAAGGTCCCTTGCAAGTTTGAGGCTGCATTCCTGCAAATGGAGTTGGGGATTTGGTCAGAATAAATGGTCTCCTCAGTGCTGAAGTATGGCCAGGTACGTATATATCATGCAATACCATCTTGGAGGCATATGATTGGCCCCAAATTTATTCTGCAACATGACAACAAACACAGCCAAAGTCGTTAAGAACTATCTGCAACGGAAAGTAGAAAAAGAAGTCCTTGGGGTGACGGCGAGGCCCCCACAGTATGAACATCACCGATTCTGGGGTAACGTGAAGAGAGAGAGGTAACTGAGGCTAGCTAAATCCAGAGAAGAGCTGTGGCTAGTTCCCAGAGATGTTCGGAAACATCCTACCTGCCGATTTCCTTAAACAGATATGTGTGTGAATGAACCTAGAAGAATTGATGCTGTTTTGAAGGCAAAGGGTGTTCACACCAAATATCGATTTGATTTAGATTTGTCTTCTGTTTACTCACTTTGCGTTTTGTTAAATGCTGAAAACAAACTATTTTTGAATGCATTCTTACTTTACAGCATTTTTTTCATACCAAAAACTTTTGCAGTGCTGTATGTATATACTGTATATATTAGTTATATAATACCATATACTGACATGTGTTGTTTGTCCTGTCATTTGTGCTTTTATATATTTCAAACGCTCAAATGTGAATTAGACTGTGATATAGCATTTTTCATTTTCTTAATTCCACTCGTTAGTCATAAGGTGTTAGTTTTTTTTATGCATTTTTACTCATACTATATCATATCTATATACTGGTACAGCAGCACCTTTTAACTATTTGATTATTATACATACATAGATGTTAGTCCTGATGGTATATCATAATTTTTGAGATGTAACAGTGCCCCCCAGTGGAGAATGAGATTATTTCATTCTTCAGCCCGAGACATTTATTTTTTTATTTTGTTTGCTGCTCTAATGAAACAGATCTATACGCTGGGTTGTTTGTGAGCTCTGCGATTTCATACCCCCCAGGTTTCCCCGTTCAGGAGGGGCAGTCCCTCTTTGGGACCCAAATCCCTCCATCCCTCTGACGCCCCTTTTTTCTAAGAGTTCAGAATGTGATCGGTCGTCATCGCATACCCTTACACCAGATGCTTTGTCTCCCTCCTCCATCTTTGTGATTATTTTATTTATTGTTTTATATAGCGCCATCAGATTCTTCAGCGCTGTACAAAGGGTAGCCAGGACATAACAGTATATAACATAACAAGATGACATACAGAAACAACAGGAGAGGAGGGCCCGGCTCAAAGGAGCTTACAATCTAAAAGGAGTTAGGGTGTATTACACAACAGATGCGATAGCGTATGTATTTCAGGAAAGGGACAAGGAAAAGTAAGCTAAAGGAATACGCGAGGAACTAGGATAGGGAGGGGAAACAATTATATAAAAAACTAAAAGAAAAGAATGTAAACCTTCTATGGTACTAAAAGTTCAACTAAACAGGTAACTATGTTATTGAAAGAAAGAAGCGAGACACGGCAGAAGCGCCAAAATAGCTCAAGCTTAATTGTGAGTTTCTGGGTTGTATTGTTGCTTGTCGTGGTTTGACTTATTATTATTATTATTTATTGTTTTATACAGCGCCATCAAATTCCGTAGCGCTGCACAATGGCTTGGCTAGACATAGATTAAGAAAATCACTGGATTCCATTAAGAAATTGCTGCTCTTTTCTTGGGTTTATGTAAAAAGAGGCATAATGGCGTGTGTGCTGGAATCCACGCGGGTCAGTTGATTGCTGGGAAATGCAGCCAGTTCCAGACTTCACTCTTCAAACCGGTGCTGCCCCGGTGGGTGTGCTGCTGGAAGTGGAGCATAATGTGGTGCCACTATTTGCGGCGCATCCAAAAAAATGTCAGAGGCTAGGTTTCCACTTGGGTTTTTGTCCTGCTTGATGAAAAACGCCAAGAAAACTGCCACTGCATTTTCCTGCGTTTTGGCGTTTTTTTCTGGAGTTTTTTCTGGCGTTTTAGCCTTTCTGTGGAAATTGCTTTTTTTGACCTTAGGCAGTTTTCCAGCCTTTACAAGTTAGAAGTTTCACCCAGCTAAAAGGGATTAGGATAAATGGCAAGTATCTGCCCCCTGATGTCATTTACTTGGTAGAGTTCTACTTAAACGCCCTGGCGGACCCTTTTGTCACTTTTCTGTGGTTTGTAAGGCTTGCTTTATTCCGAATGTCTGCTCCTCTAGGAAGATTGGCCCCAAATGATGGTGCAAATTGTTTGCTGTTGCTTTTGGCACGCAGGATCCAGTTGATGCGTCGCGTATGTTTGTTTGTAATGGCATGTTTGTTCCAAATGGTGTAGAATTCAATATGAACTTTGTTTTGTGTGAAACTGTTTGTTTCCAGCCTATTTCTCGTAGTTCACACAGATACCGGGTCCATCCTCTGCATTGTAACTGTGGAAAAAACGCCATAAAAAACGCCAAGGCAATAAACCCACATGGCTTTTTCATGGCGTTTTTTCTCTCCCATAGACTTCTATTGGAGAAAAACGCCAAGATTTCCTTGCAAAAAACGCCAGAGCGTCAACATGCTGCGATTCTGAAAAACTGCCACAGAGCCCAAAAAAGCAGAAAAACGCCAAAGAGGACTGAAAAAACGCCAAACAAAAAAACGCCAAGTGGATATGGCATTTTGCGATTTCCTATTGAAGAACAGCTAACATCTGGCCGCAACGTTTTTTCACAAAAAAAACGCCAGGTGGCGCTATTGGCGTTTTTATGGGCGTTTTTAGCAAAAAAAAACCAAGTGGAAACCTAGCCAGATAGAATACTCTGCCTCCTCAGTTCCTGGAAGGCGTCATTAGAAATATCATTGATCTTCTCAGGCTGACCTCACAATCGTTCTTCTTCAGTTTCTAAACTCCTACTGCTGGATAAAAACGGATCTGTCAAATTCTACGATATATAACACAAGTTACATCCACTAAAACCTATGGTAGTTACAAATATGTATGTATATATTTAAAAACCCACCCTCTGTAAATGACATTGGGCAGCCATCTTAACCCGCATGATTATCCCTCCCCATTGTTGCTGATCGGTTCGGTACTTTTTATTAGACCAACATAAAGGTATGAAGAAAAGAATTCAAAGAATGATTCAGTTTGAAGGCCAAACTATACAGTTCTATCCATTTTCCTTATTATGGTTGAATGGAGTAGAAGGGAGATAACTTCAGAAAAGGGTATTGAATAGGCATGCTAGCTGTGCCCCCCGGGCCACAAAGTTCAGCTTCTGTGAGGGAAAATAGATAATTACTCTTAAATAAAATACTTAACATATAATTATACCGCTTCACATTATGGACTTATCTACCTGCGGTGTATACTGCCGGGGAGATATTCAATTGGTTGAAGCAATTGAACTCACCCCACACGGGTAAAACAAACACGCAGCAAACGTGCAGAGTCCAAGGCGAGTAAAGGGACAAATATGAGGGTTTTCACTAAATATGAAAAAATTACTTGTGTACACTTCATGCCAGAACCTGTCAATCATCATTGACTGTGTAATAAAGTGGTTAGTTCAATTGATACTTGTTAATTTATTATCATTATTATTCTTATTATTATAATTTATATCGCTCCAACAATTCCCATCCTGTCCGTACATTCAAACGGTATGACAAAACTAGAACTGATAGACTAAGACAACCAATTCCAGTTAATATCAGGAGGATATATACGCGTGTTTACAGCTCGTTTACCTTAATTGAACTAATTGTTCTGTCAATTTGATCTTAATTGGTTTGCTTTGATCTGCTTAGACATGTTCCTACTCGCCATTAATGTACTCAGACAAGCAGCAACTTTTCATGAGAAACAGCGTCCACAATGAAGAGATTCAAAGTTACGCTTACCAAATGTATTTGTGAATTTGAGAGGCTATTGCTCGTTAGTTGGATATGCGCGCTGGGATCTGAACTGCTTTCTAGAAACGAGGCTGAGATCTTGTTTGTTTAACCAGTAATTTTTTCTTAAATTTAAGTAAAATTATAATAAGTTCTCTGTAAAAAATGAATAATTAATAATAAATAACTAAATCGGTACCAGCATTGAATGGTTACATTTAAAAGCCTATTAAATTACTGTAGGCCTGTCTATACACCCCATGGGTTGTTTCTTATTGATCACTATGGAACCTTTTTCTCACAGTCTGGATTCTACAACCACAATCATTTATTTATGCTTTTTTACCATTATTAACACCAATTAAGGATTAGCGGCCTTATTAAATAAATATCCCATAAATAGTGTTTCCTATAAATTGGTATCACTATTAATACAAGGCCATTGTGCATGCCATCATGCTTCATATTCCTAAAAAACAATAGGACAAAATAGCCCTGTGTCACATTAGGCCATTTGGATTGCCGGTGGTCTTCTGAGTGGCGCTTGTGGAGTCCTGATACAGATTTTTTGAATAATCCCCAAACTCTGATCATTACCCCAGTTCAGGGGTAGAACATACTTAACAGTGTCCCACGTACCTGTCCAGCTCGTGCCGTGTTGGACCACCGAACTGTGTGCGCCATGGCTGCGGTCAGCCGCTTGTCTGCTAAGCTGTGAGTGTGCGGCAGCAGTCTCTCACCAGCTGTTTCAGACCAACAATCCTTTATATTTAAACTATTCGGTGCCCAATCAAGGACCCATCTTTTCTGTTACTCTGCGTGTATTGTACTTTTGTTAGAATGATCTCTAGTGAATGCCTTACTTATTCCTCTGGTTTTGACGTCTTGGCTGCTTCTATCGTCTTTGACCCACAGCCAGGTTTACTGTACTTCTGCTACCTGTAATGCCTGTTTCTTGTACCGCCAGGCAGTGTACCCATCCGGTGACAGAACCCCCTCATATCCAGGCACCGGGGGCATGGTAGGCAGTAAAGTCCCGGCGGCAGGAGAGCACCCGGCGGGTAAACTGATGGTGAATGGGACTGTTGTTGAATATCCTACCATAAGCACCAGGGACCTAGTCCAAGGGCCCTTGGAGAGTTACACTAGAAATTGTTAAAAATGAGTCACAGAAAGTATCGGGAATGAAAACTTTTATTCCAACTCTATACATGTGTATTTGAGAACTGAAACAATAGGCAGTTCTATTTAATACCTTATAAAAACCCTTTTCAGACTTTAAATGTTACACCATTTACCCTCCTCCTAGAATTCTCTCCTCTTCACAACCTTTCGAATTAGGATCATTAATCACACGTTTGCTTAGTTTGATTGGGTAATTAACTCTCTGCGTCTAATCCTTTTACAATGCTGATGTTAAACCCTTTGTCACTGACAAAATAATTTACTATTTGACATCAGAGATTACGCAGGTATCTTGTGGCCTTGCGTGTCATTGCAAGTTAAACACAAAATGAAGTAGAATGTTAGTGACAAAAATTGAGCAGATGATGTAATGTGCTGAGTACAACGATGTAACAGGAGCCGGGGGACTGTAGTGGAGAACCCCTGGCCATTGTTGCCGTTACCCATCTCATGTCGTCTAGGAAATGGCTTAGAAGCCTTAGTGGAAACATCAGCTCTGGGTTGTAGACTGTCTGATTCAAACGTGTTTCAGCTGAGTACTTTAGCTCTCTTCGTAGACACATTCCCTGCCTTTCCCATCCAGTAAAGCAGACAACTGCCAGTACAGAGCGTATCAGACAATGCACACTTTATTGGGGAAGGTACACAGATTTTATTCCATACAGGTCAAAGGGAAAGATCCAGACAATAACATAAGGTTTAGACTTGTAAAATCATTGAGGACAAATTTTTGCTGTGTTTGTTTTGAGACAACTAATTTCCTGACCTTTCAGTTCGGCCCAAATTCGGAGGGCTTTTTTCAGCCAGAAATTAAATTCGGAGCAATATTTTCAATACGGTAGGTCCCTGCCACCTTCTGGACTCACATTTCGCTTATAGGAGCAGCATCTTGGAGATCCCAACTAGAGTGCATTGACCTCCCCCGGGTTAGCCCCCCCATATTACATTTTTTTACAAAAGATCATGGCATTTGTTAGATCTTTGTTAGATCAGGTTTGATCAACTGTTTTTTTCGTTAGATCTACTCTAAAATAGGCAATATTAACAATCTTTTTCAGGGGGGGCTAACCCGTAGCCAGCCCCCCCTCAACAAAAATTTCAACAAAATGTTACTGATTATGATAGCTCTACGTTAGATCAGGTTTGATCAGACAAAATTTTTGTTAGATCTAGTCTAATTACTGAGATATTGCATATTTAATGAGGGGGGGCTGGCCCCCCTCAACTGAAATTTTGATTTTTTTTAATGGATCTTGGTAGATATTCGTTAGATCAGGTTAGATCAACTGTTTTTTTCGTTAGATCTACCACGCAGGAGGCGGTATACACAATCCTATTTTGTGTGCGGGGGATGGGTACACATAGGGTCTGGTCCCCCCTCAACTGAAACTTGGATTTTTTTTTATGGATCTTGGTAGATATTCGTTAGATCAGGTTAGATCAACAGTTTTTCTCGTTAGATCTACCACGCAGGAGGCGGTATTCACAATCCTATTTTGTGTGCAGGTAATGGGTATACATAGGGGCTGGCCCCCCCTCAACTGAAATTTGGATTTTTTTTTTATGGATCTTGGTAGATATTCGTTAGATCAGGTTAGATCAACTGTTTTTTTCGTTAGATCTACCACGCAGGAGGCGGTATTCACAATCCTATTTTGTGTGCGGGGGATGGGTACACATAGGGTCTGGCCCCCCTCAACTGAAATTTGGATTTTTTTTAATGGATCTTGGTAGATATTCGTTAGATCAGGTTAGATCAACAGTTTTTCTCGTTAGATCTACCACGCAGGAGGCGGTATTCACAATCCTATTTTGTGTGCGGGTAATGGGTATACATAGGGGCTGGCCCCCCCTCAACTGAAATTTGGATTTTTTTTTAATGGATCTTGGTAGATATTCGTTAGATCAGGTTAGATCAACTGTTTTTTTCGTTAGATCTACCACGCAGGAGGCGGTATTCACAATCCTATTTTGTGTGCGGGGGATGGGTACACATAGGGTCTGGCCCCCCTCAACTGAAATTTGGATTTTTTTAATGGATCTTGGTAGATATTCGTTAGATCAGGTTAGATCAACAGTTTTTCTCGTTAGATCTACCACGCAGGAGGCGGTATTCACAATCCTATTTTGTGTGCGGGTAATGGGTATACATAGGGGCTGAAAAAATGCATGTACACAGACCTAAACAAAAAGGATCAGTTTTCTGTTTTTTTTTAATAAACAGTTTAATTAGTATAATAAAACTAAATATTAAAGTTATTTGCATGGTCTAAAACACAACTAAGTAAATACTGTAGAAAAAAATGCAGTGCTTTTACAACAATGTCTAAAAAAAATCCAAATTTCAGTTGAGGGGGGGCCAGCCCCTATGTATACCCATTACCAGCACACAAAATAGGATTGTGAATACCGCCTCCTGCGTGGTAGATCTAACGAAAAAAACTGTTGATCTAACCTGATCTAACGAATATCTACCAAGATCCATTAAAAAAAATCCAAATTTCAGTTGAGGGGGGGCCAGCCCCCCTCATTAAATATGCAATATCTCAGTAATTAGACTAGATCTAACAAAAATTTTGTCTGATCAAACCTGATCTAACGTAGAGCTATCATAATCAGTAACATTTTGTTGAAATTTTTGTTGAGGGGGGGCTGGCTACGGGTTAGCCCCCCCTGAAAAAGATAGTTAATATTGCTTATTTTAGAGTAGATCTAACGAAAAAAACAGTTGATCAAACCTGATCTAACAAAGATCTAACAAATGCCATGATCTTTTGTAAGAAAATTTATTATGGGGGGGGCTAACCCGGGGGAGGTGTGCATTGCTCTACCAGCAGCAACAGCAGCACTGAACCAATGGATAGACACAGCCAACAGCATGCTATGGGACTGAATTTTCCAAAAAATTGTCCCATTTTGATGAATTGATCTGAGGAGAGTAAAGAAGGCGAAAGAGCAGCAGCAGCAGTACGGCAATGGGAAGGCACTGGCAAAGAGACACGTCCAACACATAATATGAGACTGAAATTTCCCCCAAAAGAACCGTGCATTCGTATTCGGGATAACATGAAAAAGAACACGAAGGGTATGTTTTCGTTGTTCAGCCCAAACATGGCGGTGCAAAACGTACACGAAGACGCAAAACACAAAGAATCCTCCTCGTCGTCTTCGTTAATCTCTTCTAACTAATCTCCCTGGTCCCTTACCCCCTCTAGCCTACCTTGTATATGCAGAATCACAGAGGTTAACAGGAGAGGGAATCCGTAGGATTGCGCAAGCAGTTAAAGGTCCGTGCGAGCGACTCTATTGGTCTTCTGCAGGGGCCTCTTCTGGCATCAACCAATAAAGGGCAGCTGCCTTCGCCGTCAGGAGTGAAAGGTCCATACGAGCAACTCCATTGGTCGCTCATATGGACATTTAACTCCTGACGGCGAAGGATCGTACAAGCAACTCCACTGGTCGCTCATACAGACCTTTAACTCCTGGAGCAGGGAGTCTCCCCAGGCGGAGTTTCGCTGTTAGGAGTTACAGGTCTGTACGAGCGACTCTATTGGTCGCCGGCAGAGAGCTCCTCCGCTAGAGGAGCTCCCTTCCGGCGACCAATAGAGTCGCTCGCACAGACTTTTAACTCCTTGAACCTCCCCAGGCCAAGCTTAAAGCTCTGTACGAACTTTGGTTGATGGCAGAGGAGGCCCCTGCAGGCGACCAATAAAGTTGCTGGTACGGACCTTTAAAATCCTGGCGCCAAAGCTGCTGTGTACTGTTACCGAGTTAACCCCGTATTAAACCCTTCTAAAAAAAAACGGCAAAAAACAAAGAAAATGTACACGAATAATCACACGAACCGAACACAGAAACAGGCGACTATTCGTGGAACACAAACATTTTTCCCCACGAAGACGAACAAGAAGAGTTGGTCGGCGCCCCAGTCTACTAATCAAAAGCAACAAGCATTCGCACATACCAACCAATGGGCAGCAAAGGGCATTGGGGGCTGGGGAAGGCAATTAGAAAAACATATGCTTATTCTTCATGGGGTTAATAATAGAGTAATACAGAGAACTCTGGAAAGTAGGAAAGGTACATTGGTTGCTAACAGTTACACATTACATACAATAAAAAATGCAGAGAAGGTTAGAAGGTCTCTCGCTTTAAGGGACATTGCTTTATGTGCGTCCTTTATCTACAATATTATAGTCATTCAAAACATTTTATCCCTGTCCTTGAATTGCGGCACTCAGAGCTCGTCTGATGATTTGGTTTCTTCTGGTCTTTGGCTTCTGTCTGGAGATACCTCTACCCAGCATCTTGCTGATCTTTGTCGTGTATTCTCCTGGTCATTGTTCACATTACCCGTCGGTTCCGCCTAAGCCCCCTTCTTTCCTGGTAGACTAACTTTTTGATTTATGTTTAAATAATGTACACCAGTCAAGCCTAGTGGCTGCTTTAGCACCCTCAAAGCTGCTTCAGGAATGGTGATTTTGCCAAACTCCAAGGTAGGAGAATAGAACATCTCTGTAGATATCTCCGATTTTTAGGTGCCTATGTCAAGGATTTATGCTTCATTTCTTAAAATATCCAGCTTTCATTTCCAATATAATTCCTTGCATTCCATATCATCCCCAATCCAAACTTGTAAGCCAATGAAGAACATATTAACAGGAGTTACCAGCAGTCGACTAATTGTGATACCTCTGGTGGTCAGAGCTGGTTAATGTAATTCTGAATAAACTAACAAAAGAACATTAATAAAGGTAAGAAGAATAACACAGCTGTTGTCGTAACACGTGGTTCTGATACATTTGGGATTTTCTTCTCACAGGGCACGTAACCTGATGACACGCTGCTTTCCATATCGGTGAGTTTTGTAGGAAAATGCCTGTCAGCAATAACTGTGAACTCGAGCATTTTTATTCTTCAAATACAGTCAGTTAACTAAAATTTGAGAAAAAATAATAATAACAATAATAATATTTTTGATTGAAACAGAGCGGAAGTCTTCATCCTTAAAAAGATCATTAAATACAGCAGTGTCACATGGATGTGGCTGAAGTAGACAATTGAAGGTGACCTTCTAAAGTGACCAGACCAGCAGAATGTATTTTTGGACCTAAAACCTATTACATCAAATATTCCTCCTCCGAAAGGATATCCTAACGTTGGTTAAACATCACCCAGGTCGGCCAGTTTTGCTTCACTGGTGCTGATAATCAAAGTGCTTACCTTCATTTCGATTGGAGCACTTTTCTGCCATCAAGCAGCCAATCAGGGGTGAGAATTGTCAGAGCACCGAGGAGAGCTGAAGCGTCTCTGTTTTTAAGCCGTTTAAAGAATGCACATTAATGTTCTCACAAGGTCATTCTTCTTTAGTTAAGCTTCATGGGACATTAAACTGTCCCTTTAAATATGGTGCTTCAGGAACCACCTGCGCTCTTCCCATGTGACTGAAAGGTTGGCTCAGTAACATCAAAGTTCATAGCTACCTCCTTTCCCGCAGATTTGTGAATACAGACATATCCGATATATGTTAGTAACTGAGACAAGACCTAAGTGGGAGAGATATCTTAACGGTAATAAAGATGCATTTTAATGTACATCGCGCTAAGATCAAAACCTCGAACTGTAGAAAGTAGGGCAGATGTATCCCTCTGGATATTACAATTTCTTTGTTCTTGCAAAAGGAAACATATTTCTTGTTTCCTAATCAGATAAAACGTGTGAAATGTTGGTTGAAATGTGCGTTTCCTGTAGTCCAAATTTTTTTAAGGGGTTAATACGGGGTTAACGCGTACCGCAGCAGCTCTGGCGCCAGGAGTTTCAATGTACGTATGAGCAACTCTATTGGTCGTCAACAGGGGGCTCGTCTGCCAATGTTTGATGGCAGACGAGCCCCCTGCTGGCGACCAGTAGGGTCGCTCGTACAGACTGTTAAACTCCTGGTGCCGTAACTTGTCCGGCAGATACCATTGGTCTCCCTGTTCTATCATTTATTAACTGATAGAACAGGGAGACCAGTGGGATCTGCCGGGTAAGTTGCTGCATTAGGGTTTTAAAAGTCTGAACAAGCGACTCTGTTGGTCGCCCGTACAGACTTTTAGGCTCCTGGTGCCGTAACTTGTCCGGCAGATACCATTGGTCTCCCTGTTCTATCAGTTAAATGTCCGTATGAACGACCAGTAAAGTCGCTTGTACGGACATTTAACTGATAGAACAGGGAGACCAGTGGGATCTGCAGGGTAAGTTGCAGCATTGGGGTTTTAAAAGTCTGCACGAGCGACTCTGTTGGTCGCTCGTACAGACTTTTAGGCTCCTGGTGCCGTAACTTGTTGCACCTTAAGGGGTTAAGGGGCCGTGCGAGTGAGCCTATTGGTCGCTTGCACGGCCCTTTAACCTACGGATTTCCGCTCCCGTTATTTAACGCAGCATCGAAGGTGTTAACGGGAGCGGAAATCCATAGGTTCGCTGTCAGGGGTTACAAAGGCTGTGCGAGTGAGCCTATTGGTCACCTGCAGGGTCTTCCTCTGGCATCAACCAATTGGTTGATGCCAGAGGAGGTCCCTGTAGGCGACCAATAGGCTCATTCGCACTGCCCTGTAACGCGTGACGGCGAACCTATGGATTTCCACTTCCGTGAACTGCCGCGATGCCGCGATGCCAAGGTAAGTTAGAAGGGGGGGAGAATGGTAGACGAAGACGATCACGAAGATCTTCATGGTGTGTGTCTTTGTCTTCACCTACGTTTTACCGCCGCTGTCTTCTCTTCGGCGTGTCTTCGGAACGAACACGAAAACGCACTCTTCGTACAACATCTACCAAGCAATTAATTGCAAGAAACTGGAACTCGCCAAGAAGAATTACCAAAGAAGAAGTGGTGGAAAAAATCAACAAGACACATAAACCGGAACACACCTCTCACAAAATCCATGAATCAGTTCCCACTTTCCAAAAAACATCGGAAGCATGGGAGCTGTGGCTCCAAAAGAGGAGAAGCAAGCCTAACTCCAAAAAAACTTCTTCAAACTATCTAGGAGGAACGCCTTCATGGGGATCTTCTACCCTCGTCTTTCTCTCCTCTTTTCTCTCTTCTTTTTTTTCTCCTTTTTCTTCATCTTTTTAGTCTGTATATATAGAGAAATAATCAAACGAGGAAGATGCTTGCTGAAGAAGAAACTGGAGCTGCATGTTAAAGGCATTACTTGTTTTTAGATGCATAGTAAAGATGATGTATAATTGCAATTACAATGCAAAACCTTATGTATTGCTTTAAGTGCTTTATCCTCAAGCAAACTCAATGAAAAGGATTTTATAAAATCGTAGCGGTGATGTCATCGATAAAATGTTGGAGGTCCACTTCATTGCTATTTTTATGGTAATTGTAAATTGGAGTAAATGTTGCATGGACCCCCATGCATTTTATTGCATGAACGTTGGTGCGGACATTCTTTACTTAGAAAATTAGGTTTCTGTCTCATGTAACTCCTCCCCAAATGGCTTTACTGAAAGCAGGAAGCATTTGTAGGTACATTCCTTGCACATGCTCAGTAGCTAATATTATATTCTAAATTCTATAACTAAAGAATGCACCAATTTTGCATGCAGTAAAATGCGTTGGAGTCCACAAAAAAATGAACCCAAAAATGCATAACAAAATAAAAATACAATTTAGGTGACTAGACTGTTCTTTTAACAGAACTTTCATCTTGTTACAACCTTCTTGTCTATGGCTACCTTGACCAAGTCTTGTTGTACCACATCCTCAGCTACCATGACAAGCCTCTTGTGCCTGACTTCTATTTAAGGTGACACTAAAGGGAGACATTATAGGAACATATGTAAGAGGACAAGTATAGAAGTGTATGGGCAGTGATGGCCCAAACAAAAGAGAAAATTGGGAGGTGTATAGGGCAACAGCCAATGTCTGTCATCGGGGGGGTATGAGGTCACCTGATGTGGATCCTTTGTGATGGCAGCTCAAGCGTATCTCCGACATAGGTTTAAGCAATTCTTTTATTATTAAAACTACTTATATATCCAGTGGTGTATTTACCTTTGGTGCTGCCCTAGGGCTAACCCAGGACAAAAATAAATACAGGCTTCACACTCCAATGATAAGGATAAAGTGCTCTAATGTGCTAGCCCCACACACAGGAAGAAGCCATTTTTGTAGGGGAAGTGGTGACCTGGAGAGTTCCCAGGTATGGTGATCTCCTTTTAACCAGCCCATTGACTAGCGGTGCTACAGAGAACCTAAACGCCCTGGGAGACGAGGCTCCCGTGTTATATAGCTCCCTTGGATCTACCACCTTAGGCCTGGGCCTAGTCGGCCTAGGCCAGAAGACGCCACTGCCTATAACTGTCATTGTTTTGGCAATATTTGATTTAGACATAAATCACTGCTTAGCTGAGGGAACCTGATAGCGGCTAAAGCTAGCAAGATGGCAAAAAAGTTCCTGTTGTGATGTTCTCTCCATTCTCTTCCCTTAACCTTTCCAAAGACTGCATGAACGAACCAATCAACAACAATCAGAGATGTAACAAGACCAGAGAGATAACATAATGGGGAGAAATAAGCATGCAGATCCTGAGAAAGGACATTAAGATAAGTTCTCCCATAAACACATAAGGCGGGGTTCTAATATATATATATATATATACATATATAGATTGGTCTGTAAACCACTTAATAGATTTAGGGAAAGTAACATATGCTTTACATATAGGACATTGTAGCCTATATTATTGTATGGGGTGTATACGATCAGATTATGATGGGTTTTCCCCCTGCCACATTTCTGATGCATTAAAAATGTCTCCTGTATCTAGTGGGAGAAACACAACATTCCCCTAAAGGGCTGGTTCGATAATAGTAGATTTTACATTTTCTCCATCTCTGCCAAATTCCATATTGTGGGTTCTGCATCCATACGCTGACAAAATCATTCTCCAATCAATAGAGATCTTAACGATGAGACGCGGTTACTTATGCGGAGGCCAAGCCTTGGACACTCGACAATCAATTAGCAGAGCAGGAAGATGTATTTGGAATCCTAATACCCTCCTCTCTAAACTCCAAACATCAGCCATCCAAGGGCTTTACACGGGTGAGTTATACATGGGCAACATTATATCTAATATACTGTAAATGATTGTAACAACTCCTATTACTCCATGCCCTCCAACATTTCAGGTATCCAAATTGGGACACCTATGTTGGGGAGTGTGGTTAGTCGGGGAGAGGGGTGTGGATGGACCCATTATGGACATGATCGGCCCTGGAAGCATCATCGTATACCCACCAGACCTGATGAGCCACCTTGGGGCATCATAAGGCGGCCACACAGCACCCTTGGCCATTCAGGGGAAATTAGAGGATCTTCCCAACCAGCCCGTGATGCTCCTACCCTGCACAAGCAGCTACCCAGAATAGCAGGACAGTGTTCAAAAATCAGGACTGTGCTGTGAAAACCGAGACACTTGGGAGGTATTGGTCCAAGACGAGACTTGTTCTTTAGTTTAAGCAGATACCTCTTATTGGAACAACATCAGAGGTCATCCTCAGCGGTCTTTTCTTCCGATGCAATCTATTAAGGTGTGATATCTAATTTGACTCTTATAATTCCCCCTATTGCTCCGTTTAACCCCTTCTGTGTAACTCCAATTATTACTCCCTATTTAGTATACCGTATAACTCCTCCTATTACCCCAAATAACCCCTCCCTGTAGCCCCTCCCCTAATTCCCTATATACCTTCCCTATAATTCCTCCTATTATTCCATATCACCATTCTCCTCCTATTACTCCTTCTAACTCCTCCCGCACACCTCCCAGCCACTTACACCCCATGCCCCTTCCCACTAGTGAATGGCTCTTAATAAGATATTCCCCCACACCTCACACTTCCTGGCTCCTGCCTCTCTCTCTCCCCCCCCCGTCCACGGAGGAGATGCCACACACGCTCGGCACAGATAACAGGCAGTGACAAAGGATTCCCTGTGAATGAGCTCCTCCACAAGACAGACCCATGCAGAGATGCAGCCACACTGCTCAATTCTCCCCTGCAAGGTAAGAGCATCTCCTTTCCTCCAGATCCTCTCCGCCAGCTTCGGAAGACAAAGGTCCACGCTTAGGATTCCCTCTGCATGCAGCAGCCTCGGCATTGCTGGGGGGGAAAAAAAAATGAGCATGCTGGCAGAGGGGTATCACAGCCTGGATCTATGGTGAGAAGCAATCACCCTACTGCAAACAACTACCCATTCACTGCAATGGTTCCCTTTCCTGCCTTTATTATTACGCTCATTTATATAATGACAGGCTTTTCTCCTGTAGAGGGTGGTGGAAACCTTCTGCAGACCCCGATTAAAGGGAAGTTGCAAAGCAGATCTGCAGAGCATTTCTTCCGAAAGGGTAGATGAGTATATTCCGCCGGGGCAATAACACTCTCCAATGTTTAATAACACCTCCGCCTGCATTGTTGGTACACAACCCCCCCCCCCCTGCCCCGCAGAACTAACAATCTAATCGGCGAGTCTGGAGCGCCTGTCTAGGTCACATTGTGGCCACCTGAATTTTGTAGCAAGCGAGAGATACAGTCATTGTTTATTGTATATTAATAACAATTTACTTAGCATGGCTTATTGTATACGCCCGCTGGGAATAGAAAATGTATCATTAGGGAAGAGGAAATGATCTTATTAATTCCAAATTCTACTTTTCCTGCTTGTGCTGTATCTTAAATCCGTTCACATATAGAAGACATATATTAGTATAATATGCATGCGTGTATATGTTTATGTAACGTGTTTCGGTTTAGTTGTATGTAGATAAGATTGTTTCAATGTATATTCACTTAGAAGTCTCCAGCAGTTACTCACATGTTGTTGTTCTGGTGTATATGTTTACTATATAGGCGTATTAAGGTCTGGCATTCGGAATTCTGACACCGTGTAAGAGAAAGACGCACGTAAACATAGAAATGTAGAATTTCACAACAAAAAAGAACAGTCTAGCCTGCCCATACAATAACACCTACAGGTATGTAATATATATATATAGTATCACAGTGGAGTTTAAGAGATAAGTTTATTATTAAGTGCCAGTCACAACATTTAGCATTGTCCTTCAGACACATAGATTAGGATGTATAGACATATTTCAAAGCAGAAATCCTATATAAGCAGACAGGCGGATAGACAGGTAGACGGTTAATGGCATTGCTTTCCTAGAAGGACTGTCACTGCGCTTATTCTTACATTAGTTTGGAGACATTTGGATCAAACCTTCTTAAGGGAAATCACAGGCCAGTAGAAGACTAGAGATCACAGACTACAGAGGAGGAGATGTATACTGTATGTATGGAATCATTATATAGAAGTAGGGTATCTGCTGCCATCAATGCAGAAAGAGTTTCCAAAATGACTTTCTAGCACGTCTCGAAATCCTTTAATAGCAGCCGCGTGCGTCAATGTGAACAATTACTACGGGGAAGAGGTCAGTCCACAGCTAGCCTTTTTGTACTGCTCTTTTGAGCACAAATCCCAGCGCTGTATACAGCAAAAAAACTCGGTGCTGTATACAGCAATAACCCCCGGCGCTGTATACAGTAATAACCCCCGGCGCTGTATACAGCAATAACCCCCGGCGCTGTATACAGTAATAACCCCCAGCGCTGTATACAGTAATAACCCCCCAGCGCTGTATACAGCAATAACCCCCGGCGCTGTATACAGCAATAACCCCCGGCGCTGTATACAGTAATAACCCCCAGCGCTGTATACAGTAATAACCCCCCAGCGCTGTATACAGCAATAACCCCCCAGCGCTGTATACAGCAATAACCCCCGGCGCTGTATACAGTAATAACCCCCGGCGCTGTATACAGTAATAACCCCCAGCGCTGTATACAGTAATAACCCCCCAGCGCTGTATACAGCAATAACCCCCCAGCGCTGTATACAGCAATAACCCCCGGCGCTGTATACAGTAATAACCCCCGGCGCTGTATACAGTAATAACCCCCGGCGCTGTATACAGTAATAACCCCCGGCGCTGTATACAGCAATAACCCCCGGCGCTGTATACAGTAATAACCCCCAGCGCTGTATACAGTAATAACCCCCGGCGCTGTATACAGCAATAACCCCCGGCGCTGTATACAGTAATAACCCCAGCACTGTATACAGTAATAACCTCCAGTGCTGAATACAGTAATAATAACCCCCAGCGCTGTATACAGTAATATAACCCCCAGTGCTGTATACAGTAATAACCCCCAGCACTGTATACAGTAATATAACCCCCAGCACTGTATACAGTAATAATAACCCCCAGCGCTGTATACTGTAATAACCCCCCAGTGCTGTATACAGTAATAACCCCAGCCCTGTATACAGTAATAAATAATAACCCCGAGCGCTGTATACAGTAATAACCCCCCAGTGCTGTATACAGTAATATAACCCCCAGCGCTGTATACAGTAATATAACCCCCAGCGCTGTATACAGTAATAACCACCTAGCGCTGTATACAGTAATAACCACCCAGTGCTGTATGCATTAATAACCCCCCAGCGCTGTATACAGTAATATAACCCCCAGCGCTGTATACAGTAATACCCCCCCAGTGCTGTGTACAGTAATACCCCCCAGTGCTGTGTACAGTAATAACCCCCAGTGCTGTGTACAGTAACAACCCCCAGCGCTGTATACAGTAATATAACCCCCCTTTGATTAGTCAGAGTGTCTTAGTGATTAAGCCTGAGGCATTCTATTGTTCACCTGAGGAGGCAGGTGTGTGTCTAGTAGATGGGGGCTCACATAACAGAACAAGAACCCATCCAATTAGCTGATAAGCTGCTGCCTGAACACATTATATAATGGGGCAAAAACTAGTGTTTCAACAGCTCAATATTTTTGAAAATGTATTTTTATCTGATACCAGTAATGAAAGAGTGCTGGAAGTTCCCTTTAGACTAGCATTGCCTCCGTTCATGCTTAGTATTATACTAGCTGGCATTCAATATTCAATAAGAAAGGACATTTTAAGACGTGTCCGTTTTGTGTTCTTCAGTTTAATGAAAATGTAGCATTTGCCCAGAAACTGCGGGTCTTTGACTGTTTGACGGCATAAGTCAGTAAGAAAGCTGTCGGCTCGGCGTTCTGACTCAGAGCATGGAAACACTTCCACCTCTCTCCTTCCCCACCAAAGAGACATTTAGAGAGGGAGACAAAGCGAAAAGACCCGGGCATGGCACGCAGGAAGACAGATCCGGGTCTGTTAGATGTTACGTTAGGTACCTAAACCTCGGAGGACTTCTTGGCCAGCCAACATCTATCACGGGTTAGAATCCTTAGCAAGCTCGATACCTGGTAAGAAGCTCCGATTCTTCGAGTTCCTCGCGATTACAGAGCCCGCAGCCTTTAACGCAGACTCGACTTGACACCAGTAGCAAATTTACCCCATGGAGAGGAGAAAAGACCTGTTTTTGGCTTAAAACTATTTCTGTATGTCATCTTGTTATGTTATATACTAATTGTTATGTCTAGCCTTTGTACAGTGCTACGGAATAGGATGGCGCTGTATAAAGCAATACATAATAATATGGGCAATGGGACACAAATGTCCCGTCTCCCCCCAGCTAGACACCAGGGAAACCAGTCTAGCTACAGTACTGGGTGTTGCCATCCCAGCGGAATAACTGAAATTCATGGACAGATCTTGGTCTCCTTCTGGGTCACTGAATATTGTAAGATGTTAAGAGATCGTTTTAAATCCAGCAATACTTCCTCTGCCAATTAATTTCATAATAAATAGACTTCAAAGCGACAGACACAAAGGACGAGGAGCGGGAGACAGCAAGCAGGCAGGCAGGCAGGCAAGCAGGCAGGCAAGCGTAAGCAAACAGACAATTCCAAATGTTTACAGTGAGAAGGAGATGAGGATCAGAATTTAGTGCTATTTGTTAGTAAATGTAGTTTTAGATCGGGCTTATTTCCTGTCTTGTTTCACCCAGATATTCTGTTTTAAATGCTAATTAACAAGAAATGGTTCTTAGATGCAAATCAGAGGAAGGCAGATGGTACAAGCAGATTTCATATATTATATATATATATATATATACACTGCTCAAAATAATAAAGGGAACACTAAGATTACACATCCTAGATCTGAATGAATGAACTAATCGTATGACATACTTGCGTCTTTACATAGTTGAATGTGCTGACAACAAAATTACAGAAAAATTCCCAATGGAAATCAAATTTATCAACCCATGGAGGTCTGGATATGGAGTGACACTCAAAATCAAAATGGAAAACCACACTACAGACTGATCCAACTTTGATGTAATGTCCTTAAACAAGTCACAATGAGGCTCAGTAGTGTGTGTGGCCTCCACGTGCCCATATGACCTCCCTATAACGCCTGGGCATGCTCCTGATGAGGTTGCGGATGGTCTCCTGAGGGATCTCCTCCCAGACCTGGACTAAAGCATCCGCCAACTGCTGGACAGTCTGTGGTGCAACGTGGCGTTGGTGGATGGAGCGAGACATGATGCCCCAGATGTGCTCAGTCGGATTCAGGTCTGGGGAACGGGCGGGCCAGTCCATAGCATCGATGCCTTCCTCTTGCAGGAGCTGCTGACACACTCCAGCCACATGAGGTCTAGCATTGTCTTGCATTAGGAGGAACCCAGGGCCAACCGCACCAGCATATGGTCTCACAAGGGGTCTGAGGATCTCATCTCGGTACCTAATGGCAGTCAGGCTGCCTCTGGCAAGCACATGGAGGGCTGTGCGGCCCCCCAAAGAAATGCCACCCCACACCATTACTGACCCACCGCCAAACCGGTCATGCTGGAGGATGTTGCAGGCAGCAGAATGTTCTCCACAGCGTCTCCAGACTCTGTCACGTCTGTCACATGTGCTCAGTGTAAACCTGCTTTCATCTGTGAAGAGCACAGGGCGCCAGTGGCGAATATGCCAATCCTGGTGTTCTCTGGCAAATGCCAAACGTCCTGCACGGTGTTGGGCTGTAAGCACAACCCCCACCTGTGGACGTCGGGCCCTCATACCACCCTCATGGGGTCTGTTTCTGACCGTTTGAGTGGACACATGCACATTTGTGGCCTGCTGGAGGTCATTTTGCAGGGCTCCTCCTTGCACAAAGGCGGAGGTAGCGGTCCTGCTGCTGGGTTGTTGCCCTCCTACGGCCTCCTCCACGTCTCCTGATGTACTGGCCTGTCTCCTGGTAGCGCCTCCATGCTCTGGACACTACGCTGACAGACACAGCAAACCTTCTTGCCACAGCTCGCATTGATGTGCCATCCTGGATGAGCTGCACTACCTGAGCCACTTGTGTGGGTTGTAGACTCCATCTTTAGCTACCACTAGAGTGAAAGCACCGCCAGCATTCAAAAGTGACCAAAACATCAGCCAGGAAGCATAGGAACTGAGACGTGGTCTGTGGTCACCACCTGCAGAACCACTCCTTTATTGGGGGTGTCTTGCTAATTGCCTATAATTTCCACCTGTTGTCTGTTTCAGCATGTGAAATTGATTGTCCATCAGTGTTGCTTCCTGAGTGGACAGTGTGATTTCACAGAAGTGTGATTGACTTCGAGTTACATTGCGTTGTTTAAGTGTTCCCTTTATTATTTTGAGGAGTGTATATATATACAGATATTTATCCAGTTTAACAACTTTACATATTTTTTATATATATTTTTAATATTATCAATAATATTATTTAATATTCTGTTTAAGAAGGGTCTTCAATTTTGAGTATTGGTTGGTATGGATTTTTTTAAAATAATTAAGTAGTATTAGAAACACAATTCCCAGTACCATTAAATGCCCAAAATTATTCCCAGAAATAAATCTTTAATCAAGTAAGATTTTTTTTCATTTGGATTTTGGGAACACTCAACTGTCATGTGATACAAAAAGCAGGCACTGATAGGTTGTTAACACCGAATCTGAAAGAACAGGTCTGCTAAGGTTTATTTGCCAAGCATACTAGCATAAGTAAACGTTTAATATAAATAAAAATTTAGGTCTGCTTTGTAACTCCATGTCAATCTTTTTTTGCGAATGCTACTTGTGAGTATTTTGGGGAAGTTTGCATGTTTTTAACGAACTTCATTATTTATAGCTGACAGGAAGGATGCGACAGAGAGGATATGTGGCAACCAGTTTAATACGAGAAGCGATAGCCTAAAACTAGGAGGTCAGAGGCTGAGACATAATGTAAGAAATTATTTCAATGAGGCGGTGGTAGATAAGTGGAATGGTCGCCCAGTAAAGGTGGTAGAGGCTAATACAGTGATGAGGTGATTTAAGATGAGAGCGAAGACCAGGTTAGGTTTAAGGTCTATATAAAATAGGCATATCAGCCAGGCAAACAGAAGTGTCCGTCTTTGGTCATTTGAAGCCTTGGGAGGTATATCCTTGTCCTGATTCTATAGGCATCTCTGTCCTTATGGCGATGGGGTTTAATCTACTGTATATGGCCAGTTCTGTACCATGTCTGCGGGTATGACAGCAGTGCTTACAGGAGGTGAACGTGTATGTCCTTCAATCTCCTTTCATTTATCAGATCTGCTTTTATCTCTCTATTGTGTATCGTGTATTATGTATTATGTATACTTAGTAGCAACAACCCCCTGGATAGTAAAACTCAACTACTCGCTCACAAAGTAATCATTAAAGCCACATGAAGTTGTAGGGTTAGTTTCTCTTTTGATACAGCTCTTAAAATTCCTCTTTTATGAGCTAATTATTTTCAAATATTTTATTAATATCATACATTCTAACAAAATACCTTCTACATATTTGACTAATTATAAATATATGTTCATAATACTCAACAATTTTGTCAGTTGTGTTATTTTAACATATTTAGGAGTTTTACACACACACACACACACACACACACACACACACACACACACACACACACACACACACACACACACACACACACACACACACACACACACACACACACACACACACACACACACACACACACACACACACACACACACTACAATATCATTATATGCATATATTTATGCTATAGCGCTATACCCCCAGCAGGGGGCTGCCCGACGTGGATTTTTTTGATACCGGGATACTTGTGGTGACCGGGTGGTGATTAATTGGTTGACCCTAATCAAAGCAGCGGCCCGATAACAGTGATGTATTCAATGGGTTAAACGGGCGATCTCCCTGGGGAGTATGTTAATGGCAATGTTTAATGAGTTAACCAGTATTAATGTCTTGTATCCATAACATAGGCTCCTGCGGAGCAGAGGGGCACCATAGGTCTTAGGGGTCACCTCAAGTCTTCTTGGTGCACAAGCGGCTCCTTTGATGCCGGTACTAATGACAGTGCTAATGAATCATGTACCTAATTACCTAATTAATAGATGTGTGCAAGTGGTTTGTTACCATATCACTGGCTTATTTATGTGAAAAAACTGGCACCTGGGGTTTATTAGCTCTATAATGTAACTACCCGTGATTGATTTCTGAGTTCACGCGTGTGGAATATTCAGAGACACAGGCATTGGGGTACACGAGAGGATGGGATACGAGGAGAGGGAGCCCCTCAACACAGCTTGTGTGATATGGCCATACCTGGCAACTCTACGGGTTTCGCCTGGAGAACTCCGGCAGAATCGCTGCTTCTCTGGTTCTCTTGGTCGACACCATTATGCCTACTGACCTCCACAACGTCAGCAGGACCTAGCTGCATCCTGCAAGGGGAGCCTCCGAATAGCCTCCAGGTATAGCCGGAGCTCGCAAGTTACCAAGTATGGATATGGCGTATATAACAGGGCGCTATGTACTTCCCAGTACAGGGTGACAGACAGGAGGGGGCTATGGGGCACGGAGTCTGCCCCTCCCACCGCAGGGTGACACAGACAGGAGGGGGCTATGGGGCACGGAGTCTGCCCCTCCCACCGCAGGGTGACACAGACAGGAGGGAGCTATGGGGCACGGAGTCTGCCCCTCCCACCGCAGGGCGACACAGACAGGAGAGGGATATGGGGCACGGAGTCTGCCCCTCCCACCGCAGGGCGACACAGACAGGAGAGGGATATGGGGCACGGAGTCTGCCCCTCCCCCGCAGGGTGACACAGACAGGAGGGGGCTATGGGACTCCTGAACCTAGCTTCTCTGAGAGTTTGGAAGTCATTGCATTGCTGGGGTGGCCAGCTGAGACCCTACTGCCTAACACTGGCTTCTGCGGGGTCACTGACGGTATTTTCGCTCACATCACAGCACCCGTCTTGTCTCACAGTATGACAGGGGAGAGCTGTGAATCGGATTGCTGCCTTATTCCACTTTATCATTCATGTCTGTAAAACCGATACGCTGTCGGAATCTTAATGCGTTCCGCTGCCTCACCAGCACGATTATATTTATAAACCCAGCTTCCATTACAGACCGTAGTAACCTCTCTAAAAGGATGAAAGTGATAACAAACTGCATCAAACTGCAGAACTACGCGACCCAAACTCAGCTTACAGCGCCTTTTATTTTATTTTTATCGATGTAGTCGGGTGTCGGTAGTCTTGGGGAGCCCAACAGAATTTGGGGCCGCAACTTCAGAAAAAAATAATATTCAAAGTAATGTTTATGAATATATAAGTGTATTTACCTAATTTCCCATAGATGAACGCCTTATGCGTTTTGTGGCCAAAGATGGCGCTTAGTCCCTAGGGCGCTTACTCAGCCATGGCCCCTATTACCGAGGGTCTCGTTACTTCCCATACACACCCCTCTATTGTGGACTAGCTCTCGTTCTTTTGTCTGGCTCTTCAATTTTAATGGGACCGACAATGGAGATAATTAGTCGGCACCGAGATCCCACCGCTGCCTCCCAGTGATTGACACATGATAGATGGTGGAGAGAAGGCATACCTCCCGAAAAGCCTTTCAATTTAGGAGATCTGCATTAACTGATCACCTGTTAATAGGAAAGCTAGGTCCGACAATATTGTACAGCGCTACGGAATGTGATGGCGCCGTACGAATCAATAAAGAATAATATATGTATGCCAAAAACAGGAATCGATGATCAAGTGGATTTCCGGAGAATGCTCAAGCGGTTCGGTGCTGTGCTACAAAAAACAATACGTTCATGATAAATAATAATCACTTTATTCTTTCCTCTGAAGGTTTAATCAAATAAGAACAGCACAGAAGCTTGTAACAAGTGTTTTTAGTTTCTATGGCAACAACCTATCAGTGCGATAAGGCATACTTAAAGAGACACTCCGGCCATCATAGGCACATTAATGCATACGACAGCTGAGAGGTCCCTTTAAGTTTTTGTGGTGCCCCCCTTGTAAACACATTGGGGGGGGATTCTGTAGGATTCTGACAAAGGCATTTGCCCCTTTGCCTACCCCCACCTATTTGCCATGAATGCCGATACATCTCCGTATGAGGACCTCAATGTGCATGTGCAGGGAGCTTTCCTGCCACTGATTGGCTGCTTCAAGCAGCCTATCAGTGGTGCAATATGTCAGAACACTGCTGCTCTGGAACTGCAGCTTCTCCCTAACATAAGTATTTACTTTTTGCAGTTTAAATAAATGCATCTAGAAGTACCTTGATACGATCTAAAGAAATTATCATTTACCAATCCTAGAATTTTTTTGCATTCATAAAAATGGTAAATTTAACGGAGAAGCTGGAACATCAAATTCCTCAAATAAAAGAAGCTGATTTTAGGGCGTCTAGGATGGATGTAAATAATAAATATGAACATTTTAGAACACCTTATAGTATTATGTGGGGAATATCTGGCTGATGTGTAAATGCTTACGTACTTTTGTGTTGACCCTTCGAAGCCAAGGAGGACATTGGCTCTAAAATTAGGTTTTAGTACGGGAAAATGCAAGGGCGATACAACAATAAAACAATCAATTTACTGCATTAGGCAATCCTGCGCTTAATATTTAATCTCCATTACCGAGCTCTCTTTAGCTGCCGTTTTAAATCTACATCAATATAACACTCATTTACTTGGCCAGGATGTTTAACTGTATACAGAACAGTGGGAGTTATATAGAGTAATAGGGGGAGGGGGCATTATATAGATTAGGAGGAGGTGTTGTAGGAAGGGGCGGTGCCGCTGACGTCGGTGGGCGGTCCCGCGCACATCGCCCAGGAAAGTGTTGCTGGAGGGGAAGGGGGCGGGGAGTGCCCCAATGCCACCGTTGTGACCCCTGAATTTGCCCTTGGTGACCCGGAGAAGTGGCGCTTCACCCAGAGTACCCAGGTATGCTCTTATGGAGTAATAAGTAGCGTAATATGGAATTGGAGGAGGGGTTATAGGAAGGGTTTGTATGGAGTAGTAGGTGGGGTTATATAAAGTAGGAGGAGGCCGTATAGGAAGGTGGAGTCCTATGGAGTAGGAGTTATAGGACGGTGTTGTATGGAGTAGTAGAGGGAGTTATATGGAGTAGGAGGAGGGGTTATAGGACGGTGTTGTATGGAGTAGTAGGCGGAGTTATATGGAGTAGGAGGAGGGGTTATAGGACGGTGTTGTATGGCGTAGTAGGCGGAGGTATATGGAGTAGGAGGAGGGGTTATAGGACGGTGTTGTATGGAGTAGTAGATGGAGTTATATGGAGTAGGAGGAGGGGTTATAGGACGGAGCAATTGGATGGGTTGTATGGAGGAGTGGGGTGAGTTATAGGGATGGATTATATGGATTCAAGATGGAGTTTAGGTTGTCTATCGCCTTTATAAAACAAAAAGAAAAATGTCACATTCTTACTGTGGCGTGTGCTAGAGTTTTGGCCTTGTATGGCCTTCGTCTAAGCTAAGCAAAATCAAAACAGGTCTGATGAATACCATACATGAGCAAAATGTTCGTACATGTCACAAGAACATGTGACCTTTTTGTGTTTGGCATGTATGCGCAGTGTAGTTTTTTGGTTTTATGAGACACCTCAACACTGTTGTGTTTTAAACTTATTTCATGAATAGTTTTGGTGTTGTCCCATGGGTGGGCAGCTTTACTTCCAACCACCTCCTCATTGACTCTCCGGCGCTCTGTGTAGGCACATGGGAACTCTAGCCCTTGTGGTCCATATTCCCGGTGGGGCATTGGCCCCTCAGTTTGTCCATTCTACGGGGCCAGCTGTACCATAAATATATACACGATAGCTGCTTTCGGTCCTCAACAGAATTAGGTCCCCAACATAAGGATCCTTCCTATGTCCGCAAGTGAGTGCATGAAGGGAATGAGTGCCATTGCCTAGAAATTTAGAAAATATTACGTTGCCCCCGAGATCTCGAATGGTTTAAGAAAACATTCTAGAATAATGGTCTAGACAAAGAATGAATAGAATAACAGTGACTTCATCCCTGGCCCAGCTGCTGCCAGCTGGCAGACGCGTTCCAGGTCTACAGAAGTGTTTAGATGAGAAGTCCAAGGAGGCCATAAACTACGGTGGCAGGATGCTGCATTTCTACTGTAACATTTAATTCAACGAAGCAACAGATGTATCTGCAGCTAATTCATTTACTGACTAAGTAATTCCCGTAATGTTTAACACATTTAAAAAAAAAAACACCTGTCTTGTGTATTCCTCGAGGTTAATCGGGAATATTATATTATTTCCTCTTATTTTGTTAAATAAGCTATTTGTTTATCTCCTGTATTTGGTTACAGTAACCTCTGTGGGTAGTGAATCGCACATCCATACCATTTATTCTATAAGGAACCTTTTTCAAGTAGGTTGTGCTGGGTCCAGTCATGGGTAGCAGGAATTGAGGGCCAATGACGGGGGCCCATGACAGATCAAGAAGGCCGGGCTTCTGTTGGATACTGGTTGTTGCCCCCTAATGGCGGCCGCCATTCATATTTACTCAATAAACCTATATAATGCCCCTTGTGATACATTTCTGTTCATCCTCGCTCGTCGTTACGCCGTGTTGTGGACGGTGTACGAAAGCTGTACTTCACAGAGCTGAACCAGTAAGTTTCCAGTCTGACCAGTTGACAATGAGTCATCCCCTAATTTGCAATGTGGCGTGAATGGCTATTATGGAATATTTACTAATCTCATGTTTGGCTGGAGGCAGGTCGAGCTCCATGCTGCCTTAATGACCTTGGCTAACAGGAGCCCGGTGCTCCTTATTCCCCCAGCCTATATCATGGTCATTTGAAATATATAGTCTTTGCAACTAGGAAATATATAGAAAGACAGAATATTTCAGCCTTTGTGCGATTTGACTGTAGTTTATACGGGCTCTTGGATAAGAAGTTGTTTAAGAAGAACCTCTTGCTCCTTTAGGCTATTAGCTTACTATTCGATGTAATGTTAAGAATTTGTACTTTACTGAGAGGTTGGTAAATAAGTGGAACAAGCACTTCGATTCAGGATAGCCATATGTTTTAATTTCTTCACTGTATTGACCGTACTGCGTCTGCTGAGAGACCGTTCCACTTATCCACCACCACCACGTACATCTCTTGCATGCCTGCCGTAGGTCGGATGCAAAGATCATTGATGCGCATCAACCAGGTCCCTAAATGCAGTCTACACACCTTAGCACTGCAAGGGTTAATCCAGTCTCGTCATGTCTTACAGATTCTGCTTCCCAGAGGTAATCGCGTTAGCCAAGTGCGCATGAATGAATTTTGTCAGAATCGTGATACGTTTGTTGCGGTAAGAGGTTTATACATCGGCTCCGCGCCGTTCATCCCGTTTGGTTTGAAGCTCTCGTCCCTGCCGTATCGTATGATCAATTATGTGCCCTTCTTCCTGCGTTTGTTTCATTCCCATCCATTATTAAAGAGTTTTATGCAGTGGTTGGTTTTCCACCAGATACATCGTTTAATGTTTGGCTCGGAGAGCTGTTTGGAAGCCGCTTGCTTTGTTACTCTAGGGATGTGGAGCTAACTAACTACTAGCTACTGAGCACTGCAACACCCAGGATCCTCAGCCAGCACTCAGGGCAAACTTAATAAGTCAGTGACTGCTGCCCTAGAGATCTAAGCCTCTGACCTTTTATTTAAAAAAAGCCTCCTGATCAATTTAAAATGCATATGTCAAATCCAACAGGTTAGCAATAGACGTGTAAAATGAATATTGTATTAGCCTCTACCACATCTGCCTGGAGGCTGTACCATTTACCTACCACCTTCTCAGTAAAGTAAACCTTCCTTACATTCCATCTAAGCCTCTGGTCCTCTAGTTGTAGATTATGGCCTCTTGTTCTAACATTAAACTTCCCAGTTATGTTCGCAATGCAGAGTGAAGCCAAGCAGGTTTCGTGCCTACACGCTATATGAATGTATAACCCCCCCCCAAAAAAGTTTCCATTTCCGCCGCACTTTCCGCTCTGTCTTTCCTTCTGAATCCGAGTGTCTCGGAGCATTAAATGCTGCATCGTTTAAGCTGTTAAACAAACGACGCTTCGCTGTATTTTAGGAGAAAGCTAAACTTAATCTGTATGACGCGAGTGTCACAATACTTTACTGCTCAGCATGACTTACGGCTTTCAAATGATCAACACGCTACACGCTACACGCTACTAAATCATTTCCAGCTGTAGAGGAAATAGAGAAGATATGATTCCGGGACATGTCTGGTTGCCCCGAGAATCCAAAGTCATGCCCCGGTGCCGGCATTTCATGTTGAGCGCCGGAATATGATGTCATATTCCGGCGCTCAACAGGAAATGCCAGCACCACGACGGAGTCACGGAGAGTGAAGGGCGCCGATCGGTTGCTGAAAACTTCATCGGCGTCCCTGCCCGCAACTTAAATTAAATCATCGGGTTTTTTTAACTTTATTTAACATGAAGGATGTTCAATAAAGTTTAAAAAAAAAAATGTTTTAATTTAAGTCCCGGGCAGGCGCGCCTGCTGCCATGGCACCCTGTGCGGCCGCACAGGTCGCACACCCCTAAGGCCGGCCCTGGATGTATGCCTGCTTCCACCCCACGGTGAGGCACGGAGTCTGTCCCTCCCACCACAGGGCGACACAGACAGAAGGGAGCTATGGGACATGGAGTCAGAAATTACAAGTATGTGTTTTAAGGTTAATATTATCTCATATATAGGCAAAGCTATTAAGTGTCAGCATGTATGGGGTGTCATTCACTTTCTCATACGGGGGCTGTATTTTTACCCCTGCCCAGTCACAGTAATTTCACCGAATGCAGGGATCTCCTGTACTTTACTGCACTGGATAACATCTCCCTGCAGCCGATAATTACCAGTAACGATTATTCCTCGTTACATAAACCAGGATGTCTGAGCTCATCGGATACGACGCACCCTGTTTCTAGTTATGGTGACACCTCCTCTTACATAACACCGCTGACTCCCACGCTGCGGCTCCTTCTCCACCTATTATACAGTCGATCATTTAGATGTTAATTCATAAAACTATGTTATATACAAAACATCCCCCTTGCTCCATTCTTGCCAATATATCAAAGCCCAGAATTTGGTATTACCAAAACCATATAATATAGTTTGGTCAGCGACCAACTTTATTATTACAGGAAGAATATGGCAGGCCAAGGTTCGAGGTGGTCATCCTCTGTTGATAAGCCAAAGCTTCGTGGGATACTCGAGTGTCCCAAACATGGTCTCACCAAGAAATGCATATTTAACCACCCTTTAAGTAATATGAACTTACCAAAGATAAAAAAAAAATAAAAAAAATAAGTAGCTACATTAGGGAGAAGCTGCAGATCACCTCCTTCCCCATGGCCCGTCGTTTTGCTTCTAGCAGCCAATCAGTGGTAAGAAAGTGATGAAAAGGAACACCACGTGACATCGCACATTCACCAACATATGACATCGCATGCCGTTTGGGGCTCCGCTGTGGACTTTGGTGTCTACTCTTTTGTTCACATCTATTTGTTCCACCGTTGTTATTCTGAATTCCATTCTGTATTCTTGCTACCGCGCTGCAGCTTTCTAGGTGTCCAGCAGAGCAGGTGTGATATATTGTGTCGTAATCTTCTTATGCGGGAACACAGCTGGTCCAGTGATCCCGATCCAGAATATCCATACAGATGTTTTCTGCTACTAGTGTGGGAATTACAGCATGGAGGAGGGTGACGGAGGGTATTGTGAGGAGGGTTTGACAAAATAGGAGTTTTCAAGGATATGAATGAAAATGTCCAATTTGGGCAAAGCCATTGCCTTTTAGGTGTTTCCGAACTGAAGTCTTTGGTTCATCTACACCTAAAATACGTCCTTCCTCTTCCCCCCACTTATCTGCTGGGGGCCGAAGACGAAATCTTAAAGTGGATCTGTCACTTCTGCAAAACTGGATCCAGCACCGAAAACCATCCATCACGCCATTATTCATTATTTTTCATTAGTGGCCAATTTAATGATTTCCAGGTATGACATCACATCTGTGACCATCAAAGCTTTATGGAATTCCAAGCACATTTTCTATCATTTTCCTTTGATACAAGTGAAAAATGCATTAGATTCATATTCATAACAAAGTACAAAGTTGTGATACTCTTCCTACTCTGCGCATGAGTCCCTAGCGCTGGAGATTATCCAGAGTCCTGCAGTTCCCCTGTAAAGTTATCGCTTTAATCTATGATTCGGGTAGCAAGATGGCAGCTCCCACATTCATCACAATAGTAAAAACAATGGAGGTACATTTCAAATGAACTCTGAAGTGGAAAGAAAATATACATGATCAGTGATTTTTTGGTAAAAATAAATAAATAATAATTGTGAAAATCCCAGCCCTTTCTGCGTACCCTGGACAATGCACTACTAAATTTGTGATGACACTTTAATACCGATAATAACGATAATTAAAACTTTCACAGCCAATCAATATACATCCCCTATTGGAACAGTTTCTATTGGTAGCTTCTAGCATAGTTTCCCCCCCCCCCCAGGGGCTATATTGCCAGAGAAAAATGGAAAGATTTCCGGGGGGGGGCACGGAAATTAAATGTCATCCAAGGTCTGATCATTTTTTAACACCAGCCCCATATGGAAAAATTATTTGAACAACCTAAAGCACAGTGTCACGTGACACAATATTATAAACTGCACAGCACAGTATCTTCTAGGCAGTCCCCTTATACACGCCTGCCCATTCACACACACATACTCATTCACACTTGGACTGACACGCAAACATCCTATCATACAGTTGCCCTTACATGCTTACTTGGTTCCCTCACACCTAACACTTTCAAAACACAAACACACACTCTCACACTCTTCCCTTTCTCTTTTTCCCCATTTTCCAGTTCTCAATCTCTGTCGGCTTTCTTCATATATCCCTTCCATTTCTCTCTCTCTCCCCCCCCATCCCTCTCTCTCTTTCTCTCTCCTTTCTCCGTATCTCTCTTTTCTTTCTTTCCCTCTCTTTTCCAGTTCTTTCATTCTTTCACCTTTCTGCCGATCTCATCCCTTTCTCCCTATGACTCTTTCTGACTCTCTCTTTCTTCCCCTTTCCCCCTATTTCTTCCTCTACTTCCTACCATGGTGGTCCTGTGTTGGGAGTGTGAGGTACGTTCCTACACACCTCCGTTTGATTGTTCCCTCCCCAGTGCTGAGCACCTGGATAGTGTGAGGCTGCACTGAAACAGAGGTCTGAAGGAACAGGCCTTGCGCTCCCTTCATTTTGGGCGAGTTAGAGGGAGATCCATGATCCAGTCCGCCTCTAGAGGGACCTATGAGGGTGATGGCATCCCCCAGGGAAGCGGGCACCCTGCCACCCAAGGTGGACATTCCCCACCACCCGGCCTAGGTAAAAAATCTCTGTACATTATTGAAATGTTGTACACTCATATTCTAGAATGTGTTTGTTTCCCTTTAAAATTTTGGAATAAAAACAAAAATCACAATGTGGATTTATTCTGTATTTATTCTGTTTTACAGGCAAATGTTCCTGGATTCCACCGATAACTCATGCGCGATTTACAGTTGCAGTCTGGTCTTCTCAAAACAAAACCCTCGGCCAACTGAGGTTAGGATCCCAATGATTTAGAAGAAACTTTAAGGGAATGAAGATCTGGCAGAAAAATCAGGAAAACACATTTTGATTTGAAACTGATTTTCAATAATCCGGATTACAAATCGGGCAGCGATACAGACAGCTGCTGACGAATATTTATGGATGAGCTTTTGGCCTAGCCCTGGGGCAGCGATAGGATCCGGAACAACTCAACTACGATGAAGAAAAGCCTGAGTGTTCTGACCGTCTCTGGAGATGAGGTATGGATTCTATTACCAGGTTCATGGAGTCTCGGTTCTGCTCGGTTGGTTTGCTCTCTTCTTGTTTGGTTCACAGCCCACTTTTGATTGACATAATATTATTACCACCCTCCTTCACTCCCACCTCCATCACCTTTTCTTCTCTCCTTCTCTTCTTCTATCTACAGTAGAACTCTCCATCCCAAATTATCTCCCTGCCGCTACTACCACGGGTTCACATAACACACATTATGTGACCCCACCGGGCGCCTTCTTTTACCGGGGGGGGGGGTAAGTGCAGACTAGACGCAGGAATCTCATAATTTTACAGACTTTATTGCTTAGTATATGGCAGCAGGTACGCGGCGGTCATACCGTTCCCTGGTCCTTTTACATACAAATAAAAGGTAACCTATCCTCTAATGGACAAGCGACTTGGCTGGGTGGTGAGCTCGGCCGTCTACTTTTACCTGTCTGGCTCAGAAGTCCTTTGTTAGCCTCCAGCACTTGAAGAAAGAACACTATGTTCCAGATAGTATCTCGTACCACCAGAGACCTTTCTGCCGCCGGGCCCTGAGGTCCATCTTCCTGCCACACTGAAAGATCTGCCGCTAAAACCTCTCGACCACATCTCTCCTAACGAAGGAGATTAGTCCCAGGCGTATCTCACGTTCTTCCTCGGTCTGCGGTTTACGCAGGCGGAATTAACCGCCTCCTCTCCGCATCTGTACCGTCTGCTCCCGACAAACCCTTCGCCGTAGACCAACTTTGCTAAATCTTCTACTTCATTCAGTGGACCGATGCTGGATGGATTAAAGCCCCAGCAAGAACAATTTTACCCAATTTAAGTTGTTTTGAATATTTTTTTTTCGCAGCTGTATCGATAATACATTGCACAGAGCTGATGAAAATGAAACAAAAATTTCATTTGCTGATCCGGAGTTTCGGTAATGCCCCATATCGTGGGGTTTTCACCGTTTCTTGAAATTTACAAGCAAATATTAGAAGATTAATGTCACTTTTTTGCAACTTGTAATATTTTTTTCTAATTTGATTATAGTGGGACTGCACCTTTAATAGCGCTCCAAAACTACCAAACTAAATATATTTTTGGCAAGCAGACAGCCGAGGCTATTTCTTAAGGCTCATTCTAGCACTTATCGCGCCGCCATATCCTCACAAATCTCTTCTACAGTCCGGCAAAAAAAATTAATCTCCATTCCTTTAAAAACCGGTGTGCGATGTTGCTTAGGATTTTATCCCCGGCAGAGATGCCGCTGCTGAAATAAAGTGATTTACGTCCATCGAAGTCCCCTCAGTACAGCGAATTCCCCGCATTCATTGGCGTTTGTTTGGCAGGGAAAGGTCTTTTAATTTTCAGTTTCTATACAGGCTTCTTGAGCCGTCGGTGCCAGCGGCTGCATATACCTCCGCCTCTCGTATACTCCACCGCCATATGCTCCACTCCATCAATGGCCCCACGTATTGGGCTAAGGGGCACACATGGAAGAGTTATTACAGAGCTCCCTGCAAGTTTACTCTGCAGACCCCAAATCCCTTTTTCCTCCCCTGATAACCCCTCTTTTCTAGGAGCTCTGAGTGTTTGCTGGGTATGAGGCTATCACAGGGTTCTACAGCCCAACAAGTCACAATAACGTGCATAGAAAGTGGGTTTTTAAAGTGTGTAAATAAAATAGCTTCTTCTTCAATCGTATTCAATGACTTCGTTATGAGAAGTGTTGGTAAAGCCCGGCCTCGAAGCACATCGCTCCACGCCTGGTGAGCAGCCACGGGGGCAAACAGCAGAGATGGACCGCGTGCTCTTTTACCGGAACCGTTCTTCCACCGTCGCATAAGTGACATTTTATCGAATTTACAAAGTTATCAAATTGTTACAAAGTTTTACTACCTCTTCATCATAGAAACGTAACATTTGACGGCAAATAAGACCCACTCAGCCGTCTCGTCTGCCTGTCCTTCCTGCTGTAAAGACTCGGACCTTAATCAGTCGTGGGTCTCGTCTTAGATTCAGGAGCCGTATGCCTGTCCACTCACTGTATTAACCTCTACCGCTTCTGCTTTATTTCTCCTTCTTTGAAATAAACTTTCCTCCTATACTTTCCTAAACCCTTTAATGTTTTTAAATGTTTCTGATCATTTTTATCCTGCAAACCGTTTTTTGGTCACCCTCCTTGGAATCTTCCCCAGAAAGATATTGACATTGTGGAGAGACTTCCTAGGTGGACCACCAAATCCAGAACCGTACCCAATAGTCACTGTGGCTTCACTCCACTTTTCCCAGAGATGGGTTTATTAGGGATGATAGAATTTGATCCCAAGTCCTATGACACCTATTCAACTTTTATTTTTTTTTTTATTTAATAAGGGAAGGGTCATAGAACTCAAAAGAGTTCCAGCTTTTTAATAAAAATAAGTATAATTGAGAGTTATTTGATCTGTCCACTAATTAACCTTTAGGACTTCTTCTTCCTGCTAATTTGAAAATATTCAATGACGTCTCCTCGCTCATTTTCACTGAGTCCGATATTTCTCCAAAGTCTGCACTTGTCCTTAATTAAGTTCTTCATTAACAGGCAGGTTTCAGTTCCTCATTAAGGTTCGGCTTGAGTGCATTTTAAGCCACACTTCACAAAGTAGTTGACAATTGTGCTGTTATCCCTCATGAGTTGAGTTTCTTATGTGATGCCCCCATGGTCTCCCGCCGTTTACTATTACTAGTATCAGTTTCCCAAAATACTGCAGTTTTCCCTTTTTAAAACAGTTCTAGTTTTATTATAATGTAATGCTTTCTGCTGAATATTAGCCATTTGTATTTATTAGCCATGTTTGTAGCTCTGTTATGTTCGCACATTTTACTTGTGTCCTGGAAAACATGGCCGCCGTGATTATCCTTAGCTGGTGGTGGTGAGTTCCGACGTTAAAGGCTAATTTCGTAAATGCTTTGTTTTGACCCCGATGCTTCAGTTATAATAATAACAATAATAATAAGTATAAGTACAGCATAACCCCCCATCAATATATAATGAGCCTGAGGGTGGTACAGTGTAACTACCATTAATATATACACAGACAGTGGTACCACATATCTCCCATCACTATATATAGTGCCAGACACTGAAGGTGGTACAGCATAACTCCCAATATCACATAAGAATATTAATATCACTTTTTAATTAAATGTGCTGGGTTGCATTGGTGCAAGCTTTCCTAGTTTTTACAACAAGTAGCTGTAGGTAAAAGATGTGTCCAATAATTATACATTATTCAAAGTCTGTTTAAATCTATAAAAGCGTCAGCTAAAAGAAACAATGAAAGGTTGGCCCATCAGGTTGGCCTTTGCTGAAGTCCTGTGGTGGGAGCTCGAGGCCTCTGCTCAGATTATGCGCGGCTTCACTGCTGAACGCCATGATATGATGTCACCGAGCGGCTGCTGAAAACTGTTAAAAGCTGTAAAATTATTCCACCCCATGTCCGCTGTGCTGTGAACTATATTTTGCTACTTCCATAACTAATGGAATCTCTAAAATACTAAACTATTACAGAGAGTACGTACCCAAGGGAAATCTATACCACAAGTGTCAACCAATACAACCGATGCGTGAAACAAGCATTAGCTCAGTTTTGCCATTTCCAGGAGGAACTTTAATATTTTAACGGGATTATTATCTTAATTAGATGTATGAGGATGGTCCATGATGTCAGGTCACGGGTAGAAACCAAATGAATTGTTCACTACCAGCATGTGTAGTGGGAACCTCGTAAAGCAGGGGCCACCACTGAAGGGCCACCATCCTAGATGGCAGCAGATACATTGCAGCTTCATATATTGTAAATGAAGAGGACTTCATTAGATAAACAGGACTTCATTAGCATAGCCATAAACATTCAGCTCAGCGCCGTGTTTCAACAGAAGTCTTTAGTTGAAGACGATACTCTTTTTTTGGGGGCCAACTTAGAAGAATGATAGAAGAAGAGACCTCTGATGTACGGAAAGCTTATGCCTGTCCCATGCATGTTTAAATCCCCTTACTGTATTAACCTCTACCACTTCTGCTGGGAGGCTGTTCCACTTCCCTCACTGTATTAACCTCTACCACTTCTGCTGGGAGGCTGTTCCACTTATCTTCCACCCGCTCAGTAAAGGCAATAAAGACCCCTTTACGTTGAAACATGTCAAGATTATAATATATATTAAATGGGCAAAGCGTTTCTCTCCGAAGATCTACTCTATGACGACGTTTATCTACTTATCCATTGGTAATAACTGACTTTGACCTTGATTTAGAGAACGAAAGAGAGGAAGGCGTACCAAACGCATGCTGAAAAGATTTCATATTGTTTCCGATGGGGTTGATGGCAGCATAAACCTTCGAATTATAAGCGGTTATTAATATTCCCGACACAGACGTTACCAGCAATTATCACGGTGGTTGAACTTTAATGAGCTACAGAAATCGGTGAAGGAACATCGAGAGAAATTAACTTGTGGGAACCCAAGAAATGTTTCCTCTAAACATGGTTTGGGTTTTTATCGCTTTGTTAGAAATGTGTAAATCCGTTTATCCGCACGTGTTCATGGAGGTCGGAACCGATCGGCGCCCGCAGCGTCTGCCGAGCCGGAGCCGACGGGAGGTAAGTGTGTCACGTACAAGGAGATGCGATGTATATGGTGGGATTCCCCAGATGATATGACATCATAACCGGGTTACCTCATTACCTATTAGCCATTCTAGTCTGCTTTTGTAAAATTTTAATTATTTCTTCAGCCCAAGCTTTCTTTGCTGTGTTTGCCTTTACTGTGTTCACTGGAAATCTGTTCCAGCTATCTACTACTCTTTATGTAAAGTAGAATTATCTCACATTACCTCCTTATCCAATCGTTAAAAATGATTCCTTCAGACTTTGATTACTCCCTGTTAGTATTTGAATGTCTCTCCTTTCTATATATATATATATATATACGGGGAAGGGGGATCTGGGCCAGGTTTCTCTGCCACCCCTATGAGAACCGCTTTGGGGGGGGTTAGAACGCAGTTGCACCCGGCGCATCTTCGGATTTACCCCGCCGCATCGTTACGTTAGAAATGTTTTCCATCATTTCCTATTAGAAGAATGTACCTGAAAACCAGATGGCCTTGCTCGGAAAGTCTGTTCAGAGTCACAGAGACATTAATTGATATCAGGATCTCGAGACGATCGCTGGAATAGATATTATACCTCTAGTTATTAAACCCCAGAGCCTCTTCATAAAATATTATGGGACAGATTTCCCGAATTATACGGATTTATTCTTCCAAACTTCTCACAGACTCAGTGAGAGATATTTCTAAATATATACAGTATATATATATATATATATATATATATATATATAATATAATATAATATATTTACATTTATTATCCACAGATTAGATGATATTTCTACTTTTAAATTGTCTGTTCCATTTTACATTCGATTGCAAGCTCTTCAGATCAGACCTCAATATCTATAATAAACGCAATGAGATTTTAACATTACAGTATTACTGGAAGGTGGAAAGTGACCAGCTCACCCGTTATTACATATTCAATAACGGAAGCCCGGAATTTTTTCTTTGTCTCTGTTAGAGGGTGCTGCCTTTAGTCAAAAATGAGATTAATTATTATTTATTGTTTTATATAGCACCATCATATTCCGTAGCGCTGTACAATGGGTAGACAGGCCATAACAAGTAGTCGTATTCTGACTTACAGAAACGACACAGAGAACGGTGTAGGCACACGAGCTTCCAGGACCTCATAGCCGGGGACGGAGAAAGGGGCATCCAGTCTGTGGCAGGAAAGTGTTCCCATTTAAATCAATGGGAGTGCTTTCAATGCATGCGCATGGGGGTGAACAGACCCCCATCCGCAGCATTCCTGGAGCCAGTGCCGGAGGTGGCTTGGGGGGGGGGGGTGTAGTATGTCACACGCAGAGAGGTGTTCAGCTAAACACATGTACTGCACAGAAAGTACCTGGGGGGCGTCAGAGTTGCGTATGCATATGGGTGGGGGTTTCAGCACAATTCCCCCATGGGGCACAACAAAGATTGCAATGGATCACGTAACTATCATTAACGTTAAAGTATGTTTGGCGGCTGGAGCATCCCTTTAAAGTGCGTGAGTTTTCAGCACCATGGACAAGGGAGCCAAGTACTTTACTATTGCAGGCCACGGTTGCCTACTCAGCTGAGTTTCTATCTCCTGTTCCTTTGGTCCATCAGTGCAGTCTATGGATAGATATTTCTTGCCGTAGCCTCGTCATTCTCCATTTCAGATAGATCAATGCCGTCTTTATAACCTCCTGGTCCCGTGGGCTACCAAGGAACGCTCCATTTCCATTGTAGATGCCTGCGTACTGCCGTCTAATCACAATCTGTGCAATCACAATGCGTATGATCCTAGCAGCTCAGTGGCCTGTTTAGTTCTCGAGAGGGTGGTAGATAAGTGGCCCAGCCTCCGAGCATAAGTGGTAGAGGCAAACACAATGAGAGAAAAACAGGCAGACTAGATGGGCCGAATGGGTCTGATCTGCCGTCAGATTCTGTGTTTCTATACGCATTGGCCGTCACTCATTATTTGGGTATTTCCTAACATGCCTGGAGGCCACTACTTGTCGGTGTCATCCTCCAGACCTGCTGATGAGGCCAATAAAGGGTGAAAAGTGTGGTCCTGGATTTCTGTGTTAACCCTTTGTTCTGCCTTGAGTTTGAATGCAGTTCTAATCTGACTTTCTCACTTTAAATCTGGTTTACCCCATGGGACTCTACACAGACCCTCTGTTTTTCTGGCTTTGACACCCTGTTTGAACATGATTGCCACTCCACATATTGGTTGATGTGGCCTTGGAAGACCTTTCTGCCCCAGCTTAACCCCTGCCAGTAAGTGGACGAAACTACCTGCGCACAGTTGGCCCGACCTCTGACGGACTCTGTAACAGCCTATAATTAACTCGGTATTTATGTATACAGCCTGATCGGTGGAGTCTGTATAGCGTTTGACTCTCGGTCTCATAGTCGTTTATCCCTCTAGGACAGACCTGGGCAGATTCTTTTATTCTTCATCCTCTCATTCTGTTTATTGTAGGCTCAATGTTCCGATGACGGTTGATAACGCATTGTTTGTCTTTTGGGTCACTTTGATGATTATCAGACATTGTTACAGGTAAATAGGATTACTGACGGTGAGTGTGTGTCTGAGCGCCCTCTAGTGTTCATCTGTTAAACTGCAGCACATATATGGGGTTTATGCACTAATCCATGTTTATGTTGGCGAGTGGCGGGGGTTAAAACATGTCACAACATCACAACGCACTATGAAGGACAAAAACCTGTGGGTTTCTCGTGCAAGAGATGACCTCTTGTATTAGGTGGTATTATGCAGGACCAACTCAGCCTCTATTGCAGGAGGAGCTCCCTGGGGGAGACCCTTAATAACGCATAGAGTGACCTCTACGGAGGGCTTCAGGTGGGCTCAGCGACACAGATCTTTCCTTCCAGGTGCATTTTTTTCCCAGAATTCGCATAAACTTTGCCGAAAAACATAATGGATTCGGATTTCAGGATTATGCAGTTTTCTTGTAATGGATCTTTAAGTAATAATATGTTTTGGTCGTTATGTGTGATTATCCTGAGCCCAGAGTGTGTATTAATCTTTTGTCGAGAAGCTTAAAAGGAACAATACAAGCAGAATATGAAACATTACTCTCTAAATCACAATTATAAGGACGTTCTGGGCGTCAGAAAGATGTAAATTATTCTTGGGAACTCTGTAGATTTGGCCTCCGGGACAGCCTTTGATGTCTCAATAGAGGGGAGTAGCATTTGGTTCTGCCCAATAACTGCCCCATCTACTAATTGCCCCTGCCCCACAACCAATAGGAAGTTATTTTAAGTAACCCCGTCACTGGCATACATAGCAGCAGGGCTTCCTCCCCCCAGCCGCCCCTCCATAACTGGTATCTTCATTTTATTAAGACACAGATCTCAGGGATATGACATCATATACCCGGCTGTGGGTCTTAAAGGCACAGAGCCTCTTCTAATACAGTCCGTGGGGGCCTGTGCTGAGTCGGCGAAGCCTTCATAGTGTGAATGTGCCGGTCGAGGAGAGCAAGATCTTGCTTGTAACCAGTCCTTTCCCAAAAGGGAAATCTGCCCCGGTTTTACAGAATAAAAAAACAGTAAAAACAGTTAAAAAAAATGCTTTTCTGCCGATATTTTCACGTCTCTGTTGTTCGGAAACGTCAGTGGGCACATAATGGGTTAAAGTATTATTTAAAGTGATATATTTAAAACATCATTCTCAAATTTAGATATTTGGGATTTAGCCCAAATTAAAAATTGTGTTCTCTGGGTTCCAAATAAACCTCTTGTGTTTAGCCACCGATACAAATCCCACTCGTGCGTCTTGATGAGGGGAGCGACGTTTCCCAAATCATAAATAAACCAATTTAAGTGTAAAATGACTGAAGTACACAATATATATATCTATATATATAACCAACTTTATATGTTTGTCTTGGGAGCAGCTGTGTGTACTTTCTGTTTTGAGGATCTCGGTGGTTTTTCCTCCCCATTAAGTTCTCCTCTCCATTGTTTTTGCTGGATCGGGCAGTGTTTGAAAGCACAGGAAATTAATATGCTAATCGTGTCACCTTTTGCCACACATCTCAGCGTCACTAATGCAAAACAGTCCATTATTTTATCTAAAAAATACAGATTAAAAAATAAAAAGTATGAGCCGCATGGAGCTTTAACCCCTTAAGGACAGGGGCTACAAGACCGGAGGATTTTTTATTTCCAGGGTTGTGGGACACTTTGCTTAAAAATAAAGAAGCTTTTTTTTTTTCTGTGCAATGAATGGTTTTCCCTTACAAAACCAGTTTAATTAATGTACCATAGCTGCCAACTAGCAAAGATTCCCACAGTCCCTAAACAGTATCCGTGTACCAGTATAATGCTGATCTAGTATTCTGAATATTCAGTAGAAGCGGGCAGCATTTGTGGATCTTCATCTTTATGGCTTCTTTAAAGTTTTACAGCCTCTTTTAAAATTTGTAAAAGACGTATAAAAGCATCTTATCAGGAGGATGTTACAGACGTCTATACGACGCTAGAGTAACATAACATAGTAACTGAGTATCTTAGGGAAGAAAAAAAAAGAAAAAGTCCATCAAGTTCAACCTCGTGTCTCGTTTAGTTGGAGATAAGCACCAGCTGGGTTAGGTTACGAGTTAGTGGGCTCCGTGGGGCTCCGTGGGGCTCCGTGGGGCAGTAGAAGAATTTGACTGTGTTTATGGCGCCGCGTTTGCATTTCTGTATTAGCAGGAGCCAGAGGAATGTGCTCAAAATATGATGAGATCTAAGTGTCACTTGTCTTGTCTTTGTATGTATAGATATCCCTGTTCTCCCTACGAAAGACTGATATTTTCTGCTTGTACTGCAAGCAGGCCAAGACTGGCAAACTGGCACACTGGGCAAATGTCCAATGGGCATACCTGGGAACTTCTGGCCTCTGGCTACCCGGAGCCTTCCCTTGCGGGACGCGGCCAGGACTGCACACGGACGGCAGCGGGAAACACCCCCATTTAAAGGGAAATGGGCGGGGAGCGGGGCGTGTCGAGACCCCGCCCCCGCAACCTGGAGGATTCAGGTCTTGACCCGGAGAACTGGAGGAGCAGCACTCACCCGGCAATCTCCAGGTCAAACAGGGAGAGTTCCCAGGTGTGCCAATGGGTCACTGGCAAGCCCCCCCATACTCACCGATCGCCGCATATACCCAGTCTGCAGCTGTTCTTACGTCATTGGGTCTTAAAGTGCCACCTCGTCATCCCCAGTCAGGCCCTGGCTGTACGAATGTTATTTTATATTATAATACCTGGGACCTATCTAAATGTACAGACATTTTGAAAGCTTAACCCTTTAATAACCCATCGTGAAGGTTCTATCCAGTGATTCGCCAAATGTGCCACCCAAACGGCTCTAATTCCAGCCCACAAGGAAACCTTGACTCGTCATTACAAGATGTCATAGAATGTGACGGCAGATAAGAACCATTCGGCGCATCCAGTCTGCCCTTTAGATATGGATTCACTTCATTGAGTCACCTGTACTCAGACAAGGATATCGATCAGGACATACTGGTAGCAAAAGCATCAATTGGTCGCAGCAGTGTAGAATAATAATAAGTATAAAGAAAGTACCGAAAGAGGTGTACACCAATAGATCATCAATGAATCAATACATTTACTCTACGCTGTCCCTACAGTACTCTCCACTATACTTCAAACAAATATACAATCAGAGTGACGCAGGGACCCTGCAAGTCTCAGACATCTATTCCCAACACTGCAAACGTTTACTTAAAGTTAACACCCGGACAGTATATATGAATTTTACAATCACTTTTCTCGTGTACACTGCCTTATAATACCACGAGTCATATCTATTAAGGCTGACACATCGCTCTTCCTTCTTCACGGGTCCCAGGGTACACCCTAAACAATCAATGCATATCAAAATGCTCTGTAAGTACTATCATATGCATTGTTCATATGCGTTAAATAAAATACTTTACTTAGGAAGAAGCTGCAGACATTCAGACTCCTATTCCTTCCACGGTCAGATATTTCACACCACTGAAACAAGTGACAGGAGCACTTATTGTGAATGGTCCTTCATAATGTATAGTCAAGCCATGGAGCTGAAACCGAACTCACCCTTTAGTGAATAAAACCCATTTTCAGGCAGACTGAACCCTTTAAATTCCCACCACTTTCTTCTAATGAAAAAATAGTTTCTTCTTCAATACCATGGACAACTGATGTTGCTGTCACTGCAGTACCATATTTTGACCACTAGGTGGTGGTAATTGCCTTCTGCCAGCGAGTCCCAGAAGCGAATGCCAGATTTGCACCTTTGCTGTAAGCGCTTTTGTTGCTTTTTTGGCAATGGGGTGATTCATAGAGAAAGGATAGGGAATCCAGTACAGGGGGTGGCAGCTCATCTGCCTTATTACAGGCAGTCAATCAGGCAAGCTGTAGCACAACTGCTGCATGGAATAGTTAAGAAGGAGATGACCGCTCTCCCCAACTGGCCCACTAACAATATGGAGGACTGCGCCACATATTTAATTTCCACCTTGTGCCGCGGGTCCTTAAAAGACGGCTTTTTGGGATATGATGTCATATACCAACGCTCTGCTGTAAGGATGGCGCAGACGTTGGCATTGTACCACTGAAGGTCTATTGGACCACTGAAGGTAAATTTTCAGGGCAGGGCTCGACAGGGTCATGTAACGGAGCGTTAAGTGACCAAGTGGAACTTCACGAAGGGTGTGCCTTAGGGTGAGCTTCTGGATATGTGTGATTGTTAGTTTGTGTGTCTTAGTGTGTCTAGGTAGGTTTGTGTGAGTGTCTGGGTGTTTGTTGGTGACTGGGTATGTTTGTGTGTTGGTGTTAGTGTCAGTCTGAGTGTCGGTATCAGGCTGAGTGTGAACTTTGCGTCTCTGTGTAAGTCTGAGTGTGTCTGACAGCGTCTGTAGGTGTGTTGGGGTTAGTGTGTATTAGTGTCTGTATTAGTTTCTTACGTATGTGTGTGTGTTTGTGTCTGGGTATGTGTGTGTTAATGTGTGTTGGTGTAAGTGGGTGTGTGTTGGTGTGAGTGGCAGTGCTAGGTAAATATTTGAGTGTCAGCATCTGTGTGTGTGTTAGTATGAGTGTCTATGTCTCCTCCCAATTATCTCTGTTCTGAATTTCTTTCCTTCTTTCTTCTCTTCTTTTCATTCATTCCACCTCTCTCTTTCTCTCTCTCTCTCTCTCTCTCTCCCTTTTCTCTTCTTTTCTCTTCTCTCCTTTCCCTTTTCTCCTCTTTCTCTTCTTGTCTTCCATCTCCTCTCATTCTTCCATTGGCTTATCACCCTCTTTTCCTGTTTTTCCTCTTCTTTTCTTTCTCTCTTGTCTCCTTTCACTTTCATCTCCCCACCTTTCTCTTTATGCTTTCTTTTCTATTGTCTCCCTGTCTCTTTTCACGCATCTATATTTAGTTTAAAAGTAAGGAATTATTTTATCTCATGGATGCTGAGACTGGTAGTAGAGCCACGAACAACATCATCTAATCGGTTTCCTGTTTTTAACTTCTCACCCTTCTCCCTCCCTTACAAAGGCTGCCTGAGCCAACCAGTGACGATCAGCAACTTAACAATAGGGGAGAGATAACTTTATTGGGAGGAATAATTATACGGTTGAGATGGGTATGACTGCTGTCATCCGCGGGACCTATTTGGCAATATCCGTTTTTGCCTCTCAGTGTTAAATCCATCCACAATTTGGTAAGACTATTTATTTGTTACAGGGAGACATTTTCTCTCTTTTTAGCAGCCATATGTCCCCAATAGACAGGTTATTTAGGGAAATAGATTTATTTTAATTGGAATTAATAAACTTTTGTGATTTTAATTGGTTTCCTCCTTCCAAGATGATTTAGTGTTTGTCTGAACTTACCCCAAACTATACGTTATTACTCAACCCGGAATTCTGTGTATTTCGGCCTGAAAACAAGTCATTAATGAATTTACAACGGAGATGTCTGCGCCCGAGCTCCAAAACCCGTGGCCTGTTTGTGGCCCCTGAGGACTAGTACAGCCCTACTCTAACCGGTCTCATCTTCATTAGTCATCTCAACTCGAGCCGTACTAAGCCAGCTCCAGAACGAGTGAAAAATCTGCCCCTCTACCTTGAGAGTCACGAATGCCTATGGGGGCATCTTAATTGAAGAAGCGTGACCCCGACGCATTCCTCTGGCAATCCGTACAATGAGATCGTTATTTCTGAAATGACGCAACAATGTAATTTCCATGAGCAAGAATTCCCCTTTTTTATGTTTCTCTGGGCTATTTTCCCCCTGATCTTGTTTTATTAAAAACATCCCACCCTTCTCAGAGACGGCATTGTTTTCCTTTCTGCGTTTCCAGCGGATTGGGGTGCGCGTTACACCGGGCCGCTCTCGCTTCACCCGTTGTTTTCTCTCACAGTTATATCTCATCTCCCGGCATGTTGTGCTTTCGTTTTTTGTGCCATGAAATCCTAATCCGGTTTGTTTATGTGTTTGGGGCCGTGGCGCCGGCTCACTGAATAAGCAGCGGGACGAGCCATGAATATTTATGTTCCAGAAAGGCTGGCAAACAATGACAATGGAGCTAACACTCTAATGGCCCTTAAAGGGACAGTCGCAAATGATTATGGAACCGTCTACCTGCCATTGATTGATTTTAATAGAGAGCATACCTTTGAGCGTTTTAATTGGCCAATAAGTGGGGTTTTTTTTAGCGGGAGTGGTATACAGTAACAACCCCCAGCCCTGTGTACAGTAATAACCCCCCAACGCTGTATACAGCAATAACCACCCAGCGCTGTATACAGTAATATTACTAATAACCCCCCCAGCGCTGCATACAGTAATAACCCCCCCAGCGCTGTATACAGTAATAACCCCCAGCCCTGTGTACAGTAATAACCCCCCAACGCTGTATACAGCAATAACCACCCAGCGCTGTATACAGTAATATTACTAATAACCCCCCCAGCGCTGCATACAGTAATAACCCCCCCAGCGCTGTATACAGTAATAACCCCCAGCCCTGTGTACAGTAATAACCCCCCAACGCTGTATACAGCAAAAACCACCCAGCGCTGTATACAGTAATAACCCCCCAGCGCTGTATACAGTAATAACCCCCCCAGCGCTGTTTATAGTAATAACTAGACTTGGGCACCAGGGGGCTCTTCGTGTTCGTCTTCAGGGGGAAAAAATCTTCGTATTCCGCGAATATTCGTCTGTTCCTGTCTTCTCTTCGGGCGAATATTTGTGGACATTCTTCGTGTTCGGTTTTTCTTCGTTTTTTCCAGTTAAGGGGTTAATACGGGGTTAACGCGTACCGCAGCAGCTCTGGCGCCAGGAGTTTAAATGTCCGTATGAGCAACTCTATTGGTCGTCAGCAGGGGGCTCGTCTGCCAATGGTTGATGGCAGACGAGCCCCCTGCTGGCGACCAATAGGGTCGCTCGTACAGACTGTTAAACTCCTGGTGCCGTAACTTGTCCGGCAGATCCCACTGGTCTCCCTGTTCTATCAGTTAAATGTCCGTATGAACGACCAATAAAGTCGCTTGTACGGACATTTAACTGATAGAACAGGGAGACCAGTGGGATCTGCAGGGTAAGTTGCAGCATTGGGGTCTGTTGGTCGCTCGTACAGACTTTTAGGCTCCTGGTGCACTTGTTGCACCTTAAGGGGTTAAGGGGCCGTGCGAGTGAGCCTATTGGTCGCTTGCACGGCCCTTTAACCTTCGGATTTCCGCTCCCGTTATCTAACGCAGCATCGAAGGGGTTAACGGGAGCGGAAATCCATAGGTTCGCTGTCAGGGGTTACAAAGGCCATGCGAGTGAGCCTATTGGTCACCTGCAGGGTCTTCCTCTGGCATCAACCAATTGGTTGATGCCAGAGGAGGTCCCTGTAGGCGACCAATAGGCTCATTCGCACTGCCCTGTAACGCGTGACGGCGAACCTGCGGATTTCCACTTCCGTGAACTGCCGCGATGCCGCGATGCCAAGGTAAGTTAGAAGGGGGGGAGAGTGGTAGACGAAGACGATCACGAAGATCTTCATGGTGTGTGTCTTCGTCTTCGCCTACGTTTTACCGCCGCTGTCTTCTCTTCTGCGTGTCTTCGGAATGAACACAAAAACGCACTCTTCGTGTTCGTTTTCATGTTCGCCCGAAGACGAATGCACAAGTCTAGTAATAATAACCACCCAGTGCTGTATACAGCAATAACCACCCAGCGCTGTATACAGTAATAACCCCCCCAGCGCTGTATATAGTAGTAACCCCCAGCGCTGTATACAGTAATAACCCCCCAGTGCTGTATACAGTAATAACCCCCAGAGCTGTATATAGTAATATAACCCCCCAGCGCTGTATACAGTAATAACCCCCAGCGCTGTATATAGTAATAACCCCCCAGTGCTGTATACAGTAATAACCCCCCAGTGCTGTATACAGTAATAACCCCCAGAGCTGTATATAGTAATATAACCCCCCAGCGCTGTATACAGTAATGTCAGTTGATCTTGAGAAAAACCTGGTTTGTTTTAATAAACTCCTTTTATCTGGAGGCCGCCATTGTTTTCAGTTATGATATTTTGGGTGACTTTCTCACTTCAAACACAACACTGAGCTGATGCTTTATGGCAATGCTAACGAAGTCCGGTCCTACATAAGCTTTCATTAGTGAGCCTGGCCGATTGGGTGATTGAGACCCAGCCATTCTATTGCTTCCCACATGCAGTATAAGGAGTCGGGGTGTTTGTCTAGTAGATCGGGGCTCAAATAACAGAGCGAGAACTCATAGAAATGGCTGATATGCAGCTGCCTGAAAACATTATATTATGGAAAAATTAGAATAGTTTAAAACAGAAAAACAGTGCAATATTATTGAAAATGCATTTTTAAATCTGTACCAGTAATGAAAATAGTGGAAGTTCCCCTGTAACTGTAGACGATGGAGAGATGAGTATCTTCTGTATAATCATTGCATCCTGATTCCTCCTCTTCCCATGCAGCTCAGTGCTTAGTAAATAAAGCCCTCTGTTTCTCTGGTGGGAGGCAGTGAGCTAGTCCTCGGCGTTTGTAGATATAGTCGCCAATATATCTTACAGCTTGTATTCGCTTATGTGTTTCCGCTCCGAAAGGCAAAGTCTCCGGTGTAGGCGACCTGTCTTTAAAAGAAGAAGTTGCTGTTAAAGTTACTGCTCCCCCGACTGCCCTTCGCTGGGTCCAAGGCGCTGAAATATACCGTCTGGGTTATTCCGAGGAATAAAAATGATATAATTAGAGGAAAGTGAAAAAAAAGCACTGTTGCACAGTTTTAAAAACTTACTTGGAATGCTGATGCGTTTAACTGCGTCGATGGAAAGAGATAGCATTACAGAGTGGCATACCCAAGTGTCCTTGATAAGTGGTGACAGTCCCTCGTTCCTCAGAGCTCAGACTGTTTGCTGGATGTGAGCACTCTACAGTCCTTAGGATCTGTCCTTACGGTTAAAATGAGTTGCTTATTTATCTTCCGATCTGCCCTCAGCCTAAGCCTTGGAAGCGCCACCAGCTGCCCCCTTCATGCCATATTCTTCTCCTGAGCACCGGCATATGATGTCATATTCCAGCACAATGCATCTGAAAGGCGGCCATCACCTTTTAATGGATTCTAATTAGACTTGTGCATTCGTCTTCGGACGAACATGAAAACGAACACGAAGAGTGCGTTTTCGTGTTCGTTCCGAAGACATGAAGAAGAGAAGACAGTGCCGGTAAAACGTAGGCGAAGACGAAGACTCACACACGAAGAATCTTCGCCTTCGTCTACTATTCTCCCCGGTCCCTTCCCCATCTAACTTACCTTATCTTCACAGCATCGCGGGAGTTGACTGAAGTGGAAATCCGCAGGTTCGTCGTCAGGGGTTACAGGGCAGTGTGAGTGAGCCTATTGGTCACCTGCAGGGTCTTCCTCTGGCATCAACCAATTGGTTGATGCCAGAGGAAGACCCTGCAGGTGACCAATAGGGCTCACTCGCACGGCCTTTTTAACTCCTGATTTCCGCTCCCGTTAACCCCTGCGATGCTGCGTTGGATAACGGGAGCAGAAATCCGTAGGGTAAAGGGCTGTGCAAGCGACCAATAGGCTCACTCGCACGGCCCTTTACCACTAGTTGCTAGGCAGAAAAAAAAAAATCAACCTGGGACCCTGCTGCAACAGTTAAAAGTCCGTGCCAGCGACCAACAAAGTCGCCGGTACGGACATTTAACTGACACAGCAGGGACACCAGTGGTCTCCCCGCTGTGTCAGTTAAATGTCAGTGCCAGCGACCAACAAAGTCGCCGGTACGGACATTTAACTTAGCATAAATAACTTACTATAACTTCGGACACAATGCTGCCCTCTGTTGGTTTTACATTAAGTAGCATATGCTTGAAATCCAAAGTTATTATGCTACTCAGTGTAAAACCAACAGAGGGCAGCATTCTGTCCGAAGATATATGAGCCATATGTGGCAGTGTGTTCATTTTCATTTATTAATTATTTAAATAAAATATATCCCCATGATCCGCTGGTCTCCCCGCTGCAACAGTTAAATGTCCGCACTCGCAGACATTAATTCTGTCGAACTTGAAAACTCTTTTTTTCTAATATATCTTCGGACAGAATGCTGCCCTCTGTTGGTTTTACTCTGAGTAGCATAATATTCTGCCCGAGAATATATTAGCTATATATGGTAGTGAGCTCATTGGTCCCCAGCAGGAGGCCCCCTGCTGGCGACCAATAGAGTTGCAGCAGAGCTGCTGCGGTACGCGTTAACCCCGTATTAACCCCTTAACCGGAAAAAAACGAAGAAAAAACGAATATTCGCCCGAAGAGAAGACAGGAACGGGCGAATATTCGCGGAATACGAAGAATTTTTTTTTGACGAAGACGAGCACGAAGACGAACACGAAGAGCCCCCTGGTGCCCCAGTCTAATTCTAATCCTATGTGGACTGTCATCTATAGTGTTAACGGGCCAGTAGGGGAGATTGGTGGCCTATGGAGCTGTAATCGGCTCCCTGTTACGTGGTAGAGGGGCTTCTGCTCTCCTGGACCTGAGACCCTAGGACTAGTTTGCCTAGACCAGAATATGCCAAATGTTGGTGTTTACATAGCGTGTGATGGCAAAATGAAGTCTTTTGCTTTAAGAGTTCAATGCCATATACCCAGCAGGCATCCAAGCCATGTAGGCACGTTTGGGTATCTACTACCCTTTTCACTGTTGGGATCTTGATTTTTGTGACTTTCCTTGCTCCCTTAGTATTATCATCATGTGTACGTTGTACCGCATGTAACCCTACCTGCTTCAGGTCATGTGTCAGGTCAGCTCTCACATAATTGTCCGATATTCCCAGCTCAAACTGCAGATATGTCATCTAAATGTCAGCGCACACGGTCCAAAGACCCGGGGGGATCGCTAACACGTTATGTATGGAAATGACATGCAAATTGTGTCTATAATCCTCCCACGGTCTCCAGATCTAGATACAGAGTATGTAATTCGTTACGTGCTGGTGAAACATGCAGCACACGTTATAACTATGTAATCTACCAGTGCCTGATGCCATTGATTCAACTTTTTTGCTTCTCCTAAAGTAGACCCCATAAGTGTGTAGTAAATGACCATATGTACATCATGTATTGGCTGCTGGCCTTAAAGGGACAGCTTCATGTCATATACAGCCTCACCAAAGAAGGATCCCAAGGAATTTGGTTTACGGAGACGTAGGCAGCTTGATCCCGGTGCAATTTAAAGGCACAACCTTCTGATCTATAGGTAGCCCGTCAACAATTGCGGTAAGAGATATCATGCGGTAACCACCTCTGTGAAGAAGGTGACGGTGACAGTGCTTCATGTGCGCCCACGGAGGACACTGGTCCTTTTTCTTTTGTGCCTACTCTCCCCGAAAGCAGGGATAGGCAAAGTGTCCATACAAGGACACCAGTGTCCGTGGCAGTGGTCATGAAATCGTTCCACCACATACGCCAGTAAATGTCCACCATGAGCAATGTTGGTGCCTACACCTGCCCCAAAGGGTATGTAGCCCCTTCCTTCTCTCTCTGGTGAAGCTAAGGGACAGCCAGATATTCTAGCCCACCCCCCCAGAAGAGGAGAACCACTGAGAAGATCAACCGACATCCACCAGGAAAAATCCAAGTCTTCAAGGACACCACCTTGCATGTCCTGCACGCATAAACACAATAAAGCCTTAGGAGAAAACAGATGGCACATGCACCAAAACAAAGGAAACAATTGCCATTTCTGCCCCAGCCCATGGCTACCGTTGGGCCAATATTTGCTCGGCCCCCAGTTGTTTTTCACTAGGGATGGAATGCAGGGGAATTTCACAGCTGTAAATTATTAGTGAAATATTTTAGTAAGCAAATCTCCCCAGCGGAAGCAGGGATTGATATTGGACGAAATTAAGATGCAGAAAATAATCAATGGAGTTACCTTTTCTGTTTCTTTTTTTTATGTCGTTCCACAGATTTTCTTGGTATCTCTAGGGAAATTCCGCAGCCGGCAAAAAATTTTTGTTGTTGTTGAGGGATTTCATGGTGGAAGTGATGATTTTTTTCACATTTCGATTTATGGTGGGAAATTTAATTAATCTGTGCCCACAGCATCACCTTACTCCTCCACGTTTAGAAAAAGTGACCTTGAATAATGTCTTAATCTTCCTCAAAATGTGTGGATCTGTTCTGAGGAGATATATGTTTCATCTAAAAACTAAATCCACCTAAAAACAGTTTATTTCATGATGTTCTGCATACATAAGCACGTCTGCTCACTTTATTACTTGAACATGAAATGACTCGGTCTGTTGTGTGTGTAGAGCTCAGAAGTGTCTATGGCTGATCCCCGGAGACTTCTTAGGGAGAGGAACTCTCCGCCTTTTGAGTGAGTGGATTCATATGTGGGTGGGGCTAGGGCCCGGCATATAATTTGTATAAGGAAATGTGGGCGGGGATCAGGGACATATGGACGGGGAGTAGGCGGAACATGGAATGGGAGTGGCCACATGCTAATCACTGGCCCAGAGAAAGAAGAATCTGACTCGGAGACCTGGAGAAACTTCGCCAGGAGACTCCAGAGATTTCCAAGTCATGCTGATCCCCTATTGCTCTCCCTATTAGATTCAAGTGGGGTATGAGTGGGTGCTTGCGGGGGAAGGGTAGATGTATACAGAGGTGAGGTGTGCCAATAGATTTGAAATAGGCAGGGGTTGGCAAAGCCAAACGACACTCATCATACTCGGGTGAGGTCTTCTGATCAGCTTTGGATCCTGGAGCCTCCAAGTCAAACATGGAGAGGTTCCTAGGTGTGTGCATCTGCCCCCCTCCCCGACACATAAATAACCAGCCTCACTTTATGGCTGTACAGGTGATTCCTCCTCCCACAGAGTCTCTGGTCGACTTCCATACTCTTTATTGGGCCAACATAGAAAAGGTGTGAGGTCTTCTCCTGGAAGAGGAGTAAGCATTGTTCGTTATGAAAATAAAACCCAAATGAAACATTAAAACATTGGCAACCGAGCTCACAGCTATTATGATAATTGGGCCTATTAAATGTCTGTGTATGCGAGTAACATCCAACTCACATATTTACTAATCCCAAATTACATTTTGACAAGTCGGAACAAGGTTTCAACTTTTAAATTTCGCATTACCTCCTCAGGAGGAGCGCCCCACTGGAGTGGGGGTTATTTGCATGCAACCCATATTTTGGAGGCATGTGGCCACCATACCTCCCCTCTCCAACCCTACTGCCATGTACTGGAGGGGTTAAATGGCAACTTAATCTAAACGCATATAATAAACAATAAATTACGTGAAATAACCCGCTCACTACTATGTACCCCAGTGGGTAAAGTCCGTCCGTTGCACCTGTTGGGGTGCAATGTCAACCCCCTTGGTACTCAAAGCGCATCCTCCATTGATTACAATAGAAATCTATTTCTTTCTTATCCAGATATTCACACGGTCCGGAAGTCCAACCATTTTTTGTTAGCTAAGTAATGCTCTTTTTCTCGCCTCCCATGGGGTTGTCTTCATGTGCCTTTGGCCATAATTATTATTTATTTATTATTAATTATTTTTTTTTATATATATAGCACCATCGTATTCCGTAGCGCTACAGTCCTAAATCCTCATGTTTATGCACTGTATATATTCGTGGATTTGAGGGCTTGAGGACTATGCCTGGTAATTCACAAGGTGCGCCACGGAAATTGCAATCTGTTAGATTTTCATCGACGCAGCAGGGGCCGTATATAAAGCTGTCTCCAGGAACAAAGCCGGAACAATTTGGGAACAATTAGCATCTGCACAAGTGCAAAGACTGCTTTAAAATAGCAGCGTGATGGAATTATTACTTTCACATGAACTGTTGCCCGCACAGGTATTGTTATCCTTAAACTTATTTATAAGTGGAAAAAAGTACAAAATAGTAGAAAAAAGAATGTGAAAAAAACATTCACATTCATGCACTTGATATACTTACCGCTAGTCAGCTCCAGCGCTGGGAGTGTTTTCCTGCCACTGATTGGACCACGGGTGAGGGTATCTGCAGCAGCAGGGCTGCAGCTTCTGCCTCAGGTAAGTACTTTTTCATTTTTTTATTTTGTTTTAAGTATTTTAATATGCATTCTGCTATAGACGGGCTGTTAGGGACAGTAAACTGTCACATTTTTAAACACATCTTTACAGTTTTAATTCGGCGTACGTTTGCATTTACAACGTATAGGAAGACTCGGAATTCATTTAGGGTAATATCGGTCAAGTATATTGGTTTTATGGAATATCTGCCAAACAGCTCAATGATGTGGAATGCTCTTAACACAAGTAATAGTTCCGCGAGGTTTATTGATGAAACAATATTGTAAGAAGGCGGCAGGTCCTTTTTAATAACACAAATCAATACTTTACCATAACTGTAAATTCCTTGCATTAAGCCGGGTTTTTTTTTAAAGTACCAAGCAGTTTTAATATACTTGTCATAATCCATTTTGACGAAGGAGCTTTGAGACTGATTACTTCAGTGTTACAGCCTGTACCTTGCAAACATATTGCATTTACTGCATTATATAGCATTCAATCAGTGATTGCGGGTCTAGCCAGGCTGTTCACTCATTTCTTTTTTTTTATACGACTATGTCTTTATATACTAAATCCTCGAAGTCCAGGTCAGCCTCTTTGCACATACCTGGGGTCTTGAGAGGGTGATAGATAAGTGGAACAGCCTCCCAGCAGAAATGGTAGAAGCTAATGCACTAAGGGAATTTAGACAGGTATGGGAAAGGCAAATGGCTCCTGAATCTAAGACGAGACCGAGTCTTTACAGCAAGTAAAATGGGCATTTTGACATCTTATTTATTTGTTCACCCATTGGCAAGCTAATGTTGGCAGGATTCAGTAATGACCCTCCACACCCCTTATCCATTATATAGCCCCCCTTTGGACCTTTTTTAGTTCCTTTTTAAGGACCGGTGCCCGGAATTGCACCGCGTATTCAAGATGAGATCATCCCATTGGAAAGAGGCAAGATTGTATCCCCCTCCTGTGAATCAATACCCCATTCTATAAATGCCAATATCGTATTGGCCTTTAGCAGCTGCTGACTGGCATTTTGCACTAAAGCTTGTTTTACTGAAATAAAAGAACGTCAATAAAAAGGCATGGCCTAAAACTATGGACGCTGTGAATGGGCATAGGTAGAGAGAAGAGTATACTAAAACTAGTATACCCCCTTTTTTTAATGCTCAGGAGATATAACATAGGGACCCCCATATATCAAGGGGCTCAGCTCAAATTGTGGTCGACCTCTAGGATTTTGGTTGACCTCTTGCTCAGTTCCTTTCTACAGTACATCACATTATATATATAGAGAGAGCTGGCAGATTCCATAGCTCTATGTGAAAATGAACTATAACAGAAAATGTAATTAAAACATTACAAATGAAGTCATACTAGTACAGAAGGAGAAGAGGACCTTGCTCTTGCGAGCTTTTTAATCTTCTTTGAATGAGATGAATTAAGATGGGATCCAGAGATTATATGAAGAAGAGTTTTTGTTTTACACATCATCACCTTATAGACGTTCATACATAAAAGCGCAGAACACATCATTGTAACCGTATGTTGGCCCAATGGCTATGCAGAATGGATGGAATATGACATCACAGGGCTACCCTATTACATCACAGAACAAGGATAAAATGTCCATAGTTTTCCATTGCAACCCTTTTTTTTTTTACAGTAGCAAAATTTGCAAATGAATGCTAGTGGGTCTTGGGTAGGACCGGCCAGTCCTCATCAAAATCACTGGTCACCAGTCTGAAGATCCTTGCCTCTCACATGGTAACCACTGGTCACCAGCCTGAAGATCCTTGCCTCTCACATGGTAATCACTGGTCACCAGCCTGAAGATCCTTGCCTCTCACATGGTAACCACTGGTCACCAGCCTGAAGATCCTTGCCTCTCACATGGTTATCACTGGTCACCAGTCTGAAGATCCTTGCCTCTCACATGGTATTCACTGGTCACCAGTCTGAAGATTCTTGCCTCTCACATGGTATTCACTGGTCACCAGCCTGAAGATCCTTGCCTCTCACATGGTAACCACTGGTCTCCAGCCTGAAGATCCTTGCCTCTCACATAGTAATCAATGGTCACCAGCCTGAAGATCCTTGCCTCTCACATGGTATTCACTGGTCACCAGTCTGAAGATCCTTGCCTCTCACATGGTATTCACTGGTCACCAATCTGAAGATCCTTGCCTCTCACATGGTATTCACTGGTCACCAGCCTGAAGATCCTTGCCTCTCACATGGTTATCACTGGTCAACAGTCTGAAGATCCTTGCCTCTCACATGGTATTCACTGGTCACCAGTCTGAAGATTCTTGCCTCTCACATGGTATTCTTCACTGGTCAACAGTCTGAAGATCCTTGCCTCTCACATGGTATTCACTGGTCACCAGTCTGAAGATTCTTGCCTCTCACATGGTATTCACTGGTCACCAGTCTGAAGATCCTTGCCTCTCACATGGTAATAAATAATACAAATGTTAAATATGTTTTCTGACAACTAGAGGTGTACACACAATAGAAGCAGTAATGGATGCTTCAAAGTACGAGTGATTTATCTGTTTTTCTTGTGGGTCAAAAAGAGAGTGAACTCGTGAAATATCATTTTCCATGAATACAATATTGAACTATGAATCAGCGGCTTAAGCAAATAGAGAGCTCACTTCAGCCTGGTCCCCAGAGGAACACGATTCTCAGCTTTGACAACCAGAGCAGATGGTCAGCCGCGCTCGGGCCATGTTGTCATAGAGAGAACTATGTGGCCTGTTGGGAGCAGAAAGCCTGCTGTCAAAAATATCAAGAAAAGATGAAGGGAAGGGTCTCACCTACATATAAAACTGTCTCATTTCTGCATAAGAAAGAACAACAAAGGAAGGAAGACAAGAAAAAAAGATCAGAAATGAGAAAAGGTGCAGACAGATAGACATATTCTCAAATCTACAATTACAAGGATAATAGAGGTGTTTTTTTGTAACAAAAAAAAAAATACAATTATAACACTTGATGAGGAACATTCTAAGAAGTGTAACGTGTCAGCCCAGAGGATTAACATAGAATCTGACAGCAGATCAGACTCGGTCCATCTAGTCGCCCGTTTCTCCTGCTGTAAAGACCCCGACCTTAATCAGTTGTTGGCCTCGTCTTAAATCCAGGAGCTGTATGTCTGTCCCATGTATGTTTACATTCCCTCACTGTATTAACTTCTACCGCTTCTGCTGGGAGGCTGTTATACACATACACTGATCGCACTCACACTAACAAACACATACACACTCCCTCTCACACACTCACACATACACATACACATGCTAACACATGTACAGTTGCCAATGTTGTTGATCATCGTAGTTGATGCTGTAGTAGCCTCACGTGTACAGTAAGCAGACAGTGACACTTGTCTATTTTATTTATTATTCCTGCCTGGGCTAGCCTTGCAAGTGGGAATCCAGCACTGCTCTTCAGTGATCTCCTATATTCACCATGATGCAGTGCGCCTGTGCGGTAATGCTGTGCGTCTGTGCAACGACGTCTCGTCTAAGCACATGGTGTGGCTCGTCTCTGATATATGTAACTGAATCGAGACTTTCTAACAGTGTGGACCTGGTTTTTAAGTAAAATTGGAGGCAGGAGAGCTTGAAATTGATTTCCAGTATCTTCCCTGCTCGGTCGGATAGACAATTTATTATTCAAAGTGCCACTGCATTTTATTTTGAAAACATGGACAAAAAGTCTGGGGTGGGGAGCAACCCTTTCCAGGGCCAGACTGGGAATGAAAAGCAGCCCTGCTATATATTTTGTTGCATGCTCGAGCTCATGTGCCCAAATGCCACATCAAGGACGTAACTGGAAACCACGGTGTGAAAATTGCCCTGGGGCACCCAAACTTCACATGCAACGTGCCACCTTTGCCAAAAAACAGCTTGTCTGTGCCACCTTGCACCCAAACATGACTGTGCCATCTCTGCCCCTAAGCAGTCCGTCTGTGCCATGTCTACCCTTAAACAGCCTGCCTGTGCCATCTCTAACCCCTAAACAGCCTGTCTGATCTACCGCTATCCCCTAAACAGCCTGCCCATTCCACCTCTGTTCCTTAAAACACCTGCCTGTGCCACCTATGTCCCCTAAATAGCCTGCCTGTGCCACCTCTGCCCCTTAACAGTGTGCCTGTGCCACTTCTACCCCTTAAACAGCCTGCCTGTGCCACCTCTGCCTCCTTAACAGCCTGCCTGGTCCTATTGTAATCGCGTCATTGAGCAGTGGCGGCCAAGCATTGCCCAATCCCCTGCTGCCCTACGCTTAGGACAGAATAGATCCCTGGTTGTGCCAGCCTTTCCTCACTACCTGCTGCGTTCATCAATACTCCAACAAGACCAAGATCGCGTGGATCCAGCACAGTGCTCATGAGAAGAAAGCACAATTTTGTCTAGAAAAGGAAGGGGGTCATGGACCTGGTGTGACCCCACCAAATCAGCTCTTCAAGAGGCTGCCCCTGGCTCATTGACCGGCTATTGGTTCTTCAGTAAAAGTAAGGCTTTTTGAAAGAAGGAAAGAAATGATGGACATTTCAAAGTCTAACGCACCTGCCTCCTCCCTAACCAGCTTATCCTTCATTGTTTCTCCTTGTTTCTCCCACCTTTAGCTCCAGAGGACTCAGTTCAGGATCATGGTATGAATCCAGATGAGTTCCAGAGCAGGAAAAACCAGACTAAGGGCTGAATGGCTGGTATTCGCTTGGCAAATTCTATGTAATCAGATAACACTGCAAGGATCAGCGAAGGGTTTGATCCAAATCAAAGGGAATGTATGGATAGATTCAATATTTTCTTTAAGAAAGTAATGTGAAGCAAAATAATGCATTACTGATTTATCCCCTTGGCAAGTCTGCAATGTGTCCTTATATGCAGATAATTTTTTCTGATTTGCATAAAAGGGATCAGAGAAAGAGTTTTTATATGCTGTATCTTCTTTTGGTGGGAAATAGTTGTTTTTCACGTTCTATATGTACATTTCAGCAACATTGTTGTCTTGAGTGGCAATTATGTGCTTGTGTCCCTATAATAATACACTTATCACGACTGCCCTGGCTCCGAGTATCTAGGCCGTGTGCTAAACACTTATGTGCTATTAATGCACCCTCTGCACTATATAGTAATATTGAGTATTTAACTACCGTATTGGCTCGGATATAGGCCGCCCCCGTATATAGGCCGCACCCTAAAAGTTTGGTGCTTTTTTAAAGAAAAAGTTTTTTTCTTTAAAAAAGCACCAAAAAAACATGCTGCCACTCTGCCCCCCCCCCGAGATATGCTGTCACTGTCCCCCCCCCCGAGATATGCTGCCACTGTCCCCCCCCCCGAGATATGCTGCCACTGTCCTCCTCCCTCCCCGAGATATGCTGCCACTGTCCTCCTCTGCCCCCCGACTTACCGGAGCTGACTCCCGGGTGTCTTGCGAGGCCGGCGGGGGACATCTACGCAATACGCGTATACAACTTCCGGTGCCGACTTAAAGTGGGGGGAAAAAGTGCGGCCTATATCCGAGCCAATACGGTATTTACGTTCTAAGGATGATAACCATCTCTGGTCCCAGAAAATACCAAGACATTAAGGGATTTGCTTTCAGAAATAATCTGTTCTTCATCCTGCGAATTTGCCGTTACGGCTGCTAATCTAAACCACGTTGGCAAAGCCAAGCAAATTACTGGAACGTCATTTGCTTTTCAGAGCTTCGTAACGGCGTCCAGGAACATGAAATGCTTCTGCAGGGAAATCCCGGGGCCTAAATGAATAGGGTCGCATCGTGTGTTCCTGTCTCATTGTATTCCTGATCTCTGTCTGGCGGAAAAAAACCCAAAACGTTTCACTGTAATAATAAAAAACAGTGGGGACTACCAATGGACATTGTACAACACGCAGAGGACATGACACATACGTGTGGGTGTACGGGGCCAAACCGAGATTAGAAATTAAATATAAAACAACAGCCAACCGGCAGGTCAGAAATATAAAGTGAATAAAAGGTATTCTATATTTAAAGGTGTTTTTCTCCACTCCTTTTAAGACTTTGGTAGCCCAATGTAGACATTTGGCTAGTGATCCCAAGAGGGCCAGTGTTCCAATTTGAAAGACATCTTCTATTGTCATTCAGCTTTGTCTGTTTGATTCCGTCATGGTGTTTTACTTGATGTAGGCACTTGAGAAAAATTCATCCCAAGCCACACCACGAGAAGTCCATCCAAAGTCCCATGCTGGGACACCAGAGGAAACAGAACGTCTTGAGCATCCCACCCAAAACACATGGAACGCAGCGTGACGCCATGACAGCCACGCTCTGCCACACTACATAGGCAGAGTCAACTGGCATGGTGTGCTCTTCCAATCTACTATCTCATTCTCCGTTTACACGCAGTAACCGGTTCAGACGCCGCACATGCTAACACCAGGAGCCTCGACAAACAGGACAACGGGGCAAACGCTACGGAATATGATGCCGCTATATAAAACAACAACTAATAACAATAAATAATAAGACAGCCAAAAGCCGGGACCTAAGCAGGGAAATTCAAACATACACTATACCAAAGTACAATGATCTCCTAAGCTTGATTCTTTGCTCAACCATGGGCGGTAGCCCCCTTTACGACCACAGCTGCACACATTTGAGGACCACCTCTAGAAGGCCACCTGCATACCTGATGAGAAATGTTAGGATATTAGCCCTCGGTGCTTTGAACTCTTCAGGTAGCTCTTAAGCTTTGCCCGTATGGTGCAAACGTGTCGGAACTGGGTATTTTTTTACATCTTACTAACAGATTCTAATGGAATCGGCTATTACGGGGGCAGAGACCTACATTCAGCCCTGCGTGCGTATTGACATTATTAACACAAATATCAATGTATGCACGTGAAGGTCACCGTGAAAATGTCTAGAGATGCGTGGAAATCAATATTATAAATCAGGGCTGCAGTTAGCGATATTAAAGGGACCGTTTACTTTCCCCGACACTCCCTGAAAAGGAGAACGTATGTTATCGTACTCTGAGTAACCCTAACCCTCTCTGAGTACGTTCATGCGCATATTTCCTAAACCAAAAAATTAAGTATTTAACTGAAGCTGCAGCCCTGCAGCTGCACTCTTGCTTGATGGTCTGACAATTCTTGTCACTGGTTGGCTGCTTGAAACAGCCAATCAGTGGCAGGAAAGCACTCCCATTGAAATCAGTGGAAGGGACCCTCGTCCGCTGTGTTCACCAAGTGTATCTTTAAAGGACCCACCATGTGTTATCAGAAAGGAGCAAGGGCCACAACATATTTCCCCCCCCCCAGCCTCCCCAGTTTTCTATACTTTGTATTAATACTGCGCCTCTCTGTATCCACGGCTGACTAAGCACCATGTGAGTGGCAGTCCTCAGGAGGCAGAAGTAGTCTTTTCTGATAGTACTAAGCAGTGTGACATGTTTCAGCGCGTTAATGTATAAATTAGAGACCGGCGGTTTACTTCTTTATCGAAGCAATTATCTGACCGTGTGAAGTAAGCAAGGAAGCACTCGATAGATAAAGGAGAAATACAGGAGAGGCAGAGACGGATTTGGGGTTGGAAATAAGAACCCGTCTACCGGTTGCTTAGATCCCGCCGGCGGGTAAAAGAATCCATTACCAAAATAATTACTGTCAAGAGCTGGCGTCCATCCTTGGGAATTACTTTCAATATTGTGTATTATGTAGTACCTGTGTGTATGCCTGATACAATTTATTTGTAAGAGATGTGAAGTGACATAAGCTTCTGGGACGCCAGAGGTCTCTTTTGAAATGGAAAGGGATGATCAGAGATTCCCATCTGAAGAAGAGACCTCTGAGGTCAGTTCCACCCACTCCCACACACTTTCAAGTATATTTGGGCTGGCTCCTCCCACACGTATGGCTCGGGGGTTGCCTAAGGTGGTCACACTCACTCTCACCGCCCACAAGGAGCAGTAGTGTGGGTCTGTGGTACAAACTGTGGGCAGTTTCCAGGTGTGAGTGTCGGTATATCGGACCTGGACTGGCCATCTGGCAAACCAGGCAAACGCCAGATGCCTGGGATATGTACACCTTAGGAGCAGTCATCTTAAATTCCTATTCTCAGAATCTGTGCAATTATTCCTCCCCATTATCAATACCCTACTGTTAAGTTGCTGGTTGGTGTTAAAACTTAAAACTATACGTTTTCCTTTGTTTTTCTTCCTGAGGTTATATATTTTTCTCCAGATTGCCACCCTGATACCACATTATATGCTCTTATTGCTCAGGGTTTGCCCGACTGTCCCTTTTTCTTATTGGCCCATTATTACCCTTCATTTTTGTCTCCTTTTTCACTTCTTCTTGATGTCACTTCTCCACCATCTTCCTTCTTCTCCCTGTCCTCTTTCTCCTCCTTCCCTTGTTCCCTCTCTTCCCTAAAACTGTTCCTTCTCCTGCCCTCTCCTCTCTTCCTCCTCTTTTACCCAGTCCCTTTTGTTGAGCCTGTAACCTCTCTTCCCTTTCTCTGTCCCCTCACATCTTTTTCTTTTCACCCCCCCCTTTCCCTGGACCCATCTCCTCCTTCTCCCTGTAATTTTTCTTGACTCTTGGTTATCTCCCTTTCCCTGTCACCTCTACTCCCTCTCCCTTCTTCTCCCTGCCCTACTCCCATCTCCTCTTTCTCCCAGTCCACTTTCTTCATCTTCCTCATCATCCCATCTTCTCTTTCTCCCGTCCCCCTCACCCTTCCTCCCTTCACTCTCTTTCCTCTCCTAGCTGCCCCTGTCCCCTCTCTCTTCTCTGCCCCATGACCTTCCATCCACAGTATCTATGAAGCGGCTTTGTCAAGACCTTGGCGCGTCTGGCGGAATAAAGACATTAATCGGACTGTAATAATAAGTGTCTCTCTCTGCCAGCAGAACATTCTCTCCATAATGCGATGCACACTTTATAGATCCAGCTCCCTGGCCTTGCACTGAAGAATTGAACCTTATGATAATATGATCTGTTCAATACACAAACCAGAACTGACCCGGAGAAATAATTACCCTCATCTCTATATTTAATATTTATAGCTTTCTGTCTTTCACTTGCTCTGTCTGTATCCATTATGCCCGTCTGTTCAATTATCTATACCGCGGCAAGGTTTCATTTACATTCAAATAAGACAGTGAGCTTTATTGGGCTGGGACCTCTTTCCCGTTACAAGTACTGCTTGTGCGTCCTGTGTATCAAATCCCGCCGTTGAGATGCTCTGCATGCAGGGCAGGATATAATGCATGCTTTTCTGGGGCCGACCTAAGGGACTTTTTAGGGTAAGGGACATGGCTAGGATAGGTTGGTTGGATGTCCTCATTTTCGGGGGACAGTTCCCTGCCCGAGACTTTCATCCCCAACCAATGAAAACATATAAACATAAAATGGAATGTCTGATAAGAACCATTAGTGGAAACTGGATGGAGTATTTCTTTGGCACCCTCCCCCCCATAATGAAAACAAATAATAACATGCAAACTCACGCTAACACCATACACTTAAACCTACTGTACATACACACTACCACCCTACATTCCTTCCCTCGCACCACTCACCCTGGGTTCATCCCTGACAATCTAACACCCTGCTATAACACACACGCTGACACAAAAATGCTAACACCATACACTAACATACACACAAATACTTTAACCACCATATCCTCCACGGCCCCAACAGGCAGAGGCGTATCTAGGGTATGGCACCTATGGCTCCTGCCATAGGCGCCATTTGAAAGGGGCGCCAGTGAGCGGCTTGCAAACGCCGTCTTTTTTATTTATTTATTTTTTGATGCAGAGGGGCGCCTAGCAACCGCTCGGCGTCCCTCATTCTCCTCCACGAGGCCTCTGCCTCCGTCCCGGTGCCGGCACCAGCGAGCGGCTTTTAAACGCCGTCTTTTTTTTTTTTTTTTTGATGCGAAGGAGAGAGAGGGGCGCCGAGCAACCCCCGCATCAAAAAAAAAAAGACAGCGTTTAAAAGCCACTCGCTGGTGCCCGCTGCTTCAGTGCTGAGCGCCGAAATATGACGTCATATTAAGGCGCTCAGCAGTGAAGCAGCCGCGGCAGTGCAAGAAGGCAGAAGCCTCGTGCTCCCGTCCCTGGACCTCAAGGTGAGAACTACAAAGGGGGGTACGGGTTAGGGAGTGATAAGGGAGGGAGAGCGGTTAGATATTAGATTAGATATTTGGACAGGGGCACAATTTCAGTGCTTGCCATAGGCGCTATTTTCGGTAGATACGCCTCTGCCAACAGGGTAGACATTCCGGGCTGAACAAGCCAAATGAAGAGTGATTTCAGTAAATTAGAAGAATGGGCGAGAGTGTGAGAGCTGATATTTGGTGTTCATGAATATAGAATAATACACTCTGAGTCTGAGTGAGGGGATATGAGGTGAGGACTGTGAGGGAGCAGAGGAGCCAACAAAGGTAGAGATTAAAAAAGTGTGTCCTACTGTTACTGATTGTGTGTGTAAATATTTTAGGATGTTAGTGTTTGTATGTCTGTAAGTATGTATGTTAATGTGTATGTATAAGTATGTTAATGTTTATTATAAGTATTTTAGTATGTTTATTTGTATATAAGTATGCTAGTATGTTAATGTATGTGTAAGTATGTTAGTATGTGTTAGATATGTTAATGTATGTATAAGTATGTTAATGTGTATGTATAAGTATTTTAGTATGTTAATGTGTGTGTAAAGTATCTTAGTATGTGTGTTAGCATGGGGGGGAAACTGGCTCCTAAATTTTTTTGTCTGGCTTGTAAAACCAAACCAAATTTGTTGACAAATTGACTATAGGATCTCGATCTGTATAGCTTGGAGAAGAGGGGGTATTCCCTCACTGTATTAACCTGTACCACTTCTGCTGGGAGGCTGTTCCACTTATCTTCCATCCTCATATTACATTATATAAGCAATAAACATGCTATCTTGGTGAGCCTCTTGGCTGCTTCTTTCTTCCACACACGCGCTCTATTTGTACATACTTTGAGATTATTCAAATAACAATGTCAGACTCATTTTTACAGCACTTTTGGCCTTTGCCCAAAACAAGTGGTTCATTTTCCACCTCAGTAAACGTTTCCCTGTTCCTTCGAGTTGCTTCTAATTAAACTTCAATCATCTTTTAGGCAGTGCAGATACAAGGGTACCCTTCAGAGAGCATGCACAATTACAGCCGGGCACCGTGTCCTCGCCAATCACCTGCGCGCTCTCTCCGCAGCGATTCTGACGCGCTCTCGGGAAAGCAGAGTGCCTGTAAATTAAATCATTCTGCTAATGTACTTGACAAGTTAGCTGTTCATGTAGTTTTAGCAGAGACATATTAAATAATGGCAATCTTTTATAATAACTTTGGTCAAGGCAGATTATCGTAAACTAGTTAGAGATCCAAAACCTGATTATATTAAACAGAGAGAATAGTTTTCTAGTACCGGGATGGGGGAGGAGTAGTAGTTGCCATATTGCTACCCCCAATGTTTGAAGGAGTGCCATCCGAATTGGGGCATCTGTGTTGGAGGGCATGGCAAGAGGCAGGGAGGGCCAGGAGCAGCCCCAGAAGTGGCCGGGACAGAGTTAGGAAACCTGCCACCGACTGTCACAAGGTGACCCCTTGGTAGCTACAATGGAAGTCTGTGCTGTAACAACACAGAGCTTCACTGCCCGGTCAGCAGAGATCAGAGGATCTCCTCAACCGGCCCCCAAACCCTATTACCCGCAAAAGTGGGACAGTAGCTGAAAATCAGGACTATCCCGCAAAAACTGGGACTGTTGGGAGGTGTGCTATTTATTCAGAAATAGGTTATATTAAAAATTTTGGGGTAAGGGATGATCCCCTCATCAAGAAAAAAATAATAATGTGTATATATATATATATATATTTTTTTTTTGCATTTAAAAAAAAAAAGTGCTGATCCTCGGTATCGTGACTCCTAAAGCCTTGTTTTCCCTTCCTTGCAGAAATCCAAAGACGAGAGCGGGCGATACAGCAGGTCCTATACCTCCACTAGTACCCTGGGCGCTGACCTCCGCAGGGGGCGCAGACGACCCTCGTACACCCTGCAAGTCCCCCCCTGGAGACCAGGGGAAAGGGCTCGGTCACCTGACTATGACAGCATGCAGAGACCGACGACCCTCCCGCTGAGGATTCCTCCCCGGATTTCCATCACTCAAGCTGACGCCGACAGGTAGGGAGCGGACAAAATCATTATCTATGCATTTGTTTTTTCAAAACGGATCTAAATGGTTTTATTATATGTGTGATTGTTATTATTATTAGGGCACTGGCTTAATGGAGCAATGGGAGTTATAGGCAGGATTATATGAGTAATAGCAGGAGAGAAAGGTTCCAGCATACATTTGTTATACCAGGAGTCTCCGGGTAAAGCCATACTTGCCCAGGTCTCCGGGTCAGTTTCTTCCTTCTCTGGGCAGGAAAGCAGTGCTTGGCCACACCCACATTCTCCTTCCTCCTGCCCACTTTACCCCTGCTCCCCACCCATTTCCTTCCCACTAAAGGGTTAGCCCCACCCCCACATAGATATATATATCCCTAGCCCCAAACTTACACAAAGCCACTCCTTAGAAGAGGGAGATCTCCAGGTATCTTACTCTGAGAAGCTCCTAGCCCTGCCTGCCTAGTTTATGTATCCATTAGATTGGCTGTAAGTGGCTACATGCTGGCCATCAAAGGGTTAATGTTACGGTAAAGCCCGACAGGGTCAGCTGATTTAAAAAAAGGTTCCTGTGTATGTTTTTAATGAGAAGAAATCAGGAGCTGAAAAATGTGTCATATTAAGGCGTAATATTGACGGCCTGTGTGAGGAGGCATCGTGAGATGATGAATTGAGTGCTGCAGAAACCAGCGGGACTTAATGGGGTGGATTTACTGGAGAGTGTTTTTTTGAATCATTTATTCCCATTAGATCATTCCCAGCCTCACAAATTGGTTGTTATGTCTCTGCGAAATACATATAAAATACATGCAGGTAATCTTTAATATTACGTTAAATCTGCTTTGAGATGCAGCCCTGCTTTAATAATTTACTTGGCGAATTGGATATTGGTTTATTTTGGTTTCCAACTAGAACACAGAAGCATAAAATATCGAATTATTTAATTATTGATGTTTTTCTTTGTTTGTATATTCAGCGCGATGATGTCATTTGATGGGTCAGGGAGGGGCGCATGGCTGTTACAATAGTTATATGATTAGTAAGATAAAACGAAGACATGGAGTCCCGTAAGGCCAGCATTCTCTAAGCATTTTCTCACTCGCCCTTTCAAAGATGTCATGAACCAACCAAGAACGATCAGTAACTTAATGGGAAGGAATAATATGTAGATCCTGAAAACTGGGTCACTTTCCAGTTTTTCTGGGTAGGGGAGTGATGTTTGGCTGTGCCTTCTGCCACCCGCTGCCTCTCCAACTCCCAGTCCATTTGAGGCCAAAGTCATTTTGGACAACGTTCCACTTCCAGCTTTGTGGGAACAGTTTGGGGAAGACCCTTTTCTATTCCAGCGTGACTGCGCCCAGAGCACAAAGCAAGCTCCGTAAAGACATGGATGGATGGGTTTGGGGTGGAAGAACTTGACCGGCCGCACAGAGCCCCGACCTCAACCTCATCCAACATCTTTGGGATGAACCGGAACGGAGATTGTGAGACGGGCGTCTCGCCCAACATCAGTGGCTGACCTCACAGACGCTCTACTGGATGAACGGGCAAAAATTCCCATAGAAATGCTCCAAAATCCGGTGGAAAGGGGGGACCAACTACATATTAATGTCTATGTGTTTAGAATGTGATGTCATCAACGTCCATGTTGGTGTAATGGTCAGGTGTCCCAATACTTTTGTCCATATAGTGCATGTATATTATTTATATGAAGACACATATGCTCAGGACATACATGTGGAGCTAATGCCGTTAGTCGTGTCCTTATGAGGATCGCAGCCGAGTTAAAATAATATGCAGATAACAGAATTGTAATAGTCCTAACAGATAACGAGGGCAGAGATCAAGATCACGCTAACATACTTTCCATTACATGATCTCTTCTTCTAAAGCTGACCATTTCAAGGTTGACAAAACATTTCCACGTGATATTTCTTGTTGCGTGTAGGATTGTGGTTTATCCCCCCCCCAGCCGTCTCCATTAAAGTTCGAGATTTATTTTGTCTTTTCTGCTTTTTCTCACTCATATTTTTTTTTTATATGGTTGTTTAGCGGGGTTACCGCTTGGTCACACGCTGCCATTTTCTCTTGCGAGCCCAAGGCTAAAACTTTGGAGCTGAGTAAGTGACCCGAGGCTACGCATCACAGAAGAAATGTTCCATCTTAAACGGGAAGCATAAGAGAAAAGACCTTTGGGCGATGATTTCAGAGATGCAAAAATCTGAAGGTGCTGTTCCACCTCATCTGCTAAACGCACGATAATGGGAGAGCTCAACCCTGTCCCAGAAACACGTTTTTAATCATTTTGCGTCATTCATAATTTTTGCGGGAATACCTGTCATGTGACGGAAAAGGAAAAACGGCCAGGACTACCCGCCGACGTCAGTGGGTGGTCCCGCTGAAGTTTAAGGGGTCTCCAGGCGAAAACTGGAGAGTTCCCATGTATGCCAGTAATGTCCAATATCATGGAGGTTCCCATTCAAAGAGGTCACATGGTCCTAAAACAAAGGACGATACCAAGCTACGGATATCCAATACACAGGAAATAAAAGCGGAGCAACCAAAATAAATACACGTATGCCTTTAGGCCCCACTAGGACATAAGGGCACAAGGTTTCTTTCCTTACCCATGGTACATGGGCTGCTCATTTACGTATACCTGCTGTTTTGGACACAGATTCGAACCACAACATAGGCCTGAGCGTTCACCTATATTTAGTCGTTGAGAGAAGTAAGTACAGCTCTGCAGAGCTTACACTCTATCATATAGAAGAGTACAAACCCAGGACACGCATCACATGTAGAGCTATTAGAAGGTTGTCCTAGGGGTCCTACGCTGCAGGATACTCATTGAGAACATCCAAGAGCATTGAGAGGCTTATAGTTACCAACTATTACTACTATTACCCACAGATCGTATAAATACTACAAACACTAGGTACCCCTGGGACCGGAAACAGGCCTGGGCATTTAAATCCCACCAGTTCGTGTTAAGTGATTACATGCTTTCTGCATTTAAAACACGAGCACAGGACAGGTGGCCAAGTGGGCATTTGCACTATTAGCCCTATGGCCAGTGCAGGCCTGTCACCTAATACACTATGCATTCCATACACAGGGATAAATCCTGGCCTAGGATGACCTAGGGTCTGCCACCCTAGGTCCAGGGGGGCAACAATCCACTGCTGCCAAGCCGGGTACTCTGGATCTGTCCGTGAAGAGCTTACACTCTAACGTACATTGGGTCAGAGATTAATCCCCCTCTAAAAAGAGAGGAGTTTGTAAACCCTCAGTGGCAGCTGAAGAGTTAATGCAGCCAGATCTCATTCTTTCAGAAAGCTCGGCGTACGCTACACACACAGCCCCACATCAATAATCTAATTTCACCTCTTGTGTTTCCTGTCGGGTTCTACTCAATACTCATTAATGTTGCGCATGGGCCTGACCGTGTCATTAACACTCAGACGAGGCTTTTACCCACCCCAGGCCTGCTCACCATTGATTTCCAAGCATACTGAGTTAAAGACACTCGATCCAGCAGCCCCCGCTAATGTCTGCAGATCATTAATGCAGTAACGGGGCGAGGCGTGCCTGCATTTAACTCCAAAATGAGAAAATGGACATACTGTCTGTATTATTATTAAATAACCGAAGTGCCAAACAGTATATACTGCTCCATATTCAGTACATAGACACATACATAGATACTAAGTATTATTATACAGCGCGGGGTTCATTATCAGTGTATAGATACTCAGTATTATTATACAGCGCAGGGGGGGCATTATCAGTGTATAGATACTCGGTATTATTATACAGCGCAGGGTTCATTATTGGTGTATAGATACTCGGTATTATTATACAGCGCGGGGTTCATTATCAGTGTATAGATACTCGGTATTATTATACAGCGCGGGGTTCATTATCGGTGTATAGATACTCGGTATTATTATACAGCGCGGGGTTCATTATCAGTGTATAGATACTCGGTATTATTATACAGCGCGGGGTTCATTATCGGTGTATAGATACTCGGTATTATTATACAGCGCGGGGCGTTCATTATCGGTGTATAGATACTCGGTATTATTATACAGCGCGGGGCGTTCATTATCAGTGTATAGATACTCGGTATTATTATACAGCGCGGGGCGTTCATTATCAGTTTATAGATACTCGGTATTATTATACAGTGCGGGGTTCATTATCGGTGTATAGATACTCGGTATTATTATACAGCGCGGGGCGTTCATTATCGGTGTATAGATACTCGGTATTATTATACAGCGCGGGGCGTTCATTATCAGTGTATAGATACTTGGTGTTATTATACAGCGCGGGGCGTTCATTATCAGTGTATAGATACTCGGTATTATTATACAGCGCGGGGCGTTCATTATCAGTGTATAGATACTTGGTGTTATTATACGGCGCGGGGCGTTCATTATCAGTGTATAGATACTCGGTATTATTATACAGCGCGGGGCGTTCGTTATCAGTGTATAGATACTTGGTGTTATTATACAGCGCGGGGCGTTCATTATCAGTGTATAGATACTTGGTGTTATTATACAGCGCGGGGCGTTCATTATCAGTGTATAGATACTCGGTATTATTATACAGCGCGGGGCGTTCATTATCAGTGTATAGATACTTGGTGTTATTATACAATGGCGCGTGTAGATCTGACGTATGTGGCAGTGAATAGGTTTGACCTGGAGTCACTGAGTGAAGTTTGGCTTTCCCCGGGTGTCCGGGCAGGAGAGCTACATTTAGCTAAGTCCATCTACCACCCACTTTCTGACTTCTCTCCACCCCCTTTCTTCCCACTAAAGGCTTTCTAGGACTAGACCCTCCCCTGCATATGGATGACCACACCCACTTCATGAAGCCACTCCCCCAGAAGAGGAAGTGCTCTAAGTAGCCTACCCTGGGAAGTTTCCTGCTATGACAATGAGTTAAAGAAAATTCAGTATCTCAGGTACTCCTTCATGTCCCGCTATAACGTTATTTTCTTTTGAAGATGACAACGATATTTTTCTGGGGCCCTCAAAATTTTGAGAAAGCACATACTTGAAGTTACGAGCTGCTTTCTCATGGCTTGCTTGTAGACGGTGATTTGACCTTGACTTTTAACCGGGATCAGCCACCATCTTAACTACATTGCCTCTACCCTTTGTGAGCCCAAAGAAGCAGTCTTTGCTGCATCAGCATCTTCGGCAAATACTGACATCATCAACGCGCATCTACAGCCCACCAGCTGTCAGTCGGACAGCAGGGGAACACCAAGTGTATCTGAATAAAGACACGTTGCGAGATTCAGGCAGGCATATGAACGTTTACATTGACCTAGCACGTCCTCGCCAATAACTCACAAAATGTAAAGTTGCATGCCCTCACAAGCAACTCAGAGATCAGTGAATGTGTGAGTTGTTTTGTGAGTGTTAGCATGTGAGGTCATGCGACAGAAGTCTGGCCAAAAGAGTCAGACATAGAAGGGGTAGAAGGCAATCTCCCAGTGTTTTTACCCCTTGCAACTGGGTCAGGGCTCCATCCATTTTGCAGAATATGTCCCATAGACTACAGGGCACAGCGAGGCTGGGGGGTGGTAATTATTTCTTTAAATATTCCCTACATACTGAACATATATGTTACTTGTACTATACATGAACTGAAAGTGTTTGCTCTCTTGGAACAGATTAGACAGTCAGCAACTAAACATCAGGGAGCTTTTTATAGACGTATGGAGTATTTTGATAAAATTTGTCCGCACACAAAATAGGAACTTGCATGTGGTTAGTATACTGTGGGAAACAAGTCTTCTTAAGCATGGGGTCCAGCTGTGACTTTATGAATAATATGATTATAAGTTAAGAAATAAAATTATTGTGGTCTCTTAGGATTAAGATACCGAAATATTTTATAAAGCTTGGAGCTGTTTTGAAGCGGAGATCACAAACGTTCCATCAGAACCCCCGGAACCCAGACTGAAAATAATTGATTGTGAATGCAAGAGAAGGACTGAAAACAGACAGTGTACTTTATCATGGTGGGAATAAAGAGAGGTGGTGATTTAAACGAGATTGTTATACATTCATAGGTCTGTTGGGTCATGTTTGGAATTAGTACAAATGTGGGGAATTTGTTTTTAAGACATCTGTGACTTGAGCCATGGATGACCCTAATTATAATTTATGGATTTATATATCGCCATTATACTCCAGTGTTGTAGAGAACATACCTCATTTCTTCTCCTGCTAGGGACAGTATTTAATGTCTGGGTGGAAGAGCGGCATTTTGTCCACTCTTATACCACACCTGGGGACATCTGGGTTGGGGGGTGTAGCAAGAACCAGAAAAGGGCAGTCAGGACCACAGCTATGGCCACCAGCCCACCATACCAGAAGAGCCACTTTGCGGCGCTCAGGTGCAGAGCATTGTGAGGTGGACACGTGTGAGCTGGAAAGGAGTTCTAACCTGCTATAGCGCAGACCTCCATTCATTTTTCTGCCCCTGGGCTGGTCAGCTGGGACCATAGGTACTGACAGTCCCACGACACCCAACTTCCCGCAAAAGCTACCCAGTACAGTATCAGCAAGTCCTGAATATCTTTTGTAGGAAGTTTGGGTCACTCCTGCAAAAACAGTGACTGTTGGAAGGTATGAACCCCACCCAGGTTCTATTACATTACCGCTCCCTTTGATTCTGCCCGTAATCGGGGCACATGTTCTTCTTGCCTCCTGTATGGAGTAGGAGAAGGAAAGGTCCAGAGAGTTTGGGACTGGAAAGCTCCCCCCCCCCTGACGTTCTACCCCCTTTTCCTTCCCAGGTTCTTTAATGCTTTTCGTGGGGTACCCGTAATCAAGACACACACCCCTTCCTGCCTCCTATATGAAGCATAAGGGGGAAAGTGCTGGGGAGGGGAAGGGGGCTAAAGAAAATCTACCTATTAACGCATTCTAAAAACATGAAGACTCTTTTAATTCCGCCAGCATTAGCCGTTACATTGTATCACGTTTAATGCAGCGCGCAGGTACAGCTAGTCCGCACGCAGCCACTTCAATTCCTTAGAGACTACAAGATTAGTGGCTTTCCTCTACTGTTTATGCTTTATTGTTATAAATGGGCAGTAATAATCCTGGGAATTTTTGAAAAAAGGCCCACCTGGGTCTCTCCTTCTCCGGAGACCTCATTTATTTGCCTCTAACTAGACATTATTTTTCTCACTGTCAAAATAAGCAGTTTTATATTTGGCGGCAGCTGACTCCTGCTCCCCGTTTATTATATATCACTTAACAAGTACGTAGAGGCATTTTAATTGTAGCCGTATAATGTATTATTACTGAGAGTATAGAATGCTGTCTGTAGTAACCACCTATTCAGAGGGGTATTTAAATATAGAGGAAAAATATGAATGTTAACTTTTTTTTTCCAGTGGAAAATGGATAAATAGAAGCTGGTACAGAAACTGGTTATATAGGCGTAAGCATCAGTATTTAGACGATTCATTATTAGAATAATCTGGGGTATAAAGAAGATATAGAATATATATAGAATTATAATACACCCATTTCTCTTGACTGCCCTGGAGGGCTAGTAATTAATGATTGACAGGACAGGGGGGTCTCACACTGGTAGCGGCTGTAGTTTGGTAATGGTACAAGGTGGAAGGCCAATAGTGAAGTTCTCAGCATGACCACCACTCCATATCACAGCCACTTTAAATCTTGTCCCTGAGGGCCACTAAAACCCTAGAGCCACTCTCCCAATCAATATTATGATAAATACCTGGAAAAGAGGACAGTGTACCCAAGAGGCTAACATGGAACCATAGCTCTATGGAAACTATCTGATTATGTAATTAGCTTAGGAAAATATGGCATATATGCCATATAGAATCTGCCAAATGTATATATCTTCACCAGCGTTACCCCTAAGGAGAGCAGCCCATCTCCGGGCGTCGAGAACCATATAGTAGGTTGTATCAACAAACAAAACACAATGCATTTTTGTCAATGGTTTTAAATTAGGTTGTCCACCTTAAGGGGGACAACCTTGATTTTCGGGATGGGACATTGTGATCTGATCATTCATGCTTCACCTGAAGCCCAGCACAGGGATATTGTTTACAGTACAGGACGCCCATCATGCTGTCCCCGTTTGGAATGTTCCTCCCATCATGCTGGTATTTCTGCAATAAAGACTTCATTGGCGTGTTGGAAAGCACAGTGAAAATAATCTAGCTGCTTGGCAGCAACAGAACACAGAGAGTTGGATCCTCTTAATTCCGCCTAATACCGTTCCAAAATATTCATCCATAAATATATTATAAAGGCTTATCATAGACACAGCAGGTGCCTCTGGCTAAAGTGTGCAAGAGCTCAATATACCCCAAATCATTCGGAAGACCTGTGGATCTGAAAATGAATTACTGTATTTTTCTTATTTTCATACACAGATGTCGGCTTGTCTCAATGTCTCTTCTTACTGGGAGTTCTTGGGTCTGTGGTTAAGTCAGGTAGAAAACCCCATCAGCTGCTACTCCTTGTAGATTAATGTAGGGTCTTAAGTGCAAGGTGTGGGTGCGAGATGATGAATTTCAGTGGTCCATCAGCATCTCTCTTCCCCCATAGCTGGGGTAGGTGTTGGGCAGAGGATGGAACAAGTAAAAGGAAAGGTGCTAAAGGATCAGCAGTGGATCCTCGGCTTTACTTTGGTGGGACTGGAACTTCTTCCTCCCAATACACAGACATCTGTGCACATAAATCACCCCTTCCTAATACACAGACAGTTCCTACAACTTCTCTTAATACACAGATCTCAGGGTCCAACCTCTCACCCCCTCCTAACCCGCCACAGATATCAGGACACGTACCTCTTACCTCCTAACCCGCCACACGCCACCTATCTCTCACCTCCTAATACCCAGGCACTGGGACATATACCTCTCACCCCCTCCTAATACACAGATATCAGGACACCCAGCTCTTACCTCCTAACCCGCCACACGGTACAGCTATCTCTCACCTTCTAATACACAGACACTGGGACATATACCTCTCACCCCCTCCTAATACACAGACACTGGGACATATACCTCTCACCCCCTCCTAATACACAGACACTGGGACATATACCTCTCACCCCCTCCTAATACACAGACACTGGGACATATACCACTCACGTCCTCCCAACAACACGCAGGCACCAAAAGTTTGATTCAATGAGCTGTCTAAATGTTAATTGGGGTTAACTGATAAAAATGCATGGTCGGTGATTCAGTGAGCTGTGTTAAATCGCTGTTACGTTGAGAATTGCAACAACCTCCCCTACGCAATTTATTGGAGTGTGCAGGGATAGCCCGTATGTAATTAAAATAATTAAAAGGTGCCGGAGTTGCAAGGGTTAAATTCAATTTCTAGTATTAGAACCTCTGTTTTTTACCCCGCCCCCCTTATTGACTTCTGGCTCTTTGGCCTGTAATCTGAGAAAAGTATTATTAGAACCAACCACATGAAAAGCTTTTTATTGCACAACTTTCTACAATGTAGATGATGAGTGACAGTGCACTTTATGGTGATGTATTGTAGCAGGTTTCTGTCAAATATCAGTGAAGTCCATTAAGGAGATAAGTAAAAAAAACTAACTAAAAAAAGGATTTAAATTAGACCTTGAAATACTGGGACCTATTTAGTTTTTTTTTGCCTTAAGTCCCCTTTTTCATGTTCTTTTGGCAGCTATTTATTATCATTTATATTTCATATGACTACATAGTTATAATTTCTACTTATATGTTATGCAAATCAGTTGTAACATATAATTAAATATGATGATAATGTGTAGGGTTTTAAAGTTTTAGTATCAAGTGGATCTGGACACTTTTACAGCTGGTTTACTTTAAATGAACCCAACTGTTGAATTACATTGATCTCAGTTGACTGGCCAGATGTTTGCATTGATGGGCAAATGGTGATTTTAAATTGAAGATAGTTAAGATCAATCAGAGTTACATTCAGGGCCGGACTCTGGACCACGAGGCGGCCCTGGCACTTTAAGTGTCGTTGTGGCGGGCGGATGGATATGCGGGGCTGCATTCTACGTTTTTATGCTCCTCTACTAATACACAAGCACCAGGACACGTGCATCTCACCTACTTCAGACAGACTTCAGGATACGAGACTCTCACTATCTATCCTATTTGTATTCTATGGCCCGATGAAATGCATCGAGCGAATGTCTCCCATGTTGTTCTCTTCTTTAATAGCGATCATAAAGAGATGTGTTTTTTCTTCCGTTGTTGCGAAACGGAGGAGTTAATAGAGAGGACAGCTCGTGGAGTATTTTTATGAACATAATAAAGTCTTTTAAAAGAGTTTCTAAATTACAGACGCTGCCTGTCCAGACTGAAATGCCAAAACAATAAAAGGAAAAATTATTTGTCTACATCTTCAAATTGAAAACCTATAACAATGCAATCACGCTGCGAACACGGCAACGCTTATATATAGAAATGTGGGTGGTCAGGAGGGCAAGTTATCTAAAGTAATGAGAAAGTTGAGCCAGGCAAAAGGTTTAAAGGGATCAGATAAAGCCATTAGAGGACCCTGGGCTGATACGAGAAGTTGCGAATTTACAGGGGGTGCTGGGGTCCTGGCATAAGGTTCCCTACCTAGTTTTTACCCCCACTCTTAGGGTGAATGGGCAGATTATCCGAGACACACGGTCTCGACTCTGTTTTGATGATAGCCATACCTCCAAAGTGTCTCGTTTCTGCAGAACAGTCCCAATTTTTAGGCATTGTCCAGCTGTCCAACCAAGCAGCCTCACTGTCCTGCCTCCGCTGGCAGTGGGTATCATGATCACAGCTGGGTGTTTTTTTGGGTAAGCTCAGTGGTCCTCGCCCTTCACCTGCAGCCCATCTCTTCACACGCCCAACCACAACCCCAAACAAAGACGCCCTGATTTGAACCTGAAATGATGGGGGGGGGCAGGGCCGGCCCAAGACAAAATGCCGCCTGGGGCGAAGTTTAAAATGCCGCCCCCCCTGTGACGGAAGCCTCCATCACTGGGGCCACTGGAGAAGCCTGACTGCCAGCCTCCTCCCTATTGACTATGGGCCCTGGGTTTGTAAAGACTTCTGTGGCTACCCCCAGCAGTATCATCTCATCATTGGCTGAGGGGATTATCTCCAGCAGACAGCCAGGATCTGCCACCAGGGAGTGACCACCATTCTTTGATGTTTAATGTTGTATAAATCAGTCTCCCCCCTATTGTATTGTTAATCCCGTTACTGCCCCTGTTTTCTCTGGGAGGCAGATTAAGGGGGCGGTTTGTGTCCCAATATCTTGTTTTATGTTAATGTGTGTTTTGCTGGATATATCCAGCTCTGTGTGTCTAAAATAAATGAGTCTTCGTTTGGTTTTACCCTACACTGAGTCTCGGCTAGTGACTGGGGAACCGGGGAAAGTGTGTTGTCCCAGGCTAAGGGAGCACAAGACAGCGGAGGTAGTCGGTCGGACTAGCCAGATCCGTGACACCCCCCCATTATCTACCCTTCCGCTCCCCTCTTGTACTTACCTTTCAGCAGTCCTGCGGTGAGTCTCCCTGCTCGGTCTCGGTGCCGGCTTGTAATACTGAGTGCCGGAAATGACGTCATCTTCTGGCACTCAACATTACAAGCCGGCACCGAGACCGAGCTAGAGGGCTCGCAGAGGAGAGAGAGAGGGGCGCCGAGCGGGTACTGACAACTTGGTAAGATAAAACCACTCGGCGCCCCTCTCTCTCTTCTCGGCTTCTCTTCAAAAGAAGATTGTTTGATACATAATGATGTTTAATCTATAGATTTGTTAGCCATTTGGCCAGCACGATTTATACATAGGGAAATGATCTAATTCCAGGGCACCGTTTCCATTGCGGACACAGAAGGCAGAACAATCGGGGCCGCCCCTACAATCATAGAAGAATTAGAAATCATTAATTGAAAACCCTAAGCATATAATCCATATTGCACGTTAGTTCTTTTCTTAACCAGGTCATTGTGGGTTTCATCGCTCCGTCACAACTGTTATAAATGTCCACAAGTCTCTGATTGCCACTTATCTAAAAGCCAAGATGCTCATTTTTTCTTTCCCCCTGGAAGGGAACTGAATATTGATTTCACTTACGTGGGATGAGAATGTGACAAGTAATGGAATATCCTCAATAATTTATCAAACGGACATAGAATTATTAAGAAGGGATCAATGGAACGATGAAATAGGATCAGTGATGACATGTTGTATTTCCTACAGGAACTCTGGCTTTTTATTCTCACTAATTCTCTTATAGTATCAAGGGGTGCAGCGTAGCATAACTTCCAAATATCCCTCTTTATAGGACCTAAATCCCTCGGTTTCTTTTTCCTCCCCTTATGTCCCTTTTCTAAGAGCTTGGAATGTTTGTTGAATCATAGTGCCAGAACAAGATACCTCCCAAGTGTCCCGTTTTAGGTGGGACAGTCCCACTGAGCTGCCCCACTATCCTGCTTTTGCAGGCAGCGGGGATCAGGACCTTCTTAGGGAGATCAAATGATCACATCTGACCAGCGCCCCCAAACAGCGAAGACCTCAAACGATAGCTCCATGATATGATGTGTTATGGTGTTCTGCTTTAATGTATCACAAGGTGGCTGGACAGCTAAGGTAGGTGAGTGGCCTTACGTCTAACCACCCCAATCCAGCTTCTTATCAGTTTATAAGTTTATTGGTCTGCAACAATATGTAGAGAGACACCATGAAAAGTGTTAACACATCAAATTGTGTATAATGACCTTATTTAAAATGGTCTCAATAGGTGACATAAGTCACATAAGAAGTCTAGGCAAGGAACCTCTTCATCTAACAGATGGAGAAGGAAATTTTAATTTTTTAAAGCTAAAGTTAAGTTATTAGAATTCCGGAAGCCTGTGATCACTAGGAGGGCTTTCAACTTATTTTGGAAAGTATTAACCAAATCCAGTGAACCCACTCCACTTGGCAGCACATTCCACATCTTACCTGGCCTTTCCTTTGCGGAAAGTGAAATATCTGTTACTCCAACCTTTGGTGGGCGCCCCATACTAACATACATGGGCTACTGCGCATGCACAGGCAGTGTACTAAAAGAGAATGCACACGCAGATTTGTATTTGGTAAAATGCAGTCTGTAAAGTGAAATGAATGAAAAGATCCCCAGACAGGTCTTTGTTTCGTGTTTAAATATACTTATAGATGGCAATAATATCGCCCTCGTAGGCGTCTTTTCTCCAAGGTAAACAAGACCAATTTGGAAAGTCTGTCTTCTTTGCCGAGATCTTCAGTTCTGTTATTAATTTCTCAGTGGAAAATGTGCTTGTCGTAGAGTAAGTGACCAGAGTTCCTGCCAAACCCCAGCCGGGAATGCGCAGGAAGCCAGATGTCCAAACTCCGCACTATCCCGATACTCGATCTGTTTAGGACAGGGACATGACCCTAGGGTGCAAAAGGAGACACATAACAAATTCGTCTCAGGCGGATGACAATAACAAAAGATGCCTAGAAGGATAAATGGTAGTGTTTGGTTTTTTTTAAACGCCCATCCTAGAACCCTTGGAAATGTTCCGTGTGTAGGAATGCGTGTTGAAGATGTCTAATGTGAACCAGCCAAATAAAAAGTTTGCTTCATCCTGGTGCCCATCATGATGGTGTCTTAGTGAGCGTACACTACACACTAGCCGATGAATGGTGCTGGTAAGTGGCTGCCACCTTCCTTTATAGACTTCAGTGGTTGTCCTCTTCCAAGGGGGTCTAAGAAGATCTGGTGCTCCATCTAGCTTTGGGTGTGTGGGGAAGGAAAGACCTTTATATCCCCTTGGGGGGAGTGCAGTTCCAGAAGAGGAAGACTTGGGACCCGGTTTCCATTGTAGCCTTATTTTTGGCACTTGGAGCATGGGCACCTATCCTTCACATTACAAGAGGAAGCACTACACCTACAGCTTTGGAAACAATCAGGTGCTGCCCATGCAAAGCTGACGGGGGGTTTTGGGACAGCGAAAAGCTGGGACATGAGCACAGCTCTAAAATATGGGGGGAAAAACATAATTATTACATGAAATGTGACGGTATACTCTGTCAGTCTTACTTTGCGTGTTTATAGAATAATGTACTTATACCCATGGTACATGACCTATAAGCTTAGGCTTCTCAGCGTTGGAAATCAAGGCATTCTGCCAGCGGGAGAACCATGCGCTTCAAACACGTTACTCACAAATACTGCCTAGTCTCATCCACATTATTATTAAAAGATATCTATCTCTCCAGCTGAATGCAGAGGGGTAGATATTACTAATATTAATAACATATACATTTCATATTGTGATATTCCAACACCCTTAGGGATGGGGTGAGATTAAATATGGTATTAAGCTGTAATAAATTATTAAAATAAATGGGAATGCATCTCCCCAACCCCTTAGGCATTAATTATTGCTATTTAATATTCTAAGTGAAATATACATACAGGCACTCATGAGAGCAGAGAAAGGGACCGTTTTGAGATCATATACCATCATTCTAGGTTTTATATTTCACCAATGTTTGTAGGACTTAAGTGCCTTTCAGCTAATGAATGGTTAAAATGACTTATTTTAAATCTGAGGTGTAGCATAACTATGGACCACAGTACTAGGTGTCCCAAGCAGCTGGGCGGCATTCCTGGTTTTAGAGGACTGTCTTCAAGGGTGTAGAAACCAGAGGGTTATATCCCTCCTCAGCGTAATCTTTTAGGAGGTGTATACTCTCCGTTTTAGGAACTCCCTGTCTCCCCTGAGCCAGAAAAAGTAATCGACTGCCTCCACTGGACTCCCACTCTGCCTCTAACTACCTCCACTAAGTTTAAATGTGAATTTCTAACTTCAATAGAAACTATAAATCTGTACAAACCAAGCATTTAAATACATTTTCCAAGTAATTGAAATTGAGTGAGTCATAGTTATTTATAAAGGATTCCCTGTGGAATTATTTTAACCTTGGGAGTGAATCTAAGACAATAATAACATTTACTTGCAGATAAATGCTGACTTTTTTTTCAATAAAGAGTTTTATTTTCTCCCTATCGGATAAAGCACTGCTTTGCAATTATTCTATTATGGTCACAGCGCAAAAATATTGAGATTAAACCAGAAATTCTTCCCCGTGACCCGTCTTAATTTAATGTATTCATGAAAATATATAGATTTTCATGAAAGCGTCAATATCTTGAGAATGAAAATAGATACAGCCATATTAACCCAAGACAAAATTGGGTCTTTAATTGAAGGTGATACATTTTATTTTGGCCAACACAAAAAAAAGGTTTAGCTTTACATAAGCGGATGTGAGCTCAGAAATCTCTTAGAAACATAGAATTTGTTGACAGATAAGACCCGTTCAGGCCATCTAATGTTTTTTCCTCCCATGAAGACACATTGGTCTTGTGTTAGATTTAGGAGCCATATGTCTTTCCGGAGCATGTTTACATTTCCTTACTGTATTAACTCTACCACTTCTGCTTAGAAGCTGTTCCACTTATCTACCATCCTTTTCACTTATCCCCCATCACGGAAAACATATTTTTAGTCCGTACATTCAGTTTTAGACATATTATTGTTTATAGATTATTAATGTAATGCACATAGGGGGTTAATTACCAACTTCTAAATAACTAATGTAAAATGTGAACATAGCAAGTGATCCGCATTACTTATCTAAATTGGCAGCCAGACTCCCTAACTGTGGGTTATTTATATACAGTAATTATGGTGCAATTTTGGCATCAGGACTGCTGTGCAATCGTGATTGTTGGCAGGTATACCTTTTTTTGCGCCTCTGCATATTGGGACCCCAAATTTATTGAAAATGTATTTATTTAGCAAACCAAAGTCAAAAGGGTTTTGTCACGTATACACATATGGATCTATATATACGCATGCAATAACGTGAAATAATTCCATAGGCACATAAGGCATTCGGCACCCATCGGGAGCTGCGGTTTTCGCTGGCCCCGTTCCCTTGCTCTTTTCGTGCTGTCATTACACTAAGGCAGGCTTGCGGGATTTAATTCATAAATAAAGCTTTGTGTGGGTGGGAACTCAGAGCCAGAACTCAATTCCCCAGATACGGAGCAGCTTGAAATCCCCCACCCGACAACCTACCATACAGACAGAAAGGGGGGCGCGTGAAGGAGCAGCGATGAAAAAGATCAGGGTGGTGGTGCCTACCATTATTATCATTCCCAAAATAGCTCTTTAATACATCAGACTTAATTTCGCCCCAAAAATATCACCCTTTGTGTTTTATTTGCAATTTCTCTGGCTCTGCCTACTCATTCTGTCAATCCTGCTGCTGCATTTTCCCTTAACATCTTTTCTGCGTTTCCTTGCCCTACTCTGTCCATTCTCGTAGCTCTTTTTCCTCCTCGTCTTGTCTGTCTAACCCATATGCCTCGATATTTGTTCTGTGCCATTGTCCTGTCCCTCTCCTATTTCCTCTTACCACGTTGTCTCTCCTCGAGCTCTGTGACCTGTTCTCCCTCTCCTTGTTCTTTCCTCTCCTTCTTTATTCCTATGCCCCTTTCCTTTTGTTGTTCTTACCCCTCTCCTTATTCCCCTTTCTTCCTTCACTTTGTTTGCCCTTGTCTCTCTCTTGTGCCCTCTCTTTTTTTGTCACTGTTTCTCCATTGACCTCTTTCCTTTTATCTCTATTCTTTGTTTCCTTTGTCCCTTCTCTTCTTTTACCTGATTCATTCTGTTCCTTACCTCACTTTGCCTCTCTTTGACCTTGTGACCTGTTCTCCACTTCTGTGTCCTTTCCTCTCCATCCCTTATTCTTCTCTTCTTTCCCTTTGTTCCCCTTATCCTTCTCCCTATTCCCTTTTATTTCTTCACTTTGCCCTCGTCCTCCTTGTTCCCTCTTTACTGCCACTTTTTGCCCCTCTCCTTGCCATTGTCAACTGAAAACTCACCTACTACTTGGAGTGTCTCATAGCCCCCTTAAATGTATTTTACAAAAATGCCAATAATTTCTACATTTACATAGTGATTGTTGACATATTTGGTTAAAATGTCATTTGTTTCTGCCTAACTTTAATAGATAAGAACCCTTCCGCGCTGGCACTTTCTTCCATCATGAAATAACACAGCCATTTGTTTGAAATTGGAAAACATTACCTTCTCTTTTTACACACATTTATATATATATATATATATATATATATATATCTCTATCTATCTATACATACATATATATCTAAATGTCACGGCACTGACAGTACTCTCGGCTGAGATACATTTGGTGTATTCATTTTCTGTTTATTTGCGCTCTGGAAATGTTCGGTTATTGTTTAGATAACTAAGGGTTCACTGTCGACATTGACTAAACAGAGGGGCTTCTTGACTGGGGTGTTATTTGGTCTCGGACCGGCCATGGGTGAAGTACCAGCTGGAGCCAAATCAACTCAGCCTCCTCTTCTCACTCAGCCTTTTGGTCCTCATATCCGAATATTTTTTGCTTCTAATTCCATCAAGCCCATCAGAATTCATACCTGGCTATCGAGCTGAGCCTGAGGTCAACTTCATTGTCCATAATTATCACTTTCATGAGTTGTTACCCTAGACCACGTTTTCCTGGTAGATAGGTCACAATCTACGGGTAGCTCACCGCAGCTGAATGATGAGCATCTCAGACGTCATTGCCACCACCCCACCAGAGTGGGCACACGGCAACTAAACCCAGAAAGAAATAAAATGGGAAATAACAGTCATTTTTTAAAAGCAGCATAGGGATAGGATTCAATATTAATATTTTTCTACGTGATGGCCTTGAGACTGATGAACAGATTGTGTACTCCCCATCCATTAAACATTTGGAGACAGGGTGTTCTGCCACACAACGCCACAACTATTTCTATGTATTATGAGATGACCCACAAGGTGACCTCACAAGCCAGCGTTACGGTAAAAGAAGTGCTGTATATAATAACCTAACATCCACAATAGATTGAACTACCAGAGGTTTCCCATCACACACTTTTCTTGTTAAAAACAATCAATTTGTCCCCCATGTGCCTGTAGTTGACACAGACATGAAATCTCACTGATAATGTAATCTATTTGCTGAGCCAGACACCTGCTTAATGCTGACCCCAGAAATGAGCTTAGTGTCTCGGAACAGGGGGGGGGGGTGTTCTCCACGTCTATCTGATAGAAAACCATGCACATCCACAGCAGACCCAATAATGGCTAAATTTAACCTAAAGTTTTTCCTCCCTGCCCTGTCCATTCTTTCCATCTCCAATTAATTTTCCCTTTTTTTTACTGCCTTTATATCCCTCCTTTCCTCATCATTTATCAGCTTCTGCCCACACTCTTAATTTTCTCTTTCGTTCTCTCTCTCCCCACTATAAGGCCGGCTGTATTGTTAGCAGGACTCATATCTCCATCGCTGTCATATGCCTGCTCCAGTTTCGTTGAATTAGATTTTGCAGGCGGAATTGCTGAAACTGTTCTTCTTACATGCAATAAATTACCTTCTTTCATGTTGAGCAGAAACAATCACCTCATCAGTAGCTTTAACATTTCATTCAATGTCCGCAGGCAGGGCTGGCTAAAATCCACACACCGGGTTAGCTGAAGCGCTCTCTCTTTACAGAGAGGACACCAGTGAAGCAATTTATCTACGGTGGCCATGTTCTCTACGGGCTTGGTAAACAATAAACAAACAGCTTGGGAGATTTCATAAGGAGATGAGTCAACGCTCACAGTTTGACTCAAGGAAATAGTATTGGGGTTTTTTTAGACATATATACGTACATTTCTGTATTTTTCTGTTTGCAAGCGTTTTTGTAAATAAAGTCAACAGGGTGTTGCCTTTCAGCTTAGGTGCCTACAGAATCCCCCTTTTTGCCTTTGCTGCTTTTGCTTGGTGAATATCACTGGGGGGGTGGGTGTCTAACTAGATTCCCCCCATGCGCATGCATAGAAAGTGCTCACATTGATTCCAGTGGGAACTCTTTCCTGCCATTTGCTGGCAGTGATAATAGAGGAAGGAGAGAATGAGAGAGTGTGTGTCTAAGTATATGGAGTCATCGTGTGTGAGTGTGTGTGAGTGTGTGTGAGCATATGGTGTTAGTGTGAGTGTATGTTACTGGATGGCATTAGAGTGTGCATGTATTAGTGTATGGTGTATTGTGCATGAGTATATGACAGGGGTGTCCAACCTGCGCCCCGCCAGCTGCTGCAGGACTACATCTCCCATAATGCTCTTTCAGCTAACGGTCTGGCTGAGGAGTATGGGGAATGTAGTCCTGCAGCAGCTGGAGGGCCGCAGGTTGGACACCCCTGCTATATGATGTTACGGTGGTAGTGTAAAATGTAAGTGTGTGTTAGTACTTGGTATGAACGTATGTGTGTGCGTTAGTGTATGGTGTTAGTGTGAATGAATGTGTTAGCGAAGGCTGTCAAGGGTGAGCCTAGGGTTTAGTGGTGAGAGGGAAAGCGGGGAAGTAGTGTAGGTTTATATGTATGTAATATGTATGTATATATGTATGTATGTGTAAGTGTATGGTGTTAGCGTGAGAGGGTCTGCATGTAAGTGTGTTTATGTGTGTTAGTTACGGGGTGAAGGGGGGACGCCAAAGAAATGCGCCCGGGCACCACTCTAGGCTCACCTATAAATCTGACACTTTACATATAGAAAGAGAGAGAACCTCATAGCAGGAATGAACAAACATTCTTCCCAACATTTCAAGGGGCCAAAGAGGACATTTTTGTTTTAGGGGTGTTGTTAGCGTTGTGGTTAGGGGGACGGGCTTTACTTTTTAGGTGAATTTATTACCTGTTTAGAGCTGTTTATGTAAAATATTCAGTTGTTTTTATAAATGTTTTTGGAACTTCTAAGGCTGTAGAGCCCTGCGATACCCTCGTACCCAGCAAACATTCTGAGCTCCTACAAAAGAGAGACAGCAGGGGAGGAAAGAGGGTTTCAGGTCCCAAAAAGGGACTGGCCATCCTAAACATGGTCAGTTAGGGGTATGAGTAACTTTTTAAATTTCCACCTATTTCTACAATGATGTCTAATATGTTAAGGTTAAATACTAAGCGGTTTTTTTTAACTGCCAAGAATCTTGATTTTGATTACTTGACAAGGGGTGTTCCTTACTTATTACGTATTTAAGGAAACAGGAAGTTTAGATGTTACATGGTTCTTAAACTAAAGGGGGAAACCACACTATTCAATGTTAACATATATCAGGAATGCAATCTACAAACTGTAATTCTGTTCCTAATTCTTTCCCAAGGCACGTCACATGAGTCTTTGAGTAAATGCAGACAGGATGCCGCTGTGTTGTACTTTGATGATGTCATGTCCGATACAGGAAGTTCCGGAGAGCCAAGAGGTCAAGTGTTATTTTAACAGAGAGCTACCAGAGATATGCCGAACATACAGTAACTCGCAGAAGTATTTACTTGTTTGGAGTTGTTTCAGAATTGTTGGCAACCTGCCCCACATTTTATAAGACCAAAAAACATTTGCAGAATATAAATAAGCAGGATATATAACGGAAGAAAACGGAATGACACCGCTAGCGTGCGTATTAAACCCATTTGCTGCTTCAACCCTAAATTTATCATGGTTGACATGAAGTGCTTAGAACAACACAGCCAGAGCTTGGTCTTTGACTGTGTTGTATTGAAATGCAGAGAATATCCTAGATAAGTATAAAGACCCATAAGATGCAAGAGAGAAAGCGAGAGAAAGTGTAAGCTTTTGGAACGAGTCAGTAGACTCAGGGCTTTCCAAAACTAGGAGCCCGAGGGAAGAAGAGCGCGGATGAATTAGAGAGATATTTTCACAGGTGAAGGTGGCAGAATTTGGGGAGCATTTTGCCAGGACGCTGTCGTTTGTGGGTGGCATTGTGATGTCATATTGAATTTCCTGGACACGGTCCAGCCAATAAAGTGGCCAGAAGCAGCATATTACTGGCTGTTCTGCCCGTGGAACCCACTATCTACCCCCTTTTACCCCAGTCCAAATAAGCACCTATAAGGTTTTCATAAGCATAAGGACCCGGCAAAGGAAGAGAAGCTCTCTGACGTTTCTGTTTCTGCGCCAGGGTGGTCCGGGCATTAGTCACAAGCCCAAATTAGTTTAAATAGCCCAGACTTGTATTACTTCCAACGCCTGTCCTGTAATCACCAAATGGTGCCTGTCACAGGCAAAGCCAGAAAGGGCATCACAAAGGCTGACAGCTGGACACGGAAGTGAACACGGACAAAAACAGAAGGACACCAGGAGATGAAGTCATCTTTGTCATATGACTCCGATTATTATGGGGGGGGGGGTTTGTTATTAACCCATGCAGGGACAAGCCATTCTGATATTGAAAGAGTTAAGTGAAGAGTTACGAGCTAATAAGCAATCCCTATCGCTCCAGCTGCTGGGGACTACAACTCCCATGATGAACTGCCATGAAAGAAGTGGATGGGGTGAGATTTAAAGTGAAACTGTTACATTCACTGAAAGATTAATATATAAATTAACTCTGTTTTTATATTTTCTCTGCCTCATTAATTTGCCCCCTCAATGGAAGTGCTTTCCTGCCACGGATTGGCTGCTTCAAGCAGCTAACCAGTGGCAGGAGTCTTCGGACGACAGGGGAGGTGGGGAGCTGCAGCTTCTCCCTAAGGCAAGCACCTTCTTTAAAAAATGCATATTAGAGTATTCATTCAAGTACTTTTACAATCAATCTTTTTCGGTGAGGCTGTCACAGATATTATACTGTCTATTTTAACACAAATGGGCCCCGGGGCAAAGCTCAGCTGGAAGCCTCTCCTGTCTGAAAGCTTTTTTTATGATCCATGTGATCCTCAGGGGAGTGTTCACTCAGCCCTGTGACTTCATAATGCATTATGAAGAGGCAACCCCAGTGAGATTCTCCTGTAGGAAGGGATGAGCTGGCCCTAGGTCATGCATAGTTCAATCAATGAGATGACCGTTCAGTGAGTCTTCCCATATTAATTGTGCATTATTCGGGGCTGCCCTCCTTGCAAAAAATACTTTATGAGTTTGTTCATAATGCACAGTGTTAAGAAAAGAACTGATTGGCCCTAGTCTCTCCTTTTTTAATATTTATTTGTTAATTGATTATGTAGGGTATCTTCAACTCCTTTACGATGTTGGCTTATACACCTTCCACTGGAAGTCTATGCCAAGTGTCTACTACCCTTTCTGTATAGTAGGATTTTCTCAAAGAACAGACCCCTGAGGTCTACCGTAAAGAGGTTTGGACCCTAGTTCCTATAGTTCATCTGCCTGGTCCTAGAGGTTGTAGCACTGTCGGTGAGGGTGCATTAATATGATTTGTATCGCGGCTCGCTCTCTGAGTCCCCTGGGCGAGGCTGCAGTTTAACTTTCTGTGTCTGTAGCTGCTGAACTGTAATTAGGTAACAGGAATGCTAATTAGTGTTTAAATAATGGATAGCAGCTGAGGAAATGACTCCGCTGTAACGACCCCTACGGACTGCATTAACTCATTAAGGCACCTCGCAGCTTCTCTCCTGCAGCCTGTGTCGTTGCCCAGGGAGCTGCCACTCTCTCGCTTTCTGTCTTGTTGCCCAGTCTCATTCCAGCAGGCTGTCTCGCTGCTCAGGAGGCTGCCTCGTTGCTGCAGGATGTCTCGCTGCTCAGGAGTCTTGTTTATATCTCAATGCACTTTTATATTACCAAGACTGTCACTTTGTTGCGCTTTTTTACAGCTCTCTCATTTTAGAGCAAGTTGTTCTAATAACCTTACTCATTACCATGCTGTCTCACTCTCCATCTCACCACCAGACAGCCTCTCTCACTCAATACTAGAAAGACAGTCATCACAATCATAACTTGGAACTCTCCAGGTTTGGCCCGCTTCTCCGGGTCAACTCCAGGTCGCGGGAGTGGCATTGCAGCACGCCCCAATCCGTGCCCACTTCCCCATTAACAATAGCGTATGTGCCCACTGACATACGGGACTTCACATGATGTCACCGGGACTGCCCATGATGTCAGTGGGACCTGCTACCCGCATCCCACAAGGGGATGCTCCACAAAGCCAAAGCCAGGGATGATCACCATGCTGCCTCACTCATTACAATGCAATTTCTTGTGTGGTGGGGTGAAATCACGGCTAGCCCTGGGGGTTCCAGCACTTCCAACTCCCTCCAGCTTCCACTTGCTTGCTAACATAGCAGAGAACATGATGGTGGCGAATACCACCAGCTCAGTGCTCTAGGCGGCCATTGAGAAACCCTGTATGGTGGTGATATCTACACCTAGGGGCACCAGGGATGTAAATGTAGCCCAGACTCTGACCTAAGCCTTGTGTCATAATCATTCAAACAATTCTTAGGTATGTTTGGCCAGACCACAGCCACTTGGACGCCATTCCAACAATTCTCAAGATGGAAGGATGACTCCTTGAGAAAATTTTTATAGAATTTAGATCTTACAATTACTGATGTTTAGGGTCTGTTTCTTTACATTGGGGCGATGTTAACTTTGAAATAAGAATAAAAAGAACTCTGTGCCTTGACTTCATTTGACAAGTAATCAGCTGAAATCTCTGCATTTTAATGATAGGACATTAATTATTCAGTTTTCATAATAATTCTCGTTGTGGCATTCTGGATGACCAGCTCGCACCATCAATCTTGTTGCTACACAGACCGAGACCTTGCGTCTCCATATTTAAGTGTGAATAAGTAATAAAGGAGTAAGGTAAGTGCAGGCATTGGTCTTATGATCTGGGTTTTAATTATTATTTACCTTCATATAAATGGGGTTGAGTCTGGTCATGAATTAGTTATTATTCATGTTTTTTTAACTAATCATATGTGTAATAATCAGAAGCCGATGTTAGAATCTGGTCCATTCTTGACACGCTGGGCTCTAGCCAACGCTGACTCACCCAGATATATTGGGGTCCATTCACTAAAGGGAGCGTTGGCAGACTTTAGTATTCTGGCCCTGCATAGTGTATATTTTAATGGATGAGGAGTCTTCCTGCAGCAGAAGCTCGCTGAGAATGGCCCCTCATAATGTATAGAAGCTTAAACACAAATTTCCTCTCTTTTAGTGAAATCACCATTATATGTTGACCTGATGCGACAATGTTCCTTAGGTGCCTTCCCATTTGTCCCCATGCACCCAGTCATCATGGAGGTACATATGTTGGGTGTTCTTTAAGACGCATAATGTCATCGATCTCCGCAAGTGCTGGCTATCTGCATTGATTTCTCCGTTTGACTTGGGCCAGACTCTTGATTAGGTTTGAACCCTCCGGAGGAAGGCTTTTAGCCGAAACGTTGAGGGGTTTTCCTGTTTTCTATATGCCCTTGTCTCTATTCTGTAAGTGACCTTGTGTTGCTTATTTTCGATTGGGTATCTTGTTTTGTATTTGCATTCAACTGAAATGGCCTTTTTGAGATCTGCATGCAATTGTTGGCATACTTTACTATATTGGTTTTGGTATGTATGTATATTTTTGCAATAATAAAGTATTTTTTAATATTTTATTTGGTTGTGCAGCTCATCTTGTATTTTTTTGTGGTTGATTTTGCAGTTTTTAACACCCTTCTCTGTTTTTTTTGTTCATTTGTATTGGGGTTGCTTTAGCGTTGTTGATACTAGGTTTGAACCCTGCCTGGCCCTGACCAGTATTTGGCTGCGATCGTCCTCTACCTGCCCTGACCCTCTGGTCTGTTTGTTGACTCTGAGATGGTTTAGAGAGATACTTTTAATTTCAGAGTGAATCATGGTTGTCACGTATACATGACCTCAGATGGTAGTAGACTCCACCTGTTTACTCTTATCCTACTCAGAGGAACACTTTGTTCTCCCATTAGCTTTAATATCATTTTGGCAAAATCTCCCCTGTTTGATTACCCAGGTCTGATTTTGGGGTATCTAGTAATGGTATGAGCGGAACTACCCCACTGAATAGCATACAAAGTACACTTTGAGAGGAGCGGGTGCATTAGGTTTATAGAGCATCAGCAGATTCTTACAATAGGGGAGAAGACAAAATTAACAATTACATTAAAACAAATATAAAATATGACAATAACATAAACACACATTAAGCCATACTGTACAGAAGGAGAAGAGGGCCCTGCTTTTAGTCTATTATTATCTTTTATTTATATAAAAGCCAACAATTTCCATAGTGGTTCTTACATTCCATACATTCAAAGATGTCTCCAAACACGTGGGGGGTCCACAGAAGCAAAGGAAAGAAAGATTTGGACTCGTCCAATTTTGCATATTGGGCAGTGAAGGGATATCAAGGGTTAGCGCCCTCTACTGGATAAGAGCTTAAAGTGTAAATGGGTCAGATGGAAAACTATCTGTATACATTGAGACAGCACAGTGGCGGGTGAGAGAGGGGCAAGGATGGAGGGCAGAATTGTGGAAAGATGAAGGAATGTATTGTAAGAGGCTTGTAGGAGAGAGTGTTAAATATAGTGTTAGAGGGCACAGGGGCAGAAAGAGGATAGATATAGGATATAAGGGGTTAGTGGAGAAGAAAAAGAGAAATGGCACATAGATCAGGAACGCCCATACTGGATACACAGGAACAAAGAGTTAACTCCGCACAGAAGCAGGAAAGTAAAAATACTCTAAACAGTTAAAGATGGATCCGGAGATCTGCTGGCCCCGTCTGTACGTCTCTTTGCAGAGGTTTAGTGGTTTGCTTGGGGTTCAGTTGCTGGGAGGCTCTGTAATACTGGGATTAATCTTCCTGTATATAGGCTTATTTTATATTCAAAAACTCAGGAAAAACTTAGCTCCATCCTGATTGGTGTAGCAATCACCATGGTTACAGTCCTCCACGGAACTCTGAAATGCTTAAGGAGATAGACAGACTGTCTCTGTGGAGACAAAGGTATAGAGTCGTACAGTTTTAGCTGCGGAAAGAAAAAAAGCAAATTTGGTAAAGATGATGCCTTCATCGGCTCACTGAAGTGTAATAGATTGCAAGCTTTTGAGGCTATGTACTTCTCTTCTCAGAGACCTAGATAGTTTTGAAAGCTTGCAATCTATTAGCTGGTATCATCTTTACCGAATTGTCTGTGTAGAGACACAGCGTAAATCACTACACACAGAATAACAAGCTTCCTCCTCCAGCTCCTGCATCTCTTAATGTCATTTTCCGCATCTTAATAATTGTTGTCTTGTTGAATCGGCAAAAAAAAAAAAAGGGTTGTGCCTTCAATCACGACTTGTACTGTGCGCCGTTTCCTGCAGATGTGCTGACGATCTGCGTTTTATGTCAATGCTCAGAAAAGGTCAGAAAAGAACCAGCTGTTCCATTTTACTCTGTTATTGTTTGGTCTAAAGGGAGCGATTGTGTGTACGTGTGACTTCTCCAAAGCCATTGTCCTACGTCGCTGCCAGAAAGTACCGTCGGCTCGTGCCAGATAGAACAGTATCTGTATTGACAGGGGCCGGTATTTGCGGTAATCGCTTATAATACAGGGTCTGCCTGGTAAATCCCAGCTGTTCCTACGGAACACGCAGTTCATAATATGTTCCAAAGCGTCCTGGTAACACATCCTTTGTCTACACAATGTCTCGTCTTTGTATAGTTTGGGCTACTGCTAGTCTGTAACGCAATGTAGTCAGATAACTCACAACTTAATCTTGAGGAAGCCATAGATGTAAAGCCATCTCAGCACCTGGAGAAGTCTCATCGTCTGGAAGGCCGCCAACGTTTCAGATCATTGATGAAAGAACCGGACATTCTAACACTTAACATGGCAAAGTCACAGATTAGTCGACACGTGTTCTGGATACACAAGAAGAAGATCATTCTACTTAAATGAGATCAATTATATTTCTCGTCATAAATCTGAGCCACCATTTATCAGGAGTGAGTGTGATTGATACGTACAGTGTCTCGCTCATCAGCAAACTCTCCCACTCATTAAAATTAGGCTTAGTGATTGAAAGGGTATTTCTGCTCAGCGGAGGCTGTTCTCGTTTTAATTAGCCTCACTCACAATAAATCAGCTGTGCGTATTAGAAGGGGGTCCCGGTCATTCTCTGATTGGCTCATTGGAGGTTGAGCTCGATGCGAAACGTTATAAATTAGATGTTGACGACATCACTCACTGGGACTGAGTGCTAATTATTGGTTGTCGATGTAATGGAACACATGCAAAACCCGAAGAAAGTGGCAAGATTCAGCGTCTTAGAACAATGTTGGGGTCAGATGCAGGGCATTGAAAGTTTAGGTGAATCGGTGAAAAAGAATCTTATGGCCGATGAGAACCGCTTCTGCCCATTTTTCTGCTGTAAATACTCAAAACTTAATTAATATTTGGTCTCATGTCTGATTCAGGACACAGCATTCAGGGACATCTTCTCAGATAATGGGTACAAATGTCTTGCCCCATCTCTTCACTCCATCACAGACTGAGTGTACTAAGACTGTAAGCTCTTCAGGCCAGGGCAGGGACCTCTTTTTCCAACGTAATCATACCTGTTGCACCCAGATTATGTATGTATCACTCCTGTACTTATTATATTACTGTATGTATTATACCTAAGCTTTATTATACTGTAAAGTGCCGAGTAAATCTGTTAGCGCTCTACAATACAATAAACTTGAATACGCATCGGAGGCTGAAATCACTCAGACCCCCAAGACCCATAGGAGTAGTGGGTACAGAGCAGCTGTATTCCATTAGAGTCGATGTGTGGTAGCAGCTGCGCCATATAGTTATGCCAGTGAATAGATGGTATTACATACCCGTGTTTAATAAGCTGAACAGGGCGTGAGAGATATTTAGCTGAGATTGAACAGAGCCTAATGGCTTGTCCCACTAGGGAACATCTGAGATGGCTTTTCACTCACTTGAACCATTACACATGGGAAATTCTGATGATAGCATCAGGCTGATCTCAGCTAGAAATGTGATTCAAAAATCTCGGCAAATCCGCAGTATTTAGTGTAGAGATAGAAAGTGGAAGCAGCAGGCCAACCTGCTGAAGCCTACTGAAGAATGGACCTCTGAGGTCTTGAAAGCTAATCTGATTCTCCAACGTCTAGTGACTAGAAGCTATTACAAGCTTCCTTGGACTAAGCAGAGAGTTTTAATCGCAATACAAAAACATATAGCTAGAAATATGTTTGTTTAAAGGGACAGAGATCATACCTCAGAATTCTTTATCAGAAGTCAAGTCTTCTCGTTGGAGGTGCCTCGATCATGGTCACTCATCAAATATTGGTAGTGGGTTTCGTTCTAGATCACTAAATCTCACTCTATGGGGATTAGTCGCAAGATTCCTTCAACCAACAGTGACTTTAACTTAAAACGGCTCAATCATATTGACCAAGGACCTGTTTCACTCACCGGGAATCAATCCAACTCATTGAGGATCCGTTTGCTAATCTGGTATTGATCTTTTTCTTTGGCAATACCTTTCACTGATTTGGGATCCCTCTCACTGGCTGCGGCCGGTATCTTCCATCATAGATCAGCTTTACTTAACAGGGTCAGTTTTTCTCATAGGACCTCTCTGATTGGGACACAGCATCACTCACTCAATAATAACCTCCTTACAAAACGGTCTAATTTATTGAGAATTCATTTCTCAGGTTAGAAATTCGGTCTCTCCCATTGCAAATCATGCTAGTTTCTTGAAAGACATCCCTTCGTTAGGAGTCAGTCTCCCTGGAACTCAGAGGAAGACCATTTGATAAATCAGAAGTTAATTTCGCCTTCCTTAATGGACAGTAGTCTTAGCCATTAGCAATGACTTATTGATTTATATAGCGCCATCATATCTGCAGTGCTGTACAAGGGGCAAATGAGACTCTCAGCCCGGAAAGTGGTCTTGCTGACTAGAATGACCATCTCTTGCATTAGACGTGATGTCCCTTTTATTAGGAGAGACTATCACTTTTTCCAAGGCTGTGACACATGGATGGTAAGCCGAGCCACGTTTATAGCTGCTATATTAAGAATACCCAGCTCTATGTATCCTGGGGCTGCCTATATTACCTCAGCATCTATATTAAGACTCACCTTTCAACACACAGTTTATATTGTCACATTTCTCAACCAAGACACCAAATTAACACTTTCCTGGCAACCTAACGTCTAGCGTTAAAGAAGTTGGCGTATGGGATGCTTATTATAACAACCATACAGGTGTTTTTTTGTTGTTTTTTTTTAGTTTCCATTATCAAGCTGGGCTTTAATTGAGGATATATTGTCATTTCCATCATGCTTTAGCTCTGAGAGTAAGCAACATTCCATCGTGGAAAAACACATTTTTACCGACGCTCTAGGTCTCTCTCTTTGAGATGCAATCGTCCACCCACCCTTTTATGTCCTCCACTGCTTTGTATTTATAAAAATATGTTTATACAGAAAATTGTGTAAATAAAATACATTCTTCTTCTTCGAAATGTAGCAAAAATAGCCCACAAAGTCACATAAAAAGTATTGGTAAAGCCCCGCTCCTATAAATGGAGGTTCTTTTCCATTAGCCATTGTGGTCATCCATCCCGTGGGGACCTCTCCGACGGGAAAAGGACAAGCTCCCTGGATATGTGCTGAAGAAAGCGTGAACATTTTCCACTCCACTAATTGATTTTCTTTTGTAATATATTGCAGGCATCACACGTTGGAAACTTAGATGGTTTATTTAAGAAAGTGTCCTTTAGATCAAATGTTTACTAGTGACGTTAAATTGGGTAATGGCTCCATGGACCAAAGCGTAATAATCCCTGAGAGAGGTTGGAAATCAGTCAATGAATGTGTCTTGGGGCTGTACAAGTTTAGCATGGCATGTTCTAAGGAACCCGTGGACGCCGTCTCGAAAGTACAATTGAAAGTGAAGTGCGGAAGGGTTGAGTGAACAAGCGACGTGTACCAATGTCATATGTGACATGTGTAAGGGATTTGTGAATGCCTCGGAGGGCCAAAGTCTACGGGAGGCCCTGACACCATCAATTTCTCCTAGAATCACAACGTTCTAATAAGATTGCCAGACCTGATAGACTTTCCCACTTCCTGAAACATTGCTTCAATAAGTAGCACTCAGAAGAGCCTTCAGCCGTATTCTTCTCATAGTGAGGTTACTGGGCGCCTGCCCGGTGCTTCTCATGTATACAGACATTTTTACTGTAGTAGGAGATGCTCTAAGTGCTCTGGACGAGCAAGTTATGATGTCATAATGTGATGTCCTGGAATACACATCGCAAGCAGGTTCAGTGTTTGCTGAACCGCAGGTCTCTTTGCCTTCTGCCCAAACCAACAGGTGTTGGGCTCGTAGCGGGTGCAAAGGAAAGCCACCCAATGGGAATTACCCTCTGGGGGGTAGTAGCTTTTCTATTTTCTTTTTAACTGTAAAATAATAATAAAAAATAACAGTCCTGTTCATCTCAGAAAATATGTTTACCTTCAATCAACTTCAGCATTTCAGATTCAGACGTTAGTGTTTTAATACTGTAAACATCATTAGATGTACATAAACATTTGCACGTGTGCATTGCTACATCAGTGAAGTGTCAAGACAAGTGATAGAACCCCTATCCCCCCAAGGCTGTTCAAAACCTGGACCCGCCATCTTTTTTTTTTTTTACTTCATTATAAATCCTTTAGAAACAAAGAATTTGCCGACAGATCAGACCCATTCCCCCATCTAGTCGCTCGTTCCTCCTGCTGTAAAGACTCAGACCTTAATCAGTCGTTGGTCTTGTCTTAGATTTATGAGCCAAATTCCTGTCCCATACATGTTTAACCCCTTTGTGACACAAGACATACTGATATGTCCTCTAAAACATGCTCTAGATGACATAGAACGTAATAGTATGTCCGGTGTTTTTTGTACCAGCATACACGAAAGATCAATGTGTCACTAGACAGCCTGGGGTCTACCCTGTCAGCAGGAGCTACACTGACCCAGCGGCTTCCAGAGGATCTCTCCAGATCCTCCTGAAACCTCTTGCAGCAGCAGTGGGTATCAAAGATGAAAAAGAGGGAGAAACAGTGCTTTTTGCTCTTCAAAAAATACCGTAGTTTAAAAAATAAAACATGTAAAATAAAATAATAATAATAAATGAAAAAAAGAACATTTAATTTTTTTTTAAATAGATGCCCAAACAACAATATACTTTAAAGAAACCCTTTCTTGCCCAATACCAAGGTTAATGTTGTTTCCTTATTACATCAAAAAAAACCTATGCGTGTGTTTTTGTTTTGGTTTTTTTACAATTAATTCATAAGTGACAGACTATACAAACAAAAAAAGAGAACGCCCAATCTGTCTTTTAAAAAACACTATGATAAAAAGGTTTTGTACTGTGTTAGCCGCTGAGAAAACAGAAGAAAAGTATAGTTCAAATGGTATCATTTTAATTAAAAAAACAATATGTAATTTGTAATTTGTGGTGAGCAAAGATATGTTAAAAAAACACAATAAAAGTTCCTATCATTTAGGAGAGTAAAACCCCGTGTCATGATATGGGTTAAATTCCTTCCGTTTATAGGGTTTTTCCTGCCTTTATTTAAATATTTTTATCTGTTAATCAGTGTAATTGCTTTGGAGACATTTGGTTTAAAAGTAACAGTTTAAAAGACAACCTAAGTATAGTATAGCATATTAATGTCCTATCCTCTAACGCGCTCTTGAAAAGGTTTCTAGGACCACCGGCTGCCATCAAGAGGCTGTCGGGAGGGAGCTGTACAGATTTTAGAACCCATGATTTTAATGATCTCATTTTGGGGCTTTTAAATCCCCTTTTTTTGCCATGTTTGAAAATATACATGATTAATATGAAAAGTCCAAGACATATTCCGTTGGTATCATCCTATCTATCACCAGGGCCATCAATAATTGTGTCACTAAGGAGCGAAAATTCATAGTAACGGCTCGGACACTTACAAGAATGTGATCTTATTACGGTTCCTGAGTGAAATAAGCATAATCAGGCCTCCGTCTCTCCTAATAACATCCATGAATAGCGAGACGTGATATATAATACATTCCGAGGAAATATATCGCCGTGTTTTACAGAAAATGTCATACGCTCCCCTGTGACCGCTTCGGATTACAAAGCCATTAATATTAAAACGCTAACCAAATTAGTATTTGATCTCCGAGCTTCCTCTGATATGGCAAACAGTTTAAAGATAAAATTAACTTGTACCATAATTAGCATCGTATCAAGCTTATACGAGAAGCCGTCAAAATAAAACAACGTACGTTCACATGCACGTATTTACTGCTAATAATAAAAATATGTTTTATTGGTGTTTAGATTTTTAAAGCCCCCCCTCCAAGGATCTGCATTGCCCTTTTACAAGCAGTCATGGTTTTTTTGCATGGCTGCGTTCCATGCGCTGGACAAGCAATAAGGTCTTGGCAGACGGTCTATCCGCCAAAAGGCTGGGTATTCCTGTAGAAGTGTTGAGGGGGAAACCATTGTACTAATACCACTCTGATCCTATAAGTTATTCTCAGCAAACGGAATAGAAAAAAGGGCGCAGGAATGGGCAAAAACATCATCCTTTAGCTCAGTATTAATAATGGATGATCCAATAAAAGTTCACCAAGCTAATTCGTCATAGCTTGATTATACCAGCCCCCCCAATGGTAGCGAATTGTCCATTCACCAGCTCGGGACTGTTGGGAGGTAGTGTTTCACTTATCGGATGAGATTGTTTTTCTTTAATGAAAAATGTTTTGAATATTGTACGTATTTTACATTATTTTCTAGGACCTTCACATTGTCCGCAGTAACCTCCCTCACCATTCCCTGCGTGTCTGATAAACATGCTTTTTGGGGAAGCGATTGCCAAAGTCATTGGGTCCGGTATCAATGTAATGTAGTTCCATTGTACTTGGACACACCGGCCTTACATGGGACACCATCCCTGCCTACTGGGACCTCCAACGTCCAGGCCCCGTAAAGCTGTACCCACTGTACACCATGATGGCCGCCATTTTCCCGCTTCTACTTCAATACTCACAGACAGGCTAGGAATGGTAACCGGACATCTGTCTCCGGGAACGTTCATACTGAAACTGTAGAGCGAGATTTCCTAGTAAAAGCTGGTTTTCTTTGTTCTCATGTTTGGATTGGCAGAGATTTCCTGTTTGTGTTGATAAAGATCATCCGAATTCCGACAGCCGAGATAAACATTTTAAATGCGGGGCGAAATAAATACCAGAGTTTGATAGAAACGTGAAAATGGAGATGCGAGCAAAGTTAGCCGGTCGGCTGGGTTCATAAATCAGTTACGGAGAACGAGATCAATGCGGCCATCGGTTTAGAGGGAATTAGGAGACATTACCGAACGAGAAAGGGACAAACAAAATGAGAAAGGGGGGTGAAGAGAGGAACTGTGCCAATGGAACTAGGACCGGAAAATATAGGGGAAAAGAAAAAAATAGTAGGGTGAAGTCTAATAAAGTGATGAATAAAGAATAATTAAAATAAGGTAGTGAATGAAAATTAGGAAGTGATGGAATTAAGAACAATGTAACGATTTGACTGCTTTTTTGTGAGAATATTTTATAGAACTTGATACTACCACATTTTCTTACGCCACATTTTAAGGCTTATAGGGGGTTAAAAGGCATATCATGGGACAGAGTGGCATATAAGGGGGTTAAAAGGCATATCATGGGGCACTCTCCTTCCAGAAAAGCCTTATGCCACCCATACAACACTAACTGCCCCCCCCACACACTTACCAGTGCTTCTGACTCTCTGGTGTCTGGTGGGGGCAGCGGGTGTCAAGTGACGCCGGTGCTGCGTCATAGAAGCTACGGCCGAAGTACAAGCAGTAGCGAGGGTTGTTTGCTTTCATCGAGCTGACGTGCGCCGGCTGGCAGAGAAGAGAATTCCCCGCAGCGATGCTGGGAATTCTCCTCTCTGGCAGCCAGGGAAGGTATGTGCGTAGACAACCTCCGCTGCTGCCGGCACTTTCGCCGGTGCTCGGTGATAGACGCCCGATGTAAGTGCCGGCAGCAGCTGAGGATACCAGACAGGAGGATCCGGGTCCCCTGCAGCGCTGCGGGGGATTTGGATCTTACTCTCATAGTCAGACCTCATTTGATGTCTGATTAGAAGATGACCTTGATAAGACGAGGGGTATTTTTCAGAGTATTTGTTCTGAATAAAACCTCGTCTTATAATCGAGCAAATACGATATATAGACCAAATGGGTCTTATTTGCTATCAAATTCTGTCTCCATGTTTTTATCTATATGTTTACCTCTACTTATGCCCTTATCAACTGTGGAGCGCAATTTCCTATAGACATCTAGATAATAATATGTATTTACGTGCAAACATTTTCTTTTTCTTAGGAAAATGGAAGCCGCTCTACCTGATTTAGTGCGCAGCCTTTTTATTGACTCTCCAAGGCTTTCCTGATACAGTTGTGTCTTTAACGGAATATTGAGCTTGTCATTTGTAGAATAAAATTCTGCTTAGTCAAATGGATCTCATCGCTCCATCAATTGATCATAAACGCGCATATTATCTTAATTCCATTCTTTGATTTAAAAGCCGGGGCGATTTAGTTTGAGTATCTCATTGTTCCGAGCAGATAAACCTGTGATTATCTCCAGGCTTTGTTTCCTCCACCGCCGTTTTCAGTTATCATTCTTCTTTTAAGGTGACCTTGTAGAACGCTGGAACGATCTCAACCGAAGAATCCGAAAGCGACCATTAAGGGTTTTTTTCGATTCTGGGGGGCTGTCACCTTCACAGTTTTTCGCATAACTTACATTCAATTTGTGGAACGCCTGTAGCTTGTGCTTTTACTTTGCATATGTGTTCATAGACATATGTAAATGTATTTTGCGCATGGAAGGGTGAATGGAAGGGGCATTTATACATGCATAGTGTATTCATGATAATCAGATCACTTGGCAATGAGGATAAAAACATGGTTGTTGGGAGTCCTCTAGCAAATTTAGGACTGTTGGCATCTAGGATTTCAGCAAAGCTGGGATAAGAATACCTTGGATAGACTACCTGGAGCTAGCTACACACACTAACATACCCAGACACACATACATACATACATACACGCACTAACATACCCAGACACACATACATACATACATACACACACTAACATACCCAGACACACATACATACATACACACACACACTAACATACCCAGACACACATACATACATACATACATACACACACTAACATACCCAGACACACAAACATACATACATACACACACTAACATACCCAGACACACATACATACATACATACACACACTAACATACCCAGACACACAAACATACACACACACACACACTAACATACCCAGACACACATACACACACACTAACATACCCAGACACACATACATACATACACACACACACACACACTAATATACCCAGACACACAAACATACACACACACACACACTAACATACCCAGACACACATACATACATACACACACACACTAACATACCCAGACACACATACATACATACACACACACTAACATACCCAGACACACATACACACACACTAACATACCCAGATACATACACACTATCATACATGCACATACACACACACACTAACATACCCAGACACATATACACATTAACATACCCAGACACGCACACTTTTGAAACAAATTGAAAAAGTTCAGGAACCGAACAAACTTTTCACAGCCCCCTGGCAATTACCAAGCCTCACCTATTCATTAGTACCAAAGGATGTGATTGATGTTTGCGAATAAGCAGCATAGACTCAATTAATTGTGTATGATTGATCAAACTGTCTTCGTCCATTACAGTCTGCATCTTGTGTTTTTGCCTTTTCTGTGTTTTTCGTCGAAGTATCATATAAAAAATCCATTAAATGATTTGTTGCCCGAATCTGCAGATTTTTATTGTGGTGGCCTGGCAATGATTATAATGTATTTTCTTTCTGGGTCTTTAATAATGGAATCCAGAATAAGAGGTTGTTTATTGTTTGCAGTAATAGCTACGACACATTTCCTCATTGCGGTGAGTCGGAAAAAATACCTTTTATCATCGACATTTCTTACGAGGATTGCGGTTAGAAAATTAGTTTCTTGAAGGAAGATTGTTTTTAGGCAATGCAACTCCAGAATTAAATTTCATTTCTTTCCCTTATCTTAGTCTTGGTTTCATGTCACAAAAACTGCCAACATTCCCAAATCTGCCATTACAGTCACCATCTTTGGAATGTTTTATGGGATGACTCGTTATAGACAACAGTCTTGATCCTGTACGACGGGGGTTGCGTTTACTTAGCTCACCTAACATGAGTTTCCATTTGACAATTGTAGGCGTAGGGGTTAAGTGAACGAAGGTTCCGTTAAAGCTCTTAATGGAATCTTTGTGAATAGTTAGTTTAGAACATTTGTGTTCACAAGAGGGAAAAACGACACATTTTGGCTGATAGATCAGAGGCCAGAGAAAGTTTACCGAATCCCAGGTGGTCTTTGCCACGTCACAGAGGACACCCAGGTGACTCGTTGGGATGAGTATCTGGCACAGAATGAAGAACGAGGTTCAGCACACCGGCTGCGACTTACAGGCTTTGCTCGGCATAAATACTACAAACTTCCTCTCGAGACCTTTTTTTTTTTTTAAGAAACACTAACGTTGAATCGGGGCGATGCTAATTTGGCCATAAGTAGAGAGACCAAAGGATTGAAAAGGTGGGGTAATATTGGCCCATTATCTACCCACATTTATAAGCCTAGGCAGAGGTCCCAATATATTCTGTGCCTCCAACTACTCTTGAAAGAAAGACAGGAGCGAGACCCTTTAGAAGTCTATATATGCAGAGGTCAGGGGCGGGCTGGGCCGGGGGGCAGGGGGGCAATTGCCCCCCAGGCCGCCCGAAATCTAATCTAAATGGCCGCTGGGTGCTGATGCCGCCGGCCGGCGCTACTTTAATACTTTTTTTTAAAATTTAATATGGCAAGCCGGATCGGCTATTAAATAAAAAAAAAAAAATAGTATTAAAGCAGCGCGGGCCGGCGGCATCAGCACCCAGCGGCCGTATGCGATGGCCGCCAAGTGATGGGAGCAGCGTGAGGGGTGAAAGCTCCGCCCCCTCGCACTCACCTTTCACCCCTCACGCTGCTCCCATCACTATGCGGCCATCAGATTGTTGGAAATCGAATCTAAACGGCCGCTGCATGCTGATCAGGGGCGGACTGGGCCAGGGGGCAGGGGGGCAATTGCACCCCAGGCCGCCCTAAATCCGGGCCGGTGGGCCGGACTGACGAGCATTCAATGCGGCTGCGGCCGCAAAGTTAAAAACTAAGCGGCCGCGAGCAGGATTGAATGCGGCCGTCATGCGTACCTGGTGTGGGGGGGAGGGGGGCGGTCCGCTCCGGCTGCCGCTCATCTGAGGGGTGCCACCATGCCGGCACGCCTTCAGAAACGATGCGCGCGGCACAACATTGAAGCCACGCCCACCGTCTTCCGCGCTCAGTGCACCGGAAGGACAGGAAGAAGAAGAAGAGGAGGAGGAGGAAAAGTGAGAGTGAAAGAAGAAAAGGTAGGAAAGAGTGGATTAGTAAGTGTGTGAGAGTGATGGGTGTTATGCTGAATGTAAGTGTGTGAGAGTGATGGGTGTTATGCTGAATGTAAGTGTGTGAGAGTGATGGGTGTTATGCTGAATGTAAGTGTGTGAGAGTGATGGGTGTTATGCTGAATGTAAGTGTGTGAGAGTGATGGGTGTTATGCTGAATGTAAGTGTGTGAGAGTGATGGGTGTTATGCTGAATGTAAGTGTGTGAGAGTTATGGGTGTTATGCTGAATGTAAGTGTGTGAGAGTGATGGGTGTTATGCTGAATGTAAGTGTGTGAGAGTGATGGGTGTTATGCTGAATGTTTGTGAATGAGGGTTTCAGATAGCATGGATGTGTAAGTGTTGGGGGATAGCTTGGCATAGGGAGTCCGTAATCACATTCCTTTCATGTCCAGATTCCAGCATGTAGTGGCTGCCTAGGCATGATAGGAGTGTGATTGCTGTTATAAATTATTTTTTGGTCCAACTTCGGTGTGTTAACACTTTTATTGGACAGAATAATTCAATGACAGTATTAATATATATATATATATATAATTGCAAACAGCAATCACACTCCTATCATGCTAAGTCAGCCAGCACATGCTAGAACCTGGGCATGATAGGATTGTGATTGTTGTTATATATATGTGTGTTTGTGTGTATATATATGTTAATATTGTTGTTGATTTTTTTGTCTAATTTTGGTGTTACTTTTAATAAAGTATTTTAAAGTTTTTTTTTTGTTTTTTTTTTCAGTTTTGGCCAAGTGAATGCTGAATTTTTAGTTTCAGTCCAGAATTTTCATTTCGGTGCATCCCTACTATATACTATGCCAGTCACTAAAGTGGTAAGCCTACACCACATCAATGTTTGGCTTAGTATATAGTGATAGGGGTTGTCAGTGTCTGGCTCAATGTATAGGCACACATTGACGGTGGTACCGCATAATCCCTAAGCATATAATGATAACAAATATGCTGTACCCCTGTCAATGTTTGCCTAACCATAGAAACTATGCAGTTTTAAAGTGTGTGTGGGGGGGGGGGGTGCCACATACAGGGTCTGCCACAGGTGCCAAATACTCTAGGTACCCCCCTGCATCATGCGGCAGTCAGACCCAACGGCCATGCCTCAGCTCCTCTTCCCACGTCTTAAAAGTGGTGGGATGAAGAGCTGAGGCATGCGGTGCGTGCACGCCGGCCACTTTAATTTCATTAGGCGCTGGTGGAGTGACTGCCGCACGACGGCCGCTTTCAATGTCGCTCGCAGCCGCTTTGATGGTGCAACGGGCCAGTTGACTAGACTTGCCCCCCAGGCCTTAGGCTGCCAGCCCTCCCCTGATGCTGATGCTGCCGGCCGGCGCTACTTTAATACTTTATTTATTTTTAATATGGCAAGCCAATCCGACATATTAAATAAATAAAAAAAAGGATTAAAGTAGCTCCGGCTGGTGGCATCAGCACCCAGCGGCCGTTTAGATCAGTTTTCCAGCAGTCTGATGGCCGCATAGTGATGGGAGCAGCGTGAGGGGTGAAAGGTGAGTGCGAGGGGGCGGAGCCACTTCACTTGACTTGCCCCCCAGGCCTTAGGCTGCCAGCCCTCCCCTGGCAGAGGTGACCCAGAATCTCCAGGAGAAGCTCTGCTACCCCGGGTCTCCGGGGCAATCTACTCTTTCTCTATGCAGGGGAACTGTGCCACGCCCACTTCCTCCCTCTCCTAACCAATCCTAAACTAACTATGCCCCCCCCTTGCGTGGCTAGCTCCACCCCCGATTGTAGCTAGCCCAGCCCCCATCCAAAGCCACTCTTTCAGAAGGCAGAGAGCTCAGGGTAGGTATGCTGACACGTCATATAGGTTTATCGTTGGTTATTATCATAGCTCCAGCTGCCAGGAGCCCCCTCTTGCGGGATGCGGTGCGGCCGACGTCGCTGACGCCTCATTTTTGGAGGGGAAGTTATAATTTATTTAATATAATTCACAGTGTGATTTTTCTTTTTCACACAGTGGATTTCCCGTGCTTTTCTCCAGAGCCGACTTCTGATAACAGAGAAGCTATTATTACGGGCCTGAAATACCAAGCAACAGAGCAATTCTAGCCGTAATAAATCTAACAAATTAAACTGGACTTACTAATGTAATTTTTTTTTTTTTTGCATTAGTAAGTCCAGTTTAATTTGTTAGATTTATTATGGCTAGAAATAAACCATGTGGTTTTTAAACCATAAATACACTTTAGAAAATGATATATGTTGCTATTTAATAGTTATTTTTAATAACGTATTTGGCCCAACCTTCAATGGACCTGGAAACATTAATATGTTAAGTAAATAAACCTGAACCGATCTGGCAATTTATTCTCTCCAATTCTATAGAATCACTTAAAAACAACACAGAATTTTTTTTTCCTGCTTCTATGGCAATGACCTATCAGTGTTTGATTTCAGATCACATGATTATTAAGCGTTCCCTGAACAATTATAAATAAATGATGAAGTTTTGTCCCGATTAAGGAATTATTTCTAGAAAGGTTCTGGGCATTCATCAGTACTAGGGCTGATGTTTAAAATGTTTTAGTCGCTTCCTTTTTGGTGGATATTACCTGATTCTGCCATCCTTAGAAGTAGAGGAGAGCAAGAAGGGGCAAGGAGACTGCCAGACAGGGAGGTCACCAGCTACGCATGTTTTACCGCGATGGGCCAATGAACTCTGCTCTATTCTTTTAAACAAAATATAACCAAAACATTCATTAAATTAAAAAAAACACAAGCCATAGGTGGGTTTGATTAACCCTTACATCGACAACTTTGTAGATATAATTGGCCAACTAAGCATCATCTGGCACGCTAGGGTTCCCCTACCAGAGTGCTGCGAAAGTAGTCTATACTATACACTGTAGGGCAGTGGAGCTGCTTATTGACACACCTGGGAACTTTCTAAATAAGCTTAACATATTAACATTTTAATATCCCATGCAGAAGATTCTATGTGGTGACTCGCCAAACGTGTAACCAAATAGCTCATGGAAATTTTGACTTGTTATTATTTAAAGATACATTTAATTGAGTCACCTGCATTCAAGCAGGGATATCGACCATATAATACTGGCAGCAAAGACGCCGTTTGGGAGCCTTATATATGATCACAGAAGGGGAGTCTCTTCCAGACGGTGTGACCCTTAGAATCTACCCCTCCACCCTGAGATTCGGGGCAAACACAGACTGTTACCAGATATGGCCAAATCATAGAAGACAAAGTCTAACTGTAAATATACTATTTGTATTGTTGTAAAACACCCTTATTATACTGGGGTGGAAAAACAACTGCTCATCCTGGAATAGCATTGATGTAGGAATAAAAGTTGTGTATTGATAGGAGCTAAAAATGAATCATTAGCTGGTCTGCATTGTGAATATACCTGTAACACCTGAGACACACCTTACTCTGTAGAATTGTCACCTTCTCAGTGGAACAAAGTCCTGACTGTGTAAAAAAGCATAAAGATCCAGCACTAAAGGTTTACCCGCCGGCAGATCTGCTGACGTGAATACGATCTGCGCTCTCCGTGCTCTGCACATTCACACTTCAAATGTTCCATCATTATTCTACCCTGAAAGTAACTTTATTCCTTAAATGAATCGTGTCGGTGAGCGACAGAATCTTTTTTGCTTGGAGACGCTCTGGCCCCTTTACTGCAGGGCCTACATTACGCCCCTGCTGTATGCACATATGTGGGAACTGTCAGGCCCCGCCTACGCGGAGCCCCCTCTTGCGGGATGCATATAGGAGGTCCGGCTGACGTGGGCGGATGGTTCCGCTGACGTTGGCGAGTGGTCCTGATGACATCAGCGGGTGGTCCCACTGACGTCGGTGGGTGGTCCTGCCTAAGTCGTGGGACACACACTATTTTTAATGGGGAAGTGGGCGGGGAGTGGGGCGTGCCGCAATGCCGCTGCTGCGACCCTGAGGTACCACTTAGTGACCCAGAAAAGCCGGGCTTCACTCGTAGTCTTCCCAGGTATGGATATGCACATTTGGGGCTGTTGGTTGCCCTGGAAAAGGAAGGCAGCTCAGCATGGGACTGAGTGTACTGAAAGGGGCAGGAGACAGGGTGTCCCGGGGCAGAAAGTGTAGATCACGGCCACATCACACATGATTTAGTGTCACAAGGGACATGCGCAGAGGAGAGAGGGACAGGAGGGATTTGGGCCCTTCTAAAGGGACACTTGGGGGTAGTTCGGGAGGGCCTTAGCTTTCATGTCTACTGCCCGCTTTGAGTCCCATTGGGAGAAAAGCGCTATATAAATGCCTGTTGTTGTTGTTGTCCTGTAGAAATACAATCATACCGGCAGTCTTTAGAAATAACCTAACTCTGGGATACGTCTTGTATTAACCCTTCAGTCACCAAGATTGCATTTTCAGTGAGGTGCTTATCAACCAAATGATTTAAATCTCAGAATCTGCCCATTCTCCCTGAGATTAGGTAAAAAAAAAGCCTGACACCCGGGACTAATCCTGTTTCTGAACAAAGAGCGTATTGGGCTTCAATGCATCGTTTTAAAAAAGGAATGTAATAAGAAAGGCATGACTCATTGGGGACTCTCCATTGTCCTATGCGGCCTCACCAACAAAGAATGTATATTAAAATACTTTGTATGTTCTACCAGTAAAAATAAGTCAATCACCTTTAGGAGAAGCTGCAGCTCCAGGGCTGCAGAACACCACCACCTTACCGTGGTCTAATTTAAAAAAAAACAAAAAACACTGTTGGCTTATTGAAGCAGAGAGTCAGTGTCAGGAAAACATTCTTATTAAAGTCCACCTGTGGGTGGTGGAGGTCTCATTAGACACCTTGAAACTCGTATGCCAGAGCTGAAGCTGGCTGGAAGTTAGTATAGAGCAGGGGCGTCCAGCTGCTGCAGGACTACATCTCCCATCCTCCTCAGCCAGCCCCTTAGCTGAAAGAGTATTATGCCGGTGGGCAGGGTAGAGGCAAAAAGCAGATGGGGGGATTCTGCAGAATCCCCCCATGTATTAGCAATGGTGGACCAATTCAACATTTAAAGGGACAACTAGGCTAATAAATGCATTAAAGTCCATATGGTGGCTGGAGTGTCTCTTTAACGTTCTTCTAATAGTCTTAGAGGTTTACTGTGAAGCTGCCTTTTAATTGTGATCGGAGACATGAGCTTTTCTCATATGAAAGGTACTACTTTTGAAATGTTGCCTTTGTCATCTCTTTTACCTTGTGTTTAACTGCTGCGCACGATTGATTGTTCACAATTGGAAAAGCAATCTTCTGGAAACAGACAAAAGTTTAACTTATAATAGCCTAAGAAGTAGGAACAGAGAACTCTTTGCATTTCTCGTGTTTGGAGGCGGGAAGGGAAAGGACTAACGAGATTAAACAAACTACAAAATGGTAAGAGTTACTTTGTAGAATTAGAAGTCCATATACTTGGTAGGAAACTCAGCAACAGTATGGAGAAGGGTGGTTGGGTCTATGATGACTCCTAGAATTCATATGCAATGTAGTGGGAATTTGGGTAATAATCTATGAATGGGTTAAGGTCTTTTTGTTCTCTTTAAATCCATGGTCAACTCTTCTGACAATCCTTGTTGGCTTTTCTGTCCCTCTGCCTCCTACATCATGAAGGGGTCTAGCTGTCATGGCTGGGCAAAGCTATTTGCTGATGGGAACACCATAAGGAGGTATCATGAATGTCTTATAGAGGCTGAAATGGCATCTTCCTGGTTTCTCTATAGCTATTCCTAGGAACTCCCTAGATTTGCCTTGGAGGCTCTGGAAACCAGTAACGATTTAGGGCCACCTGGGTCGGTGTGTTTGATACCCAGGTGGGGTAGCATTGGTCATGCCTACTCCCCACCATGGTTCCATACCCTCTACACTCCTGTAAATTGGGGCTAGCCCCAGGCGTATGTGAAGCTATCCCTGACTTTATATTGGCTATGCCCTCTCTTGTCTCGTATAGGGTGTTGTAGATTGTGAGCCTCTGGGGTAATGATATTGTGCATTGATAAATGTTCCAGAGCATTAGGAGGGTCTCCAAAGATACTATGCTTAGGCTAGGTTTCCACTTGGGTTTTTGTCCTGCGTTATTTTCTTGATGATGTCAGATATTTTATCATAGAAAACATGTATTCCATATATTCTGTACTTTACATGAACACAAAATGGAGTCAGAGCTATTTTATTTTACTTAATCATGTAGTGATTATTTCTTTTTGTCCTTGTTCCCTCTATAGTTGAGAACAAAGGAGTATTCATGTATAGAGATGTTTCAGCGTATATATGATACAATTAATGTTATCTTCCATGAGAAAGTTAAGGAGTAGACACTGCATATCTTTAGAAATGTAACTTGGAGTGGGGGATACATGGTAAGACTACCAAGACCTGAGTTACTATCTAGGAGGTAACACCTGGCGATTAGGGTAACCAAGGATAAATTCCAAACACATATTTAATGGTTTTAAGTTAATTCTTAGACCAGAGCATCTCTCACAGGTAAATTAAGAAATTACAACGGTGTAAATATGAGTAGAAATCCTAATTTTAATGGGTAAAACCCACCGTTATGATTGGAGAATTCCAATCAAGAGGTGGAGGCTATGATAATAAGCCCTGTTTTTAAGCTTATGTCTTGGAAAAAAAAAGAAAAAAAGGAAAAGGACGGACTGATTCACCAAATTTACCCCAGAGAATTGGAATCTTAAGATTCTGGCACCATATTTCACTCTTGGAGTTACTTTGAGTTTTAACCTATATAACTTTTAGAAAGTTATATTCTTTCCCACTTAATTTCTTGCCACTGAACCTGGATTAACTTCTACAAGGACCAGTTGGACAACAGCAACAAGTGGTGGTAAATATAATTGTTTTATTATTCTGAATAGAGGTGAATTTTGTCTTCTTCGTATAGAATTCCCTGTTTCTGGGAAGTACTATATTGCATTATTGTATATGGCGGCTTGTGAGACTGCAGCTTATAACCCGTGATAATAACAATAATGAAAAGGTATTTTTACCTGTAGATGAAGTTTGACATCATTTGCATCTATTAGGAATTTCACTAATACTCGTAGACATTATTAAATTAGTTTTAATTTGTCATATTAGTTAAACTAATATAAGAGAAATAGTAATATCTTTATTACTGCCCGGATTATTATACATTTTTGGTTGCTGAGTGGACTGGAAATTAATTGTGTGTTAGACTCATATAGTACTAATTCATATTGATAACTATCGATAATATATTGTATTTGAATTGATTCATTTTTGACATGTTTTAAGAACGTTGTGTTTTATATTATGCACTGTGTGACTCATACATAGATTTTATAAATTGTATTCACAATAGATAAATATTTTTGATTGACTATCGTGGCGATATCTATCTAATTTGAATTATAATTTTCGGCGATCTGAAAGGATTTAGGATCGGAGATAAAATATAGGGTATCTCCTTAAATTAATATTGTGGATGTGGTCCTACAATATTTGGTAGCGTCGTTATTTTGCGTATGTGATAAAATATTGGTTTTGCCTATTTTGTCTCATTAATATCCCTAACAATGAAAAACGCCAGGAAAACTACCACTGCATTCACCTGCGTTTTTTCTGGAGTTTTAGCCTTTCTGTGGAAATTGCTTTTTTGACCTTAGGCAGTTTTTCCAGCCTTTACAAGTTAGAATTGTCCCCCAGCTAAAAGGGATTCGGATAAATGGTGAGTATCTGCCCCCTCCTGACGTCATTTCCTTGGTAGAGTTCTACGCCCCGGCCGACCCTTCTGTCTCTTTTCTGTGGTTTGTAAGGCCTGCTTTATTCCGAATGTCTGCTCCTCTAGGAAGATTGGCCCCAAATGATGGTGCAAATGGTTTGCTGTTGCTTTTGGCAGGCAGGATCCCGTTGGTTTGTTTGTAATGGATGTTTGTTCCAAATGGTGTAAAATTCAAAATGAACTTTGTTTTGTGTGAAACTGTTTGTTTCCAGCCTATTTCTCGTAGGACACACAGATACCGGGTCCATCCTCTGCATTGTAACCCACATGGCTTTTTCATGGCGTTTTTTCTCTCCCATAAACTTCTATTGGAGAAAAACGCCAAGATTTCCTTGTCAACATGCTGCAAAAAAGCAGAAAAACGCCAACTAGGACTGAAAAAACGCCAAACAGAAAAACGCCAAGTGGATATGGCATTCTGCGATTTCCTATTGAAGAACAGCTAACATCTGGCCGCAGCGTTTTTTCACTAATAAAACGCCGTGTGGCTGAATTGGCGTTTTTATGGGCGTTTTTAGCGGGAAAAAAACCCCAAGTGGAAACCTAGCCTTAGGGGCATGTGGGATACAAAATTGGCTCAGCATCAAAGCCGCCCTCGGGATTTCTGGTCCTTTGGGACAAGTACAATTTGTGGGTCTCCTGTACCCTTACGAAGGGGCAAGTCTGGGAGAAGCAAAGTGGTGGGGTATGACACCATATACATGAAGAGACCATAAGCCGGGATGAGTGGCAAGCAGAGTCCTAAGTGCAGGACCCAGGGAAGGTGCTCGCTTTCCTAAGGCAGCCCTGCCATGCATGCTGTGAGCATTAATTAAAAGGCCTCCTTTAATGTATACTCTGCATAGCTTGAAGCTATATTATTTTGAATATATGTACAAGCTGGTTTTCCTAGAAGCCCCATAATCACCATTGTTAATTAGAAAGCAGAGCCATACTTGGAAACATTACGAGTTTGCCCCGAGGCTTCCTCCTACCTCTCGTAAAAAAGAAGCACGTAGGGGAGAAGCCCTCAGAAGTCCCTGGGCATGGGCACTGCCAGCGGTTCAAGTGGTAGCACCGAGCTGCGAGATTTACCCCTTGGCTTTAACAACGTATTGAATTCCAGCCATAAATAGCAAGTTTGTATAACAATGGATGTCAGAGGAGACTCCAGCTCACCGCCCACGTCTTCCTCTCGGTTTATCGTAGAACTATCTCTGGCAGCGCTGCTTTGCGAGGAGAGGGAATGGCAGCAGATATGATTCATTTATGCAGACGACTTTTATTTATTTTTTATTCAACTTTGCTGAAAATCACCCGTTTGTTTTTGAAATGTCCTAACATGGCCATGGCTTCCCACCATTACTGGAAAGAGACCGGCCGTTTCATCGGTAGCATTAACATATTCATTTTTGCCAACCATTTATTGAACCATGCACGTTGCCAGCTGGTTATCGCTCTGTTTGCTTTTGGGCACTAAGGCATCGTGATCCAGTATGTGAAATCTCAACCCCGGAGAACTGGAGATAAGGCGTTCCTAGAGGTTTCTACAATATGTTTCTTGAAGCCAATAATAATCGCAGGATATGAAAGAGCTGATACGTGTCCGGGGCCCAAGAGACCCAAAATACAATGTATCCAGTGTTCATAACATTTCTTAAATGATTATAATTTACCCCAAACATTGGGCAATCTGGAATCATTTAAAGGGACCGTTCTACCATCATATGCACTTTAATGCATGCTAGCTGAGTGGTCCCCTTAAATGTTAGATGTTTCCCACCTGCAAATGTATTTACCCATTTTCCTACCCCCCTCTATTTGCCCTGCAGGAGATGCATTTCTGATGGGAGGGTTCAATGTACAGCCACATAGATCTTTTAGCAGCTGCTGGCCTTAAAGTGCCAGGGTCACTTTTTCTCCTCCTAGCCCAGCCCTGGCTAGCATGGATCAATACAATCACATGCTTACCGATACTGACGCTCCTGCGATAGATCATGCCCTGTTGTGTGCAGCCGGCTGGATATGCTGCCCCACGGATCTAGCCAGCAGTCACATGTACTTTATTTGGTGGCTGCTGGCCTTAAAGTGCCAGGGCTGCTTGGTGGCCCCCAGTCCGGGCCTGTCCATAACCATTCTCAATGGGCTGAGGTTTTCACATAAGCCAGCGAGAGAGAGAGTTAAGCACACTATTTAGACCTCTCCTGCTGGGCTATTTACAGACTTGCCTCTGGCACTGAAGTAGTCATAACCAGCTTGCGCACCACATGTACAAAGCACAAGTGGTGGGGGCTCTTTGAGATAACTTCCAAAACAACATGCCCTGCGCTGTTAACACTTACAGCAACAGGGGATCTATACAGCAAGCAAAAAAAAGCTAGCATATATGATTAGCGCATAGCATGAGATGTCAAAAGCTGTACTACAGTAGGCTAAGCATGTTTAACTCTTCACGGGCTAGATACTCGCTTCTTGTAGTTATTGGCTTCCAATTACAGTATTGTGAAAAAGAAAGGACACCCTCTTTGAATTCTATGGTTTTACATATCAGGACATAATAACAAACATCTGTTCCTTAGCAGGTCTAAAACTTAGGTAAATACAACCTCAGATGAACAACAACACATTACATATTACACCCTGTCATGATGTATTCAATAAAAATAAAGCCAAAATGGAGAAGCCATTCTCTAGCTTGTAGAGTCACCTTTAGCAGCAATAAGTTGAAGTTATCGTTTTTTGTATTACTTTATCAGTCTCTCACAATGATGTGGAGGAATTGTGGCCAATTCTTCTTTACAATGTCTCTACAGTTCATTGAGGTTCGCCGCATTAGCTTATGCACAGACTCCAGAATACTTTGGTATACAGAGGCATTCATGGTCAACTTAGTGACTGCAAGGTTCCCAGGTCCTGTGGCTGCAAAAGAAGCCCAAATCATCACCCCTCCGCCGCCGTGCCTGACAGTTGGTACGAGGTATTTGTGCTGATATGCTGTGTTTGGTTTCCTCCAAACGGCGCTGTGCCTTACGGCCAAACATCTCTACTTTGGTCTCATCTGTACAAAGGACATCGTTCCAGAAGTCTGGTGGTTTGTTCAGATGCAACTTTCCAAACCTAACATGTTCTTTTTAGAGAGAAGAGCCTTTCTCCTGGCAACTCTTCCAAACAAACCATACTCGTTCAGTCTTTTTCTAATTGTACTGTCGTGGACTTGAACATGTAACATGCTGAGGCCTGCAGAGTCTGAGATGTAACTTTTGGGGGTTTTGCAATTTCTCTGAGCATTGCACGGTCTGACCTCGGGGGGGAACTTCCTGGGACGTCCAGTACTGGGAAGTTTGGCAACAGTCTTGAATGTTTTCCACTATTGAATAATCTTTCTCATTGTAGAAATATGGACTTTGAATTGTTTGGCCTTATAACCCTTCCCAGATTGATGGGCAGCAACAATTGCTTCTCTAAGATTGTTGCTGATGTCTTTCCTCCTTGGCATTGTGTTACCACACACCTGAATGCTCCAGATCAACAAACTGCTAACACTTTGACTTATATAGAGGTGGACACACTTGTTGATGATCAATTAATCAAAGGCATTTGAGTGGCAGCACCTGTCTGATACTTCCTATCGAAGCTGTAAGGGTGTACTTAGTTATTCACACATGGCTTCTCCATTTTGGCTTTATTTTTGTTAAATAAGTAATTACATGGTGTACTATGGCATGTATTGTTGTTCATCTGAGGTTGTAGTTAACTATTTTTTAGACCTGCTAAGGAACAGATCATTATATGTTATTATATATAGAATTCAAAGAGGACGTGCTTTCTTTTTCCCATGACTGTATTTCTCATTGATTTATACTGTATAGCACCATCATATTCCACAGCACTGTACATCACTTTTCATGAATACAATTATGAGCATCTTACCCATAACATGTACTTGTATCCCAACACTGTTCTGTATTGTGGTCTCTGCTTCCTCTCCTTCACTCTCACTTGACCTTCCTCCATTCCACCCTGTCCTCTCCCTCTCTTTTTCCTATCTCCTCACCCTTGATGTATATAAAATACCCTGAATTCTCTCGATCTGCTCACATTATCCACGGCACAAACTCAATACGCCGCGATGCAATGAGACACGTTTCCTGCGGTGATTTAAAGCACAACAGTGACTCATACGTGCCTAAATCTGGCAGCTACCTCGGCGCACCGCTGTGCTACCTGACACAGGGAACCGGCCTACTGAATTCGGCAAGAAAGGGAAGAGAATTACCATTTCTCCTTTTGTGCGCTGGGAGTTCCGGGGACCCCTAAGGATGGATATTTCTTTGGAAAATGACAAGAGAAGGGGAATAAAAACCGATTATGCTTCCCATTTCTTGCTGGACAATAGAAAGTCATTGTTTGTCTCTGATAGACAATAAACTCTGGAGTAACAAGCTGAGCCTTGGTGTCGGGGTTTAGATGGACGCTATGATTAAATCCATAGGGGCCTCAAGCCAGCTGCTACAATCTGTGCACATTACATGCAATTATGTATTCACAAAGAATATGCATGTAATGGAATGTATGTATGTACTAAACTGTGCATATTCATATGCTAAAAGTATTTTTCTGGGTATAGATACTCGGTATTATTATACAGCGCGGGGCGTTCATTATCGGTGTATAGATACTCGGTATTATTATACAGCGCGGGGTTCATTATCAGTGTATAGATACTCGGTATTATTATACAGCGCGGGGGGTTTATTATCAGTGTATAGATACTCGGTATTATTATACAGCGCGGGGCGTTCATTATCGGTGTATAGATACTCGGTATTATTATACAGCGCGGGGGGTTCATTATCAGTGTATAGATACTCGGTATTATTATACAGCGCGGGGGGTTCATTATCGGTGTATAGATACTCGGTATTATTATACAGCGCGGGGGGTTCATTATCAGTGTATAGATACTCGGTATTAATATACAGCGCGGGGGGGTTATTATCAGTATATATATATATACACCGTCTCGTTCATATTATTTCAATGCAGGGGATATTTTTCCTGTAACCAAAATCTTTTTTTTTTATTCTCAGTGTGAGGTTTTGGTTTAAATCTACTTCAAGCTGCTTAAAATATTTGAAATTAAATTATTTAACAGCAATGCCTTTTAAAAATTGAGTATCGCTGCAGGGGTTTTTATCATTACATTGTAAAGGGAGGATTCAAGAATCTAAATATTTTTCTATGAGATGAGGACGGAAAAAAAAATCCATAGAATAAAAAAAAATAAAAGAAAAAGTTTTCATCTGAAGCATTCCCACTTGCTCAGTCAGATCCAATAAAGGTTTTTTATCTAAAATTTGTTGGCTAATTGAAACAGAACTGGGAAATTGGAGAATCTAATATTGGAAAATGTTCATACCTTCCAACTTTCCCTGTTAAGGAGGGACAGTCCCTTTTTCCTCCCCTGATGCCCCTTTTCTAGGAGCTCAGAATGTTTGCTGGGTGCGAGGTTATCACAGGGTTCTGCAGTCCTAAAAGTCACAATAATGTGCATAGAAACAGCGAAAAAAGGGTTTATGAGTTAAATTGGGTAAATATAATGCATTCTTCTTCTAAATACCTCAGATACATCAATAGCTATCAAAAGGCCACAAAGTCACAAAAAAGTCCCGGTAAAGCTTCGTATTTTGAAAACCTCCTAAAGAATCGTTCTTTTTTGTGGGCATTTGAAATCTGACGATGCTTTTGTCGCTGCTATATTACAGAAAAAACCCTGCTTAGAATATCTTTACGGGGTTTCTATACGGACCTTTCTTTGTAGCGTTGGGTTGCTGCTCTTGGTGAGTCACCGGAATAGGGTCCTTATGATGGGCCATTTGTGAGTGGCCCTTAAAGGGTTAATACTTGAAGAGTTTCAGGGTACGATGATTCTGTACAATGTTCTTATAGTTTCTGCTCTCATCACTCACTACATACGACGGGTTTCTTATCCTTTCGTTGTAGGGGATACATTTTATGTGGCCAACCTCTGAGGTCCCAAAAGCTTATGCATATCTGCCAAGTATCCTGGCTTTTGCAGGGCAGTCCCAATTTTCAGACACTGCCCCGCACAGCAGCCCAAGCACTCGGGGAGCTGTAAAATCAATGAAGGTCTGTGCTTGAGCAGTTTCCCTGGCCCTGTATAATGTATAAGGGAGTAAAAACTACTACTCTCCTCTTCATCGTCTTTGGAGGTAATCCAGCCCTTTTCCTTGTTTTTCTATCCATGCATTGACTATTCTCCTCTTCTCATGCCTCCCCATCACGCCCTTCTTGACCTTAATTTATTCTTCTAAAGATTAGGAAGCATTCTCACACTTGGGCTTTGACCCCCCCCCTTCATAATTCCTTCACATTCTATGCTAACTCTTTATCTCATCATTAACCCCTCCTTGACCTTCTCCGGTAGCCTGAAGCACATCTTCTCCGATGGTTGTCCAACCACTTGATTTCTCATATTAAATCCCCACCATGAATAAACTTTCCATTAATAACCGCGTTCTCCTCTCAAATTCCATCAGCGTTCCGTATTGAGTTACTAAAGTATGATCCGGACCGATCCCGGGTATCCCAGGGGTGACACACAGCGGAGATCGAGAGGCTGCTTGTCTGGAGGACACATGAGAGAGGAAGTGATAGAACATATTCCAGTAAATATTAATATATTTAGATTTAATAAACGTATTATTCTTATGGTGGTTGGTGAATACTTTATATTTGTACAAACGTGTGCTGGTGTGCAGTTTGATGTACTAACCGGGCAGCAAACACACCCTTTTAGCACAAGGTGAGTTCTTAAAAAAAAAACCACTTGCCTTAGGTAGAAGCTGCAGCTCCTTTTCCGAGCCATCGCTGGAGCTGACTGCTGGTAATAAATAGTATATCACATGTAAGGATATGCCTCCAACCGAACACGTTTTCCACGTGGCAAATGGATGGGGGGGGGCTGCTCCTGTGTATAACATGGGGGGGGGTTACACATAGGGTGAGTTTTTAGTGAATATAACATATTGCATGGGCGTAGAGAACTATAAACCGCACAATTTGGTAAAAGGGGCAGATCTACTTTATGGGGTATATTATATGTTATCTTTTATTGGCATGATCAACAAAATACACTTTTTTATTAAAAATTATTAAAATTGTATATTATTAGTTATCTATATATGTTATATACTATATATGTTATATACTATATATATATAGGTGTGTATATACATATACCGGTATATATATATATATATATAAATTGTGTGAACAATATGATGTATGAAGTTCTACCAAATTCCCTCTTTAATGTCTTTCATGTCATCAATGGAATTCAGTTTGCGCCCCGAATAAACACGGTTAAAAGAATGATTTACTGTCTAAATATAGCCGTATAAAGAGCCTCAATAAAAGGTAGAGGTAGCATTATTTCCCAGCAATAAACGCGGCGGTGAAAGCAGTAAATTGAGTTATCTGTCACCCGCTTGAGATGTAAGGCAGCTATTTTCTGGCTATCGGAGAGTTGGGCGGAAGGTGAGAAGAATGACCAATAATTGTAATATGCCCAGAAAGTGCCTGGAAACGTGCGCGGCGACGGGGATCTGCAGCTGGGGCGAGTGGAGAGGAGGCAATAGAGGGACATGTCATACGGGGCTGGAGGAAAGCTCCATGAATCTGGTCCACGGGGGCTGCAGATGGGCCAGAAATTCTGTGGTTTAATGAATTAATAATAGAAATAATAGAATTTATAATGGAAATGTGTCCAGGTTTCGGATCGGAATGTCATTCCACGCGCGTCAAATCAGAAATCAATTAACAAAGCTCTCCGACGCGCCGGGTAATAAATAATTACAGAAGTCACCAGCAGCAGATGAAGCACTAGTGAAGCATCAAACGAGGCGCTTGTGCACCAGGACCTTCAGAGCCTCTGGGGCCCCATCTGTACCGCAGGGGCCTATGTAGGTGGCCAAGTCCAGCGTATGTGGCTAGTTTGCCCCTACACACAAAAAACCACACACATTGTACGTCTCTGGAAACTGAACGCTTTAGGTGCAGCGAGAACCTAGAAATAAATTGTAGAGTCCCACTGTGAGAACGTGCGAGAACCTGATTTCCAAGCTTACAGGGCCAGGTCTACATTGTTAGGGTTTTAAAGGGCAGCTGCAGGGTCAGGGTGACTGTTTCACAAAGCGTTCTTACTTCTTACCTGCCATCCAGCTCTGAATAATAGACATAGAATAGTAAAATGTTATTGGTTTGAGGGTCTAGGTACACCCGGATGGTATATATTTGTATTTTAATCTGTTTACATTGTCCGCCATTCACTATCACGGCGAGTCTGTGGTCTTTCTACATTTAATTTTTTCATACTGTTTCCCATCTTCTGTAAAGTACTTCCCTGCTTTATGGGGGGGGGGGGATAAACCTCTTTGAGTAATTGATTCCCTTATTTGAGTTTACAGAAAGGCAGCCCTATAGATGCTGGTCAGGAACCTGTAAACATTAGAGGTCTTGAAAAAAGTTGCTGATATGGCAACAATAATTATACCCCAGACAGACAAATGAGAATCATTCCACCCATCGAGTCTGCCCAATATCTTAATACTTTCCTTAGTCCCTGGCCTTATCTTATATCTAGGATAGTATTATGCCCATCCCATACATGCTTAAACTACTTCACTTTATTAACCTCCACCGGTTTTGCTAGAAGGCTATTCCATGCATCCACTACCCATTTTTTAAAGTAATATTTCCTGATATTACTTTTACACCTTTGCTGATATCGCTAGGACCGAGTGGACCATAGAGGTATAGACTGCTTGATTAAAGACAAGATCTGGCCGATATCCACCTTACCAGGGCAAGTGTTCTAAAAATGAAGACCAGCCATGTGTAAATGTCGCTGTTTCTTTGTTTTTCGTTTTCTGGTGAGTATAAAAGTTATCTTAAGTTATTTTTTCTCCTAAATAATAATGAACCTCTATCTCAACCCTTGGTGTAAAGAGCCACAGAGATTGTTGGTGTGCGTCACCCCAGTGTTCCGTAGAACTAAAGAGTGGACGGAAGCCAAAATTGCATAAATGTTGGAAGTTGGTAGGCGCTGGTGAAAAATGGCAAACCACGTGGGAGTAGGAAACCATCAAATTACCTAAAAAATGGTGGTCTAGTCTGCCTTATGAAAAGTCCATCACCATGGGTGGATGTGTCCGGTCTGGCAGTAGGAAGCCGAACCTTCTGAATTGATGCATGAAGAATGAAGGAAGGTGTCACCCCGTGGGTACCGTTTTTGGACCTGAAATGTGAAACTCACCTTAAAATTCTAAGGTGAAACCTGAAATGATCTTCTTCATTAGACCACAACATCCCCCTTTATTCAAAGTCCACTTTTGCCTGTCTCTCCATCTGAACGTGGAACGGTTCCTCAACATCTGTAACCCTGCCTGTCGTCACGGTCAGTAGTAATGTTAGCACTTTCACACCCGTTCGACAGATGGTTCCCAACCGGCGCTGCTTCACTTGAGTATCAGTCCAGACACAGCTCTACGTGAACATGTTACCGTATGGCTGGTGTGACCCGGCTGGCGGTTTATTTGGGTTCATCGGTGATCAGGGGGCATCAGTGGCATAACCATTGCTGGAGAAGACCGTAAGCAGGTAGGGGGCCAGTGTTCTCCTTTTCTCCTGATGAACACCCTCGACTAGAATGTTTGAATCGCATGTTTAAATCAGAATGCTGAATGTACTAGTTTTTATTTGCATTATTTTCTTGTAGGGTTCACAGGCCACCTCGCTCCATAAAGCCCTGCGGGAATATTGTATCTGATATTTTGAGTATTACAAGCTGGTAATGATGGCTCATTTACTTTGCTCTTTGACATCTAAAGGGGTAGAAAAGTAAGGTAGGAGAAAAAATAAGGGTATTAAAAACACAGATTGGCCATTGCTTGGTCAACAAGACGACATGCTTTGTTTTTTGAAAAATGAGGACTAATATGGAACACAGGGACTATTTTATGTTAATTCATGTACAATAAGGTATGGTGTGAATTGTGGATTTATAACTATTTATTATTAGGGCCGGTAAAATATTCTCCAGTTTTTTGGGGACGTTGTGTGCTCCGTATCACTCTATACTGCAGCAAGTTACGGCAGACCCTTGAAAGGTGATTCATACAAGACAATGGGGAGTCGCACAAATGCAGATTCATTTCCAGCGCTTGGCTCCGATATTCTGTTTGCAGCTGAAAACAAGGAGGAAAAAAATCCCTTAATGAGTGATAAAAATAGCCACGGAGAGAAAAAAATCTGCTCTAATCAGCATCTCCTCGAGGGAAGGTTTACCCACATCCCTCTCCTGAAATATCCCAGATACTCCATCACACCTTCACTACCATCACCTGCTTCCCACCACTTCATTCATCCCGAGCACTAATGGGGTTAACCCATAAGTGACGCGTTAAAAATTAGTAACACGCGTGGAAGCGACACGTTTACTCCACGAGTGGCCAAACAATGGCTAATTTTATATATCGGACTAGGAGGGTTCGCAGAAGAGATGGGGAATTCGTGGGGGGTGGTTAGGTTCAGAGTATATGTTGGGGTATAGAGCACGGAGTAATGTTCTCATGGGGTAAAATTGAGTTAAATGTATGAGCCCACACAGTAAAGGCCACTGGATATCTGTACCAGTATCTTTTTATATCGAAGCCTGAGGCAACCTCACAAAAACATGAAATGTGTCCTGCGCCCAGCTGGTGATCCAATGGTCAATGATGAGCCAAGAGGGACTGAGTCCCAATCTTCTTCTCCACCCAAGTGCAGTGAGCAGTGACAAATGGTCTTTGGCTCCCCTTGTTGGCAGAGCTTGTGGGCCACAAAAATATTTCGACCCCCCCAAGGGTCAGCAGGCTAACGGGATCTTTATCCTCTGCAGGGACCATCGCAAATGCCTTGAAACACCTCGGCTGGTCTGGCTTAGAGGGTGGTGGCAGGTAAAAGGCCAAGGCTCATCACCCTGACAAAAAAGGGCCACACAAAATGTATAGTGGTCTACAGTGCAATGAAGAAAAGTGCATGTAAATAGATAACCATGAGAGGCCCCTGCCCTGAGGGTGGCATTTAAAAATTCTTCTTTACACGAGCCAGAAGGCCAGGTTATCTACAAACATGTCTGCACAGTTTATAACCCCATAGTGGGGTAGGTGCAGCCCTGTAAGGAGGAAAAAGCCCCTCAGACTCCATGACACTGTCATCCTCAGGCCAGAGGATCAGTGGATTGCTCCCTTCTTAAAGAAGATTCTACACTTTAAAATTTTTACTTTGCTCAAGGTGCAGAGCTTTCATGTGACAAACTCTCGAATAGAAGAACCTCCTCTTCCAGGGTCACAACCTCTTCCTCCCCGTCTTGGGGAAAACTCAGCAGGAGGACCAGATCATCTTGGTCCTTCTCTGAAGAAGACCTTGAAGTCTTCTAGGAAAGGTGGCAGCCTGAAGGCTGCACCCTAGAGTGACCAAAGCGTTTGGTATCTGTTCCAGTTCTGTTATCAAACTAAGTTCTCATATGTCTTATCACCTTAATCACCCAGATGGACCCTCTGACTAAAGTTTATGGAAAAGACTTCATCGGCATAAACAGGACCTCATTAGCATTGCCATAAAGCATGGGCTCTGTGCAGCGCTTGAGTTTTGGAAGTAATAACAATATCACATTACTGGCCACATTGTGACCTGCAGGTCTACCGCTAAACAGAGCTCGTAGGAACAATGTGAAACAAGACCCGGTTCTATTCACTGCTACACGGCATGACTGTGTACATCGCGGAAATCATGTTTCCCGGAGACTTTCCCTTTAAAAAAAGAACAAACATTTCTAGTTGATTTTTCCTTTAACGGGTCAAACAAGAAGCAGCTTCACATGTTGGAGTAAATGATATTGTCCCCTCTACGTATCATTTTTAATGGTTTCAGCAGCTATCCTATCCATTATTCGTCTACAGAAGTAGGAGTTAATTTTTTCCTCCCCGTTGCCGTCTGTTAGATGCGTTTGAAAGGAAAACAAATATTAAAGAGAAAAACATAAACACAAAGGCGGCTGCCACACTCTCTCCCTGTTTTCACTGCTTTGTATCTGTTGGCAAAAATCCCTCTAATTATCCTTCTTACCAGGTGTTACTTTATTTCCTGCCACCGACAGAAATCGGCTGCCATGGAAAACAGACAGACATTCCAATAAAATTGAGCGGCCCCGAACCGGCAGGCGTTAAACCCGACTCATGGAAATCACGTGCTTGCCATATGCCTTTCCTGGGATTTGCTTCCTTTTATCTCTAAAGGTGCTGTTCCACGTAGCCAAAAGGGGCACTCAAGCTGTCGTATTCACTTTAATGCATATTATTGCTGCGCGGCCCCTTTAAATATAAAAGTGTTACATTTAGCAGAGTAAGTGGAACAGCAGCCTTAAAAACAAACAAAAAATGTTTTTTGGAGGTTTCTGACAGAAGAAGCAGCAGTATTTGTGATGATAAGTATATTTAAAGTCCTATATATATAATAAAAACAAACAACAACCCAAACTGTAATTACATTTCACATTAGTAATTACTTTTAAAAATTAAAATTTTAGGTTTGGGGGGGGTTCAGACCTCTGTGCGCATGCATGGAAAGTGCTCCTATTTTTTTCAACAAGAACACTTTCATACCACCGATTGGCTGCTTAAAGTATTCCACGGAGGAGGGCGGAGGATTAAGATCACTCACAGAGTACTTTAATATGCGTTCTTCTATAGCAGGGGTGTCCCTTATATATACTTCTGATCATTATATAGCACAGCATGTGCCCTCTCAGCATCATTCTAGAGAGGAAAATATTATGGTGGGTTGAGGCGTGTAATCAGTACACAGTTACAGGTGTTGAGGCGTGTAATCAGTACACCGTTACACGGTGCAGCAGCGCTATTATACCCTCAGTAGATACATACAATATATTTGTTATACAGACACTCAGTACTTCTGTATAGTGCAGTCTCCCACCCAGCTGTTTGAATGCTGCTTAGTCTGACACAGCCCCAGATCCTTTCAGTGCCTTTTCTGATTACATACATGACATTATTTTCATTACATACATGACCCTGGCATGATTAATCAGAGTCACCGCATACCATGTCCTCCTTAAGAGCAATTCTGTGCAGCCCCACGTGTCTCTATTAAAAAAAAGGGGGGGATTTTAACAGCCCTCCCTTTTCTATTGGCTCTTATTATTTTGCTTGCGCCCAATCAGATAACGGGTGGGAGGCGGGGGGGGAATCATCGTTCCAGGGTCCCACCTCCTCTGTGACGTCACAGAAGAGGCTGCGGGGAGGCGGGAGACACCTGGCAGAGCTCAGTCAGTCGCCCAGCAGACTGGGCTGAGAGAGCAGGGGAGGAGAGCGCTGCTCCGTGTCTGCACTTCCATGGAAATGGATGGATTTGGGGAGGAAACACAAGCTTCTCTACTTACATGAGCTTCCTGCAAACGGAACCCCTTGTCTGGCTGTGCAGCCATGGAAAATCTCATGCGAGGCACAGGATCCACACCTCGAGGAGAGCAGGACAAAGTGCTTTGATTGCAGAATTAGTTGCTCTTGGGCTTTTCTTTCATATTTTTGGGACGTGGAGACGAGAAGCATATGTGAAAAGTGGTGAGAAGGAGCAGCATGCACAGAAAAGCAAGAAACGCTCATCTACTTGAGTAAAGGAACAGAATTTAGGCACCTGCATTAAAAGCCAACTAAATTTGGGGTGCAGGTGGAATCCTGGATGTGTAGGGGTTAAAAGAGTTCCCATTACTCCCCATCTCAGTTCCCCAGTCTGGTGAAGCGATCTGGATTACAAGAAAACAGATAAGAAGGCAAAGATGTCTTTGTACATTTAAATCACATCTTAAGAGAAAATAATAAACACAGAGGATTTATCAATCAATGAAAGTAGATTTAATGCACATCTAACTGCCCTGGGGAGGAAGATCTCTCGCACCCTGTGTATAGCTCAATTTATTTATTTTTTTGCACTAAAGATAATTATTTTGCACCCAGATCGGGGCAGGATTTGCATCTGTCAACACATCGGTGCGTCAATTCAATTTATAATTTTAACCTGCTTTTTCAATCATCCTTGTGCAATAGTAAAAAATTTTATTTTTATTATTATTATTATTTTACCAATTGCCTATTCATTATTATTTTTTATGCTTTATTGGCAATAATTCAAGCAATAATTTTTGAGAGGACGCAGTGAGATTTTGGGATCAGCTCTCCAAAAAAAATAAATATATATTAATCCTGATTAGCTGGTTCCAGAGTCATGTTTTGTACATAGACGTTGCGTTTGGGACTAATGGAAATTGACCCACAACAAAGGAATTATTTACTCCACAACTAGAAGCCATTGGAACTTCACGCAAACAGAACAGGGCGTTCAAGTTTTCCATGTAATATATTTTTTTTTCATTCAAAATCTTTCTTTTCTAGAGACAATTGAAGCTTGAGCCATCCAGATTTTATTTTTTCCTTCTGGAGAATAGAATTTTTGACATTTTATTTTTTTTCCCTACAAAACTTAAACTTGATAAAAAGAAAAATAAAACTGCTTATTGCGTGTAATAGATAAACACTATTTGCCTTTATTTTTTATATCTTAGCGTTGAAGAGAAATTTTAATTTTGCTGTAAACGTCATTGCTATTCTTGTCATCTACAATATTTGCTTTATTTTTATAATTACTTTTTTTGTATAATTAGAAGAAACTGTAACCAGTTGATGCTTAACAAATGTGATAACGTTTATTTTCCTTCATTATAACGGCACCTTCGGTATAAAGAGGAAGAAATCCTTAACTGTTATAATTGCACATCACTATTGGACCGCTTCGAAAAATTTGAGTTTATCCGTGATTGAAATAATTTTTATTTTTGGACTTCTTTTTTTTTAATTTGCACTATGATGGAAGTGCCGTCATGCCCGAAGAAAAGTCTTTCGCTGTCCCTTCCTGTTCCTCGGGAGGGACAAGCCACCCTAAAACCTCCTCAACATCTGTGGAGGCAACCAAGGACGCCCATAAGAATAAAGCACAGGGGATACTCAGATACGGACCGCCACCATCACCGACAAATGGAGAGGTCGGATGCCATGGACACCAGCGATCGGCCTGGCCTGAGGAAGTCGAGGATGTCCTGGCCCTCATCTTTCCACGGGACGACCAGCAACAGTCACACAAGCCATAAGCAACGGTAAGTGGTGGCAGTGGGCTGTGGGGAGATGTCTCCTGCCTTTGAGACTAGTAGACTGTCAACTGGCGTTGAAGCCAGGTGAACCCTTCTTGGGGTCTTAACTTGAGGGCCCAAATATGTGACGGTAGAGGGATTGTGATGGAAGGGGTGGAAGCAGTCGCTTAGGGGCCACATTAAGTTTGAGAAGATGCTAGGAGGGACCTGTTCATTGTCGACACCGATACCTCAACATGTTTACCTTGGTTTATATTTCTCTATAACAAATTTGGGATTGTAAACATGGGTTTCTCCACCTCGGTGGGTCTATATAATTCCTCGCTATGGGATAGGAACTTAACTCTTAGCCAATGCTGCTCAAAGCCTGTTGGGCTTAGGCGTCATCATTATTTGCCTAGCAGAAATATGGCTCCTGTGTGTAGTTTTGGGATTGGTACTGGAATCATCTCAGGGTATCTTTGTGGAGATCCATCATGGATGTCCAATCAAATCCTGCTGTGCGCTACTGACCAGTAAGATAAGGGTTGTTCCAGTTGTTACTGGACCGCCATCATTCTCAGTTGGAGGACCACAGCTGGAACACAGATGAAACTTAGGCTATAAACAAAACGCAGTGGTAGAAACAGCACTAGACATCACGGTTGATACCAACATGATTTGCACATTCGTTATACAGCGGATGTTTATATCGCACAGAGACCTACAAATCTGGAGTCATCATAATACTTCTTTTTATGTGTTTTTCTTTTCCACGCGCTTAAACCCGAACTAAATGAACACCGGTGCTTTTTGGATAAATGACACTTGAGGACCCTCCTGCCTGCAAAGGAAAAAGGGTTGTCTAAATTCAAAATTTTTAGAAAATGAGCTGTTTTTATACCGTCTTGACCTATTGTGGCCTGGGGCTGTCGCACTGCCATCTAGTGGTGGGATTTTGCTCATCGCAGACATTATTACATGCATGATGTTTTGTTTGTAGAGCGCCTGCTGCATCCGTAGCGCTGTTACAAATGGGAAGAACACAATATTAGAGATAACGCTAAGGCTGGCGATATATGAGGTTAACAATAATGTGGACACACGTTAACTCATACCGGTGCAGATGGAAAAGAGGGCCCAGCAGGGGTGGATGAAATTAAGTTTAGCGACTGCTGGGGCAAAGATGGTTGGATTGTAGAGTGGGCTGGAGAGCTCGGAAGAGGGAATGTGGTACAAAGGTTTAGAATGTTGATGATGAGAAGAATGTTCTAATAAACGCTTTTAGTGTCAGAAGTCACCACGCTGTCCCTTTTACAGTGACCTTAAAATACAACATCACCTGAAAATGTCCTGATGGCCCCTTAGCACTTTATAATCGTATGTGTTAAGTTGTCGTGTGACGTTGCCGTTACTGGTTGGGTCCCCGTGCTTTCTCCGTCACACTTTGAACTCAGTGCCCAACATTCTTGCAGCTTAGAAAATAGGTTAATGGAAGACCACCAGTACTCTGTGCTTGAGATGGGTGGGAGAGATGGCTCAATAGGCAGGGGGGTGTGCTGTATACACTGTATGCAGTAATAATACCCCCCAGCATTGTATACAGTAATAACCCCCCAGCACTGTATACAGTAATAACCCCCCAGTGCTGTATACAGTAATAACCCCCCAGTGCTGTATACAGTAATAACCCCCAAGTGCTGTATACAGTAATAACCCCCCAGTGCTGTATACAGAAATAACCAACCCGGCGCTGTATACAGTAATAACCCCCCCGGCGCTGTATACAGTAATAATAACCCCCCAGCACTGTATACAGTAATAACCCCCAAGTGCTGTATACAGTAATAACCCCCCAGTGCTGTATACAGTAATAACCCCCCAGTGCTGTATACAGTAATAACCCTCAGCACTGTATACAGTAATATAACCCCCCGGAACTGTATACAGTAATATAACCCCCCAGCACTGTATACAGTAATATAACCCCCCAGCGCTGTATACAGTAATAACCCCCCGTGCTGTGTACAGTAATATAACCCCCCAGCACTGTATACAGTAATAACCCCAGCACTGTATACAGTAATAACCCCCAGCGCTGTATACAGTAATATAACCCCCCAGCGCTGTATACAGTAATATAACCCCCCAGCGCTGTATACAGTAATATAACCCCCAGCGCTGTATACAGTAATATAACCCCCCAGCACTGTATACAGTAATATAACCCCCAGCGCTATATACAGTAATAACCCCCCCAGCACTGTATACAATAATATAGGGCAAAGCCTGGCTCTATCTCATTTTGTTCCAATAGCTGCCATTGTTGTCAGTCATGTGATATTTTGGATGACTCAAACACCGCACTGAGCTGATTCTTTACAGCAATGCTAATGAAGTCCGTTCCTACATAGACTTTCATAGTCAGAGAGTCTGGCTGAGTGATTAAGACTGAGCCATTGTATCGTTTACCACAATGAGTCAGGGTGTTTGTCCAGCAGATTTGAACTAAGATAACAGAACTAGAACAGCACAATTCTCTTGAAAACGTTTTATCTGATAATGGATATATAGATTTCGGTGAGTGTTCCCCTTTACAGCTCTACCCATCCCTTACTTCATACAATTCATGTCTCTACCTGCTCTCTTATATGTCTTTATATGACAGGATCACGGCACCCAGACTCTAATGGGACAGTTAGACGTCAGCGGTCACGGGATCCTCAATATGTGCATTTTTTCACGTATAGATCAAATGTTAGTGATTAATCTGAACCAACTCAACGCTTAGTGATAGCCCGTTATTTCGTGACGCGTTACCTTTTGTTTTCGATAATCAGCCCTGAGAGCTCGTTTTACCCAATAGGGTTCCGGCCGGCTGCGAGTCTCAGAGTCTGAATCACATTTCCGATAATAAATAAGCCCAGAGTAATTTGAATACCAGTATAGAGGAGCGTCGTAATCGCTGCCTCTGCTTGGACTCTCAATACCGCTCTCAGCTTTACATAGAGTATCGATGGACTGCAACTCCCACAATCCTTTTACAAGAAGAGGAGGCATATCGTGTAGTAATCGTCGGGGACCCACAAGCTTGATGTACACGTCACATGAATTGTTGTTATAAAGGGGGTCAGAGACACGTGTTTAATGCGTCAGATGGTCCACGTGTGCGTAAAATGATGTATGTTGGGTTTAGGAGGAGGGCAGTCTGGACAGCATCTACCCCCCCACCCCCCCTTATATATTTTTGGTTATTACATATTTATTGGAAGGCTTTGTTTAGGGGTCTGCCACACATACTCTGTTCATGTATGTGTCCGTTTCCCCCTGTAAAGCAGTCGTGGTGAAGGCACGGAGCTTCGCAGCCCTGTACGCTGTATGTCGCAGAGCCGCTGTGGATACGTTTCTGTAAATGACACCCCATGCATGTTTAAACTTCCTCACTGGATTAACCTTTACCACTTCTGCTGGGGGGCTGTTTCATTGATCTACTACCCTCCCAGCAAAGTCTTCTAGGCTAAGGGAACATTTTCATGAAGTAACATGGCAATAATATGATAGAGTTCACCGATCCTATAAAATGACTTATTTTCTATGAATGTATTTATTAGCTGCATGTGATCAGCATCTCCCTCCGCTATTACCATACGCCCCCCCTCCTCCGGACCCCTGATAGGATGCCGTGCCCAGGGGTCCGATTATTTCCGTCTCCATCTCACTGCCTGTGATGGGATTGCGGAGTTTCAGCGACGAGGACCTCTGTTGATAGAATCCGTTTTCTTATAATCGGTCGCGCTTTCTATGGAATGATAATATGGATTGTGCAGGATGGGGGAGGGGGCAGAGAGCAATTTATTTGTCATGTGACCATCATCTGTAGGTTGTGGATATACTAGAGAGGTCATCTACTTTTTTGTGGACCAGCACCTTCAAGTCACCATAGCAACCAATGGAATGTCACTACCTTTTTACCACTTTGAACCAGAATGGCTCATTATATGGGATGAATGTGTTTTTTTGGGGTGCGGTGTAACCCACACTCGCCCCCTAGTGGAACGTTAACTGTTTGCCCAGCCGCTGCTACTCACCCTGTATGGGATATGAAGAGTTGCTTGTTTGATGACGTCACAAACATCCGCTAGACTTCCTGTTTACAAAAACAAACTTGTTAATGATGTAATTTTTTTTTGGAGACATTTTAAAGTAAACAAAAAAAGGAGAAAAAAGTAAATCCCCTTAAAAGAAATAACCGGAAGCGCGATCATTCTCCGGGAATCGAGGAAAATGTGTAATGAGGGAGAAGTTACAGCGCAGGCAGCTGCAGCAAACGTACATGTATGTAGGGAAAACACGGGTAGTGGCTGCATGCATCCACAGAACCCGAGACCCTGGTGATGTCACTCGGGTTAGGGGGGATCATATAGCGAGAGGGTAGAATAGTGGAGAGAGAGAGTGTAGAGGATTATTGGATGGAAGGAGAAGAGAGAGAGAGAGGCTGTATATTTAATGAGGAAAGGGGAGAAAATTCCAGGTTGGAAGAGAGAAGTAAGGAGGACAGGCAGAGTTGGGAGGAGGGCAGACAGCAGGCTTGACCTGAGAGAGTGAAGAAGGGAAGGTTGAAGAGAGAGGGTGAGGAGGCCAGACAGGGCCGGTTAGAGGAGAGGGGGTGAGGAGGGCAGACAGGGCCGGTTAGAGGAGAGGGGGTGAGGAGGGCAGACAGGGCTGGTTAGAGGAGATGGGGTGAGGAGGGCAGACAGGGCCGGTTAGAGGAGAGGGGGTGAGGAGGGCAGACAGGGCCGGTTAGAGGAGAGGGGGTGAGGAGGGCAGACAGGGCCGGTTAGAGGAGATGGGGTGAGGAGGGCAGACAGGGCCGGTTAGAGGAGAGGGGGTGAGGAGGGCAGACAGGGCCGGTTAGAGGAGAGGGGGTGAGGAGGGCAGACAGGGCCGGTTAGAGGAGAGGGGGTGAGGAGGGCAGACAGGGCCAGTTATAGGAGAGGGGTTGAGGAGGGAAGATAGAGCAGGCTGGAGGGTGGGGAGGGCATGCTGGGCAGATCGGTGGAGAAAAAAGTGAGGATTCAAAACTCTTTATAAGAAGACTTGGCTTTCGTTCAGAAAATCACTTTTTTCAGGGAGACCACTGTGTACAGGAGACGCATCACATGACTGTAACGTAACGCGTGACATTTTTTACCCCCCGGGGTATCTCGGGGTGAATGGGCAGATAGTCAGCGTCACAGAGTCTGGAGCTGATATTCCACTGATGATATCCCAACTGGTGCTTTTCTCACTGCTAAAATCCCTGCTTGAATACAGGTGACTTAATCCAGAATAACTTCTATCGGGCCACGGCTTTTAGGGCCATTTTCTGGGCCAGTCACTACATCAGGATCTCTGATCATTAAGACATTTCGGGGGTATTCTAATCCCGCCAGAACGCCGTGGACTCAGGATTTGTGCTTGGTTTGCGGAGACCCGAGGCATACTAATGCCTGCTTTCAGCGGAGATGCTTTTTTTTTTTCTGCCGGCCGGCGGTAAGATTGGCACTCCATTTACTGAAGAGCGCCGAGCAGCACTTTGTGTGAGATAGAAGCGATCGCATCTCAAGCTTCACCGGAGCTCCGGGGTCTGGAAGCCAATTTAATTGCCGACTCTCCTGGTCATTTGACCTTGAGGCAAAGATAGGGGTTGGCATCAATCATAACAGGAGACTCACGCAAACTTATACGGCTGTATGTGTCAACCTAGAATGCACCGGCAGATAAGAGCCACTCGGCCATCAAGTCGGTCGTTGGTCTCGTTTTCAGTTCAGGATCCATTAATTAACCTCTACCACTTCTGCTGGGAGACTGTTCCATTCATCTACTGAAAAAAGTCCTTACATTACATCTAAACCTGCCGGTGGATCTGTGTGCGTTTGTAGCTAACAGGTAACCCTTCATCTGCTTTCGTGATTCTTATTATCGCCCTAAGTTGGTCAGAGAATGACTTGTTAACCTGTTAATTACAGACCAAATTATATTTTATTTCCAGTTCCCCAAAAATCAATGCTGTGATAACGCTGAAGCAGCTCAGCGCAGCCACGATTTATCTTCTTTCCAAGTCGTTAGTGACCCTGGCGCTAGGACCCTGTGACTTAACCCCTGGAGAGCGCGTGGTTAAATGTGGTCTTAATTACCATACCTGGGAACATCCTTCCAGGAGCTCTCTCTCTTCTGGGGAGGGGCTTTGTCAAGGGGAGGGGCTACATATACATGGGGTGTGGCTAGACATGCATGGGGGAAAAACAACCACACATGGGACACCCTGGAGTGGGTGGGGAGTGGGTGCGGCCAATTACAGATCAGATGCCCAGAGAAAGAAGAAAGTGGCCTGCGGAAGCAAGGCTTCACCCCGAGACTCCAGGTCCTGCCAGGTTCCCAGGTGTGATTACCGCCATAACCAATTGGAATGTACGTGTTGATAGAACCAATCTATTTGTTGCCACGGTAATAATACCATTTTGAAAACTTTGTGTCAGAACTGCTCTTTTTAAATAAGCCTAATTTTATTCCTTGATCACCAAGGGGTTTATTCACTAAACAGTGAGCCGTATGTTTGCGCTGTGAAAGGCCAACCATAGACAGGGTGTCAGCATTTTGGTGAGCTGACCCTGCATAATAAATGGTTTTATTTCACAGGTTTAACCATGTATGGTGTATGTCCAGATTGGCCCACCGCACTGGAGAAACCCACTCAGTTTGGCCCTTAAGCATGCATTGAAGTCCCAACATGCGCTACACTTACACACTACACGCACCCCGTGTATTTTTAATCAGGACCCCCCCGAAATATGTACATAAATTAATTGCGGCGGCGGCGGCCTGTGAACACGCTATCCGTCTGCCCCGGGATTAATTATTATAAATCGCAAGATAAGCTGGTGCCTGCTGTATGTTTGCCGGACGCGTTTGTTAACTCTTTGCTTGCTGGCAAATTATTAACAGATCTATCAGCCTCAGGGCTGCCCTAATTGCTAATAGCGCCCCAAGTGCAATTTCTACTCTAACCCAAAGAGCTCACAGATGCGAGATGTTACTCAATGCCCCCCCCCCCCCAGATAGTGTAAGCGCACCCAGCACGCCCCCGGTCATCAGGACCAGTTACTGGCACGAGCCCCCGGCAGGGCATTAGCCGCATGTTATTTCCACTTCTGTAATAGGAAGCGAGCGATGAGCTGGACGGGTTTCTTGGCCTTTCTGCTGGGGGCTCTGCGGCGTGGGGCATGAAATCTGGCCCTGCAGCATGTGTGACGGCATATATATATGTGTATATATATATATATATCCCCCTCCTTCCCTGCCTGTCATGTTCTGCTATCTCAGTTTCTTTTATGTTGTATTTCTGTTGCTCCCCCATTCATGTCTGTCTCTTATGTTCTATTTCTTGCGTTCAGCCGCCTTTTCTCTCTAATCCCTTGCGTTCCATTTTGCTCTCTCATATTCCTCCCTTTTTCCTCTCTCAGATCTTTTTCATCCTACTTTCATTCTGCACTTCTCTCATGTCTCCTTTTCCCTCTTCTTTCCCTCTTCTCCCATGTCTACCCTCCTCCCTCTTCAGTTATCTTCACCATCCATTCTTTTAGCGCCCACTGCTCTCTTGTGACCCCTTTTCATCTTTCCTCTTATTACTATGCCTTTCATTTCCCTTTTTCTCTTTTGTATCCCTTTCTCCCTACTATCTGTTGTCTATCTCTTCCTCCTCTCTCGGGTCCCCCTCTCTCCTTTTTTGTATCTCCTCCTCTCTTGTGTCCCTCTTTCCTTGCTTTTCAATCTTTTGTCCGCCTCTCCTTTTTTCTTCTGTCCCTCTCTCCTCTCTTGTGTTATTCTTTCCTTCCTTTCTCCTCTTTTTTCTCTCTCCCCTCCCTTTTTCCCTGCGTTCTCCTCTCCATTTTCCCTTTTGTCCCTCTCTGTTATATTTTGTACCTCCCTCCTCTCATGTCTCTCTCAACCCTCTCTTGTATCACACTCTTCTCCCTCCTGCCTTGCATTCCCCTCTCCCTTTTCCCCGTCTGTTTCTCTCCCTTCTCTCTCTCGTTATCACTTCTTTTCTTTCTTTTCTCCTCTTTCTCTTCTGTTCACGTCTCTCACATTCCCCTCACTGTCTTTCCTCTGATTGTTTTTAAGAGGTAATTGTAATTCCCTAATTAGCTAATCTGAAATTACATATGTATTTAAAGCCGGATGCTTGGCGGTGGCTACTCTGGAGGTGGTTTGATTTAATCAGCTGAAAGTAAGATGTCAGCACAGCAGGGGTGGAAATATTAGAGACGCTTAAAGATCCATACAGACAAAAGCCACAGACCGCCACACAAAATGTAAATAAATGCGTTAGAATACGTACGCGGCATTGAACGAAGCTCAGAGGATTCTCGGTGGATTGGAATCCCTTAAATCTTCTCACGGTAGAAAAGTGTCCCGGGTGCCCTGAAATTCCAGGCAAAACCCCCTCTGGACGACACATGCAGCAGACCCCAACGTTTGGGCCTCGCCGGGCTTCGTCAGCGAGGTTCTATTCTTTTCTCTATATGTGTAATTAATTAGACAGAAGTCAGCGCCTGGATTTTTGAATAATTGTTACAGGGGTGAAAAATGTTCTGCTTTAGGCATTTGACTTTATGTATGAAACACAATACCTCCCAAGTGTCCCTTCTTAGGAAGCCTACTCCTTCTCTGGGACTCAAATGCCTCTTTTCTAGGGGCTCAGAATGTTGGATGGGCATAACGTTATCACTGTGTACTGTGTATGTACTGTATTTATACTGTATATATATATATATATATACTGTGTATGTACTGTATTTATACTGTATATAGATATAATGTATATATACTGTGTATGTACTGTATTTATACTGTATATAGATATAATGTATATATACTGTGTATGTACTGTATTTATACTGTATATATATATATATAATGTATATATACTGTGTACTGTGTATGTACTGTATTTATACTGTATATATATATATGTGTGTATATACGGTATATACTGTGTACTGTGGATGTACTGTATATAAATATATATATCCATTGTTCTGTCGCAGGGCAGCTCTGTTCATTCATACACCTGCTGACTGCCTGCTCGATACCTGTCAGTTCCTGTTGCTTGCATGAGGGCCCACGCACTGAGATGGCCTGAAATCGCTTGCAGTGCATTGCCCCTTTAGGCAGGTTTAGGTGCCCCAACGTGCTATTGACCCAGATGGAGTGCGGGGCATATAAAGGGGGGTATTCTGCAGAGTAAAAGAACAAAGCGCTATATAAATAAACTTAGTGTAATGTAAAGCGCTTTTCCCTTTCGTGTTTGTGTGGGGAGGGGTGAAAAAAATTAGATAACCTTGAAGACAAACAGACAAACAAGGCCAGACAACCCATTGGTTCCCTCCCTTTTGGGGGAGTGGCTTCATGAGAAAGGGCAGGGCTAGCCCCAGGTAGCCTTTAGTGAGTGGGAGGGGAGTGGGTGTGGCAAAACATAACACACCCTGCCTGGGTTATGTGGAAACCGAGCCTGAGACTGAGGGAAGCAGAGCTTCACCCGGAGACTCCAGGTTAGACCCAGCGGTAAGGATCTTTAGACTTTAGTGCCGGCAGAGTCAGACCCGTCCCAGGAGCGGGTAGCCACGACGTCGAGAAATCTCTGCCAGGGAGAGACTGCAATCTTTGCTTATCTCTCATTGGCTGCTCGGTGTTCTAATTCGGAACGTTGACATCCTGATGCAGACTTTCTGTGTAAAGCCACATGTGCATAAATATATATATGTGTGCGCGTGGGTATAAAACGCTTTTCTTAATCTCGGTCTTTCGCTCGGAATATATTATATATTTATTTATATATATTGGGTTCCTAATACCGGCGGCGCTGCAGACTTTTCCCATTTTTAAGGCCGCATTGTGTGAGCGCTGCATATCTGCGGCCAGCATATTGTGGCACGGGCAGAATGTGATAAAGCATTTTAATATGCTTCAGTAAATGACAAAATGGCACAGGCTGCGGATCTCCATAATCGCCGTCCTCGCACTCTCCTCCGTATGCACCTATTATTCCCTCCCTGATTGTTACGGGAGGAAGCTCAAGGCTTTCTGTGATGTGAGTGAATCCCCGTGTGATTCCCTTGGCTCGGACTAACCAAAAATCAATCATCAGGATTCCCTTTAATGAAAATCTATGCTATTATTCAAAGGGCCAACGAGGAAATGTTCCTTTAGCACTTTCCCAGAATCTGTACTATATACTGTATGTAATATATATATATATATACTGTATGTAATATATATATATATACTGTACTATATACTGTATGTAATATATATATGTATATATATACTGTACTATATACTGTATGTAATATATGTATGTGTATATATATATACTGTACTATATACTGTATGTAATATATGTATGTGTGTGTATATATATATATATATATATATATATACATATTACCCTGTGCACTGCAAAAGGGGCCATAGCCTGCGGTGTTGCCAGCTGTGGGCAGGGAGAATCCCCTTGGCTCCCGATCCCTGCACTTTCTTAGCCCTGCTCTTTGGGACTGATTTCTTCACGTAGGACCAGGGCTTACAGGCTACATGCATGACTACTTCACCTGTTTAACCTCTTCATGGCCAAAGCTCTGGGCAGTGGGTTATATAGCGTAATGGGAGTGGTTACAGGGTAGGGTTATATAACGTGATGGGAGTGGTTACAGGGAAGGGTTATATAGCGTGATGGGAGCGGTTACAGGGAAGGGTTATATAGCGTGATGGGAGCGGTTACAGGGAAGGGTTATATAGCGTGATGGGAGCGGTTACAGGGAAGGGTTATATAGCGTGATGGGAGTGGTTACAGGGAAGGATTATATAGTGTGATGGGAGTGGTTACAGGGAAGGGTTATATAGCGTGATGGGAGTGGTTACAGGGAAGGATTATATAGTGTGATGGGAGTGGTTACAGGGAAGGGTTATAGCGTGATGGGAGTGGTTACAGGGAAGGATTATATAGTGTGATGGGAGTGGTTATAGGGAAGGGTTATAAAGCGTGATGGGAGTGGTTACAGGGAAGGGTTATATAGCGTGATGGGAGTGGTTACAGGGAAGGGTTATATAGCGTGATGGGAGTGGTTACAGGGAGGGGTAATGGAAGTGGTTACAGGGAGGGGTTATATGGCATGATGGGAGTAGTTAGTAAAAGGGTTTATATGGAGCAGTTATAGGGAATAGGTCTCCATAGACCGGACAGGTAAATGAAAGTGTTAATTCAATTATAAGGAGTGCTCTGCATTAAGGAAAGTCTGAAATAATTTCACAGCTTAACTCCGCTTTGATATATGATGATGAGACGTTTGAAGACGTATGATGATGAAAGTGCTGAGACGTTTGAAGATTCCTGGCTGGGTATTGAATAGCGTTTACATGAGGCTCCTGCTTTAATTAGGAGCCTGACTCCTGAGAGAGCGGGAAGGCCGGCGCTGGCGTTATCCCCACTAAAGCCGGTATCTAAGGCCACTGAAAATAGAAAGCCGCTGCCCGTGTTCTGTGTATTGTCGGTCTAGGGTATAAATTTTAGGGAGCCACCGGCATTTCCAGATTAAATCACCCTTATCCCGCCATATTATTATTATCTTTTATTTCTATAGCGCCAACAATTTCCACAGCGCTGCTTACAGTCCATTCATTCAAAGGATCCGACAAAACCAGAACCGACAGATGAAGAAATATATCAAGTGAAGAGGGTCCTGCTCACAAGAGCTTACAATCTAATCCGAAGTCTGAAATTCTGCATCGGGATGAAGTAGAACGCCGACCGCCCATGATTTGTTAATAAGATGCTCTACAAGCAGGGGTCCGTATACATGTACCTCTCTCTAGAGTTTTCAGCTCAACCCACTTGAAGGACCTCCACTGCTTCACGATGTCTTTGAAAGGACTCCTAATCGCGCAGGTCCTTCTTCTCTTTCTATACCCGTATGTCGTACATACTGTAGGTGTCTGGCTTTGGCTTTCCATTTGTTTCTGAAGTTTCCTTATTGATTTATACATGAGAGAAGATGGTAAGTTTCTCCAAGGTGGCTTTCATATAGCCGTGGAGGACTACAGATGGGCAAAGTACTGAACACTTGTGCAACTTAATGATATCTTCGGTGGAACCTTCAGCAGCAGATGAATAAAGAGATTTGGATCCATGCAGGAGAGTTGGCTGCGCATGCATCTGCTCATGCCCATGCGCCCCTACGAGAATACTTAGCGTATAGTTTGTATCTGAATGAGGGACGTAGAAACATGATGGAAAGACTCAAACCCTAATCATTCATTCGTCTTGTCTTAGATTCAGAACCCATATGCCTAAGCGTTGGCAGTTACTCCGATTGAACGGAAGGAGCCGTGGCAGGTAGAAGACTTGTCTTGCCGGGATTTGTAATTCATTTCAGAAACATCTAATGCCGTTCCACCTTTCGTTCGCGAGACATGGCAAGGAAAATATTTTCAGGGTTTTTTTCTCATTGCAGAGAATGAAATGTATTAAATATTCATTCCCTCGCAGCTCTACCAAAAAAAATAAAAAGCCGTATAACACTATAGCCGGTCGGCGTTTCCCCTGGAAAAATAAAGGCTTGGAAGCTGTGAATTTAATTACCGAGAATGCGAAGTTGTAATGAGCAGAATTAATTAAACCCCAAGTGCTACGATAAACGGCCTTAACTCGCGTGCATCTTATATGTGGTCATCGTGACAGCAGGACGGGGAGCAGAGAGGGCCATAAATCATCCTGATAAGAACTCAAAATGATTGCGGTGCTTCCTGACCCCGATTACGCGTCCCTGGCGAGACGCGACTTACCCCGTTCTAATCAAAGCCAACACATCAAATTATTTTTATTAATATTCCCCCGCGTTTAAACAGCGCTAGAATAGATAAACCTTATATTTGGAGACATGTTCATCTCTAATTTGTTTTAATTATTTTATTAATTAATAATAATTTGAAATTATAAATATATATTATTAATTAAAAAATATATATATAGCATCATTATATTATGTTTATTAATAGGATGCCAGCTGATTCTGTGTCACTATTACAATAAGGGGACGGTGTAAATTATCAGCAACATTAAAACAATATAGAATTTTACATTGAGACCAGCACTCCCATTATACTCTGAATATATAAAAAGGACAGTTTCAGTGGCAGGCTGTGAATCATGAGAGTTGAAGTTCCGACTGCCGACGAATGCATTGAGTTATTGGCTTGTTTCGCTTTACTAAAGAACTTATTTGGAGCGTCACATTGTAATCGGCCACTCAGCTACAACTGTCATGAGTCTCAGCCAGTGTTTAGAAAGCCTAAAGCTGCCTGAAAGTCATGGGTGTTGTAGTCCTACCACATCAGGGGAGCTAATAGTTGGCTGTCAAATACGTAAAGAAATGGCTTTTTGAATGTACAGAACAAAATACCCCACTTGGTAATATGCTAAGTATTGGGTGTTTTATCTTGAAGCCCCCACACCGTAAGTAAAGCCCCTTCTCTTGGACCCCCAATTGCGGTTGCAGCCCCTGGATTGACCCCAGTCTGGGGAAGATCCTTCCACAGTGAAGGTGTTAAAGGGTTGAAGAAAGGCAGCAGCGCACCATATCAATAGCGTCCACGATCTGGGTGTCTTCTACATCTCTTGATTAATCAAAACGTACAGGCAAGGTCTCCACTGGAACAAACTGCAGACCATTAATACCCCCGTCACTCGTCGCTGTCCCTGGAGATTTTGCTGAACACAAGCTGTGCTGGCTTGACACGCATCTTGGTTTTCACATTTTTGCGATCATAAAGGCTCATTTAATTCAGGACTTCGTAGGGTCCTGGTGAGCTTAATTCTAGCGATTGTGTTATCATTCCATATTTGGAACTTCACCATTCCCATTGTAGATCACCCAGGGGTGCCCCATCCACTCATCAATGTCAAAGTATGAGAATTATTGACCTGGAACACAAGCCACATGTGCCCTTAGCAGCTGTGGCGATGCCATGTTAGGGCAAGCTGATCATTTGCCTCCAGGGCAAGAGTAGATAGGGTGACCTCTTACCATATGGATCACTTTTTGGAAGTGTTCCGGTGATCTTAAATCGGGTTAGCAGTTGTCACCAGGAGTCTTCTGAGACTAGGACATCTAGACACCACAGTGTGGAGCGTCCCCTGCAACAGTCTCCATCCCTCAAAACTTGGGCTGGGGAAAGCCATGGGTCAGGGCGGGTGCGAGGATAGAAGGGGCTCATGGATACAAAAACACAAAAGCAATCTAGAACCATTTAGATCGTCTTAGAATATAGAAAGTCTAGTGCTTATTGAATTTTGATCCATTAGAATCATGATCCATTAGACAATGGCAGCCTCTAGCAACCCAGATGGTTTTCTGGCGTGCAGGTTGAGCATGATAGGAGTTATAGTCATACCAGTTGAAGTGGCCCGGTATACATGCCCCCATCCATTACCTATGCTTCCTCCCCACAATCCGCAGGAGGCTGCTCCTTTCCTACTGCGCTCATCACCTGCTGCTCCCAGCGCTGGGAGGAATACAGATTGGACTCATGCTGACATGACGGGCGACTCCATCCGAACCCTTCTCCTTCCGCCCCCCTCCTCACACGCCTTTTTAATCCCCCTTTTTCTCCTGTTTATCACATTATTTTTATCTCTTTTTTCATTGATTTATTCCACTCCACTGTCTTTTTTCTGACCTGATTACATTTTTCTTGATATTTCGTTAAGCGGAATTCTACCCCCCCCATTCTTAAATACGGACCTTCATTGTTTTCGCCTTTCTCTTAAATAGATAGTGAAACATAACATATGAGTGTATATGTTTTTTTCTGACATATGGACGTCTCGGACAAACATGTTGGAGATCTTGTCTGGGTCAGGCCGGCTTGGCAGGTCTTTGAGATATAAATGGCCTCTATTCGGGGGGTGAGAGACATTCATGGTGCCGTAGAGTTTGCTTTTCATGAACACCACCAGAAACGTTACAGTGAAAAATGTAACAAAAACATGTTTTGTCTGTTTTCTGACATTTCTGTTCCATTGATTGCTTCTTCCTGTCATGAGACTATCTCGCACCCCTTCTCCTGTGCACTGTATTGCTTTTTTATGTTATTCCTCCCCTTCCGGGGTCCCCCTGTCATCTTTCCCCATATTATGTGATGTTGGAGGATGTGTGTGGGGGGGGGGGGGATTCTACTGGATGAACCTGGATGTTGTGTATCAGAGGATTTTTAGATTTGGGCAATAAAGCACAGGTTAAGCCAGGCCCTGGTCTGCATGAGGTGCCGAGTCCTTTATTGCAGACAAAGTCCCCTGTGTGTGACCAAAACGACATTGTGAGGATCGTCTCCCGGGGCATCCAATGCTGGAATTTGGTTTGGACCAGAAGCCGCTGGATCTGTAAATCACTAATCTCCAGATAGTTGTGCAGATCGTGCCATCAGGAGTTTTTCAGCTGGTTCTAGATATAATACATTTACCAACTTGTACATTCTCCAGCGGGTTCCGGATACCATGTGACCGTGCGTTCTCCAGCGGGTTCCGGATACCATGTGACCGTGCGTTCTCCAGCGGGTTCCGGATACCATGTGACCGTGCATTCTCCAGCTGGTTCCGGATACCATGTGACCGTGCATTCTCCAGCTGGTTCTGGATACCATGTGACCGTGCGTTCTCCAGCGGGTTCCGGATACCATGTGACCGTGCGTTCTCCAGCGGGTTCCGGATACCATGTGACCGTGCATTCTCCAGCTGGTTCCGGATACCATGTGACCGTGCATTCTCCAGCGGGTTCCGGATACCATGTGACCGTGCATTCTCCAGCGGGTTCCGGATACCATGTGACCGTGCATTCTCCAGCTGGTTCCGGATACCATGTGACCGTGCATTCTCCAGCTGGTTCCGGATACCATGTGACCGTGCATTCTCCAGCTGGTTCCGGATACCATGTGACCGTGCATTCTCCAGCTGGTTCTGGATACCATGTGACCGTGCATTCTCCAGCGGGTTCCGTATACCATGTGACCGTGCATTCTCCAGCTGGTTCCGGATACCATGTGACCGTGCGTTCTCCAGCTGGTTCCGGATACCATGTGACCGTGCATTCTCCAGCGGGTTCCGTATACCATGTGACCGTGCATTCTCCAGCTGGTTCCGGATACCATGTGACCGTGCATTCTCCAGCTGGTTCTGGATACCATGTGACCGTGCATTCTCCAGCTGGTTCCGGATACCATGTGACCGTGCGTTCTCCAGCTGGTTCTGGATACCATGTGACCGTGCATTCTCCAGCTGGTTCTGGATACTATGCCACCGTGCGTTCTCCAGCTGGTTCCGGATACCATGTGACCATGCATTCTCCAGCTGGTTCTGGATACCATGTGACCGTGCATTCTCCAGCTGGTTCTGGATACTATGCCACCGTGCGTTCTCCAGCTGGTTCCGGATACCATGTGACCGTGCGTTCTCCAGCTGGTTCCGGATACCATGTGACCATGCATTCTCCAGCGGGTTCCGTATACCATGTGACCGTGCATTCTCCAGCTGGTTCTGGATACCATGTGACCGTGCATTCTCCAGCTGGTTCCGGATACCATGTGACCGTGCGTTCTCCAGCTGGTTCTGGATACCATGTGACCGTGCATTCTCCAGCTGGTTCTGGATACCATGTGACCGTGCATTCTCCAGCTGGTTCTGGATACTATGCCACCGTGCGTTCTCCAGCTGGTTCCGGATACCATGTGACCGTGCATTCTCCAGCTGGTTCTGGATACCATGTGACCGTGCGTTCTCCAGCTGGTTCCGGATACCATGTGACCGTGCATTCTCCAGCTGGTTCCGGATACCATGTGACCGTGCATTCTCCAGCTGGTTCCGGATACCATGTGACCGTGTATTCTCCAGCTGGTTCCGGATACCATGTGACCGTGTATTCTCCAGCTGGTTCTGGATACAATGTGACCGTGTATTCTCCAGCTGGTTCCGGATACCATGTGACCGTGCGTTCTCCAGCGGGTTCCGGATACCATGTGACCGTGCGTTCTCCAGCGGGTTCCGGATACCATGTGACCGTGCATTCTCCAGCTGGTTCCGGATACCATGTGACCGTGCATTCTCCAGCTGGTTCTGGATACCATGTGACCGTGCGTTCTCCAGCGGGTTCCGGATACCATGTGACCGTGCGTTCTCCAGCGGGTTCCGGATACCATGTGACCGTGCATTCTCCAGCTGGTTCCGGATACCATGTGACCGTGCATTCTCCAGCTGGTTCTGGATACCATGTGACCGTGCATTCTCCAGCGGGTTCCGTATACCATGTGACCGTGCATTCTCCAGCTGGTTCCGGATACCATGTGACCGTGCATTCTCCAGCTGGTTCTGGATACCATGTGACCGTGCATTCTCCAGCTGGTTCCGGATACCATGTGACCGTGCGTTCTCCAGCTGGTTCTGGATACCATGTGACCGTGCATTCTCCAGCTGGTTCTGGATACTATGCCACCGTGCGTTCTCCAGCTGGTTCCGGATACCATGTGACCGTGCATTCTCCAGCTGGTTCTGGATACCATGTGACCGTGCATTCTCCAGCTGGTTCTGGATACTATGCCACCGTGCGTTCTTCAGCTGGTTCCGGATACCATGTGACCGTGCGTTCTCCAGCTGGTTCCGGATACCATGTGACCATGCATTCTCCAGCGGGTTCCGTATACCATGTGACCGTGCATTCTCCAGCTGGTTCTGGATACCATGTGACCGTGCATTCTCCAGCTGGTTCCGGATACCATGTGACCGTGCGTTCTCCAGCTGGTTCTGGATACCATGTGACCGTGCATTCTCCAGCTGGTTCTGGATACCATGTGACCGTGCATTCTCCAGCTGGTTCTGGATACTATGCCACCGTGCGTTCTCCAGCTGGTTCCGGATACCATGTGACCGTGCATTCTCCAGCTGGTTCTGGATACCATGTGACCGTGCGTTCTCCAGCTGGTTCCGGATACCATGTGACCGTGCATTCTCCAGCTGGTTCCGGATACCATGTGACCGTGCATTCTCCAGCTGGTTCCGGATACCATGTGACCGTGTATTCTCCAGCTGGTTCCGGATACCATGTGACCGTGTATTCTCCAGCTGGTTCTGGATACAATGTGACCGTGCATTCTCCAGCTGGTTCCGGATACCATGTGACCGTGCATTCTCCAGCTGGTTCCGGATACCATGTGACCGTGTATTCTCCAGCTGGTTACGGATACCATGTGACCGTGTATTCTCCAGCTGGTTCTGGATACCATGTGACCGTGCATTCTCCAGCTGGTTCCGGATACCATGTGACCGTGTATTCTCCAGCTGGTTACGGATACCATGTGACCGTGCATTCTCCAGCTGGTTCCGGATACCATGTGACCGTGCGTTCTCCAGCTGGTTCTGGATACCATGTGACCGTGCATTCTCCAGCTGGTTCTGGATACTATGCCACCGTGCGTTCTCCAGCTGGTTCCGGATACCATGTGACCGTGCATTCTCCAGCTGGTTCTGGATACCATGTGACCGTGCATTCTCCAGCTGGTTCTGGATACTATGCCACCGTGCGTTCTCCAGCTGGTTCCGGATACCATGTGACCGTGCGTTCTCCAGCTGGTTCCGGATACCATGTGACCATGCATTCTCCAGCGGGTTCCGTATACCATGTGACCGTGCATTCTCCAGCTGGTTCTGGATACCATGTGACCGTGCATTCTCCAGCTGGTTCCGGATACCATGTGACCGTGCGTTCTCCAGCTGGTTCTGGATACCATGTGACCGTGCATTCTCCAGCTGGTTCTGGATACCATGTGACCGTGCATTCTCCAGCTGGTTCTGGATACTATGCCACCGTGCGTTCTCCAGCTGGTTCCGGATACCATGTGACCGTGCATTCTCCAGCTGGTTCTGGATACCATGTGACCGTGCGTTCTCCAGCTGGTTCCGGATACCATGTGACCGTGCATTCTCCAGCTGGTTCCGGATACCATGTGACCGTGCATTCTCCAGCTGGTTCCGGATACCATGTGACCGTGTATTCTCCAGCTGGTTCCGGATACCATGTGACCGTGTATTCTCCAGCTGGTTCTGGATACAATGTGACCGTGCATTCTCCAGCTGGTTCCGGATACCATGTGACCGTGCATTCTCCAGCTGGTTCCGGATACCATGTGACCGTGTATTCTCCAGCTGGTTACGGATACCATGTGACCGTGTATTCTCCAGCTGGTTCTGGATACCATGTGACCGTGCATTCTCCAGCTGGTTCCGGATACCATGTGACCGTGTATTCTCCAGCTGGTTACGGATACCATGTGACCGTGTATTCTCCAGCTGGTTCTGGATACCATGTGACCGTGCATTCTCCAGCTGGGTTTGGAGTTCATGAGATGATGCTCTCTTCAGCTGGTTCTGGAGATTGTGCTTTCGATTCTTCCCTAGTGACCAGTTATCAGAACTACTCTATTAGTAAATCTACCCTTTTATTGCCCCAATTTCCTTTTGTGAATATTATGCTCTGCATCCCAAACGCCCCTACTTCTTAAATATGAAGGGTTTTTTAACACATCCATAGGTTTCTCAGACCGAAAAATCTAAAACATTGGGCATTTCTGTGCAATAAACCCAGAGCCGCACACTCCAGCGGAGGGAGAGCTGCGCGGTGGCTGCAGTCCCTTCTTATAATCCATGTAAGTATCGTTCCCAGCAAGAGCAGAAATCTCGCCGACAAATCATTTACATGAAAAGGTCTCTGATCCAACGCCAGATCTGTGTTTAAGGTCATCTTGTGACTGCCAACTCCAGAAACGGCCCCAGGGCCTTTTGCATACAAATGACTTTTTCTTGCGCCCCTCTCCTTCTTGTCAAATTTACAAAAAGGTCTTCTCCAGCCCTTCAGAAGATGATCCAGAGCCGAAGAAATGGAGAAACTTTAGGCAAACGGTATTAATAATATTCCATATTTTGCTTAATGCAGGGAAATACTATACAAACAGCGAGCCAGCAGCTGCTCCGAGTCCTTGGCTTTTCTCCACTCCGATGTATTATCCTTCCTGCTCCGAAAACAAACAAAACCAAACACGTGTCTAGCTTAAAGGGACCCCGTCGTGGAAACAAATGACAAGGGGGGGCTTTGTGGTGGGAAACTCGCTGAATCTCCTTGATTGGAGAAAAGTTATGTAGATACTAATAACTAGACTTGGGCACCAGGGGGCTCTTCGTGTTCGTCTTCGTGCTCGTCTTCGGCAAAAAAAAAAACTTCGTATTCCGCGAATATTCGCCTGGTCCTGTCTTCTCTTCGGGCGAATATTCGCGGACATTCTTCGTGCTCGGGTTTTCTTCGTTTTCCCCGGTTAAGGGGTTAAAACGGGGTTAAAGCCGCTCTGGCGCCAGGAGTTTAAATGTCCGTATGAGCAACTCTATTGGTCGTCAGCAGGGGGCTCGTCTGCCATTGGTTGATGGCAGACGAGCCCCCTGCTGGCGACCAATAGGGTCGCTCGTACAGACTGTTATACTCCTGGTGCCGTAATTGTCCGGCAGATCCCGCTGGTCTCCCTGTTCTATAATTTATTAACTGATAGAACAGGGAGACCAGTGGGATCTGCCGGGTAAGTTACAGCATTGGGGTTTTAAAAGTCTGCACGAGCGACTCTGTTGGTCGCTCGTGCAGACTTTTAAAACCCCAATGCTACAACTTACCCGGCACATCCCACTGGTCTCCCTCCCTGTTCAATTAATTAAATGTCCGTACGAGCGAACAATAAAGTCGCTCGTACGGACATTTAACTCTGTACAGGGAGGGAGACCAGTGGCATCGGCAGGGTAAGTTGCAGCATTGGGGTTTTAAAACCCCAATGCTGCAACTTGCCCTGCCGATGCCACTGGTCTTTAACTAATTGAACAGGGAGGGAGACCGATGCCACTGGTCTCCCTCCCTGTTCAATTAGTTAGTCTGTGCCGGGTTAAATGTCAGTACGAGCGACCAATAAAGTCGCTCGTACGGACATTTAACTAATTGAACAGGGAGGGAGACCAGTGGCATCGGCACTGCCGATGCCACTGGTCTCCATCCCTGTTCAATTAGTTAGGGGTTAACTTTTTTTTAAAGGGTTAAGGGGCCGTGCAAGTGAGCCTATTGGTCGCTTGCACGGCCCTTTAACCTATGGATTTCTGCTCCCGTTAACCCCTTCGATGCTGTGTTAACGCAGCATCGAAGGGGTTAACGGGAGCGGAAATCCATAGGTTCGCTGTCAGGGGCTACAAAGACCGTGCGAGTGAGCCTATTGGTCACCTGCAGGGTCTTTCTCTGGCATCAACCAATTGGTTGATGCCAGAGGAGGTCCCTGTAGGCGACCAATAGGCTCATTCGCACTGCCCTGTAACCCGTGACGGCGAACCTGCGGATTTCCACTTCCGGGAACTGCCGCGATGCCGCGAAGCCAAGACAAGGTAAGATGAAGGGGGGGAATGGTAGACGAAGACGAAGACAATCACGAAGATCTTCGTGGTGTGTGTCTTCGTCTTCGCCTACGTTTTACCGCCGCCGTCTTCTCTTCGGCGTGTCTTCGGAACGAACACGAAAACGCACTCTTCGTGTTCGTTTCCATGTTCGCCCGAAGACGAATGCACAAGTCTACTAATAACTTGTGTTGTGTTCTGAGAATGAATCTCTCATTCATTTACTGCCTTCACAAGCTCAGCATTCATCAGCTCAATGCAGAGTGATGAGCGTTGCAGTCCTCCATTGGCAGAACCCTAAGGAGAAGATAAATTTGCTCGATATATTGCTGGAGGGCCCTCTGTGTGTGTGCAGAAGTGCATGCGCGAGCGCACATTTACCTGGCGCGAGGAGGTGTATGCGCAAATATGCACAGAAACCGTCCAGCAGTGTGTTGTGGTTACTATCATGGACCATATTCACCGTACCTGGGAACTTTCTTGATAAGCTGACCCTGGAATATTAACCCTTTAATAGCACATTGTGCAGTGGCTCGCCTGAAATGTTCACCAAATGGCTCTAATACCCGATGGGCATTCTGCTGATAACAGCTAAATTCTGCTTTTGGACCCGTATGGAGGCGGTGAATGCTCTCAGTCTCAGACTTCAGTTCATTTCTCTGACTTTCAGTTTATTTTGACACTTTTTCTAACGTTTCTTCAAATTTCAGCAGGCGACGTGGCTGTTAAGGGAAGCGTGTGAGCTGCTGAGGGGGTGCGATATATTAATAGGGTCGCAGCTTATCTCGCACGCAGTAGGGGTTACAATCATACCAACACAACCTGGTTTGCCCTTCTGCAGCTGGGTAATCAGAGGCGTCGTAACATATCTTGTTGTACTGCAACTCCCATGACACTCAGCCAGTTGCTTGAAAATCCTGGCCTGGTTCAGCCCCCCCAACACACTGAGAGGCTTAATCCATCATTCATGATTAATACCGACCAGGACTTCTTCTTTCTTTTCATTGCCCGCGTGGAATATTGTCGCCACCATTATTCTGGATATTGTGATCCTGGATATCTACAGTTAGAAGGGTTTGTGTCTGTTAGCGGGGTTCTAAATTAGAACAGCGTACAGCCAATGAGAGAGTCGCAGGGTAAAGATTCCATCTCCCATTGGCTGCGTGCCGTTTGCCATTGGAACCTTTCCTTGGACGCCATACCGAAGACCAACCGGTTATGTTTTGCTGTATTATTTATATGGCGCCACCATGTTCTGAAGAAGATGACAAAGGGATCCAATTGCAAATAAATATATGCTAAATGATTTGTTTAACCCATGGAATGCCGCATTGCAAAGTGCCTTCTGTATTGTACAATAGGAGACGTGTTAATAGGAGGAAGAACCTGGTCCTGTATCAATGTGCCAGGCTGCGTAGGAGACGGTGACAGAGCGTGTCTTTCATAAGCAACTTGTGTTGACGGGAGAGTCTATTTGTCTCCATGCGTCCCGTCCCCCCCCTATAATAAAGGCGGATGAAATAATACATCATGGCTCACTGTTCCCCGTCATTTAATAAATCTCTCTCCGACATCACTGCCGATGGCTCTACTCCTTCTGCTCGATACCAGACCCGCACATCAGCGAGCTGCAGTACATGATAAAACGCGTGAAATACAATTTCAGCTTCACGCTGTGACTCATATATTGCCAGCCACATAAACATTGCAGCCCCCTCTGGAATTTGATCCACAGACCTGGCTTTTTAAGCGATGGGTCTAGACCTCAGCGTTCCGCTCAGCCCACGTATTGACATGAATCAAGCCGTCGCACCCCTGCCTTCCCCGTTTCCCAGTGCGGAGATACGTGCCCGGCGGACGGGGATCGTTGATAGGGTTGGTGGACCTTCATTGACCAAGAAGCCCAGCAGGTTATGAGTTTTCCCGAGAGGTCACAGCGGGGTGCTGCTCAAGAACAAGTCAGCCTTAAACTGGGCGCTTCGTGTATTTTCCATACATGTATTTCAATTTCAGTTTCTTAGTATGAGAGCGGTTCATATTTAAGAGGAGACATCATAGAAATATATGGTGATAGCTGATGTCCTATAGATATATACTGGGATAGGTGGCGTCTAGGAGGAGCTCCTATAGATGTATTGTCACAAACGGGAAGCATAGGACCCTTCCGAGATGCAATCCATGGGTTTGGAAGGAAAACTGTGAGGACAGGTCAAGTACAGAGACTGGTGGCGGGGTGCATGGGTCACAGAACATACTAGGTCGAGATCAGTATAGGCATGAAGCCTGGTGAGAAGGGGCAAGGTCCTCAGGTGGCCACTGGGCTTAAAGTGCCAGCGCTGCCTCGCGATTGCCAGTCTGGCCCCGAACACAGGTACATGGAGACCAAGATGCTGGAGAACAGGAGCAACCAAGGAACCAGAATGTGAGACCAGCTCCAAACGAGAGCCTAATGTCTACTATTCCAATGGCTGCGTGTGGCCCCGATGGACTAGTTCCAGGTGATCCTGATACGTAGATGGCGGCAGCTGGCGGATGAACACCATTCAGGAGAACACATTATAAAGCTGCCACTTAGTACAGTTTCCCATTATATTGTGTGGGGGTAGCTGGTACTTTAGAGAAACCCCTGTTATAGTTGTATGGGGGGGATGGGAAGTTATAGATCTCTATAGGGATACACGAGTGAGGAGAGTTTGTTTGGTTATGGTTGGTATTTAATGTTTTAACCTTTATTTTAGAACAGTAGCTGTCAAATAATTCCTTGTGTGAAACGTTATCCCCACTCCCCGGCCTGGCCTTTAAAGGCCCGCTAGAGTGCTCTTTCTGGAAAGGAGGCCCCTCTCTTAAAGAGCTGACTGCACCACCTGCAGAGCAAGGTAAGAAGGCAGGCCCTGGCATCAGCATACACCATCCAAGCATCCTTTGTGAATCTGGGCGTCTGGTATGTGAGGAGTTAATGAGGAACCCTCTTGAATGATTAGCGAGGAGTCCCCCCCCCCCCACACGCAGGCAAGACGGACGCGCAGTGAGCTGTGTACTAATTTACCATGGATTATTCCGACCGCTCCGTGACGGAGGCCGGGAATCCCTTCAGTGTGGAGGTCACACCGGTACCCCGGGGTCAATACCATCATCTTCCTCACTTATCATCCAACCCCTTACCCGTCTGTGATGCATGGATAATAAACACGCTGCGCGGTATAATGATACCGAGTATCTATACACTGATAATGAACCCCGCGCTGTATAATAATACCGAGTATCTATACACTGATAATGAACGCCCCGCGCTGTATAATAATACCGAGTATCTATACACTGATAATGAACCCCGCGCTGTATAATAATACCGAGTATCTATACACTGATAATGAACGCCCCGCGCTGTATAATAATACCGAGTATCTATACACTGATAATGAACGCCCCGCGCTGTATAATAATACCGAGTATCTATACACCGATAATGAACGCCCCCGCGCTGTATAATAATACCGAGTATCTATACACCGATAATGAACGTCCCGTGCTGTATAATAATACCGAGTATCTATACACTGATAATGAACGCCCCGCGCTGTATAATAATACCGAGTATCTATACACTGATAATGAACGCCCCGCGCTGTATAATAATACCGAGTATCTATACACCGATAATGAACACCCCGCGCTGTATAATAATACCGAGTATCTATACACTGATAATGAACGCCGCACGATGTATAATAATACCGAGTATCTATACACTGATAATGAACCCCGCGCTGTATAATAATACCGAGTATCTATACACTGATAATGAACGCCCCGCGATGTATAATAATACCGAGTATCTATACACTGATAATGAACACCCCGCGCTGTATAATAATACCGAGTATCTATACACTGATAATGAACGCCCCGCGCTGTATAATAATACCGAGTATCTATACACTGATAATGCCCCCCCCGCGTTGTATAATAATACCGAGTATCTATACACCGATAATGACCCCCGCGCTGTATAATAATACCGAGTATCTATACACTGATAATGAACGCCCCGCGCTGTATAATAATACCGAGTATCTATACACTGATAATGAACGCCCCGCGCTGTATAATAATACCGAGTATCTATACACTGATAATGCCCCCCCCGCGTTGTATAATAATACCGAGTATCTATACACCAATAATGAACCCCGCGCTGTATAATAATACCGAGTATCTATACACCGATAATGAACGCCCCGCGCTGTATAATAATACCGAGTATCTATACACCGATAATGAACGCCCCGCGCTGTATAATAATACCGAGTATCTATACACCGATAATGAACGCCCCGCGCTGTATAATAATACCGAGTATCTATACACTGATAATGAACGCCCCGCGCTGTGTAATAATACCGAGTATCTATACACTGATAATGAACCCCCGCGCTGTATAATAATACCGAGTATCTATACACTGATAATGAACGCCCCGCGCTGTATAATAATACAGGTTAGGATGGCACTGATAAGCTGCTTGGGGCAAAGGTGGCATTGTGGAACATGTTGCTTGGTGAGGTTGGGGAGTCCTGGGGCAATTTCCATACCTGTGCCTTGTGGTTTCTAGATACACCCCTGCCCATTATACATATTCTGTAGTTTAGATATCTGCACGTATATAGAATGCTCTTTATACATTCATTAGTAGCGTAAGGTTTTACACGGCACAGTTGTGTATAGCAGTACCGAGTATCTACCTGTGAAGCATTTGTCTGAATTTGTAACGTTGCGCGTGTAAAGGGCATCATCACCTGTATGAGCTGCAGAGGGTAAGCGGTGCAGCAGTTAGAGGGTTAATTTATGGAAATCCATGTCATTTTTCTATCCGCTTGTATAGATTTATTGCGCTGATCATTTCGCTTCGATTGTTTCTTTTTTTTTATTATGTGGTTTTTTTGTGTTTACTTATTTGTATTTTTTGTGATTCCATAAATGCTTTTGACAAGATAAAAGGCAGCGATATAATATTCCAGACGCGCTTCCAGGTCTGTAAAGCGGTGACTCCGCGCAGAATATTAAACGCGCTTCCACAAAGCCGCCGCCTCCACCGCCGCGTCTGTAAAGCACACCGTGCTGGCAAACACCTCAAGTCTGGATTTGCATTTTAATTCCCTGATATTCATAATTTATTAACGGCTCCAATTATAGGCATCAAACCTCTCCAGCGCGCCCGTTTCTCCAGCGCAACCTCCGTTTTATTTCTCATCGTCATGGTAATTAAGTTATACCGCGATCTATATCAAAATCTGGTGATCGGTTTCATTTAATTTTTTCTACCTTTTCTTTTCTTAAAGAGTTTGGGCAGTTTAAAAATAACAATAAAAAAAAAAATAAAATATTTTTTTAATGTTTTTTTTTATTTTTTTTTTAGTTCTCCCGAAATAGATCCGCTCGGAAGGACATGAGAATGATAATTTATTTTTTTGATTATTATTGTTAACCAAGGTGGAAATGACAGAGTTTAATTCCATGAACACGGTGGGTACATTAAATGTTAAAGAATGAAGTTTAAATTTTTAACGGAATATTAAAAAATTTAAATTATATTTGTTTTTTTAATTACTTTTTTTATAGCGCACCAGCAGATACGGTAACGCGATTTCAATATGGGGAGAATTAAAAGTTTTAGCTAACATTAAAAGTATACAACATTAACAATGACGTGAATGAGTATAATATAGGGAATTGGAGGGGGGGTTAGACAGACATTGAGGGGCTGCTTGGCTGAGGATGATGTGATTGTGTGGAGGGTCACATGCAGAGGTCAGTGACAGTGGGGACAGACTGTGATGTAACTCGAGATCAGGTCTAAAACAGAGGCTTGATGTAAGTGCGAATGGCCAAAATGTGAATGTTCCAGAATTTAACACTTTAATAACTAAATGCAGCATTAGGAATATAATTCCTGCTAGCGCTAAAAGTCCAAAACCCATTTGAGAAATGAATATTAAATCTTGTAAACATTTTCCTTTGTTTATATTTTTTCTGGAAAAAACTTGCCATGTGAACCTACGGTAGGCACGGATAGGCTGTTGCCATAGAAAGTATTTTATGTGATTAAACCTTAAGAAGAAAGAATAAAATAATGGATGTGCTAAGGCGGATTTGCTCCACATACAGGAGAGTGGAACCGCACCTTTAAGTGACTTTCAGTTAAGAAACAAACCTTGGCGTTGATGCAAACAGCAGAAAGGAGCACGCGTTACATATTGGGTTCATTCTATAGGCAGAAAGCTCTTTTTTTGTATTCTTGCTACGCTTTTGTTTGTTTCTGATTTTTCTTTCCATGAATCGAAGTCGGTGACGTGCCACGGACTGCAGCAAGATTCTGTGTATTAGGAATTTCCTAGCATTCAGTCCGGTAGTCAAGGGGTTAAATGCTTGCGATCCATCTCTGGTTCTCGGTGCTTAACCCTCCGGCACTTAATGAGTTATTTCCCACTTTCGCGCATGTCCTGCGGATCTTTGTGCATAGGCTCCACTTATCAAACCCGCGTACCTGGGGCGGGAGGGAATTGATTATCCCCCCCCCCCTTAGTTGATAGATTCCGGACAAACAACATTGACAGTGAACGATTGCATTTTTTGTTTTCCTGTTAACTCTTTCAGTGCCATTGGGGCTTTAGACAGTCCCGCCAGTACTCAGAGGGTTAACTCTTTGCTCGGTGACGATAGCTTGTCGGTTCCATTCCGTTCTGTAGAATTGATGAATCTTTTTCAATTTTCTAATTTTTTTTCTCAGTGTAATAAAAAAAAAACCCAGCTTCTCACCCCAAATATATTAACCGGCAATCCGCCTGCCTGTTATTAACGGCTTCCTGAGTGCCGCGAGTGAGCTGGAAATTGGTCTAGACTGGGATGCCGTGCTCCGGCGGGGCGAGGACCGGAACGTCGTGCCGTCTGGGGGCTCGTTCCGGGGGGAAGCGGGGATTCGCCGGCGACCGGCGTCTGTCTGGGATGGAAACCCACGGGGTGGATCCACACAGAGGCGATGCACGTCTACGAGAACGGAAGATAAAAACATCCGAGATATTAGAGAATATTAAAGGTGCAGTCCCACCTGCTCTGCTGAATTTAACCCTTCAGTAACTAAATGCACCTTTAGAAACACATTCTTTGTACTGGTGAATACCCGACCCTTTTCCCAGGAATAATGCTTTTAATTTACATTTTGCCTCATTTATATATTTACCCTCGGAAGGGTAATTTGTAAAATAAGACACAGAGCCCATCCAGTGCCTCACTCCATGTCCCTCACCCTGTTAGTGGAATGGGAGCTTAAAAAATACCCTTGGGGGGACCACAGGGCCCATCTATGATATCTGCCCCATATCTCTTGCCTATTAGGATAAGGGCTGTAAAAGTAACCCTTTTTATGAGAGGCAGGGAACCCCCTCCAATCCCCTGGCCTGTGGGGTGAAGAGGGTTAAAATATATCTATCCACAGCAAAATAAAAAATGTATATATATATATATATATATATAAAATATACGCCCCACTGACCCAAAACCCCCACGTAAGGGGTCTGTCCTATAAATAAATATTCCTATGTACAGTTATTGGCAGTGGGCTGTAAGTTGCCCGCAGGTGGCATGTTTATACACTCCTCTGCACCTGCGCCCCCAGGAGGTCAGACGATGAATTGCATGCTCCGCTGATGAGCATTGAAGTAACAGGTTGCACCCTTCGCATGCCGATAGGTTTGATGGTGGTTTTCACAGCCGCTTTCCTGGCACCCGAACAGTTCATTGGATGGACCTTATTGTCCCACCTAGAGGATTTAATGGTGGGGGGTTGGGGCAGGTTTATTTAATTTGTCTTTTCATTGAATACTATTTTATTTACCCCCTTCCACCCCGCGGGATAAAGGTGGGACAGGCAGGGGTGGGTTCGTTACACTTTCGCTCTCCATCGCAATGGACAGAGGATGTTGAAGTTGGGTTCTATGCCTCCGAACTCAGTTTTCTTTTATTTGAATGCCCCATCCACTGGGCACAGGATAATGTCATGGGGGTGAGCACAGAATCCATAGGTTTATTACATATATTTTCTCCGCAGCATACTGTTCACGGGATAGGGGCACTGTCAGAACATCCGTTTAAAAAAAAATAATAATTTAAAAAATATATATATTTTTTTCCCAGTAGCAGGAGAGGACATGCGAGTCTGGTCAGTTAACCCTTAACTCGACTGACCACTCTGCTTTTTAGAGAGAGCTTTAAAAGGATCTAGCACCTTTCCCAAATCCTTTTTTTTTTCTCGTTCTATACCCTAAACAGCTTTCAGCCTGAGCGCCTCCGTTTATGGAAACCATAAATAAGTCGCACTTTTCGCATTTCCACTCCAAGTTATTGTTTAGAAGATATTTGAGAAAGTGAGAAGGCTCTGCCCCGGTCTGTACGTCCGACACCGCAGCGCCCCGGCACATGAGATCGCATAACATGAGTGACCTCAATACTTGACATGAGCCCAATTCTCAGGACTGTCCTGGGACACTTGGGATGGAGTGCAGCTATATGCACAATGTATTTTATGTGTACCCAGTGGAAGTCATACCTAAAACACACTTCCTTACCCAGCTTCTGGCTCCCGGCATCACCAAATTACCCAGGAAACCCCCCAGGACGTCCCCTCGGAATTCTCCAGCATCGGCTCCATATGGTAGGGCTAGCACCAAGTATGCGGCTAACAGGGTCAGAAATAGGGTGAGGAGCGGGCAGAGAGAACACTTAAGCATGCGTGGGAACTCTCTGGGTTGGGCCTGGAGACTCCGGGTGAAGTGGCGCGTCTCCGGGTCTCCGGGTAAACACTCCGGATTGCGGGAGCGGCGTGGCGGCACGTCCAGCTCCCCTGCTGCTTGCCCCTCATGCAACGTTTAAACTACCCTTCCTTGAAGTGGTTCGGGAGCCGCGTAAAATAAGACGTTTCTCCTGCGCGTTCTGTCGCCTGCTACTTACAGAAGAGCCGAAGGGGTTAAAACTCTGCCTGCGGATAAATTATTTGAGTTGATTAAAACAAATTCAGCCGCGTGACTCCTTAATTACAGGATTACGAGGTTTAGTTTCAGCGCGGCGCGGAGAGGCCCGGAGTAAATTGGTGTTAATTTAGAGGCCCGTATTAGCGGTTCACCGCGGGGATGAGCCTCAAGGACATCTCAAGGTTGTCGGGGGGGAAAAGAGAAAATGAAAGGTCTCCGTAGCCGCCCGGGTCATACCAAGGACAGAGAGCTGGGCTGCAGTAACTGTTCACTAATACTGAGAACTAGCCGTGTAAAAATAAATGTTTCAAAAAACATAGGTTCCGTCAAATTTAAGTGGCCTCATCCCCGTAAACGGTATTTTCTAGAACAGGAATGTATATATATATAGTGTATTTCATTTTCTCTATACACTAGTATGAAGGTATATAGTAATACCCAATAGGTATTGATATTTTAGTAGCCAAAGTCAAACACGAGCTGATCCAGATTCGGCAGAACGTTGCCCGGGGTGAGGGGTTCGAGCCGGCTTGGCTCCGGATCCTCCGCACGTCATGCGCTATCTCAGTAACTGTACGGGGATCTGGGCAGTAAGCCCCCGGGCCCTGGACGTGTAGGGCCCATGCTCTGGCGAGTAGCTTGTGGCAGTTGGCTTCGATCGCATCAGGAAATTCCCGTCAGATATCCCGGAGCCGCCTGCCTGCCGATGAGGTTTTACAGTAATGTAGAAGCGATTTATCACGAGCGAGAAGCATTGTTTAAATAAATCCGCCGTAAGCGCGCTGTTTGTCCAGAAGGCCGTGTTCTGACGCAGCTCATGCTGTCCTGGTTACATAGTTAATGAGGCCGATGTCCATCCTGCGGAACCTTTCCAAGTCCCCGTTTTGTTATTCCTCCTCGGAAATTATTTTCTTGACTCCAAACGCAGATGGAAAGCCGTATGTCAGTGAATTCATCAGCTCTACTGCTCTCACCGCACAGATATCCTCATTTAGCTGCGTATAGAGCTTACTTGCTGATAACTGGTATGTTGATACTCGTTATCGTTATACAGATCTGCGTATTGATTATTAACCCCTTAATGACAAAGCCCGTACATCTACGGGCTCAAAATGCATTGTTTGCAATGGGTTTAAGGACCGCCCATTGTCCTTAAGGGGTTAATATACCGATAAAGCGTTAACGGTACGTAGATGCTCAGTGTCATCACGCTGGGCAACATGTTTATTATTAATCTACAGATACTCCATGCCATAGCACAGCTTCAATACTCGGCATCATTATACGGCGCGGCGTTCTATCATCTTTGTTACATACTGCAGCGTTATATAATAATACAATAATCCCGTTCTCTTTGCGTGTTCCACGCTCCTGACCCGGCACGTGTAAATCGTGAAGCGTGTCTGCCGCTCGCTCTGTTGACGCCGGGTAATGGATCTCGTTTTCACCGGCCCCGCTTAAGAACACTCTGGGGAGGAATAGCACTTAAGCCTGACACGCTAAATTGTAGTGCGTTTTGAATACAATTCAAATCCATGGGGCAGGAAATTAAAATCCTTTTTTCGGCTTCTACGTGGGCATGGAGAGGGGTGAGGGACAGGAGGAGGAGGAATTTGGGGGGCCCCGAGATATGTATATATATATGTCCTGTCTCTGTATAGTGTACGTGGGAACGAGAGGATCCTATGGAGGAGAAACGTGATTCCCTGTCTGTGTACCGTCTGGTGGGGTGGAGAAGTCCTCTCGATCTGTACTGTATCTGAGTAGTTGACCTTGTGGGTCTCCTACCCGTGTTACTGTTTTGTTGGCCCTCCATACAACCTGTCACGGAGCTGGCTAGTCCGACCGACTACCTCCGCTGTCTTGTGCTCCCTTAGCCTGGGACAACACACTTTCCCCGGTTCCCCAGTCACTCGCCGAGACTCAGTGTAGGGTAAAACCAAACGAAGACTGATTTATTTTAGACACACAGAGCTGGATATATCCAGCAAAACACACATTAACATAAAACAAGATATTGGGACACAAACCGCCCCCTTAATCTGCCTCCCAGAGACAACAGGGGCAGTAACGGGATTAACAATACAATAGGTGGGGGGAGACTGATTTATACAACATTAAACATCAAAGAATGGTGGTCACTCCCTGGTGGCAGATCCTGGCTGTCTGCTGGAGATAATCCCCTCAGCCAATGATGAGATGATACTGCTGGGGGTAGCCACAGAAGTCTTTACAAACCCAGGGCCCATAGTCAATAGGGAGGAGGCTGGCAGTCAGGCTTCTCCAGTGGCCCCAGTGATGGAGGCTTCCGTCACACAACCCCCACCTCGTCTTGCTAACCGCCAAGTGAGCCCCGCCATTTCCGCGTATAGTGTTAGCCGTGGACGCAAACTTAGCTAGTATGCTGTGTGAACTTCCCCAGAAACCGTCGCGCATGAAGATCATCCACCCGTCCATAGAGTTCACTTTGGGATCTTTTCTGGTCCGTTGTCCACTTGTTGGCTGCCGGTCCTGACCTCCCTCCTATTGACCGCATTCCTGTTCTGTCAACACAAGACAGGTGGTGGGTCAGACGGCGTCAGAAAGAGGTTTGAACCCCATGGTGAAACCCATCTGGCCAAATGAAAAGCTGTATCCTACGTACATGGTGGTCAAACCCTCCTGCTTGACACTAAATGTCGGTGGGTTTTGTGTGTCGGAGACAAGGTTCCTGTCCGTTTATGGTTGCAGGTGGGGTCTTCTGCCGAGACAACCAGATGTGTTTAGAAGAAGCCGTTCTTTCATAGCGTGCTGTCGGTAGGAGGAGGAGGAGAACCTGTTTGTTCCTCAACGTATCTCATCTTCTCAGCGCCACTTCATTGTATTTTCTACAACATCTCGATTAACCTCTTTTACGGCGCCGCACAATGGCTTCATTCATGATTCCTTTCTGGTCTTCAGCCTCCGCTTTCGTGTCTTTGTCGTTGCACAAAGATCCTGCTTCTCAGATAACACCCGTTTAGCCATTGATTCCCAACGACCTTATCGGCAGACCTGGTATCCCACCGTAGGTTATCATGAGACTGTAAGCCCCTTTGCGCCGGGCCCTCCTCACCTGTTGTCTCTGTAAGTCAAATTGTTATGTTACATACTACTTGTTATGACCTGTCTGCCCGTTGTACAGCGCTACGGAATATGATGGCGCTGTATAAAACAATTTATAATCATCTGGAGTCAACCCGTAGCTCTTCAACCACCTTCTTGCTGTATGAGATCTCAAGTCCTTCCCCTACAAAACTGCAGAGGAAGGTCACATCGTTCTGGTTTTATCCCGTTGGTTAAGCAGCAGAAAGTTCTAGAGGGTTTACTTAGCATGGAAAAATATTTTTATATTTACCCCAATCTTGGAATGAATGGGCAGATTTTCATGGTCATATTCAACTCTTATTTAATGATATCTGCCCACTGCAACATCACAGCTCAAATCCCTGCTTGAATACAGGTGCATAAATTCAGAATATCTTTTTTATAACACCCTGGTTTTTTTTTAAATAAGGATCGTTATTAGACCCATTTGGTTGCCGAGTCTCTATAATATAATTGTTGTTGATGGGCTATTAGAAGGTTAATATTGGAAGAGTCTCAAGGTCACCTCATTTACTGGGACCGGTGAGCGTTTAATGGTTGGAATGGAGACGCAGCGCACCCGATCATGCACCTGACTGCACTCCCATTCATCTATTTTTATAGCTCGGCATATATTTGGATCAGACGGTGTCTATCGGCAGATGTCTGGGTGCGCTCCAACCTGGATCCCTTCTCTTTCCCTCTAGACAACATTATCCGGTTACTTCTCGATTTCATTCTGTTACTTATAATACGCCCAGCAAGACATGGGTTAACCTGTATAATACAAACACACACATTCATTCATACATAAACGCATACACACATTCATACACACATACATTATTATTGCATGAACCCCAAACAGACAATATGAATGAACAGTGTATGAGTGATACCCTCGTGCACATTTATGACCACTCTATATGGTGTAAGATCACATATAGGGACATACGGCATTCCTATCCAGATTTAAAAAATTGGAGGCAGTAACCCGCGCCCTTAATCTGTACAGCCAGGTCCCCCGGGGGGGGGGGGGTATAAAGCGTTCATTGCTGGGGGGTTATAGAATATCAGGATGGGGCTTTGCTTGGAGTAGATGCTGGCAGCAAGCGAGGCGTACGGAAACACGCGCATTAACTGTTTCATTGCCAGGTGTTTAATAAATATGCGCACTTCTCATCTGCCGCTCCGGAAAAAGAAGACCAGAAAGCCAAACACATAAAACAATTAAAAAAGAATTGGTCTTGTCACCATAGCAACCAAAGTTATGTACCTGTGGATTGATTCATTCTATTGGTTGCTAAGGCAATAAAACCAGTTTTAAAGCTTTGCACCAGAAATCCCTCTCATTATGTTTCATATCTTTCTTTTTCTAGACTTTTTGTTTTCTCGCTTTCAACCGGGAGCGCGTTCTGCTTCCAGTCAGCAGCTGTAAACTCCATTTATCTATAGACCTGGAGGCCGCCATTGCTGTCAGTCATGTGATCCCACCTCAAACACCTCACTGAGCTGACGCTTTATGGCGATGCTAATGAAGTCCGATCCTCCATAGACTTTCATTAGTCGCAGTTTCCAAATTGGTGATTAAGACCGAGCCACTCTATTGTTCACAATAGCCCACGGGCAGTATGACAGGGGGTCAGAGTGTTTGTCTAGTGGATTGGGGCTCAGATAACAGAGCGAGAACTGGCTGATATGCAGCTGCCTAAAAAACATTATATTATGGGGCAAAAACACATAAAAAAAAAAAAAAATTTTTTACAAAAATTATTTTTAATCTGATAATAGTAATAAACGCCCTGGTGGAATTTGGTCAAATATTCTTAATAAAGACAAAAACACCCCTGAGAAATCTTTCAACCCAAAATCAAACGATGAGAATAAATTGCCGAGACATCTTGTTCATATATTTGGCGTAATATTCTTATCACCATGGCTACCAAGAATCGTTTTGGCTAAATGGACGGAGAGAGAGCGGTCTCTATTTAGAAAGCTTGTCCTTTGCAGGGGGCTCCCCATCTTATAACCATTAAGAACTTTCTCCCATTGAAAAATGATTTCCCTTTTCACCCCAAACGACGGCTTAATGCTTATTCCTGCTTGACTACCTCTTTAGGCAGCGATGTCTGTAACCCTTCGCTAATCTGCTGCATTTTCCGCTACTTTTTTCCGCCTGTTAATGGAAGATAAAGCGAGATTAGCTTCAGAATTAAACGTTTTTCTTTACAGCCCCCCCACCGTGCCCCCAATCTCCCAAAAGCCGAGTGGACCGGTAGATGTTTAGATATGGCTTTTATGATGTGAGGGCCGTGTGTAAATACATGCCCTTCACAAGGGGCAGATAGTCAGATCCATTGTGGCTTATAGAAACATAAAATAGAATCTGTCGGCAGATCCGACCCGTTCCCTCGCTATATTTACATTTACCACCTCTGATGGTTGGCTGTTCCTTGTATCTACTCAGTGAAGTGAAACTTCCTTACATTAGGATCTGGGGGTAGCGGCCCTTTAAATGCATTATCCTTATTTTTGGAGGATTTATCTACCGAAAATGTATATTTTCCCTGTCTTCTTCCCGCTTCTCCTCCCCTTCTATTCATAGGTCTCTCGGCTCCAGCGTGACGCGAAGATATCTGGTTATTTTTAGCCCGTTTTGTGGTCTTCTTCAGATTCAATTGCCCCCTCCTCCGAGGCAAGGTGAAATCTTTAGGCTTTAATAAGTTTATTTCATGTCTGAATGGTACAGAATCCAGCAGGGAATTTGCCGTGAAAGGTGTGCTGTCCGACACAATCCGCTTATTACCAGTAATTAAGACCAAGGCATTCGTCCCAGGGTACAGGATCGGCGTATCAGAGCCTCGCTGTCTCTTCGTTTAGATAAGGATGGCTCTGGGGCATAATCCTACGTGACATTCATTTGACCTTCCGAGGTAACAATTCAGATCGTGATGATGGATGAATGCGCAGCCCCCCTGGGTAGCAAGGGGGTTAAATGAATATTTCAACAGCGATTCAGAGGAGGGGGGCATTTAATAGAAAAATATATTCACATTTTATTTCTAGCATTTGAAATCCTATCACCAGCTAGAGGTTGATCCATTTATAGCGGATCTGCTACTTTCCCGAAACCAATGTTTTATAATTCTATCCAATAAATAAAACTATTTAATGGTATTTTCAGATGAATATATTATATATATATATGTATAAATATATATATATACCGGTGTGTATGTATATATATATATATATAATATATTTTATATGGGGAAAAGTGTCTTAATTTCATGTTATCTGCATGATTATTCCTCCCCATTAAGTTATCTCTTCCTATTTGTAAGTTGTTCATTGGTTCAGGCAGGGTTGTGTAGACGAGAAGGGAGAGAACTTTGGGGCAGGAGATTAGATAATGCTGTCTCTGCCACTGGCTGCCTCCAGTTCCCCTTCTAGTAGGTTAGCGTTTATTACACAGTAAGCGGCAGTTCCCCCTTAAGGTGTCGCCGCGGCTGGTGCGCGTTGGCGTATATTTACCTATAGACACAGCATTTGATGGCAAACCCGGCCCCATTCGGCCCATCTAGTCTGCCTGTTTTGTTCCTTCTGTAAAGACTAAGACCTTAATCAGCACTCGGTCTCATCAGGTCCTTCACTGGATTACCCTCTACCACGTCTGCTGAAAGCCCCTGCCTTTAGTAGTAGTCTTCTGGCTGGTATAGTATACTTTATTCCCATTAGTTACTCTACTGCTATTAGGACAATATTAACCTGCTAACCGCCAGGCGCAGCGGTCAGTGGTCAGTGTGCGGGTTACCCGGGGTGTGTAGAGGGGATATTATCGGCAGGTTCGCCGTCTCCGGGGGGGAGAAGAGATGGGGAGGGGAGAAAATATATTTTTTACTTGATATTCTAAAATTAATCATGGTGACTCACACTCAGCTGGGTATCTCCGTTTAAACCTTCCTTTACTCCCCTCTCTGCCTCCTCTCTCTCTCTCTCTTCCTACACTCTCTCCGAGCTTCTCTTTCACCTGTCTCCACTCTTGCTGTTTTTCTGCCTTTTTCGCTTTGTCTGCCTACACTATCCCCACTCTCCCCTCTCTCTCTCTCTCCTCTCTCTCCTCTCTCTCTTCTTCCCCCCCCCCCACTCCCAGTGCTTTCTGACCTTCAGTGGTTTTCTCTCTTTCCGTCTCTAAATAAAATGATTTTCTCTTTCCAAATCTTCTCTCTATTCCTCTTTCTTTTTCTCACTGTTTTTTTCTCTCTTTCTTTCTCTCACTGACAGTGTTTTTTTCTCTTTCTGACTCTTGCTGTTCTCCTTCTCTCTCCGAGCCTTCGCCTTTTTCTCTCTCTCCGTTTTTTGTTGGATCTCTGACATTCGGTGCTTTTCTCCTAGTTTCTTTTGCTTTCTTTCCCTCAGGATTTTTCACTCCTCACCTCTCTGACCCTCAATGTCGGAGTCTCTCTGATTCTATCCCTTTCTCTCTCTGACCCTCACATGCTTCTCTCTTTCTGATTCTTACTTTCTCTCTCTTTTTTACTCTCCCCATTTTCTCTCTTTTTTCTTCCATTCCAATTTTAGGTGTTTTTTTACTTTGCCCATTTATCTCTCTCCCTTTGACTGATTTTCTCTTTCTGACTCTGTTTTAGAAATGTAGAACCATAGAGCGTGGCGGCAGATCCGACCCCGTCGGCCGTCTAATCGCCCGTTTCTCCTGCTGTAAAGACTCTGATCTTAATCAGTCGTTGGCCCCGTCTTTAGATTTCGCTCTATCTCTTCCTCTGTCTCTCTATACAGACTCTCTCTGTTTTTCATGCCTTTCCTTTCTCTTTTTCTCTCTGTTTTTCATGCCTTTCCTTTCTCTTTTTCTCTCTGTTTTTCATGCCTTTCCTTTCTCTTTTTCTCTCTGTTTTTCTTGCCTTTCCTTTTTCTCTCTGGTTTTCTCTTTATTTTTCTGTCTGGTCACGCTCTCTTTTAGTTTTTTCTTTTTCAGTCTCTCCCTGTCTTTAGCGTTTCACTCCCTGTTATTTTCTCTCTCTCTCTCCTTTCCCTCCCGGCCGCCGGTATATGTCATCTCCCGCTCTCCCTTACATACTGTGGAATTATCCCTTTTGTGGATTGTACCTTTTAACTTTGCACATAATCTTCCACTTTCCTCACACTCTTTCCTACAGCCCTCCGTTCACACCTTCCTACTCCCCCCTGTCTAGTCACCTAGAATCCCCCTGTGTACTTCTCTTTATAAATCCTTTTGTAAGCGATGCTCTTCGGTGCAATCACAGATAATGCGATGCTGGGTAAATGAGTACGGGAATTACAGAAAAGGACATTCCTGTCCTTAAAAAAACCAAATTCTACAGTTCTGAGAGACAGAAACACACTATAGGAATGCGTATCAATGGAAAATGGAGAATCTCGGCCCTAAGAGCTTACGCTCTAAAAGACGAGAATACATAAGGGAATTTGGTGAATAATTGGTAAAAATGGGGATTTTTGCCCTGCAGAGCTTGGGAGGTGCAAGTATTGCTCAGGCGTGGTGCAAATTGTTAAGAATGCTGACCTGCAGAGCTTACACTTCAGTAAACAATAGAGGTGGAAGGGCTGGAGGATGCTGATATATAATAAGAAGAGAGGAGGAGAAGGGGTGTCTCTGGGGCAAAGGAAGAGCTAAAAGTAACACAATACTGATTGTTGAGCAGCCGTTAACCTGTCACTGGCATCGGGTGACTGCGCGGCTAAGTGGGTTCGACCCTTTTCAGATATACTATAGAATCTACTGACGTTGCCCTTTGTTTCTCCTTGAACTCTTCATCCTGTGTTTTTCCTCCCCTGTGCTCCCGTCTTGGGATTTCATGGGGAGGGGGGGTCGCTCGCGAGTGACAGATGGGGAGAGTATGACAGGCGTCACGCAGAAGGCTCTGTCACTTAACGCTTGTTCTGCAAATCGCGGTGATATGACGCGGCCAACTAAATACAGCTTACTCCGCAGCCCGGACCACTCAAAAGTCACTTTTTTTACATTTTTTTATGTTGGCGTCAACAAAGTTCATTAATGCCTGATATTGAGCAGGCAGCTTTGGCTGGGCATCATGGGAATTGTAGTCCACAGGTTCCGATTGGGTCCGATTTGGAGTGGGGTATGGGAGCCTAGAGACAAAACAAATAAGAAGGAGCGGAAACAGGATTAGAGACATGGAGAAACCGCTGGTACCGGCACAAGGTTCCAGTATGCAGGAGAATGGAGAGCTGGGATAGAGAGAAGGAAGGAGGAATGGAACATGTAACTGTGTGTGTACAAAGAGACGGCATCACAACGGTTAAATCCGTGCAATGTCCACCCCCTCCTGTCTCCGTAATGATAGGGTACATACACAGAGATGCAGCAAATAGAGAGTTAAATCCCTCCAATTAAAGCTCCCCTAGATGTGTAGCTCCTGCTCCTCCTATCTCAGTAATAATAGGGTATGGAATGAGAGATTGCATGCAAGGGGTTAAATCCCTCCCAGATGTCTCTGGTGCTGTGCAGTAATAACAGGGTGTATTGCAGCAAGACAGCAAGCAAGGTGTTAAACCCTCCACCCCACCTACATCGCTGTGCTTCCCTCCCAGTGCAGTAATAACAGGGCATATAGAGAGACAGCGGATGAGGGGTTAAAGGCCGTGATTAAATCTCTTACGGCTGCTCTGACCCCCCCATAGCTCAATAATAACATGGTATAGATACACAGTGAGCGAGGGGTTAAAGCTACATGATAGCAGCTCTCCATTGCTGTGCTCTCTTCTGTTTCAGTAATGGTGGGGAGTAAAGGGGTTTAAGCCCCTCTGATTGGAGCTCTTCATTCATGTGCCCCCTTTTGTGATGACATTTTATATATATATATATATATCTATATATATGGTGACAGTGAGAGCGAGGGGTTAATGCTCCACAATTAGAGAATTTAGAGCTCTCTTTTTGTGCTTGGTCCAATCCCAGTAAGAAAGGGGTAAATATGCAGTCCGTAAGCAAGGGGTTAAATCCTTTTGCAGTAATGACTGGGTAAATACGCAGTCGGTAAGCAAGGGGTTAAAGCTCCCATTCTATTTAGAGCTCTCAGCTGCAGTCCTCCCTTCCTATTGCAGTAATAACAGGGTACAGATACGCAGTGAGTGAAGGGTTAAAGCCCCCGATCAGCGCCCTCCGTTGCTGTGTCCCCTCCTTTCTCAGTAATAGCAGGGTACAGATACGCAGTGAGCGAAGGGTTAAAGCCCCCCGATCAGCGCTCCAGTTGCTGCGGCCCCCTCCGTGTCTCAGTAATAGCAGGGTACAGATACGCAGTGAGCGAAGGGTTAAAGCCCCCGATCAGCGCTCTCCGTTGCTGCGGCCCCCTCGGTGTGTTGTGATTACTCGTGTGTATAGCGCTGCGGGTATATAGGTGCCCCGCGGATGGGCTCCGGGTGATGTTATATATATAGATGTATATAGAGAACGCGCAGATAGCATAGCAACAGAGTCATGTGATCAGCGCGCGCGGATCATCTATCCGTGTATCGGGGGATCGCTGCTCGCTGTCGCACACGTATGTATCAGATATGTTCAGCCTCATCTCCCACCCCAGGCAAGAGGCCAACTTCACAAAATCTATCTGCTCATTCATCTGTCCAGCTAAATCCCCATCACCCTCAGCCACCCAGAGCATTTATGGCTAATTCAGGAGCCATATGCGTAGCCTGTGCCTGATCAAATTCCCTCTGTATTAGCCGCTGCCACCTCTACTGGGAGGCTGTTCCACTTACTGGAGAATAATAGCACAGCCCTGTCCTGACGCGGGGGGGCTCAGTCCATAAAGCGTATATGTCAGGATCAGTCGCTGGGTGAATGCATGCCACGTGAATAAGTCATCAGCCAGCCCTGCATAATGTATAGTCAATGTTTCCGGAAAGTTGCCTCTCCGATTAAATAGTTAAATGTTTAGATGCAGGGCCGGATCAGCTGTCCTTGCAGGGGAGCCTTCATAGCGCATGGGGAATTCAGGAGTTCAAAAGTATTTGTTTTTGGTTCCCCTAAAAGACGATATTCCAGTCCTCGGCGGTCAGCCCCGAATACCCCGTCCACGGGGGCCAATGCTCTTGGCGATTGCCTATTCTGCCCCCGTCCCTGCGCTCCGTCCCCCGTGGGGTGGCTCGCGCCGTCTGTCGGCCCCGTGAGATGCCGGCGCGTCTCGGCAGAAGGAGACAGAGATGAACGCCTGCTCTTCCTGTTCCCGTCAGACGCTCCGCTGCCTCTGTCGATCAGGGATCAGGTCTTATCGTACGCACTCGCCAACGTCCACATACGTGACCGCATCACGCGTCTACGCACGGAATGAAGGTGTGTGAGTGCGAGAGATTCATGAACGCTGCGACTTTTCATCACTGGGGAGGAATAATCCGGCCGGACAGTCCCTCCATCCGCTGTGGCCGAAATACTTTGTTTCTGAGACTGTCACTCGGCTCGCGGCTTTCTCCGGAATGCGCGGAGCGAGCGAGGGGCCGCCGGCGGGAACGGTTTGGCGGGTGGGACGGGATGAGGAGCCCGTAGCCCCGGAACGTCTCGCTGATGTCCTCGGCTGTAGAATGGAAACCTGCCGTTCCCGTACCGGGGGCCGGACGCGGGCCGCCTGGGTGAGAACCAGGAATCCTAACCGCTAGACCGTATGGGAGCTCGTCCAGAAGGGGGCAACATGGCCAGTTTACCCCTCTGCCAATGAGCCGCCGGCACGAGCCGCATCCTGTGTCTCGATGGGGTGACGGAAGGACTCGGCTGCCTCCTCTTAAGGGAAGAACGACTGTTTATGGCCAAGGCGGCGGTGCAGTGAATGTGGCCAAGGGAATATCCAGTCTTTTTGAAATGGGGGCTAGTAGTTAACCGGGGAGGAATAAGCAGCTGGCACGCTACTTTCTCCACAAGGGGCATAGCTTGCGATGGGCTGTAAACGGGCACGATCCGCTAAGGGGCTATTAATGCTTTATATTTCTATATTCAGTAATATAGACCGATAGTGGGGGTTATGGGGACGGGATGAGCCGCGATGGGGGGGGGGTTTGTATTCTCATATCACGCGGTAGTAGTTATGTGGGACGGTTACCCCGCGGTGCTGGTTTTCTCCCGCTCTGTGTTCGGAGGGCGAGCGGTGGATAAACCTGCGCGGCTCCGTAGAATTCTGCGTTTGGGAGAATCTCGGGGTTTTCACAGAGTCTGGAAAGCATTTGGAGCCGGCTCTGACTCGCTGCACCCGCGCTTAATCTCCCCGCGCCCATTTATCAGATTACAGCGGATCTGCCGCTCAGCGAAAGCGCTCGGCCGTTTACCTGCTGCGACATCCAACTTTTAACCCCTTCAACAGCAGCAGGCGGATGGCGGATGTTCTATCCTAGAAACGCATGGAAAGATCCAGCAAAATGGTCTTATTTGATATTTTGTCACTTTTTCCTCCCCTGATGTCCCTCTTTTCTATTTGCTCAGAATGTGTTCTGGGTATGAGGGCATCACAGTGATCCTAAAAAATCATAGTAATCTGTATAAAAACACTGAAAAAATGTGATTATAAATAAAACTACTTAAATATATTTTATCTTTATTAATATTGTAATATTAGATTTTTTTTTGTCTTAATTATATGCAACGGCTACCGATCATATGACCAAATTCATTTCCTTAGTAAAGCCCCACCCCTAACCAATCCTGTAATCACACCCCATGAAACCGAACAACCTCATTGGCCGTTTAAAATGTCGGGAGATCATTTTTGGTAGATACCTGGAGTGGCTTGCCAGCGGAAGTGGTAGGGTCATAACCATCTACAGTATTTTGGTTTTGGAGATATTTGGTTTAGTCGCGGGAAAGGAGCGGCGAGACACAAAAAAAGGAGGAGAGAGAGAGAGAGAAATGAATGAAAACGGGGGAAAAAAGAAGAAAAAAAGAAAATCTCAAAAAAGGAAAATGTTAAAATGACATTTTTTTGGCTTCGATGTAACAAAATCATCGCCACCTTTACCAAAAACCCATAAATAATCCCCTGTATCGTGTCCCTTCCATGTTGCGATCGAAACCTCTTAATAATTTATGTCAAATCCCCATTTTTAACAGAATATTGGGAAGAAAAGTCAGTTTGGGCTGTGCTTACAGAGCCACCTAGTGGTGACCGCTGTGTACTGCACGTCCGACCCATTAACCCGTAATGAATGGCCCAGGTTTACTTTGTGCCAATGTTTTGGAACAAAATCGCCCCGTAATTTAAGGTGAATTATTGCATCTCATCTGAAGAAGAGACCGCTGAGGCCTTTTTCTATTTAAGACTCCATTGTAAGAACCCCGTGGGGGATATTACGCAGACGCTCTCCACCAGAGATCCATCGGCCAGCGGACGAAGGGTGTGTACCCCGAGTCTTCTGGTAGGTTAGATGAAATACGGAATGTATAGTTGGGGTCTCCGCATTACATCGGCTCTTAGAGGTGCTGTCCCGCTTAGATGGTACATTCGTACATTAAGGTGTAATCGCATGAAAGGGTTACGTTCTGCAGAGTAGGTGGAACGGCAGCTTTAAAACAATTAATCAGGACTGTTGGAAGAACGTGGTGACCCGAGGGCGATTCAATCGAACCACATCGGTTAAAGTGACTTCCACGGCTTTATTGACTTGTCCATTTAATATTGGCGGCTTGTGCTGCTATTCTGCATTCCTGTTTGTCTCACGAGTCTCCCTAATGGGCATCTCATTATATACCTCCCAAGTGTCCCTCTTCAGGAGGGACAGTCCCTCTTTCAGATCCAAATCCCTCTTTCTTCGCCCAATGCTTTCGCTGATCAGAACTGTGCCGTTGGGAGGCAGTCACTCCCAGCCAGCTCCAGCGCTCGCCCATGCAACATTTCCAGGGGGTCCGAGTAGACCCCAATGTGCGAGAGCGATTCCTGCACAGCAATTGGCTGCATCGAGCATAGGGGCGTTCCTGTGCAGCCGCAGCGTTTTAGGGTAAATTTTAATGTTTTTAAGGCTCCGAGTACAAAATACATTACAGTGCTTACTAAGTGATATAAGTTTAATGAGGCTGTTTCCTGCCACTGATTGGTTACTGGGGTGTCGCTCCTCTATAGCAACATTTTAAATATTAACCATTACTCTGCTGATGGATTTTACAATAGATGCAAGAAGAAGGGATTTTTCTGTTAATTTGGCTCTCGCTGCACATCTTCACCGAATGCACTAAACGCTAACAATGAAGAGCTGTCCGTCCGAGCCGCGCCTGCTGGATCAACATAACAAGACTACTGAGTCCTGCCGCTCTGTATATACCAGCATCTTAAGGGAACAGTCCCGCCATATAGTCCTTAACCCAAATGTATCATAAACACGGTATATGAGCGGCTCGGGGGGGGGGCTTTACTAATAATAATGTAAGCTATTTATATGACCCATTGAAGAATTATGATTATTTACAGATCTCCTGCTGTTTCTATACTCATTATCGGGGCTTCTATGGCTTCAGGACCCTCCGACACCCTCATACCCAGCAAACATTCTAAGCTCCTGGAAAAAAGGGGGCATTGGGGAGAAAAAACGGATCGGGGTCCCAAGTTGGTTGTAACGATGGAGATTTAGTTAAAGGAGGCCCCGGCCGAGCCTGCTGGATGTCTGATGGGTTTGGTTCCTGGTCTCCGTAGCTGGGGTCTGACCTGGAGTCTCCGGGTCCTGTGTCTCTTTCTCCAGGCCAGGGAAGTTGTGCTTAGCCACGCCCACTTCCCCTCCTCTACTTAGCCCCACCTCCTCACAAAGCCACACCCCCAGAAGTGGGAGAGCCCCTGGCAGCCTGCCCTGGGGCCGCTGATCTCGGGTAACAGAGGGACTGCGGTGAGATGGCGCGCATGCATCTGCCCTAAGCATTTGTGTGCGCTCGGCTATTCCCTCCCCCCCGTGAGATCGAGGGGAGGGCAGTAAGTATTATAACAGCCCCCCCCTGAATAATATTGCCTGTCCCTTTAACATATTAACTGATACGATACATAATAGAATGTGTGAGTAATTGTGTAGCTACTCATTATTGCTGTATATCACGGCGCGCTGTGTGTTAATACTCAGTACCGTCATACACCGCGTGCACAGGTCCTTGTTATCATTATACGCTGCGGCCTGCGCTCTGCCCTCCCGCGGGGCCGCCGTGTAAATCTATCTTCATTACACTAATTGCTGCTTCATTAGCTGATGTTCTGACTGCGCAGACTGTGTACACCCAGCGCACCCACTGCTGCACACAGCCCGCCGCGCTCTATAACACCGCCGAGTATCCGCGCACAGCCCGCCGTGCTCTATAACACCGCCGAGTATTCACGCACAACCCGGCGCGCTCTATAACCCTGCCGAGTATCCGCGCACAGCCCGCCGCGCTCTATAACACCGCCGAGTATCCGCGCACAGCCCGGCGCGCTCTATAACACCGCTGAGTATCCGCGCACAGCCCGCCACGCTCTATAACCCTGCCGAGTATCCGCGCACAGCCCGCCGCGCTCTATAACACCGCCGAGTATCCGCGCACAGCCCGGCGCGCTCTATAACACCGCTGAGTATCCGCGCACAGCCCGCCACGCGCTATAACCCTGCCGAGTATCCGCGCACAGCCCGCCGCGCTCTATAACACCGCCGAGTATCCACGCACAGCCCGCCGTGCTCTATAACACCGCCGAGTATCCACGCACAGCCTGGCGCGCTCTATAACACCGCCGAGTATCCACGCACAGCACGCCTTGCTCTATAACCCTGCCGAGTATCCGCGCACATCCCGGCGCGCTCTATAACACCGCCGAGTATCCACGCACAACCCGGCGCGCTCTATAACACCGCCGAGTATCCGCGCACAGCCCGCCACGCTCTATAACCCTGCCGAGTATCCGCGCACAGCCCGCCGCGCTCTATAACACCGCCGAGTATCCGCGCACAGCCCGCCGCGCTCTATAACCCCACCGAGTATCTGTGCACAGCCCGCCGTGCTCTATAACACCGCCGAGTATCCACGCACAACCCGGCGCGCTCTATAACACCACCGAGTATCCGCGCACAGCCCGCCACGCTCTATAACACCGCCGAGTATCTGCGCACAGCACGCCTTGCTCTATAACACCGCCGAGTATCTGCGCACAGCACGCCTTGCTCTATAACACTGCCGAGTATCTGCGCACAGCACGCCTTGCTCTATAACACCGCCGAGTATCTGCGCGCAGTCCTGGCAGTTGACGTTATATGGCGGGTGTCCGGTATCTGGGCGAGGATGCCCGAATCGGTCACTACGCATGCATACAAGGTGTTCTGTGGGCAGAATCTCCTATGATGTCACAGCAGCGCCTATTGTAAGTGGGCAGGGCTGCACGTGACATCATACTGTTCAAAAATGGCAGTTCTGGATAATGATTTTCCTTGGAAAGTAACGTTGTATGATGTAATAAATCATCACAGAGCGCTGGGTGGCAGTTCCATTGTCCGCCCAGAGGCTCAGGTTAATCTGCCCCGGTTAGTTTGCCCCAGCGCCCAGCATAGTGAAGGTATATCTAACGCCCAGCGTGTATCATGCAGCTGAAGCTCCTGCTTGAATATAAGTGACTTAATTCACAAGTCAGAGCGTTCATAGTGAGTCACTAATATAGAATTCTTGTGATGGGCCAGTAAAGAGTTAATACGTCTCCAGGTCACCTCAATACTGATGAAAATTAAGGAAAGTGATGTAGCGATGACATCACGTGATTTATATGTTTTTAAAATTCATTGTGTTCCCCTTATAGCTGAGAGCTGCACATGTCTTCTGTTAAATTGTGGTCTGGCTCAGCCCAGGCTTACAAATGACACCTGTGGGATTGCTCCCCCCTGGCCCCCTGGACAGCCCCCTTTCTTATTCACTGTGCGGGGTGTACTAGAGCTCTGCGCGGGACCGTTTTCTTAATCCCGCTGAATTTCTGACCATTACCGCCCGCTCCCGCAACGTATGTGTTCCACTCCCGCTCCTGCAAACATCATTCATAAACATTCATTCCCTCATTCACAGATACTCATTCATTCCCTCAATCACGCATACTCGTTCATACAAACTCCCCCACCCCGTTACCTGAACTGCAGATTTGCCGCGCACTCCCGTAAGGCTGCCTTCGCGTTGCTCACACACAGCATCTCTTCTCTTGGACTGCCCAAGGGAAGCAGGAACGGAGCAGAGTCATGTGACTTGACGTACATTCACGTGACTCCGCTGGGTTTATGTGCGGAACAAGAGAAGAGACGCTGTGTGCGAGCAACGCGAAGGCAGCCTTGCGGGAGTGCGCGGGATTACTGGGACCCGCGGGTACAGTGCCTGACCGCCCGCAACACCCGAAAAACCGCCCGCACCCGCAAGTTTTTTTCCGGGACCCGCCTCCCAATGCAGCTCTCTAGTGTGTACCCTAATCCTGTGGACAGCAGTCATTCTTTTTCATAATTGCCCCTGACGACCTCCATCTGGATGAGCCCCCGCCAGCTACATGTACATTAATTGCCCCCGAACTCCTTGTGTTAGGAACAGCAGGGTGGGAGATCATTAGAAGCAGCGCCTTCCTACCCCCCACCCTGGAGTGTGTGTACTCTCTGTGGGGAGGGGGGGCATGGGTGAAATAATTGTCACTTTCTCTTTACAGCCACCCATTGGATAAACAGGATCTTTGGTTCCATAGCGGTCAATGCTAACAGTCCTGTGTTTGTGTGGACAGTCCCAACAACCCAGTGTTTACCCCAGGAAGTTTACAGACGCAAAAACGATCCTATAACTAGGACCCAAAAATCCAAACTAAACCCCCCGCCCCCCCCCCAGCGGATTACTGTTCGGGTAATGAATGTCTGTCCGTCCTGCCTAGAAGCTCACACCCTATTTGTACCTTGACCTCCTTTGGTAATTGTAACGTCGGGCCGTACCGGGAATGTCTTGTGTTATCTGTTGGACCCGTCCCAGGAGGCAGGAAAGATTCGGACCTTAATCAGAAGTCTCTGGGGGAAGACGCGTTCCTTAGATTCAGGAGCCGTATCCCTATCCCCTCACTGTATTAACCTCTACCACTTCTGCTGGGAGTCTGTTCCACGTATCTACCACCTTCTCAGTGAAGTATGCTAACATCGGCTCCTGAATCTAAGGCCGAGGGGACACCTGAGACCAAGGTTTGGGGTGTTTGCATCAGCACAATGTGTAGGTCGGTTTAGCGGGAGAGTTGGTTTAATATGAGTGTCTCTTTAATTTTACCTATTTTTCTTCTCTATGTATCAGCGGTGTTATTACCACCTCTGCTGAAACCCTTTTCCATAGTTAAGAACAAAATCTGCGCATGTGGATTTGATTACGGCTCGTTTGCAGGGCTCTGGGGTCTGTTTTGAAATGTTCGTGATGGTATTTTGAGAAAAAGAAAAATGTCTCATTGATCGTAATTTGTCCCAAAATGAATCCATATTTTTTTCCCAGAATGTTTTTTTCGGCTTTTCCCACATTAATGCCGGAGATTTATGACGCCACCGGCAGGGTGCGAGCGACTGGTTTTAATAATAATAATGCAAAAATCAAGATCATAGCACGGAAGATCATCCATAGACAGAGGAGGAGAGGAAAAGGGAGAGCTGGGGGAGAATGGAGCGAGAAAGTCGTGCCGCTATCCTTCCCAGCGCTCTGCTTTTTAACCATGCGCAGCACTATAGAAACTACTGACTCGGCACAGCCCTCCGTAGGGTTAACAGGCCGGTGCTACAGGGCGCCTCATTGCCCAATAGGGTGGATCCTCGTTATGTAAAAACTTGACAGGTGGCTCGGCAGCCGCCTCCACTGGATCCGGATCCTGACGTTTAAGTGAACACACAACAAAGAGACGTTGAGGAGGAAATGGAAAGACATCTACTTCCTCGGTCTGGCCACTTCTCAAGAGTTATGATTGGCTCGCGCCAGCCAGTAGAAAACTGAGCCTAGAAGCTGCTTGTCCCTGCGGTAGGTGGAGCTCTATAAGCCACGCCCCTGAGGTTCCAGCTGCGTGAGAGAGACAAAAGTGTGCTGGAAAGTGCCCACCGTGGGGGCAGTATAATTATCTAATTAGTTATTGTTAGAACAAGAGGCCATAATCTAACACTAGATGGTCAGGGGCTTAGATGTAATGGAAGGAAGTTTTACTGACCGCCTGAGAGGGTGGTAGGTAAGTGGAACAGCCTCCCAGCAGAAGTAGCAGAGGCTAATACTGTGCGGGGCTCTAAACATGCACAGGATAAGTTGGTATGTTTTTCTTTGCTCGGGTTTAACCCCCGATCAGTACGGTAACGACGGGTGGAAGGAGGGAATCTTCCATCCTAGACGTTTCCTCTTTTCGGAGGGTAGGCGCTAATTTACACGTGGAGGAAAACCACGAGCGGCCACGTGAATGAAGCGCGGTGCCGTCCTTCAAGGAGGATTAAAGAAACAGCGATACTTTGAACCGGTGAAAAACAGCAATAGAAAACCTGGTGAAAGAGCCGTTGTCATGGTAACCAGTAACTCTGCTCGTTAAAGGGGCAGTACAGTTTTCATATTAGAAAGCCGCGTCGGTCGGCGCACATGACTTTAGATTTTGCGGAGTTTGCAGCAGAATTGTTTTTTTTTTTTATATATAACCCCCGTTAAAGGACACAGATACATTCCCAAAGTAAGCAGAATCTGTTAATAAGTCTGGCCAGTGGAGCTTGCACTCTATTTCGTAGAGGAACTGCAGGAGTGGGGATCTAAAATAATGCAATACAGAGGAGAGAAGGCCCAGAGAATAGGAGGACATTATCCTGCAGAGCTAACACTCTAATAGCTGGCTGATATCGTTGTGATATGGGAGGTCTGTCTCTGCCATCTAAACGCGGTTTTCCTCCCCTGGACAGTCGGATGTGGCCGGCTCGCTGTTGGCAAAACATTTTGGCACGGACATGGCTGAGCATGTGAGCGTGGAGAGGGGGGAGGGCTGTCTTCTTGGTAATTCTTCACGTTCTGCTTTCAGTTACATGATGAGTGTTTCCCTTTTTCGCTGCCTGCCCTGTCGGTTGGGGTTTGTGAACCTGTCGGTGCTCTCAGCCCGTTCACAAACCCACAAGGCCGTCCGGCGTGGTATGAGTGCGGCAAGAAGGTTCAGAATTCCGGCAGTCAGCCGGATCTCCAGGAATCTGTCTCACGTGGGTTCCTTCACAGATACTCGATCCCGAGCTGCACCCCACCCATGTCCTTTAAATCATTTCTCGGGGATACTTTGTATCAGAAGATCGGTCAGCAGCCGGCAAGCAAGTCCTCAGCCTCCTCGACCTCAGGCCGGTCTACTATCCTTGACCTCAGTTGGCGTGCTTCAGCTTCAGCGTCTGGACCCCGCGACACACCGCCGGCCCCTTCATCTGATTAAATTATCCGATTAGCTTGTTTCTTGGTTTCAAAATCCACGTCTTGGAGGAAATCCAACCAACAGACATTTCCCCCTCTTCACCTTCTTAAAAAAGCTGATTCTTGAAGGCTTAAGCTCTCCCACCACCTACCCTTCCTGCTGTCAAGAGGGTTCCCCGGCACCCTCTCCCTCGTTTCTGTACCCAAGACCTACCACTCGCACCACAACATTACTTTCTTCCTCTCTCCAAGACACGCCTCGCCGTAGCCTCTCTCCTCTTTTCCTCCTCTTAAGAGTACTTTTTTCTTCCTTCTCCTTCCCCTTTCTCTCACTCCGGCTGAACTCCCCTCCCTCTCTCCTTCTCTCTCTCGCTCTCTCCTCTTCTGCTTTATCACAGAAGGAAGCAGCGCGGTCAGACAGAGTGGGAATCCGAGTGCTTTCTCACACGAGGCAGCTGAGACGCAGAACCTTCCCGTTTCAGCGTTCCGCTGCTTTTTCTCAGGCGCCGGAGAGCGAAGGGAAGGACTTTAAGCGGAGTTGTGCTTTCAGAGCTCACCTGTTGAGTCTCGCAGCGAGGGAAGTGGCTGAGAGGACGTGGAACGCGAGCGTGGAAGGGAGGACGATCGTGGAATCAAAGGCAGAAGATTATTGTCTGCTGAGATGGCTTAATCATACGTCTTCTGGTCCTGATCCACGCGCAGAAGAATTCAACTTTTCAACAGAACTCAACCCCAGAAAACAAAGTTCAGAACAAAGTGTATCGTGAGGGTCTGCATTTTCTAGTAACTTTTTCTTTTCTTATCGTTTATTTTCTCTTTCGCTCTTTTCTGGAATTCTGGAATCGGTGCGGCCGACGCCGGCATCCCTCGGTCTGGATCGGATATTATACGGTCGTTGCATTATCTGGTCCTTATACTTTTACCGGGGCCTACCGATTCATCCGCCATTTAATTATTTCTCCATTGCAAAGCCAATATTCCTCTTTTTTTCCCCCCAAAATAATCAGATTTTTTAAGGACCTATATTTTTAAATATACATCTTTTTGAATTTCTGACACGCGAGCCGACAGAGGATTTCCTTCGTTTTTAACCCTGAGATGGGCGAATCGGACGTCCCTGGAGAAAACATGGGTGGGATGTCTGCCGTTCTGAAACTAGCGTCCAAAATGAAGTCTCTGGAGGAAGACGCGTTCCTGCCGTGGGATCTCGCGGCGGCGCGGCCAAAGATTCTGGACAGGTCTCCGCAGTCTCCTGTGTTTTTTCCATCCTATTCCCCGAGCTACCTGAAGAAACTGCAGATGAACAGAAGCATCCGCGAATTCCGCAAACACCGGAGCCTCCAATTCTGGTGAGAATCGCACGTCGAATCCGCGCGGGGTCTCCTCCTCGTGTATTCAATGTCTCACCGTAACTCCTCCCACCGTCTTATATTAGATTGTAAGCTCTTTAGGACAGCGCCGCTAACATTTACATTTTTCTCCCCCCTGTGTTATATTTGCTTTTGGCTTCAGCGTCCCGTGAAGATTTGTATCCGTTGTACATCGCTGCAGAATATGAGGGTGCTATATAAATCAGTCCGTATAATAATAATCCTCTCTGTTTTCTTTGTGTGATTTGGTAGCGTTCGTTATATTAAAGTGTAAGCTCTGCAGGCCTCAGATTTTGTATTTCCACAGCCGGCTATTCCTTAAGGAAAGCTAAGTGTATGAGGCGTTTTTCTGCGGGATTTTCTGCGTATGAAGCGTTATTTCCGTTTTTGGCGTTGATTGGAGGCGGCAGTCATCTAAATGGTGTGCAGTCCCTCTACTTACTGTGTGTTACGACCGCGTGTCCTGTGGGGCATGTTCTGCATGCTCTCCCAATCTCAATCAAGCTGTGAGCTGCCGACGTAAACTCAGATGTCAGCAAATTCAGGACTGTTGGCAGCTACTCTGTATGTTTACTGTTAGGCTCTCGGATGCCTCTTTCATTTGCTGTAATATACCGGGGGCCTGGAGACTGTTTGGGATAAAGTTACTATACCATCTAACACATAAGGGAACATGGATACTATATGGGAGCCCAAAGTGCGAGTTTCAATAATACAAATATTTTTCTCCTTGAACATACCCCCCAGCGCTGCATACAGTAATATAACCCCTAACAATGCATATGATAATATAACCCCCCCAGCGCTGCATACAGTAATATAACCCCTAACAATGCATATGATAATATAACCCCCCCAGCGCTGCATACAGTAATATAACCCCTAACAATGCATACAGTAATATAACCCCCAGCGCTGCATACAGTAATATAACCCTTAACAATGCATACGGTAATATAACCCCCAGCGCTGTATACAGTAATATAACCCCCAGCGCTGTATACAGTAATGTCGGTCAGTGACAGAAACCTGGTTTTATCTAATTTTGCTCCAATAAACTCCCTTTTTCTGCTGACAGTCGTGTGATATTTCCGGTGACTTTCCCACCTCAAACACCACACTGAGCTGATGCTTTATGGCGATGCTAATGAAGTCTAACCCTCCATAGACTTTAGTCAGAGTTAGAATTAGTGTCTGGCTGGGTGATTAAGACTGAGCCACTCTATTGTTCGCCACAGGCAGTATGATAAGGAGTCGGGGTGTTTGTCTAGTAGATTGGACTCGGATAAAAGAGCGAGAATTCATAGAAATGGCTGATGTGCAGCTTTAAAACTTTAATCTGCTACTAGTAATAAGGTGTGGTGAGCGTCCCCTTTATTATTTATTAATTATAAATATATATGATATGTATATCTCGCTGTGTAAAACACGGGGGATCTGGATACAATGTGGTTAAAACCCCAGAATTATGGGACTTGTATTTACCAAGATCATGAGGATGCCACCTTCTGCGCTCCCATGACGCATCCAGCTGCGTATCCGTGCCGGCGCTACGCAGAGAACTCACATAATATGAACAATTTCATGCCTCCGAAGCCCAGGAAATTACCTGTACACATGTTACATGGCTATAAGTGCTTATTTATCTATACACCCACTCAGCATTTATTTCTATACACGCTGCCGAACCCCCACATCTAACACACAACGCGTAATACTGCGTCTAATGCCGGAATTCTGATCAGATTGCAAGCTCTTCAGGCAAAAATGACCCCCCCCCCCCTCCCCCGGCTGTGAAATATTTTTCCCCATTGTATTGTTTTCATTGTAATGCCAGGTGATATGTTTGTGGGGGTGGCTGGTATTTTCTATGAGTACGTGACTAGTAGAAAGATCTGCCTAACAGATGAGTAAAAAGATGATTAACTTTAAATATATACCAAAGAAAAGCTGCCGGCCCGTGAACCCACGTGATACGTTACCTTCACGCAAGTAATATATACATATACATATATATTTATTGGCAAATAACCCTCCTGATCTCTGCATTCACACCAAATATAAATATATGATATATGAAAGGCATAATTTCAACCCAAATTTGTTGCATAAATTTGATTTGTTTATCTTGATTGTTGTGCAAATTTAAGGTAGGCATCCACCTATAAAATTATATTATATATATATATATATATATATATATATATATATATATAATGACTCAACGTGATCATTTCTCTTGTGTGTGTGTGTATATATATATATATATATATATAATTGTGTTGTGTTATTCAGATGTGATATTTAATAAAAGTATTTTTAATGGCTGTTTAAAGTTAATATCGATCCTGACATTAAAGTAAAGACCAATTTGCTCTGGAACGGAATGTTGGGTAGAAATTGTAACCCGGGCAGAAGCCACATGCAGAAGGTTAAGCTGATATTATGATAATAAATATATATATATATATATATATACAATTAATTTCATTATATATCTTTTTTTAATTTCTATTAGTCTATCATTGACGAGTCTTCCCAGATCCTTCTCCGTAGTAGATTTCCCCAATAAGCTGTTTAGAATTGGAGACATGCTTGAGTTTCTTCCCCAAATGCATCATTTGACATTTTTGTATGTTGAAATGCATCTGTGACTTTTCTGCCCGGTCTCCTATTATGTCCACAACATCTTCAGGATGACCTAACTTTAAGATTTTATTGTGTCACGTAGTTTGGTGCCATCCGCAAAAGATTAGGAAATTGTTCTTGATCCCTGATAACTAAATTTAAAAGAATGGGGTGAAGGACGGGCCCTTGGGGCATTAACAGCATGCATCCATACGGCCTGAAGACGGACTCCCCCAACGTATCCATCTCTAATAACGGAGGGGTATATAATATCATGCGTTAACACATCTCTTTCCAGGCTCAGTCCATCAGCTTCTTGCCCTGTTGGGCTCAAAATCATTTGCCACCTTTTAGCAACGAGTGCGAGAAGACGTGACGATGAGCGGACAGCTCCAACACCAGGAGTGCGGGGGTTAACCAACATGGGCTCCTAGTGCTCCTGATCTTCATATCTCGTCACATCTAAGCGTTGGACAGTAATGGGGCGGTGTTCGATACCCTCCATCATTTCAGGTGTCCAAACTGGGGCAGCCTTGTTGGGTATGGAGCTGGAGGAAGGATTTGTGGGGCTGGAGGCAGAGTCATGGGGCATCTTCCTGCATGCCTTATCTGAAGCGCCACCCTGTGAGACCTCCGTCAAATTCACAGCTCCCTGGGCTGGTCGGAGCAGATCAGAGGACCTCGCCAACTGGCCCACGACATCCAGGGACAACTCCGCAGAAAATCGGGACTGTCCTGTAAAAACAGGAGGTTGGGAGGTATTGTTTTGAGGTGTCGCTCAATACCTTGCTCTTTTTACTGCATAAACATTGGCAGCGTAGGTCACTGCACATGCAGACAATCTTAATGAAAAGGGCTACAAAACCTTAGTTCCTGGCACAGTCTCCTCAAGCTCAGGACTGTTGGTAGCTATGCATGTGTCATAGTTTTAGTTTTCGTGGGACATCTATGACGCTGGGAGCCCATGTCTCTGAATGGCCGTACGTTTAACAGAATCACCTCTGCCTGTTATTAGCAGTGATATCCGAGAGCTATGTGTGGGGCATGATGGGACTTGCAGTCCTCCAGGGTTTTTTTTTGGAGGAAGCATTAGTCATGTGTCAAGGAGTTATGCAAGGAGAAATCAATCCTAAGATCTGTTATATATGGAGAACTGAGAGATAGCCCTGTAAGGAGGTTTTACTTTACTAAAAAGATTGTGGATAAGTGGAAGAGCCTCCCAGCAGATGTGATAAAAGTCAATACAGTGAGGCAATTTAATCATGTATGAGATTGGCATAAAGTAGGAGAAACCTGCCTGCAAAATGTTTAGTGTCTGGGAAACAAGGGGTGTGGGACATTTTAAAAAAATTTTGCTTTTGCAACCACTTTTGAGGTGGAATCTAGTGACATCATAATGTGCCCGCAGTTCAGGTAGTAATGGCCATGAGGTGAGTGTGACATCACAGTAAAGTTACAGTCACACTATTATTCCTCACGTAGTAGATGGATTGTCATTCTCTGAGTCCAGGGGCTCGTGTATCTTGTAACTAATAATTAAAGCGATTTGTACTGATATTATAACACAAGATTTAATATGGAATCATTTACTGATGTCACAGCCGGTGCTGTGAAACTTCCTGTTAGCGTTAGAGCAATCGCTCGTGGGAATCTTATCTGATGTGAGTGAGTGATACTAAGGTTGCTGAAAAACATAACATAGCTCAAAAACCTGTTGTTTTTTTATTATTTTTGTTATTTTTGTGTCCTTATGAAAGCCGTTATACATAGTTTTGATGATACGCTCAGCTAGTAGTAAGTGAAATAATAGTGGATAAAAGATCTAATTCTAATATATAACATAATGATGAGTATTATTTTGCATTGCAGTATAAAGTTTGTTTATTATAGTGTAGTTGCAGCCCATTGCCAGCAGAGGGCACCATCCTCACAGATAAGCTCACTGCTGGAAACTAACAGGTTTCTGCTTGTAGTCTTTAAATAATCATTCATTTTTATTACTATTATTTATTATTATTAACCGCTTAGTAAACGTTAGTGCTCATCATTCAAACACTACCCCTCATGATATTGGAAGGGCAGCTCTCACCTGAGATGGTGCTGTATATGGGGTTTTAATGACATAAATTCATACTACATAGGTTAATATGGTTAAAATAAATAATATAAATGTTTGGAACACGAAGTAAACCCTTCTTTGTGTTTTTGTCTTGTAGGTAAGTCAACCCAAGCCTGTTTCTGCCTTCTTGCTCTTTCTAAAAGCTGACGGGTAAGGTAGGTTCACATGACCACATCTATATATTCAGCGCGGTCCAGCGCACCCTGTCCATGATCTGTTCTGCATTATGGTGGCTCGGTTGGGATGGCTCTTCTCTCTGGGTTGAGAAGACTCTCCTGTTTGCAGTCTTCTCCCTTTCAATAAATATTTTTAGTGGGTTCGGTGATGTCACCGTGACATCGTCTCATACAAAGTCCCATAGTAATGTTTCACTGCTCCCCCTGAATATATATTGCAGTGTATTTTTGTCCCAGTATTTATTTTCTATATCTAAGTGCCAATAAATAATTTAGAAATTGTAAAATAAATAAAAACTGTAAATCGTGTTTGATCGATCGTATGCTACAGCTGGCAGAAAAAAAGCTGTTTGGGCATGAAGGGGTTAACCATACATTATATAGGGCCAGCCAGCTCAGCCCTTCTTGCAGGAGAAGCTCACTTATAACGCGTAGCGGTGTCAGGGAACGGTGAAACGCTCTGCTCATCTGCAGACACCCGCTTTAATGAATAGACCTCTATATATAAAGCCACCTGGCCAAGAAGGAACCTTTTCCCCAAAAGCTCGCAGACTTTTCCCGGCATCCGCCGCAGGACAGCCGGTTTTGTAATATATATAAATATTGCTTCACTCACCTCTCACACGCATCTCCATGCCGAAAGTGCCAGCGGCCGCTGCCAACTTGCTACATTGCGCAAGCGATTGTCTTGCGCGGTATTGGAGGTTAGCAGTGAATGCAGGCTCTTTATAGAATGTTTATATATATATATCCCATTTTACTGTGTGACTCATTACAGGGAAGTAAGGGGTTAAACGTGATTTCATTCTAAAATGTCAAAGACGGTACTGGAAGCGCTCCAGGAATGGATTCACCACGGAGGAACAAACAGTGTCTCCGGGCTGCGCATTGTTATAAAACACAATACTTTTATTAAAGGGACGCGCCGGCCATCGAATGCGCTTTAATGCATATGAGAGCTCGGAGGTCCCTTTAAACGAGGGGGTTCTGCAGGATGCCCCATATGCATTTACCCCATTCCTGCAGGGATAGACTCGCCATCAGTCAGCTCCGCTGCTGGCTGGGTCAGCGTGTGGTTTGGGGGTCCCCCGGGCAGACGCAAGGAAAGTGCGCTCATTGACTTCTCCGGGAGCGCTTTCCTGCCGCAGAGCCAAGGAGGAGGAAGGCAGTGCTTACAAAGCACTTTCATATGTCTTTAGGGGCAAGACAGCTCCAGACAGCCTAACAAAACATTAACCTGCACGCTTTCTCTTAATATACAAAATAATAATCTAAATATAAAAATATATATATTAAAAACAATATAGTGTTCCATAGTGTGTGTGTGTGTGTATATATATTAATTATTAACAAGTAATGCGTATGAGGAGGTACGAGAACGGCCAGCATCTTAATAACCTGCCCCACAGCTCGTCCCTGTCTCAGATGTCAGATAACGTTTAGCTTTTCTCGGTGGATCCAGTCTCATGCCTCTTTGTAATGATAAACACTCGGACACATTAAACTGCTTCTGAGCACTGGATGGTGCCTTGACAAACATTAACAAAAAAATAACTTCAATACGTCTTAGTGAATTGGACATGCTGGATATCCAAAATATATGATTTGTATTCACACACTGAAATGTAAGAAAGTTTCGAATCACCGAGAGGGTGGTAGATTAGTGGAAAAGCCTCCCAGCGGAAGTGTTAGAGTTGGCTCTTGAATCCTCTAGGTTAAAGGCACCGAGTGACATACAAATACCCCGTACACATGTTACGTACCCCGCACATGCAATTAAATCTTCCCTCTGTTCATGATGCATTCTGCCGTATTTTGGGGTTTCCACAGTGAACTCCCTTAACCAAGCCTGCGGATGGTGGCATAAGGGATGGGGAGGGAGGCGCAGAGGCCTCGGCTTCTGGTGTTGAGAGTAGATATAGTAGAGGTTTTCGAGAGGTTAGGGTTTCAGTAGGCAGAAGGCGCTTCCCTGTAGTGTCCACTAGGTGGCAGTGCTGTACAGCCTGTTTTGTTCTGTATTTTAGAGATAAGATTTAAGTGATTTCACCTAAATTTGTCATAGAGGATGGGGAGCGACTTCTCCATCGCCTCAAAGTTGCAGTTTATGTTTTTGTTTCATTGTGTTACTAAATGTAGCAGATGGGAAACTTGAGCTGTGCTCTGATTGTAGGTCAGATATCAGTTAACTGCTTGGCTGGTGCTCCTTTGCTTCATTTCCATCCCTTTCGCCTGCTTTGTTTTATCTTGCCCTCCTTTTCCGTAGAGAGATGCACTCCCCCTTCCCCATGCCCTGTGTGGACAACTCTGTGCTGGGAGGAGTCAAAGTGCACAAGCCGAACCCCCTCGCCTGGCTCATTGTAAAAGCCGGATTGCGGAATCCAGAGTTATAGATTGGGAGTAGACCCTGAGCCAGTGAGCTAGCACTCCATTGTGTAGGTGCTCTGAACATGCGCTGTGATAACTCCAGATGTGATTGCGGGATGGGTGTTTGGGTCATCTTTACACCTGTGCTTATACAGCCAGCTTCAGAGAGACCACCGAGTACAGCAGGTGAAACAAACGAGGGTCCGGAATTGTGGCTGGGCTGGAACTCTCATCACCCTCAGCCATTCTATTTTCATTACGTGTAGATTGTATCAGCCTTCCTACATAGGCTTTGTAAACATAGTGGCTTTCCAGGCGGTAAATAAACATATAGAGTGTGAATAAAAGTAGATATTTTATGTAATCTTGTAAAAGTTTTTGTATCGTTTGCCCCTTTGTATGGTAACGGCGTATTGTATGTCTTCACTCTAGCAACTGAATGAGTAAAACTTCCTCTGGCTGAGAGGGTGGTGCATAAGTGGAATAGCTTCCCAGCAGATGTGGTAAAAGTTAAAACCATGAGGGAATTTAAACATGTATGGGACAGACATACGGCTCCTGTATTTAATACGAGACCGACGACTGATTAAGGCCTGAGTCTCTACGGCAGGAGAAACGGGCGACCAGACGGGGGAATGGGGCTGATCTGTGGCACATTCTGTGTGTATGTGTGCAGTGTATATATATATCTGTGTGTGTGTGTGTATATATATCTATGTGTATGTATGTATATGTGTGTGTGTGTGTATATATATGTATGTGTATGTATGTATATGTGTGTGTGTGTGTATATATATGTATGTGTATGTATGTATATGTGTGTGTGTGTGCGCCTGTATATATGTATGTATGTCTATGTATATGTCTGTATGTATGTATATTTGTATGTATATGTCTGTATATGTTTGTTGTCCTACTCTAGATTGTGAGCCTGCGAGCCGAGTCTCTCCACCTAATGTATCGGTTTGTCTCAGTCTGTGAATTCTCGTCTTGTCAGACCCCTTGAATATATGGATTGTGTTTAGCGCTGCGTTAAATGTTTGGTGCGATATAAAAGATAATAATAATAATAGTTTGTATTCATTATTAATTGCCCCTATGGTCCGGGTCACAGTGCAGACGTGTGGTTCTGTGTCCCTGTCCGTGGTACTGACAGGTACGTTAGTCCCGTTTAGTAGATCGTTGCATAGATGTGGCGCGGCCCGCGGTGCCCGTGGCTGTATTTACACGTTCTGTGGCTGCGCATGTACTGTACACACCCTGGGTTGTATATAGCGCGGTTATATACACAGCACACGCACGCTTTTGGCATCTGCTATATTTTGATGAACGGCGCCATGAAAAGAACGAAGCGCAGAAAGCCCGGCGGTCGGACGAGCGTGCGCGGAGTTCAGGATCCCGTGTTCGCGGGATGTGGGGAGGAAAACCTTTCAGACATTTGGGTGCCAATGATCCGGTTTTAGAAGCCACGGCCAATGATTTTTGGAATAAACATGCATTTTACCACATTTGAGGGTGGATAGAAACAGAATGGGCCAGCAGATAAGACCAATTCGACTTACAGGAGCCGTATGCGTGTTTAAATTCCCCTACTGCATTTACCTCTACCACTTCTGCTGGGAGGTTGATCCACTTATCCACCACCTTCTCAGTAAAACTTCCTTACATTACCCCTAAGCCTCTAACCCTCTGGTTTTAGACGGTGAGCTCTTTTTCTGACGTTTCTCCTCCTTTGAGATAAAGTTTCCTCCTGTTCATCTCTCCTCACGTTGGGATACAGGCGACGCCTGAAACATGTCAATAATACAGAAAATGTTTCCGCTTTATTATTGGGGTAACCCACAGGAAGCTGTTTTGCTGCAACTCCCATGACCCTTATGCCCTGGCTAAGCAACCGTCACTTTTCCTGTATTTTCTGTTAAGTTTTTTCTGTAAAGGGTGGTAGAGAAGAGGAACAGCCTCCCAGCAGAAGTGGTAGAGGTTAACCTATGTTTCTGTTGTTTGCTCTGACTTTGGTCTGTGTGTTAGAAAGGAAATAGCAAGAGAAGCCTTTCACAATGATTTCCCTGTGGGGTAAAAAAAAACTGGAAGCCAGCCTCCGTTCCCCATAGCCAAGGGGGTTAACAAGTCTACTGTAAGCTCTTATGTAATGGAACCGCCGCCCTGCCGCGGTAATCCATCTCCAGGTCTTGTGGCCCGGCTGGCGGGAGGGTGTGTGTGATGAATGCTTAGGACTTGTAGGACTGTGCCAGTTCAGGCTGTCTGCGCAGGAGACGCCACGCTCGCTCTCTCTCTCCTACTTTTTGGGCTTTAAACACCCATCCTGGGGGAGGGGGTGGACCACGGAGCCAAGCCGCCTTATGCCATCCAGAAGCCGGGGCGCCCTACGGGTCCCGAGGACACCCAACATGCATTTCTCCTTCAGCGAAGAGGACATCAAGAAGCACCGGCTCCTGAAATCTGTGAGGTCAGTGACTCCTCCGTGGGGTAGGCAGCCAGGAACAGGACCTCGGCTCCCATCACGCTCAGCCAGCCTTCGTTTACTGAGGCTTATGTATCTGTGGAGTTAACGTACTTTGTCCGGGACTGATGACGGTTCAGCTGTTCTATTCTACAGCTCACCCGGACGGCTGTCAGTATGCTGTGGCTGAGCTTAGTGGGAGTTGTAGTCTTGATCAGCCTTACTTGTGCTGTAAATTGGGAGCAGAGCCGCCAAGCGGGGTTATATTCCTGTCCGGACCGGTGGCAGCAGGTGGCAGGGTAACGGAGATCGCGCTCGGACGTCACCGTCTGCCCGTAAAGACCCAAGCGGGGCAGCATGAGTTTGCGGCTGAGTTTTGGCAGCAGGTGCGGGGAATCTGATCGCGGAGCAGGAATACTTTACTGAGAGGGTGGTAGATGACTTGAACAGCCTCCCAGGAGAAGTGGTCGAAGCGAATACAAAGAGGGAATTTCCTTATCTGCCATCAAATTCTATGTTTCTAATGTCTTTGCGGCTCAAAGTCAAACAAACGGGCAGAAACGTCCTGAAAGAGCCCGGGGGGGCAGGCTGGGTGTTCTGTACCCCGGAGATTTCAATTAAAGCCCATGCAGGGTCCGTCCGTCCGTCTGGTGGAAGCCATGTATTATTACAGATAAAATCAAACTTGTCTGGAGGTGCACCATCGGCATGGCTACCGCGATGTAAACTAACCTGCAGAGCTTACACTCTAATATAAACAGAGATGTAATATAGAGCAAATTTTTGTCATGCGTATATTTTGCGTGGAGGAATAGTGGTCCACAGAGCTTACACTCTAATACACAGGCAAGTGAGTGGTAGGGAACCCTGATCCCGAGTATTAACTTGCTGTCAGTTTCCTCTATGTTCTTTTAAACATATTTTGGGACGAGGGGGACTTCAGTAAACGAGGGGTTAATACCCCTGTATATGTGGCTATACAGAAATCTTACTATGGGGCCAGAGAGCTTTCGTTAAACGAGGGGTTAATACCCCTATTTATGGGGCTAGACAGAAATCTCACTTTGGGATCAGAGGGCTTTTGGTAAACGGGGGGTTAATACCCCTTGTTATGCCTCCAGGCGTGGAAGGCAAAGTATAGCGATTGTATAGACGGCAGCAGCGTGTTTATCGGCGGGGTTAGCGTGTGCGCTGGTGTTTAATGGTGGCGGGGTTTCTGTACACGGCGCCGTGTGAAGGTATGTGGCTCTGTGTAAGTAAATCTGCTTTATATGTTTGGATACACGCAAGCAGACGTGTTTAGAACGTGTTCCAGGCTGAGCCTCTCGGGGAAAGGCTTAACGCCAAGGAGACGGCGTTTACACTCGCTTTGTATACAGCCCTCCGCTAAGTGTTTGCGAGCCGATCTTCTGGGACTCCTGAGGCTTCGTTTTGCGTTACAAAAAGAAGCTGCCTTTTGCGGCCGGCGCCGCTCGAATGACATCGCAAATACACTTAATAATACATTGCGGGGGTCTAAGGGGTTAAATAATGTTATATTATTTCTGGGAGGAAAGGGAAGCAGTCCTGCTTTTCCCCACAGAGCTCTGCATTTTTAAGCAGGCATTTGGAAGAATAACTATGTGTTTTATCTGATTTTTTTTCCCTTTCACCCGTAATAGGGTAGTAGATAAGTGGAACAGCCTTTCAGCAGGGAGTGGTAATGCTAATTCAGTGAGGGAATACAGCATTAAAATAGTGTCCCTGTTACTCTCAAACACCCAAACCCTTCCCAAAATAATTCTTTAATGCTGAGAAATTTTTCTCCCTAATGTTTTTTTTGTAGGGCTTTTTTAATTGTCACGTGACACAAAAGCAAACACTGATAGGTTGTTGCTATGGAAACTGGAGAAAGCATCCAACATGTTTGTGGTTTTATGTGATTTACACTTTCAATGAAAGAAAAGAAAAATAAAAGGACACAAAGCAAGATGTATTTGCTTAATCCTTCACCTCCTCCTCCTCCAAACAGTAACGGTAAATCAACGGGGAGGAATAATCCTGCAGGTCTTTCTAGATTGTGAGTCCTGTTTAGCCATTGTACAGCGCTGCGCAATATGATGGCGCTTTAGGAGTCAATAGAGGCAAATCCCAAGAAGAGGACGTTTACATGGATGCTCCCATGGTGAACACGCTAGGTGGGTTACGTAGGGTTAACGTGTAAATTGTTGGATGTACGGCGTGGGAAGGAGGCAGATCTGCTTTAAATTCCCTGAAACTGCTATTATTGCAAATTTTCTCTATTTTGCGATTTTTCTGAGACTTTCTATTCACCGATACCTTCCATTTTAACCTCTTGTGTGCCAGACTGCTGTACACAGCACCAGCAGACTTCCCTATCCACTGCCGGTACTTTCGCCTCTCTGCCGGTAAGACGTATCCCTGCGTAACCGGTCTTTGTCTGTATTGCAATAACAGAGCGGGAGAGGCATCGACACGACTTAATTCTCTCCTGCGGAGCTTACACTCTAACGGACGTGCAGAGCTGGGAACCATGGGAAGTTAAACCCGACCCTAAAACACAATAAATAACACTAAAATAGTACATGGAGAAATAAAGCCGCCCTAAGAGCTTACAGTCTGATTCGGTTAATGAGAGGTAGGAATCCTTGCCCACAGAGCTTACGCTCGAATGGACAGTAATACTGTACAGTGTCATTCTTACAGCTGCAGAGGATGGCCAGCAGAGCTTACATTCTACATCCCACAGCGGGAACCAAAACTGGACCAAGTGTATACTTTTTGGGGCAGTTGCTATGGAAACCTTGGAATGATTCTAAGGAGAGCTCCAGGCTCTTTGTGAATCAGGGTGCAGCAGAGCTAGCATTCTAACTCACAGGGGGGTGGGGGGATTCATGAATAATGTATATTGTATACACATCCCTCCCACACCTCGCTGACACTAAATGACTTCCCTTTACAAATGTTTGTCTTCTCAGTTACACTTTACCAGCAATAATATACCTGGGGGCTATATAATAATAATATACCTGGGGGTTATATAGTAATAATAATATACCTGGGGGTTATATAATAATAATATACATGGGGGTTATATAATAATAATATACCTGGGGGTTATATAGTAATAATAATATACCTGGGGGTTATATAGTAATAATAATATACCTGGGGGTTATATAGTAATAATATACCTGGGGGTTATATAATAATAATATACCTGGGAGTTATATAATAATAATATACCTGGGGGTTATATAGTAATAATATACCTGGGGGTTATATAATAATAATATACCTGGGGGTTATATAATAATAATATACCTGGGGGTTATATAGTAATAATATACCTGGGGGTTATATAATAATAATATACCTGGGGGTTATATAATAATAATATACCTGGGGGTTATATAATAATAATATACCTGGGGGTTATATAGTAATAATATACCTGGGGGTTATATAATAATAATATACCTGGGAGTTATATAATAATAATATACCTGGGGGTTATATAGTAATAATATACATGGGGGTTATATAATAATAATATACCTGGGGGTTATATAATAATAATATACCTGGGGGTTATATAGTAATAATATACCTGGGGGTTATATAATAATAATATACCTGGGGGTTATATAATAATAATATACCTGGGGGTTATATAATAATAATATACCTGGGGGTTATATAGTAATAATATACCTGGGGGTTATATAATAATAATATACCTGGGGGTTCCCTGCAGTGCAGGGGTTATGTCCTGTATATATAATAGGGTGGGAGGAGCTATAGCATCAATGGTATAATGGGTGGGAGGAGCTATAGCATGTGTATAATGGGGCGGGAGGAGCTATGTGGTAGAGGTTACTACAGTGAGGGTATTAAACATGCATGGGACAGACATACGGCTCCTGAATCTCAGACGAGACCAACGACTGATTAAGGTCGGAGTCTTTACAGCGGGAGAAACGGGCGACCAGACGGGCGAACGGGGCCGATCTTCCGGCAGATTCTATGTTTCTATATCCTGCATTAAAGGGCGGGAGGCGATAAGTCCCGTATATTAGCGGAGTGGTATGTCCAGTATATAAAGGGTGGAAGGAGTTATCTCCTGTATATTATAGGGGGGGTATGTCCAGTATATAAATGGTGGGAGGAGTTATATCCAGTATATTAGAGGGGGGTATGTCCAGTATATAAATGGTGGGAGGAGTTATATCCAGTATATTAGAGGGGGGTATGTCCAGTATATAAATGGTGGGAGGAGTTATATCCAGTATATTAGAGGGGGTATGTCGAGGATACCCCTCTCCGTAATGCAGCTAGGGTTAAACAGGATTACTGTCAGCGGTTGCACAATAGGCAGGAAATCAGAGGTATCGTATTATGATGTCATCAGACAGTTTCACAACTCAAAGCAAATGATGCGGCTTCATTTATTTTCCTTCTGTGCACTTTGGGAATCTTAAGGAAATAGATAGCCCGGCACCCAGAACAGCTACACGTATGACTTATTATACAACCATAACTCCCTGCACCCTCAGCCAGCATGTGCACACATCAGTGACAATATGGGGTCTCAAAGGATATCGCATGCCATATGTGTAAAATCAGCCCAGTGTGATCCATTTAATGATATAGCGCCCACACATTCTGTAGCGCTGCTACAAGAGGGGGCAATTAAAATAGACAATAACATTAAAATGACAATATGCGATTAGATGATAAGATTAACGCATTAAGACGTGCAGAAGGAGACGAGGGTCTTGTTCTTGTGAGCTTACAATCTATTAATAGTAACCCTTTCACGATGGAGGCTTCTCCTTTTAGGATTGTGTATAATAAACCTACATGACACGCTTCCTCCTTGGTGTTAACCCATGCAGTGCCGTTCTATACAAAGCTCTAAAGATAAATATCTACAGGTTACCAGAAACAGCATCCTGATTCCTGATACTGACCAAGAGGACCAGCAAGCTGTGTATCTAATTCACCACCGCTCCTTTAATAATAATAATAATAATACTCAGGCAATATTATAAAAGCATCCCCCCAGTGCTGTATACAGTAATAACCCCCCAGTGCTGTATACAGTAATATAACCCCCAGCGCTGTATACAGTAATATAACCCCCCAGCGCTGTATACAGTAATATAACCCCCCAGCGCTGTATACAGTAATATAACCCCCCAGCGCTGTATACAGTAATAACCCCCAGTGCTGTATACAGTAAGAACCCCCAGTGCTGTATACAGTAATAACTCCCTCCCCAGTGCTGTATACAGTAATAACCCCCAGGGTTGTATACAGTAATATAACCCCCCAGCGCTGTATACAGTAATAACCCCCAGGGCTGTATACAGTAATAACCCCCCAGCGCTGTATACAGTAATAACCCCCAGTGCTGTATACAGTAATAACCCCCAGTGCTGTATACAGTAATAACCCCCCAGCGCTGTATACAGTAATATAACCCCCCAGCGCTGTATACAGTAATAACCCCCAGTGCTGTATACAGTAATAACCCCCAGTGCTGTATACAGTAATAACCCCCAGGGCTGTATACAGTAATATAACCCCCCAGCGCTGTATACAGTAATAACCCCCAGGGCTGTATACAGTAATAACCCCCAGTGCTGTATACAGTAATAACCCCCAGCGCTGTATACAGTAATATAACCCCCCAGCGCTGTATACAGTAATATAACCCCCAGCGCTGTATACAGTAATAACCCCCAGGGCTGTATACAGTAATAACTCATCCCAGTGCTGTATATAGTAATAACCCCCAAGTGCTGTATACAGTAATACCCCCCATGCTGTATACAGTAATAACTCATCCCAGTGCTGAATACAGCAATAACCCCCCCAGCGCTGTATACAGCCCTGATAGCCACCAAGCATTTGCCCGAGGGGCCAGATGGCCAGTTCAGGCTTTAGATACACTGTATAGACCTTCAGATATAAGAAATAGGACAAAGTGCCTTTTTGTGTTATTTCTCTATGGGGAAGATGGTCAGCCGGTCCTTCAAATAAAACTAGTGCATGCGCCTATATGTGCTGCTTTTTATGTATATGGACTGTGTATATATATATATATATATATATCTATATACCGGTGTGTGTGTGTATATATGTGATATATATATATACTGTGCGTCTGTCTTAATTGTGAAGAGTCCTAATTAAAACTCCTGGTATAATTAAATCGATGCCAACAGAGGACATTGGACTAAAATTGATTATGACCGGGAGGGCCGAAAGTGACATTACTGGCAGTCAAAGCGCATGATTCCTTGACCCAGCTTTATAATACAATACGTCATCAGAAGTGAGCGGTGGCCCACTGGGCTTGCACTCTAACACATGGCTGGGGACATACGCTTAACTGGACCATCTTGTTTTGCTTCCAGTCAGGTGTACCGGATGTAAATGCAGAGATGTGGTGTTTGCCTGCCCTGCAGAGCTTACAATCACATACGCAGGGCTACACAGCACTACATAAAGGAGCCACCGAGCTTACATGTTAAAGTATCGAGAGTTCTACGCAGGGGTAACAAGAAAAGGAAACGCAGCGGGGCAGATGGAGAATAAGCAGGTGTGGGGCTCGTCGTTTGCCTCCCACAGCCCCCGTGTGAGGATCAGGTCACGGTAACCCAGCCCTGCAAGCACAATACGTATACAACAGGACCCAAATACTTTACACAAGTATACTGCAGGCAGCGCAGGGATTGCTGCTGGGATTGTGGAGAGCTACATGATTTACGCCCGAACAGGGGCCGGATAAACATTGAGCCTTTTTTTTACAGTGTTCTAGGGAGCTTGCAATCTATTCTACTATTTACTCAGTAATTAAGGGGGTTATATATAAATCATGATTCAAGCAAAAGGTTTGAAAAGTTGTCTTATCACCATAGTAACCTATTTTAGATGTTCCAGTCGATTTGACCATTCGTTTGGGTGCAATGGCAATTTGCATCGGAAGAAGAAACCTCTGAGGTCCCAAAAGCTTTATGTGACATCTTTATTTACGCTGCCCCGATAAAACGGATCGGCTTTGACTAAAGACTCCGTGTTCTCTCGGACCGACACGGCTATATTTTCCTTATTTTGGTGATAAGACAGCCTTTTTTTCTGCAATGCCCCAGAGGCAGAAGACCTTGCCCGGCAGACACAGCAATGTCTCTTCCCCGTTATTTTGGCTTGGAGATGGCAGAGTGTCCTTCGTGGGCTACTTTATCTAAGTGGCCGCAATAATATAAATGTGCGTCTTATAACAGCATCTCGGGGGGGGGGGGGGTCATGTCCAAAACAAACTTGATATGAAAGTAGGACAGGGTTATAAATAGGAGTTACAGGGGGGTTGTTTGGAGGAATGGGGGTTAGAAGGGGATATATGGAGTAATAGGAGGGTTAGAGGGAGAGGGTATTTGGTGTAATAGGGGGATTATAGAGATAATGTATTTGGTGTCGTAGGGGGAATTATAGGTAGAGGGTATATGATGTAATAGGGAGATTATAATGAGAGGGTTTATGATGTAATAGGGAGATTCTAAGAAGAGGGTATATGATGCAATAGGGGGATTATAGGGAGAGGGTATATGATGTAATAGAAGGATTATAGGGAGAGGGTATATGATGTAATAAGGGGATTATAGGGAGAGGGTATATGATGTAATAGGGGGATTCTTTAGGAGAGGGTATATGATGTAATAGGGGGATTTTAAAGATAGTGTATATGATGTAATAGGGAGATTATAATGAGAGGGTTTATGATGTAATAGGAGAGGTTATAAGGAGAGGGTTTATGATGTAATAGGAGAGGTTAGTCGATGCATAGGTACTGTCTGTATTGTTTCGTGATTTACAGGTTCTGATTCACCTACATGACTGAATGTAACACTATTGTAACTAAAATGCAGCTTTGAAAACATCCATTCCTAGTAACGGTGTTATCGGAGAAATGTATCATTTCATAAATTTGAAGGCAACACTTGATTGTCATCTGGCATAAAAACAGGCACTGATACGTTGTTGCCATAGAAGGTGAAAAAGCTTCTTAAAAGTTTTTGTGTTACTTTTATGTGATTAAAAAGATAAGAGGACAGACCTGCTAAGGTTTATTTATTGGGATGCTAAAGAGAGTGGACGAAATGCTGACCCTTATTACTCCAGTATGTGTTAAGCAGCTGGAGTTACTTCGGTAGGTAAGTAATCCCTCATGGCGGCATAGGTGGTGTTCCAGAGCCGAGTGCTTTCTGTTTGTGTTAGGGGACCAGGATATGGAGCGCTCTCCCTGGTGACCGATCGTGTTTGTTGGTGACTGAGCTGTTGGGAGTTATGGTCTCAGCGTTTCCAGTGACTTTGTCCCGGGAGACTGGTGTCAGCGTCCCCACCTTACGTCAATACTGTCACCAGCAGCACGCGGCGTGGCGTCAGTCCCCAAAAGACGTCAGTGCCGAGGGACGGACACACATCATTGTCACCCGTACACGTCTGGCTGGATATCTGTGTAGCGGGAGATATATGTCACATATATGTTTATTCTATTCTGAGTCATTTCCTAGAATGTGCGTGATAAGCGATAATATTTAAAGGGGCGGTGTAATGCCTGTACGGCCCCGACACTGAATAATGCATATATGGAAGCAATCCTTACCTGCAATCAGCAAAGAGAGAAGTGAACTAAACAGTGCTTATGATGGCTGGAGTGTCCTTTAAAAGTCTTAACTGCCCATATACCCGGCTGTATATCTTTTTTGCCCCTACCCATCTGCATATCGGTTGTGATCAACAGGTAACTACAATTCCCATCACCCATAATACCACACTAAGTATCCATAGGCTAGAGAATACAGCGTATACAGCAACTATATACGGTGAGCAAAGTATATATATATATATATATATTGTTTTAGGTTGATGACATGTCTTGGATACCTTTTCTTCAATGTGGGGATTTAACCCTCTTTCCTCACTCTCTTGCATATCACACAGCGATCAGGAAGCAAGTCTTTGCAGCCCTCAGTATCACAGTATGGGTGGTCAGAGACGTCATCAGAGACCCCAGGAGTGTCTGTACAGACCCTGCGAGGTCCTTATTACAAGGATCCACGTCAGGAGGATAGTTCTGTTACCCCCTTTGTTGCAAAAAAAAGAGGATTAAAAGTTCCTTGGTTGTCTTTATCTGATTAAACCTTCCGAGGAAAGAATTGACAGCTCTGCTAAGGTTAATTAGTTTAACATCCTGGGGCGTGCAATTCATGTTTGTCTCAGTGGAACAGCACCTTTAAACTGCTGCCAAGGCGTTGATTGCTTCTGCTGTTCTTACGCTGGGAGAAAGAGGTCCTACGACGAACACGCTCTGGACGAACACGCATGTGACTCGTAGGCCAGTTTTCCATGAAGTCACTCTTTCCGGTTACAGCAGCGAGAGAAGAAAGTTACGGAGAGCTCGCAGCTCCAAAATGTCATTTTTTTCCCCTATAATTCCGTCGAATGCTTGAAAATACATTCCGTGGTTATTTTAGACGTTTCCTGGATCCAGCTTCCCGTAGAACTAAACGCGGCTTCCAATCTAATGCGAGAATTGAAGTCCTTTTTCTCCTAATTGGCTCTATTCACTAAAGGGAAGGTCCGTCCCCAGCGAGCTTCTGCTGCAGGAAGGTTTTGGATGACCCTGTATAATGTATAGTTAAATCCGTGAGGTTTTTCTCCCCCATTTTTTTCCACCCATTTCATTCTGAAACTTAGTATGTAGGTCTAACCAGTCATTGAATGGAATGTTGTATTTTTGGGTGGGTCTCTTTGTCTTCTGTCCGGCGTGTTTCTTAATGTCGTTGTCCGTTTTTAACGTTATTGTTCGTTTTTGCTCTCCCCCCCCCCCCATTGGAATAGCGCTACGGAATCTGCCAGCGCTCTATAAATAAAATGTGCTGCTTTTGACCGCAAATCTTTGAGTGCTGGAGTGCGACCAGCTTCAAACCCACAAACCTCCCACATGTTCTGGAGCATGAAAAAGGCAGCCCCCACGTAAAGTCATACCCTCTCATTTGGGTGAAGGGCGCACTGTCCTGGGTAACCCCGTCGTTGCTGATGGTTGACTTGTATGCGCGTTAAGTCGGTGGAATGTGCAGAAAAGAATAGAATTTGCGAATGAGAATCCCCGCAACATTCATTTACACGGCAAGCTTACACGCGTGTTATTCCATAGGCAGTTAGCGGTTTCCTTAAAGGGACAGTTTAATGTTCAAGAGGCCCCGCTTAAGAAGAATGTATATTAAAGTACACTGGGATTAACCCTAACCCTCTGCGAGTTCTTTAATATTCATTCTTGCAAAACAAAAACCTAATATAATAAGACGGGCTTACCTGGGGAAGAAGATGGGCTGAAAATGGTTTAAGTGACCGAAAGTATGGCTCCCCGGTCACTCTCGGTGTGGTGCGGGTTACTTTAAGCTATAACATGCTTGTTTGGTTGTTGAGTGTAAAGAATATAGTTATAATAACATAAGTCTGGAAATTGCCTCGCTAAGACGCTGAATGATCACTCGAGCTATAGATTAACGCAGTGACCAGACTTGACCAAAGGTGCATCTCCTCGCATTCACCAATATACGAGCTGTTTGCAAGTGCAGGTGAGGGCATGCGAGTTGAAAGGGTGCATGTATGGACATCCAAGCCCTCTAGTTTTAGATACGTAGTGTACTGTGTCCTGGTTAAGGTTCCTATGGTTTGCATGTACCTGTTGCGCTGGGGGTGGAGACGGGGGGATTAGGGGAATCCTATAAGGGTTATACAGGACAGCCAGACAATCCTATTACTACGGCAGTCTCCTTATGTCACTGAGACGTCAGAGGGATCTCTCCCCGAAATCCCTTCTCAGTGACGCAGAAGCAAGAGTTTATCTTCATCGGGCAATTATCCTGCTCCGTGCTCTCCGGGACGTGTGCGGAGTCAGCTCGATTAACCCTGCGCTACCAGTGCATTTAACTCCTTCGTAATCTTAGTGTGAATGCCGGGAGAAGAGCGCCTTGCAGTATCAGTCTAACTCAGTCTTACAATTGTATGGCTCAAAATATTCAGCTAGCATTTACTATGCAATCAGTGTGTGGATCAAGTTCATCAGTAAGCGGCTCCTTTTGCTCTTTGCATGGCTTCTAGAGGACATAGTGTAACATATTTGTGATGCAGTTTAGTGACCCAACATTCATAGAGAAAGAAGAAGAGATCCGATGAAGAAGGGACTTCTGTGGTCTTAAAGATGTAGCCTGAGTACCTCGGGCTTCTAATAAAAAAAAAAATGAAATGGTGAATATATTGGTAGTGAGTGTCTTTCAGGTATCAGGCCACGCTGGATGTATATATAAGTGATGAGTATATTGCCAGTATACATCATTACTCAATATATCAGTTACTGTAGTATCTCACCAGCGTGTATATATCAGTAGCGAGTAATCCAGTTGTGTCCGACTGTGTTTGGTGTATATATGTCAGTATTTAGTATCTCTCCCATAGACTGCTCTGGGTGTATATATAAGCAGTGAGCATGCTGGATGTACAGTGCTGTGCAAAAGTTTTAGGCAGGTGCTGTAAAGAAAGAATGCTTTCAAAAATAGACATGGTATTAGTTGTTTTTTTTAAATCATTTATCAAAATGCAAAGTGAGCGAACAGAAGAAAAATCTAAATCAAATTGATATTTGGCGCGAACACCCTTTGCCTTCAAAACACCATTAATTGTTCTAGGTACACTTGGACGAGGTCAGGGATCTTGTAGTCATATATAGTTAGGTGTATAATAAGATGTTTATACCAAACAGGTGCTAATGATCCTCATTTTAATATGTAGGTTAAAACATAATCATTAACGGAAACAGCTGTGTAGGAGAAATGAACCTGAGTGAGGAACAGCGAAACTCACTAGCAAGTGATGTCCAAAGTCATATACAGGGTAGTCATACCTTATCAGTAAGGTCTTCCCAAGCAGACAGGGATTTCCAGATGTTCTGTCCAAGCTCTGCATTGAAGGCAAGGGGGGGTCACACCAAATATTTATTTGATTTAGATTTTTCTTCTGTTCCCTCACTTTGTTAAATGATAAAAAATAAACTAATACCATGTCTATTTTTGAAAGCATTCTTACTTACAGCATTTTTTTTTACAGCTGCCTAAAACTTGTGCCCAGTACTATATATATATATATATATATATATATAGTATATCAACGGTGAGTATCATTCCCGTATCAGACTTTGCTGGGTGTATGCGATAATCGCGCACAAGGGCCCTGTGTCCTTGTGTAAACACGCCTGCGTTCTTGGGAGAGCCTTTCACACAGTTTGTTAATTAATCAGCGATGTCATGTTTTGTGTATATAATCACTAACCCGCCATCCTACACGAGCCAGAGCACCTTCATACAGGTTACCGGAGTATTGCAAAGAGCTACCCCTGCCCCAGATCCGGAAGGCTTAAGTGTGAAACAAGTCCATTATACTGAAGGCACGCCTGCTGGACAGTAACATCCCCACGACACTCATGCTGTGTAATACTCTGGTGCATCCCCAGCACTCAAGGGGTTAATCATGATGTGTAACACTTGGGTCCTGCTGGACAGTGACATCTTGTGGCACATAAAGGGTTCCAGTTTCTGCATGTTGAAGGGGTTAAGTGGGCAATCCAGCGAGGGTACAGAGTGACCCCGGGGCAGCTTGTGTTTATCTCTGCATCCAGTTTGTGCCCACTGTCTTTTATTAAACGCACTGGTCCCAGCAGGGGTATTATTGACGGGTGGACTGGTTGTTGCCCCAGTCTGTTGCACTCTGAGGATCACCATGGATCCCAATGATCCTAACATTCTGCAGATATCTGGCCCCCGCCCACGCCCTCCACACACCTGTACCCACGGACCGCTCACATACACTGCGCATGCACCTCCGTGTGCATATAGAGGCAGCTGTCACATGGAGCTTATATGCATCTTCACACCTATATAAACTGTTTGTGGTCGACGCACCTGCCTATACTGTAAATATACTTCTAAATGCGTTCCAGGCTCATATACGCCTCTCATCGCCTCCATCAAAGAATTCCATCCCCTCTTCATGGATTAAACTCAATGCATTGCTATTCAAGGTAGACGTGTACTCCAGTGCGGGGTTGTGGGGGCTCCTCCAGAGGCTGGACCCCATACAGCTGTGCTAATGGCCGCCCTCACACCCCCCTTAAACCTTCGTACCTGACATGTTCACCTACATATGGCCCTCTAATGAACAGACAGATCTCCTAGCAGAGGGAGAGCCCCTCGCATGTACCCCCTGCTTTACATTCACAGTCCTTTACTGCTTGTAAAGTAAGCATACAGTACACTGCCAGTACCTATGTTCATATACATATCAAACATATACCCACGCTTTGTACATTTCCAGTATAGGGGGGGTCCCTGCCCCCACCGCGTGACGCGGGTAATCTGTCACCTCTTATCTGCTCCTGCCGGTCCCATGATTTACACGCAGGTTAAACACAGCCACTGGGATACACACGTGCCACCCACTCTGCCTCCTGTAGCCTGCTTGAGGATCATGGGAGTAGTAGGTTTTGACCCCCCCCGTATCAGTATTAAAGGTTGGAATGTGGGGGGGGTACACCATTGTGGGGGCCCTTCAGAGACAGGGCCCCATAGAGCTGTGCTGAACCCGACAGCGGCCTGAGGAGCTGACATTGTACAAGGACAGAGCCTCCACTTAAGGACACTTTCGTTTAGGGGGCGTGGTTAGAGGCGGTGCTAGGGGAGGGGCTTTAATGAGACTATATAATGTGACTTTGTGACTAATTGATAGCTATATACCCTATGTGACTGACAAGGGCATTTAACACAAGATTAATTTATTTTATTAACACAATTAACCCCAGAAACCCATTTTCTGCTTTTGTAGAAACATAGAATTTTCTGGCGGATCAGACCCCGTCGCCCGTCTAGTCGCCCGTTTCTCCTGCTGTAAAGACTCTGACCTTAATCAGTCGTTGGTCTCGTCTTAGATTCAGGAGCCGTATGCCTGTCCCATGTGTGTTTAAATCCCCTCACTGTATTACCCTCCACCACTTGTGCTGGGAGACTGTTCCACTCATCTACCATCCTTAGTATCGGGAGCCATGTGCTTATCCCACGCATGTTGACGTTCCCTCACTGTATTGACCGTGTATTGTTTGCGTAGACTTAGAGTAATAAGCCCCAGAGTTAGTTCCCACACTAACCCGCAAACATCTGCAAAGTAGGGATTAGGTATAAAGAGCAATTCTGATATAAAGTGGTAACTGTGATGCAATCGCCATGGAAACCAATGGAATATCCCTGCTTAGCCCCCAGTCTCCGTGACAGTTCCTGCCTGTTACTTTGTGCGTCTCCAGTGGAATTTCCTGCCCCCCCCCTCTCCGACGCTCCTTGATGCTCTCCTCCAGTAACCTTTATCCCCGTCTCTCCCCAGACCTTTAATCCCCTTCTCCCGTTCCCTTTCCCAGCTGACGGTGACGCAAGCGGCCGGCTCCAGATGTGCCGCCTTTAATATTGTAATTCGATAAAGCTGCTTCATCTCTGCGTGACGTCCTGCACCAGATGTGATCGTCCTTCCCTGCCCCCCCCCCTTACCAGGGAGCGGCGGGTACCTAGTACTGCTATGGGGTCACGGGGTGGAATAAATAATTCCATATGTGTTAAGCGAAAGATATAGGGAAACCTATGGTGTTCTGTAGTGTGGAATTTCCAGTATTTGACCTATACATCTGCCAGGGTGCGTTGGATCATTTCACATTGTGGGCATATATCGAGGAATATTTAGCTATATCTTTAAGCTGGGGGGGGGGGATCTTTTTTTTTTCCTGGGAAAAAAGTGATTCCGATTCTTCCTATAGCAACCCGCAAAACAGCCCAATCATCAGGGAGATTTGACCGGTTGCTATGGTGATAAGACAGTGGTCACCATTGATGCGTCTCTCCGCGCTGTCAGACCTCCTCACATGTCAAACGGCCAGAAAGGGGCATTTTTGTTGTTGTCTTGATTGCTCCTTTTTTTCAAGGAATTAAGAAGATTTCTTGCTTCTTAAGAAGAATTATCTCCCTGAGGTTTATGAAGAAGGCAGAAGTCTGCGGGGGCGCCTGATACCCGATACTCTGCGGTCGTGGCTGCTTTGCCTTTAAATTGATATTCACGTATATACCCCAGAAACGACGCAGTCTCTAGTGATATTGATATCGACATACGTTTTCAAGACCTCAGAGGTCTATTTTTTAGATGTGATGGAGAAGGGACCCCCGCGGTGCTGAAAACCCAGCTGCATGGGACTACAACTCTCATAAGGCTCAGCTAGTCCTAGAAACGCTCCTTTTCTTTTGGGTACCTGCAGAGCATCATGGGAGCTGTAGTTCAGCAGCAGCTGGAGAGCGTTCTCTATCGCAGATCTACATGCGCTCCTTTGAATACGTTGAATGCGTAACATTTAAAGGAATTCATTTCTGTAGCCCCGGCCAGCTGAACCCTGTAATACACTCACACCCAGTATACCCTTCTTCGAGAGCGCTGGGATATGACATCATACACTGTGTTAGTTTCCATGGAAACGATAGCACAACACAGTTCAACTGTAACCGTTTAAAGGGAGATCTTTCATCATCCCAAACGGCCCTTTGGAAAGCCATGGCACACTAGGGGGGCCAGTCACCCAGCAGGACGATAGGCCCCTAGTGGAGTGGCTACCATCACCCTTAGTCGGCCTTGGCCAGACTACACCACTACTCATACCCAGCAAGCAATCCAAGCTACTAGAAGCCACCGGACCCCTGATTATGTGAAGCGGCTGCCATAACAGGAATGCTCTCCAGGCACATTTTTTGTTCAGAATGTTTATTACGTATTGAAATGCCGCGCATGGGCTCAGCGCCCTGTCTGTCCCAAGCTCCTAAGTCGTCGTAACCCTCCTCCCTTTGCTTTGCTTCTTCCCCAGCTTCGATGTGGAAAATGGACCTTCTCCCGGTCGCAGCCCCATCGATTCGCAGGCGAGTCCGGGGCTGGTGCTGCACCCGAGCTTCCCGCAGAGCCAGCGGAGAGAGTCCTTCCTGTACAGGTCGGACAGCGACTACGATATGTCCCCCAAGACCATGTCCCGGAACTCGTCCATCACCAGCGAGGTGTAAGTATAAGGTGACGCAACCCATAGCGGCGTATAGTGATGCTGAGTACCCAGCTCTGTGTAGTGATCCGGTAATCTGCACACAGTACAGTAATTCTGCAGATATTACCCCTGTCTATACCTTGATATAATGAGGATCTGTAGACTGATAATCGTCTGTCCGTCTATCTGTCATACGCCATTAATACTGTTTTTAATTATTTTGCAGACACACTGAGGACCTCATAGTTACACCTTTTGCTCAGGTATGTTGCCCATATGTTGTTACCTATAGCCTCGTGCAGTAGGGTGATGCTGAGAACCTTTATTTCAATAAAAATTGAAATAAAAGTATTCAATAAAATAAAAAAATAAAAAAGTTTTTCACTACAAGTGCAGCCTTCATTGCCTAGCAGGATTCTGTTACCTCTAAGGTGAGTGCGCTGGCACCGTCCCTCCGAGGTGCACATGGACAAGCTCAGCTTTTACAGAGCGAACTTCAGCCCCGAGAGTTGGCTCTTGAAGGGGTTCTGGATGTAGAGAAAAGTGCATTTGCTCGAACCTCCACGTTCTCTTTGCAGCCATGTGCTTTACGGTCAACGTATACGTTTACGCTCCGCGCTCCGTCCGCTGCTGTTCAAACAGTGACACCCGGTGGCCATTGTGTGTAACTGACGCGTGTTATCCTGAGGGCTCCTTGCAAGCTGATCGTGTCCCCAAAGTTCATTTAGATGTCCCGACGCTAAACTCTGCAGGGACGCGGAATTCCTGATACTTTGCGGATTTCTGCTTAGAAACTGCTATTCACTTACATCTCCCAGAGAAGTGACACATTCTTTAAATCAGGAGCTTCCAAATCCATTCTATTGAATGAGGTCCTGAACGCTTACGTGAGTCGAAATCAGGGGTACCCAATAAGTCAGTTGTATGGAACTACAACTCCCATAAAGCTCAGCTGGTCATAGAAATGCTTCTTTTCTTTTGGATACTCTTTTCTAAGCCTGATCTCCTGTCGTTAAGTTGCTGGTTGTGCGTCTCGTAACTGCTTTGGATAAATGCAGATGAAGGTTCTTGTTCCCCCTGTGACATCACACTGTGGTTTTCTGCCCCCCCCCCCCAGGTGCTGGCCAGCCTGCGCAGCGTCCGCAACAACTTCACCATCCTCGCCAACGTGACGTCCCCGACGAACAAGTGAGTGTGTGCCCGAGCCAAGGGGACTAAGACCAGAGCCATTGTACATATATGTCTATATACCGTATATAATGTATATAGTCCATGCATTGTGCTAGCAAAAATGAAAGTAAATGTATAGCTTAAGAAAAAAGGGGGTTGATCAGGCGGTTCTTAACACCGTTCAGCGTACAAATGATGTCATTGTGAGTAATTTATTTGCATACAAGGTCGTATATTAAGGTGATCAAATTTGACCTTTCCTAGGGGACACGGGAAAAACATATTGAAATCATCGCGGGTGACATTTCAGAGAAGCAAAAGTTATTTTAGGTTTACTGGTTCCTTGAAGGAGACTTCTACATTCGCTCCCGGAAAATGAGGTCACCAGCATGACAGAGCCAACAATGTTTAACTCCTGAGCCGTACACTGGCAACTCTCCTAGCGAGCCTTGCTCTATACGCGCTATTTAGTTGGATTGCCTTTAAAGGGGTATTTGCTTCTCTTCGTTGTCCCAGCCTGCCAGGGTTTTAGCAACGAGTCTTTAAGAAATGCTTTACCTCGGCCACACGTTGCCTTATGATGTCACAGCTCAGGTGAATCTTTCATCACTCGGCATTGCCAGGTAACTGCGCATGTCCCGATGCTTCCAACCTTACCGAGCACATTACCCAGATTGACCCTAACAGCACCCAGTCCGATGCCAGCATGACAGGCTAGGGTGCCAACCGCAGAGACAAGCCGTAAAGGGACGTTAATCAGGGGAACGAGCAGCCCCAGGGCCTCAAAGCCTATCTTTTACAATAAATAATGTTTCAAAAGCCAGTCAATGTCTACTTTTTCTTCCTAAAGGAGTTTGTAACGTGTGTTTTTCCCGCGCAGGCGCTCCCCCGTAATGCCTCAGCAGACCGTTTGTAAAGCAACCCTCTCAGGTGAGCCTCGTTCTTTATAATCTGCATGGATTACAAATGGATTTACACGGATATTTCGGTTTTCTTCATCTAGTATGTTACCCTGGGCAGAATCTATAGCGTTATATAGATTCTAACCCCCCCCCCAAACCCATTCTTTTGTATAACAGTGCCATAAGGATAGATCGTAAGCTCACAGGTCCCCCCATGTGTATCTTTGTTATGTATTTGTTAACCTGCGGAATATGTTAGCGCTTAATAAATCAAGAATAATAATAACCAAGCGAAGGAAATCTAATGCATGAACGAATAGATGTGCAGAGAAGCAGGCAGGTGCCGCCACCTCTGCTGCTAAGGATTCTCTTTTTAGAATGTTTGTGGGCCGACCGTTCTAAGATGACCTCTTTCTTCAATTAGTGGCTTTTTTTAATATATTAAAGCTGTTTGGCTTTTTTTCAGCGATCTCTGCTAGAAAGTGTAAATTCCTTGGCACCGCTCATAGATAGTATTCTACGGATTTCTATATAAACGTATCTGTATTCTGAATTCTAGAATTTGTTGGCATAATTCTAGATAAGAACCATTGGCCCATTTTATAGACTAAAAGTGGAAAAATTATACTGGTTCCCATGGTGATTGCTCCTTGTTTAGCACCTTATGAGCATGGCCCATCATAACAAATTCTGTTTGTCTCTGCAGAGGAAACTTATCAGCAGTTAGCCAAAGAGACCTTGGAGGAGCTAGACTGGTGTCTGGACCAGTTGGAGACAATCCAGACCTATCGTTCTGTCAGCGAGATGGCGTCCAACAAGGTAAAAGACGATCAGAGCTTTTCAATCATTCGTACTCTGACTTTCCACGGATAAGCGGTATGCGGGATTGGTGAATAAGTAGGACAGCCAACCAGCAGATGCCAATACAATGGGTGGAATTTAAACATGCATGGGACAGGCATACGGCTCCTGAATCTAAGACGAGACCAACGACTGATTAAGGGCGCAGTCTTTAAAGCAGGAGAAACGGCAGACTAGACGGGGGCCGGATGGGTCTGATCTGCTGGGAAATTGTAATGTTTTAATACCCTAGAACTGTTCAAATAACTAAAGCGTGTTGGCCGGGACCTTCTTGGCTGCGTGACCGGTGATTTGGGAGCACTGCTCTGCGTTCTGGTGTTCTCATGCAGTCATTGGCCCCCCAGTCTTAGCGCCCTGCTGATGTAGGGGAATTAAGCTGGTAAAGGCTGACTTGGAGTGAACTACAAGAATGACTGCTGCTAAGCGGCTTGTGATGTCATGGCTCAAACTGGCTCATTTACCATCATATATTTATCAATGATCTGTTTATTGATAACTTACAGGAATGATCCTTTTCCCAGATCATAGAATAACTAATCAGCGGAAGTTCACGTTACATCGATGGTTAGGTTTATAGACTTGGGGTGACCAAAAAAGCAGTAAGTACGCTTTGGCCGGCAGAAGTGGTTGAGGCTAAAACAATGAGGGGATTTGAACACGTATGGGATAGACATACGGCTCCTGAATCCAAGACGAGACCAACGACTGTACATACAAAGGTTTGAGTCCTTACCGACCACACGGGCCGAATGGGTCTGATCTGCCATCACATTATTTCTATTACTAAGCATTGGAATGAAGAATCCGCTTCTCTTGTGGAGAGTATATGCTTGGCGTGTAACTGTGTGTAGAGTATATGCTTGGCGTGTAACTGTGTGTAGAGTTTATGCTTGGCGTGTAACTGTGTGTAGAGTATATGCTTGGCGTGTAACTGTGTGTAGAGTATATGCTTGGCGTGTAACTGTGTGTAGAGTATATGCTTGGCGTGTAACTGTGTGTAGAGTATATGCTTGGCGTGTAACTGTGTGTAGAGTATATGCTTGGCGTGTAACTGTGTGTAGAGTATATGCTTGGTGTGTAACTGTGAGTAGAGGGGTGGAATATGCTGGTTATTATTCAGTATCGTGACTATTATTGGCCATTCTGTTCACACAGTGCTGGTGGATGGGAACCTGAGATGGGGCGGGTGCCCCATTTAGCTTTTTTAGTAGGGTTATGGCACAGTTAGAACTATTTGGACCGAGTCACCCCAGCCCGTGGACCATGCCATGAATCCCCCACAAAGGCTGTGCGGCGGGTTGGAAATAAGAGAATGGTTGGGATTGAACCTCGCTGGCCTCCATAGCATGCCTGATCCTTTTTTGAATCTTTATTCACTAATAACTGAGCTCTTGTGACCTAAAGCATTGCACTTAGTAGAGTCCAGGCTGCTGAGAGTCTCCTCCACCTTCAGCTGTCACTTGCTTGGCCAGTAGAGTGTTTATGAATATCCAGGCTCATCGGTCTCCCTTTGGGATCTAAAAACATTGCTGGTTGTGTAGAGCAGATCTGGGGAGCTAAATCTGCGGTATAGGCCCCATTCATCAATGTTTTAAGTTCTTCCTAGCTTTGGCCAATCATAGTCAGTGTTTTCTAGGCCAGAAAAGGCTTGCAGTTGATGGACATCAGTGTCTTCTCCTGGATTCCAGCTGGAGATCTCCGAGTGTTCCTTAGAATGTATCCGACCTAGCTATGACTTCATCAGTGAGCAAAAGGGAATTCTAAGCCCAAAATGGGGCGATTGGTGCCTATTGTTTGAGATCACACTCTGGTAGCCATCCGGGTCTCTGTCTGCCGTAGGAGTTACCCATTTCAAACTTTTCTATGCCTGGAGTGGAATAGTAACTTTCTTGCCGACAAATATGTTTTTCTGCTGGCAAGTAAATGCCTAGTTACATTTTCCCGGCTTCTGTCCTCTACCTGCTAACTCATCTCCTTCCTGTATCAAATCTCTTTATATAATATCTCTATATAAATACATTAAAAAATCGTTGTTATATGGCCGTTTCAGTAGATTTAAAGGAAATGAATTTATAAAGATGACTTTGTCATTTTTCTTTTAATTAATATTAAAACCGCTGCAAATTTGCTGTTTGAAGGTGAGTGGAAAAAAATGAATGAAATAAAAATAATTAAATTTTAATGTTAAAAAAAACAACAACAACCCCAAAGATGTTTTTGGCCCACGATGTTGAAGGGTTAAAAATAAGTCTATATTGCGAGAATGGCATGCCTGGAAACACTGCTGGTCCTTCTCTCCTTCTCCCCCACCCCTCCTCCCTCCTCTCCCCTCCTTCTCCATTTTACATCACATCCCTGCCTACTGCAGTATGCTACATGAACAGATAACCGAGGAGAGGATACCAGCAGGAGAACGGCCCTACGGGAGACATCACCGGGCTTAGTGGGGAAGAGCAGAGGGAGAACCTCGCGTATCCTCTGCTGGATCTCCGCTCCTGGGGTTCTGTCTTCATTCCTCCTTGTGCATCTTTTCCATCCAGACGTCCTCTCCATTTGTGGTACCCAGCGAGGATGCTGCAATAACATGCAACCTTCTGTCCTACACTTAAGGATGCGAGAAGAGGCCTTACCTTGCAGCTCCTTAGGCCCTCCAAAATCCTGACTTGGTTCTATTTTTCTCCCCCCGACACCAAGACACGGAGGAAGAGGAAGAAGAAGAAGAAGAAGAACAACAGGGGTGGGGGGGTGGGAGGGTAAGGGGGAGGCACAAGATTTGGCAAAAGCTTTAAAAATGTAACCCCTAAAAACAACGAGAGGCTGTGAGGTTTCATCATCTCGTTAGAGATGGGTTAAAATCACAGGCCTGTCTTCTATTTTGGAATGTCTTATTTGTCGGATTTTTTTATTTTTTTTTTCCTTTTTTGCAAAATCCGATGTAATTTTTGGGTGATGCGGGACCCCTCACTCTAATCCCTGTCAAAGTGAGGAAAATTGTTTCATTTTTCCAGGGCCTTGCAGAGGGAGTGTGGGGAAATACCTATAGTCTGTTTACTACCTCCTAATGGCTTTATTTTCTCTTACTTTACCTCGGCCCCTAACAATTTGGGGTATTAACCCTTGGAATATAGAACCCCATCCCCTTACCCTGTAACTGGTCAGGAGAACCAATAGGGGAAACGAAAAATATATATATTTTAAATAAATAAAAATTATTTATTAAATTATACATTTAATAATTTTTTGAGGGTTTGGATAATTGTGTTTTAGTTTTTTTAACTGAGAGGTACCAAGATTTTTATTTACAAGTTGGTATAATGAGATTGGAATTTTCTTCAGCTTTAAGGATTACAAAGTTGGGAAATATTTTTTTTTCCTTTTTTTGTGGACCTTGAAGCCTTGGAACATATATATTTTTTTATAACTTTTTGCGGACGATTATAAAGCTTAAAGGGACATCAGAACATTTTTTTTTCGTCACTCTACGAATTGTGCGAATTGGAGGATTGTACAACGTTCTTGCAGCTCTATTTTGACCGTTTCCCCACATTTTTGAGCTGCAGACTGGATTCCTTCCCACATTTCCAGCTAGGATTGAAAAATGCCCTTGGTAGATTTCTTTTGTGAAACATGCTCCAGACCATGGCTGGTTGGCTGGTGGGACCAGGTAAAAAAACACCAAAACATAGAAATCATTTTTCCCCATCAATCAACCCTCTTCTTCATCTGCCTAGTTTTATCTCAGAGTGTCTTCCAACTCATGCATCCACCCTTCACGTTTAATGTAAAGAATTCATGTATTCGACATACAAAAATAATTACTTTAATAACTGTATATATTTATATAAAAAAAAAACTGGGAGGACAATAGAAGTTAGAAGGCACCTAACAATATAATATGATTATGGTATGTGAATGTTCGTAGAGCCAGGAAGAACCCTGTCTGTCTTTGAGTAGATATCGTCCTTATGGTCTGACATCTTTGCCATTAAGAACAGATCTTTGACTGGTATTTCTTATCTCCTCGTACGTGTTCTACAAATTTGCTTTTATTATCAACCCTGCTGTGAAGCATTTCCATGAACTCGACTAGACCTGGCGATTCGCAGCTCATGCCACCACATCTGCCTTAACTCCTCGCCATGACCTTCCCTGTCCTCCTTGTTTATATTCCTCGCTATTGTGTTACATAGAACATAGAAACATACAATCCGATTCCGGAACATGCGGCCAAACGCTGCGTTGTGGATGTGGCCCGTGGTGCCTCTTTGGTCGTAAGGCCCTTGGTGGAAATTCTTTGAAGGCATCTCTGTGCTTGGTGTTTTTTTAGGGTGATAGATGTCTCCCATACATTAAAGAGCAGGTCACTCGGCGTTCTGGACAGCGACCATCGTGTCCAATCTGAATTGTATCTGCTTCCAAAAGCATTCTGACCTTCCACCCCATACATTCATGAAGGAAACACGGTTGACCTTATCAAGCCAATGTCATCTTGGTTCACTAGAATTTGGAACTGTATCTCTGAGTGGGTCCTACAGACTTGTAATGAAGGGATTTCTCTTCGAGTGACTATTAGGTGCCTTTATGGGGAATCCAGCCTTGGTCGTAGGTGGGAACCGGCTGTCCGCTCAGTTGCTTTGGCTTGAAGGTTTTATTATTTAGCTTAAACAAACCTCATGGAGTATCGTAGTTCTGAAACAATACCTGTTTGCATGTTTACGTAGCTGTCCCGATGAAGGCATTCTACGTGTGGAAGCCCCAGATCTGGTTATGTATATAGTAGTAAGCTGTATGGTTTTACGGACATTGCTGGAGCCCCCAGCCCAGAGGTGGCTGCACTCTGTATAACGAATACCTGCAAGATAAAGTCTTCAGTCTTTTCGGATAAAGATCCCTCGGCCATTCTTTATTGATCTGGCCACTTTTGTAGGAGGCTTCAATGATGTTTAAAATCCAGATTAAATCTGTGCAAAACCTGCTATAACTTTGTTCAGAAATCTGTTTGCAAACTATGGTATGCACTGTTCTTGGGCTTAATAATTTAACCCATTGGTAGGCATTTATGTAAAAGGGTATCAAGTTGCCTAAGACGCCGGCACCCCCTAAAAAGTGTTCCTCTCGGACTATTTCAGATGTCAGGAGGTATGATAATGTGATTTAAGGGAGCTATGAAGGTTCATTTCATTATGAAAGGGAGAAGGGTGGCTCAGTGTCCCTAAAGATCAGAGATGGCAGAAAGTATAGTGTGTGCCCTGACCGGGAAAAGATATAAATATTTTGTGATCTATATCCAATCTTTGAGTCTTTTTTCATCCATGCAAAGGTGATCTTATCATTTTTACCTTAACATCATTACCAGTCTATAGAACTAGTTAACTTTATACAGCGCGGGGTTCATTATCAGTGTATAGATACTCGGTATTATTATACAGCGCGGGGTTCATTATCAGTGTATAGATACTCGGTATTATTATACAGCGCGGGGTTCATTATCAGTGTATAGATACTCGGTATTATTATACAGCGCGGGGCGTTCATTATCAGTGTATAGATACTCGGTATTATTATACAGCGCGGGGCGTTCATTATCAGTGTATAGATACTCGGTATTATTATACAGCACGGGGCGTTCATTATCGGTGTATAGATACTCGGTATTATTATACAGCGCGGGGCGTTCGTTATCAGTGTATAGATACTAGACTTGTGCATTCGTATTCGGGACAGCATGAAAACGAACACAAAGGGTGCGTTTTCGTTGTTCAGCCCGAATACCGAACATAAAAACATGGCGGCAGCAAAACATAGACGAAGACACACAACATAAAGAATCTCCGTGTTCGTCTTCGTTTACTAATGTCCCTGGTCCCTTTCCCATCTACCCTACCTTATCTACGCAGCATCGCAGGGGTTAACGGGGTCCGTAGGTTCATCATCAGGAGTTAAAGGGCCTAGCGAGTGAGCCTATTGGTCACCTGCAGGGCCTCCTCTGGCATCAACCAATTGGAGGCCCCTGCAGGCAACCAATAGACTCACTCGCTAGGCCCTTTAACTCCTGACAGCGCAACTTGGCCTGGGCCCGCTCCAAGAGTTACATTTCCGTACAAGCGACTCTATTGGTCATTCGTACGGACCTTTAACTCTTGGAGCGGGGAGACCAGTGGTCTCTCTTGGCCAAGTTGCGGCGCCAGGATTTTAAAAGTCTGTACGAGCGACTCTATTGGTCGCCAGCAGGGGGCTCATCTGCCATCAACCACTGAAGTGCAGGTGCACTTCATTGGTTGATGGCAGAGGAGGCCCCTGCCAGCGACCAATAGAGTACCTCGTACGGACATTTAAAATCCTGGTGCCAAAGCTGCTGCGTAGTGCATACCGCGTTAACCCCATATTAACCCCTTCTACAAAAAACGAAGAAAGCAACGAAAAACTAACAATGTACACGAATATTCACCCGAACCGAACACAGGAACGGGGCGAATATTTGTGGAATACAAAGATTTTTTCCCCCACAAAGACCCAAGTCTAATAGATACTCAGCATCATTATTCTCGCACTAGTGGATGCATTAAGTCTCCACCTTAACTGGTAACTTGACCCATTGTAGGCTCTAACCCGTCCTTCCTGATGTTTTAAAAGAGTGGTGGGTGGAGAGGGGATTCCCGGGAGGGGTTGTACGAGGGAAATGCAGGATGGTAAAGTTACAGGATAAGCTGAGAGGGTGAGTTATAGCAGGATCAGGGACGGACAAGGAGCTGAATAACACAGAGAGAAGAGACTACTCACTGGAAAAATATATCTGTGACGGTGGGGCAGAGAGGAGTGACCCCTCACCAGAGGGTGGACAAAGCAGAGAGACTCCCCAGCAAAAGGGAGGAGAGAGGACAGACCCCTCAACGAGAGGGGGAGAGAGAGGAGTGACCCCTCAGGGAGAAGGGGACGGAGAGGAGAAACCCCTCAGGGAGAAGGGGAGGGAGAGGAGAAACCCCTCAGGGAGAAGGGGACGGAGAGGAGAAACCCCTCAGAAAGCAGGGGACGGAGGGGACAGAACACGCAGGCAGGGCAGAGGGGACAGACATCCCAGGGAGAGAAGAAAGACTCAAGGAAAAGGGGGCAGGGAAGAGACATCTCTAGGAGAAGAGAAAGGAGGACACAACACCAGTAAAGTGGAACCAAGAGGGGAGGCTGCGAGCGGACAGGGGTCACTGGTAGTGGAGGCTTGTAAAGACGCAGAGGATGAAGGAAACCGTAAGAGAGGTAGCCAGGTTCAGGAACTTAGGATAGAAAGACTTCAGATATAGGGAAGGGATAGATAAGAGGGGGGGGGCACAAAAAATCCAGAACTGTGAGAGAGAGGAAAGGAGAATTTAATACTAATAAAGCAAGGAAGCCAAATAACGCAGAGCGGAGACACTGGGAATGGGGAGATAGGAGCGGGGTTTGATGGTGTAAACGAGGGACCGGTCCTGTCTCTGTGGAACGTATACTACCCTGGGCACAACCATCACCTTCTCACCATGCCGGATACCAATTACCTGCGCTCCGTATCCTGGGGCTACATCAAGGTACGCCGGACTTCCAATTTACCACCATACAATGATGCTGAGTATATGTTACATTATTTGTAATGCGCTGTAATCTATACGTTTAGATACATATACAGTTATATTGAAGAAGACGGAACATTCAGTATTTGCTACAATTGTTTTACTAGTGTGTATGCCGGAGGGTTGTGTGAGGCTCCAGAACACGTGTTTCATCCTTTCTGTATATTTTAAAAAGTGATCCCACTCCATAGAGGGTCATACATCTATTACAGGGATCCTCCCCAGAGGTGCCCCGCACTGTGTATAATGTAACAGAAAGGAGCTGTATGAATACAGATATTACTGGGATCCACCCAAGAGAGACCCTGCACTGTGTATAATGTAACAGAAAGGAGCTGTATAAATACAGATATTACTGGGATCCACCCCAGAGGAGCCCCGCACTGTGTATAATGTAACAGAAAGGAGCTGTGTAAATACAGATATTACTGAGATCCACCCCAGAGGGGGCCGCACTGTGTATAACGTAACAGAAAGGAGCTGTATAAATACAGATATTACTGGAATCCACCCCAGAGGAGCCCCGCACTGTGTATAATGTAACAGAAAGGAGCTGTGTAAATACAGATATTACTGGAATCCACCCCAGAGGAGCCCCGCACTGTGTATAACGTAACAGAAAGGAGCTGTATAAATACAGATATTACTGGGATCCACCCCAGAGGAGCCCCGCACTGTGTATAATGTAACAGAAAGGAGCTGTATAAATACAGATATTACTGGGATCCACCCCAGAGGAGCCCCGCACTGTGTATAATGTAACAGAAAGGAGCTGTATAAATACAGATATTACTGGGATCCACCCCAGAGGAGCCCCGCACTGTGTATAATGTAACAGAAAGGAGCTGTGTAAATACAGATATTACTGGGATCCACCCCAGAGGAGCCCCGCCCTGTGTATAATGTAACAGAAAGGAGCTGTGTAAATACAGATATTACTGGGATCCACCCCAGAGGAGCCCCGCACTGTGTATAATGTAACAGAAAGGAGCTGTGTAAATACAGATATTACTGGGATCCACCCCAGAGGAGCCCCGCACTGTGTATAATGTAGGGCTGAAACAACTAATCGATAATAATCGATAATGAAAATCGTTGTCATTTTCATTATCGATTAATCGAATCGATTTTTATCGATTATAAAAATTATAATCCGACCTCAAACAGAGATCGGATTATAACACTAGAATCCAGATCCCCCGCAATGCTGCGGGGGACCTGGATTCCCCTCACTGTCGGCCAGTCTCTCACTTCTCTCTCCCCCTCCCATACACCCCTCTGACTCCTCCCCTCTCCCATACATCACTCTGCCTCTCTACCCGGCTCCGTTACTGACTTCATAGAAGCCTCAGGGTAAGTGAAGGGCAGTAACGGAGGCTGGCTGTGCGCATCGTTTAGACCCCCACCGGCTGACAGAGAATCATCCTCTCTGTCAGCCGGTGGGGGTCTGCATCGCACAGACAGCCTCCGTTACTCACCTTCACTTACCCTGAGGCTTCTATGAAGCTGCAGTGAAAGTTCCTGTCAGTAACGGAGCCGGGTAGAGAGGCAGAGCGGTGTATGGGAGGGGGGAGGAGTCAGAGGGGTGTATGGGAGCCACCCTCCCATACACCACTCTGGTTCCTCCCCCTCCCATACGGCACTCTGCCTCTCTACCCGGCTCCCTGGTGTCTTGTGAACCTCCGTGGCTGACAGGAGGCAGAGTGGAGTATGGGAGGGGGGAGGAGGCAAAGTGATGTATGGGAGGGGGAGGAGCCAGAGTGGAGTATGGGAGGGGGAGGAGCCAGAGTGGAGTATGGGAGGGGGCAAAGTGGTATATGGGAGGGGAGGAGGCAGAGTGGTGTATGGGAGGGGGGAGGAGGCAGAGTGGTGTATGGGAGGAGGCAGAGTGGTGTATGGGAGGGGGAGGAGGCAGAGTGGAGTATGGGAGGGGGGAGGAGGCAGAGTGGAGTATGGGAGGGGGAGGAGGCAGAGTGGTGTATGGCAGGAGGAGGAGGCAGAGTGGTGTATGGGAGGGGGAGGAGCCAGAGTGGTGTATGGGAGGGGCAGGAGCCAGAGTGGTGTATGGGAGGGGGAGGAGCCAGAGTGGTGTATGGGAGGGGGGAGGAGCCAGAGTGGTGTATGGGTGAGTTATAGTGGTGTATGGGGGGTATTATGAATTTCAGGGCATATAGGGGGTATAAGGCATATCGATAGTAGGCATATCAGGGGGGCATAAAACATATCTGGGGGTAAAAGGTATATCAGGGGGCTCAGTGGCATATAGGGGGTATAAGGCATATCGATATTAGGCATATCAGGGGGGCATAAAACATATCTGGGGGTAAAAGGTATATCAGGGGGCTCAGTTGCATATCACTGGCATATAAGAGGTATAAGGCATATATGGGGGCAGAGTGGCAAGCTGGGGGGCAGTTTGGTAAATAAAAAAAATTTAAACAAGGCTTTTTTCTCATATTTTTTATTAAATATGAAAAATAGTTAACATATGAATTAATATTTACTAATAACTTTGTATTAAAACCTAGTTTGAGAAACACAGTGTTTGGGTTCTTGTAGCTTTTATTATTATGTCAGTAAAATAAGAAGGTGAATAGAGAGAGAGAGGCCATTGTGATAAAGAGATGAAAGTGTAAATTGTACGTTTTTTATTACATTATTTTAAATTGAAAAAAAAATTAATTTTTTATCCGATTAATCGAAAAAATAATCGGCCAACTAATCGATTATTAAAATAATCGTTAGTTGCAGCCCTAGTATAATGTAACAGAAAGGAACCCCAGTAGTGGCCACATTTCTTGATATACTCATTAATAATCCATATTAATTTCTAAACCACTTTTTCCCACAGTTCAAAAGAATGCTGAACCGTGAGCTCTCCCACCTGTCTGAAATGAGCCGATCAGGGAACCAGGTCTCAGAATACATCTCCAACACCTTTCTTGGTGAGTCTGTTTTCCCTCTGGGTGTCTCTGCACCGTGTGTGACATTTAAGCATGTTGTTCATGGAATCATTGTCTAAGAGACCATGTTCATCCAGCAACTGGTATGGTTCCTGAATATCAGTGTCCAGTAAATTAGGTTATTCCCAGTCCGTCTCTTGGTTCTGTAACATGTGTCTAATACGCTTTAGTGGAGCCCCAGAGTTATAGCATATAGGGATGAATTGATTGTGATCAGGTATGTAACACTCGAGTTATCAGTTATCATTTAACACCACTGGTATATCTGCTTTTGACATCTCCTATATCTCCTGTATTTTACGTTGGTCCTGCCAGTTCTTTCCCACCTTCAGTCACACTGTATAATGCAGCGTAGACATGGATTCCTCCATCTGCTGGGGATCAGTCTTGGTGGACATGTGTTTCTTGAGATACATTGATGGCTGATTGTTTGCCATTTTTGTGGGTAGATTAGGTACTATGTTGTGTTTGGCCGATCTGTAATTGAAAAACACAATTGGATGTATTTACTAAGAAGCTGATTGGTCAGTTGATTTAAGGGTTAATACCAGACTGAACTGAAGTCGCATCTTCTTCAGGCAGTGCATGCAATGGCTTGTGACTTTATGTGTTGCATGTTTTAGTCAAGGGCATGCAAGTTGAATGAAACCCTTCATGTCCTCTCCTGAAACTCAAAAAAATAAGACAACCATCACCCATCTCTCCCTTAAAATAACGAAATGAATACTAAAAAAATAAAGCAAAGGGGGATCAGTTGTTTCCTGTGCACATTGGGGCAGGGAATAAATGAAAGCATCCTGGGGGTTATGGTTCCCTAGTATACCCCATGCCCCCCTACTGATGAGTGCTGGATTTGTCTATATTCCTTTTTTTGTTGTAGAACTAGCAGAATCTGGTATGGCAGTGATAGCCTCTAGAAACACTTGAAAATATATTTTATTCTTCATCTGAAAAACAACTGTCACTGTGCTATTAAACCCCATCTGTTCCTTGTGATGGAATGCCTTCTGATAAACCTTAATCCAGACTAACTTTTGCCTTTGACAGAAATGATCCATGTTTCTAGGAGGTAAGACACCTCTTTTCCCTATGTTTTCCTCTGTTTAGTGGGGTGATGCAGTTGCCACAGATATCACCCTTCACTTTTATGCTGGCCCAGAGAACTACGGAAGGTCCTCACCTTGCTCCGCGAGTCTCTCCACACATATGGGCCGGCTAGGTGAAAGGGAGCGGCTTTGCCTGCAGAGACTTGTGGCCTAGTCACATTTGGTCACGCTTCCGTCCGAAAAGCACATGTTCCCGGGTATCACACAGTTAATGACACCAGCGCATGCACGGGTTCAACTTTGGTTTGTGGGGTTTGTTTTTCCTTTCGTTCTATGTTTTTATTCCTTTATCGGTAGGATGTTTAGACTAATGGATAAGTTATAGATGTCATTCTGCGCAGATAAAGTCAAGGTCATGAATGTGAGGGACAGAAATAACTGTGCCATTTACAGCGTCTATGGGAATAAACAGAATTGTTTGGTAATAAATGTAGTGGCGACAGTCTCTGCTCATTGGATAGGACCTCCAATTATGCCACATAACCCTCCATGTAACTCCTCCCATTACTTTTATAAGCCTCCCTGTAACACCCCCATCAGTCTATATTACCCTTCCTGTAACTCCTCCCTTTTTAAAACATATAACCCTCCCTGTAACTCCTCCCATTGCAACATATAACGCTTCAGATAACCCTCCCTTTAACCCATCCCATTATTCATATAACCCTCCCTGTAACTCCTCCCATTATTCCTATAACCCTCCCTGTAACTCCTCGCATTATTCATATAACCCTCCCTGTAACTCCTCCCATTATTCATATAACCCTCCCTGTAACTCCTCCCATTATTCCTATAACCCTCCCTGTAACTCCTCGCATTATTCATAACCCTCCCTGTAACTCCTCCCTTTATTCATATAACCCTCCCTGTAACTCCTCCCATTATTCATAAAACCCTCCCTGTAATTCCTCCCATTACTCCATAAAACACTCCATATAACCACTGCCTGTATCTCCTCCCATTACTCCATATAACCACTGCCTGTATCTCCTCCCATTACTCCATATAACCCCTCCCTGTATCTCCTCCCATTACTCCATATAACCCCTCCCTGTATCTCTTCCCATTGCTCTGTATAACCCCTCCCATTACATGTTTAACTCCTCCCTGTATCTCCTACCATTACTCTGTGTAACTCCTCCCTGTAGCTCCTCCCATTTCTCCATGTAGCTCCTCCCATTACTCCGTATAACCTCGGCAGTATGTAATAAGAAGGTCAGAGGTTTTGTTCTTTTTTTCTCACGCATACGGAAAGTTTCCAGTTGCAGGCGGTAATCCCATCATGTATTAATAAAGCTCTGACGTGGGAATGATGCAAAGAGCTCTATTATTCATCTCTTGCTGCTCTTAATGTATGTTTAGTCCTCCTTTAAAAAGTCCCAGCTGTGGGAACGTTCTGCTCCATCCCCCCGGCCGGATCTGTAGACCCCGGGGAGCACCGATTCCTTTGTCGACTGGAGACCTTTTTTTTAGCTTTTAGTCCGCATCTAAGAATTAACAGAAGTCTTCATTCCGCTCGCCAGCATCAATTAAAGTTTGTTAGTACTTCTTAAGTATAGGGATAAAGACGATTTAAAGATCTTGGAGATGGGTTTTTTTGGGGGGTGTAAGGGTTATGTGAGCCACGCAGTTCAGTTTAAGTAAATGAACCCCTGCTTGACTACAGGTGACAGGTGATTCTGATACATTTTATCTTGTGATAAAGAAAGACATTGCAGGAAGAAAGAGCCACATTCCTTGTACTTTTCATGTGTTCTTTTAATGTCCTTTGTCCCCTGTAGTGCATTATTATTATTTTGCTTTATATAGCACCATCATATTGTGCAGCCCTGTACAATGGATAAACAGGACAAGCATTGAATCACCAAACAGTTTGGGCCTATAGAAACAAAGGCCCCAAGGAGCTTACAATCTAGCAGACTTTAGGTCCGAGGCATTGTGCCGTTCCCCACAGTGGATTCAATATATATATATATTCAATATATTTACATCTTATAGGCAGCTTCCTGTCGCGGGACTCGTTTTACTCGGACATTGAGGTCACGCATCCAACCCCCTTTCCTCATTTTGGCACCGGTTCGGAAATAGAAACATTTTAAAATATACAGAATGAGCTGAGGAGAGGAGGTCTGTAGGCAACGTAAAGCACCCATGCCCCTGCTGTTTGGGGCTGAGGGGTCTCTTTCAGAAGGAGACAACCCCGGTGCTGGTAATTCACACACGTCTACAGATGTGTTCTTTGATTCATTCCGCAACCTCGGTTTAATTATATTAAGAACCAAAACACTGCTGCGTGTTTGTTGGGTTCGAATATTTGATGGCATGTCTGAAGCAGGGGTGTCACTGGCGGGGTAAGGAAGTCACCCTACTGGTCCCAGCTCTTGGTTGTTTGGGTGACCAGATAGTCGTGATGCCTCCCGTGGCACAGATGTTTACACGCGCCCCTCTGCGCCATTGCTGGTCCCAGTCGGCATCTCCTGTTATGTTCTCATCCCCTGACGACCCTGAGTCACCTTTAATATAACCAAAGAAGGACGGAAAAGGGGTCATCCCGTTACCCCCTTCGTGTCTTCACAATGTTCCATGCTGATGATGTATCCCAGCATGCAGTTCACCTCTTCATGATTGGCTTCCCATTTTGTCTCTATTCATTAATGGCAAGTTTATCTTTGAGGAATCCGTGCACATCTGAGGCTTAAATATCGGCGATTCCGTTACTCGGTCATACATTGCTTCGCCCGCCACTACGTCAAATGACCCCAATTGTGCCGGGTCCGAACGTGGCTGTCCCATGGAGCTGAATTTAAAGCCCCCTCTGGACGCCATAAACGAGGCACCTGTGTGGTAGGTGGGGTGCTTAACCCTACGATCTGGTCAGTACCTGCTAATATGCTCAAGAAAGTGGGATTTGTCTGTTTTCATTTCGATAAAGGTTGATCAGATCTCTGAATGTGGCCCCATGGATTTCGTCACTTTGCCGTCACTTGCCGTGTTTGTGTGCTGAAATCTTCCCAGTATAGCCTTTACTGAGTTTACCGAGCTAATAAATCTGGCCAATTTCACGAAGCTTCCCGTAAAGTGAATCTGTGGAAAGACAGGGCAGCTGTTCTTGTAACATACACCTCTCTCTCTCCCTTTAAAACGGGGCCCCCAACACACCAACACCTCACTTCCCAAAGCAGCACCCGCCATCCACGCGCTTGGCTTTGCTGTACCCGATGGAGACCCTCGAGAGACCATTTATTCTGTCCCTTGGAACCCGTTTTCTAAGGCTTAGCATCTCAATGTCGGAGAGCGCAGGTAAAGTCCTTAAAGCGAAGCAGGACGAGGAGTGAGGTGGGTTGGGTGCAGGCAGCTTGTGCTCCTTACGTTGTCTTGTTATTGAGCCGTCTTCTGAGAGATGTGTTGGTTGTCCCTCGCAGATAAACAGAACGATGTGGAAATCCCGTCCCCAACACAGAAGGAAAGAGAGAAGAAGAAGAAGCAGGAGCCGATGTGCCAAATAAGCGGAGTTAAGAAGCTCATGCACAGCTCCAGTTTAACCAACTCCACCGTCCCTCGCTTTGGAGTGAAGACAGACCAAGAAGAGCCTCTTGGCCAGGTGGGTACACCGTAAGAGCGGACAAAAGGAGAAACGGGGGACATAACCATGTAAGAGGAGGATAAGAGCACATCGGGGTTTAGAAGGTATAGAAGATAAGATTGGTATAGAGTGTGATCAGAGTAAGGGTTGTGGAAGTAACGGCTAGAGCTAATCGATGGCTACAGGGCTATCATTTTATCTTCGGGTCCCAAGACTGAGTTCACAGTTCGGGTACAGTGAATCCTGATGTGATACCTGACCTAGAGCCCTGTGAGACCTCCAGGTTGGTTGAGAAATACCCCAGAACAGGGTTCTCTGGACATGAGGGAGACAGATGGAGAGAGAGGCTGATGCTCCGCTAACCTCTTCACCGTAATCCATAACATGTTTTTCTATTGTCTCTTTATTCTCAGGAATTGGATAATTTAAACAAGTGGGGCCTTAATATATTCCGGGTGGCGGAGTATTCCAATAACCGGCCTCTTAGCTGTATAATGTACACCATATTTCAGGTAAGAATATTGTGATTTTGTTGCCGCTCTATTGAACTACAGACTGTATGTTCCGGGTGCAGAAACCGGCGCCGGAAAACAGAAGTGCTTATGGGAGGACCGAATCGGGCGCCGCGCATGAGATAGAACCAAATTATTAAAGCTCTGTATACAGGCAGCGTAGCTGGCGGTGTGAGGTTGTAGAGACCCCCTCAGAGTGCAGGGAGCTTTCCGGATTATACCCCGGCCACGTGCATCCCTATTACCCCCCCGAATATCAATAATGTCTGGTGTAAACAGTGAGGCCTAGTAACAAGATACGTCTGTAACCGTACCCAGCACCACGACTGCCCGACGATGCAAGCAGATGTCTCATTTACTAAACGCATGCTGCCACGTGTTCACCGGCTGACCCGTAACACGTTACACACGTGTGTTACTGTACATGGTGCATGTGTACTTACCGTATTTGTAAAATACTACAAAAGTTTTTTAGTATTTAAATTTAAACACATTTAAATGTGTTTCTAACAGGAGAGAGAGTTACTGAAAACGTTCAAGATACCGGTGGACACGTTGATCACGTACATCATGACTCTGGAAGACCACTACCACGCGGACGTAGCGTACCACAACAGCTTGCACGCGGCCGACGTCATGCAGTCCACGCATGTCCTCCTGTCCACGCCAGCGCTAGATGTAAGCGAGAACCGTTTTTTCAGCGTCCTATTGTCCGCGCGGGCCGTGGTTATGGGTTCTGGGTTATTCTGGGTTAGGAGGTTGACCGAATTATTAGATCCACCAGCAGATAGTCGGCCAGGTCGGGATACATAGATGATCGGAGCCTTACAAGTCCTTCTGGTCTTTTTAAACCCGGATTAGTGACGTTTGAGAGTTACTTGAGTCTTATTTGGATAATCTCCTCAGAAGGAGATAAGGATGGTCCGCTGTAGTTGCTAGAGACTCCCAAGCCTACCCCCAAGCAGAGGTGGTTTTAGGACCAAGTCTCTAGTCTGGTGCTGGCTGTATGAACAGCCTCTTCTAAGACCCAGCCCGGCACGACATCCCACATTAAGAGCCTACGGGGGAAGTTAAGGACATCAAGTATTAATAATATACCGCCGAAACACCCGAGGCTAGCAACCATGATGTCATTCGTAACGATACACCACACCTCGTTGCTTAACAGCTGTCCGTGTACAGCAAACACTGCTTCAAAGTCCACGTATCTTGGTTTCATTAGCTATTCTTTATTTAATTTTTTTGCTGGACTTTGTCTTTTTTGTTTTGTATCGTGGTGACCGATTCACAGACTACCGAGTACACGTATCTAATGAGAAATGAGTCTGTGGACCCCTGGCCGCCGTTTGGCCATCTCGGTGGAAACGTTCAGAGTTGGTTGCCCTTTGGGCTACATGCATGCTCATGTACTCTGGTTGTAAGGAAAGTTTGCCATTACGTGTGCGTTTTCTGAAGGTTCGGTGTATTGTGTGGTTGGAACTGGTTAACGGAATCATTTTCTCCGCTCTCTGTCTCCCTGCTAGGCGGTGTTTACGGATCTGGAAATCCTGGCTGCTTTATTTGCAGCTGCCATCCATGACGTAGACCATCCCGGCGTTTCTAATCAGTTTCTTATTAATACAAGTAAGTGGATCCACCATGTTCCGTTTTTGAGAGAGCTTATGTCCTGTGTCACGAGGAAATCCGCCGCGCAGAATTGGCTCAGATGGGCTCGACTCAGAACATCTGCCCTGTAATAACACAAACCGGCAGACAGACTTCATTCCTCTGACCTTTTTTTCTGCATTTTTCTTCGTGCCCATAGGCTTTTTCCCTCTGTTTTTTGTTTTTAATAATGCTATCCCCGTTAGTGTTTTACATTTGTGAATCTGGGAAAAATTTCAAGGTTTTATGGCCTAAAATGTATGTTTGTAGAAAATCCTTTTGAGTCAACAGCGAGGTCCACTCCAGTGCGATGACGGCAGGGCACAGGAACACCTGGCAAGGGTGTTTTTGGTTATTAATTTGTTGTATACATAAATAATACTCACCCGACGGATCGTCACTGTTGGTCCTCACTGGCGCACCAGCTTCTGCGGACCGCTACTCCCATCACATTCGTGTTTTTCTGTCCCGCAGATTCGGAGCTGGCTTTGATGTACAACGACGAGTCGGTTTTGGAGAATCACCATCTGGCTGTGGGTTTTAAGCTGCTGCAGGAAGAGAATTGCGACATCTTCCAGAACCTGACCAAGCGGCAGCGACAATCAATGAGGAAGATGGTGATCGACATGGTATGGGGGCCGTGTATATGTAAATATGTGTGCTAAATGATTCCTCAGCTAGCCCAGACCTCTTCCCCAGGATCAGCCTCGCCGTAGGGTCTTCTTCAATATGTACAGAAATCAGGAGAGAGGAGGACAGAGGGACCAAAATACCTCTAGTATACAATAATAAAAGATATTTAACACAACCTATAGATTTTTCACTATATCGCATAGGTTTTAAAGATTAAGCCAGGGGTTGCCAAAGCTTTCAATAGGCTGAGTGTAGTTTTTCTCTACTGGCTGAGCTTCATGGGGGTTGGCTTTCCCCTGTTGGTTGCCCCTTGATGAATATACACAATTTTTGGGATGTCTGGTTACTACGAGGAGCCGTTGAGTGCAAGCTTTTATGGAGACAAAATAGTTTAAGATCTGATACCAAAATGTCTGCCGTGATCACAGAAATCGTTTTGCGAGCAACGCCGGCAGCTGCTGCGTCCTCTGCTGTAAAACCCCGGGAGTGGGAATCAATGAATGGCTCGCTAGAAACATTTCAGGCAACGACAGTACAGCATGTACCTGATCTGACACCATCAGAACGGGGATAACTTGTATACGCAGCTGCTTTCCTGTGCTATAAATATTACATGGAACCAACTCCCAACAGAGATGGTGTGAAGGAAGGAAAGAAAGCCAGACAAATTGTTCTCAAGAATAAGCGGGTAGCATAAAAGCGATTTAAAGGTGTGAGAGATCCAAAGGAAGTATAGAATAGCCGTATAATAATATTAATGATATTTCTTTGGTTTCTGATCCTTGTTTTGGTTTCAGGTCCTGGCGACAGATATGTCCAAACACATGAGTTTGCTCGCTGACCTGAAGACCATGGTGGAGACCAAGAAAGTAACGAGTTCTGGTGTGTTGCTGCTAGATAACTACACAGACCGGATACAGGTAATGTCCACTGAGCTCCGCAACAGCCCAAAGGTACAACCATCTGTATCCGCCTGGGCTGCAGAAATTAACATTTCCATCGGATTAAAAGAAAACAATACAATTGTAGGACGTGATTGAGGATTTTTGGGTTTCCCCACCGTTCTGTGAGGCAAGGAGGTCTGGATCCCGCTTTAAATGAAAGGGCTGAGTGATGCTAATTGCAATGTCTTTAATGGATGAGTTTCCTAGGTTTTAGGAAGGAATACTGCACCTTTGAACCAGATATTTCTTTATTGTTGTGCTATAGGTCCTCCGTAACATGGTACACTGTGCTGACTTGAGCAACCCGACCAAGCCTCTGGAGCTTTACCGCCAGTGGACCGACCGCATTCTGGAGGAGTTCTTCAGACAGGGGGACAAGGAACGAGAGCGAGGGATGGAGATCAGCCCCATGTGTGACAAGCACACCGCCTCCGTGGAGAAATCACAGGTAAGAGGTCATCGACCGTCCTTAGCATCCAGAAGACGATATCCAGTATCCTGGAAGAATTTATTACTCAGGAATTGATGCAAACTTTCTGAGAACAGGTTCACTTTAGAATTCACAGTATTGTTGAAATTACACTTAAGATACTGAAATGACTAAAAACAACAGATGAACCTCTTTATACACGTATACGTACGAATGTTAGCATGGGATTAACGATCTGATACATCTGGCAATAACCACCACACACCTTAAAAGGGAGCCATGTCAATTCCCTGGCGTCTTTAGGTTCTGGTTACGTTATTGCTGACGGTCATCCAGCAGAATGTTCTGGTTAAGTTATCATTAAAGGTCATCCTGCAGAATGTTCTGGTTAACTTATTCCTGAAGAGTCATCCCATAAAATGTTCTGGTTAAGTTATCGCTGAAGAGTCATCCCGCAGAATGTTCTGGTTAAGATATCATTGAAGGTCATCCCGCAGAATGTTCTGGTTAAGTTGTTGCTGAAGGTCATCCAGCAGAATGTTCTGGTTAAGATATCATTGAAGGTCATCCCGCAGAATGTTCTGGGTAGTTCATCTCTCAGAACATGCTCACTCTATTACAGGCATAAAGAGTATTCCAGGTCTGTTACCAGTTGAAAAGCTAGAACAGCGTGTTCTAATCGGGTCTCTTATATTTGCAATCCAGAACCTGTTTTGTTCCACGTACACAGAGCTGGGTGTTCTGGCGACATCGGGTCTCTGGAGACGGTTTTGATGTCAGTAATGCCGTGGGTTAGAAGAATCCTTCTAACCCCATATATATATATATATGCCGCTAATTAAACATTTTTGACAAAGATACTAGGATTAATAAAACCATTTAAGTAGTTGTCATGGTAACAAGGCATAGAGAGCATAAAGGAAATTCTTCACGCATGCGCTGGGCTACTCAGGACACAATAGGAAGGCAGCATAACAGAGCGATCCGGAATATTGGCGTTTATGACGGTAATGTGAGTTCTGGAGGCTGGAAATACAGACATACTCTTTATATAACGGGTTGGGGAGGTCGGCCGAGCAAATATTCAGCGCATTTCATCTGGAAACCATAAAAGTTTTCAAAAACTGGTCATTTAGGGTGCAGAGCTTCAGGACGACCCTCGCGTATCTCCTCGTAAAGATTACATCTCAGCTGGTTCCCTTCCCTTCACATTTAACCCGGACGCCTTAAAGCACCTAGATCTTAAAGTGAGGGGACAGTCGGTGACCAAGGATGGCAAACATCTTCCGTTGGAAATCTGTGGCTGGGAAAGTTATAACAGCAGCAGCTTTAGATCCATGAACAGCCATTCTCACGTAGCCTGGTGACCTCTGCGTGATTGAGCAGAGGGAAAAAATCTCTACGGAGTTTATTCACTAAACGGCGAGTCAGCAGGAGAGTCGTAGTTTCTACTCTCTCACGTCACCATTCATTATGAAGGGACAGCTCTGCCAAGTTTCTCCAGTGTGAATGGCAGAACCGGCCCTGTATAATGCATAATTCAATGAGGAAAGAGAAAGTTCACTGATTTGAGCATACGTTTTACGGGGCTGGCCAAGCTCTAAAATGGAACATGGACATGTCTTTATAAAATACACTTAACCATTGTTAGGTGACGAGTCCTTAACTTTTAATATTACTTGTGCTTATAAATAATGATGTCTGAAGCATGTGCGTTTCTTTTAACCGACAGGTGGGCTTTATCGACTACATTGTACACCCTCTGTGGGAGACCTGGTCAGATCTGGTACACCCGGATGCTCAGGATATTCTAGACACATTGGAGGACAACAGGGATTGGTACCAAGGCATGATTCCACAGAGCCCCTCTCCGCCACCAGATGACCCCGACAAAGATGAGGACGCTTGCATTGAAAAGTTTCAGTTTGAACTCACCCTGGAGGAGGAGGCGGAAGATTCCGATAAAGACAGGAACAGCGGGATCGAGGACGAGGAGTGCGGCAGTCCTCTGGAAGCCGCCGACATCCAAAACCCTGAGATTCACGAAGACGGAGCGGACGACGCAATGCAGGAAGGACAAACGGAACAGACTGAGTTCTCAGACATCACAACTCCTGTGGATTCGTGAACTTTGCTGGAAAAATTAAGATAAAAACCTTCTATAATAACAATGGGAAAAAAAACTGTTTTACATGGAGATCAAAAACTTTTTTTTTCAAATTTCATATTTATTTATTTTTTGTTTTATTTTTTTTATTATTATTTTTTGTATTCTCAAGGGGAACAAACACAATTACTGTAGATTCAGATACTTTGCACAGAATAGGAGTTTGTTGCCATAAGAAAGTTACAACATGCTCTTAAAAAAAAACAAAAAAAAAAACTTAACTTATTTTATTTTTTAATGTTTCTTTTTCTACATTTTCTTTTTATTTCCCTTCAAACGGATGCAACAAGGAAATCGAGTTTCGTTTCTATTTTTACGCTTGCTGCGAAAAGCCATTTTTTTCACAAAAAGAAATATCAAGAATTGAATAGAAATGTGATTTTATTTAAATTTTTTTTATTCTATGGAACTTCATATATTTTTTTTTTATTTAATCAGTAGAATGTTCGTGACACAAAAGGAGTCCTTCTCGCACAACCGAGCCGGTTGCGTTTCCATGGGCCAACCGTCTACAAAAGGAGGTGAAGTAGGGGGGAAAAAAAGAAAGAGTGTGCCTTTTATGTAAATTGTGTTTTTTCTGTTTCGTTCTTTGTGTGCAAACAACACTCCTGTGGCAAAGGCTTCTGGGTAAACCATTTACGTCATTAACTCTGCAAGCTTAACTTATAAAACATGCACTTTCTTCTGTGAAACATGAGCAAGCAATGGGCAGACTGAAAGGGCCGAATGGCTTTTATCTGCCGTCACTTGCTATGTTCACGTTTAACCCTTTCCTTCGTCGCGCTAAGAGATTGCAAATCGTTGTAGATCGAGCCCTTTTCCTGCCAGTTAAGGAGGACGGCGCTGTAGCCTCCTGCGTTGGTGGCCAAACGGTCCGGGAACGTGAGACGCTACATTATCCAGCAAAAGACAATTTTATGGTTAAAAAATGCTATCTATATAAATATATATATATAAAAAATATAGTAATATTTTAATTCTATCTATCGTTCTCTTTAACTCTAAGACTTAGAGATATATTTTCAAAATGGTCTTAATTTATTGATCCCTATAAATGCCATATTTTTTGTTGTCGTCGTTGCTGCGGGGGGGTATATTTTAGGGGGATACACAGGAAAGTAGCGGGAGATCCGTTATGGCAGAAGCTGCTCGCGGCTCGGCTGAGAGTCTTCCTCGATGTTTCTTTGTCTCCTTTAGTTTGCACATAAAGGCAATACACTGACAGTCAAGTATAAGAATTAAGGTGCCCGTGAACTTTAACAGCATCTGCAGGGGGGTGGAAATATAATATAATTTCATTTCCCACCAGCAGATTTTTTTTATTTTTATTATCGTTTTTTTTTTTAATTTTTGCCAAATATTTGCCCGTCTGTAAGCAGCGTTTAATATCGGCGAAGCAGTAAAGACTTCAGGATCGTATCAAATCCTCCCCTAAGAACGCAGAACACTTATGATCAACGTGGTAACTTTTAAAACTTCGTGTCCATCCCAAAGATAAATGTCTGGTCTCTCCGGTTCCATTCTTCACCGCTTTTTTTTTTTTTTTAAATCACAAAAATGCAATAAAATCTCTTTAAAAGCCATTCGGTGCATTTACACGCAGATGTATAGCCGACGTCACACAATAATTCTCCGTTTGTTCATCGTGTCGGCAGAAACAGTATATTTTTATTTCTTTCAAGCATTGTTGAAGGAAGAGCCAGCCAATGGAACATGGTCCTTCCCTTCTGTTGTTGAACTATAACTCCCGTTATCCAACTATAATTTGTTTCGGCATGGGTTGGAGAATGGCATTTAGGCTCTTGGCCCCCGCTTCAGCCTTAAATACTAAAAGAGCAAGCAGCTTACAGACGGTGCCGTGACATCTTACATCTGCCTTAAGCCACGTTCCAGGCAGGACCTCTTTCTAGGATTCAGCGTCTAGAAATCTGTTTCATGTTTTCTTTCCATGAAAGGGCTGTCCGGAATCAGAAAGAAAAGACCTGTTTGTCTTAATTTAACCGAATTTCACTTTTTAGTTGTTAACGTCTGCAATGACTTGCATCCATCTAGAGAATAAGATTGTGAATCAGCGTGGTGGGGGGGGGGGCAGGGGTCTAGCGTACAGTTGGTATACCACCGGCAAAATAACGATATGAAAAAACATTCTCGATTAAGGTAGTAATACTAAATATAAAAATATATCACTGCTTCAGTTTAAAGGGCTTTTCCTGCTGAATAAAATGGGTTTTCAGAAATCCGTCCTTTTTGGGGGCCTCTTTGTCCCTTTAAGAGTATTTCTTAAGTATCCATAATAGACAATGAACGGAAAGGCTCTCCGTGTTGCATGCGTAGCCCGTCGTAAGGAATGGGGCGGTTTCTAGGAATTACCCTGGTTTCGTTTGGAGGGGAAAGCGAGATGTAAGTCATGCTGAATAGTGAAAGAGCCTTTAAGGCCGGTCCGCCCTCTCCTGCGGGTATAACCCCTGCCTGCTGTGGTTTTTGCCCAGCCTGGGGGCAGGTTGAGTCCCGTGGCATGTACATCATCATTTCCTTTATATAATTCTTTGTTGGTGACAGGTTTTATTTTGCCTTTGTGTACGCGCCCAACTGGTCATTTAAGAAGAGGTGGCGATTTAGTTTGAGCCATGCCAGATCAGCAGAACATTTCCGATGTGCTCTCCAGGACACGGCAGAAGAGCAGCCAACCTCCAGGCAATTTGAGAAAGCCCTCCGTTAGCGCTGGCCGCACCTCATGCCTCCCACTGAATTCATAACCAGATGTTTGCACCATCGGGATATCTACGCATTAAGCCAGGCTTTCAGTGTAACGTTACACAATGGTTCCCGGCCCTCGCTGATGGGGGCAGAATCATAGTCTCAGGAGAGTCTACTAGCAGTTGACAGAAGTATTGTGTTTTCCCAATGATTTCTTTGTTACATTACAAGCCATTCAGTGTTCGGAGATATTTTGGCCTTATACAGGGGCGTGTGGGGTAAAGTTGCTGGTGATGTGTGTGTGGGGGGTTCTTACAATATCCTTTTGTTGTGCTTGGGCTCTCGTGTGACCCAGGTAGACCCCCAGCTAGGATGTGCCAGAGGGCCAGGCTACCGTCTAGTAGGGCTCTGCTTCGGTAATGGTTTGGGTTGTCCAAGCAGGGATATTATATGGACGGACTAGGGGAGGACATATTTATTTTGCCACCAAGCCTCACGCTGGAATGCATTTTTTTTTTAAATGCTTTGGGGTTCTTCCCCGAAGGTCTATCCCAGTCTCTTTATCACTTCCTAACATCACGTCCATCATTTTGCTGAATACTGGGGTGTATGTAAGAAGCATGTAATACCTGACCTAGCACAACATGTATTTCGTGTTTAATATATGTAGAGGCCGGTGAGTAAAGTGCAAAGATTACATCTTTATTCTAACGTGAATGTAGGCTGCCTGGAGAGCCGGACTGCTGTGGAGCGTTTTGCTCCACCTCAAATCTTTAAATACTCAAACGTCTGGTTCGGTATCCGGATGCGAGCAGAGCCGTGTCCCCGAATGCTTTCTAACAGGGAGATTACTTCTCGAGCCAATTGCTAGAAGAGAGCCGGGGGGCTCATGTCTCGGATATGAGAAGTCAGCCCTGGACTGTGTGCCCCTGAAAAATCTGCCCATTCACCCCGGGATTGAGGTCCAAACCCCCGACGGTTCTCAGGTATGCCTGAACATTAAGATCTCCATATGTACCCTCCTGCACCCGCTACAACACGTCCACGATTTCAGGATCTGCTCACATGAACACAGGTGGCACTTTAAGGAGTCTGGGTGATTTTAGGTATTTCTGTACCTGTGAGGAGATCCTGAAACCTTGTTTGGGTTTTTGAGGACCTACAAGATGGTGAAATATCCCTTCCACAAGCGAATCTAATCCATGCGCATCCCAGTTTGGAACTCAAGTAAAGTGCTGACTGTTCACCCCCTCGCCCTACTGGCTTCTTTCTAGCTTTAGCAAGGAGGACTTTACAAAAGTCCTCTTTGGGTCTCTCCTCTCTAGTTATAAGGCTTCAAATATCTATAAGATCAAAGAACCACGACGGTCATCCCAGGTTGTTTAACAAACTCTATATAAAGCTGAATTATCGGAGACTTCTTAAGAGCGATCCACCGGAATCCACATTCTACAATAACATTGGGGAAAAGTCAAAGGATAAAAACAAAAATCTTGCCTTTTGATGTTTGTTTCACTTTATTTGTATCGTCATAAAACACAAATCTCAGCCCCCCCCCCGCTGATACATCTATTTTCTGTCTTTCGTTGGTTACGTAGAGCGTTATTTACCTTATTAATAAACTAAAGGGACGTATATAAAGTGCTTATTTTTGGAAGGCAAAACAAATAAGTAAAAGCAGAAAAGATGAAATGCCATTTCTGTACACAGTACTGTAGCAATTAATTTCTATTTCAGCCATCAATTTTTTAATTAACTCCTTCAGCATCGTGGGGGGGGCTATTAGCCCGTCCGCGGTGCTGTGGGTAGTTTGCCCCCCTGGTCTGCTGGAAGAGGCGACGCACAGGTACGTCTCCCTCCCTCCCGGCTTGCCTGGGGGTTAAGCCTCAATCGAATCCTTTAACGGTTCCTGTACAGTTTTACATTGTTTTTCCTCATTTTATTGTTTCGCGAGTGGTTGGTTACAAAAAAAAAAATGTAAAAAATAAAATTTTAACAACGTGAAAATCTGAAATGTTTCTTTTTATTTTGTTGTTGTTGTATATACTGCAATGTTCAGATTGTAAATGATTCTATGGGCGGCCGCCTCTGATACTGTCGATGCTCCTGGTGAGACATAGCGCTGCATTCTCCCTGTATATTTATATGGTGTAATATAGACAAATTGTAAGAGTTGTTTATCTTTACGATGGTTGTATCGCATTGCACTGTTCTCTGTACCTTACCAAATCATGAATTACAATTTATGGACAGAGTCATGAAATACATATTGTGTCTGTGTTCAATTCTAAATGATGTCATCGACCCGACCAGTCTAAATTATTTGAAGGTGGGGTGTTTGGGGTGGAGCTTTTTGGTTCAAATGTAGAAGGGACGGTAAAATACTGGATATGTTTTATGCTTTCATTATTGTAAAACTTATTTTACGTTATTAATCATTTCTTTATGAACTAAGGAGATCCAGTTAGTCTTTACCATCTCCGCTGGAAGGCGATTCCATGGTTTAACACCTAACATAAGAGCACATGTGTTTGTTTCGGGCACTCACTATCCATTTGTTAAAGGGACACTCCAGCCGTCATATATATTTTAATGTCCCTTTACGTTATTTTCTTACCCTTGTAAATGCATGGCGGGATTCGGCAAGACAATCACCATTTGGTTGCTTCGGATCTCGTCTTGCTGAATTTGCCCCAGGCTTTAGTTTCTTAGTATTGTTTGGATGGTATACTGTGAGCCGCGGACGCTGTTTGCTTTGGGCCTTCGAGGTTTGGCCAACTTGGTGTTATCTGCTCAAAGAACCTGTCCCTGGAACGTTCTAATGCTTCGTGTCACACTCCAGACACGCTGTCCAATTGTACTTTTTGAGTGACAGCTTCTTTCTTGCAGCCTCCCATACAGGCCGGTGTTACGGACAGCTCTTGATACGGCCGACTGCTGACCATCACTCCACACACAGTTTACGGACAGGGGCTGATCCTTGATAATGCAGAGATTGGTCTATGAGATGAATTGTTCCAACTCATAATTCACTGTTTACTCAAATTCCGCAGGTGTGTGAATGAATTGGCCTTTTTTTTTTTGAACGAGGAGAACCAGTCTAGACCGTAGAGTCTGCCCAAGGCTCTTCTTTCATCTACCGGCAGGTATCAGGCACTGCAACGAGCAAGACAATCTACTGGAAAACACGACGGCCGGAAAAAGCTGGCCGTATTCACATTCGATCCTTCCGGATCCTTCGAAAAATACATCTATTTGTAGATTGCATACTGGATCCATTGTATTCTCTTCACGCACTATAAGGTTATACAGCTGCTGTGTGCCGTCATCTGTGCAGCTATCTCATTCATACGGAAGTTCTCAGTATTCTTAGTATCTGGAAATGTGATTGGATTTTAAAGATGAGCCTGAAGTGCTGATTCTGCGCTTAAGTCAGTTTGCCTATTTAAAACGGGTCATATAGTAGCAATAAAGCGGTATTTTCCACGGTGCGGGCATTAACGAGAACTACCGATTCCCTCTATTAAAGAAAAAGGAACCAACGGGAGAAACAGTATAAAAAATAGGGCGACATAACGACCCTTTCAGGACACACATCCATTTGACATGTTGCTAAGCAGCACTTATAAAGTAATAGGCGGGATGCGTAGGCTCACCGAAGGGAACAGAACAACCATTTATTATCCTTGGAATGGGTCAGAATCTTTACTTTCCTTTAAGAGATATGACAAACGTTAATAAATAAACTGCTGGACTATAGCACGTTACAGACGCAGGACAGCACCCCCCACCTCCCCTTCTGCAGAGGATATCACATCAAATGCCAGCGCCCCACACTGGGTGATCGGTGCTTTATAATGCACCCTACGGGGGGGGGGGGGGGGGGCGTGCAGGCTCAACACAGTCCTCCATAGTGCAAATGGGCTGGGTAGGGGGGCTCAGAGTAGAGGACTGCATTGGGAGGCGGGTCCCGCCAAAAAACTTGCGGGGGCGGTCTTGCTGGGGTTTGCGGGCAGGAGGGGGCGGTCAGGCGATGTACCTGCGGGTCCCGGTAATCCCGCACAGTCCCGCAAGGCTGCCTTCGCGCTGCTCCCTTGCAGTGTCTCTTCTCTTGCTCCACCCAGGAACAAAACGGAGTCACGTGATGTGACGCCACTTCCTGCGACTCCACCTTGTTCCTGGGCGGAACAAGAGAAGAGACGCTGTCAGGGAGCAACTCGAGGGCAGCCTTTCGGGACTGCGCGGGAAATCTGCAGTTCAGGTAAGGAGGTGGGCGGGATTGGCCACAAATGTGGCGGGAGCGGGGGGGATTGGGAACACATGTGGCGGGAGCGGAACACCCACATGGCGGGAGCGGGCGGGATTGGGCAAAAAATCCGCGGGAGAGGGATTAAAAAAGCAGCCCCGCGCAGGGCTCTAGCTCAGAGATCCAGCCCATTGAGCAGTGGTACCTCTTGGGCAATCTGCACTTATGTTGTGCAACCCCCACAGACTTGCTCTCCTAGACCTAGGTAGCCCTGGCCGGAATATGTTGCCTTTTATATCGAAATAAGAAAAAAAAAAATGGATGTAGCCATATTAGCCCAACAGAAAATGGAGTCTTTAGTTAAAGTTAATACCCTATCTGAAGAAGAGACCAATGAGGTCCCACAGCCTAATTAACTTTACATCTCTTTTTTTCTACGCTGGCCAATAAAAGGTGCCGATTGCAACAAAAAAAACTGCATATTCCATGGAATAATGATGAAAAAAAGACATGTTTTATCTTTAATAGTTAGACTTTGTATAGCTACGAAAATACACACAGACCATGTAAAGGGGATCGCGTGAGACCGAGAGGACACGAGGAGCCATAAGAAAAGTGTTATTTCTTTTGGAAAGGACGAGTGTTCGGAAAAGTAACGACTCCTACGGGATGTTCAGACAAACTATTTACGGGAGCCACACGGCCCTTTCCATGGCTCTAAAAAAAAAAAAAAAAAAAAAAACACGCTAGGAATTTACTAGAGAAAATGCATTTGGATCTGTGATTCTCAGGGGGGGCCTAATGACGTGTTTGAGACTCTGAAGGGTAGAGTAAATCTAAAAAATATACAAAGCAGAAAAACTTCAAGAATCGGATCTCCGAAAAAATCTGGTACATCCAGCGGCACAAAGGCTGGAACCCTTCATAAATTTGGACAGTTTCAAAATATTTTTTTTATCATTTTAAAGCAACAATAGCGGGAAGGAAGACAAGTCACTTTTCTGTATCATTTTTTTGGGCTTCAAATTAATTTTGGTAAGTTTTTAGAATTTCAATAAAACGGGTTTATTTTAAAGTGGATCCCAAGGCAGGAAATGCCAAAAAGCTGCAATTTTACTGAAACATAAATAACCTCCGTAAAAAAAAAAAAAAAAAAAAGCCTCACTATATATTTTGCAGGGATTTTGTTTTATTGATGATTTTTTGTTTCCCTGCCTCTTTAAAACCTCCATCCAACAAAAGCCATCACATTGTTGGTGTTTTACAAACACACTTCTTATAGGGCTTGGTAAAGGGACAGTTGAGTGTCCCATGCAGTCTCACCAACAAAGAATGCATATTAACCCCTTCGTGACAATGGCTGTTTAAACATTTCTGCCCTGCTCGTGTTTAGCTGTAATTTTCTACTTTCCCATTTACTGAACCCACACAAGTTATATATTGTTCTTTTCAGGACAAGAAGGGCTTTCTTTATATGTCTTTATATTTGATTGCATCATATTTACCATAGTAATTTTTTATTTTTTTTTAAAAAAAAGGTACTCATCTAAAAAAAACTAATGAAAAAACCTGCTAAATAGATTCTACTATTTGTCCTGAGTTTAGAAATACCCAATATTTTTATGTTTTGTTTTTTTTTTGCACGTTATTGGACAGTACAGGTAGCATGTTGATATAGCAAAACTTTTTTCAAAATCTGGTAATTCTGCCCCCATGTGCTATTTCGGGTATCTGAAGCCGACCAATGCAATTCATCCCATCAAACCATATATGCACTAATTCTACCACTAGCCTTTGATAAACATTGCGGTAGTACAATTTCTCTGCATTTTTTTTTCCCACACACATTTTATTTCAGGTATGAATTTACAGGTCCTGGTATATGTCGCTGTCACACAACACCCCATATGTGTTCAGTAACATCTCCTCAGTACAGTGATAACCAACATGCATGGGTTTGTCTGGTTCTTTGGGGCTAAAAGGCCACATTTGGGACATGTGCAAAAAATTTTTGTGAAAATTGTTTGAGGATATAGCGCTAATTTTAGGACTCGCGCATAAAAATAAATAAATATATATATATATATATATATACACATATACATACACACACACCGTATTTGCTCGATTATAAGACGAGGTTTTTCCCCAGAGCAAATGCTCTGAAAAATACCCCTCGTCTTGTAATCAGGATCGTCTTTTAATCAGACCTCAACTAGGTCTGACTATGAGACTAAGATCCAGATCACCCGCAGCGATGCAGGGGACCTGGATCCTCCTGCCCCCCCAACTTACCGGTACTTCTGAGTCCCTGGTGCTTAGTCCGGGCAGCGTGTAGAGCTCTACGCAATTCGCGTAGATCAGGAGTTCCCCGTGATCTCTGACAGCCGGGGAAGGTCTGTGCGATGGAGCTCTACACGCTGCCCGGACTATGCACCGGGGACTCAGAAGCTCCGGTAAGTTTGGAGGAGGGAGAGAGTGTTAAATGGGGGGCATAAGGCATTTCTGGAGGCAGAGTGCTCTGTGAAATGCCTTTTAACCCCCTTAATGCTACTCTGCCTCCTGAAATGCCTTATACCTCCCTATATGCCACTGTGCCCCATGATATGCCTTTTGACCCCCTATATTCCACTCTGGCACTTAGGGGGTTAAAAGGCATATTATGGGCAGAGTGGCATATAGGGGGTCAAAAGGCATATCATGGGGCACAGTGGCATATAGGGGGTATACGGCATTTCTGGGGCAGAGTGGCAAGCCAGGGGGCAGATGTGCATAACTTGGGTGGGGGGGGCAGGTTGAAGGGGAAAAAAAAAGGAAATTAAAACAAAATATTTTTCTCAATCATAGCTTTTATTAAAATAAAAATTCACATAGTATATATGAATTAACATTTACTGATAAAACTTTTTTCCTATAGGGTCATCTTATATTCAGGCTTTCTCTTTTTTTCCATAAATTAATATTCAGATTTTGGGGGGTCGTTTTATAATCTATATGGTATATATGTAGGCTTAAAACAAATTTATTTTACTAATCACAAGAAAGCTGGGCTCCATTGACTTGCATGGTCAAATGCAGTACCTCTATTCAACCTACAAGGGGAGCCAGACTTCTCAAGAGGGTCTGGAGAGATTGATTTTCTTTTAAACAATGTGCCTCCATCTGTGGCAGTTGTGAGTGCTCTCCGGAGCGGTCACAGTGCATCCTGGGGTGGGTGTTCGGTGTCGCTGAATGCCTTGCTATTGAGGCATTTCAGCAACACCATTGAAGTTTAGAAGGCATCTGTGGCCATACAGTGTATGGTGGATGTTGACGCCCCAAGGAGGGGCCAGACAGGGCCCCTGATGCCGATCTCGGTGTTTGGCACCGTTTGGGTACAGAAACTGAACGTAGATCGCTTTCTCCACCCGTTTAAAGCCAGGATGGACCCGGCCCGTCAATGGTCGTCGAGGGGTTAAAGCGCTTTCTACACATGTGGACAGGGTGTCCGGTAAGACCACCTTGGAACTCTTGCATGCCCCTGCGCTGACAAACAAATCACTCTCAACCTCGGGAGCTTGTAAGTGGAGAATTATAATTTTAAGGGGACACACCTCTCATATACCATAATAGACATATGATGACAGGATGCGCCCCTTTAATGTGCTTGCAATCTCCACCCACCCAGGGCCATAGACCACCACTAGGTGGCATTACTTGCGATGTTAAGACACAGATGCTCTGCTTGTATGCTTTTTATTTTTAATGTATATTAGCATCCTTCTCGTTTGACTCGAATACATTTTACTGCATGCAAAGTTTATTTACAAGCCAGAGACCCTGATGAAAAGGGCAGGTAAAAGGGAACCAAAAGAAAGGAAACAGGAGGCCGTTTTTACACCACGTTCTGTAGGGGATTTTCATGTAATACAAACCAATCAGTGTGACTCCCAGGGGTCTAAAACACTCTCTGCCCGGCCCAGTTACATTACATTTATTTATTTATATAGCGCCGGTAGATTCCGCATCGCTGTTACAGTCAGAAGAACAATAGTTGCTCTTCATCCTGCAGTCAGTAGGAGGCGTCATTGTCCTGTCTTTTCCATACTCACTGAAATTAAACAAACATCCAACAACATGTAATCTGCCAGTTTAGTGTCTCGAGGTATTACTTAAGGGCCATAAAACCTTCAAATCAAAGAATTCATTAGACTGGAGTCTACTTAGTAGTGCGAGGAGCACCTCAGCGTAGGTCTTCTGTCCCGAGTTTCCGTAATTGTGTCTGGAAACATCCAGGAACTTTTCTCCATCATTCAGGACACTAAGCGCACCGCCAGTGATTTTGTACATTTTTTTTTAGTACTCTTGTGCAGTGACATTGTTTTTCACCAGACTTTCTATATGTGATCCTCCTTGTTGCATTTATAGCAGGCTACATTTTGGAAATAACATGTTATTCCACAACTATGAAACAGAACCATAGCAGCTCTTTGTAAAGGTTTTGCTCCAGATGAGGATTACATATATGTAAGTGCGCCATCTTGCGGTAGAAATCGGATTTTGTTTTGCCAGACGCCGGAGTAGCCGAGCTTCTCTCTTAACAAGGATTCCAGACCGGGATTATAATTGCCATTTTCTGACAGCCCTTGCAGCATAAGGCATTACTTTCAGCTGGTGGTTCCCGCCGAATCAAGAGTTCTTTTCCCACCTGTTGAAACGGACCCACTTCGCAGTTTCAGAGGTGGTCGGGTACAAAACAATTTTTTTTTCGTAGTAATTTCCTTTAGTGAGCGTTCCCTTGGTTTAGCAGCAGATAACGGCAGGCAGACAATGGTTTTTTATTGCCAATGACACATCGCTTACCTCGTTAGCTCCCGAGTAAAACACGATCCCGTCAGTATAGGAATCGCAGGATGATAGGTCGGCCAGGTCAGGAGAGGAGAGACGATAACAGCGTCCCATTCGCAGGCTAAACATTGACTGCAGTGTCCTGCTCGCTAAATCCCATCCTTGTCGCCAGTTTTGTATATTAAACAATTCTTCAGAGATGTGTACAATCATTTCAGTTACAACATTATCTTATCTGCCACTCTATCCAATTTTTCTATATGTGTCTTCCTACACCCCATTCCCTGTAGGTTGTAGACGCTTACCTAATGTACGGGTTTGTCTTGGCCTGTAAGTTTTAATTCTATCAGACCCTTTCGATGTAAGCCATATAAATAAAAGATGTAAAGCGAATTGCTTCACAACCCAGAGCTTATTTCAGACCGGCGGCCCCCTCGTGGGAATTACCAGCAAGGGAGATTGTTAAAGCACATCGTGCCGGCAGCGGAGGTTGTTTACGCACATCGCCGCTGCCGGTGAACGTCTGCACGATGCGCTTAGACAATCTCCCGTGCCGGCACTCCCCCCGTGGGAAGCGCTGGCAGGGGAGGCTGTCTGAGCGTTATCGGAGAGTAGGATGCAGGTCATCTGTATCCTAACTCTGCTGCCTGCCCGGTGCCCGGAACTGCATGTCCCAGGCGTCGGGCGCTAGGCCCCGAATATAGGCCGCATCCCCACTTTAAAGACTTAAAGTGGGTGGAAAAAGTGCGGTCTATATTCGGGCCAATACGGTATACCAAGTGGTTTGTTTTTTTTAATCTACGAACCCGGCGTCATTGCGATGGGAAATTGTCATTAGGGACAGCAGAATGGGTATGATTACAGCGCAAGCGTATGTATAAACAGCCAAAGGAGGGCCAGCAACTTCTGGCCTAGAGGGCAGATAAAGCCCAGAGGCCCCATTAGTAACACATATGGACTAGTGCACACATGTACATACACTCTAGTGTTTACACATAAGCTCATATGCACATACATGGTCACATAAATACACAGTGGTGCAACAATAACATGACCCTACTGTGTCTGCGCCTCCTACGACAGGCCCAAAATTGTTCATAAGAGGCTCGTCAGACACGAACCACCACTCGGGCCGGCCCACCCCAGAAAAGGGTAGGTTTTCCTTTAGTGAAACGAAAGGAGAACTCCACCCTTTTTTGCATCGTTGGTATCCATTTAATGACAATCGATGTACCTGGCCCACCATGGAAATTCATGCAATTGGTGACAATTGGCTTGTCTGGCCCATCATGGGGTTAAACAAGCATAGAAAGCAATCAACCATCAGGTTCTTTGCCCCACTGACGTTTAAGCGTCTCGATACTGAGGCATTCAGAGACACCAAAAATGTGCTCTTAGAGCGTTTAAAAACACTGTGTGGATAGCGGCGCCCGTTCAAAATAAAAAGTTCCGAGGGGGTCTGTGCAGACGCTGCTGAGACCTCCACGCTCCTCCTACAGCAGGGGCGTCCAACCTGCGGCCCTCCAGCTGTTGCAGGACTACATCTCCCATGATGCTCTTTCAGCTAAGGGGCTGGCTGAGGAGTATGGGAGATGTAGTCCTGCAGCAGCTGGAGGGCTGCAGGTTGGACACCCCTGCCCTACAGGATGACTTCAGGTACCGCAGCCAACCATGCAGGTCAGCGGAGCCTAGGGAGCTAATCACTATGAACAGTAAAATAAAAGTGTATAAATATTGAAATGTAAAAATTAAAAAAAATAAAAATGTAAAAAGGCCCTAGTGATGTCACATAAGCAAGCTGGTGCTGCCTCTTCCCAAGAATCTTGGCATGGAGAGAGTTAAAATACCAGCCCAAACATCGGCCGTTTCTAAACTCAGAACAAATATCAGAATCTACGTAGCAGGTTTCTTTCGTTAATTTTTGCAGATTTATCAAATTAGTCAATTTCATTTTTTTTTCTCCATTATATATATATAAGGAAACCAGATTAATCAAAATAATGGTATCGAACGAAAGCCTTTGTTCAGACAAAAAAAAAAAATATATATATAGATTACTTGAGTGGGTGCACTAATGAATCCCAATCTCGGACCCCCATGCTCGGAGATGCGTTTGGAGAAGCTCAGTCATACCCCGCTCAGCTAGGCCCGGATTAGCGCCGACTCCGTCTGCCTATAAGGGGAGGGGCGGCTTCCTCGGGCTCCTCCTCTGTGAGACCGCTAATTCCAGACATCTACGTAAAGGAGTCGCTACTCTGCTGCGGTTTATCGACGAAGGCTGTCGCCGAACGAACCCCGCGAGCTACACCGAACACGACGCGAGTGCCGTGCACCCGCCCGACCAGGTAACAGCGGGACTGACCAAATGCTTTCTGTGGTGATTTTGACAAGCGAGGAATCGGCGGGAATAATTCAAACCTGTAACGTTCTCAGCCTCGCGAGGAGGACAAGCTTTTAAAGCAGAGGGTGGCTGATTGGGCGCTGGTTTAGGGTTGCCTTGGTTACAAAGGTTGTTACGGAGTGGGCGTGGTGAATTTAAATTTGAGCGCGTCTAGCAGCTCATCCGTATAGCTGGAGGTTGTTGTTATGCCACTGGATGAACTTAGAAACGTCTTCATCCGCACTGTAAATTTACGACTGCCTATTAATGGCGAAAGTGAATCCATCCGCCTTTATAAAAAAAATGTGTAAATGTGACACTCCGCCGTTAAAGTATTTGGGGGGCAGTGCCTGGTCTATACATTTTTTTTTATTATTATTATTTTTTATTATAGCATTTTACAGGGACATCAGCATATAGCCTGTCATTTAAAAAAAAATATATATATTTTTTTTTTTTTTTTTTCAAATGTCGTACTTCATGTCATGTCCAACTCGATTGGCTGGCCTAAGCCTGCCGTGCATGCGCATTTTACACTTCCGGCCCTCCCTTCTTCCAGTACTATCACCCTATTGCCTCTTTCCCATACTAAATACGCGGGGCAGAGCTTAATTTACTTAATTTAAAGACTACCTCTTCTGCTCTGATTTAGCTGTTTGACAAGTTTTTGTACGTGTAGCATTATATACATTGTTCTTATTAATTGTCCCAAATAATTATTTGAATCATATAAAAGTCTGTCTTGTCCCTAATTTTTGCTGGAAAGGCAGACACTGTTGCCATAGAAACTGAAAGGTCTTTACATTTTCTGGGTTTTAACGTGAATAACTTTTCAGTGGAAGGAATGAAATGACAAACCCTTGTTTATTTGATGGAGAATGTAATGTTTAGTGGGACTGTACCTTTAACCAAAACCCCTGTCCATTATTTCACCGTCCCGTTTGTTAATGATTACATTCTTTTTCCACAAATCATTTCCATTATATTTTATCAACATTCATTAATTGCAAAAAATAAACTCTCCTTATACAGGTTAGGATGCCAATTATACCTGTCCTTTTAATATTGCATATTTTTTACCCATCTAAAGTGAAATCAAGGACAGTTGGCAGATATGACCGCATAAATAGGGTAAATTTATATGGTATAATTTGTGTAACCTCTTGTATATTTTGTATTTATTGGCGTTGCGTAATGGCTGTTCACTGGTCGTGTGATCTTTTTGGTGACGTTTCTGCTCCCTCTTAGGACCCCGTCTCGCTGCACCTTTCCTCTCTGGCCGGCGTTCCCGTTACGCCCGTAGTCATGTTGCACGAGCAGATAGAGGAGTACATAGACGTGAGCCGGGAGATTATCAAAGTCATGGTGTCGGATACCGCTGCGGGGGTGCTGAAGAAGAGTCTGGAGCGTCAGGAGTCCATGATCGATGCTCTCCTAGAAACCGAGACGGAGGCCTCACAGCTCATCAGAGGTTTGATATAATATATTACATATGTTCGTATGTGAACTTCCCGCACATGCTCAGTAGAACTCTCACTGACATAGCGGAACATCAATGTCCAGATGTGATTGGCAGCTGCTACCCCCATTGAGTTCAATGATAGCTCATCTCCCATTGACTAGAACTAGAGTTCTACTGAGCATGTGCAAGGAGCGTATCTGAATATGCTCACTGTTTTCACTGGAGGCAACTGGGGAGGAGTCACTCGAGGCAGAAATGAAGTAAAGAGGCCCAAACGACCATAGGACGTGATTGTACATTTCCAGTGTTTTGCCCTGGTGGGGGCATTTCCCAGGGCGTGTCTTACACCCGCTTGCTGGCTAATCAGCTGTTATAGGAACCAGGAACGCAGGCCTCCAAGGAAAGTTTCTAACTCTTCAAAAAAACATTAACGAAACTGGTAAAAAAAAACACAAAATAAATAATCTTATAATTAAAATAATTATGTGGATCTTAGAGATGACTGGTAAAACCCCAAAGCAATCTCCAGTGAAGAAAGAAAGAAGTTTAAAAGGTGAAACAAAAATAATAAAAAAAAATGGGCTACTTCATACCCCTAAAAATTAATAACTCCCATCACTGAGATATTACTGCAGGGTGGGGGGGTGCGGAACATAAATTGTTAAATGAAAATGTTATGATGCCAACATTCAACATATGAAAACCGTTATAATAATAAAATAATTTGATTGTTTAACATTTTTTTGCCTTAATCCTGACTATAAACCTGAGTTTTGATGTATTCTGTACCGAATCACTTCTGCTTTCCTCTAAGCTCTCATGTCGGTGGAAGAAGAGGTGGCCCAGACCCTTCTGGACACGGAGGAAACGAAACAGAAAAGCTTATCCAAACTGCAGAAAATCGAGAAGGAGCTGCAGGACACGAGTGAGAAGAACATGTCCCTGCAGACCAGCATCAAATATCCTTTCAATATATACCCCACAGACCCCCCAGCAGAGGGACTGCTGAAACTAAGGGGTTAATTATAAGTACTTTAAGAAGTACTGGCACTATATACCGTATTGGCTCGATTATAGGCCACACCCTAAAAGTTAGGTGCTTTTTTTTTTAAAGAAAAAATTTTCTTAGTAAAAAAAAAACACAAAACACTTAGTGAAATAGATATGCTGCCACTCTGCCCCCCCCCGAGATATGCTGCCACTCTGCCCCCCCACGATATGCTGCCACTCTGCCCCTCCCCCTGAGATATGCTCCCACTCTACCCCTCCCCCCGAGATATGCTCCCACTCTGCCCTCCCCAAGATATGCTCCCACTCTGCATGTCCCGGGCGTTTTAAGTCTGCAGTCCCTAAATACTGTGTGTGTGTGTGTGTATGTATATATATATATATATTATATGTGTGTGTATTTATATGTGTGTATATATATATATAATATATATATATATATACACCGTATTTGCTCGATTATAAGACGAGGTTTTTTTCAGAGCAAATGCTCTGAAAAATACCCCTCGTCTTCTAATCGGGGTCGTCTTCTAATCAGACCTCAAATAGAGTCTGATTAGGAGACTAAGATCCAGATCCCCCGCACCGCTGCAGGGGACCTGGATCCTCCTGTCTCACCCCCCCCCCCATCATACACACACTTACCGGTGCTTCCTGCTGTATTGCCGGGGCAGCGGGTTGACGTCTACGCGATCCGCGTAGACAACGTCCGCTGCAGCCGGAAGGAGGTGTGGCTAGCAGCGGGGGTTGTCTGCGTCCGTCGCGCAAACCTTCCCCGACTGTCAGAACTCTGATCTCTGACAGCCGGGGAAAGTATACGCGACGGACGCAGACAACCCCCGCTGCCAACTCCACCTCCTTCCGGCTGCAGCAGAAGGCGACGTCAACCCGCTGCCCCGGCTGGAAGCACCGGTAAGAGAGGGCTGAGAGGGGAGGGGAGGGGAGAGTGTGTGTGTGTGTTAGTTAAATGGGGGTATAGGGTGTGTGTGTGTGTGTGTTAAATGGGGGCATAGGGCATTTCTGGAGTGGCGTTAAGGGGGCATTTAATAGAGCACTCTGCCTCCTGAAATGCCTTATACACCTATATGCCACTCTGCCCCATAATATGCATTTTAACCCCCTAAATGCCAGAGTGGCATATAGGGGTATAAGGCATTTCTGGAGGCAGAGTGCTCTATACAATGCCTTTTAACTCCCTTAATGCCACTCTGCCTCCTGAAATGCCTTATACCTCCCTATATGCCACTCTGCCCCATAATATGCATTTTAACCCCCTAAATGCCAGAATGGGATATAGGGGTATAAGGCATTTCTGGAGGCAGAGTGGCACATAGGGGGTCAAAAGGCATACCATGGGGCACAGTGGCATATAGAGGGTTAAAAGGCATATCATGGGCCACAGTGCCATATTGGAGTGGCAAGCCTGGGGGCAGATGTGCGTAACTGGGGCACAGGTTGGAAAATACAAGAAATAAAAACAAAAAAAATATTTTTCTCAATCATAGCTTTTATTAAAAAAAATAGTTTACATGAATTAACATTTACTGGTAAAACATTTTTCCTTTAGGGTCGTCTTATATTCAGGCTTTTTCTTTTTTTCCTAAGTTAATAATCAGATTTTGGGGGGTCGTCTTATAATCAGGGTCGTCTTATAATCGAGCAAATACGGTATATATTATATGTGTGTGTGTTTATAATTTGTTTTGACCCAACAAATGTGTAAGTAAACTAAATGAGAGAGGGACATTAGGGTTGAACAGACACGGGGTGTAAATGCTGAATGTGTCCGGCAGGCATACCCATGTTGAGGGGTCTACTTTGATTAAATTCTTGCATTAATTTCCTTGACGTTAATACATTTTTACAAAAAGAGCTTGAAGACGTGAGGGCCATGGAGAAAGAGATTGCTGAGATTCACCGAGAAGCAGATGAAGATACCACGGTGGTCATACCGTCCGCACTGTGAGTCACGTTTGCCGCTCGACTGGCTCTGGTTACCGATTCGATGGCTAAAGCTAGGGCTGAGGGCTTTGTCTAGAGGCTTTACAGGTAGACTATCGTGGGGCACGTCTACTAAGCTCTGCAAGTCGTGCCACTATTAAAACCCGGGGGTACCGGCTCTGTGGATGGTAACTGCTGCCATAACCTAAACCCGTGTTTAGCTGAAACCAGTCTCTGGCTTAGGCGACGTTTATGCTATTTGTCATAATTTTATTTTATTATTTCTTTTTGCTGGTTGCCATGGCATGATGATGATGATGATGATGATGATGGTGATCATGACGACAGAGATGGTTTAAAACTCTGATTTCTTTTTTTGCAGGTATTTGGCAAAGCTGTTTCATAACGTAACAAAGATTGATTGGGATTACAGCTGTGACTCCACGCTCATCAAAGGCAGTATCCTTTTTTTTTTTTTCGTGTATAAACTGACTCTGATGCAGATTTTTTAAAGTGGTCTTATCACCATAGCAACCAATTGAAAGGTTGGATAAGAATAATAATGCAGTACCTGGTTATGATAGCATTTGGTACAGTCAGTGGATATATATATATATATATATATGTGTGTGTGTGTGTGTATATATATATATATATAAATTGATTGTTTTCCTTGACCCAAAATAATCTCAAGTCCACTATGGAGGAGATATTGCTCAGCCCATCAGCATTGACAGCAGCCAGCACTCCAAGATTTTCATCTGTGACTACCTGTGGAGCCTTTTGTCCACCGAATGGTGACAGCCCCACCACTACCTATGTCTGGACATGTATTAGCCTTTGTCCTCCCCGAATAGTGGAACACCTCCGCCAGCACGTCTCATAGCACGAGTGTTTGCTCCCGGCCAAAGTTAGAGTTTGTCGGCAGGATTCCATGAGCCCAACAGCAAGCTGGTACTTTCTGGGTCTCCGGGTGGCACTTGTCATTCTACGTGCCGCTTTTTAGTCTTGAAAAAGGTGGTGATCATTTTGAATTTTCAAAACAGGAACACGAGGCTAGAAACCGGAAGGTGGAACCTGAAGAACATACACGAAATCCTGCTTGTAATTTTATTAATATTATTTTTTTAATAAATGGTTTCTGGAACATATTGAAGACTATTAACTTATTCTGCTTTTATTTTTGGAATGTGTTGAAACTCGTCACATGGATCGTGCTATTCCAGAAAAATAGAATATGGGGTCTTGCCATAGATTGTTGCTTCTATAGAAGACCACCTTGTTACCGTTTATTCAGATTTCTATTTTCTGTTCTAATTTCCAGCTGAGCCTTTATCTCCAGGGGATTGTTTACAGCTTAAAGAAGTTAAAATGCGATGCAGCTGAACGGTAAGATAATAGGAGACATTAATATGCGGTATATTATTATTATCTTTTATTTATATAGCGCCAACAATTTATGCAGCGCTTCATACAATACATATATTCAAGGGGTCAAGAATTGACCGACTGTAGCTGTAAAGTGAGACTTCCCCTACCACGGCTGATTCCAGTGAAGAGTACGGCCGATGATATCGCGCATGTCACCTTAACTCACACCTCGGTTGCACTTCATACGGAAATATTAATTATATATAAATCCTGGAGCCGCACGTCAGACTTCAATCCTATTAAAAGCAGCGGGGACTGAATTTGCTGAAGTCGTAGTCCCTTACGAACAAGTTCATGGTAGCCGTAAGTGGTGGTTAATTCACCCCAAAGACTACGGGTTTTCTCTCTCGCAGCAAAATTTCCTTAAAAACTACAGGAACTTGTAGTGTATTTCCCCTTGGTTGAGTGCAAGCTCTTCAGCTTAAAATAATCCTTAGGACTTCATATAGGAAAGCGGCGTTGAGTGGCATCTGAAGAAAGGGCTACTGAGGCCTACCAAGCGTGTATTGCGATTGCGCCACAAGCCATCACCGACGTCGGTAGGCTATCGTTGCCGACGTCCACAACAGTATGAAACCATGAAAAGATGCATCGATAAAGAAATGAAATAGCCGTTATATAACGCAGCGTGTTCTAGATCAACTGGAGCTGCTTTAACCGACACCGAGAACCTACACACCGCTATGCTTTGGGATGCGTGCTTTGGGAACGTCCACCAGTCTGCCCCATTTACGAAGCGTAAGAAAATCCAGCAAACACCAGTAAAACCTTTTGATTTTCCGAGTACTGAACATTGAGTGGATCGCTAGCGCCCTCTGCTGGCTTGGTGCAGGTTTGGCATTTATGGGAAAGGTGAGGCTAGCCAAGAATAATCTTTCACTGTAAGGTGGTAGATACGTGGAACTGGCTTCAGACAAACATGGTAGAGGGTAGCCAAGGACTAAGTGACGTCTGAAGCCTTAGAGCTCGTTAAACATGAAACAAAAGCAGATCTCTGAAACTCCTCTGGCAGCTGAAATAGCGACAGCTCAGAAAACTTTACAGCGGCGTTGGTTTTGGCGAGGGTTATGGAGTCTCCTCATGCCGGCTGCTCTGGTGTAATCCCACCAGCACCCCGAGAACAAATGGCCCTGGAACATGCGTCTTAATAACAGTCCAGATGCGAAAATTCTAAACATAGAATGTGACGGCGGATCAGACCAATTCACCCATCTACTCTACCCGTATTTCCTGCTGTAAATCCTTAATCAGTCGTTGGTCTCTAATCAGTAGCCATATGCCCGTCCCATGAATGTTTAAATACCATCACTGTATTACCCTCTACCACTTCTGCTGGGAGGCTGTCACATGTATGATAAACGCACACAATGAAATGTTGTTCTAAAGTAAACTATATCTGCCACTTTCTACAGTCCAGAACAAGTAAACCTATCCTTATGTTTATACGCACAAGCATTATATCTGTATTAACCCCTTAAGGACAATGGGCGGTCCTCTAAACCCATTGAAAACAATGCATTTTGAGCCCGTACACGGGCTTTGTCATTAAGGGGTTAAAAATGCATCTTAACTTCCTGTTCTCAGGATCTGCATGATTATTCCTCCCCACTAATGAAAAAATTAAAAAAAACTGCTAAACAACTAGCTCGTAGTGACAATTAAGCTATACGTTTTTTTAAATAAATTAACCTAGTTACGCAATGGCGACATTTTCCTTTAAAAGCGGTGACAATCTCACCCGAAATGAAATAGGTCTCCGATATTTAATTGGTCCTTTTTATATATAAAACGCCGATGTTTACGTAGAATAATAAGCAATTGGGGCGCGGTCTTGAAAACAAGTGAAGTTTTGATTAAATGCAAATATTTTATTACTAATTTTGGACAATATGTGCAAAAGCAAAAAAAAAAAAACATGGTTTATCAAGAAAATACCCGAAATACAATTAAATAATATTGTCAAATATATACATTAAAACTAGCATATCTATAAGGCTTTCATCTCGATGGAAGCTTTCTAAGAATTCAGTCTCAGTTCTGTACATTCGCCGGCCTCTTAGTGCTGGTGGAAAAAGAAGAAATGTACATTTGGTTTCAATGGAGGCCGTATTGTCCTTTTACGAAATTCATATGCAAATTAACCGCTTTTCTGTCAATTCATTCATTTCCAAAAAAGTTGTGATATTATGTTGGGGGGAAAAGAATCAGGAAAAAAAGGAAATTAGAAATTTTTTTTGCTTTTGAATACACATAAAAGTCACTAAATTCTTCTCTCCCTGAATAAAATTTGTAATCCAACAGCAATACTGAACGTTATAGTTTAATAAAAATTATAGTTCTTTATTATACAGAAATTCCCCGATAAAAAGTGAGAAATTGTGTGAAAAATACAGCTGAATTCCATAATCATTTCTCCTGAAATTTAGCCCAAACTTCTTAAATCCATTCCGAATTTGCGAGGACATGGGGGGAGGTTTTATATATATTTTATATATATATTTTATCACATTAAAATCGGCAGATAAATAACTTAAAATAGTGCAGGCCATGCAAAAACCCCAGAATAGAATTATTGCAGTATTTTATTTTTTTGTTGTTTTTTTTCCTGGGTCACTTGTATTATTATGGATGATATGCATTGTAGTTAAGATGAGACTTCTGGAAGTTAAACAATAAATCCGTGAGCCATTTTATAAGATTGAAAGGAAAAAAAGAAAGAAAGATAAAAAAGAAAGAAAAAAGGAGAAAAAAAAACAAAAAACATTTCGTTCTTAACTGCTCCTTCATATAGAAAAATGGAGGGGAATCCCAAGGTTTTCATGGCACCTGCTATGTATATTTTTTACTGTTTTTTTTGTGTTTAATAGTAATAATAATAAAAAAAAAAAAAGGTTTTGTTTAACACTGAAAATTTCTGTTAACGCAGTTTTTTTTTTTTTTTCCCATTATCCTTATTTTTTGCGGCTCGGGGAGAAGCCGCACCCGATGTGTTTTTCGTGCAGATAGCAATCTTTCGTTGTTTCCGTGAAGCCGCTCCCGCACGGCTGCTTGCGGCACGGCTCCATGGTGATGGCCACCCCGACGCCGCTGCGTCCGGACATCATGTGGGTGACTTCTGTCCAGGCGTCCGCGGCCGGGTCGTAACACTCGACGCCGTCCAGGAACGTGCTGCCGTCGTACCCGCCTGCGGGTCCAAGCGAGAAGACGTAAAATTACACGGGTGAGATAATCGCTGGAAAGCATTCCAATTGAAGCCAACGGGAACTCTTTCTGCGCATGCACGCACGACATTAGACCCCCCCGGGGAATCACACACAAGCCAGACGGGTTGGTGGCGTGACTGGACCACTTACCAAGGACATAGATCCTTCCCTGATGGACGGTAACCCCAAGAGCGCTCCTACGGTGGTTCATAGGGGCCACAAAGCTCCAAGAATCCCTTTCCACATCGTATCTCTCCACGCTGTTCAGCTGGTCGGTGCCATCATATCCACCCATCGCGTATACATTCGTATCCAGGGCGCAGGCTCCTTAAATGAGAAATAAAGGGGGGGGGGGCATGCAAGAAAAATTAAAAAAAGGATCCTCTCCGGCTCTGCCATCCAGCGCCAGCCAATGAACCAAACGGCAATTTATTTAAAACGTAAATGAGGTTTAAAGTTTAAGAAAAGCCTCAGGGAGAAGCTGCAGAGCTGCACCTTCCCATCCCCCACCCCAGTGGGCCATTGATTGGCAGCACGCTGTAGCCAATCAATGGCAGGGAAGAGCTCCCACTCACATCAATGGGAGTATTTTCCTTGCGGGCGCGTGGGGGTCCGAATAGACATTTTTATTTTACTAAAAGTTAAAATCATAATAGAAAAAATTATTAAAATAAATAGATTGTGCCCTATCCCCTCGTACCGCCTCCTGCTCCAAAAGTATTAAAATTATGTAGTATTTCCTCCCTCCCCCCAATAATATAAGGGGTATCACTGTGCCGGGGGGGGGGACGCTGCTGAACAAAAACTGGGTTTTACTCGGCCAAGGTGCCTATGCTGTATGTGAAATCCTAAGCAAAATGTACTTTTTTTGTTATTATTTTTGCCTGTTTTGTTATTTTTAGTGCTAATAAAACACTGCATTATACGTACGAGTCCGGCTTCACACAAAAGCCCTGCTCAGGGGGGTTGTTAAGCTACCCTTGGTCATGAAAGAGTTAAGCAGATAGTTCTTAACCTCTGTGTACAACACACACACACACACACACACACACATTTTATATATATATATATATACACATATATATATATATACACATATATATATATATATATATATATATATATATATACACACACACACACACACACACACACATATATAGATATACACACACACACACTTAATTTTGGGTTAATTTACACCATTAAGATTTTTTTTTTTTAATGGAGGGATTGGGGGCTTTGGATTATTATAAAAAACCTTATTTTTCTTGGGACATTATATGAAAAATAAAAATACAAGATTAACTTTACAAAACCTCTAAAAGCTTGAAGCCTCACCTGCCCCGCTGCGGACGACGTTCATGGGCGCGATGTCCTTCCACTCGTCCGTCTCGGGGTAATAGCACTCAGCAGAGCTCAGTCTGTTCGTCCCATCGAACCCCCCGACCGCGTATAAAAGCCTGTTGAGGACTGCAACTCCCACTCCGATCCGCCGGGTCTTCATCGGTGCCACAAGCTGCCATTCGTCCTTTTCAGGATCATACCTGCGGGGGGAAAAAAAAAAAAAAAAAAAGGTGTGAGCCACCTGCCGGGACAGTCACGGGGTAATATTCCCTGAGTAACCATACGTAAGGGGGAGGCTGGTCTTGGCACAGGGTCGGAGCGGCTCTGTGAATTGGGCACGGTCTGCCCGGATCAGGGATCGGATAGCTTTGTGCCGTTATCGGTGAGGTTTGTGCGACGCAAACAAACAGAAAAGGTCACGGCGTCTGCTGGCACGGGGTATTTATATGCCACAAATACAACACAAGCTGCCGGCTAACGGAGAAATAGCTGCCGGCCGGGTGAGCGCATGCACTACGATGGGTCTAAGAACATATAGGAGGCGTCCTGGAGGAGATCGCCGACCGGGGGGTAAAAGATGGCGGCGCCACCGCGGTATAGCCAGAAGCCACGAGGGCGGAGGGGGAAGTTGGGAACGATTGCGAAATATACGAGGCACGGGTGTGATCCAAAAGCTGGCATACATGAACCTGGCACGGGAACCGCTGGCACGAGCGACAGGTGCTTGTGTACACTGTCTGCGCATGAACAATAAATAATATATATACACCGTATATAAATATATGACCAACGTCTGGCTCACCCACCTCTCCACGCTGTTGTGATGGACGCAGCCATGAGATCCACCGACCGCGTAGATCTGCCCGTCTATGACGCCGGCTCCCACCCGGTTCCTGGGCACGCTCATGGCAGCGCAGGGCGACCACTGGTTATTCATGGGGTTGTAGCAGTCGAGAGCGTCCGCGTCTCTATTGCAGTCCGGGGCATTATTGCGCCCCCCCACGGCATACAAAAGCCCTCCCACCACACATCCAGCGAGGCCGCTCCTGGGCTTCTCCAAAGGTGCCAAACTAAGCCACTCTCCGTCCACCGGGTTATAGGCCTCCAGGAAGCTAAGGGACTGGCGGTAGTAGCCTCCCGCCACGTAGATGAACTGGGGGACGTTGGGGATCCTTCCTTGGTGGGGTCGCGTGGGCTTGTGGAGCGTCAGGTCCTTGAAGATCTGGGAGAGGTAGTCCTGGCACCGGGAGTCCCCTCGTAGGATCTCGCAGCGCTGCAGCTGCAGCTGCAAGAAGTGAGGGGTGAGCGAGTGGCAGCGCACGGCCCGCAGGAGGGCCTGAATGTAGGGCCGCCGGCTGTCGCAGTCGTACTTCACCCAGTTGATGCAGGCGTGGAAGACCTCGGACTCGCAGCGCACGTTCAGCTCGTCGCGGCTGATCAGGTTCACCAGCTGGCAACGGCTCAGGTTGAAAAACTCCTCCTGTTTGGAGACCTGGGGAACGCGACAAAAAAACACGATGAAGAGCGAAGAAAACATTCTAACCGGGGGCCGCCATGACAGATACACCGCGAACGGAGGAGGGGCTGCCACAGAGCTGCAGCTTCTACCTCAGTTACATTTTTTTTTGTTTTGTTTTCTAAGAACACATATGAAAGGGTTACTTTAATACGCATTCTTATTTACCGGGGCTGTCAGTAAACTAATCATACAATTTGTAAACGGCACGGAGATTCTGGGATCAGGAGCGTTCCCTGCGATGGAGGACGGCTTCACAATCACCTACTTGCGGTGTTAAAAGAAACGGAGTAAACAAAACGTAAAACACCATCGTCTCTGCTTACGCAACGCAACTTTTCATCCGTTCTTAGCTCTTCCCCTTTCATACCCGCCCCACAAGGAAAAGACTGACGCAACGCGTACGGGGTCACAAAGTTGGAAGTCCCATGGAAAACCCCAGCGCTGTATACAGTAATATAACCCCCAGCGCTGTATACAGTAATATAAACCCCAGCGCTGTATACAGTAATATAAACCCCAGCGCTGTATACAGTAATATAACCCCCCGCACTGTATACAGTAATATAACCCCCCGCGCTGTATACAGCAATATAACCCCCCGCGCTGTATACAGTAATATAAACCCCAGCGCTGTATACAGTAATATAACCCCCCGCGCTGTATACAGTAATATAACCCCCAGCGCTGTATACAGTAATGTCGGTCGGTGACAAAAATCTGGTTTTATCTCATTTTTTGCCAATAAGCTCCCTTTATCTGCAGACCTGGAGGCCGTCATTGCCGTCAGTCGTGTGATATTTTGGGTGACTTTCCCACCTCAGACACCGCACTGAGCTGATGCTTTATGGCAATGCTAATGAAGTCCGATCCTCCAATATTCAGTTCCTCTTTAACGTATTTTTGTATACAGGGAGCAGGCCTCAGTTTTTTTGCGATGCTGCAGCATTTAATTGTTCTTCCACCCCAAACTCATCCATCCATGCGTTTATGGAGCTCGCTTCGTGCGCCGGGTGCAGTCACGCTGGAATAGAAAAGGGTTTTCCCCTAACTGTTCCCATAAAACAGAGCGCTGTCAAAAATGTCTTGGTACCCTGAGCATTAAGATTACCCCTCACTGAAAAACAGCCCCCAACCTTTACCCCTCTTCCACTACACTTTACAGCAGGCACTACGTATTCCAGTAGGCAGCGTCCTCCTGGCATCGGCCAAACCCAGATTCCTACATCGGGCTTCCAGCTGCCTCCTGGCATTGTGCACATAGCGATCTCCAGGTAACGCGCAGCTCCTCGGCCTCGGAAACCCATTTCACGAAGCTCCCGACACGCAGCGCTTCTGCCAGGGGCCGTTTATGACTCTGTAGCGAGAGATGCTGACGAGGACAGGCGCCATGGGCTCCAGCACTCGGCTCTGAGTGTGAGTGGTCCACGGCTTCATGGCTGAGCTATTCTTACTCCTAGACCCTTCCACGTCACAACAACGGCACCCAGGACCGGGGCAGATTGTTCACAAACTGACTTGGGGCAAATGTAGCATCCCATGACATGCCAATGGCTGCCTATGAGCTCATTTTATACACCCGTTAGCCACGGGTGCCACTCACACACCCAAACCCAATAATTAGGACGGGGGTCCCCTATACCTTTGGTCATATCGTGCAGCCCTCTTATCCTTCTCCTGCGCATGTACACTGCGTCACAGCGTATTATTTTGTATATTAAATATAATATACATATATAGGATAAGAAGGTAATTTATAAATGCACTTAATAGAATAAAACCTTATATAATAATTCTATTTAGTAACCAAAGTTCCCGACAGATATTTGGCATAAAGCCAGAAGTACAGCTAAAGGGATCGTGTAAACGAGACGAACGGCAGATCCCTGTTTGACCCCGGCTTCCATATTATTATACGGAGCTGGTTTCGCACGCACGGCCCCAACCCAGCGTCTCCAAACCCCGGGGACCCGTCGAGAACGCCAGCGTCTGAATATCCTCAGACGACCTTCGCGGGAAATCAGTCTCTGAGATGAGAAAAAATCCCGGTAACGAAAAAGGGTTCTGCTATTTGGCCCCCCCCGGCAGAAAACAAATTAAATCCCCTGTATAAAACGCACGGGCCAGGCGAGGGCCGACAATCAGTGACCTAAAGAGTCATAAATCAGATAAAACACTTTATTATTAGGTGAAGAGCTGTAAAAATAAAACACTTCATCATGGAGACCCTCTAAGGTGTTGGGGGGGGACTTCATTAGCATAAACAGGACTTCATTAGCATCGCCATAAACCATCAGCTCGGTGCGGTGTTTGAGTAATATTAGAAAAAACATCACACAACCTACTGAATGACAGCGGAGAACGTCAAATAACGGAGGCTGGTGCAACGGGTCCTGCCCCGGCAGGAGGCTGGGGAAGCCATACTGACTAAGAACGTGTTACTACTGAGAGGGTGATAGATGAGTGGAACAGCCTCCCAGCAGAAGTGGTAGAGGTTAATACAGTGAGGGAATTTAAACACGCATTGGATAGGCATTTAGCATCTGCCCCCTCCGGGGATCCTGTTTTTCCCGGAGTCATTCTTACATAAGTGACCCCAGCGGCAGCGAGAGAGCAAATTCCACCCCAGGAGGAGGCAGTGAGTCAGCTCGGCCGGGAGCTCGGGGCAGGCGCATACACATCATCTGCCGGGACCACTCACATCAGGGCCGGCCGAAGACTTAACGCCGCCTGGGGCGAAGTTTAAAATGCCGCCCCCCGCCGACGCCGGGGGGGGGCGGCATTATCTACCCCCCACACCGGTACTTACCCTTAAACAGTCCTGCGGCGAGTCTCCCTGTGCTGCCACGGTGCCGGCTTGTAATGCTGAGCGCCGGAAATTCACGTCACTTCCGGCGCTCTGCATTACAAGCCGGCACAGAGACCGAACAGGGAAACTCGCCGCAGAGGAGAGAGAGAGGGGCGCCGAGCGGGTAAGCGAAAACCACTCGGTGCCCCTCTCTCTCTCCTCCGCTTCAAAAAAAACCGCTTGGGGCGGCAAAGTGCCGCCCCTTCTGAAGTGCCGCCTGGGGCAATTGCCCCAGTCGGCTCCATTGTAGGGCCGGCCCTGACTCACATGACTCACAGCCACAGAGGGATGACACGTCCACGCTGGGATTCCAGGGATGGGTGGGAACGATGAACAAGCTGGGCATGGCGGGATTATTGGGAAAGGACGGCGAAAGTGCCGCCGCACACCAAAAAAGAAGAGATAGCTTCCTTCACCAGCTAGACAGACACCACATAACGCTGGGGTTTGGATATCAAAATAAAGATCAGTAGCAAGACTGCCATCTCCGATCGAGGACAGCGGGCAACTATTATACAAGGTCCTACTTTAAGATGCTTAATTATATCCCTGAAAGTGTTTTTGGGGGCACAAGCTGTATGCCAGTCATCAGAAAACGAGCGCACGCCGGCTTTACGCAAGAACGCGGGGTATAAGGAGAGTCTGATGTCCTTATGAAACACACACACATATTATATATATATACACACACACACACACACACACACACACACATATATATACACATATACACACATATATATACACATATACACACATATATATACACACACACACACACACATATATATACACACATATATATACACATATACACACATATATATACATATATATATAGTGAATAGAACAGGGATTCTATCGCAGCTTAGACTGTAAGCTCCTGGGGCAGGGACCTCCTTTCTCAGCCTACTGTATCCTCAATGAAAAGGTCTGTGGATTACTTGCTGTACTCCCCCTTCTATTATACCATAAACTGTACAGCGCAGAGTACATCTATTAGCACTCCACAAATAAAGATACATTCTTAAAACCAAGAGCATAATAAATAAATAATAATAATAATAAAAATAATAATAATAAAGCGATTCACGTGATTTGAAAGGTTACGGTTCCGTGTAGAAAGAGAACACGGAGCAAGGTCACATCCAAACGACAAAGTGGAGAGGGCACACATAGGGGAAGTCAGGGTTATTAAAAGAAGGCACATTAGGGGTTAAAACCACCTTGGAAGCCTTAGATCAGAGCGACTTTTTATAATCAACTTAATGGAATCCCGGAGAATTTCAAATATATGTTGGTTTTGAAAAATATAAACAGATGGAATGTAAGGAAGTTTTACTGTACGAGAGGGTGGTAGATAAGTGGAACAGCCTTCCAGCAGAAGAGGTGGAGGCCTATGAAGTGTGGGCATCTAAAACACGCATGCCATCGGCGTATTACTCCTGAACCTATGTCCGACGAGTCCCTACGAAGAGACTAGATGGGCCGAGGGAATCAGCAATCATCGGCCCCTCCGGACTCAGGAATGAAACGCCGGTTAACGGACACTAGACCAGCTGAGGTTATGAATCTTTTTGCTTTGATTTCGAGACGCAAAGCAATTTAAGGCATTGTACTGCACCGCGGCGTATGATGGCGCTATGTAAAGCAATACATAATAATGCCACAGAAACAGAACTTCTTATTCAGTTATAAAGCAGCATACTTTACGCAGCGCCGTCCGGACAGCCAAGGGGTCCGACAGAACAAGAACGGAGGGGCCAAGGCAACCCGACACATTACAACCTAGAGGCGTGTTACTGCCTCTGGCAGGAGGTGGCCGGCTACAACCTGCTATTCCTGCTGAACCAAATAAAGACACATTACACACATACCTCTCCATACGGCTAACAACAACCACACACAACACGCTGCCGGCCGAACGCAAAGCAAATGTATCCTATTCAGTGACAGCGGGGTTAAAACTGCACTCCAGGACCCCGTCCCTCGAGGGTTAATTTATCAACTTCGATCCATACGTTTGCATAGCACTCCTGTACAATACAAAGATCCCTTTGTTTACCTCGATCGTGAACACCATTTAGGTAACGGAGCCCATCTAGGTTGGCATTTTCCCAGTTTGTCCCAAAATTCCCAGTACGCTCCACTATAAATATCTCCGGATCTCTCTCTCTCTTTTATTTTTACTTTTTTGCCCGGACCGACCGGGAAACGCCAATAATTCTCGCCTTTCGTTGTCTTTTCGGTGGATCTCAGCGGCATTAAATTATTTCATCGTAAAGACGTTAAAAGCGCGGCTCTCCGGCGCCGTACCCCGAGCTCGTATAGAATTCCTAAACGTTGCCAGATCGCCCGACGCCGACTGGATACAATAAAAAGGGAAGCCGTTTCCATAGCAACCACAGAAGCCCTTTAAACATCTGGGCTGCTTGTGGATGAAAGGACGATCACACACAAGATTCCGCCGTTATTACAGCCCCGACTGACAGACGCGGACACTAACCGGTTAACGTTCCTAAAGTTTATTTTACCGATTACATTGCGGGCCCCCGTAACCCCCAGATTAACTATTCGTTGGCTACCTGTACTAAAGGATGGCGACAGAACACAACGGGGGTCTTTGGTCCATCTCATTCTTCCCACCGCCGGTAGGACTAAAGACCCCCTCTGCTGAGCGAAGGCGCCCTGCGCAAACCACCCAAGCACATCGCCACGAGACCCTGCAACCTGGATACATCACGCGCGCTCTTACCTCTCCGAAATTCATGTAGATGTACTCGCGCGCCTTCTGGTGGAGCTCCTGGCAGCCGATCTGCTCGGCAAAGCTGGCGATCCCGATGGCGTTGCTGGGGTCGAGCTGCTGGATGAGGAAGTCGCAGCACGCCTTCACCACGCTGTCCATCTGGTACATGACGGCGCCGTTCATCACGTGGATCACGCACTTCTCGCCCACCGATATGCTGGCCGTGTAGGCGAACTCCAGGAGGCGCTCCATCACCTTGGGGTGAATCCCCTCGATGGGCACGGTCTCCATGCCGCACTCCTTCAGGCCGTTGGTGAACATGGCCCGGAAGACGGGGCTGCTGGAAGCCAAGACGATCTTGTGGGCCACGAAGTCCGCCTGCAGATCGTTGTACTTGACTCTCAGAGTCACGTCGCACAGCTGGTGGCCCAAGCGGAGCTCGTTCATGATGTGGAACGCCTGGTTGGTGTGGTCCGCCAACGTGTACTGAAACTGGCGGTTGCCATTGCTATGGGAGGGCGTCACTTCTGCCTGGCACTCCGTGGCATACATCCCGGCTCACCTTCCGTCCGCCGGTCTCAGCTACGCATTGTCCAAAAACGAGGGGAAAATTAAAAAATATATATAAAAAAAAAAAATTTCAATTCTAAAATTATATTAGCATTTTTTTTTATTTTTTATTTTTTTTCCGCACTTACAAAAATATAGCCTTTTGGGGGAAAAAAAAAAAAATTATAATAAATAATCAATAGGTTCGTATTTACCTGAATTTTTTTACAGCAGGATTGGGAAGGGAAAAAAAAAATGTATTATTTACACCACTTTTGGTAAATACTGTCGCACGTAACATAGAATCCAGAGTCATTTAAATGAATCCATGGGAGGTTTTTGGGGGTTTTTTCCCGCAGAAATAATAAGTTTTTAGTCCAGTTTGAAGATCACTCCATGATTTTGAATCCAGAGGAATAATTTACACCAAAGCGATTAATCCCAATGCCGAGAATTCCGAGTATTCATTCCATTAAAAAATAACCATAAATAATCAGAGGGGTTTTTTTGTTTTTTTTTTTAATAGTATTTTTTTTTTTTACAGTATTGTATAGAAAAAAAATTTCCAGTTAGACGAATCCTAGAAAATCCCAGAAGATGCTTTTTAGTTCATTGCTTGTTTGATATCTGAAAAGAAAAGAAAAAAAACTTGAAATATTTCCTTTAAGCGCGTTTCACGTGACGTGTTTTCTGGTAAATATGTAACCGTGGGGGTGGCCTTGGCTACGGAGTGCGGCGAGGGGGGGGGGACCCTGAATTTTAACGGCAGCAGTGATCACGCTCTGAAAAAGTATACATGTTACATTTACTTCAACAAGAGGGTAGTAGATAAATGGAACAGTTTCTCAGCAGAAGTGGCCAATACAGTGAGTGAATGGCATATGGCTATCTATAGGCAGCGCAGGAGGCACGATAGGGGCCTATTATAAACAACGGGGGCCGACGGCGCAGTTTGGACAGTGGTCTTATCTCTTTGGCAACCAGTTCAGTCAGCAGTAGCATCTCGCTGGTTACTATGGCGATAAGAGCCCCCTAAATCATTTTGATCCCATATAAACCCTTTAGAACGTCACGGCGGATAATTTATAACAATCTAATTTCTGATCTCAAAACACCCTTGGGTCTCGTCTTTCATTAAGGATATCCTTAAACACGTGTTTAAATTCTCCCACCTCTGCTGGAAATCCTTTCCGTTTATCCACCCCTCTCAGCGAAGAAATATTTTCTTACATGGTAGGTAAAATCGGGTGACAGTCTGTATTGGCGTAAATACTGTAAACACGTCAGTCTGTATAATCCTCTCGTCTATACCTCAGACGGCGGCTGCCCGTGTCATGCCAGGCTGTACAGCCATAGTTTACCCACCATCTACCCCCTCCCCCAGCCTTAACCCTATAACGTATAGATCACTGTGGCTGGCACACCTGTGCCCAAGGAGGGGGGGGCTACACTTAATGCCCCCTCTGTAGGCAATGCCTGCCTCCCCCTCACCAGCACTTATACAATACAGCTCTCCACTGTACATCCCCACAGCCCATGCTGTCGCCATATAACCCTGCCCTGGCTCCCGGACACCCTCTCACAGCCCTCCTCCTGGTGTTTTCTACAACCCCCCTCCATATTGTTTATATCCTACTCCGGGGCTCTCTCCACTACCGGTATCCACCCCTCCTGGCACAGTTACCCCCTTGGCCCACACACTTACCGGCCCCCGGTGCCCTCCGCCCCCGCCATACTCCAGAGCAGTCAGCGTGACTAAGCAGCAGGACCCAGCGTCACAATAACCGGCTGGGGGCGTGTCCCGTGTGAGGTCACAATACCCAGTCGGGCGGGCCCTGGATCTCGGTGCTGTCGGAGAGGGGGAGAGTGAGGATGGCGAGCGCTGATTGGCTGCGGCGCACGGGGCTGTGGAACGTTCGGGGAAGTGAAAGTTCAGCCAGGGCAGCTGATTTCTGTGCGCGCCCGCACCATCACAGCGAGCGTGCAGGTATTTCTGCACACGGAGCCCGGGATCACCGTGTGCGTGGGCCACCGGGATCACCGTGTGCGTGGGCTTGTTCACCATATTCATAAAGGCGCAAAATGTATTCACAATTGTGTTGGGCAGTGTATGAAAACAATGTTATATATTAAGGATAGATTTTTAGGATGATCAATTATTCTCTTTATCAAATGACACATATATATATATACTTCACAAATGTACTTTGTAATTGATCTATATCAGTACTTTGAGAGGGTGGTAAATAAGTGGAACAGTTCACCCGCAGAAGTGGTAGTGGGTAATACAGTATAGGAATTTAAACATGCATGGGATAGGCATATGGCTCCTGAATCTAAGACGAGACCGACGACTGATTAAGGTCTTAGGACGGCCGAATGGATCTGATCTGCCGACATGTTTCTATGACTTTGTGTTCTGTAATGAGAATGCTTTTTAGATGGTTAAAGGGGGAGCCTGGGCCACCACTTCTCCCACTCATTTGGGGGGCAAATATGGCCCTCGCAAGCTGTTTGGGGGCAAAGGTGGCACTTCCAAGCTGTTTGGGGCAAAGTTAGCAGGGAGGGCCCCATGGCAATTGTTTTCTAGTTTTGCCCCTGGTTCTTATAATGTATAGGTAATAACAAAAAGGGGTCTTTATTTGCAGAAATTCTCTGACCTCTAGCGCACCTTAAGCGTCCGAAGTCCTGCATGGAAACACAACTGTAGTGAACACGGGACCTACACGGGACCTACTGCAGGTAAATCACATCGCGGCAAACCGGAGCAAAACCTTCTGCGCGTTCTCCTGCTCCTCTGCTTAGGTAACCGGACCCTCCGTAGCGAACCCAACTGACCGCACAAACACGACGACTATAGCCATCGAAGATAAAAAATGATTCGTTTCCCCATGAAGCTTTCTCGGAAAATAGTTTTCAGCAGATATTTGGATCCCTGCCCACAGATTCCCAGAAGTGATTTCACGTTCTCAGGTATCCTCCAGGTATAAGCACCAGACCTCGTCGTAACCTCTTAGCTGCCGGTAAGAGGTATTTTTTTTCCAAGAAAAATGGTTGTTTAGAGTCCTTCTTTAAAGGTACAGAGAGGGGAAGCTCATTCTTATCTCACTCATTGACTAATTTACCTGGAGGGTCATAAACAGTTAATAAATAAAAGACGCTTTGTCAGGGTTCTCCTTAAGAATCGTGGAATTAGGAAGCCGGCCTGTCTGCGATGACGGGGTCTTGTCCGCTAAGTGGTTCGACCGCATTACCGGGAGAGCGGTGTTGGGTGAGATGAGGAGACGGTGTCGGTGGGAATCTGCGGCAGACGCTGAGTACACTCGAGAAGATACTCAGCCAAAGAAGGAGCCCTCGAGACGCCATAACCCACGAGACGTATAATATTATTTATTATTTCATTATGAAGAGCCAAAGCCAGTGACCATCTTCTGCAAGAAGGGCTGAGCTGGCCCTGCATAATGAATAGTTAAATCAATGACATGGCTTTCACCTCCCAACTTAAACTATGCATTATACAGGGCCAGCCCCCTTTTTTTTTTTTTTTGCAGGACCACCTCACTGGGTTTTTCCTTTCATAAACTTTTTTTTTTGGATAACCCCATATTTAACACCTTCTATTCCCTAAACATCCCGTTTGTTCCGGGGACTCCTACGTGGATTTGGAACCGTATGTTTCGCATTTAACTCAAACATGAAACTCTCCGGATACGGGGAGAAAAAACTTGCCGTCAGCTGGTTGATGAGTCATCGTGACTTTCTTCTTCTTCTTCTTCCTTATTGTGAAGGTAAAAGTGCAGAGGGCAGAATACCAAGCATTTATTTCTTTATTTTTAAAAGTAGAGATACCAAAAACAAAAAGAAGTAAAAAAAATTAAAAACATTAAATAGACTTTATAGTAAGATAAATATTTTAATTTTTATTTTTTTTTAATATTTTCTAGAATCAGCTGAGATTTCTTATTTTGAAACCAGCGCAGCACCTTGATGTAAATATATCCTATGTTCTTATCTCATACGGTTGATGGTAATGTCTGCCAATCAGCTGGATGGTGATGTCCATGCCGGCCCAGACTGGCTGTCGGGCAATCTGGGCAAATGCCCGTTCTTTAGCGTGCAGCCGGAAAAAGTGTAGAAGCGTGGTGTCTGGCTGCGTGTGTCTTTTACTGTCCAGTGGCTTTAAGGCCCGAGGGCCAATTGTAATCCCCAATCCGGCCCTCCATCCGTTAGGCACTGGGGGGGGGGGATTTCTGAAGCCAAACAGTACCTGATTTAGCATTGAGCCAGGTTCCCAGCTTGCTCAGTAACGTCCCATGTGCGCCAAAATCCGAGGATCCCTAAACAAGTTCTTGGGGTGCTATACTGTGTTATAGAACCTACGCACGTGTGCGTTGTCAGAGCCGGGCTGGGGATGAGTTTTTACCCATCGTACGCCGCTGCAGAATACGATGGCGCTATATCAAACAATAATAACACTTACTCTCTGGATGGGCCCCTGTGCGAGAGAGAATTATAGCGTTACGCAGAAATCCGGACATCCACGGCCAATAGTAGGAAGTCTGCCAACTGCGCAGGATAGCAAGTAGTAAAATAACGCGTCCAAAACCATTTCAAGAGTCAAACAGCCTCGCAAACGGCGAATGCAGAAAACCCAACGCCCGCTGCTCCTCCACTCTCTGTGATTGGTGCAAACTTTGGATCCGAGTGCAGCCAATCACTGGCAAGAAATCTCTCTATTTACGCGAACCAGCCCGATCATACATATTTCCTTTGAGTCACATGATCTCTACAGAACCCTGCAATTCATATATACACTGCATATAAATGTTATATATGTTAAATATACAGTAATATATATATATATATATATTACTGTATATTTAACACCATGAACGAAAAACGGATTTTATGCATATTCAGAAGGCTTTATTTTGTTTAAATAATTGGAAGATTGGTAAAGTGGGCTTTTAGTTTAGACAGAAGTACACGTGGCTACCTCCTGTAGCTCGATTATGTGTAGCTTACAAGAGAGAGAGGGGGATGGGACCGAAGCATTTAAATACTTAAAGGGACTAAACAAAGTACAGGAGGGAAGTTTATTTCAAAGGAGCAGAAAAGCTAGAATAAGAGCTCATAGTCTAAAACTAAGGGGTCGGGGTCTTAGATGTAATGTTAGTTTTACTTTACTGGTAGTTTGGTAGATAAGTGGAACAGCCTCTTGGCAGAAGTGGTAAAAGGCGAATATAGTTAAGGAATTCAAATATGTATGGGATAGGCATATGGTTAAGGCCCAAACCTGAATAAGGTCTGAGTCTTTTTGCTGTCACAATCTGTGTTTTTATGTTATATGTCCTAATTCTGCAACTAGCTTTTTGGCAACAAAGAAACCAACATCATTTTACTGTGCAATGGAATTTAATAATTAAATATACAACCGAAAAAATATGTCTAGAGATGTAGGAACAGACTTTCAAACACGGACATTCTGGAGCCGGTAGAATGTCTGGCTATCTAACGATGTCATCTGATCACACGGTGACATAATAGCCAGCGCTGGGCTTTCAGTGGTAACATCATACAGACTATGCTGGAGACAAGTGGCCTCTAGTGGCCGCAAAGAGTAATGCGGTCATTACCTATAATAATGAGGAGTCAGAGGGCCAGGACTCTCAGACCAGATTATCTTCAGTGAGGAAGGCCGTGGGGTTTATGTTTTATATCCATTCTTATCACAGATGATCACCTGGTATCGAAGCGCAGCTGTTTTTATATTAGCTAATGTCTTGATGTAGCAGACTGGGGTGTGTGATTCGGCCAAAATACAGTACTAAAGCCTCATGCTTATTTAATGTATATATTTGCAGGTTTGGATTTAAGAAAAACATTAACAAAGAATTGCATTGCCTGTGGAGGGGGCAGGGGAAGAATGCAAATGGATGGAGGGAAAAAATGGTATCTTAAGGGGGATCCTCGGCATTCATATGATTTGATAGATAGATAGATAGATAGATAGATAGATAGATAGATAGGACTAAAATGTTAACTGTGATCGGCTAGCAAATGGCAGAGGTTACTTTTATAGCTTTGAAGTGGAAAGGCGAAGAAAAGATGATTAATTTGCTCTGTAGAGGATCAGATAGAACCTGGAGCATGGCAGTCCCTCTGTAAGGCATTGTGAGATCAGCTCACCATGACATCACAATCATGACATCACGTTGAATTGAAAGCTAGGAATGACTTGGCAGCCAAGATGATTCTAAGCATGGAGTTTTCACAGATTCAGCATATTTATTTCAACTCTAATACTTCATGAGGTCAGATAATAACATTGTGGCTCTCTTTTTTTTCTGGAGATTTGTCAGGGACGTCGGTTTAATATCCATCGACTCCTGTCCATCATACCAGTATGGGTGGGGGAAACGTCTATATTTCTAACTCGTCCACCACAGAGTTTCTTCCGCAGCAGAAACTGGGGTGAGCGGACAGATATTAGCCAATAACTGGATTAAATGGTTTAAATGGGTTCTGTTGTTGAATTTATGTAAATTGCAGTACTGTATTATTCCACAAGGGGGCTCTCACTCTGCTTCATTTATGTGCTAATATGTAAGGAGATTATATGACGACATAAATGAACGATGTCACAAATCACAGCCGTACCCTCTAGAAAATAAGTCTTTTGTCTGTCTTGAAACGTAAGATTAATGGGCAACGGCGGAGTCGCCTGATATGGACTTTGGGGGTAATTGTTATTTTTGAGTTATCTGTCTGTGCTTTATTATGAGGCATTTGTCAATATTAAAAAGGAATAGCAGTATAAAGGTGGAAATACGTAGCATCAGACACTCGAATAAAAAGGCGGCTTTGGGAATCATATTCTGGGGAGCACACAAGGGCCACATACAATAGTGAGGGGCCACTTATAACCTCTGATGAGGTGGATGGGGGCCAGCGGGCTTGTATCTGTGATGTGTATCTTAGAGGTTATTATCTCTGCCGTTTGTTTTGTATCCTTATCTTATCATTTAGATTGGAGTTGTAATAAATAACTATACATATATTTAACTTTACATTGAAAAGCAAAAAAAAAAAAAAAAAAAAGGCTTAATTTGAATTAAAATAAAAAACTAGTGTTAATGTAAAGCATTTTTTGTTAAAATTCCAATTTAATCATTCCAAGAAAATCCAGGAGTTTGGCAAATGTATTTATTGACAATGCAAATGATATAAGTCATTCGCTAACACAGAACTGCAAATATATATCTATTTACAATGTAGCTATATATACATAACTATTTACAACGCCTGATATTTCTTACTGCTGGTTTCAGGGCTGGGGTTTTATCCCATAACTCAATGGCACAAATGGGTCTATTCACTAAAGGGAGAATTGGCGGGAGAGCTGTGTTTCCGCTCCTATACATTATGAGGGTCCGTCCCCAGCGAGCTTCTGCTGCAGGAAGAGCTTGGACGGCCCCGTGTAATGTATAGTTATATTACCAGGATTTATTCACAGCCTCCTTACACATTGAATTATGCATTTTACAGGGCCATTCGACTTCAAAGAGACAGTATACTCCCCAAACACTGCAATTGTAAGCTCATTGTGTTAACATTAATATGTAAGCTATTAAAGTCACCAAAGGGGCAGCTGATCACATGTATGCCAGCATCAGTGTTCATACAGCATGCGTGTGATTGACTGCTGCTTGATTGCAGTGGCTCGGCTCCCATTGGCTAGAATGGGAGCTCTACTGAGCATGTGCAAGAAGTGTACTGAGGAATGCTCATTGCTTTTGGTAAAGGCGGCTGTGGGAGGAGTTATATGAGACAGAAGACTCATTGTCTAACTCCAATAACTAGACTGTGCTGTAAGTGTTCTGAGAAGATGCATTTTTTAGTATAGATTTATGACCTTCCAAAAATGAAGTGTTTTATTAGGTTTGTCTCTGTGAGTCGGTGTGGTGCCTGAAAAAAGTTTTAATACGCCACAGTTTTCGACACGAGGGGCTTCACTGGGGTCGGAGTCCCATTTCCCGAAGACACCGTGGTCTCCAAACCTTCGTGTTTGTGGGATGACTTCTCGGACCGACTCGTGCTTCTTTCGAGGATGGGCAAGATGCCGAATCTCCGCCTGGTCTCGCCGTCTTCCGTGGCTATGCACAAGAAGCAGATCAGTTTAAGGATGGCCCTCCTGATGTCTCGGCTGGTCAGCGTGTAGATAATAGGGTTCAGGAGCGAGTTGATCATGGCCAAGCCAAGGAAGTAGTCCGCTTTGAATAGAATGGAGCAAGAATTCACCTCGCACGAGACATCGAACAGGAGAAGCACAAAAAGCGGTAGCCAGCAGCCAATAAATGTGCCGACGACGATGGTCACAGTTTTAAGGAGAGCCATGTACTTTTGGGACTTCCTCAAGGCGCCCTTTCGCAGGGTGCCCAGTCTCTGACTGTTGTTCTTCACTATCCGGTATATCCGCAGATAAAGGACCACAATGGTGATGAGGATGCCCAAAAATATACTGATGCAGACAAGGATGTAATCCTTGGAATACAAGGGCAAGATGGTGGAGCAGGAAGGGAGGTTCTGGATGCAGTTCCATCCCAATATTGGCAATATACCCAGAAGTATGGCGACCAGCCAGCTCGCCCCAACAAGCAGGGCCATTCGGCCCTTCTTATCTCCACTGTAAAGCTTCATACGGACCATGGTGATGTGCCGTTCGATTGCTATAGCAAGTAAACTGAATATCGATGCGGTCAAAGTGATGAAGACGCCTCCCTCCCTAATAAACCACATGGCAGGCGTCAGGCGCAAGGTGTTGGCGCCAGACATCACAATGTTCACCATATACGCCACGCCGGCCAAAAGGTCCGACAAGGTGAGATTCCCAAGAAGGTAGAACATGGGCGAGTGGAATTTTTTGTTGCGCCAGATGGCTAAGAGGACCACGAGGTTCTCCAGAACGATGAAGACGCAGACCACCAAAAACACCACCGCTTCGGCTTTTAATCCACCCTTGTATCTGCTGGTGCTTAGCTTTCCTGTATAGTTGTAGTGTAGGGAGATGATGTCATTGTTTTGATATTCCCGGTAAAACCGACTTAGTCGATATTGGTGTGTTACAGGATCCATGGGGCGCTCTTTCCCTACTCCCTATTCCCAGTTCAAAAATCCGAAGCCGAAGGCAACTACCGGATCATTTTAAAGCAAAGTATTCGACCGCTGATCTCGAGTCCAAAAAGAAATGGTTTAACGATCCCAGTGAGTGCGTCTGTCACTTCCAAACAATAAGTCCAGGCCTCTAAAAAGGGAGAAGCTTATAGTGTTTTAGTAAATCCCCTTATAGAGGCATAGGTGACGTTGAACTGCATTAGCGCCTTCGCCCTGCTGCAATCCCCTGTTGTTGCCACTAGGTGTCAGTGTTCCTTCATAAATCCATGGCTGATGTCATAATCCACGCAAAACTTCAAGATTCTAGAACAAGAAAAAGTAAAACATGTGATTTTTAATGTTATATGGTTTGTGTTTAAAATGACCTTAATTTTTCTCACAAAAAGTAACAAGATAAAAAAAATAAGCACCGTATGAAGATATAGATATTTCCCCTATAATTAGTTTCCAAATAAGAGAAAAAAACAAAACCCTTAGTAATTATTTAGTAAAGTTTTGCTGGTAGGAAAAGGTAAAATGATCAAACCCGATCACACCCCATGGATTATTAACTAAATGAGCTTAATCCGTATCGTCAATCTCCACACAAAGGCTCGGTAATATCACATTGTTTGCTTTGTGGACCCCACGCACACTCTAATAAATTATTACCGTTCCGATGAGTCACAAGCTTTCTAGTTGGTTTAGTTAAACCTTTATGGTGTTTATCGCCACCCCGGGTTTGAGACCCAATAAATATCTTTCCATAGAAGGGATGGAATTAAGCGTGGATCTTCGTTTCACATTGGAAGCTCTGCCGGCCGGTTCACCAAAGCGTGGCCCTTACGTGGATCTAGGTTGGAATTAGAATGTGGAGTTGAGTCCCAGCCGTGGTCTTCTACAGAAAGAGCGCCCGTCTTGTGTGAATTCTGTAACTAGGATATCATTTGATTTGGAACGCCCGTTAGGTACCGCTTCACACCACCAATGAACTAGTATGGTTTATCTGATACTGTGAGGGTAGTGGATACGTGGAGTATCCACCCGACATAAGCAGTAGAGGTTAGAACAATGAGGATGTTTTAGCATGCATGGGATAGGCATATGGCTCCTGAATCTTAGACGAGGCCAGGGAAGATGGGCAGACTGGAAGTACAATCTGCCGGCAGATTGTATGTACGTTGTGTGCCGGCTGTGGGTGATGGGAGGAGACGGCGTGTGTGTTGCAGTAATCATTAGCTGCAGCGGTGGATCACTTTCTCTCCAAGAGCTCAGGACTCGGTGTTACTCATTAGAAGAACACGTCCCGTCATGTTAGCCTCGTAATAACTTATTATAACCGTGCGTCATCGGACAGAACAGGAGAATATGTGCTCTTCAAACCGGGTTAGAGGACCTTTTAAGAAAAAAAATGTATATGGGGGCTTCTAATGCATTTGCACACAGAAAATGTGATGGGACCTCACAGCTGTCATATGCAATAAAATACATATGATTGCTGGAGGGTCTCTTTAAAACATAGAAATAAAAGTTAATGTCAGAAAGTACAACTCACAGAAGGGCAGGTGGATGCACGGACCGACTACAGGTCAGAGGGGGTAGTCAATAAGTGATCTTCAGTACCCTTTATGAAATAGGAAGGTAAAGCCTGGGAACGGAGATATTCTTTAAACACGTCTCCCACGGAGCTCTCCTCAATCATTCCTCACCTCCTTCTCTAAGACAAGAAACCTTCAGGAAAAGGAAACCCATTTGTTTTCCTCTTGACCCCTAAAGCGCCAGCGAGAACATTTTACTTCCTCCATCCCGCTACAAACTAATGACTTATAGATACTCGGTATTATTATACAGCGCGGGGGGGTTCATTATCAGTGTATAGATACTCGGTATTATTATACAGCGCGGGGTTCATTATCAGTGTATAGATACTTGGTATTATTATACAGCGCGGGGTTCATTATCGGTGTATAGATACTCGGTATTATTATACAGCGCGGGGCGTTCATTATCAGTGTATAGATACTCGGTATTATTATACAGCGCGGGGGGGTTCATTATCAGTGTATAGATACTCAGTATTATTATACAGCGCGGGGCGTTCATTATCAGTGTATAGATACTCGGTATTATTATACAGCGCGGGGGGGTTCATTATCGGTGTATAGATACTCGGTATTATTATACAGCGTGGGGCGTTCATTATCAGTGTATAGATACTCGGTATTATTATACAGCGCGGGGTTCATTATCGGTGTATAGATACTCGGTATTATTATACAGCGCAGGGCGTTCAGTATCAGCGTATAGATACTCGGTATTATTATACAGCGCGGGGTTCATTATCGGTGTATAGATACTCGGCACTGTTATATTATAGAGTGTCCTTTGCTCGTTTCCTGGGAATTTTAGTGTTTCCTGAAACGTGACAAAAATATCTTAGTTTTTTTTCTTTGAAAACAGGAAAGTTTATCTGTTTGTGCGGAGATAGCGGGCATCCTTTCACATCTCAATATAAATCGCTCTTTTTTCCTGTTCAGGAGACAGAGGGGGCAGTCAGATCGACAATGGGGGGGGGGGGAGTTGAATCCCACGCTTTTAAAATGATTTGCATTTAATTGCCAACGTGGCCAACATTTTATGGTAAATGAGGTAAATTATATATATACAATTATATTAAATGAAATATTTTACATCATTTTATTATTTCTATTTGTGGCAAAATTTGTAATATTATTATAATATTTATTTGTCTTTCATTCAGCCGCATGTCTATCCCACGCATGTTTACATTCCCTCACTGTATTAGCCTCTACCACTTCTGCTGGGAGTATTTTCCACTTTTCTACCACCCTCTCCCCAAAGTAAAAATAATAAAACTAAAGTAATATAAGTAAATAATAATACTAATAATAAACCGCATTGGTTCTATGTGCCATAGAGCTCCATTGGCTTGGGGCATTCTAGAGCGGCCCCCGTTTCCAAATATTTGCACTCGCTCTAACACATGTTTAAAAAATGAGAGGGCCAGGTGCACGATGACACGCACTGGAATCCAGACACGAGGCGGGTGTATAAATCCTAACACCCCACTCACCTATCACCCTCGCGCCCTCCCTCCCTCACCCTCGCGCCCTCTACCCCTCCAAACTCTGCTGGACTAACTCGGCTATCCCTTTTTTTTTTCCCCTCAAATTACCAGGGAAATACGTTTTAGTTTTTTTCCCCAGCTGGCAGTTCTGCTTTATTACACCCCCCCCCCCCCGGGCAATTGTGATGTCATGTCAGAACCCAACAGGCGTGACAGAAGTCCAGCTGAACAAAAGTGACTGTTGGCAGCTATGGGCATCGGTGCGGATCACGGTTAAAACAATCTAGTTTGCCGGCCATTAAAGGGTTAATATTCTGAACCACCTCGGACTGAGCTCGTTAAGAATATTCCCATCAGCCCCCCCCCCCCCCGTACCGTAAAAATACACTTAAAACATTTTTTGTCCTCCGCTGACGGACTTCGTTTTACGCAATAAGGTCCGCTTTGTTCGTTTTTCTTTTATTATTTTAGTCGAATTAAAGCGGAAATCAGCATCAGATTCAAAATTATTTCCCAAAAACATTCTGCTGTTTCCTCTTTTAAGCCCCTCTAGTTTTTTCCCGTAATAGCATGTTTTTACACAGCCCCACATCACCATACCTGGGAACTCTCTGGGTTTGACCCGGCGATTGCCGGGTGAGCGCTGCTTCTCTGGGTCAAGACCCAAATCCTCCGGGTCATGGGGGCGGGGTCTCGACACACCCCGCCCATTTTCCCTTTAAGAGGGGGTGTTTCCCGCTGCCATCAGTAGGCAGTCCTGGCCACGTCCCGCAAGGGAAGGCTCCGAGTTGCCCAGAAGTTCCCAGGTATCAGCCATTTCTATGAGTTCTCGCTCTGTTACCTGACCCCCAATCTACTAGACAAACACCCGACTCCTTATACTGCATGTGGGGAACAATAGAATACCTCAGTCTAACTCACACAGAAATACACTAATTCGAACTCTGACTTAAGTCTATGAAGGATTGGACTTTGTTAGCATCGCCATAAAGCATCAGCTCAGTGTGGTGTTTGAGGTGGGAAAGTCACCCAAAATACTACATGACTGATAAATGGTGTTCATTGGAGCAAAATGAGGTAAAACCAGGTTTTTGTCACTGACCGACATTACTGTATACAGTGCTGGGGGGTTAATACTGTATACAGTGCTGGGGGGTTAATACTGTATACAGTGCTGGGGGTTTATTACTGTATACACCACTGGGGGTTATATTACTGTATACAGCCCTGGGGGTTATATTACTGTATACGGCGCTGGGGGTTATTACTCTATACAGCGCTGGGGTTTGGTCCCGTGTCAGCCTTACAGGCCACCGTAGGAGTCGTACTCCATCACCTTCTCTGCATTCCAGCTCTTGTATAGCACTGTGTACATTGCCGGCGAGCTGAAGCTTATATGGATATATTTAAGGCTATCGCTGACGCAACAAGACGTTAAAATAGCAGATGTAAAAATAAACGCACGGCGTTGGCGCTCAGAGCCGCCGGGGAGACGTCCGGAGTTATTCACAGATGCCAGTAAACGACCTTAAGGGATGTTTCAAACAAATCAGAATGTTGGAGCGTTTTAAATAAACTAGAATTCCGGCCCATCTCGCCCAACCTCTCCGAGAGATGCCTCGCTGCACGGATCGGCAGTGCATTCCGCAGCTTTATTACCCTCACTGTACAGCGGGGCTTTATCTGTACTGAGTGACCAGGCGTCCCCCATCAGATGCTTCCGGAGTAAACAGTGGCGACTCTAGAAACAATATATAGGGGGGGCACACAAGATACCACAGTCAAACTGGGGGGGCATTAATAATTTCCACCATTAAATCATACCACTGAAAAAACACACACACACACACACACACACACACACACACACACACTGCCAAAAGTAATGTGCTATGGAATGATACTTTTGTTATTGGACAATACAATACTTGATCATTCAACATGGGAAGCCTGAAGCCACAATTTAGTACGACTAATCCTTGAAATCCTTTAAACAACACAATACCTTAACTTTTCCACTAAATGATTTCAGGGCCTAATATTAGTCCCTGCTGCCGATATATATATATAAATATATATATAAATATTAGACCCTGCTGCCGATAGCAGGCATAGATCAACACATTAACACACAAACCCATCTTTGCATGTATAGATCAACTGAAATTCACTTGTGATCTCAGCACTGAAGGTATATATCAAATAAACAGAATCAGACATACAAATCCTGTATTTGCAGGTATACAATAATAATATATGAAATGTAGCATTGCAGGTATAGATCAAATAAATACATGGAAACAGCATTGCAGGTATTAATCAACTGAACAAGACATACAAACCCTGTATTTGCAGGTATACATAAATGTATGGAAACATAGCATAGCAGATATGGATCTACAGAAGAACACACAAACCAAGCTTTGCAGGTACAGATCAATTGGAAGTCACATAAAAATACGGCATTAAAGGTATATTTAAAACCCCCTAAATTACAGGGATAGATCACAGGTTGCACACCCCAACCACGCTGCCCACATAGAACCTGGCCAGCACCCAGATAACACACATAACATTTGCCATCTTTGTCCCATCTTGGTCCCCAAGGCTCAAACATCCTGCTAGTGCCATCTTTGCCCTTCCACAATTATACATCTATGATACACACAATCACATTAACTCATGCTCTCCCTCATTCAGACAGTTCATCCACATATTAACTCATGCTCTCCCTCATTCAGGCAATTCATCCATTTTAAGAAACTACACCCCTTGGAGCTTCAAATGAGGGGCTACATGTATTTCTAGGACAAAAGTTGAGTGCACAAATAATGATGGAATATGTCGCTTTGGCTTCAAAATAAGTTTTTTCTATCCATAGCGACATGTTCATTTGTGTCTTGCGCACTCCAGGTTTGTACTAGAAACACATACAGCCCCTCATTTGATGCGCCAAGGGATGTCGTTTTTGCAAATGTGTACTTTTTGTGCCATAATTTAACTTCCTACGTGAGCAGTAATGCCACGTCAAGGCTTCAACCCTAATTACTGATCATTCACACGCCTTTCATATCTCCATTCACTCACAGAAGCACATGCCATACTTTCCATACATTTACTCACAGAAGCACACACCATTCTTTCCCCTTACAATCCCAAAGAAATGATGGTAAAGAGAGAAAAAAAAAAAATCACTTTTACAGCAAAAATAAGTTTTGCAGTAAAAATGCTCCAGGGATGAGATGGTTACTCACGTACCGCACAGGCTAAATGGGTGATTTTAATAATATTTGCAGTTCATCAGGATTTCAAAAATTGCCTCCCTCTACCGTTGGCTAAATTTAACCCCATGATCAAAGGGATCATAGGATTAAAAATGAGTATCGGCCATTTTTAAAAAGGGAATGTGACTTTTTATAGCTATATGATCGCTGTGATAACATTGGCTACCAAAGTGATCATTTAGCTAGAATACTTAAACTTTTTTTTTTTTAAAGTTAAACTACTTTATGTTTAAATAATTAAATTTGGGGGTCTCTAGGCAATTTTGATCTTTTTTTATCTGCCTTTAGAGACCCCCAAATCATTTTTTTTACATTTTTATTTTTTTTAACTTAATATTTTTTATTCTTTTTTTACAATCTATATAGGCGATTACCTTTCCAATGGTATATGTTGGGGGTATGTAGCTGCTTAGATGCCTGAGATACAGGCATCTAAGCAGCATGCCCCCATACCTCTTTAACTGACAATTGTCAGTTAATAAAGTTGCGCGGTGACGTCATCGCGTCATTGCGCGAGACGGCACCGGGCGGATCGGGTGGCCCCGGTGATGCCCTTCAGTGTGAGGGGCAGATCGCCGGGGTAGGTGGTGATGGGGGTTCACAGACCTCCATCAAGGTAAGATAGTGCTAGCGACGGCATGGTGCTGTCGTTAGCACCTGACTGGGACTGCTAGCGACGGCACCATGCAACAGGGGGGGCAAGGAATAACCTAGGGGGGCAATTGCCCCCCCCTTGCCCCCCTGCACCGACGCCACTGGGAGTAAATAAATCCGATTTAACGGAACATTCTTTATATCTGAAATCCCCTAAACCTCCTGAACTGACGGGGAATTTGGCGAGCGCTCACTTCCTCCCGCTCCGGATCCAGTCAGGGCTCGGCTTGGAGCCGTTTGGGCAGATAATGAATTCTATCAGAGCGGGAGAGAGATCCGAAGAACCCGCAAGCGCACGATGCACACAATGAGTAAGAATCTAAAACATGCACCGAGAGAACACTTTCTCTTCCACCCAACTATCCTGATTGAAGCGGGACAGTCACGATTTTTTTTACGCTGTTCCACCGACCTGCCCCGATGTCCTACTTTTGTAGGCAATGGGGATCATGGGCTGGTAAGGAGGTTTAGATTATCCAGCCTGACAGGCCCTGACAGGCAACATATTGAAGGTAGGGGTCCGTAGTCCTACCCTCCAGCCCTGCCTCAAACCATGTCCTGCTCACCTTCAACTCCCCCAATAAAGGCGTCCTGTTTTGGTACCTGAAGTATTGAGGACGGGGTAAATCATTGTCTACCTTCCTTCAGTTTCAGTTCCCCAACTTCACTGTGCATTACGATGGGCCATCGCTGGCAAGTTTCTCCTGCAAAAGGGATGATTTTCAAGAAACCTTACTGATTTAACTATACATCATACAGGGCTCGGAGATGCTCAGTCCTGGAGCTGAACTCATCCGGTCCATCAGCACTCGGCCTCCCGCATACAGTATACTAAACCCCCGCCATGAAATGAGTAAGAATTCACTTCTCTCTGCCATAAAGCGATCAGCAAGTGGTGCTCGGGGGCCGTTTAGTTTATAATGGAACACAGCTTCTTCACACCTGCTACATTTGCCTCCAGTGGCGGGGCTCCCAGGTATAACGCTTTGGGCGCTGGCCCTTTACGTTTAGCTCTCGGGTCCTGGCCCGAGCCCACTCAATGAGCCAAGTTGGTTCCGCTGGTTTTGTAATCGGGCAGATGCACTCCTAGTGGTTTTATGACTTGCATCATACAGTTTCACAAGATTCAACCTGAAGGATTGCAGTCATCTCTACGATTCCATCCGGCAGAATTCTCACAATAACATTTTACCCTGGATTTATATAAAGATAATTCTCAATACATATAAACAGTATATACTGTACACATACACATATACATACACACACATACATATATAGATATACATATACTGTACACATACATACATACATATATATATATATATATATTATATATACTGTACACATATACATACATACATATATAGATATACATATACTGTACACATACACATATACATAAATATATATATATATACTGCACACACACACATGCATACACACACAATATATATATATATTATATATACATATACTGCACACATAGACACATGTGTATATATATATATATATATATATATACACTATACACACACATACATACCGTATATACATAAACACACACACATATATACATTCAGGTTATGTTCGCACACATTCCCCTCTTGCAATCATGGGGTTAATGCAAGGAATGGCAAAATCTTTTTTTATATGTGTATAAAGTGCTTAATTAAAGAATTTGTCCTATATTCATTGATTTAACTGGCATTCATCCCATATTTCTGATAAATTACAGAAAATTGCACACAACTTCAATTTGAAGGATCTTTCTCATTTTTGTTTTTTTTTTTTCGTTTTTTTTTAAAATAATTTATCCCAAACATATACTAACGCAGTATTTTTTAAATCAAAATTGTAATACAATTTTCTACCAGTGTCCCTAAAAACAGGTTGAAAATGTAAGATTTTTAATGATAAATTGTGCAGGATGAAGTCATTATTATTATTATTATTACCCATAGCCCCATGATATTCCGCGGCGATGTGCAATGAGTAAACAGGACATCAAAAGGATAACAAAAAATTTGGATTTACAGAAACAAAAGGTGAGGGAGGCAGATCTCAAAGGGGCTTCCAATCTTGAAGGAGTTGGGGTATATTACACAAGTGTTAACCCTATAAAAGCCAGTAATTTGACAGGTTCTAAGCGACTTCCACCAATGCGGAAAGAGCCAGTGAAATCTCCGCTTTTGGGTGCAAGAGTCGATTTCTCACCCGTGGTAAAGCAGGTTCATGTCATCACACCTGCATGTCCTTGAATGTAAAAACAGCCCTGGGGTATCTAATTTACCCGAACTAACCCTTGTAGGTGAAGCTAAAGCCCCTTCCGAATACCAGGGCACAAAACACTATGCATTAACCCCGATGTAAGAGAAATGCGACTGTGAATAATGCGGTGGTGTCCACCTGGGCCATCAAATGGTCCCATAAATCTCCACAAAGTTGGCAGGAGAGCTTGCAGGAGGGTTTTTAACTCCCTGTATTCACTATGACCATCCCTGGCAAGAAGGACCAAGCTGGCCCTGCATAATGTATAGTTTAATCAGAAGAAAATGCTTTATATACTAGGCTATCCAAGGTACCCTGGAGCTCAGTGCTGTTGCCCCTTCACCCTGTAAAGTGAAGCCAGGGAGATGAAACTGTAACTTTCCTGCTGACGCCATCTTTAGTGAATAAACCCCTGAAGACCTGCTTCACTGACACCGGGGTCAATTCAGCCACCTGGCTTAGCATTTGCCTGCAAAATACCCCCTGGCTGACCCTTCACCTCCAAACCAGTGACAATGTCCACACAAGCAGAGGGTCCTCTATAAAAAGGGTGTTGTGGAGCAATCACCATAGCAACCAATGGAATTATTCATAAAAATAAGATTCTTCATTATGGCCTCATAGCTCATCATTCTTACTAATGCTGACCTCATAAATAAAGTGATTAAAATAAAAGATTAGATGGAATTTTTTTAGGAGTTACACTGATTCCTTTTTAGCAGATAGCGATCCTTTTTAGTGAACCACCACATCCACAGAATCTCACAAGGTATGGTAACCACAACTGAAAAAGAGACTTCTGAGTCACTAAAAGGAACCAATGCATGCTAAAGACTTAAATGGAATTGTAATAACTGGACAATTAAAATATATGTACATATATAATCAAACGGGAATATTTGAAGGTATTTCACCATTTTAAGCTATTTCTTTGATGAGATCGAAGGCTGCCCACCCACTAGATCCCCGATCACCAGATTCCCGATCACCCGATCGCCTCTCGTGCTGGATCCCCGATGGCACATCACACTTTAAAAACCCATCCGAAAAATAGTATCATCTCAAACGGAAATGTCACAATAAATAAAAAAATACTTATTGTAACAAAGAGAGAATGTTGAGAAATGTTACACATTCTGTGTGTTTCGCAAACCCCAGAATCAGCTGGGAGGGAAAACATCAAACAGAAGGAGGAGGAGGAGGATCGGATCCAGCCGGTGATCACTGAGAGGAGCCGGGGGTTTTAGGGTTAAATGGCTTACCTTGTGGAGTAAGTTTGGAGGGTCCTTCCCAGGGCAGTGCGAGCTCCTGTCTGAGCGCAGATCAGGCTGGGACCTCCTCCACCGAGCAGCAGCCCAGCCCATCACATGTGAATGCAGAGATCTCCCAGACACCCCTGTGAGTGATCGTAACATGCTGGGTGCACTCAGTGAGTGATCGCACTCTCCCAGTAACATGCTGGGTGCACTCAGTGAGTGATCGCACTCTCCCAGTAACATGCTGGGTGTCTCAGTGAGTGATCGCACTCTCCCAGTAACATGCTATGTGCTCTGTGTGAGTGATGCTCACTGTCACAGTAATGACACATACTGGATGCTCTCTCTGAGTGCTCCCTCACCCAATTAGCACGTATTTGGTGCCCTCTGGGTGCTCACTCTCCCAGCAAACACTCACTATCTAAGCCATCACACACACTCTCCTAGGAATCACTCACTCTCCTGGCAACCATCCATTCTCCCAGCATACCCTCACTCTCCCAGCAATCACTCACTCTCCCAACATTCACACACTCTCCCAACATTCACACACTCTCCCAGCAATCACTCACTCTCCCAACATTCACACACTCTCCCAGCAATCACTCACTCTCCCAGCAATCACACACTCTCCCAATAATCAGTAATAGTCTTAATTTCAGTCACCCTTCCACCCTCAAATCCTGTTCTCTCTCTCTCTCTCTCTCTCTCTCTCTCTCTCTCACCCCTTCTCTCTTTCTCATTATCCTTCTTCCAGCTGTTCTCTGAAAATGTACTTCTCATCCCTCCTCTCTAACCCATCCCTGCCCTGCTTTGCCTCTCCCCTGCCAGCTCCTCCACAATCTGCCACCGGGTATTAACCCCTAGCCAACACAAGGGGCAAATTTATACGCCATGCCAAGAAATACTATTTTTACATGGGCTGAAAAAGTCAAATTTCTCGGTGTTCTAAAAGTTGTGCAAATTCTGCATTACTTTTTTATTTGATTCATTTTCAATTTTATTTTTTTATAGTATTATTATTTGATTTCTTTATTCTGTCTAGTTTATGGCTGTTTTAGTATGTGCCGCATGCGCACAGTGGGCGAGGATTGTGTATGTGTGTGTATGCGCTCAGTGGATTGTAAACAGGAGACAATAACACACTTTTACATCACAAAGGGCTATTAACATAGGATTTTTGAATACGAAAAAACTTAATTAGCGGCTACCCTATACCCGGGGTCTGTGGTTATCAGAGATGGGGGTCCTGATATTTGTACTTGTGAAGCTTTATATTAGAGTCCATATATATATATATATATATATATATATCTGCAGATGGGCAATCACAGGACCCCCACTTTTGATAATGGTGGTCTTGGAAAAGACATTGGTAGTTCATTTCTTCTTATTCAATCCTTTTGCGATGTAAGAATATGTGTTATTAACTTTACTGAAACAGGCGGACTAGGTGGCCTGAGTGGGTCTGATCTGCCGTCACATTCTACGTTTCTATAATTGCCCCCTGATTCATCATCTATATCTGCTGATCGAAGGTTTTATGAGCCAAATGTCAGAGATCGGGGCAAGTGCCCCCATCTTGTCCCCTCCCTAGGGTGCAGGATATAACTGAATCATTTTTGGTGCATCTGGGTTGCTTCCTCCAGTGTGTTGTCTGAGTATGAGTTTGTATTAGAGTGTAAGCTCTGCAGGATAGGATTGTCACTGTTAATTGTACTTCCGTGTAAGCGGTAGGTGGCCTGTAGCCTTTTGTGTCTGTGTACAGTATCCCTCTCCAGATGCCGGCAATATACGCTGCCTGGAGACAGGATTTAGACTCTCCAAATCCAGTTAAACCACATTCATGCTTCACAAACGCAGCCGTCACTCCCTCCTTTCTATGGATGCGCCTCCCTCACGCACCCGCTCCCAACCCTAACGCTCCTCCCGCATGTCTTTCATCCAACATTTAGTTTAACAATTTGGGACTAAATGGTCTGGCTGAATGTAATGAGAGTTGTTTCTTTGCAGACATAAAAATGTTGCTTTTAAGTGGAACAGCCACCCAGCAGAAGTGGTAGCGGCTAATACTCTTTGAAGCCAGTTTTATCACCATGCGCTGGTAATGATTACTACCCGCCATGTGCATGGTGTTTATTATCATACGACTGGTTGCCTCCGTGCTGTGACTACTGGTTTTCTATGTCCCAGGGAGTGCATTGGGGATGGGGCCCCTCAGCACAGCGTGCCGCAGATTACCCCTCCCTGTGTAACATCTCCCCCCCCCCTCTCTCCCTCTCTCTCTCTCCTCTCCCTCTCTCTCCCTTCTCCCTATCTCTCTCTCTCTCTCTCCCTTCTACCCCTCTCTCTCCCCCTCTCTCTCTCCTCTCCCTCTCTCTCCCTTCTCCCTCTTTCTCTCCCTCTCTCTCTCTCCTCTCCCTCTCTCTCCCTTCTCCCTATCTCTCTCTCTCCCTTCTACCCCCCCCCCACACTATCACTCTGGTTCTCTCTCTACTTTCTGTCTCTCTCTTTCTGGATTTTTACTCTCTCATGTTCTCTCTTCACCTCCACCCCTCTGTCTTTCTTTCTCTTGTTCTCTCTCTCGCTTGTGGGATTTTTACTCTCTTTTCTATGTGTCTTTTGTTTCCTCTCTACAGCCTCCTCTCTGTCTCTCTCTTTCCTGACACAGGCATTTTCAGATACCCCACATTCCCCCGTCCAGTCCCTCTGGCCGCAGAGACAGAGCGTGGTTCCAGACCTCATGCATGCGATGATGTCATAGTTCTGTTATTCTGGATCTTGTACCCCGCCACTGCAGCGAAAGCACTCCGGCTGGAGCCGAGAGAAACGCTATAGTATTAGAAAGTAACGCAGCCGGCAGAGAGTTTGGGACACAGACCGGTTCCACATTCTTGGGTCCAAACATATTAAGGTGGCTGTCGTCGTATTGCAAGCTTTGGGTTGCTTTTAAGCCTCACAGAACGGGGCAGAAAATCTTACGTGGAACTAATTTAGAGACATTATATAGAAATACAGAATCTGCTGGCAGATCGGCCCTATTCGGCCCCCGTCTAGTCACCCATTTTTCCTGCTGTAAAGACTCGGACCTTAATCAGTCGTTGGTCTCGTCTTAGATTCAGGAGCCGTATGCCGATCCCATGCATGTTTAAATTCCCTCACTGTATTACCCGCTACCACTTCTGCTGGGAGTCTCTTCCATTCATCTACCACACTCTCAGTAAAGTAAAACGCATAGAATAACATGGAGTCACACAGGTGTTTAAGGTATTGGAGATAATAATATCCCATTCCACATCAGTTGGGAATTCGCTGTTTGCCTTTATAAGTATAGGGGCAGCGACTGCGCATGTAGAATTCCTGGGTAGCAGTGACGGACACTCAACACGCACATAGCAGATATCACGGTCGGGATAGGATGTGAATGGCATTATTAGAGCTATGACACACGGACAAGTGAAGCTGGTATGGAATGGTGTATTAACCCTTTAAATACCCAATCCCAGGGTGCTGGCTGCAGAGAGGGCACCGCCGGCCAGCCGAGACATCCTTTGCGGTTTAATGAATGAGGCGGAATGACACACAGGGGTCAGGGAAGCAGTAGCCTGGAAGATTTGGAGGGTCAGAGGTTATCATCGCCCCTGTGACGTGTGACACTCGCCTACAGGGCTCAGCAACACCCAGACCCGATCTGTAGGGTTTGGGAAGATCACCCCGCCAGCCACGCGTTCCAATTACGGGGAATATTACAAAAAAAAAAGGTGATTATTCGCATGTGAATGGAGATCTTTAGATTTTCCTAATCACACCTCCATCTCCCAGGCGTTTTATCTGATTTGCCTGTGGCTTCCTCCGCCTTTTCATTTCGTATCCATCCACCCTTATGGCTTTAAAGGTCTATAAACTAATTTAAAAAGCTAAGAATTAGGAGACTTGGGTGTATAATAAAGTTGATGATTTATGGACAAGCCATTTTTTTGTAGAATTTCTGTTTCAGTCTTTGAGTGAGCAAATAGATTGTAAGCTCACAAGAACAGGACCCTGTTACTCTTATTGTTAGTATATACCCTACTGTAACGGAATCTGCTGGCGCTCGATACATACATGTAATGGTATGAGCTCAGGGGCTGCCATGAAGGGTCCGAAGCCCACAGAATGAGAACCACCAATATACTCCATGGCTGGCATTGCCAGCTTCAAATACCCTGCAGTAGACCAGGGCTTCTGATCCCACCGCGCTGGGCAGGTGCCCCCATTACATTTAACCTAGCGTTTTAGGTCCTTTACTCTCATGTTGTGACATTTTTGTGCAGATGACATAGAATTCAATTAAATGATTATTCAAGTTATTATTTCATTTATATATTTTTTATTCATTATCATCATTAACTTATTAAAAATTAAACATTTAACTTTTAAATGATACATTTGAATACATTGCCCAGCACTGCTGAATAAGCTCGTTACCTCTTTCTTCTATAAGTCGAATCGATGTTATATTCTTCTTGTTTACCCATTGTACAGGGCTGCAGGAAATGATGGCGCTGTAAACGATAAATAATAATAATAATAATAATAAGATAGTGCTGTATAAAACAATAAATAATAATAACAACATGATGGTGCTGTATGAAACAAAAAATAATCATTATTATTATATGGTGCTGTATAAAACAGCAAATAATTATAATAAGAATATGTTGGAGCTGTATAAAACAATAAATAATAATTTTAACAATGATTGATAATATTATGGCGCTGTATAAAATAATAATAATAATAAAATGGCGCAGTATAAAACAATAAATAATAATAATAATAAATAATAATATGATGGCGCTGTATAAAATAATAATAATAATAATATGGCGCAGTATAAAACAATAAATTATTATAATAAATAATAATATGATGGCGCTGTACAAAATAATAATAATAATAATAATAATATGGCGCAGTATAAAACAATAAATAATAATAAATAATAATATGATGGCGCTGTATAAAATAATAATAATAATATGGCGCAGTATAAAACAATGAATAATAATAATAAATAATAATATGATGGCGCTGTATAAAATAATAATAATAATAACAATAATATGGCGCAGTATAAAACAATAAATAATAATAATAAATAATAATATGATGGCGCTGTATAAAATAATAATAATAATAATAATAATATGGCGCAGTATAAAACAATAAATAATAAATAATAATATGATGGCGCTGTATAAAATAATAATAATAATAATAATAATAATATGGCGCAGTATAAAACAATAAATAATAATAATAAATAATAATATGATGGCGCTGTATAAAATAATAATAATACATTAAAATATGATGATGATGATGATGGCGCTGTATAAAACAATAAATAATAATAATAACTTTCCATGCTGCTATAAAAGGGTTACATTTCTTTCCTCGAGCGAGCGTGTAGCAGCCCGTGAGAAACTCTTTTTTTTTTTTTTTTTTTTTGTAAAGTCTTCAATAAAAGAGACTGAGGATCTTTAGTCAAACAGGGCATAAATGGTGCTCTGGTGGCCCCCAGATCAGGAATGCGTTAACCCTTCGTATTGTAAAGAGTTGGATTTTTTGGTTTGGGAACTGAAATTGAAACCGAACTGGACTGCTCACTTAGCATTTCTGTGTCCGATTAAATTTGTAGTATAAAAAGCGATTTTTTTTGTCCCCATACCATAATAACCACATGATATGGATACCATACAGCAGAGAAAGAAACCCGGATCTTTTCTGTATGTTGGTGCATTTTTCTAAAATATCTTAAATCCATACCTCCCAAGCGTCCCTGTTTAGAGGGGACAGCCTCGCTGCCAAACTTAAAGTCCCCTTTTTCCTCCCCTGATGACCCTCTTTTTTGGACCTCACAATGTTTGCTGCATATGATTGTTCTAGAGGGTTCAGAGGGTTCTACACAACTAAACATTGTGATAATAAATACATTACATTCTGTAAATAAAATGTTCTATTCATTATTCTACTGCCAAATGCCTTGGTTCCATAAATAGCTATGAATCGGTCATAAAGTCCAATAAAAATGGTGCCCCCCCCAGGCTTTTATTAATAGATCGGGATATTCCAGCTACGTGCCTTAAAATGAGTGACGTTGTGGCTGACACAGACGTGATGCAGACGTGCAGTAGCGGTGTCCATGCCGGTGCGAGCGTGACTGACAGACGGCCACGGGAAGCATCTATGGGATGCGCTTCCTCTTGAATTTTATATTCAATGCCGCCGACTCCAGCCTAGAAACTCAAAGCCTGACCCGTTTCTCAGGGTTCGGACGGTACTCTCGGGCCTAAACCAGAGGCCATGGTAGTGTTATGAGGGTGTAAGGACAGATAGGGTTCCAGAGCTGTGTCCATGTGGCTGGATTCTCAGGGTACATGGCTGAGGGCGATTCACCCTATATACCAAAGGGAACTTCAAGTAAAAGAAATGCACAGAAAGGATCCAGTATGAGTGGAAATGCTGCAGTATCACGTGGCTGCTAGGCAATATATAAAGCACGCAGAGATGTCCAGTAGGTTTAGTTATTGGAAGACGTTTGATCTAGTTGACCTTGGCCATGGTATGATTGCTGGTGCCAGATGTGGTGGTTCCATCTAGCGAGAGGAAGTTCTGTGGCCAAAAACACCTTGGTAGTGATTGAGGTCAGAGGGGAACGGCTGGACTCCTTCAAGATGACAGAAAGGCGACAAATAACTACCTCATCTTTCTCCAATGAACTCCCTTTATCTGCAGACCTGGAGGCGGCCATTGTTGTCAGTCATGTGATATTTTGGGTGACTTTCCCACCTCAAACGCCAGACTGAGCTGACGCTTTATGGCAATGCTAATGAAGTCTCTTGCTCAATAGCAGTTCATTACTGAGAGTGTCCGACTCAGTGGTTAAGACTGAGCCATTCTATTTTTCCTCACAGACAGTATGATAAGGAGTTGGAGTGTTTTCTAGTAGACTGGGATCAGATAACAGAGCGATAAGTTAATTAAATGGTTAATGTGTCCGAAAACATGATATTATGGGGCAAAAAATAAAACAGGACAATATTTTTGAAAATGTGTTTTAATCGGATGCTATTAGTAAAATAATGCTGGAAATTCCTCGTTAAAGGAACAGTCAGGGTTTTATGTGACCTCCTGCCTGCTGTGTATTTCAGCCACACCGAGCGGAAAATGCCTTCTTTGATGGGCCGGTTAGTGAAAGAGCGGGATTCCAACAATGATCTCTACAGAAAGCAACTTGAACTGACCTTAATTCCTACCCAGAATGCTCTGCTGTGAGAGGGGGCAATGGGGCAGGAGACAGGGGAGAGGGAGGTAGGGTAAGGGGGACGAAGAAAGATAAACAAGCAAAAGGGAACGATCCCTAAGAAATTAGTGAAATACGCAGGATGCTAAGGTATTCACCAGCAGTGAAGAATTTCAAAGGAGGAAAATATTAGAACATGATGTCATACTAAAACTAGAGGGTGATGTAAGAAAGATTTATTTTAATCAGAGGATGGTAGAAAAGTGGAACAGCCTCCCAGCAGAAGTGGTAGATGTTAATACAGTGAGGGAATTTAAACATGCATGAGGCAGGGATATGGATCCTGAATCTAAGACGACTTAAGGTTTGAGTCTTTACAAGAGGAAACACGCGGACTAGGTGGTCCGACGGGGTCTGATCTGTCATCTAATTCTATGTTTAAATCTACGCACTGAATCGTCTTGAAATTGGCGGATAGAATCAGAGACGGTGGGTACATGGCACTCCTATCATCCTCAGCAAGCCATGGCAAGGATTGCTGCGATATGCTAGTGACAGATAAATGGATGAGTGTGATGGGAGTGAACACGGTGAGAGTTGGAGCTCAGTGCTATGTATGGCGGCGGCTTGTAAGGGAAGATATTGTTGTCGGTTCATTTTATTTATTAAGCACCAGCAAATTCCAAATAGATGAGGGAAGGAGAGATGGGGAGCGGGGCGGGGGGGGCAGCATTCATATGTAAACTTTGTCATGAAAAGCTTTCTAAAGGAGCTATGGAAACCTCTCCTCCATCAATGAGTCGCTATCCTTTATCTAACCCGGGACCCCCCTCCCTGGGACATCCCCCCCCCACACACACTAAAAGGTCTCCAGCATCACAAAAGGGACCGGGCCGGGATCACAGCCACACTTTGTTTAACCCCTGCACTGCCACAGCTCCAAACGTATCTAAGACAAAATATGAACTTTGGTCACCCCCCAGTATCATAATCGATTTCAGAGCCCCTCCACCCCTGAGAAATGGTTAAAGCTGGGGTATTAGGGGTAAAACCCTGGGGGCTTCTACCCCTTGCACACATCTATTAACAGTTGGAATATTAACCTTCATACCTTCTTAAAAAAAATACTTATAGCTTTACGTTCTAATTAACGATACACAGCTACAGTGATAATAATTAAATATTGGCCGTGATCCTCCTCTCTATACATTGTATATAATAAATAGTTTATTATTATATGTTTATACGGGTGGCCTGATAATTTATTTCCTTGTGTAAGAGGTGAGAGGGATGGAAGAATGTTTCTTTTTGTCCATCTGCTGCCAAGATGGTAAATCCAGCACCGAGGGGCCCCCTCTCGCTCCTACGCTAATGTAAACAATCCATATATACATCCAGGGACCCCAGACGCCGGGCCGTAAACGTTTTATCTCCAATTCAGACAGGTTACCTAAAGTAAACCCTCCAACGTACACAGTGAGACTGTCAGTGGAACATCTAACATCAACTGCCAACAGTCCTAAAGTTGCCAGGACAGTCCCAAACACTTAAGTTGAGCGCTGCGCTAAGAGCACTGAGCACTTTAGGACCCTTGAAGCACTTTAGATTTTTGAATGCACTAGCCCCAGCCTTTTCGGCTCGGTGTATATATCCAATTTTATCACAGCAGCCTAAAGGGCCTCGGCTTCTTGTGCGAGCACTTTTTGTATATAGATTCTGCATGATTTTGCACTGGTTTTTGCGCCGTGCACATGTTCCTTTTCAATTTCAGTGACTTGTTTTGTAATGTACTGCGACACGGCACAGGGCACAGACATACAGAACTGACCGGACACACGCCGAGAATGCCATGGTGGAGCCGGGTCCCCTAAAAGGTTTCGGCTTTTCTGGTTGAAGGAGAGCTAGGTAGCTTGTAGTTACGTCCAAAAGCTCCAGTGGCCCCTCCAACCCCCCCCCATGTTTTAATAACCCTACCTATAACTCCACCTATTACACCATATAACCCCTCCTTATAACTCCTCATATTACTCCATATAACCTAACATATAACTCCTCATATTACTCCATATAACCCAACATATAACTCCTCATATTACTCCATATAACCCAACATATAACTCCTCATATTACTCCATATAACCCAACATATAACTCCTCATATTACTCCATATAACCCAACATATAACTCCTCATATTACTCCATATAACCCAACATATAACTCCTCATATTACTCCATATAACCCAACATATAACTCCTCATATTACTCCATATAACCCAACATATAACTCCTCATATTACTCCATATAACCCAACATATAACTCCTCATATTACTCTATATAACTCAACAAATAACACCTCTGATTACTCCATAAACTCCTCCTATTACTCCATATAACCCAACATTTAACGCCTATTATAACTCTATAAACCCCTCCCATTATTCCATATAACTCCTCCCATTCCTCCGTATAACCCAACATATAACTCCTCCCATTCCTCCATATAACCCAACATGTAACTCCTCTTATTGCTCCATAAACTTCTCCTATTACTCCATGTAACCCATCATATAACGCCTCTTGTTACCCCATCTAACCCTACATATAACATTTCGTGTTACTCCATATAACCCTACATATAACATTTCGTGTTACTCCATATAACCCTACATATAACATTTCGTGTTACTCCATATAACCCTACATATAACGCCTATTATTACACTCTATAACTCCATTTGACTCTTGCTTATCCTAAAGAGTTGAATATTTCCTCCCCGGCCCCTACATCCTGCGCACATAGGAGCGGGGGGGTGGGGGTGGACAGCACACACCTAATCCGTTAATTAAACACGCGTGATCTGTGAAGCGCAGAGAGGATCTTTGCTTTTGTCCTGGGATGACACGCATTGTGCCCTCCCGGCACACAGCCCTGTGCAGACCCCACACACAGCATTATCTGCGTATCGATCATTGCTTTACAATAACAGAGATACTCGGCAGCGTTCTAAACCGCCGCATACGTTCAAAGTAAGAGTCCAGATCCTTCCGGTGACAGGTCTGTGATGGAGAACAGATCAAAGCTCTCCTTTCCAGAACACACAGCAGGCACCCTGATCCAGGACTTTATATGGTGCTTAAATCTCTCAAGGTGTATTTATCTCCTGGGCCTTTACTGTAATGGCTGCCTCAGTCCTCGGCGTTCTCGACTTCTAAGTCTAACTCCAGAGCTCAGGCCTATAAATACTTCGGTCGACATTTTCCCAGGACCTAAAATTAACTTAGTGACATAGAGCTGCGACCACGGCCTGCAGTCCTCCGTGACCCAACCCGGCCAGGGAGCAGAGCGCCAAGAAAGTATCACGTCCCAGCCACCTGTTTCCAGGGTAACCAAACTGGGGTTAAAGACGTAGCCCCCTCCTGCCTGTGTCACCCTGTGGTGGGAGGGACAGCCTCCGTGCCCCATAGCCCCCTCCTGTCTGTGTCACCCTGCGGTGGGAGGGACAGACTCCATGCCCCATAGCCCCCCCTGTCTGTGTTACCCTGCGGTGGGAGGGACAGACTCCATGCCCCATAGCCCCCCCCTGTCTGTGTTACCCTGCGGGGGGAGGGACAGACTCCATGCCCCATAGCCCCCTCCTGTCTGTCACCCTGCGGTGGGAGGGACAGACTCTGTGCCCCATAGCCCCCTCCTGTCTCTGTCACCCTGCGGTGGGAGGGACAGACTCTGTGCCCCATAGCCCCCTCCTGTCTCTGTCACCCTGCGGTGGGAGGGACAGACTTTGTGCCCCATAGCCCCCTCCTGTCTCTGTCACCCTGTGGTGGGAGGGACAGACTCCGTGCCCCATAGCCCGCTCCTGTCTGTCACCCTGTGGTGGGAGGGACAGACTCCGTGCCCCATAGCCCCCTCCTGTCAGTGTCGCCCCGCTGAGAAAGAATCTTGTTGAAATTGTTGCACTACACAAATAATATCACATATCTTTAAATCCTAGGAGGATGCCATTTTGGTTTTCATCCCATTTGTCTCTTCTGGGGTTACCACGATCCTCATTCTAATTAAACAGCTAAAATGATCTTAATGGACTCAATTATTCTCGTTACTGATCCAACCATTCCATTAATCAGTTATATTCTGAAGAATTGCAGTTTTCCATGGATGAGCTATGAGAGTCGGTGGCATATTGTGGCTTAGGCTGAGTGTAGGGTGGCAGGGGCCGAGGGGCTGCATCACTGGGGCAGAAAACCCTATTGGGTGATGGGATTTCTGGTGCTCTGCTTACTCAGTGGGCCAATCAGTAGACCCCCCGTGTGCTATATGTTGATTGGCACTCTCATTCTGGATGTGTGAGGGGAGGGCAGCTGGCAGAGCCCAGGGCCTGGCTTAGGGCAGCGACCCCCATTGATGTAAATGTGGAGGTTTGTAGCTCAGGAGGAGTAAGCGTGTAACTTAGAGCGTGCTTGTAGCTCTTGGCGAGTAACCGTGTGCGTGCGACACTCACAGACTTGTGATTTGCATAGAGGGGACAGTAGGTCAGGTTCTCAGGGACTGCGTGTCTGGCTTCTCCATACAAAGCAAAATGTTTCAAAAGACAAACAATGCTGATTAATCTTCCAGCAGCCCTTAGGGCCAGGAACACAATAACACGCTATTTTATGTTTTGGAATATAGACCAAGGGAGTAAAACCTTCGGCATAAACGTCTCTAGAAATGATGTAGATTCTAGGCGGAATGTATCGCGGTGTTCTACAGCCATAAACGTTATCTTTCCCCTGTTATGTTGCTGATTGGTGTTGATTGGCTCCGGCAGCCTTTGTAAAGGTAAGGAAAGGGAGCAGGAGGAGAATTTCATTACATGATTTTGCCATCGTGAATGTATTGAGGTGCACTTTAAATTACCAGTAACGAGAAAAAAAATCTATAGGTAGTACCAGGGCCGGCCCGACAATGGAGCCAAGTGGGGCAACCGCTCCAGGCGGCACTTTTGAAGGGGCGACACTTTGCCGCCCCAAGCCCTTTTTTTTTTTTTTTTTTAAAGCGAAAGAGAGAAAAGGGCGCCGAGTGGTTTTCACTTACCAAGCTGTCAGTACCCGCTCGGCGCCCCTCTCTCTCTCCTCTGCGGCGAGTCTCCCTGTTCGGTCTCGGTGCCGGCTTGTAATGCTGAGTGCCGGAAGATCTCCTCATAGCCGGCACCGAGACCGAACAGGGAGACTCGCCGCAGGACTGCTGAAAGGTAAGCACAAGGGGGACGGAGGGACGGAGGGAGAGGAAGGGTAGATAATGGGGGGGGCGGCAGGGACGGAGGGAGAGGAAGGGTAGATAAGGGGGGGGCGGCAGGGACGGAGGGAGAGGAAGGGTAGATAAGGGGGGGGGCGGCATTTTGCCTTGGGTCGGCCCTGGGTAGTACGTAAATAAATAAAACAATGAATTAATTTAGTTGTGCTGAAAGATGAGTGACGTTGACATTTTCCCTGTAAGTATTTTTTGTCGTTCTGTATGTGGTTGGTGTGGCGCTGTAGACAGACAAAGCATTATTAGGTGGCTGACATTTGCGTGTTGGTGTCACATGGCATTTTGAGACGGTAATTTCCCACATGTAGATTCTGGCAGAATGTAAATCCTGTGCGTGCCTCTTATACCTGCCTTTACAATTATGAGCCATTCAGACTCCTCCGATGTACTAACAAGTCAGAGAAGAACTAGCACAGTCCCCAATTCCTTTAAAGAGACACGCCATCTATCATATGCACTTTAATGCATACCCCAGCTGATATTTTCATTTATGCATTTACCCCAGCGATATTGCATGCAGGGGACGTGTTTGGCCGTACACATCTGACACGTGATATACTTGCTGGCCCGTGAACCTGTACAGAAAGCACTCCTATTGATTTCAGTGGGAGCACTTTCTTGCCACTGATTGGCTGCTTGAAACAACACTTCATAAGGTAATTAATGTAATTATTTTTTTACAGCATTGATGAATGCACAACGTACGGCTGGAACACCGGTGTGTCACTTTAAGAACAAATTTTAGGGGAACACAGGCCACGTCCATCCTCATTTTTACTACACTTTCAAATGGAAATGAAACCAAACTTCAATTTGGGTAGTACATCTGTGATGTCATACAAATCTTGTTGCATCACCTGGAAGCTCTCATTCTATTATTATTATTATTATTATTATTATCTTTTCTACTGCTCCTTACGGGAGGCTGGTTAATCAGAAGAAGGAAAAAAGGGGAGAAAACATTCTTCTTGACTTAAGGAAACTCCCAATGGGTGTGGAGTGGGCAGGATTGGGGCAGGAAGTGGGCAGGGCCAAATGCCCAGAGAACTTATACAATGACCAGGAGGCTCAGTAATCACCTCTGATTTCCAGAGCCTCCAGGCTGAATCTGGCGGGTTCCCGCACACGCAACAGAATGCAGAGAATAGAACTCCATGTACCAAGCTGCATTGTGTTAGAACTGTGTCAATACATCTAAACTAAACATAATGTGCGTTACCAAAAAAAACAAAACCTCTGTACATAAAGTCTTCTTTTCAAACACAATCTAAAATATTAATTGGTCACAACTATCCTTCATGCACAAGAAATACAGGTTTTTATTCTGTCGGGCACCAGAGATTATCACCCTGCCCTCCCACATCAAAGAAACCTCATTAAGGGCATTTATATCTTCTCATGTCATGTACATGGGGTGAAGCTAACCCAATTTCCTCTTTCATCTACGGTGAGAGCGTTTTTCGTATATTAATCCTCTATGAGTGGGTGGGGGGACTTTAAAGGCACAAGTGATAACCACAATTATATCAGCCAACGCAGTTAAATACAAGCAAGCTCATCTATACAGAACAAAACCTATATGGAAATGATGGGAGCAGCCATCTTTGCATCTTGTTCTCGGGATCTACATGGTTCTTGCTCCCTATTAAGTTTTCTCTTCCCTATTATTATAGAGATACTGCAGCCATCATATGGATTTGACTCTTTGCCCCCCCCCAGAGATCTGAGACCCCCCATGTGCATGCGCAGAAAATGATCCAATTGGTTTCAATGGGAGAGCTTTCCTGAAACTGTGGTGAGAATCATCGAACCACGAAGGAGAAGGGAAGAGCATTATTCAGATTTAATCATGTTTTAAATAATTTTAAAGAATGTATAATAAAATACTCAAAGTACTTTAATATACATTCTTTTTTGGGGGGGGATGCTGACCGGGACACGAAACAATCCCTTTAAGTTGGGGTATGTTGAGGTCTTGATGACAGCAGATTGAATAGGGAGCTTAATGTTGATTGATTGGTTGATTTTAATATGAACTCCGTGGTTTCAAAGAAGGATTGAACACTTTGTCAGACCTCTTAATGGTGGTTAATAGAGCCTGAATGCCCCTGGACACTCAGTAGTTGCCCGAAAGCAATTTTTCAAGTCAAGAAGAATTTTTTCCCCATTTTCCTTCTTCTGGTTAGCTAGCCTCAAACAGAGCATATCAGAAACTATACAGTATTGCAGTTTAGAAACCTCTATTATTGTTCTTTTATCATTATTGTCTTTTTGTACCGTTATACGTTGTTTTTAATGGCTGGCGGGGCTGCTTGGACTTCTGTTCCCCCAGATACAAAGTCAGCGATTTATCTTCTTGCCCTGTCTGTGATGGTCCATGAGTCACAGCGCTGGAAGGTTCAGTCTGTCAATCCGCTTTTTTCAGCCCGTTTTTGCCAGATCTGGTGTATCTCTGTGTTTAATATCATTGGCCTCTGTTTTGCTCAGTTCTGCCAGACACCTCTTAGTATCCCTAGATGCGTTGTTTTTTTTTTAGTAACCGTTATCTCTGCATGAATAGTTCTGAGTTATTTTTCAGTTCAGCCTGACTTTTGATTTCAGGAAAGGTTGTGCGAGTTTTACAAGAGTTTTTTTTAACGTTAAACCATTTCCATGAGTGGGAGAGTTTAGACTAGCTTTTTAACTCGTGTTTTAGAGAGTTGGCCCATTATACAAAAATGTTGACCAGTCTACATTATTGATCAACCTTGATAATCTCCTAATAGGTTCATTCAACCCCCCCATCTGCTCTGTTTTTTCTCATAATGATCTTATCGCCATCCTGACTTCCATTATTATTTTTATATTCAAAAGCCCCGTCCTTTCAGTTACCTCTTCTCGACTTCTTCTTGTTGATCCAGTAAGAAATCACATCATTAGGTGTTATTTTGGAGCCATAAAGAATCAGAAATGGAAATTCCTTTAATGTGGTTTTTTTTTAGCCTTCTTCTGGGTCAACAGTTTGGTTGAACTTATGTCTTTTTTAACCTTAATTATTATTACTATGTAATGTCTCCTAATTAGCACCAAACCAACTTCAGTGAACTTGTTTCTTGCCTCACATCCCTCTTATAAACATCAGTGTATCAGGCACCATACTGCCCATATATCTGCCTGTTTTACTGATGAAAAGACTCTTGGTCTAGTCTTATATTCAGAATAGCATATGCCGATATACCCTTTCCCCACCTCTCAACTAGCCCCATTCCACAATAGACCATTTCCCCACCTCACACCCACCCTTCATCCATCACTAGACCCTTTTCCACATTCTCCTAGTAATGAACCCATTTGTGCACCACTTATCCTGCGTTCTTCTACATGTAGACCCTTCTTCCACTTTCCACCCACCCTGCTTCTATGAATGGACCCTTTTCCACCTCTCATCACCCTTCATCTGTCAACGGGTCTTATTATCCAACTTTCACTCTACTCTCCCTATGCTTCCTCTATTTTCTATCCAACTCTCGCTTCTTCTGTCACCATCATTGACTTCATATTTTATATTACCAAACCAAATGAAACGTATATCAATAAAGGATAAAAAAAAAAAGTCTATTGCTTAACAAACTTTAAAACTTACAGTAAATCTCTATTTTAGAGGACTGAAATCTTATGTTTTGGGCTGAGTTGGACCTTGAATCAAATCAGACCAAATCGAATCAGTAGGTTCTGTTCTGAGACCCATCAGACGCTTGCAAATCATAGTCAATGGAGCCATGGTCATGAGCCACATGGCATACTGTAATCATGATATACACAACAAGATCAGAAGAAAACTATGAATGGGATCATATTTTATACTGTTCCATAGTTACTAAGCAACCTTATTCTAGAATCTGTGCATCCATACGAAACGCGAAGTCATAACGTGGTCTTTCCATCAAGAGTTTCATGCATGAAGGAGTTTCCTTAAACGCTAATAAACCATCTGGAGCTCACCAGATATCATATTTACCGGGAACAACATTCCAACGGTAACCTTCACTGAAAGGTAAATGTCCCTTTCTTTGAAGCAGTAAATAATTCAGCCCTTGAGCGGCTAAGCCAACAACATAATGAGGACCATCTGTAGATAGATCCAACCAAATATCTCGTAATGTATTCCACCTGCCAGGGAGTAGTTCTAATAAATATATCAAGATATGACCGTAAACCCCAAGCTTATAATTAGATTCTTGAATAGGGCTGGACAAAAGTTCAAGAAGCGATCCCACGGGAATAAACGTGGAACAATCGCTTTATGTCTGCTTCTATTCGAACTCCCACAGGAGCCTCGATGGGCGCAAAAGCGAGTGTAAAAATTACACATCACGTGCGTTGTGATGTCACAAGCAATAAATATGTCACTGGGAAGAGCAGCAGATGGAGAACACGATGGTCAATCAATTGAAGAGTGAACCTAGACCAGGGCCGTCCAATGTGCTGCTGCAGGACTACATCTCCCATAATGCTCTTTCAGCTAAGGGGCTGGCTGAGGAGTATGGGAGATGTAGTCCTGCAGCAGCTGGAGGGCCGCACGTTGGACGCCCCTGACCTAGACTCTTCAAGACAAAACATAAGCATGTGACAGCCACGGTAATAATTATGAGCTGGGTCTGACTAGGGGTGGAGAGCAGCCCTGGCACTTTAAGGCCAGTGGTTGCTATACGTCGTTCATGTGGCCACCAACTAGAGTATCGCATTAACCTGCCCCCTCGTCTCTCTCCTTTCTCTATTTGCTTTTAAGTCTTCTAACTTTTTATACTTTTTAATGCCAATATTGTCTTGAGTCCCAAATTTCATCTGACCCTCACCCCGAAGTTAATCTTGTTGTATCCTCAGTCTTCTCTTGCATGCCCTCCTCCTCGCCTCGTCATTATCTCTGTCCCCACCGTGCCATCTCCTATGTTCCTTTTTCACATGATGTTTTCTTCCTGTCATTCTTTTCTTGTCGTCATCGTCCCTGTTATTATTTCTCTGCTAATCCCCGTTTTCATCCCGGAGGCTTAGCCCGTGTACACATGTCCTTCTACAGATCACGCTCGTGTTTAGACTCAACAATAGGCAAGTTCTCATTGAGAAGTTTTATTATCACACATCAATAGTTCAGGAATTAGTTCATATGAAGCCTCGTTTTTTCATGTTTCTTTCTTTCAAAAGAAATTACAGGCTTGATAAAAGCTCTCAGGCCAGACCTCACTCAGTCGCCTTTGATACACAAGTGTTTAGAATTCAAACATAACATCCCTTTAAACCTCTTGTTCTTTGTCTTCTGCACCTCATTCATGTACTGAGCCTTTGAAAACATATAAACATTACTTTCATGGGGCTGTCGGTGAACTTTTACTCGTATTAAGTGGGATTTCGAAATGTTATTTTAACCCGTTCAGCATGTCGCTGTCAGAAGGTCACTGTGTTCAGGGCGGGCTTTATGGTGGGGGTAAAAGGGGCAGCTGTTCCGGGTAACAAGTGACGTGTTCTAGATCATAGATCTCACCAAAGTAGGCCTACTCTGGGGGCATCTGGCATCCTAGGCAATTGTATGCCTCCCAACTGTCCCGCTTTGTGCGTGATAGTCACGATTATTCTACTTTATCCTTCTGTCCCACCGAGGTCTACCTCCGTCCCGGGTTTTCCAGTCCGTGAAGCAAGTTACTGTCTTTAGGGCCGTTGTGCTACACAGTGGGACTGACCCTTTAATCCACTAAGCATGTCACTGTCATTAGGCCACTTTGCTTTTCCACGGAACGTCCTGTTGGATTATTTAGACATGTCACAGCTGTCATTGAGTCCCTTTGCTGCTACGTGAGACGTATCCTTCGGCCCGTTGCACGCGTCACTATCATTAGGTTGGAGTAGGACTTTGTTATCAGTCGGGAAGTAGAAGGGTCTGACATGGTCCGACCGCATCCTGGAATTGTTAAGGGAATGGGCTGCGTCGGCTTCCTAAACCCAAACAAACCCAGGGACCCTTAGAAGGATGAAGACACGCTATTAGGATTAACCCTGTACAGCCTGCGAGCTTCCAGGCTGATACGGATACTAACTGACGTCCTAACATCATACCCCCCCCCCCCAACATTAGGTGCTGGAATTGGGACAGGGGGGGATCAAAGCAGAACGGTGGGGCAGCGGCGGAAAATCAGGACTGTTGGGAGGTGTGTAATATGCACAATGGTGCTTGCTACAAGACATAGAAAGGGGAGGGACTCCTGGCCTGCAGAGCTAACACTCTACTTTACAAAAGGAACGCATAAAATGCAGAGATGAATGCGCGATACAAAGTGGTTCTGAGTTCCAGATACGACAGGCAGAGATAACATGCGTCTATCTGCTGTTTTTTAGGGTCCTGGATCTGGGCATCTGGAATGATATCGCCGGAGCCTCGCTTGGCTCCCATCAGGTTATCTGCTTCTTAGGAATGGGGCTTATTGTGCTCTCCCATGTTCTGTTTAAATCATCTCTTTGAAAGGTCTGGAAGAAGAAGGAAGTTGTGGGCTTTTGGGGGTGATAATATATACAGTATATATATATATACAGTATATATATATATATATATATACATATATATACACCGATGATACATCTGCATTCTGCGCATTAGGCTGTCATTTGCTCAGCACTGTTTCCTTGCACAGTTACATATAGGAAGGGTGTGTAGGTGTTGCAACCATATGAGATTCGTCTGGTTATTAAACGTATTATTATAACCCATCTCGGTCTGCGGTGCCTTCGTTACACATTGAAAGGGCGAAAGAAACTTATCACAATGTATCACGGCTGGCATTCAATTTCGTTCTTTAAAGTATCGCTATGTATGTGATTTCTAAGGGTTTGGATAATTCAATCAATCACTTGCGCCTTTAAAGGGTTCCTGGCCAAGGTACCAATGAAAATGATGAAAAGCCAAAAAAAATATACAATACTAAAATTCTATTTTTTATTACAATCCAAGCAAAACAATATTGATGGTTTTATATTTCCCATGCAAGTATTTGGAAGATTTTTTTGTAAATTTTTGGTAAATGTGTGGCAGTCACCATGGCAACCAATGCCCCACGCTTACCAGTTTGCACCATAATTGGACTTCATGCCAAGTTCTTGGTTGGTCACTTATATTATTATAGTACTAGGTCACTCAGTATAAGGGTCTCTCTTGGGCTAGATATGGAAAGGGGAAATAGAGACACGCTACACTCCCTATAAACTTCCCCTGGATACCATGGTGAGTTTACGTACATAATCCGGATTACATATATATAAAAAAAAAATGATTCTGGTGCAAAACTTGATAGCCGGGTCCTGCTGATTGGCCCGTCACTTGGTTGCTATGGTGACAAGACCATTTCTCCGCTTTGCACTAAATGTATTCTTCTACGTGTTCTCAGTATACAGAACGTAAATGTGGAAGTCCTTTTGACCTTTGCTAAGTAGCAGCACAGTGTGTGTTTGAAACGTAACAAAATGTTTCCTACAACCGTTTTGCCCTAAACTATGTAAATTATGTATGCATGCTATATGTATTATACGTAGAAGTAACGTACAGAGAGGGTGGTAGATAAATGGAACCGCCTCCGATCAGAAGTGGCATTTAAACATGTATAGGACAGGCATATGGCTCTTGAATCTAAGGAATCTTTCAATCTCTTTTATAAGTGGAATAGGAGATCTCAAGCTGCAAACATGAATGGCGGACGCCCGGAGTAAGAAATGCCATGTAAAATATTATCACACGGCAACACTACGGCTACTGCACTCCCGAGGGTATTTAGACATACCACAACTACCCCACCCTGTGTGCAAAAACAGATGGAGATGATTGGCACGTGGCTCAGGAGCCGAGGGGTTATATTTAAATCCCCCTGCCTTAAAAATAACACCGGAATGTGAATATATAACCTATAAGAATATATTTATTATATATATTTATTATATATATATATTGCATGCGAGATCTCCGTATAGTTTTTTCTACAGCCTATTGTCACATCGTTCACAAAGGCTAATGATTAATTGTGAAATATTCCCCGAATGCCTCGGGTTGTGAATTCCCAGCTGTGACTGTCAGCTGTCCGGGACAACTTCTTATTCCGGGACAGATATACTACGCTGACAGGTCTACCCGCTGCTTTCGGCTTTAGAAGTCCCCCCCCCCCCCCAAAAAAAATAACCCAACCTTATTGTAGGGACAGCTGGCGCTGACCATGGCTTTCAAGAGATAAAGGCGCGGAAATGATTGGCATGCGGCCGGTAAAATAAACAATACCATGAAAGCTGGAGTTCAAGGCAAGAATTCAGTGATATTATTTCCATTAAGTTCCTAAGAGGGATCGATTTACTAAAGGGTGAGATAACTATTGCTGGTTGGATCACTGTACAAACAGAAGGGTTTTTAAGCACCTATGAGTTGACCTAAAGTTCAGAGGTTCCATCACCAGCAGTCAAAATTCTATGACCCGCCAATACTGTCAGAAGATGTGAGGCTAGATGTCCATAGGGCCAGGCCTAGACTCGGTAGAATCGACTTGGTAGTGAGGTACAATGTGGGAAGCTGGGTGATGAGTCGGTTCCTCAAGAGTTTGAAGAACATCAGATGCAGTGATCTGTACACGTCCTCTAGAAAAGGCTGGTAGAGTCAATACAAAGAGCAGCTTTTGGTCCAAAGGCTTCTTCTGCCGGAGGCTTCTAGTTCACCATCATGGGACCTTTGGCTTATGTCTGCTCTGGCATCAACCTAGCAAAACTGGGCATAAGCCTAAAGCAGCAACCATCTACCCCCAAAAATGCCTGTTTGATTTACCCTTTGGACATCTAAGGTTTAAGCAGGTCTTCAAACTACGTACCTGGATTCCTTCATACCTGTGGAACATTCAATGGGTTTAGGGATAGGAATCGGTTCTTGGTGGTAATTAAATGTTAGATCCCAATAATTAGGATCAGGAGATTAGAAAATTTCGTCCACCGTTCGTCGGCATTTGCCCAAGGCGCTTTGTTGACCTAAAGGCTGGACCTACGTCTTAAGTACGTAGATGCTTTCCATGTTCTTTAATGTGAACCTTCAACCAGGTCCATCGCCATAAGGTACTGGGCCATGCCTAGCCTTCACCCAATTCTTCTACCTTGAGTGAAAGATAGGTATCAGGATATGGATATGCTGTTCCATTTACAATAATCATCACAAAAAAAGGGATGGACTGCCCAACCGCTGATTTTGTTTTAGGAATAACAGTTTTAGACGGGATTCTAGAGGTTTGGCTGCGTCAACACCGTCTTGTCTTGCACGGATCGATGGGGAATCCAAAGATTCTTTTAAGCAAGAGAACTACCATGTCCTTTCACGGTCTTTGAAGATCCGCGTGATATATTTGTTCAGCTTTCCATCTCGCTGACGGATTTCATTTATTTCTCAATATTCCCAATTCTTTCCCTGACCTTATAAAGGACCATTTTTTAAATTTTGTGTAAATAACAAAAAAACAACCCAATACAAATCACAGGGAAGGTGAAGGTGTTGACTCTGCAAGGGGAAAGGAAAGCAGGAAAAGATCTGGCATGACAGGGGGGGGGGGTAACAAGGACAGATCCACCCCAAAAAGGGTTAATTTACTACTTAAGACAATAGCTTTGTGGGGGGGGCTCCTTACAAATTGCTGGGGGGCATGTAATTCCAGTGCAAATCAATTTGTGGGAGAAAGAGATCACAATGGATAACAATTGCTAGGGGACGGAAAAACCGCTATGAATGGGTAATTCAGTCTCATGCGTTTTGGGTTTATTTTGAATACACGACACAGACCCCTGGTTGGCAATCAGGGCCATTTTAACATTAGAATAAGCCCATTTTATTTAACCCTGGGCGGGGCAAAGAAAAGAATTGGGAGCTTTATTGCAAATTTGTGTGGTTATAGGAGAAAAAAAAAAAAAGGAAAAAATCTTTAAAAATCGGCGTTATAGATCATTGCTCTGATCCCAGATCCCCGGCTCATCCACCTAACGATGGCCGTTACGGCCACTATAGGCATGTTATGGCCACTATAGGCATGTTATGGCCACTATAGGCATGTTATGGCCAATATGTCTGCAGTTTTAACTTAAAGGGACACTCCATGCAGCCTCACCAGGGAAGAATGTCTATTTAAATACTTTGTCAGTAGTTAAACATGCATTCTTCAACATGTTAATTTACTTACCTTTCGTAGAAGCTGCAGATCCAGGGCTGCAGCAGAATACCACACAGATATTTAACGATGCATCGTATGCATTACATTTGCTGTAATTCCCAATATATTGGGAAGCAGGTTGGATTTTAGTACCCTGTAGCCCGTGGAGGGTCCCGCCGCAGGGGCCCTTTGGTTGTGGCACCTGTTGCTGCCGATAAAGGGCCCCGTGGCATTATGGTGACATACATTAACCCCTGTGAGCTACAGACAGCACAAGGCTTGTGGCCGCTTTATAAATCATAGCCTGGGGGTATAGAAAAACCTATCATCGCCAGGTGAGCCCGAGGCCGTCTTATGGGGTCCGTGCGTTCTCCTATTTACTATAATAGGCGTATTTACATTCAAAACAAACGTGGTCCTCATTAGCATTTTAATGACTTAAGGTAAGGAACCGTTCCATTTAACTTGAAATGAAGCCGCCGTATGTATTCAGAAGAAGGGACTGTGAGCCGCTGGTATGCATGCGCACCTACACATATGCAAAATGCTCACCTGAGCACTCTAGAACCCTCCATCGACACCTGGAACCCGTAATGTGACAGATAGAAAGGTCTGGGGGTCTCGATAGTAGAACATTCTATTCTATTATCACTGTTCCGTGCATCGATTCGGTGTATTTACCCCAAGGAGCGCTTTAAACCTGTGCCTAACGTCTAAATTCGTAGAGTCCGATCTCTCCCCCCGCAGTGGAAATTCTGTACGTTTACAGAATCCTCACCCTTTGCTCCAAATAACTGAATATTCCTAGAGAGGACGAGGGAATCGTATTTCATGGTATTACGTGATATTACATTTTGTCCAAAGGGAAAACGTGAACTTAAAGCAGACCTCGTTCAGAAAAAAAAAAAAGAAAAGTTTTCATTTCTTAGTAGATCTTAAAGAGGAACTCCCGGCATTTTATTCCTAGCATCAGAATAAACATCTTACGCTTTCAAACATTGTGCCGAATATCAGCCATTAGTATGGGGTCTGCCATATATATCTGCCTAATGAAAGTCTATGGAGGACCGGACTTCATTAGCATCGCCATAAAGCGTCAGCTCAGTGCGGTGTTTGAGGTGGGAAAGTCACCCAAAATATCACATGACTGACAACAATGGCCGCCTCCAGGTCTGCAGATAAAGGAGTTTATTGGGACAAAAGGAGCTAAAAGGAGATGTCGGGTTTTTTAAGGGCAGAGATGCTGGGGTCTGACCTTAAAACGGCAGTTCACGCGCGGAAACCTCCAATGTAGCTGAATTAAAACAATTCTACCAAGAAGAGCGTCCGGAATCCCTCCGCAGAGATCTAAAAGACTCATTGCCGGTTATCACAAATGGTTAATGGCAGTTGTTGCCGCCAAGGGGGGCACAACCGCTTAATAGCTTTAGGGGGCAATAACGTTTTCACGTGGAAATGATCATTTAAAAGCTGCATTTTGGGTTTACTAGGGTTGTCTTATATTAAAATTAGTTGGACGATCGAAACATTTAAGTGACAAATAAACAAAATCAGAAGAAAATCGGGACGAGAGGAAAAAAAAAATCACAGCATTGTAGACCCTATTTCAATGTGTAGACACCGTTCCTGAATCTAAGGGTAGTAGATAAGTGTATCAGACTCCCAGCAGAAGTGGTAGATGTTAATACAGCGAGGGGATTTAAACACGCAGGGTATAGATATACGGCTCCTGAATCTAAGACGAGACCAGCGACTGATTAAGGTCTTTACAGCAGGAGAAACGGGCGACCAGACGGGTCTGATCTGCCGTAATGTATAAAAGCAGAGGATACTCTTTTAAATGAGAATAGAAGAAGTTAACTGAAACGTGAAACTTTTAACTCATTGAGTGTCACAAGGATGTGATGGACATTGCTGACTTCCATGGTACTTAAACAGTTAATGCTTTCCTTAAGACTCCAATATTGCAAGCTTGCGGGACTCGAGGGATGAGTGCAGCATGTCATCCGTAACCTAAACCCCCCCATTCCCGCCACCGAGCCCGGTATATACTTTATAAACTTCTGAACCATTATTTCCTTCTGCGCTGACAAAAACCTATATTTAAATGCGTCCCGTGGCTAAAGGGAGGAATTTCTGGGATGAAAACCCCATAATTTAGGACCTGGCCTCAAATATGGAATTTCGGGGAACTTTTTTCCATCCGAAAGAGCTGACTTTGAGGCTTTTAAATAAACGTCATCCAGCGAAGGTCCTGTGTGAGCAGAACGTCCTGCGGTAGTCGGTAAGATAAGGACCGCTTCCAGCTATTGTCTCCGGGGGGGGGCTCAGATTCAGCGAGACTTTATAGCAAGCAGCGAGAGGCAAGGCTTCCATGAGCCGCCCCAATAAATAAATCAGACTGCTACGTCGGGCCAAGAGGGGCCGCGGTCTTTATTTGAGGTCTCGGATAATAAACGTTGTAACACGGCATTCATCATTCACACCAAACACATTTACTTTACAGCAATTTAAAGGGACCCCCCCGCTGCCCCAGGAAGCCTCCTCAGCAAAGAACGCATATGGAAGCGCACCATGACCTCAGTCGCCCCAGAGAGCAGCTTGGGATGCCGGATGCTAAGGGGGTCTTCTATAGGGGGGGTCCGTAGGGATGCTGAAGTTACCAAGAAGGAGAGGAGGCGCGGAAGCCATGCCCAGAAGCGATCTAGAAGGAGATTAGCAGGACCCAGGGGATGTGTATAACAGCAGCTCATGAAGATAAGGGGATGGATAGTTGGATAGCCAGAACCTCACAAGAGGAGAAGAGTGAAGGAGCATGGGAACGGGCGAAAGGGGCAATCCGGGGTAAGTAGGAACCCTACACCACCACACATTGTCACCAGGAGTGAGGGGTATGAGCGAGGTGAAGGCCACCATAAGAGACAGCGGGAGGTGGAGGACTGAGGTCCAATCATATTCTTGATGAGCAGTTGAAAGACTTTACGTATCACTGGGCAGTGTCTGTGAGGTCAACTAGGACTGCACTCGGTGGAACACAAAGATGGGGGATTTGGGACCCCTGTATCATTACATGCATACATACTGAGCATACCTCTGGTTCTGTCCTAACAAAAGGCCACCAGAAAACACATAAGGAGCCCAGAAAGGATCCAGTCATGGTACAAACACTGCCTACATTCTCTAGTTAGACATCCCCACTAGCTACGTGAGGGATACAAACAAAAAGTGCCCGTCACCCTTTGCCAGCTCTGCTCTGTTAGAAGCAGACAACTCCAGATCTGCCCATACCGGCCCCTCCGCTGACCAATTTTTGCAAATACTTGGAGCAGCCAATCACTTGCAGGGACGCTCTCTCCCACCAGAATCAATGGATGGCATTTTTTTCAGGTTTAAAGCTTTTGGAAAGTACTTTCGCATTTATTATTTCATTACAGGTCTGCCGGTGTAATATTTAACAGGTGAATCCGGACTAGGTTGTTGGCGACCCCCAAAACTTCTGATGCGTGTCCCCCCGGTCGGGACAAACTGTCCTCACCAAGCTGCAGTTTCCATAGTTCAAAACACACGTAAGCATTCTACATTCTAGCGTTGCTACACTAACCCCGGGCGTCTCTCCAAATTCAGTTTCTACAGCCACGGATCTGTCTATTTTGATTTCTGATGATATCGCGTTGATAGATTTTCTACAAAAATTAGCCGGGCAAACCGCCAAACTCCAGCAAGACGGAGAGCTTGGCAGTTACACTTTGGGACCAAAAATTTTTTTCTTTGTGGTCATCTATAACGGCAAAGTTTCTACCCTTCATAAAATTCTTGAAGAATTGTGGAGCATCATTCTAGTTCCTCGCTTTGTTAATGCAAAAGAATGAAAGAAAACCATATTATAGTCGGAGCCAAACTGTGTCTCTCGGGGAGGGGGAGGAGATATTTCCAAGAACAAAAATGACAGCCGGGCTGCACCTTGGCAGCTTCTCTCCATCCAGGGCTTGTTCTGAGCATTTTCATCGCCCTGCACCCCACGAAACAAAATCACAGAGCGCCCCCTGCTGATGCTTCAGATTAATACACGATACGGACAAAAGTATTGGGACGCCTGACCATCACACCCACAGGGGCTTTGATAACATCGCATTCTAAATACACAGACATTAATATGTTGGTCGCCCCCTTTGCAGATATACCGGCTTCCGCTCTACTGGGAAGGATTTCCACAGGATTTCTGTGGGAATTTTTGCCCATTCATCCAGAACTTGACCGGCCGCACAGAGCTCTGACCTCAATCCCATCAAACACCTTTGGGATGAACGGAGATTGCGAGCCGGGCGTCTCGCCCAACATCAGCGGCTGACCTCACAGACGCTCTACTGGATGAATATGATGGTGTTATATATGGGGTGTGCACAATGGCATTTCCCTGCGGCGCTTCACTTGGAGTATCCCAGATATGGCGATATTGGGGAGTTAAAATGTTAACTTTCTTCCAGACTCCCTCTTTAGTGAATAGACCCCAAAGGAATAATGCCTTTACATACATACTCGCACAGACAGTCATGCACCCCATTGTTCGTCTACACCCGGTAAGATTGTACGGCGAGGTAGTGACCGGTGGAACGAGGTTTCTTAATTGCTTTGTTGATAGGTTTTGCTTGAAGTCGGTTTTTGGAAGCATCAGAGACTAGGGGAGAGAATTATAAGGGGGGGGGTATTCCGTATGAAGAGGACAGACCCTGAAGGAAGCGAAGTTCCCCTGATGACCCGAGTGACTGTGTGTACTCGGAATATAAATCAGGTGATCATCACACCTGGGAACTGCCCACTTTTACCTGGAGACTCTGGGAGAGGGCTGCTTCTCCGGGCGGACATGTGAATCCTGCGGGTCGTGGGGTCCCACTTCCCACTCATTTCCCCCTTTAAATGGGTGGGTGTCCCGCGAACGTCCTCCGCCATCAGCAGGAAGTCCTGGTCGCATCCCGCAAGTGGGGCTCCGTGTAAATTCCAGAGCCTAAAACTTCCCAGGTACGGTGATCACGTCTAGCCACTTTTCCAAGACATGTATATTTCACATGTTTCTGACGCGTACCCATAATTCTTCACCCTAATTCCATCATGAACTCTCAGGGTTTTTGCCCCAGTCTCGGGCTGAAGGGGCAGACAGTCTGGAGGTGACTCTTTCCTATTCTCCCCGCTGTGATCATATAGAACTTCCAGTTGGCGCTTTCACTAGCAATATGCTATGTCTGATATGCCTGCTTGATTTCAGGTGACTCAGTTAGGTGTATCTCTATCGAATGACAAGTCAAGGTTTCCATGAAGACAGGTATTGGAGCCATTTGGTTAACATTTGGCGGGTTACTGGAGCCTGAGCTTCGGGGTGGACTATTAAGGAGTTAAGAATTGAAGCTCATTCAGAAAAGCTCCAGTGGTCCTAGAAACGTGACTCTGTTTAATAATATTCTGGCTCACGAACCGGTAATGACGTTATTTAATGGCACCAGCCAGGCAAATACATTATAACGGAAGCAGCCTCCTCCTAAATAACATATACACGATGCCTCAAAAGTGTCCATGTTTAGTTGTGCTATTCCCTCTTTAAGACCAAAATCCCTCTGTCCCTCTTTCCTAGGGGGTCACGCTGTAGGGGGGTATCCCCAGAAACATGCTGCTAAAAGGAGCCATGTTGCTGGAGCCTTCTCCTCGGTACTTGTGGATCCTTGGTCTCCTTACATTTGTTAATTCTCCGCTTCAGCTGCCATGTGTTTTATCTCTAATGCTTAGTGCTCTGTCCTGGTTGTAAACAACAGAAGTGCAATACTGCGAGCTAAAAGTCAATAATTTTTGTCGCACTCAGCGGACAGCACTGGCTCTGGCGTTAGGAGCTCTGCTGAGAAGTGACAGGATATTGTGTCGGGACGTCACGCTGTCGCCTTGTCTGAGGGGGAGGGCGGGGAGGAACTGGCAGGTTCGGGTACCGTGACTTCCGGTATGGGTTTGGTCCTGGAAGATGAGGTGAGACTCCGAGTACACCTGCCCCCGGGCTGCGTCCTTCCTGGGGTCTGTGGAGGTATTGACCGGGCACGGGGGCGGAGGTCTGTGTGTTGTTATTGGTGGGGCTTCTGATGGATAGGAAGGTGGGACTGGGTGGGGGGGTAACTTTCTTTATTGGCTGTAAAGGGACCACTAAACCTGTCAAGGTTTGCCCCTCAGTCACAGGTTTTTTACCCCAATCTCAGGGTGAAGGGGCAGATTCTGGGGGTCACACAGTCTGACTCCTCGATTTATTCATTATAATTTAATAAGAAAAAGCGCAGGCAAAAATATTATTATATCCGTATATATTATATATAATGCGGTATCTCGCTCTGTATTTACAGCGGAGAAGCGCGTACCGCTCGCTGTGATCTGATAAGATTCTGTCTGGGCCGGTTATGGAGCGGAGCCTACCCTGGTAACCCGAAGACGATCGGAGGTGAGATCTTTGGGGGGGGGGGGACCGATTCCAATCCGTAAAGTTTGCCGGTTGCCCTGGCGACGCTAAGGCTAACTCAGCGAAACGCGTAAACCGGTGAGATTGCCCGAACCTCAGGGCCACGGGTTCAAGTCCCGGCAGGGTCACCTCAGCCCTTCGTCCTTCCGAGGTCGACAAATGAGTGCCGTTGACTGGGTAATAATAAATCTGTTATTCTCCTGCCGGTTCGGTTAATACCCAGCGCGTGTATAAAGGTGACATATAAATACTGGTTTAATGTTATCACTTGTTTTGGGTATGAAGGCACCTTTGCTTAACGTTACTTAGGGTGACGGGTGAGCTATTAGAAGAAAATGACTTGTCTGGGTTGGTGGGGTCAGAGCTGTACGTGTCTCTTTGGGGCCAGGTAGTGCCTAGAAACTAGTCTGGTGGTGTAATTCAATACTGAGAAGGTGGTAGATAAGTAGAACAGCCTCCCAGCAGAAGTAGTATTTTAAACAATTAAGCAAATGAAACATGCCTGTATCTAAGGTTAAGGTTTGAGTGTTTATATCTGGAAAGTGGAAACCGGGCGACTAGACGGGAGAATGGGTCTGATCTGCCAGCAAACTTTATCTTCCTATGAGAATTCAGTTATTTTGTGCAGGTCGCATATCATTCTTGTATTCTCTTTCTCCAGCCTGACGCGGATCCCACCATCTCTCTTCTCGGAAGGCCCACGCGTTTCGATGAATTCTGTTTCTCCCGCGGCCATTCAGTATGGGAGCCCGGAGGGGTCGCGACGGGCCGACGGACGCAGGAACCTGACGAAACGTAACGATCAGACCAAGATGGGCTACCAGGCAGCCGGCCGGGAGAGCGATACCGACGAGGTGGATAAAATCAAGAGCAAATTACTCACGGCGTGGAACAATGTCAAATACGGTAACTATTTCATCTCAAAAATGTTTTAGGGCAGGAATTCTTTTTTTTTTTTTTTTTTTTTTTACCCCGTTCTTGGAGACATAGGTCAGGGAAAGCGGGAAAAATAGAATTTAATCTCCCTTTGATCCTAAAATAATAATTATTTTATATTAAAAGTCTACCTTTCATGATGAGGTGAGGCGCTCCAGGGCAGGGAACGCGAAGGGTTCGGTCGGCCCTGAGCTGCCGGAGAGGTAGTTTGACTCTATCCTCAGGGGGCATATCTTTTTTCCTTTTGTTTTTAGGCTGGACGGTAAAAATGAAAACTAATTTTAGCACCGCATCACCCCTCTACTTGCTCGGAGTACTCTACAACTTCAGACTAGATGGTGAGTATCCGAGGAAGACTCGATAACCAAAACTATTCACATCGCGGTCGCCTGTACGATGAGGAAGTTACCGGCTCATCACGCTGTTTCTTTTTTGCAACTGGAACGTACTTTTGGTTTATTTAGGCTCTTTTGTTCCACTTATGGTTGTGTAACCTAGCCGCTTCCTCCTTTTATGAACTTTTATGAAAATAATAACAAAATAACTTTTTAATAATTTTATATTTTATTATTATTATTACTTGATTTAATATTTTATTTTTGTAAAAAAAAAATAAAAAAGAATACAAAGCTGTGATAACTGGTGTTACAAGTAAGGTTTTTCCTTAGTTATTATTATTTTTAATAATAATGAACTAAAAATTGTAATTTAATATTTTATTATTACTTGATTTAATATTTAATTTATTTATTTTTTTATAAAAAGATACAAAGCTGTGGTAACTGGTGTTACAAGTTAAATTATTATTTATTTTACTAATTATTTATGAACTCAAAATAACAAAATACAATTTTAATAATTTAATATTATGAACAATAATTTTATTATTATGCCCACTTTTGCATGGAGCAGACAGGATTATACACAGAGAGGCTATTGTTTCATGCAAACCGGTATAACAAGATTTGGATAGGATATAATTTTTTTTTTTAATTATGGTGAAAGGTGTAATTATTGAAAACACAAGAAATCTTTATAGAAAATTGCAGTCTAGAACATATAATTTAATGCAAACTGATCCACGTTTAGTCCAGTAACATTTATACGGTTGGAATGAGAGATGACCAGCGTGATAAGTCATCTTGATGGTGCGCCTTTATACTTAATGCATGTCGATGTTGTTTTTTGGTGTGAGAGTAAAATTCAACAGCATTTTAATTTAAAACGGGACTTTCCTGTATGGGGGCTGCCTATGCCACTTTCAAGTAACAGCAAGCTTAAAAACCCTATTCTAGCAGTGTTTTGAAGAAAAATACATTTGTCACCGTGTATGGAGGACGATGATGATGATCCTAACCATTAGACTACCGATGGTATCTTCTACATTGCCTCGTTCTGCTCCTACCTTGTCTGGGCGAGTAGCCAGGACCTTGAAAAATATGTTCTTCCTCCCTTCATCTGATAATGAACGTGATACAGAGCTTTATTGTCCAAATACTCAGGAGAAAGCAAACTTATTTTCTTGGCAGAAGCAACACGGAAGACCTTGGTGGATCTGCCAGGTCATTTAAAGGCTTTTTAAAGGGAATCGGTCAACTAAACGATGCTAGGAGTGCAAAAGATACCGGTATATTTCGCATTGTGGACAATGTTACCCTATGAACATTTATGACAGACATTATTCACCTACTCTCTTGAGTCTTGCACCAGTTTTTTTTTTTAAAACTTATTTAAATAAATATTAGGACCGTATAAAATCCACCTAAGATTCTACTGATCTCCTTGCTTCAGTTCTTCGGTTCTCCTGATGTCTCTTCCTCGGAGCTGTGGTTATAATGGCAGAATTAAGTATGTTACTTCTTCCCGTTACAGAGGACATAGAGCGTTTCCAGAACGACTTTGTGTCTCGGGTCTGGCTGACGTATAGAAGAGACTTTCCTGCCCTGGAGGGGACACCGCTTACCACCGACTGCGGCTGGGGGTGCATGATTAGGAGCGCACAGATGCTGCTAGCCCAAGGCCTGCTGGTCCATCTTCTGTCAAGAGGTTAGCGTGGATCCCAGGAAAAAAAAGTGTCCTTGTTTGCTTCTGTATAGTTAATTTTGGGGTGTTTTTTTTCTCATTTTGTATCTCAGTGGTGGTAGAGTCACACAACCTAATCCACCCGACAGAATGTGGATAAAAGCTTTCATGGCTTGAGAATGATGAATATCATCTTGTTTTGGGATTTAAACATATACTCTCAGTCACATGTTCCAGCAATAGACCTTAACAATGAATCAGTAGGTGAATAAACAAGTTATTTCTAAATGGATTCACCTTTTTAGGTATAACAAACTAATGTTGCTTGCGTTACCCTGTTTGACATTAGAATATTTTCTGTTCCTGATCGGCTGTTCTTTTTGCCTCTTACATTACACTTATTTATAGCATGTCAGCAGATTCTTTATTCTCCTCTACCACTTCTGTTGGAAGACTCTTTCACTTATCCACCACTCACCAAAGTAAAACATCTAAGCCTCTGAACCTCTATTTTTATTTCATGCTCTCCTGTTCTAACGTTTCTCCTCCTTTTGAAATAAACTTCCCTCCTGTACTTTGTTAAAACCCTTTATATATTTAAATGTTTCTATCACATCTCATCTCTCTTCTTTCCTCCAAGCTGGACATATTAGGATCCCTTAATCTTTTTCTAATATGATTTATTCTGTAAACCGTAGTTGTTACTACAAATCCCTGTATTATCTTGTTACCAACAATTCCCCCAATGCTATAGCATGCTTTATGATTTTAATGTCACAAATGCATTTTATTACATTTATCAATGTTAAACTGCAGCTTTCACATTTTCAGCCATCCTTCTAATTTATTAAAATCTTTAGCCTTCTTCCACTAGGAATGTCCAGAACCCTGAGAATCTTTTGTAATATTGTTATTAAAGGCTTTAAAATGATGGGCCCCGGTACTGATCCCTAAAGAACCCCACAAGTAACAAGTCCTTCCTCCGAATATACTCCATTAACTCTAACCTTCTGCCTCCTGTCGCTCAACCATTTCCTTATTCATTCAACTATTTTAACAACCAAACAATGCGATGTACGGGTCTTCTAGTGTCAAATGCCTTACTGAAACCTAGACATGATGTACATTAATGTCCTTTCTTTCTTCTTCAGAATGGTTTTGGCCCGGCTCGTTATACACTCAGTTAGTAGACATGGAACCCATCCGATCGTCCTCCAACACTCTCCACTTTGGCCCTGCTTCCTTAATGAAATACCCTCAGGACCGAGCTCCTTCTCCCCGGAGCGCTGTGCCTCACCGGCGCCACCTACAGAACCCCCATCAAGAGCAGATCCACAGAGACATCCTACACTGGCTGTCCGACCACCCTAGCGCTCCGTTTGGGTTGCACCGCATGGTGTCGTTAGGGGGCAGCTTTGGCAAAAAGGCAGGAGACTGGTATGGTCCCAGTATCGTGGCGCACATTTTGCGGTGAGCAATAGATACAATCCTCTCTAACAAGCAGCAAGATTTATATGTCAGGGGTGTCCACCCTGCGGCCCTCCAGCTGCTGCAGGACAACATCTCCCATCCTCCTCAGCCAGCCCCTTACCTGAAAGAGCATTATGGGAGATGTAGTCCTGCAGCAGCTGGAGGGCCGTAGGTTGGACACCCCTGTTATATGTATATTAAAGTTCAAGATAATGTTATTAAATTCAATGTGTTTATTGTGCTAAAAATGCATGTAAATATCTGCTTGAGCGATCTGTTCATACGTACTTCCTGATGATGTCACAGCTTAGTTAAGAAATGGATAAAGTGCGTTAGCCCAAGAGAAATGGACTCTGTTGTTGAAGGTGATTCAATTGGGCCAACAAAAGAAAAGCTACATAATGTTACATAAACTTTGGATGTTTCCATCTGAAGAAGAGACTTCTGAGCTCCTGAAAGCGTATGCAACTTTACTTCCTTTTTTTTTTTTATGTTGGCCCAACGAAAGGTATCGACTTTGTTCAAAGTTAGAAGTCGGTGCCGGAGGTCGTTTATTGTAATGACTGAGAATGCACCTGTTTGATATTATTTCTTATAACATACGAATTGCCTATATGTCCGGATGGCTTATTCAAAAGAGCAGCGGGCAACCTCTTCCTGGTAGTCTGGCTCATATCATCGATTTAACTGTTTGTAACTTGTTTAACAACTGGTGTGTGTGACTCGGGCTTAGGAATCCCAGGGGAAGTAATTAGATGTGTGATAAATTACACAATGATTGATGAGTGGCCATCTTCCACTGGCAGCAGTCCAAGAGTTAAGATGTATTATGACATCATCACACCTGGCAGTGTCATTCTCTGGAGAGCTGGCATTTTCAGTTTTCGATCCTCTCTTCCAGGAAAGCTTTAGAGAGATCGCCTCAACTCCCAGAGCTGTCTGTCTACGTGTCTCAGGACTGCACAGGTATGAGAGTGAAACCAGCGCGGTCTCATTCATGTACCGCATGAACGTGGCGGCCAAACGGAGGAATAACCGCGATGTCTGCTTTTTTATATTCAGCCGAGTTTTGGGAATTAAAAAAAAAAAAAATAATCTCCCGTTCTTAAAGCTATATGGAATCTTACGCCTGATTTCAAAATACAATGGCCCATTCTGTTACATTATATGATGCCTGTATCTAGGCTACCATTCAAAAGTTTGAGGTCACTTAGCTGTTTTCATTGAAAACAAGGACATTACTGACTGTAACATAATTGGAAAGGGGATTGCCACTGATCAGTCGGCCTTTAAACCCCTTCAGTCCCCTTAGGACGTACATGCATGTCCTAAATGCTGTGGCCCATTAGGACAGGCAGGTACTTTGTTGCAGCGGCAGGCACCTTTTCAACAGCCTGGACTGTCGGCATCGCTGATCGTGTGTAAACCGCCCTAATTCCCCTGATAAAGACCATGTATAATTTGTGGGGGTTCATCAAATATGGAAATGAGGACCACGGTTTAACAAACATATGGTAAAAATGACAGTTACTCTGTGCTGACCCCGCTGCCATTTCTGACCCAGTGTACAGAGGAGATGTGGAGCAGCTGCTGGGGGGAGTGGATCCTGCATCCGACACCTGCAGTGCTGGGAGGGCAGTTATTATTCTGGTGCCCGTGCGTCTTGGAGGAGAAACATTCAATCCGGTGTATAAACACTGCGTCAAGGTAAGAACCGCAAGCGGGGGCTATTACATCGTAGTGAGTGAATGACGTGATTCAGGAGCAGGGAGTCTGTCCCTCCCCCCACATGGTGACACAGACAGGAAGGGGCTATGGGGCACAGAGTCTGTCTCTCCCCCCGCAGGGTGATACAGACAGGAGGGGGCTATGGGGCACAGAGTCTGTCCCTCCCCCCGCAGGGTGACACAGACAGGAGGGGGCTATGGGGCACAGAGTCTGTCCCTCCCCCCGCAGGGTGATACAAACAGGAGGGAGCTATGGGGCACAGAGTCTGTCCCTCCCCCCCGCAGGGTGATACAGACAGGAGGGGGCTATGGGGCACGGAGTCTGTCCCTCCCCCCGCAGGGTGACAGACAGGAGGGGGCTATGGGGCACGGAGTCTGTCCCTCCCACCGCAGGGTGACAGACAGGAGGGGGCTATGGGGCACGGAGTCTGTCCCTCCCACCGCAGGGTGACAGACAGGAGGGGGCTATGGGGCACGGAGTCTGTCCCTCCCACCGCAGGGTGACAGACAGGAGGGGGCTATGGGGCACGGAGTCTGTCCCTCCCACCGCAGGGTGACACAGACAGGAGGGGGATATGGGGCACGGAGTCTGTCCCTCCCACGGCAGGGTGACACAGACAGGAGGGGGCTGTGGGGCACGGAGTCTGTCCCTCCCACCGCAGGGTGACACAGACAGGAGGATATGTAGGACTGTGTCTCCCGGTCTGTGCGGTCGCATCACTCCTAACCTTTCTATCATCGTGTTTAGGAGTTCCTGCGCATGCCGTTTTGTTTGGGCATTATCGGTGGGAAACCCAAACATTCTCTCTATTTCATTGGTTACCAAGGTTAGTATGGATGTGAAATGAATCCTTATTATTATATGGCGCATGCTGCATGTTATCGGTGTGTTGAGAAACAAGTGGGTTTATTCACTAAGGGGAGAGTTGACAGGAGTTTGCAGGAGAATTCTGTTCACTTACATTATATGCTACAAAGGTCCATCCCGAAGAAGCTTTTGCTACAGGAGGAGCTCGGCTGCCCCTGTAAAATGTATAATTAAATTAGCGAGATTTCTTTACTCTCCCTATACATTGACTTATACATTCTGCAGGGCCAGCTCAGCCTTTGTAGCTGGAGGAACCTGCCAGCGTCGGCCCTTCATAATGAATAGTGAAGTGAGGGAGTCGAAGCCACGGCTTTCCCTTTAGCGAAGTAACCAATGATTCATAAGAGCTCTGCCTTTCCAGATAATCATTTGCTGTACCTGGACCCTCATTACTGTCAGCCGTACGTCGATACCAGCAAGGAGGAATTTCCTCTCGAGGTAAACGTCCGTTACGGGGAGTCCCGCGTCCGGGAGAAATCGGTGGGGGGGAGGCTAGGGGGTCGGCGTTCGGCCAGCTGTCCTGTTTTAACACATGCCCTGTTTTTTAATCCAGTCCTTCCACTGTAATTCCCCTCGCAAAATGTCCATCACGAGAATGGATCCCAGCTGCACCTTTGCTTTCTACGCCCGAAACCAGAGAGCGTTCTGCGCCCTCTGCGACCATCTAAAGGAGGTAAATCCTACAATCACTGAGCGTTCATTCAGAAGGCTGCGCGTCTCCTCGGACGTCTCACCCGTCTCCTCTCCTCCGCAGGTGCTGAGCTCCCCGACGGCGGAGGAGAAATATCCCGTGTTCAGCATTTCGGACGGACAGGCTCAGGAATACGGCGGTACGGACCGGCCGCAGGGCTCCCGCGCACCACCCCGTGGACCACCTCGCACCAACAGGACGGGAATGGCTAAGAGGCCCAGCTCAGATGAGTTTGAGTTCCTGTAAGCTGGGGGGGGGTCTCTCCTCTCTGTACCGGACGGACTCGCGGTATAACCCGTCCAAAGCACTATTTTTGTTACTTGAAACAGTGTGGGGCCCAATCGAGAAGGACACTGGTGTCTAGAAGTACAGGCTTTAAAGAGTTAACCGCTATTAAATAAGTATAGCGTTGGACCGTGTTAGCCATAGAAAGAGACGAAGCGAACTTGGTAAAGATCCCTTTATTGGCTGACGAGAAAATCAAGGTCTCTTCTTCAGGTATCAAGTGCCTGAAGAAACTACCTAGATAGCCTTCAGAGCTTGCACTCCGTTATACGTCAGTTACCCAATAAAGGTATCATCTTTACCGAATTTGCTTCCTCTCTTTAAAATAAAAACCAGCTTCAGAGGAATAAAGCGTATCTGGGTTTCTCCTTAAATACATTGACATCTTATATAAAAAGTTTAGAGCTTCGGTTACCCCCCTGTTGGGGATTAGTCCCAGCCGTCACATTACAATTGCCGAGGGAGTTTTTTTTAGTACAGAAAAGGGTTAATTTGCCCCATGAAACCCATTAGACTTGGTTCAATAAATGTATTTAAGGAGGAAACAAATACCAGCTGCGTTCTTCTATTTACTGATGAACCAACAAAAGACTTTTCAGCTTTTGGCTCTGAACCGTATACTCAGTGGTGTGTTTATGGGGGTCCCGCAGGACCTGCGTCCCACCCTGGAGGACAAGTCCGGCGCAGACTGTGCTAGCGCAGCATAGATACCCATCGTGTGAATGAGTTGTTTGAAAAGCAGGTCTCTGATTGCCCCGACTGGCGAAACCAGGGAGCTTATGGCCGTTAACAAGGGAGAGGGGCTGCCTAGCGGACCTAGGCCAGTATATGCCATTGGGAGGTGATCAAAGTCGCCATCAGCTTATCCCATCGCCTGGCTTACCCGGTGCGGAAAGCAAAAGCTTACCGATGGGGTATTATTTGTATTTAATGCTAATAACCTAAATTTTAGTTCCTTTTCAGATTCAGGCTGCCCTTTTAACATATAACGGTACTGTCACTAAACGCAGAGAAGGCCTTCTCAGTTCCCCAGAACACGTCCAATCGGCTTTTCTATTTATATATTTTTTTTTTATTCTTGAATATAATAAAAAGGACAGATGAGGAATGGCAGCTAGAACTCCACGTGATGGGAGTCACCCTTTGACTTGTACTCATTGACAGCAGGGGGGCGCTATTCTCACATGTATTGAGTATAACGGAGCCCCCTCTGCTGCTGTCGAAGCTCTGCATACAATACACTGGAATACATGTCTGTCTGTCCGTTTTAAATCAGGAGAAAAAAGTACCGAAATCTGTATATTCGGAAAATGTTTTATTTATGTAAGGAAATAAACCTTTTTAAACCGGCGGTTTGTTAAAATGTTCCCTGCCTATATCTAAGCGCATCATGAATGGTGAATACGAAGATAGCGGTGGTTACTAGGCCTTTTGCAGAGTCCGCGTGTCCCGCAGCGCTTAGTCCTCCTTGGCGCTCTTGTTCTTGCTCTGCTTCTCTCTCATCTTCCTCCTTTCTCTTCCCAGCTGTCTGTATCGCAGCCGCTTGGGGTTCAGGCCGTAGGCGCGCAGCCTCTGGCCGCTGAACTCCCGGCCTCCGAGCCTCACCTTGCTGCCCAACAACCTCCCTCCCTTCCTTGACACTTTCCGCCTCTTTTCTTTTGGGGATCGGGTAGCTCCGGCTTGCTTGGGGTCTGTCTGTCTGTCCTCCGGTAACTGTCTCTTTACCCCCTGCTTTGTAGTATCTGGCTCCAGGGCAGGGGCCACCTCCGGTCCCGAGTTCTTCACCTTGTCTGCTGTAACCCCGTGGCCCTCAGCCGGTGTTCTGCTCTGCGCTTGGCTCTTGGCGCCCCCCGAGGGAGGATTCTTCGCAGACTCCTCGTTGTGTAGGGGGCTGTTTCCGGTTTCTTTCTCGCTTGCTTCGCTCTCCCCCGGTAGCTGATTCTTTAGTTTTTCTCTGCGTTTCTTTCCTACTTTGGGCTTTGAGGATGTTGCCGATTCAGGTGTTTCCTCGCTGTAATAAATGTGTAACGTTTAGGGTCCAGAATGAATACATTTATTTATATAGTGCTAACAGATGCCGTGGCGCTGTTACGATAAGAAAAAGGTTTGACACTTTAAAATGATTAGAGATCAAAACCTACTGTTACAGCAGGAGAAGAGGGCCCTGTTCTTATGAGCTTACATTTTATAGGGTACAATGTGGCACTAGCATGGGGAGGGGTAGATATAGAAAATCCACGTGAACTACGACGCCAGGGCAAATAAAACCTTCATACAAAAAGAGGATACTCAGTAAAATGACGACAAGTCCTTCATTACCTGCATAGATCCCTGCCCATCAATATATATACAGTGCAGGTGGGTAACCTGTATAACGTAAAATAACTCACCTCTGAGTCAGAGATTTTAGGATCTGTTGCTTCTTCCACATGTTCTGGGCTTTCTGGGTGTAAATGTTCTGATCGTGGCTCTCCTCCTTCTCTGACCTGAGACATAGAGAAGCGCATCTGTCACCGGCCCCAACTTATCGCACCCGCTAACGAGGCCGCCCGAATATCAAAAACACACCGTGAGCGCTCACCTGTACATGCAGGTCTTCCTTAAGGAACACCATCGGTTCAGCTCCTTGTCATCGGCTGCCAGGACCTAAAGGGGGGGCAGAAAGTAGAAATAAATGCATAGACCAGAAGAATTGCTCTAATCTGCCATCAGATTCCATATTCGATGCGTAGCCTCATAATCTGAACGTCCCTACTGGATACAGATCCTGCTGACTGACGGGAGTCGGCAGCACCTGCTGTCGGGATTGTTGTTCACGTCTACACATCGCTGTGTCGTAGGATTACAACCAAACAGGTGAGCGGTGGTTGTGATGTATGGAGGAGCGTGGATATATCACCCTGATCCACACTATATATACCACCCCCCACGCGTAACTAAGCCGTACGTACCTCCTCGGTGGTCAGTCCAAAGTCGCAGGGCAACACCTGACGGTATTTAAATCGGCATGGCAGATCATCAATAATATCCTCGTAATCCAGCCGATAATACTCGTCCAGATACTGCTGGAATGTTTTATCATCTGCAAAAAGGGACGTCATCAAACTTACTGCGCGCTTATCCCATGAAACCCTTCAGAGAAGATTCAGGGCATTTAAAAGTGATCCACGCATGGCATTAACCACAGCGGAGACGATATCTTTAAAATAGAGTATTTAGCCCCAGAACACCCCTATGGGTTACCTTTTGGCGGTGAACAAATATACGCATACTGGACTTTTCAGATAGATGGACTATCAGCCAAGGCCAAGTTCAGGGGGTGGAAACTACCACAGTCCTAACAACTCACGCTTTAGTGAATAGACCCCTGGAGGAGTAAATGCCAGGTAGTCGTTTGAAGACCACCTCACCTGGGTTGAAGACTGGTTTTTCTTTGCTCACGACTTCTGCAAATCTGGATTTCCTCTTCTTCTTCCCGCCTTTCTCCATCTCCATGCGGAGTTTCTTCCGCTCCTTGCGCGCCGGTTGGTGAGGGGCGTTGGGGTCATAGTCGGCATCCATCTGGTGGAAGATGGTGATCACAACTTAGCGTGGAACACTGGTCTGCTAAATGTTATTATTAACTTCTTTATATTAGCGGCCTATGTGCAAACATTTATTTCTAAAAAGATAATAAACAGAACGCAGAGGGAGCGGGGTGACGAGGGGAAAGGAGCCGTACCACAAAGTCTGGGTCTTCACAGTGAATCTGGAGGTCTTCCTCTTCCCCCCACTCCTGGCTGTTTGTGGCATCTTCTTCTTCCGCTCCTGTCCAGGTGTCCCAGTTCCAATCATCTGTGAGACGGGAGAAAAGGTAAGTGAGCCCAAATATAAGAAAGGGAGGAGCGAACACTGAACGGGGAGGGCAGCAGACGATGGGTATGGAAACGCTCACCTTCCAATCCTTCATCCTCAAAATGTGGCTTCTGTTCCTCTTCTACCCCATAGTAGTCATCCCCAAAGCATTTCTATCCAACAGAAGATGGTAGTTGAGAAGACTGTGGTCAGTACGGTGCTCACCCAAACCTACTGCCCAAATACCAGCTGGTACAACCCATCCTCACCGCCATGATCTGGTCATGCTTCTCGGGGTCAAAGTCCTCCAGGAGGTCTTCTTCGTTGACACCCAACGCTCGTTCTCCGGTCAACTCCCGGAGCTTCTCCAGTCTGTCCCACACCTCCTTCCTTTTTAAGTTCTTCAGCTGCTTCAGCTCCTCTTGTTTCTTCTCTTTTTCCTGAAGTTGAGATAAAGTAAGAGCTTAGTGCCAATATCCTTCATGTTGGAGCTCCAGCAACATGATGGCCTCACAACCATTCCATTCATATAAATATGTACATCTTCACTAAGAGATTAATAACAGTGACTGAACTTAGTAAGCATGCGGCCCTATCGGCCACCGGCCTGCCATGCATTTCCCCAGTGTGCCAGAGGCATGGGGTAGGCATAAGGCTATACTGACTATCACAAAATCAAGGACCAAGTAAGTTCTACGGGATAAGGAGGGCAGAGACATGGACTGAACTAAATTCCAAATGCCAGATGTTTCTACAAAAATGTGATGTCATCAGAATAACAGTTTGTGACATAATTCACTGCCTTTCCCTGTTCCTACCTTCTTCTTTCTCTCTTTTGTCTCCTCTCTCTTCTTCTTCCTGCGGTCATCCTTCTGTCTCACGGACTGTGCGATGGTCCTGGGGAAAGTTTTTATCTGGAGGAAAGGCAGACATGTCAATCATATGAAGATACATACTGGGGGGGGGGGGTGTTAGGCACTGGGGCTGAAAAACGTAAATCCCCTTAAAAGACATATTATACCCCAAAATAAAAGAAAGAAAGGCATGACACTCAGTCAAACAGCACTAGATAGCCGCGCGTGTTGCGCATAAAAAGGGCCTGTCGGGGGGGTCGTGTACGCACCAAATCCGAATCCGGCTCTTCAAAGCGAAAGTTGTATTTTCTCTCGAAATCTTCCTGTTTCTTTAGGAAAAGTTCCCCCTCATCCTCAGAATCGGACACATGCGGAGCTTCCTCCAGAGCAGGAGCGCTGAGCGAGCAACGGAACTCGGTGTTATTACAGAAACAACTACTCGGCATCACTATACCCGGCTGTATTTTAGTGTCATTTATGGTGTTAGTGGTTCGTTTTGTGGCGGATATCTGAATGTCTCTTAGTTTCTATGTGTTACATTAAGTTCTTATAAGAAGCGTACATATGGCACCTGTCGGACAGGTAGGGTAGAGGGTAGGAGGTAGGATAGAGGGTATGATAGAGGGTAGGAGGTAGGATAGAGGGTATGATAGAGGGTAGGAGGTAGGATAGAGGGTATGATAGAGGGTAGGAGGTAGGATAGAGGGTATGATAGAGGGTATGATAGAGGGTAGGAGGTAGGATAGAGGGTATGATAGAGGGTAGGAGGTATGATAGAGGGTAGGGGTAGTGGAGCTCCTACGAGCATTTACATCCTTTGACAATATCGGTTGGGGGAAGTTGCTTCCTGACCCTCAGATTTTCAGATAGAGCGCAACATTTTCATTAAGGGCGTTTCACTCACCATTCGTCCTCTTCGTCGGAATCCTCTTCTATATACTCCTTATTCAGGATATAATCCCGCAGGAATTTCTCCCCTTCGTCCAGAGCCGGATTAGACCAGTAATCTTTAAGGTAATTCTGTGTTCAGAGAACAGCAACATCATTCCGTTGCCGATCCTGAACGGACCCTTACACCAAAAAACTCCCCGAAACGCTTCAAACTACCCCAATGCAGCCTCTACACCCCGGCGGTGCCCTGCTGAGCTCTCTCTCCACGAACCCTGCAGTCACCGGACTCACCAACTCCTTGACGTCTTCTTTGTCTTCTAAGTCCTTCTGACCTTTTAACCACGCCAAGTATTCTTCCTCCTCTTGTTCCTGTGAAACGTAATTAAGACGTATTAAGATAACCTGGTAAACCGGTCGGAATGCCGTGTGTCACTCGCACGCGGCTCACCTGCTCCTTCTTGCTTTTAAGGCGCTTTGTTAGCAGGTTTGCTGTACTCTCCTCGTTGTCATCACTATCGCTCTCCTCGACAAACTGGCGAAAGCTGCAAATCACGAGTCGAAACCAAACCATTAGATATTTGCATCTCTCACCCTCCGTCTACTAGAGATGTACTCGTCCAGGTCGTACTGGACATCCGGGCAAATGCCCTGTGGCCCGATGCCAAGCAGCGCTTGGTCAGTTACCACCACACCGCAGATCCACCTCTCGCATCATTTATCTGCCTCCGGCCCATTTATTGCCCAGTCCGGCCCACAGCTCTATATCTCTGTGTCAATCGGCGGCATTGTTTGTTATCTGTAATGTTCCGAGGCCATCAGATGCCGTGCCCGTGACACTCACCTCTCTTTGATCTGTTTTTGTTCCTCCAGGTACGTTGGAGAACGAGCTCGCTGTGGGACATAAAAAAATTGGGCTTTAATTACTATTTAGAAAATCAACATATTCTGCCGGTCAATAAATATGAATGGGGAGGACAAACAGGTTGACATACAGTGAGAAGTCACAACGGGTCGTGGTAACAACTGTAATCGAGGCTGAAGAACCAGATGTGAGAGGATAGATTAGCAGTCTCAATACCGGTCCTCAAGTCACACGAAGAGTCAAGGACTCGGGAACTACCTTCTCGATGTCCTGCATAACTCGAGTGCTTCAAGCGAGGTTCTGATCTAGACATCAGATCATGGTGCCCACCCCCCGTGGGGCTGACCCCCTAAACGGGTCACTGCGGTTTTGTTCTAATAACTCATCTCTGTCCAATACGATTTACCTGATCGTTTATGAAGTTGTCCTCTTCATCTGACTCTTCTTCATCCTCATATTTACTTAAAAAAAAAAAAAGGGAAATCATGTTTTTTCCCACTTCTGGGCCAATTATATGAGACATAGCAAAATAAAATGTAAAAAGTATCCAGATCTTTACTTTTTTTTAAATGTAGCAACAAAACCCAACCCAAATCTGGTTGATCCAGATCAACAGCAGAGACGGGGCTGCTCTACTCCACCATCACAGCATTGGGGCTCCTGACTCGTGCAACCGTGGAAGGTGAGTATGGGACACCCCAGAGGTGGCAGTGAGGTTTGGTACCCGGGAAAAGGGAATTTGGAAAGCGCGGGCAGCCCCCGAACCACCAACCGTCTGCAAAACCACAGCCACCGGAATCATGCCATGAAGAACCAATTGGAGGGGGGCCTGGAATCTGGTATAATAGGGGACGAGGTGTAGGAGACACGTGACTACGGGTTTGGGTGGGTTGCCCAGAGGAGGAGGAACGTCTCACAACCGGTGGATAATTCTAGAGTCTCGGGGAGGAGTAAAGGAAGCATATAAATGGAGAAGTCTCCAGCCAACTCTACGGCACGGTTGAGCGCCGACGGTCCTTGGTGCATTCGCCGCGCCCTCCATCGCTTGCTTTGTACTCCTTACCCTCCTTTTTCGAGGATAACTTTCCGCTCGTAGTCTTTCAGGTACATCGGCTTCTCTTTGGAGGATTTACCCTGTTTGGCAGCCGGTGAACCTAGAAAACAACAATAGGCAATGACTTCATACTGCGACGGCCAACACAAGGGCTTATTAACCGCGTTTGGTTTATGCAGACGATAAACTGTGGGCCGGTTAGAGGAGATCGGCGGTCTTGCCCGTTTTATACGTTGGTTGGCTGGTCAGATACCACAAGCCAAAAATCTTACTTTTCACAAAAGTACTGATTTATGTAACTATTTCTACCTACTTTTATTATTTATGATGCCAAATCTCACCTTCTTCGGTGTAAAAGGTAACATCCTCCTGGTATATTTTGGGATCCTTCTTCTTGAGCAGAGAAAGAGTTCTATAGAAGTCTTTATCCAACGCGGGGTCAATCGTCTAAAGAAAAACCAGCAGATGTTACCTTCAACTATCTGTACATGCAGGAAAGAGCTAGGGGCATGGAGTGAACACTGGGGGACACAGACAGGAGGGGGCTATGGGGCACGGAGTCTGTCCCTCCCCCCGCAGGGTGACACAGACAGGAGGGGGCTATGGGGCACGGAGTCTGTCCCTCCCCCCGCAGGGTGACACAGACAGGGGGGGCTATGGGGCACGGAGTCTGTCCCTCCCTCCGCAGGGTGACACAGACAGGAGGGGGCTATGGGGCACGGAGTCTGCCCCTCCCACCGCAGGGTAACACAGACAGGAGGGGGCTATGGGGCACGGAGTCTGTCCCTCCCACCGCAGGGTGACACAGACAGGAGGGGGCTATGGGGCACGGAGTCTGTCCCTCCCACCGCAGGGTGACACAGACAGGAGGGGGCTATGGGGCACGGAGTCTGCCCCTCCCACCGCAGGGTGACAGTCTGTCAGATCCATTATACTCACTGGCTCTTCCTCGTCTGACTCTGAGCTTGAGTTGTCGCTGTTATCTTCTGTGTCTCCATAACGATCTTTAACTAGAAGGACAAACAAGACAAGAACTCAGCGATAATTCCAGTTAAACTCAGACGTTCTAAACAACCAGAGAGCCGACGGCGAAGCATCCCAATAAAACCCATTCCTTGACCCAGCAGCAGGCGTTTCTTTGCTCGCCCAAGGTTGACGCTCTACATACTCCGACCTGCAGCGTGGGGGCGTCACAGCTCCTCGTCTGTGGGGTTACCCGATGGCTACTTGAGCCATTCAGTGATAATTTATACATATCGGGGCTTCGTTACAATCCCAGTATCCCCCGCAGGGTACAGTCTGGTGCAGTCGGTCACAGAAGTCCTCTGGCCAGCAGAATATGACAGCATTTTGTATTTATTAAAACAAACTAATCACAAAATCAATCAAAATCCACCCCCCCTCACTTGGGCAGGATGAGGAATCTGTTTTGTGGCCCCGCAGCGAGCATGCAGTATAAAGCGTTCACTACTGACAGCTGGTGCTGGTCATTAACATTTGCAGCAGGACAAACGGGCCTTTTATGTGTTGAATATAGTGTGCTGCCCTGCAGTATGTGGGATGTATAACCAGGCAATGTCTCCCCACACACAGCAGGTAGCGGCGTCTAGAAATACCAGCGGGGCCACCCTGTGAAGCCGACATTCACTTTAATGCGCGTGACACCCAGTAAGTGTATTAGCCTCTACTGGGAGGCTGTTCCATTTATCTACCACTCTCCCTGTGAAAGAGGGCTAACATATTCCGGAGAGCTGTACAATTTCTGAATTGGGATGCACGTGTAACTACGTGCAATCACTTATAAAAGATACATGAATAATGGTTAATAATATATTCTCCGGGGCTCACAGGGTATTCATTCACTGACACGGTTATAATGTTTACATTCGGTCGGTATTTGGCTAAACCGATCGATAGTCACTGTAAATAAGGTGAGTAATACGTGTTTCGGATTAGTGTCTTTATTGACTGTGCGTATTATTAACATAACGTTATTTATGGGGATCTGAGGAAAGCCCTGGACCGGAGTAACGGCTGGGACTGGTGTTTCAAGCAAAAAAAAAAAAGTTATGTAGGAGGTCCCCGGGGCCAAACCGGGCCCTTGGGAGATGACTCACGCCGCTGCAGCTCCTCCTTCTCCCGGTACCGATCGTAGCGTTCAGCGAACTTGCGATTTATCTTGAGTTCAGCCATGCTGCTGGTGACCCGGAAACACGTTAGTGACGAGACCACGCCTACTTCCAAGCCATGCGTTCCAACGCTCCCAGCCAGCCAATCCTGAGAGAGCTCTGAGAAACTTACCACGACTACACTTCCGCTTCCTGCGTTCCAAAATGTAGCAAATCAAAGAAAAGGAAGGCGTGGCTGATTTCTGATATGAGCGCACGCTATTGGAGGATTTCAGAAAGCTCTATTTAAAGGGAACCCGGAGGATCGTTATGATAAAAGTAGTGCCCAACTAATAAAAGTTATTGTGTTTTTACCGCTACAGACTAGTCATTGATTCATTCTGGCTGCCAAGTCCATGATGTTACTTTTTACACGTGTCTGGTGAGTGGTGTTTTAATGCACAACCTTCTTTACGCCAAAGAGTAGTAGTAGATAAGTAGAACAGCTTCCCAGCAAAAGTGGTAGATGCTAATACAGTAAGGGGATTTAAACATGCATGGGATCGGCATACGGCTCCTGAATCTAAGACGAGACCAGCAACCGATTAAGGTCGGAGTCTTTACTGCTGTCAGATTCTCTGTTTCAGCAGCAGGTAAGCAGTCTAATTACTATTGGTGATGTCTGTCTGCAGCAGATCTCAGGTGCTTTAGGTGGTCGGTCTCATCCCTCCTAGCATCTTGTGTGTGGGTGCTCAGTTTATTAAATGGTTAAAAGAGGACCTGGGATTTAACACTTTTTCTGCTGTAGCACCGCTTTCTATTCTGCAAAGCCTGGTCTCTATGACCTTGGAGGAGTGAAAAAGCCTATACCCTGCAAGGGGCAGAAAGGACTGCTGGGGGTATTATTGTATGCTTGTGTGTAGTAAACACCGCTACTACTTATGGCTGGCATGCTGATTTTTAAGGGGTAATTGGCAAGGACAAGTTTAATATGTGCCATACGTGGCTAATCGGATATTAACCGAATTTTGTTCTCGAGCCATAAAGAGTATTATTATAAGAGGAAACTCGGAGATTAAGACCGTAATCTCAGGCAAGAATTCAGGGATTAGAAGGAAAGCAGAATGAAAATAGATTACAGAATTTAAGAACTACTTACTCCGTGTTCTATAGTTTTCTTGTTCCTGTTGGAAAAACAGAGCAAGTCCACGGGGCCACCACCCCGACATATTCTACTCATATAGCAGCGGGAATAAGTAAATCCTGGGGCCACACGTACCCGCGGACAAAGGTGGAACGGATATGTCTTAGAGCCTCCTCCCCATAATCTTAGGGTGACCAGTGTAGGGTTCCCCTCGTATTTGGGAAGATTTACCCTGTGATTCAGTTGGGTTTTTTTTTTGTTTTTTTTTTTGTTTTTTTTTTTAACCTCTGGTGACCACGAATCTGGACCCAACAATCACATTTTGTAGTCTCTATGGCTTGGGGGTCAGGTGTTGCCTGACAACAGACTGTTTGTAGTCTACACCGTGCATCGATGATCATATTGGGAATCCCCAGGAGTTCTGGGCTTCATCCTTCGAGGTTGGAGGCAGATCAGGGATAGGTCGGTGGGGCTCACAGGGTGTAAAAACGCTCTGAAAGCAGCAGTTCCTCAACATTCGGTCATCGTTACAACACAACCGGTAGACCCCACGACCAGCCAGGTCCAACATTATAGGTGAAGCCCTGCTGATTCCCCCCAGTACAGCCATTTGGGTCCCAAGGGGAATATTGATTGTGAAGTCCCCCTTATTTATACTCAACCACCAGAACGAATTACTAGTAAGCCTTGAAGCTCAGCTTGTTGTTGGGTGCTTGGTCTTTGGGGTAACATCAGGGCTCAATCTGAGGGTGACCACCAACAGCAGAGAGCCAGACTCGCCGCTGGTCCCCATCATACAGATAAACCGGGCAAATGAAGATACACATTTTGGGCTCGACTAGGCGGACCTCTGCTAAGCGGCACGCGTAGAGTCTTGCTGGGGGATCTCTGATAACTTTTGCCTGGCCACTACTGAAACGAGACTTACGGGGGGGTGGGGGGGAATGCATTCCCAGCAGAATCTATGGATCTATTCTGCTCCCTGCGAGGGCACCGACCTTCCCAGACAAGCAATACTGCTTATAAATATCAGATAACAGCGTTATGGTGAACCAGGACAAAAGTACATTTATGGAATCAAAGCGCCTGATAGTACTTTCCTAAGACCCCAATCTGCCTGTGTCCCACCTGCTGTAAGACCTCAAACCTTACACGTTCCTCCCTCTTGTTAGATTCAGGCTGCTGATTCCATGCATGCTTACATACCCTCACTGTATTACCACGTCTGCTGGGAGCTAATCCACATACCCACCACCCACTCATGTTTTAGCATCTGCCCCTCCCACCGCAGGGTGACACAGACAGGAGGGGGCTATGGGTCCCTCCCACTGCAGGGTGACACAGACAGGAGGGGCTGTGGGGCACAGAGTCTGTCCCTCCCACCGCAGGGTGACACAGACAGGAGGGGGCTGTGGGGCACAGAGTCTGTCCCTCCCACCGCAGGGTGACACAGACAGGAGGGGGCTATGGGGCACGGAGTCTGTCCCTCCCACCGCAGGGTGACACAGACAGGAGGGGGCTGTGGGGCACGGAGTCTGTCCCTCCCACCGCAGGGTGACACAGACAGGAGGGGGCTATGGGGCACGGAGTCTGTCCCTCCCACCGCAGGGTGACACAGACAGGAGGGGGCTGTGGGGCACGGAGTCTGTCCCTCCCACCGCAGGGTGACACAGACAGGAGGGGGCTTTGGGGCACGGAGTCTGTCCCTCCCACCGCAGGGTGACACAGACAGGAGGGGGCTGTGGGGCACGGAGTCTGTCCCTCCCACCGCAGGGTGACACAGACAGGAGGGGGCTGTGGGGCACGGAGTCTGTCCCTCCCACCGCAGGGTGACACAGACAGGAGGGGGCTGTGGGGCACGGAGTCTGTCCCTCCCACCGCAGGGTGACACAGACAGGAGGGGGCTGTGGGGCACGGAGTCTGTCCCTCCCACCGCAGGGTGACACAGACAGGAGGGGGCTATGGGGCACGGAGTCTGTCCCTCCCACCGCAGGGCGACACAGACAGGAGGGGGCTGTGGGACACAGAGTCTGTACCTTCTACTAAAATTGCCCGATATGGTACTTGAAACAAAGATAATATTCAGGCCCTTTAATCAAATTCAGAAATCCACACCAATGCATTTGTTTTATTCATTTTTATTAACCCATTGTTTATTCATTTTAAAAACGGCAGATAAATGTTGACTCTTACAAGTTAAACTGACACCTATAAATTAAACATCAATTCATAACAATAAAATAAGCAAATATTCAAGTTCACAAATATTAATTTAAGTAAAAAAAAAAAAGTTAATGCAAACGGTTCCTTCAAATATTCAATAAATATAATTAAAATCAAGCAAAAAAAAAAAAACTATAGAAAAATTTCAATCAATTTTGGAAATTCATTTGTATACATAAAAACAAAACAAAGAATTAAGGTTTGTAGCAATTGTGCAGTCTGCAGGACGCGTCTCTAAGGCACGTATACATTTTTTTTAAATATCAGTTGGCATGGCGTGTAGACATGAGACCACGATCGCCTCTAGAACTGGCCCTAGAACCGGCTCTAGAACCGACCAAACTGAACCCAGAAGGAGCTCTTGGCCGTTTTAACCCTACAGGGGTCAGAAGCGGTTTCTGTCCCGGAGGATGTCTACAAGCGACCTACGATACGACCGCTCCGGCTCGGGTCACTAGAGAAAGAATGTTAAATACCGGGACCTGGTATTTAAATGGATATGAAGACATTTCTATGCATAGTGTTAGAGGACTATTTTACTTCAAGGTTACCAGACAGCGATATCGTTTGAGACATAAAGTCCGGTCTTTACAGTATTTCTTCAGGTCTGAAGAAGGACGGCGTCTGATCTATACGTAGCAAAGACTGGAGTCGAGATCCAAGCGGCTTATAAAAGGAGCCTCTAAAGGCTAATTGAATGAGGGAGAAAAAAAGGGTTGGATGATATTTAACGGCCGAACGAATACGTTGGGAGTCGGATGGGGGGGGGGGGGGGTGAGAACGGTTTGTATGCATACTGCAGAATGTCCTTGCTGGGCGCCACTAATGCCAACGGGGATTAATGCGATAGAGGTGTGCGTGCGCGAGTGTATGCCTCGGGTTGCTAGTGGCCTTCTACAAGAATATGACTGTGAAAGCTACTATTACGGGGTTTTAAAAAAAAAAGGCAGTCCAGTAAATAATCAGCCTTTTCTGAGAAGAAAGAACAGTAGCTCCTAAAATGTCTATGGATAAAAATCCCGGTTGACTATTGAACACATATGTGTGTATTATAAATATAATACATATAACATACACCCCCCCCCCCCCCCCCCCCGGCAACGAGGCTCCATGCAGAGTACCGCAAAGACGTCTGTGGCACCCATGGAGTTACAACACGGCACTTTTACAGAACCGCCCCGGATCCTCGCTCCCCGGGTCTGGAGATAGCGCAGCCATCCCACGCGCGCTTCGGGCCATTGTGGAGCGATGTGTGGCCGCCACGTCAGGGGATTTACCGACCGGCAGAGTGGGAGACAGATAGGAAAGTCATTGTTTGCCAATCTGCCCACTGCCGGCGGGTAAATGAAAACGGAGCACATTGCAAAGGGAGCGGGGGCCGCGGGGACAGGCAGCGGAAGCGTAAAGTATCTCTATAATGTGGCTACAATTAGTAACATCTTTAGGGAATCGCTGCCTTCTATGTGTTTATATTACAGAATATAGTAGTTATATAGGATGCTTTTGTTCACAGCGCTGTAGTGATTATAATTATCACTAGTAATGCGGGAGGATGGGGGGGGGTAATTGTAAACGTACAAATAATTAAACATGACCTGAGTATTAGCAGAACCGTACAATACACAATACACATTTTATACATACACACTGCAACGGCCCACGACCCATTGCTTTCAGCCCTCAGTTTGTCTGGGGGGTAAGTTCTGTCGGGTGCAAGCTACCCCGGCCCCACTTAAAGCCCACGTCTAAAACGGAATTCCCTATAATACAAGCCGCAGTACTGGCCCGACGTGGCAAACAAAATGCACCTCGAAAACGGACACATTGCACAATACAGAGATAAGCACTGCTTCAGGTCGCGGTACAGCGTACCGTACCAATTGTTTCTCGGACGCATTACCAAGACTTTGGGTCTCTACGTACTTAGTTCCAAGAGGGCTGCCAGGCGAGGATCCAAGATGGCGGCCAACTGCGGGGGAGTGTGCCCCTCCCGGTCCGAATGTGCCAGGTTGGAGCGCGAAGCGAGGTAAGCGATGACGGGGACGTGGCCCTCGCGGACTGCTAGGTGAATAGGAAGGGAACCAGAGGCGTCGGGAATATTGAGGTCAGCGCCATACTGAACCAAGACCTGGAGGGTGTCCAAGAAGCCGGATCGAGCCGCGTCGTGAGCCGGCGTCGTGCCGTACGAGTCCTGAATATTGGGCGAGGCGCCCTGTTTCAGGAGCTCAGCTGCCACCGGCGTGCTGCCGAACATCATAACCTGCCGGGAGAGACGGTGACAGTGAATGGATAGACGCGGCGGCTGCGCATGTCTCGTACTTTGGAACTTTGCATTCAACAATGAAAACGGCAGACATGGAAAGACTAACTCAAGTAGGTTAATCCATACTTAAGACGCTCAGCTAAGCCCAAAGCGGCATGGCGACCCTGTACCGGCCCTGTATAAAGCATACTTAAATTAGGGAGCTTCTGAATGTCACCTCATAAAACTATACATGATGCAGGGCCAGCGTGCGTTGCAGAAAAATGTACTAGGGATTTCTCCTGAAAAGGTAACATAACCGGGAGGCGCAGAAAGCACAAAGAAATAAAAGATGCTGCAAACAGGGAGAGAAACTATTAAAGGGGATTTTCCACTGTACATTTTATTACCGCCATCACTTTAAAAGCATTTTCACAAATATTGTGTTTTCTTAAAAAAATAATAAAAAAGAAGAAAGTTTGGGCCCCATAATATAATATTTTCAGGCATCTGTTCTGATCAGAGATTGGATCACTGGGGGCCAAAACCCCGCTAGCTGATAAAGTCTTTGAAAAGAAAGAACCCGATCCGGTCAGAAATCCCCTGAGGATACCCACAGTGAAACGCGTAGGGTTAATTATACCGGATTTTATTTTTTTTGGCCCTTTTGATATATATTAGACAGGGTTCGGGCAGTGATGCTACTATGCCTTGTCCAGATGGAGGTTACTGAGGGACAGCTTGTCTTTTGCATGTCATTAACGTGTATTGATCTCTATTGTAGCTGTATTTAGATTTATTATTTTTTTTTATCAGATAGGGTTCTCTCTTTTCAAATAGTTTATCAGCCAATTGTATGAATTCTCGCTCTGTTATCTGCACCCAATCTACCAACACCCAGACTCTGCCTGTGGGAAACAATAGAATGGCTCAGTCTTAATCACACTACAAGACACTCTGATTAATGAAAATCTATGGGGGATCGGACTTCATTAGCTTTGCCATAAAGCATCAGCTCAGTGCGGTGTTGGAGGTGGGAAAGTCACCCAAAATATCACATGACCGACAGCAATGGTGGCCTCCAGGTCTGCAGATAAAAGGGAGTTTATTGGGACAAAACGAGGTAAAACACTTTTCTTCCATGAGACTTTTAAAGTACACGTAGACATTTCTAATTAACCCCTGAGTTCTGGGTGTGGATGCGATTGTCTGCTAATTGCACACACACCCATAGTGTGCAGGGAGTGTCACGACAATGGATTTAACCGTCGCATCAAACAATGGGAGCGCCTCAGCCCCAGGGATGCGGCTTCTGTTGGGTCAGAACAAATACGATGATGGACGGTGTTTCTCAATACACAAGCGCTATTATGCCCCGTGGAATAAACGTCGATTGTCCTAGTTAAACGACGCAAAATGGGACAAGAAAGAATTGCAATACGACGCCAGCTTTTGGAATAGCCATGTATGTGGGCAGGCAATTTATATTCGTGCAGAAAAGGACAGAATAGGGCTGCATTAAGATAACATTGGTTTGCACTTTATTGGTATGATCTAAAATTGGCAGTTTTTCCCACCTGTAGGGCAGTCTTTCCGAAGCAGTTCAGACAATCGGGGTGGATCCGGTCCTGCTGAAGGAGCCTCTTCACCTCCGGGACGTCTCCCTGAGCTGCGGCCCTCGTCAGGCGGTCTCCAGCACCGGTCTCTTGCAGCAACATGGGGGACAGTGGGAGAGAGGGAGCTGTGAGAGAGAGAGAACGAGATTACATTACTATACTAAAGCAACGCGGCGTATTTCAGACATGTCCTGGGGAGATAAGCTGAAGGACAGATCACGGCTACAATTGTTGTACAATATGAATGAATGTAGCAATGTTGGTGCAGGAAGCGCGTATTGGTTTCAGAGTAGCGATAAACACCGGTAATACGGTATTTTTTCAACCTCAAATAGCCGAGAACCGCTTTATGGACCTCTCGCAGACGAACATAAAAATGGCCAACGGAGAATACAGACCGTGCCTTTGTACTACGCACAAAGATAGTTGAATAACATTTGATCCATACTTGGTGGTAGCCTAGATCCTCGTATATGTATACACTACATCAAACGCCTCGACATCAATACACAACCCGGCACGCTTCGGCGTGCATGTAACCCACTGATGTCTAATCTTAACCCTCTAATGACACAGTTAAAGCAAGATCGTTCTTACATTCTAAGCACAAGCATGCTGTATAGATCAAAAGTTTTTTTCTAAACACTCCTTTTAGAGGCAAGTATTAAGGATTTCCTATTATTGCTATGGATGCGGGTAACGTTACTGTATATTTTTTTTAATCATACATGTTTGCATGGCACGTGCTTGGCTAGTGAAGCGACTCCGCGAGGGCGGTCACACTTCTACTCATAGAGCGCAAGAACCTGCGGATTTGTTTCCCTTTTTACGTTTAATAAAAGCGTTGCACGCGGATGTTTCTTAGAGAGTTACTGGCATCCTAGACATGGTCTAAGTGCCCCCACGTTCTTCTTACCCACACGGGGAAGGTGATGCAGAAGGACGCAGACCATGGGATCTATTCAGTAAAAGGAGAGCCGTTTTTCCGCTCCTATACATTATGAAGGTCCATCCCCAGTGAGATTCAGCTGAAGGAAGAGCTTGGCCGGCCCCGTATAATGTATAGTTAAGTCCCTGATATTTCTCATTAAATTATATCTCACTAGAAAAACCATTCGTAATGAAAGTAAAGCGAGGAAGCTAAAAACCGCAACTCTGCTGCCTCCTGCTTTAGTGAATAAGCCCCCACGTGCTTGAAAGGATGGCACGTCTGTGACAGGGGTCGATCTGTACGGAGCCCTTGTTTTCGGAATCATTCTTGGGGACACTTTGTTTTTCGAAAATTAAACGACATTAAGAATCCACATTATTTCATAAACTACCATTTAAATCCATGCCCGTTTACACTGGATTCTTTTTCATTGCCAAATATTTTTTTTTCTTCTCTTTATTGACATTTTACCAATAAAAAAACCATAAAACATAGTAATCCTCTAGATTGTAAACTCATCTGAGCATGGCCAGGCTTCCGGTCGTTTCTGTAAATCAGATTGTTGTTTTTATGACTTGTTATGCCCTTTTTCCCCCATTGTACAGCGCTGTGGAATATGATGGCACTATATAAAACAATAAATAATAATAATAGTATTAGGAATGTTCCTGTTGGATTAGTGGCCGGGTGAAAGGTCTATGTATACAGAATTTTGCGTAAAATATTACAAGGGGTTACCGACTGGCGGTGCAGGCTGATGAGCATTGTAGTTTAGAGACCCTTAGTCGAGATATTAAATCTTGTGCTAATAAAAAAATTAACCAGGAGTCTAATCAGTTCCCCCAAAAAGCAATAAATACACCGTGGGGCATATTTGAGGAATTTAATAACTCTACAGTAAGAAGTGGGATTAAATTCCTCAAATACACCCCCCATGAGTCGTTTCTCACTGCATTAGCGCATCACACAAGCCGCATTACAGCCATTTCATCGTGACCCCACATGACCCGCATACTGCAGGACAACCTTTTGCATGAACTGATCACCCTGATTTCCATTACGATGTCACATTCAGTAGCATCACAGCCGTTTTTATTGTGAGATCCCCTTATGCTGGGGTTGCTATGGTAACGAATCAGATTTTCTTTCTTTTAAATATAGAACATGTATATAAAGAGATTCCTTTGGGCCCTGACTTTAGTTTATTCCGTTGTGTGTGTGTGTGTGTGTGTGTGTGTGTGTGTAAAATAACACACGGTAAAGTACCTTGGCCGGTGAAGGTGTCAAACACACAACACGCCACACAGGAATGTCACACAGACGGGACCGTGTAAATAACACAACACACGATAGACCGAGTCTGGCTGATTACACAGCTGCACGGAGCTAGACTGTGTGTTTATTTATGTGCGGTTTTGACAGGCGGAGCAGACAGGGACAGGTGCATCCTACACACAGAAGATGTTTCGCCCTCTCGTGCGACTCGCTCGCTGAACTCTGTGTCCCCGCTCACCTCTTTATATAGTCTTGGCTTTCCCGCCTCCAGATAGAGCTGCCGTCCGCGAGACCCTCTCTGCCCAGCTGCAGCAAACCAACGACCGCACCTCCGTCTCGCGACTCCCCGGCTCGCGCTGCCTATGCTCGAATCGCTCTGCCTGTCTCTGACGTCACTGGGCACGTGGTACGCGAGTGTTTTTTTCAAAAATGCAACTGTGTATTCCCGAGCCCACTCCCCCTCCCCTAGCTCCTTCCCGTCAGGGTCTCCGCCCAGTTGTCAGACTCGGACCAATAGGAATAAAGGTGTGGCAGACGGCTTGCCGTTGCTGGGGGTAAACTCGGAGTTAAAGCGAAGGATACGGACTTTGCTGTTACGACTCATTGGTCCATTTTTAACCAATCGGGAGAAAAAAACAGATGGGCGGAGACTCTGGAGCTTTTTTAAAAAAAGGAGAGGGCGGGCATGAGGTTGGTGCTGTGTTTCTGCGAGGGGAAGGGGGTCAAGTTGGTGTCACGGTAAACCGTGACCTTAGCTTCACCTCAGGCGACCCGCCCTAATGGTATTTAAAGAGAATATAGAGCAACGTTTTTCTGCATCCAAACGTTCTTTTATGACATAGCTTCGTGTTTTACCGAACGGTATCGTCCTGTATAGTATCAGCAAATTGACCGGGTTTAGAATTCTTATCTCCCAGGCCTCACATAGTGAAATAGCATAGTAACTATAGTAACCTGAGTGCCAGGGGCGCAGACACATTTTACCTCAATGGGAAGCCTGGCTAGATTTGATAGTTTTGCTATGGGGTAGTGTAATTTTATTCAGGACATGTTATTTTTACAACTATTTATAGAGTTACAAAGCACCATCATATTCTGTAGCTCTGTACAATCAAGCTGTTCATAGATACCTAGTTTAAAGCAAACAGTGCATCATATAACATGTTATAACGCCTCTTGTTGTGAGCAGGGCCTTCGTTACCTCATGTATGGCTTCGTCTTAGTCCGCCAGTTCTAGTTCTGTCAGACCCTTTGAATCTATGGACTACGCTGCAGAAATTGTTGGCGCCATGTAAATAAAAGTTAATAAATTACCATAATAATTTAAAAAAATATTTCCCTATTTTTTTCTTTGTGTGCAAAGCCAAATTGAAGTAACTAAAACTATTTATATTTCTGAAAACTAGACTTGGGCGCCAGTGGTCGTTTTCGGGGAAGAAAAATTATTTGTATTCAACGAAAAAAACCATTTGTCCGTCCAGTTGTCATGGAAACAAGAAACAAACTTGTAGAAGAAGTTGGAATTAAAATGTCGAGATTCTCCTCCTATTAGTGTAATAAAAATTGTGCCCGCAACGAACGAATGGACAAAGATTTCCGTATTGCACACATTCGTTTGTCATTTCTTTTGTCCAATATGCGGTCATTAGTTATTCCAACAAACGGACGAAATGGTAAAATTTGGCATGAAAACGCACTTTTTTACGAAAACGAGTCTACTGATAACCCATCCACACAAATGTATCTAATACAAACGCAGCATGACAAACTAAATAAATGTATATAAGCGTGTTTAGCGATTTAAATAAGAAATATTGTAAAAACAGTCTTTGTAAAATCTTAATGTGAAAACTTGAATTGTTAAAAAAACATCATATTTGTAATGTGAAACAATTATTGTCTTGGATCCCCTTTGAGTCACTGTACGTGCCACTGACCGGGCCACTTGCCTGACTGTCGCTTAGCTGATAGTTGCCAGCCCTTCTCTGGCATCCATGTAATGCCTGAGTGAGCAATAGGATCTTGTTGGATACATAATCCAACTACTGCTGCCACTTATGCCAATTAACATCGAGACAGTCCATACATTAGGAAGTCTGTCCAATGTCCTCACTACATCCGCGCAGAACAGTTCTCCTGTCCCATCTTAGAGCTGAGAGCTGATCTGTGAGTAGCCAGACAAAAGTAGCTGATCACAGAGCACTGCAAGAAGCCAAGCTTTCCTTCAGCTTCATGCAGATTGTATAGTGTAGAGTGTTCACATATTGCTAACTAGCAGATGTAAAGTGCTGCCCCCTGCAGCATGTGACATGTATAAACTCATGGAACGGAACTTACTTATTTATACATTCAGTGTTGTATTTCACCTTGGGTGCTGCCCATAGATCTGATTCAGGGCAGTGCCCCCAGCTACCTCCTTCACAGTCTCTGTGCCTGTTACGTAGCACTGGGATATGACATCATATGTCCGCGCTCTGAGACTTAAAGATGTATAAATCAGCCAGTTGGGTAGATCTGACATATATATATATATATATATATATATATATAAAATATATAAAATATATATCTTGTGTATTTTGTATCTCGCATGTAAAATGCATGTTCGTCATCCAAATTCCAAATGCCTTTTTCAGTTACCTAAATAGCCATTAATAAGTCAAACAAATCAACTAAATGTCTTGGTAAAGCCCAAACGGATTTGCAAGGGGAAACGGCACAAACATTTTTAAAGGGACCACGCAGCTATCATAATCATTGAAGTTCATTTGAATGTTGGGGTGTCCCTTTTAAGTTGCTGATAGTTGTTAAATGGCCCAGGTAACCTTTGTAAGCGTGGGTGGGAGAATGGAAATAGCCCCAAGACAGGAAATTTGCTAACAAAAAGTTGTGACAGTGACAGATCCCAAGCGCTGGCACCGACTCAAGGTATGTATATAACGTGCAGGGACGTGTGTTCAGCCAAACACATCTCCCGAATGGAAGATAACTGAGATGCAGGGGATGGGGCAGAATTCCTCCATGCATTTTCAAGGGGGCCACAAAATGTAAAGGGATGACATAGCTATCATATACATTTAGGTTGATAGGATGGCTGCAGTGTCCCTTTAATTAATGTGGCTCGTCCTCTTATATTATCATAAGAACTGAAGGAACACCAAATTAAACAAGATTTGAATACAAAAATGAAGAAGAAAAAAAAACAGCAACACACAAAAGAATCAGTACAATGAAGGCACTGTCTCAAAATACATATATTAGTGCATACAGCAAATTTTGAATAACATTTCTTTATAGTCTTAATATATAATCTCTCTTTGCAGTGCTGTAACAGCCTACAGACACGGTCCTTTCCAGGAAAAGTTGATGTAAGCCGAAAACGATGTAAGTTGAGTCTGATGTTTACACATATTTAAACTGGTTTATGTTTCTGAGCTACAGACTGATGCCAATTTCCTTCTGGAAATGGCCATGGCATACAGTGTTTGATCAGATACGTATCTTAACTGTATAAAGGATATGCCATCCACTGAACAATACAGTATATGGTTATCTAAAGCTCTAAACATGGCAGGGGTGGTTTTAACAGAGCACGGCCGTTACAAACACAGCGCGGAACACCGGGCAGAGTTCCTTTTACCGGCCAAAAAACACGAAAAGGAACTTGAGATCAGGGTCTAGAATGGAGGTATGATGTAAGCATGCCGTAAAGTTGATGTCAAATGAGGAATGCCTGTCACACCTTGTATTTTGGGGAGGAAGATCATATTACAAGTTACCGTAACGGAATGCAGCACGTCATCTGATGGATACTGAGAATGTAGGGATTTTTTTTGCGTCACTAAGAGGTAGCAGAAAAGACCATTCATATCATATTCCTGTCAACAGAGTTTGACGGTGAATTGTTAGAAACAATGGGTTTGTATTACTGCCAAAAATGTGTTCTGTGGATGACAGCCTCCGGTTGACATTATTATTTGAGGTACATTACATAAAGCAATACTTCCACAGGGTGCAGCTGGAAAATCTGGAGATCAAACCAGCGATGCATTTGATACAGGGCATCATCACCTAGTCCAACGATGCAAAACATGGCAGAAGACAAGACAAGGGGGGTAATAAAACTAAATAGCACACAGCACCATAATACTGTTCCTTATGGGTGGCTATTTGTAAGAAGAAATCTATATTTTTGGTACGTTTTTATTTTAGAGTAAGATTACTAGGGGGTGTCACAAAACAACAAAAACATTCTGGTCTCTTCAGGGTTCCTTTAGTTTGTCCGAATCTGGTAATCTGAGGAGTAAAAGATGGCATTAAAGCGTTAGTGTACGGTCTGATATATAGGTACTTCTCATGCAAATCTGTGTTGAAGGGAGCTTGAAACGGGCGCGTAGGGTGTCTGCTATGAAGAATTCCAACCAAATGTAAAGATTAAAGAAGTTCTGGCCTAGGGGGGCAGATCCGACGGCAGCATCCCCTCTGCTGTCAAAAAACAGGGGCAGATCAGCCTGTTCCATCGTGAGGACCCTCAGAGTTCTACTACTCAATGGGCAGCACAGACTCCACTGTTTCGTCTTTCTGAGGCCAAGTACCAGCTCATAACGTCTTATTCCAGCACTCGGTGGAAAGGACTGTGGCTGTGAAGGAGGTTGGAAACGCTGACCCGGGTCAAGCCTAGGGCAGCCCCCAACTAAAATATATCCCGACGCCAGCATGCGGCTTTCTTGATCGCAGAGGGGATGCATAGCAATATCCTAAATAGCCTGAGCTCATTTTGGGAAATGCTATATATTTTAGCTGGATCCCCACCTCGATGATTGGTAATAATAATAATAATAAAAAAGATCTGGAAACATTGGAAACACTGTTTCTAGTAATGTTCAATTCCCAATACCCTTTTCAAGAATTAATTATTTCATCGTGTAAAATGCTTTGTTAAAACAAAAGCGGGCCCGATAGGTTGTTACAATAGAAACAGATCTGCGCACGTTTATTTAATATACTAGAAAGTGTAATTAATTATTAACATAAAACTTTCAGGAGGGTGTAAAGGTTGCATTGTCTCGTCATCTCGTAATCCAAAATCACACCTAACATTTGTAGAACTTTCGCTGGGTCTCTCTTTGGATAGTCGCCTCGCATCCCCCAGGGTCCCTGTCGACAGCCCACCGAATTACTTTATGGATGTGTCAGAGCAGGGCCGGCCCTAGGCTTTCTAGCTTCCTAGGGGAACTATGTTTCTGAAACCCCTTCCTGTAGGCTAACACAGGAGAGGACCTCATGGTGGTGGCCCGTACCAGCTCTCTTGGTAATCACCTAACTTGCCTATATGGTAGTGCTGGCCCTGCGGCTGTCATCTTACCTCCGCTCTGAGTTATGTATCTGACCCATGGTAGCGCTGTGTACCCGCTTTTCTCAATAATCTTCATATACCGGACCTTCAAGATGCAAATTAAATCAATAAATCAAGCCATATAGGTATTATATTGGACACTGCAGCTTTATCCCACTAAACTTGTCGCTGTCCTCTTGCCCCACTTACCTGAATCCCAGACACTGTGAAATAGGGGATTTCAAACTTCACGTTGATTGGGGGTCTTCCTTCAACCTCTTCAGTCTCCACGCTGGGTAAGCCGAAATGGGCCCTCATCAGGTACTCCTTGCCACCCTGGTAACCATCCCATAAACAGAAAAGTTAGTAACCTTTCCACCATTCACCGGTTACTATCCCTGATATCGTAATATAATACCAGGCCTTTATCCCCGCTATCACTCAAGCGGAATGCAGTAAGAAGACATTGCGGAATCCCGCTGCTGTCAGTGGGCGGTCCTGCAGTTGTTGGAAGGGAAGTGGGCGGGGAGTGGGGGCGTGGCACAACGCCGCTATAGCGACCCAGAGTTTCCCTGTAGTGACCCGGAGACACAGGGATTCACTCGGAGTCTCCGGGCAAAATCCGGAGAGTTCCCAGATATGCCAACAAGTAATCTTACAATTCCCATAGAGTACGAAATCCTTCCCAAAAACGGCAAAAAATTATTTTTCTGCTATCGCTGGGAGCTTAATAAAGAACACTAAAAAGGAATACCTACAGGTCAGAAGAAAGCTAACGATTACATTAAAGCAATCATCTCACATATACGGGAGCGGCCTTTTCTCACCGGGAAGGATTTGATAGTCCAGATCACAACGTTTTTCTCCGGCACATATTTGGCGCTCCCCACACTGGTTTTAAATTTCGGAGAATCGGCATCACTAGGAACAGGAACTGCAATTTCCACATTATTTGCCACAGACTGTTTCTTAAACTGACCCTTTGCCTAAAGACCAAGGGATGAGAAGAAATTATATTGTTAAAACGTGATTCACCCTGCGGTGGGAGGGACAGACTCCGTGCCCCATTATTGTTAGAATAATATTCTGGGTTCCTCAAAGTTTTACCTTCACCATAATTTCTAGACGACTGTGGCTGAATTTCTCAATAACTGATTCAATCCAGATCAATGGTTTCACCTACAAACATAACATGCAAACAACAAACTGATCAATGATTACATCATATGAACCACACGACAGACACAGGTTTCTATAGAAACCGAGTAATTAAATGCTTAAATGTTATGTAACAATGTATTTTATTGTCAAGAAGGTGGCGAATAAGTGGAATAGTCTTCCAGCAGAAGTGGTAGATGTTAATCCAGTGAGAGAATTTCAACATGCATGGGATAGGCATATGGCTGCTGAAGATGGGCCAGCTGTTGGGTCTTATGTGCAGATCCTCGCTCCTATCTTTTTAAAATGAATTGAGACAGCGGCATAACTCTTTGGGATGTCTGATTAGGCCTCAAGTTCCAGGTTCTCCTGGGTCTCTGCTCTACTCTCTTACTTCTGATTAGGGGAAGGTATCCACAGTATGTTATTACGGTACCAGATGTGGTAAAAGTTGGGTACCTGTGTGCTCAGCCTGTAGGACATCAGCTCAAAGTCCCCGTCGGGAGGGATAAAAGAAATTGTGCGATCATTTTCAAAACGGGAAAGACGGACACACTGGTGAAATTTCACATCTTCAAGCTCTACTGTCTTGTTCTTGTTACCTGTAAATTAAATGGGGAAGAATCTCTCAAACAAATTGTGGGACAACAGGGCTGACAATGTTTTAGGTCCAGTATCACCCCTGTCCCCCTGCTATAATGGTTTATTATGGTGCAATGGTTTATTATGGTGCCCATCTAAGGATGTAGAGAAGTACACCAATTTGGGACAGTGAGGGCACCAGGACCCCTCTAGAGGCTGATGAGGCTGCAGGCAGGGAGGCTGCAGGGGGTAACTAGTGAGGAGGCAGGGAGGCTCCTGATGCTCAGTACTCACGTCCTGTCAACTCAAATAAGACTCGGTCGTTAAGTCCTAGACGTAGCTCCGGCATTCCCGAGAGGAAGACCTTCAGCTTCACGGTGCCCACGATCTCACTGAGCAGCACACTGCCATTCGTGTTCACCTGAGATACACAATACATTTCTGAAAAGCTTTGAAGGGAACACATAACCTGGCTGAGAATTCTGATTTAGGATGCCTTCATGTTTCTTTAGCTGCTGTTCCACCTACTCTGCTCAACTTTTAACCTTTATAAAGCTGCATGCAGCACTATACACATCATTCCCAGCACTGCTGGATGTCCAAACCTTCCTCAGAAATAATTAATCATATAAAATGTCTCATTTATAATTTTTCTGCTAAAGCTACTCACCAGTAGGTTTACAGACTCAATCACATCTATGAAGACCTCATTCTTCTTGTATTTCAAGCCTTCAGACCTCCACGACACGGCATTAGTCACTGTAGTGGGGACACGCGACTTGGCCGTCTCCAGCTTGTTCCCTTGCTGTGTGATATACCTAGATTGCACGCATATAATCATATTTTATATAACGAATGCGACTTTGATCACCTAATGGAGAGGCGACACATAATGCATTCAATCATAGTGTCCCACGAACCTGTTAACTAAAAATCAAAAATCTCAACTTCCTCTCTGCTAAAAACAGATAAATCCCATTCATGGACCCGCTTCTCCAAAGGTTCTATTCAAAAGGCAATGTGTCAGGGGATCACGTATGGTGGGATTTATTCACTCAACGGTGAGTTTTGGGTGTGTTGCTTTAAACTGGCACCATACTTATTCATAAAAAAGGGGAGAGATAACTTTAAGGGGAGGAATTATAATGTGGGTTTTTGTAGTGTGCCGAACTGTAAAAAATTGTAAGATAAGGGAAAAGTGACAGGTACAAAATTAAAAAAATTAAAATCATATGTAACACCATAGGGGAAAGCATTAATGGTTCCATGATCAACCATCAAGGAATGTAGTTAATATTTATAAAATATACACACATTCCACTGAATCAGTTTTCGCTGCCATTGAGAGGGGTGCATGGAGGCAGCAGACCTAGTTGGGTATTAGTGGCAGTATTAATACTCACTCCTGCAGAATTTTGCTTTCGGTAGTTTGGGGGAATCCAAAGTCCATAATCTCATCCAGCAGCTCGTACACAATGACAAAGTTATCCCGTATACTCTCCTCCTCCAGCTCTTTGAAGTACTCTGTGAATACCTGTTGGAGGACGCCAAGGAGAAGTTAAGAGAAGACCAGACCTGTGCGGGGAGAGGAAGCAGCACTGGGGTGTGTGGGGTGGATAGCATTTACTGGACACAAGGTAGCAGGGGGCAGTTTGTGTGCCTAGAAAGGTTCAGTAATCAACTGAAGGCCCCAAATGAACCCCAGAAGCTGCCTATATGGTGGCTCCATCACTGAATCCAAATTGTTTATAGCGTTGTCAACAAAAGGGCCGCTAAGGTACTCAACCCTGCTCTACATGTGACTCTGTGAACATTGGACGACAGAAAGATATCACACAATCATTTGAATGATCTTTGCTGAGACTAGTACGGCAACATCCATGTTTTCGTCAAAATCCGATATGAATGGATGCTTCCAAAGAACTTCCTCAGAGGGTATGGCGGTTTGGCATTTATGGGGAACTGGTCTAGACCACAATCCAGTTTGTAGTAAAAGCCTGGTTGCAGTGTTCCTGATTTCATGAGTGTTAATTCTAGTGGGAGGTAAAGATTCAAGCGGGGGGGGGGGGGGGGTAAAGGTTGGAGACACAAAATTAATAAAGGAATGAATGAACAAAATTAAAAAAGGAATGAATGAACAAAATAAATAAAGGAATGTCCAACCGACAGGCTCCTTACAGCCATGATTACTACGTTACATGGTGGAAATGAGACCAGAGTCACTATAGATATTTTCCAGAGAAAGAATTAGTGTGTGAGTGAAATGGGGTGATGGGTGGGAAGCTGAAAAGAGGAGTGAGTTGGACAGCGGGAATGGAGCTCAAACAGAAAAATCTAAAGTACATGAGAACGGAGAACGGAAGATAATGCATCTTTCACTTAATGTGTAGCGCAACCTTATCTCACTTCAGTTCGCTCGGTTGCTTTCATTTTACCTATCCATTTCCAGTTCTTCCACTCTCCGTGGGTGCTAGACTATTGTATTGTATCACAACTTGGTCAACGTTTCACAATGGACTATAACCCCTTCCTTCCTCAGCAGTAGTGAGGGGTTATATATATAAAATGGGGGTTTGGTCCAATCTTTTCCCACATTGTACTACAATCCTTCACATAATCCCCAGTGTATCTGTGCATCCCCCCAATGCCCCACCACTACTTACCTCTACCATTTTGTACAGGAAGGAGTAGACCAGTGATGCGTTGGCATTTTTATTGCTTAATGCAACCACTGAGAGCAAAAAGTTAAAGAAAGAAACTTGGGTACACAGAAGACGTGAAAAACGCCACTTACTGCAGGCACAATTCGGTGGTTAGTTTTCAGCATTTCAAAAGAGTAGGACTTAACCCCTTAATGACAAAGCCCGTACATGTACAGGCTCAAAATGCATTGCTTTCAATGGGTTTAGGGACCACCTATTGTCCTTAAGGAGTTAAAATGACCAAATTCCATTATTCACATATATCGTATAATAAGCGAGAAGTATAAATCATAGATTTGGTCAGGTACAAGTAAAAGAAAACTGATAACTGAACCAAGACTTGGGACTTTTCGTGGAAATCGTGGCACCTGACAGGTATATGTGAAGGATACGGTACAGGTTGCTGTGTTTGATCCACATGAAGTGTACTTTCCCGTGTGTCAGTAGGGGCGACACGGTTCCTTCCTCCTCCTGCTGCACCACCAGTGGCATGAAGTGGTCTATCTCGGCCATATTAATGTCTCCCTTGTAATTCCTGCAAATGAGGGGCTGCGCGGGAAAAGGTAAAGAGATAAGTGTGCTATATATAAGAGCATGAATACAGAGAGAGGCAATCAGTTTAATAAAAACAGATTAAAGACATTTAACAGGACACTTATCATGTTGCGATATACTTATGCCAGGATATGATGTCATATCGCGGCGCTCAGCTTTATTGCATCGTTAGTCTTCTATCGACTCCAGCGCTCAGTGTGAGGAGACCCTCTGATGATAGTAACTGGCCCCCCATTGTCTAACACAGTGAGATAGTGGGGCAGCTTCGTAGAGGTTAACTTCATAGTGGGTGAATTTAAGCATGTATGGGATAGGGGAAAGTCTACAATGATAATAGGGCCCCCTTGTGCCCCATGTTGCCAGTTCCTACTGTCTTTCAGGTCAGGTGCTCTTCGTTTGGCCAAATAAGATGGGTGTAAATTGGTTATAAAAGCCGAGGAGGGCATTTTTGGGAAAATGGTAAATTGATCCTACAATGGGTCTCATTCACTAAGATTCAACATTAACCCTCTATGTGCAACTGGTACTTGGGATGGGGGGGTTGCTTCTACGCTGCAAATATTGTCCTTTTCGAGAAAAATGTGTGGAAAACTTTCATGTGGAAATACTGAGCTCATTGATTGCAGAGGAAATTGATGGGAACTGCTTTTAGAAGCGTGCTTTGTACATCCCTTCCACACTGAAAGATACCTCTTAATATAAGATTTTTTGTATACCAGTGCAATGTAATTATTATTATGAATAGTCTTGTCTTTTACATAAAATTTCCCGCAGCCTCCCTTTACCCTGCAAAGTAACACCAGAACTTCTTGGTCTCTTCCCTTCTGTGTCTAGTATTATTAGCCATAGGCTAGTGAGCCAGTGCTGTGGCCGGGTCGTATCGGGGTCCAATCCTACCCGGTCATCCTATCATAGATGCAGACACAGCGCTTCATTGACTCCGAAATAAAAGATGAACTCCTTTATCAGGGAGTCGGGAACTGGCACATTTCAGCTGCTTGTTATTACATCCCATTCCGTGTTCAGTAAATAAACCCTACATATATAACGCGCTACGGAATTTGATGGCGCTATATAAAACAATAAATAATAATAATAATAACAAACTGGACTGTTTCGGGTCGGTGAAACCGCAAAACTGGTGCAGACTGGTCGTCTGGCACACCCGGCAGATGCCCTGTGGGCCGGCGGCCAGTAGAGCCTCATACTTATCCATACTGGCACTCAGTAGAGGCAGATCGGGTCTTGCAGTGAGTGTAAAAACGTAATGTGCGGCCACACGTATCCAGATGGTGGCAGCATGTATGTCATTTTGTAGCCCTGCAGCAAATCCTGACCTTTCACGAAAAATTCCCTTAATTAATAGTCTTAGATGTAATGTAAGGAAGTTTTACTTTACTAATAAAGTGGCAGACAAGTGGAACAACCTCCCAGCAGAAGTGGTAGAGGCCAATACAGTAATGGAATTTAAACATGCGTGGGACAGGCATACGGCTTCTGAATCTAAAACGAGACCAACGACTGATTAAGGTCTTTACAGCAGGAGAAACGGGCGACTAGACGGCCGAATGGGTCTGATCTGCCGTCCCGCTCTATGTTTTTCATGACTGTTACTATAAAGCAAGCACTCACCTTCCCCTTCAGATCCAGGACAAACACTGCAGAAGCTGACATTATTCTGCGATTTTGTTCTCTGATACAGAATCGTCTCCTTTTTAGAGTTAATTGTTATCTTCTCTTCAAAGTTCAGGGGAACTTTAGTCCTAGTTCCCAGATTCGGACTACAGACAGAATATTATTTTTTTTCCTTTTTTGTTTTTGCACGATTTTCACTTCCTGCATGGAATTAATTGCCGAACGTTCGTCTCCTTTTCCTTCTTCCCGTCTTTACCTGCCCCCTACGTCACCAGGTACAACCAGTTTCCAGGTGTACAATTCTCTTAAAGGGGAACCGCTGAGAAAAAAAACCTCTCATTGCTGCGCTGCTTGCCGAGACCGTCGCTTGTAGACACTTCCCCTTTAAATGCCAGGGTGGGGTATCGAGTTCCAGGCAGTAGAGGGGGGGGGGGAGGGCAGGCTGACACTTCTGGTTTTACAGCCCCTGCACCGTCATTCACCTACACCTGCCAATAAAGACTAGAAAGCACCAGGAACACGGCAAACCATTAGCACATTCGATCGCAGATTCCGCATCGAGGAGCGTAGAACCAGATACAGCACAATGTTTGTAATGAGATTTTTGTGCGTGGTACTGTAGCCACGTGAAAACACGGAAAACTTTTCTTTTGATTTACAACACGATGTTGCCCCAACGTACCGAGTTTTCACAAATAAATCGGAGTGTTTGGGTTTGGATGCCACAATAGTTGAATGGATGAAGCAATGGTTGAGTGACAGGAGGCAGACGGTTGTAGTTAATTGTTTATATTCAGAGGAAGGACTTTCTTACTAGTGGGGAACCTCAGGGATCAGTATCGTGACCGTACGTTTTAATATTTTTATTAGTGATAGTCATACCTGGGAACTTCTGGGCTCCCTTGCGGGACGCGGCCAGGACTGCTGACGTCGGTGGGCGGTCCTTCTGGTGTCAGTGGGCGGGCATTCCCGCTGACAGCAACAGGAAACACCCCCATTTAAAGGAAAATGGGCAGGGGGGGCGGGGCGTGTCAAGACTCTGCTCCCGCGACCTGGAGGATTTGGGTCTTGACCCGGAGAACCGGAGAAGCAGTGCTCCCCCGGCAATCTCCGGGTCAAACCCGGGGAGTTCCCAGGTATGGTGATATTACAAAAGGTCTAAAAGGTAAGGTATGTCTTTTTGCAGATGATACAAGGCTCTGTAACAGGGTAGAAAAAGTTAAATAGCTAATGAGTTTGGTAAATTAGAAGAATGGCTGTGAGCATGGCAGCCGCAGTTTAACGTTGATAAATGTAAAATAATGCACTTGGGCCAAAAATTCAAATATACATAAATAAATATATATATATTATATTAGGGACACTGTCAGTGACAAAAGAAGAGAGGAATTTAGGAGTAATTATTTCTCAGGAATTAAAGAATTGGAAAAAGCAAGCAGGTTGCTGGAAGGTGGTTCTGCCACTTTACAGATCTCTGGTCAGACCTCACCTAGAGTATTGGCTACAGTTCTGGAGACCACATTTCCAGAAGCATATGGACACACTGGAGAGAGTTCAAAGGAGGTGAATGGTTTGTAGGATAAAAATAATCAGGACAGACTAAAGGATCACAATATGTATGGCTTGGAGGGAAGGAGAGAGAGGGGAGATGTGCTAGGGATAGGCATACGGCTCCCGAATTGAAGATGAGACAAAGGACTTATTAAGGTTTGTCTTCACAGCAGGGAAAATGGGCAAAATGGTTCTGATCTATCCTATCTGATCAAATCCTACGCTTCTGTGTTCCAGTTAATACTGTGGGTTTATTTTTGTTGGTGCAATTAAAAAAAAATCATGCTAAAATGATAAGTTGCGCTGCAAAACGAAATCAGCTTTGCCCATGGAATTGTGAGGTCATCAGAATCATGTCATAGAATACTATGGCCTACTAAGCAGAAGAGTATTCACTCCAGGATAACTGGAGTCAGGTGAAGATCACCTACACTAATTTAGCAAATGCTTTTAGAAATCATTATAACGGCAAGGTAAAGTGTATATTCCTGGTATATTACAATTATTCCTTATCACTAGAACAATGTATTTTTTTTATTATATGTCTGTTATGCAAATTTCTTCTTTTACTTGTTACAATAAACATGTTGTGTGTACTCATTACAATTCTTGTATGTTTTATTAACATTATGTTTATAATGTAATTTAAACATTTTTGTGAATAGACAGTTTTTTTTTAGCCAAAATTCTGAAAAGTTTACTTTAAAATTACCTAAAGACATATTAAAGCAGTAAATGTCTATGCTGTTCACATCATAGTGACACCTTCAAATGTCTGCTTGGTGTATGTGAGACCACTGAAATCGCCAATTATGGGTATTTCAAAAGAAATTGATCGTTTATATAATTGTCACGTTCAGCATACCAGAGGAGATGCTGGTGCTGGGTAGGACACCGTGTCCCAGAGGTCTCAGGGGAGTTCTTTGCCCACAGCCGCTCCAACCCAAAAGGCTCCACCTGAGGGGGAACCGGTCGGAAAGGCCGTGGGATTTTCAAGACTGGAGACAAACTCTAGGAGTGCACAAGCAGGATAGTGAAGACAAGCCAAAGTCAGGGAGCCGGGGGCTCGGGGTAATTGATATATCAAAGCCGAAGTCATGAAGCCAGAGTTCAGGGTAGTAGAGATACCAGAGCCTGGGTCAGGGAGCCAGAAAACAGAATAGTCAAGGTCAAGGAGAGCGTGGGACCCTTTGGTGGAAGCGGCTGGAGGAGGATCCTTTGAGCGTCATGGGACACCAGATGGTGGACATCCCCGATGGAGGGTCAGGACCTCCGACCTCATGGCACTGGCAGAAGGCCTACCCTGATCACCACACTAATCAATGCAATATCCATCAGCAGGAACATTGGTGCTTCCTATACAACGACTTTTTCACAATCATGCAATCTAACGCTAAGTTCATCTCACATGAAAGTATGGAAAATGTGATACCGATGTGTTAAACTGTTAGTTATCTGGTCAGTGGTTTACCATAAACTCCCCACCACTTGTAAATGCCCTTTTTTATGTATTCTGTGCTGCTGTGTTCCTCCACGTGGACAAGCTGACATCTTCAAAGGGCAACAGCTGTTGTGTAAATGTAGGGGTAAATGTCTCTATGGTGGCTCAGGTTAACGTGATAAGGATAAAGTGTATACGGTGGCATCGAGGTAAGAAGAAGATAGAGCATTTAGTCAAATGGGGTATCTTATATGTTTTATTGGCCCAATAAAAGGTATCACCTTCCACTAAAGACTCCATTGTGTTGTTGTTCTTCAAAGGTCTGAAGTTTTTGGTTCAGCTGTATTTAGAACAGTTATTTTTAATGTGTTAGGGTCCACTCAACACCTAAAAAGTACGAAAGGCCATTAAGGGTGAAGTAGGGTATGGTGCATTTGAGAAAATTAGTACTTTTATAGTCAGTAAAAAATTTTAGAGCGAGAATTCCACATCAAACCTGACATCCAAAATTATAAACCAATGAAAAAGCAGGGGCTGTAGGAAGAAAAACCAATGAGGAACAAGCGTTCAGCAACTGATGAGAATAGGACATAAAAGAGCCAATAGGTGAATAAGGGGTGTGGATTGGAAGCCTTCTATGTATAAAGGGACATTGTTCAGGCCAGGGCCGGTATTAGACCAAACGGTACTCCAGGCAGGATAGCGTGTTATACTCGTATCCACTTGTGACGGAGAATCGGAGATGAGTAGCTCCGCCGTGTAGACCTTCCTTGCCAAGAATGCACTAGGCAACCAAGTAATTATAGCTCTCGTGCACCTCGGTCACTTGCTGAGACACAGAGTGAGAAATAGGCTGAGGTTTATTGAACAGGACACTCGTATTTATACACACAGAACTGGGTGAAATACAATATCCTCCACTCCCCTGACCCACCCAGGGTAACCATTCCGGCCATCTGCCTGCTGCCCTTCCCCCGGCACAGGAAACAGGGTGCCCCCGGTCACGTCTTATGAGGCGACCCCAAACCTTGTTTTTCCCGGATGCCTCTCATACTCGCCCCAAAAGAGCACACTGATAGGAGGCTTTGGGGGGGGGGGGGGGCGACAACCACTCAAAGTTTTAGCTGACCACAGCAGATTCCCAATCCGCCTGAGAGCTCCAGGGAAATCTTTCGGTCAGGTGTAAGTTGCGGCGTTTTGCAATTCCTGAAGCCGCCAGCAGGTGGAGTTTCAGGGAGAGGGCAATAGGGATACGGGCTGGGCATTGAAAATAAATATGGGGAGAATTAACGAACATAATCGCCCGTGCTTCTGATGCTTAAGGAGAATATATAGGTCCACTTTATCAGACAATTTTCAATTTTGCAGATGATTATGTTGACACCCGCCATGTAATGTTCCTCTAAGAATTTATACTAAACATCAAACGATCATTGCTTGCTCTGACACTCAACCCATAAACGTAATATTCTTTACTGGACCTCAGACACCCCGGTGTATCCCGTCTATATTGTGTGAACATTGCAACTGGCGCTCCAGTGGCTAAAAAAAAGTCCTATTCTTGTGATTTTCCTGATGGCTGCTGCCTGTCTTTTTATTATTTATTTTCTAGGATTGTAATTCCAGTACATTCTTCTATAGCAGCATAATAAAACATTGCCACAACTTCGCCAAGCAGCTCACACACAAAGTGCTGATCGTGAGGAGGCCAATTATAGGTTTCATAAGACGAGTCAAAACAATCACTGTTCTTTCCAACAGTGATCAAAAGGTGTATTCCACCGACAATTCACAAGTCTGAGATGCACAGGAATATAGGGACATGGCCGTGTGCAACAAGCAGCCATTTTTTAAGCAAGTGCCTTCGGACAGAGATACATAATTGAGCATTTTTAAATACTCTTAATGCCCTTCATTTCATTAGCTTGAATCCACATTCCTCTAAAGGTGATTACACCCCCCCAAACACACACACTATGATTGTCAATTATTGGTTACTAGGATGTCCAAAGCACCGTTTAGTATATTTTATTTTTTAATCTTTAATGTAACGGAGGAGTAAAGGGGGAGTTTACAGACGAGTTAACATAGAACTCACATGCACTCGCCTGTAACTCACAAAATTATCAGGCAAAGGGCACACGACTTAAGTAGAGGAGAAAGTCATAAAAGAAAACCAGGAGTTGAAACACGAAATGTTTCAGGTAGCATTACATAGCTTGTTCTTTTTCTGTGACAATCAGTGTAATTTTTTGGAAATATCTGCACCAATCTCAGGAAAACTGGCATTGATGGCAGCTAAAGGCACAGCCAGCATTTTAATCATTATTAAGACCATTTATATAGGTTCATTTAGTGTATATAACTATAAAATTTAGGATTTGTGATTTTAGTGGTAATAAAATGTATATTGATAAACATTCATATAGAGATACAAAAAAAAAAAAAAGATGGTTTATTATTTACGATCACTTCAGTACATAGCTCGGGGACAAGTCTAGTCAAATTTATAGTAGCTCTCTTATAAATTTGGTGTTTCTATAAACCTTCAGACCGCGTTATGCTTATATACACATACGAAACAGGTGTACATGCAAATATAAAAACAAAATAAACAATGCAAAAATAATTATAAATCATAGAATTTTTTTTTTTTAAAAAGGCAGCTAATCCAGTTAAAGGCTCAAAAGCATAGTCATAAATACGTTTAGTGCCCAGGCCTATTAGATGACCCCCCCTAAAAAAAAAAAGTTTATATAAAAAAGGGGGGTCTAATGTATGCATTTTTTGTGTACAGCATCTCAAACACTTAAATAATGTACACTTCGCATACATGTAAAGCATTGTTACTATACATGAGGCATATGTACACACATTTATAAGCATTGTACATGTATAAAAGCACTTTTGTAATCTAAGTACATTAAACAAACATATATAAGTCCATAAACCTATAATACACTCAGAACGCAGGAAACCATACGCAGGACTGTCAGTCCTCCTCCTCTGTAGTGATGGGCGGCCACATTGGATAGCACTAGGCTTATTATTCAGCTTGTTTTGTATTCTTTTTCTTGAGGAGTTTCTGGAGATTCGGGGACATGAAGTACGGTCTCTCCGTCGATCCGTCATTCCTTTCCAAATCTTCCACTGTACAAGATAGAGGGGCGGCGGGAGAGGAAGGATGTGGGAGTTGGCAGGGTGGGATGGCAGATTCAGAATACAGCGTGAGAGATAAGAAAACGGGGGATAGAGGGACACAAAGTCAGTTGTATGTTTAGGAACAGGTCATGCAGTAGTTAAAAACAAGGCACTAGGTGTTGGCAGGTTACATAGACAATGTTTTTAGATATATAAGCATGAAAAGGGTCCGTGAAGAACTCTAGTTCAGTGTAGGAGACACCCCTTAGTGTTCGCCTCTGAATTATGAGGCCAGGTGGCCACATTTAGAGTCTGTATTTCCCACACATACTGCTTTTCTCCATTTACAGAGGTATAGAGAAGGGATCAGTCATTTGGGGAGAGCGTTATATATATACGGTTCCTTAAGTCGCGACAGCAAAGGGTGTGCTGCTGCCCAAACCCACTGCGCCTTTATCAGGTCTGGCTCTCGCTGGATTTTAAGGACTCTGCGCCTTTTTTGAGGAAGATCTGGCTGAGTTCAGGCGACATATAATATGGCCGTTCCAAGGAACCATCATTCCTCTCCAAATCTTCACCTGGTTGATCATCAGGACCCCCAAGGACGTGCATTGAAAAGGGGCAGATAAGGTAAAAGGGAGGAGTAGGCAAGCAAAAGAGATGATGAAAAGCGTGTGTAGTAGAAAGGGGAGGGAGACCAGAAAAGGAGGACGCAGAGAGAAAAGACGGAATGGAGGCAGGCAGACAGAGCGAGCGCGAGGCAGACACAGGGAGAGAGAGAGCGAGCGCGAGGCAGACACAGGGAGAGAGAGAGCGAGCGCGAGGCAGAGAGAGAGAGAGAGCGAGCGCGAGGCAGAGAGAGAGAGAGAGAGCGAGCGCGAGGCAGAGAGAGAGAGAGAGAGCGAGCGCGAGGCAGAGAGAGAGAGAGAGAGCGAGCGCGAGGCAGAGAGAGAGAGAGAGAGCGAGCGCGAGGCAGAGAGAGAGAGAGAGAGCGAGCGCGAGGCAGAGAGAGAGAGAGAGAGCGAGCGCGAGGCAGAGAGAGAGAGAGAGAGCGAGCGCGAGCGCGAGAGAGAGAGAGAGAGCGAGCGCGAGCGCGAGAGAGAGAGAGAGAGCGAGCGCGAGCGCGAGAGAGAGAGAGAGCGCGAGAGAGAGAGCGAGCGCGAGAGAGAGAGCGAGCGCGAGAGAGAGAGCGAGCGCGAGAGAGAGAGCGAGCGCGAGAGAGAGAGCGAGCGCGCGAGAGAGAGCGAGCGCGAGAGAGCGAGCGAGCGCGAGAGCGAGCGCGCGAGAGAGAGCGAGCGCGCGAGAGAGAGAGAGCGCGCGAGAGAGCGAGAGAGCGAGAGAGAGAGAGAGAGAGAGAGAGAGAGAGAGAGAGAGAGAGAGAGAGAGAGAGAGAGAGAGAGAGAGAGAGAGAGAGAGAGAGAGAGAGAGAGAGAGAGAGTGAGAGAGAGAGAGTGAGAGTGTGGGAGTGAGAGGCAGACAGACAGAGAGAGAAGAGAGATGGAGCAGAAAGCACACGACAGGTGTAAAAGATAAGGACAGAAAGAAGGGAACAGCGTTCCAGACATTGAAAAGACAGACAAGGAGTTTCCGGGATTGGGGTTGGGATGAAGGAGAAATGGAAAAGGAAAAAATAAGATTAGTAAAGGAGAGGCCATCACCGTATTAAAACAGTCCGAAACAGAAAGGTTAATCCGCAAGCTTTCCAGGCCACAAAACCAAGTTATCATCCCACCCTCACCAGGATCGCCGATTTTTATTTTATCTTAGAAATACTTACAGAAGCACAAGAAGAGCGTGTCCACACACATCCCGTACACGCTGAAAAATCCATGCGCGATCAGGTATGATCCGATAATGACGGTCTGCAGACAAAGCAGGACACATTTAAATCTCATATTTATATTACATAGAAGGGCGAAGTCCTGTGGCAACGCACCTTAATGGGTATAATATAACGTAGTTGCTCGATTATAAGACGACCCCCAAATCTGAATATTAATTTAGAAAAAAAAAAAAAAAAAAAGAAAAAGCCTGAATATAAGACGACCCTATAGGAAAAAAGTTTTACCAGTAAATGTTAATTCATCTAAACAATTTTTTTTTTTTATAAAAGATATGATTGAGAAAAATATTTTGGTTTTATTTCCTTCTATTTTCCAACCTGCCCCCCAGTTATGCACATCTGCCCCATGATATGCCTTTTACCCCCTATCTGCCACTGTGCCCCATGATATGCCTTTTACCCCCTATCTGCCACTGTGCCCCATGATATGCCTTTTACCCCCTATCTGCCACTGTGCCCCATGATATGCCTTTTACCCCCTATCTGCCACTGTGCCCCATGATATGCCTTTTACCCCCTATCTGCCACTGTGCCCCATGATATGCCTTTTACCCCCTATCTGCCACTGTGCCCCATGATATGCCTTTTAACCCTATCTGCCACTGTGCCCCATGATATGCCTTTTGACCCCCTATGTGCCACTCTGCCTCCAGAAATGCCTTATGCCCCTATATGCCACTCTGGCATTTAGAGGGTTAAAAGTCGTATTATGGGGAAGAGTGGCATATAGGGAGGTTTAAGGCATTCAGGAGGCAGAGGGGCGTATAGAGGGTTAAAAAGGCATTTCTGGAGGCAGAGTGGCATTAAGGGGGTTAAAAGGCATTTCACTGAGCACTCTGCCTCCAGAAATGCCTTATGCCCCCCATTTAACACTCAACCCGCCCGCCCCCCCCCCCCCGCAACTTACCGGTGCTTCTGCCTTCCCTGTCATGTAGCCGGGGCAGCGTGTAGATCCCACGCACTTACGCAGCAGCTGGAAGGAGGCATGGCTAGCAGCGGGGGTTGTCTGCGTCCATCGCGCAGACCTTCCCTGGCTGTCTGATCTCTGACAGCCAGGGAAGGTCTGCGCGATGGACGCAGACAACCCCCGCTGCTAGCCACACCTCCTTCCTGCTGCAGCGGAAGTTGTCTACGCGAATCGTAGACAACTGCAGGAGGATCCAGGTCCCCTGCAGCTGCGGGGGATCTGGATCTTAGTCGTCTCATATTTGAGGTCTGATTATAAGTCTCTAGATTGTAAGCTTGCGAGCAGGGCTCTCTCCACCAAATGTATCGGTTTGTCTTAGTCTGTCAATTCTTGTCTTGTCATATACCTTGAATTTATGTATTGTATTAAGCGCTGCGTAAACTGTTGGCGCTATATAAATAAAAGATAATAATAATAATAATAATAATAAGACGACCCCGATTATAAGACGAGGGGTATTTTTCAGAGCATTTGCTCTGAAAAAAACCTCGTCTTATAATCGAGCAAATACGGTATATAACTATTTAAAAAGTCACATAAGAGTAAAATGAAAAGAAAATTAAATCTAAAGCTTTACCTTCTCTCTGGTTTATTCTACAGAAACATTAACATTTCAGAAAACTCTTTGAGCTGTCAGCAGGCTGACATTTAAATCTAAATAAAACATAATATAAAAATATTCTCACCAGGATGGGGACCCAGTAGTAGTTGAGGGCAGGAGCCGTGTCCTGTACAATACGGATCCGGTGGGTAAAGAAGAAGAAAGCGAGGATGCCTGTGGGGAGGAAAAAAGAAATAAAAATTAAAATAATAATGGAACAGTGAAACAGACTTTTGATGATAAGTCCTGCCAACGTATACGTACCCACACAGCCTACGACCAGAAGTTTTCCTAGGAAAAGCAAGAAGTCTGTGACTTTATCTAGGACGGCAACACTGCAGAGAGAAGAGACACGCAGGAGGTTGATGGCAGTTTGTACGTTTCAGCACCTTCGTGATGTGGATACGATTATATGAGGTCATAGCCGTGATGCCACCACTCACCGAATAATGTTCCTCATGAGCAGGAAAAAGGCATTCCGAGCGGACGTGCAGAAATTGGTGCCGTATATCGCTATCTGTCAACGACACGGGGGTATTAACTACGGTATCACCCCGATACATCCCAAAACATCAAGCCATAGCGAGCTTCTTTATACGGCTTAACTGTGTGCCCCTTATGTTTTTAAGCTTCACCACTAGGCAGCTGTAACACTTTGCCAACACAATTGTGAATTTGTTGTATGCTTTTATATAGTATATTATTATTATTATTATTATTATTGCACATGAACACATTAAAAAGGAGCAGGGGGCCTGTCTCCATCACAAAACCAGCATCTTTGTGTGAATAAAGTAAGTTAATATAGCTGTTTTGTACATTTATTATATCGTGTTGGGGTGAGTGCCTAGTATACTGTTTGTATCTAGAGTGCCTATATATTCGTCATAGTGGCTCTCACCATAATATACGCATTCCGATTGAGAAACTTTATAAACTTCTCCAAGCACCAGAAGCAGCATTTCAAACAGCACAAGAAGAACCGCGCGGCTTTATTCTCTGATCCTGGGGGGAGGAAAAATATGACGAGAGAAATATGAATTTAACAATGTTAATTTCTCCTGCCCCATAGCCCCCTCCTGTCTGTCACCCTGCGGTGGGAGGGACAGACTCCGTGCCCCATAGCCCCCTCCTGTCTGTGTCACCCTGGTGGGGGAGGGGCAGACTCCGTGCCCCATAGCTCCCTCCTGTCTGTGTCACCCTGCGGTGGGAGGGGCAGACTCCGTGCCCCATAGCCCCCTCCTGTCTGTGTCACCCTGCGGTGGGAGGGACAGACGCCGTGCTCCATAGCCCCCTCCTGTCTGTCACCCTGCGGTGGGAGGGACAGACGCCATGCTCCATAGCCCCCTCCTGTCTGTGTCACCCTGCGGTGGGAGGGACAGACGCCATGCTCCATAGCCCCCTCCTGTCTGTCACCCTGCGGTGGGAGGGACAGACGCCATGCCCCATAGCCCCCTCCTGAACAAACTTCACGCAGCATAGATCCTTCATACTCTAGAACCCGGACCTTAGTTTGTACTCATATGTGAATTAAAGAATAGTATATGACATATATATATATATATAACATGTTCTCCTGCTCAGGCATCATAAAACGCGTGTGCATTTTGATCAGGAGGTGTAGCGGTCTTACCTTTGAGTTTATGATCCAGATACTCCAACATAATTCGGATTAATTGCACGATGGCAAGAATGAGAGATCCAAATGCCAGAGAACCCGTGTGATACCTGCAACATGCGCCAACAGAAAACAGCATGAACCGATCGCCTTTATTTTTCGGCATCGACACCACACGCACGAGATCAGTCAAGGAGCTCACCTCAGCGCCCGGCCCAGGGATGAGAAGATGGGGAAGGCTGGCATGTCATCTGGCTTCTTGAAGGCCCAATAATAGGAAGCAAACGCCCCAGCCAGAGTCACCTGCCCCAACGCGATAACAAAGTTGGCCAGCCACAGGAACATGAAGGCGTTGTAGATCTGAAACCCTATAAGGTACTTGTGGTAATAGGTCTCCCCGCCGTAGAATGCAAACTGGCACCGGGCATCACGGCACGCTTGGGTGATATTGGTAGAGTTGAAGGTCTGGGGGGGGAGAAATGGTTTTTACCGAGAAGAAAAATGTTCCAAAAACAATACTAGATATAAAAAAAAAACATGGCACCGAAAAAGGTATTAATTAACATAGGCTTTATTTGTAACTGTGAGAACCCTAACAACTATTCCTATTCCTAAAAACTTCTCCATGTATAGGGCATACGCAAAAAACAATGGGTCTTAGCGGAAACGTCCCATTATTTAGAACTTACAACTAATACTTGGCCAAAAAGTTTGGGCGAGTTGGTTTGAAAGTAAATTACTATGAAAGCTCAGAGGAGAACGGCTACCCAAAGGGTTCATTGGGCAGAGGGAACAGTTGGGGACTTACAAGCTCGCTCCTTGTCCATACAAAGTTAGTATAGGTTAAGGTTTCATGTAATGTATGGAAATACTTTCTTTATGGTGTCCTTTTGATGCATATATGTTGTAAGTGATCATAAATACAGATGTTCGGGTACTCACCTCCGGGTCGCAGGTAGCGCCAGCATACTCACATTGGGACTCATTAAACACTTTATAGACGGCTTGGTTGGAAGTGGACAGAAAGCTGAAGCGGCATCATTAAGGAATAGTAACTAGAGGAGTCTTCCACCATTACGACACCCCATAGGACCGTAGAGTTCGCACATTAAGGGGCGATGTTGTGGGTGACAATATTCCCAGGTAGCCAACTCAGAAACCTGCGTTACACACTGCGCATGCCCTGGGGCCGACGCTGGCCTTTAAAGTACGCATGTTACGCGAGTGGAAGCCCCTATCTGAGGAGCGACTTTCCACATGTCATGGAGGTGGCACCAACCGGTACAAAAGGATGAAAGCTGAAGCACAGGGTTTCCTCATAAGATATAAGGACGTTTACTCAGAGGTCTATCACTGGGTGTCAGCAGATGGCAAAAAGAGGCAGACACTTTGGGTTTGTTAGGAGGTGGAGAGATTTCTGGTGGGTTTTAGAGTGAATTCGGCTGGTATGAGAGGACCTGGGTGTGGAGATATGAGGAGGAGAAGCAGCGGGGGAAACAAAGCGTTGTATATGAGTTAATGGTTGTAGAAGGGTGAGAAGTTCTCGGTGTTCCGCAGCCGGCTGGAATAAGGATACACGGCAGTGATGGCCCAGTAGGCAATACAGAGACACACAAGCAGGAATGTGAATAGAGGGAACACCATGGAGGACATGACATGTCCTACTGCCCTGAGGAGAGAGGAGGAAAAAGTTACCAACAGATGGACAGTCATGGAAAAGTCGAATGGTGAGAAGAGCTTCTTCAAGTCACAGCTGCACTACTCATCAGGAAGGACTGCACTATACAGGCCCAGCTCCAATGCTGCACGCAGAACTGCACCGGGGTTAGGGCTCTTATACTGTAAGAAGGCAAAAGAAGAAGTGGAGAAGGGTAGAGGAACATTGAGAGAAGGCATGAGTGACGGCGAGTGGTTTAGTCGGCTGTGTGACGGTGCCGCGGATTTGAGGTCTGAATTAAAAGACGATCTGGATACCGGGCCGCCAGTATCTGTAAGTAGGTGGCCACCTGATGGCCGGTCTGAGCCTGGCTACGAAGGACTTATCCTGGCTCATTTCACATCGCATAGCAAAACATAGGGAGATGAAACCGTGAACGCAGTTGGAGAACGGGAAGAAGTGACAGCCCTCGAACATTATCACGGCCTAGTATCCAGGCTCTCCTCACCTGCTGGCCTCCTTTATAAGCGCAATGGCTATCAGGATCCGCTTCCTCAGGAAGATAAGCAGAAGGATCACGATGACCTCCACGATACAGAGGATGATCACTGGTAGCGAAATAAGAAGCTTGTGAGTGTTATACATTATTACACGGAGGCATAACTGGCGCCAATCATAAAACCCCCCATATTTCATACAACTTACTGAACGCCAACCACGTCTGGCGCAGGTGCAGATACACGCGAAGGTCCGTCTGCAGCCCAATATCCGTGAGCGTGACATCCGACCCGGCCTGTCCCTTCAGCTGAGCGTATTCCATGTAGCAGTGAAAGATCCCTGGAGGTGACAAAGAGGACTATTATACATCGGAGTCCCGGCGGGTACAACCCGCGAGGTTGGGCGTCACCTTAATCGGGATGCTCACCGTAGCCCATTACCGCTATCAGCAGGACAATCATCACCCAGATCATAATGCCAGCCAGGAACCTCAACAAGACCACAAATATCAAACTGACCACCATGGCGATCAGCAGACCTCTGGACAGAAGAACACATAGGGTTAATAATCACACCCCGGCCCACGAGCGCAGTCCACCGATGTACACCTCACCAGAGACACGCCGGTTCTGGCTGGCCGAGGACAGCTTTACTGCCACAAAGTACTCTCTCTTACATGATTATCCAGTACCACGACACGGTGTAGTCCTCAAACACCTTCATGGCCACCTGACGAGCTTCTAACACCACGTTGGCTTTTCTGTACAGGACAAAAAAAATGGAGCCAATTCAACCATAAACATTAAATGTGCATCCACAATCTAACAGTATCATAAGTTGGGGAAGCTAAACATGGCGGAGAGTCTCTGGGGCAGAGCTGTTCTAAGTTCAAGGAACGTGTAGTAGATAAGTGGAACATCCTCCCAGGAGAAAGGGTAGAGGTTAACACAGTGTGGGAATGTAAATATCTATGGGATAGGCATATGGCTCCTGAATCTAAACGAAGACCTACGATCCAGTAAGTGTTGGTTCACTAGAAGAGCGTCACTCACTTGGCTCCCTCCACAAGATCCGTTACATTGCGATGTTTGTTCGTGGTTCCGTCGTCGAATGTAGTCGCGTTTCCAACCATAACGACCCCTTTCTTTAAATTTATGGCCGGGAAACATCTTCTCGTGACTGGAGGACAAGAATTTGGGAAATAAGTAAGCCACATTATAAGTTACAAGGCTATATAAGAGGAAAAAAATAGATTGCAAGCTCCTTTGAACAGGGCCTTCCTAGTCTGTTTCTGTAAGACTAATTGTTATGGTATATACTACATGTTATGTTCGGTCTACTCATTGTACAGCGCTACGGAATATGATGGAGCTATATAAAACAATAAATAATAAAAAAATTTAAAAACTCCAGAAAGACCACGGCTCCCCATACTCACACGGCTTGCTGGGGGTAATCATAGCGGGACAATCGCGATCTCTCAGCACCTCAGCCGGGCTCTGCATAGGAGAGAGATGGATAATAAATACTAACCGGTGCATCACATCCACCATAATGAACGAGCCGGAAGGAAGAGCCGTGCGGCTAAACCACCGGCCCAAATACATTTATCTATCCAGAACCAGGGCATAATGAACGCCCCGCGCTATATAATAATACCGAGTATCTATACACCGATAATGAACACCCCGCGCTGTATAATAATACCGAGTATCTATACACTGATAATGAACGCCCCGCGCTGTATAATGATACCGAGTATCTATACACTGATAATGAACCCCCCCGCGCTGTATAATAATACCGAGTATCTATACACTGATAATGAACCCCCCCGCGCTGTATAATAATACCGAGTATCTATACACTGATAATGAACCCCCCCGCGCTGTATAATAATTATCTAAATATCATTAATGAACATAATGTGGTCTTTACCTTAGCGAAGTTGTTGAATCCCTCCCTGCAGAACTGTCTGTAATAATCGAAGTTTTGCTGAGTGGTGGCGACTGATAAGTACGTGAGGAATCTATCTGGACATTTCTCCACGCAGATCTGGAAGAGCAAATAACACACCGGGTCACAGCGCCGTCCTGAATACACGACAAGGTTACTCACTTTGGTGCAAAAATTAAGAAACTAACTCCAGGTTCATGCTAATAAGCTGAAATGCAGCCAAGCATGCTGAGAGTTGTAGTCCACAGCAGCCGAAGCATGGCGTCACATGTACAGACACCTAATATCCCCTAACCGAGATCTGTCTGTAGCTGGGAGTCCATCCGCTACGTATGCAGAACAAAGTCTGACCTCAAGAGCTGTCAATTAGATTTTGGCATGGACTAGCGGTGCCAGATTTATTTTCCAGATCTCCATCTCTTTATCGGTAAGGATCCAAGTAAGCTCACAGGGACGGTCGGTTAGGTCTGAGGAAGCTACCGATGGAAGAGACGGCCGCGGCACATTGTAACAGCGGGAGCGAAACGCGTTTACCTGTGTGGTCGGACACTGGAATTCAAGCAGGACGAGCGGGCTGGCACACTTCATGATGTTAAAATAGAATAAGAAAGGCTTCTTCCTGAAAGATCGAGGAGAGGTCGAAGGGTTAAACGACAGTAAGAGAGAGAATATCCATCCCCGTCCACGGTGGGGGTCACTCACTCATAAGGGGTCCCAGCTTGGCCGCAGAATTGCCCCCGGCTATCCGTTGGGTAGATCACCTTGCGCGGATCTCCATAGGTCCAGGCTGCGAGGAGCAAACAAGGATTGGCAACCGGTCAGAATCACGGGTAAACTGGGGTTTGGCTACCAATCATACGAATTAATACGGAATTATTCTGGATTTAAGCTACCGGCCGATGACCGCTTGTCAATTAAAGAACCAATACAGGGGTATATAGTGACCTCTTTTTATGCCAACTTAACCTTCCCTCTAACGTGGCAAATGCATGCCCAAGTTGGCTACTAACACAGCCATAAGCGGTAATAAACACTCCATATTTCCCCTAGGCACGGTACGGCCGATCTAACGGAGAAGTCACGCGAGTTCGCAAAGCCGCGCGGCGGACGTGAAACTAATTTCTACTTCCTCTCGCGAAAACACCGCGGGGTGTGAGAAATGTACAGCGGCGGCTTCTCAACCACACACGGGGTTAACAGAGGCCTCGAGAAATGGTTTTATTTAGTAAAAACACTTACCCACAATCCCTACAGCCACATAGGCTATAATGGCGAGGACTATAATAATACAGCACAGAATATCCGTACAGCTCCTACAAAAAATAACGGGGGCGAAAAAAAGAATATAATCAGTTTGCCTTTACTTTAGCGGTTTAGAGAATCCATCAAAAAATAGCTATTTGATGACGTGCACTTTTTTGGGGGTCAAATATGAGTAATTATAAAAAATTATTATTATTATTATTTTTTTTTTAAAAGATAGTTTCCTTTTATACGCTTCACAGCAGCCGTATTTCCTGTTTTCTGCAAGCGCTTACATAAACCGGCACGCGCTCATCCGTTATATTTTTAGAATCTGCAGGGAGAATGAAATAAACAACCGCTGTGATTTATTTATTTTTAAAATGTAAAAAAAAATAAAAAATTTATACCATGACAACTGTTTTTTGTTACCTACCACCTACCAAAATGTGACACTTATTCCTACGTTAAATTCATTTGAAGAAAAAAAAAAATGTTCATTTCACATGCAAGTAAGAATATGAAATACATTAAAACAAAAATAAGCAAACATTAATAATTTGTGCGTCACATCATGGTCAGAAGTTTTCACGTCACTTGTAACTCACACTTTAGTGAATAAGGCCTACTGCGTTCGTGATACTCAGGCATCCCCCTACTTATTCCCCCCCCCCCATAACGCTCACATTGCTATGTTGTGTTAGTTTCGTAAAACACATTACAGAGACGTTTTTTTTAACAGGTTTCTTGTTAGTCGTTCCAAAGAGACTTACCGGTTTTGTATCGGGCCCTTGAAATTTGGATCATACTTTTGCGGTTCACCTGAAACGACAAACGTAACATTACACACCGGTCTCGTCAACACTTGCGTGCACACACGCACATATATACACTCGTTAATTACATGTCTGTAATCCGCTTACATGTTAACGGAATCACCTGCCTGTGTCTGACTGCCATTTCCGGTGTCGGCCCGCGCAATGCGCACCGGCACTGATCCCCGGTCAACATTTCAAACGGCCCACGGGGGACATGTTTCTGCGGCGTGGCTTTACAAGACTTTATGCTGATCTTTGCCATTTCTATACAAATAACTGACTTTTAGGGCTCTAGAACCCTGCGATACCCGGCAAACATTCCAAACTGGACAGATAAACCCCAAACGTACACCAATACAGTATCTATACAGGTGGGGTATGCTAAAAGAAAAATTACGATTTTATGCTGCCAATATTTTTTTTTTATTTAGAGAAATTTCCACCCGATACAGAGTTCAGGGTCCATGGCTACCCTACTCTACGTTATGACAAGCCCATACCTGGGGCAACGATCGCCGCTAAAGACAAACCTGTTCAGGCCACCTCAAGGGTATCATAACCGTTCCCTAGACTTATAACTCTCTACATTACAATACATGGACATTACAGTACAAACACACAGGCATCCTGCAACACTATCCACACAAACACATTCATACGAGAACACGAACGCCGAATACGCCCAGCGCGTATCCACAAAACACTGCTTGGGCATTAACATTATTTATTTTTAAGGGAGGGCTGGAGAAGGTGAGATCTCTAAACTAACTCATGTTTAAATATACACATTCACTTACGTGGTTTAACCTTCTGAGTGCTGGGCCACATAATTCCCAGCGCGAGGCTGGGCCAATTTTTGTACTATTGTTATTTCATTTTCCCACATGTATTTGAAGATGTGGAGGGTGCTGCATTATATACTAGATCGGGAGAGTATCAATTTATTGGTATTATTTATCATCCGTGCCTGGCATTCTAAGGGTTAAAGGGACCCTTTAAATAAGGCGCAACGATGCAAAATCTGCCCTCTGGGCTACATTGCATGATGTTGAATGGGAATCTGTACATGTACCGACATTTCCGTGTATAGATACTCAGTACACACATGCAGCAGCCGCCACATCCTGCGTGTGAAACCGTCTAGGTGGCCGATGTCAGCGCGAGGAGGTTTCAGACACCCAGCAAGGTATAAACGTCACGCAAAACACACAGGCCTGCAGAGCTTAGCGATAATAAAATACACAACAATATAGTAAGAAACCCTGCACAGTAACTGCCCCAATACCCACCTCCCACCGCAGGGTGACACAGACGGGAGGGGGCTATGGGGCACAGAGTCTGTCCCTCCCACCGCAGGGTGACACAGACAGGAGGGGGCTATGGGGCACGGAGTCTGTCCCTCCCCCCGCAGGGTGACACAGACAGGAGGGGGCTATGGGGCACGGAGTCTGTCCCTCCCACCGAAGGTGACACAGACAGGAGGGGGCTATGGGGCACGGAGTCTGTCCCTCCCACCGCAGGGTGACACAGACAGGAGGGGGCTATGGGGCACGGAGTCTGTCCCTCCCACCGAAGGTGACACAGACAGGAGGGGGCTATGGGGCACGGAGTCTGTCCCTCCCACCGCAGGGTGTCAGACTTTGGCTTTAAATAACACGAGACATAAAGAGTGAAAGTAATCCTGTATAAATTAAATCAAACTTTCACCCTGAATCCAGGCTAGATTAGCGATACACAGAAAGCGGGATGTCTAGGTCCATAATTACCCCCTGTGCGTGACACAAACACCAACAGTTCTCGATGACGTGAGTAGCTTCCAGCCGTCTCTGTCCTCCCCGGTGTCGCCTCGAACACATCGGTAACTAAATCTGGCCCGGTATTCTAATATTTACATGAAATTCTATAAAAACAAATCCCGCTAAAGAAACGTGCCACCTCCCGCGCATGCGAGTCACTGGAGCCACAACCCTTTAACGCCTATAACAGCCGAGAGGTCCCTATAGCTTTACGTGGCGTCTCCCTTGGGGGGTCTGCAGAAGCCCCCATATGCACTGGCCCCTTTGCCCAACTCACAGCCATCTCCCACGCGAGAGATGTGTTCAGTTTCCTAGTTACGATCCACGCGGATTTATACAAAACACCAAAAATATAACCGATTTTCCCGTCGTTACGCGGGTCGCCCAGCGGACATACTGCGGGCGAGAAGACGGAGCCCTCGGGAATTCCAGGAAACCAAATCACCGGGAAAAAAAGGCTAGTTGGGTCAGAACCAAATCATAAAAACAACAGGCAGGGTCAGGACAAGCCGGGTCAAACCTGAATTATCTTGGGTCGCGGAACCGGGAGGTTTGTGTACTTTTCGGGTTAAGTATGCGGGGGGGGGGCTCCTTCCACCTATGCCATAAGGACTCTTCTTCCTCGATAATGCCACCCAAGCTTCCTAAACACTAAACACCCTTACAGAAGGTACAGGACGGGAATCTACATAAAGAGAAGGAGTGACAGCGGAACATAGAACCCCAGCCGCAGCGTTCTCGAGCCTCGGGACACTCCGCATCGTTGGCGTGAGAAACGCTCTCTGACGCAACTTGGACCTGACTTTGAAGTCAACATTCCAGAGTTTCACGCTTTAGACGCAACTTCACAGTCTCTCTGTGTTTGAAGACAAATATTTCAAGAAGACACAATGAAGAGACTAGGCCTAGGGTAGAAGGTCCAGGTGGCAGCCCTCTTGGGTGATAATGCCCCCCCCCACCCCACCATTGACTGCATTACATCTTTATAACATGGAGTGCCGGGATATGGCCCGACCGGGCAGAGGCAGCGATGCCCTACGCTGGGCCTAAGAGGGTTTATCATCCCTTATAGGCGTCATCCATCCGTCTCTGCTGAATGTAACATCAGCCCTCACATTCACACACCCGTACTAGGAATAATTCATTATTAAGACCTGGTCTCATTCCTAACCTTAAACTTTATACAATTTGTAAAGCAAATTCTTCAGGTGTTCGCAGGATGAAGATGTCAGCCGCTCCGTCCCCACGCTCTCTTTTTTAAGGATTTTTTCCCCCCTCTTGATGCGGCAGATTTCTAGGACTTGGTACATTCTAGAAAACCCGGTTAGGTAAAAGTCTGAGTACTCGCTGATCACGCTGTGTTTTGGCAACAAATGGTTGAGAAATGGTTAGAAAATACTCAAGGGTGGAGATCTATAGGTTTCCACAATCAGTCCCCTATAGAAAACATACGGTCTGCCTACAGAGCCACCAGTCCTAGCCAAACTATGTGAGGCAGGCGCTTGGCCCTCTGGCCATATAGTGCCCCATATAGCCCCACCACTTTAATATAAAAGTCTTTAAAATAAAATAAAGTCTTGAGGGCTTAGCCTTTAGGAGAAGCTGCAGCGCACTCTCGGCATGAAACAGCCAGTCAGAGGCAGGAAAGCCCGTTCTAAATGCGTGCCGAGAACCGGCAGCACAGAGAGAGCACGGCAACAAATAACGCAACACTTACCGATGTATATAAAAACACACGGAGCCTATAATGCGACATATACTGCAGCTGCACTCCGCACACCCTGGAACCTGCGGCCCCCGAACACCAGCCGCGCATTTCACCTTTTATCATTTATTAAGCACCAACATATTCTGCGGCGCTGTACAAGTCATATATACCACATGGCTACCGTATACATAATGACGATAAGATCACACATGCAGGAGCCGAGGACTCTGTGTAGATTGTAAGCTCACAGGCCAAGTTCCTGGCAGGAGTGGTGGGTTTAGGAGGCTCTGCTTCCTGATCGCAGTATGCGTGAAAAGCCGCACCATAAGAATAAACATCAACGTCATCGAGTTTCTTCGCAGTTTGCTGGATCAGCCTTTCCAGACGAGTTCATATCTGACCCAACGGCTATCAGGACTGGCTCACACGCCACGAGGTATATACCTAGTGTATAGTGACCCCCTGACCCAACGGCTATCAGGACTGGCTCACACGCCACGAGGTATATACCTAATGTATAGCGACCCCCTGACCGGGAGTATCAGGACTGGCTCACATGCCACAAGGTATATACCTAGTGTATAGCGACCCCCTGACCAGGAGTATCAGGACTGGCTCACACGCTGCTACGTATATACCTAATGTATAGCGACCCCCTGACCCAACAGCTAGCAGGACTGGCTCACACACCACAAGGTATATACCTAGTGTATAGCAACCCCCTCTCCGCAGATTATCAGGACTGGCTCACACGCTGCTAGGTGTATACCAAATGTACAGTGACCCCCTGACCGAGGATTAAAAGTAACTCAGTTTTTCCTGATTGGCATCTTCTCGTAAGGAGACTTGTGAGTCCTCGCTCGCTGAATCATTGTTTACATCACTGCCCCTCGCCCGCATGGCACTTACCGTGCTTTCCATAATAATTCTCGTCGTCCCCCATGCTGCCGCTCGCTGTAATCCGCTTCTCTCCACCTTACTTTAACTCGCTCCACACACCCCCTCCGAGCTTCTCATCCCCCTCCTCTCAATCCCCTCTTTCTCCCCAGTCTCTCCTCCCTTCTTTCCCCCTCCTCTCTCTGCCCCCACCCTAGTCAGCTGGTACCAAACACCCAATTACTCCTCCCCAGCCTCCTCCAAACTGGTTTAACTGGTGTCAGCTTTACAAAAGTGAACAACAGAGTCTCATAAATAGGGAGGGTGGGAAGCATGTACGAGAGGTAGAGAATATTGGAGACATGTGGGGAGGAAAAAGTGAGAATGTGCGAGTGGGATGGGACTGGCAGAGGGGGCAGTGGAAAGTGCAGAGGGGACGTGTATATGTGGACGGTGCAGCTGTCGTGGGATATTAGAAGAGATTCCCTGACAGCTCCTCTGATCACAAACCACGGGGTGGCCCTTCAGTCCCTAGAATATAATGGCAGATAATCACCGCCCGGCCCGTCTATCCGCCCGGTTTTTAACCGGCTGTAAGAAATCAAACCTTACTTTGGCATTGTGTTCTATTCAACACAGTCTTATGCAAATAGCTTACAGCGTTAACCTTTACCACCTCTACTGGAAGGCTATTCCACGTATCTATCACCATCTTAGTGAAGAAACACTTTCTTACATCACATCTAAGCCTTGGTCTACGGCCGGTTATCGGAGATTTCCCGCTCCAGCTTGTGATGCCCCCCTTGCACATGCAGGGGAGGATTTTGAATACCCCCCCAACATGTCTGCCCCTCCCCCACAACCCAACTCTCAGTGAAAGCTGAGGGTCGTTTCCAGACCTGCGGGCGCATGCACAGAAAGTGCTCCCATTCATGTTAATGGAAGCGCATTCCTGCCACTGAATGGCTGTTTCAAGCGACCAATCAGAGGCAAGATTTGTCTGACCCGCTGCAGCTTCTATCTTAGGTAAGTGGTTTTACTGACGCTCGCTTTAAATTAATTCTGACGCGAGAGTCGCAACAATACGAGGGATTTTGGGGCTCTCGGTGGCCTGCTGTGCATATAGAGAGGAAACCAGCCGTCGGGGTGGAATAATAATAATAAAGCCGTTATCTTTAGAAGAAGCCATAGTTATTTTTAAGGTGTTAGCGAATGGAAGCGCCGCCCAGACATATCACCGCCTGCGCTTTCATCTTCATCTCGAAACGCCGCTTGGAATGGAAACGTGTTTCTGATCTCAAAGGGGGCGACGTATGTAAAGTGCTGCCCTGGGTGATCGGAAATGCCCCAGAGTCTGGCCTTGGTGCCCTCTATGGGCCAGTACTACCATATAAGCAAACGGGGCAGTTGCCATACACCACTGGGATGGCTGGGAGTGTTGAGGTTCTTTCCGGTGTTAGTCCGTCTATGGTGATAGAAAGCTTAGGGCTCGTCTTGCACCCTCTCCCGCGCAGGACTAAAGGCGCAGGGTTATGATGTCACAGCCACAATCTCACCAACGACTGATTATGGTCTGATCCTATTGTACAGCGCTGCGGCATATGATGGTGCCATATGAAACAATAAATAGTAAAAATATGCAGGCAAATTCTATGTTTCTATATTAACCTCAGTAATGCAACAACGTCTTCAAACAGATCAGGGAGCTTCCACAAGCTCTACTTTATGTGCGGTATACAGCCATATATTGGAATTACGTAATCTAATCGCATGTTTAGTATAGAATGAATGCTGAGTGCAAGAGGTTCCAGATAACAGGCAGTGAAAGATAAGCAGGACAGAGATGTATAGCAAACGACTGCCCAGATTCTTAAGGACTGTATGAATTGGCGTGCCATATAAACAGGAGGATGACCACCAACAGACAAAGCAATGGAGCTTGATTACATAGGGAAGAGATTATCCCCAATTTAAAGGTGCCGTTCCACCTACTCTGCTGGATTGAACACGCACAGAGTAGAGGCAGGGTAGGAAAGGCATAAATACCTATTCCGTAGGACCAGCACATAAACATGAATATATGCAGGGAGGTACCTAGAGTATTTGGCACCCAGGGCAGATCCTGCATGTGCCCCCCACACACACTTAGAAATGGAAAGACACAAAAAAGGTATGTTTATTGTACAAATTTGTAAATGTAAAAAAATAATAGAAAACATAAATTAAATAAATAACATTTACTGAACAGATATGGTACAGCATAACTCCTATCACTCTATACTGAGCCAGATATTGACGGTAGTACAGCATAACTCCTATCACTATATACTGAGCCAGATATTGACGGTGGTACAGCGTAACCCCATCACTATGTACTAAGCCAGACATTGACGTGTTAGGTCCTTTATCATTTCATTACTGGAATATGGATTCTGCTAACCAACATGATTCACACCATAGACTCATAAAAATCAAGCAACTACAGGATCATGCTCGCCAAAACTAATTGAACATAATGTGTTTAATCTCATTAGTCATTAACCCTCCGCCTAATTAGAGTTCATCCAATGCGTATGAGAGGCATTATGTGGGACCACCTGGTTGAGGAAAGAGACATCCCAGATGACGATGCCTACAGAATAATATGCAGCTGGTGGGCGCCCCTCTCATTGGTCACTTTTGAAGTAGGTGCTTATGCTTGTCCTGGGATTGATGGGGGTTACATTTACACCCCCCCCCAGCACTCATTTATTATTCTATACTATTGGTTAGTCTGTCTTGATCTTTCCCTTTGACTGATACTCAAGAAAAGCCCCCATAAAGTTTCCGTTGTCCTCTACATTTGGTAGCTTCTCTAAAGAAAATCATCACCCCAGACATTCAGGATGCCCATGAGGGTCAAACTTCTTGATAATTCTTTTCATATACCTGCTGTATGACCCAGAGTGCAGGTACCCAACTTCCAAATGTCTTAAAATAAAGACTTTAATCATAACAGGAAAGGGTTTTCCTTTCTTTTTCCCCGTTTTACGCTTAATCTCCCAGCATCTGTTTCCTACGAAACGGTCGAGATTGGTTTTGGTGTTGGCAGCCATTGCTGGCTTTCTCAAGACGGAAACCTGGAACTTGATCCGAACTTCTCTCCCTTTTTAGACTATAAAAGATCTTGCCAACGTCTTTGGGTAACCCCTTCCCTGCCAGAATGATAATCCTGGTTATAGTTTGTAGTATATAGCGAGGAGCTATATTCCCGAGTATTCTCTTCTGTTCCACTATCATAAAACTGTGAAAATTTGTGTCTTTTCGCCCATTTTTTTAATATAATATTCAGACTGTGGGTTATATCCGTACACGTCGTTGAAGCAGTGCCCTAGTTGTGTTTGGATAAGAGCAGTATATAATTTGCGAGGGGATGCTAAATTAGGAAAGGTAATTATGGTTCTACAAAGACATAGTAAGAATACCAAAATTCCATTGGATCCACGATTTAAAATAACCCCTGTCTTCGAACAGAAAGAGGCACAAACTACCAAAAAAGGGCAGTAATGTCAATCGATATATATATTATTTTTTATTATTATTATTTATACAATATACAAACTTAACACATATATTATAATATAATAAAGAAAAAAAAAAAAGAAAAAAACCCACAAACATAATTTGTATTCGATGGTTTGTGGCGCTGGCACGATTTACTGTCAGCCTCTCTAAGCAAATCAGCAGAGCCGCTAAGCCCCTATCCTTTTTCTATTCGGAAAGGAATGCCGGTGGCACCGCGGGGCTCGGCCGGGCCCTTGCTTTGCCCAGTGACATTAAAATGGACCAACGAACGGAAAACACAGCAATTTTAGATTTCATGTGACAACCGGGCTACTGGCCACCAAAGCCATTGTGCCAACTGTCCGCAGTAAGACCTTAATCGGTCGTTGGTCTCGTCTTAGATTCAGGAGCCATATGCCTGTCCCATGCGTGTTTTATTCCTCTCACTGTATTAACATCTACCACATCTGCTGGGTGTGGCAGTTCAGTAATAACTGTGAAATGACTCGCATACCTACCAGCGTTCCATTATCCCACAGCAGGGCACTGGAGCACATATGACATCACATTACATGAACGGTGGTGTGATGTCACTAGGTGTATGCACATTGCCTGATTAGGGCAAAAATCATTGGCCGTGTTAAGTGACAGTATGCCGTTTATCAAATGAGCTTTGATGGAGACCTGTCTATGAAACGTAAACTTTAGATTAACGTTTGTGTAAAATGAACGTATCATACATCATTTATATGTAACTGAAGAACAAAGAGGAAAAGGGATCTTTATTTAATATGCACAGAAAATATGCAGGGCCACCTCTACTGAGAAACAGACGTGTCTCAACAGTCCATGCTTGAAGGGGCCCTTAAAAAGTCTTAATCCTTCACTATTTATGATACCGGCTTCTTGAGACACTTTGGCCAAGTTCTAGAACACCGGATCACGTGAGTAATGGGTGAGCTAGGCCTGCAGGTATCTGGAAATGGTTGGTGGACCAGGTGACTCATTTCAAGTCAGCCTCGGGGTATTTAAGCAGATCTGTCACTTTTGCTAAAAATTCTAGGCTTTTTTTCATCTTAGTTTGACACAACCATTCATGCTTTCACCTTGTAGCGTTATGGGAAGAGTCTGGGCAACCCCCTACCGAGTGCAAAATAAAAGCGCTAACCCAAAATTTTCCAAAAATGTTTCAAATGTAGCATCTATCCTGCGAAAAACAATTATTTCACTATAATTCAGGCTAATTAAGCATTATAATCAGATAATTTATGTACAGCACTACTGAATAGGATGGCGATATTAATACTGTCCCTTTAACAGCATCTAGGATTCTAAATATGGTGAAAAACTGTACCTTTAATGACCACTGGGTGGCAGCAGTGTCCTACTGTCCACTGCCTGGCATTGCTGGGATGACATCATCCAAAACACATTTACCTCTAGGACTAAACACAAGAGGCAAGGGTTTGGGATGACATATCAATAAAAGAACACAGGTACAAAGGGCCTGTTAGATTGAAAGCTCACAAACCCACCATTGTTAGCCGGAACTTTGTACGAATGGGCCATATGGCTAGATGGTAAACTCATGGGGAGGGTCCCCAACGCCTGCTGTCTGCGTAAATGTATATTTGTTATGTATATGTTAATCACCCCATATTTAAATTGTACAGCGCTGTGGAATATGTTAGCGCTTCATATCATAAAGGATGATAATAATCGACAAAGACTCGAGCATCTCTTCATACAATGCACAGCCGGAGATCAGAGCCGTAAACCTTAATCCGCCTGTCATCGCCCAGACACCGTTACCCCAAGTATGGGAATACGCAAACCGTTAATTCTGTGTGATCTATGGCTGGCGCACATCCTTTTATTTAATCTTAATCCCTGCCAGACTGCACTGTGATGTATGGAGTAGTAAAAGGAGTTACTGGGGTTATATGGAGAGATAGGGGGAGTGATAGGGGTTATATGGAGCGATAGGGGGAGTGATAGGGGTTATATGGAGTGATAGGGGTTATATGAAGTGAAAGGGGTTATATGAAGTAATAGTGGGAGTGATAGGGGTTATATGGAGTGATAGGGGTTATATGGAGTGATAGGGGTTATATGGAGTTATAGGGAGGGGTTGTGTGGAGTAATAGGAGGAGTTATAGGGAGGGGTTGTGTGGAGTAATAGGAGGGGTTATAGGGAGGGGTTGTGTGGAGTAATAGGAGGAGTTATAGGGAGGGGTTGTGTGGAGTAATAGGAGGGGTTGTGTGGAGTAATAGGAGGGGTTATAGGGAGGGGTTGTGTGGAGTAATAGGAGGAGTTATAGGAAGGGTTATATGGAGTAATATGAGAAGTTATAGGGAGGGGTTTCCTGTAGTATCTGGAGGGGATCTATACCTCATGCAATTGATGCATTAAAGCCTACAGACCGGCTCTGCGATTCGTGTTCCCGCAGCATTCTCCCAGTCTTACCATAAGCTCCATCTGGAGGGGTCTTCCCCTCCTCTTCCTCCATTTCTAACCTATTCCGGGTCTCTGTTGTTCAGGATCTCTCTGTGTTCCAGATGGAATTCCGTTGCAGCTCTTTATTCCCCTTTGTATCTCTGGATTCCAGATGCCGTTCCTGCTCTAGAGTTACTAGATCCAGTGGGCTGCTCTTGTACCAGACCCTGCCGCTCTTCTAGATTCCCTCTGTATTCTATCGCCACATTCAATGCCTTCTGTCCTCTTTCCAGCAGTCCCTGTTATTATTCCACAAGCCCAAAGTCTCCCGGCTCTGCTTCTCCACTTCCCTCCTGCATTAAACTTCTCCCTTCCCCTCCACCACACTCTGCATCTCCAGCTGCCTCTGCACCAGATGTCTGAGCCGCAACCACGCCCACATCCTTCATTAACTCCGTACACATTGTAACTCATTGGCCAATAAGCGCATATGAGGCGTGGCTAAGATGGGCAGCGCCCTGTTGGAATGTGATCCGCTATTTGGTGCTCTGCCAAGGTGGGGTCTTCTTCTTAAAGGGGCAACACTCATACGCGTTCAGATATTTATGTTTGGAGTAATAAAGTTTGCTTTGAGTGATTTTCCATGGGCCATTCCTAGGGGTTTGGAACTAGGGTGTGTCTGGGAGATGGCGGGGTTAAATTACACATACAGGCTTTAGGCATGTCATGGTGGTACATAATTAACGCTGCATGCGAACAGGGTCAATATCATCCCTGCATGCATGACCTTTATTTCAGACTTCCGTCCCTTGGAACCCTCTCAAGTCCAAAAGGCAAATTATTTATTTATTATCATTATTTTTTTAAGCGCTAACATGCTGCAGCCCTGTACAGTTTAAATATGAGGTGGTTATAACAGATCCGGGGCCCGTGAGCTTACGATCTAGCCTTATACAAAGTTCCTGGCAGGACTGGTGAGCTTATGAGGGCCCCGCGCATGAGCTTACATTCAAAAGCTGCTTGGCATTAAATATCATTACAGGCAAATACTCTAGGCAATGACCAACCCACCCTTAATAAAATATCAGCGACATTAGATGTAGTTGTTGTTTAGGGCAATGAGTTTTTGTGGACTACAACTCCCATCATCCACTTTTAGGGTTGATGACAAGGGTGATGGGAGTTGTAGCCCTCACAAACAGGTGCCCCAAACCTTGTCACTCAAGGAGTTAAAGGGACATTTGAATGCGCTATACAGCACTGCCAAATAAGTCATGTGAAGCTATTTTCCAAATGCATAACCCTTTGAGTGCCAGCGGTCGCAGCGCCACACCTGCTCTGCTGGAAGGGATGAGTATACCTGGCTGAATCATCACCTCGCGAAAAACTCCAGCTTAAAAGACGTGCCTGAGCCGCTTTGCGCTGTTTGTACAAGTAGCATTGCTGGTGGGGTCAGGATGCGAAGCTGAATGCCAATGCAATGCGAAGATATTAATCTAACAATGTTCTCTTTTCTAGGAGCTCAGAATGGTTATGAAGGTATCGCAGCTTCTGCAGCCCTGGGTGGCACAATTAAGTCTATTGGTCTATACATTAAATCATCCAAATACTATACATTGTTGAGGGTGGTAGATAACTGGAACAGCCTCCAAGCTGAAGTGGTAGAAGCTAATACTGTGAGGGAATTTAAACATACTTGAGACAGGCACGTGGCTCCCTGTTAGATAAATAGCTGAAATGTCAGAAAGTTACTTATAAAAAATGCTATTCCAGGGCAAATTTTAAAAAGCGGTCACCATTGCAACTAATGGGATGTTCATGTGAATTAGGTTTCTTGGTTTGGTAAAAATACATGACACTCACTGAAACGGTTTATATACATCTGTATGCTTTTGGTGAGGGGTAAGACGGACAAAAGCCGTCCACCATGTGTCAAGATAACTCAAATACACCTGAAGGGCTTCTCCAGCTGTCACATGCCCTTAACCCTTAAATGTACGTGACGCGCACCCCTTGCGAATAGCACGCAGGACATGTTTTTGGCTGATGTGTTATATTTACCACCAATCCGCTCAGGGGCCATCTCTTTGTGTACACGATAACCGCTACCATTTTTGTCAATGAGAGCATTGTCCGGCCACTGACTGGCTACCTCGAGCAAATTAATCTTTAGCCCAAAGAGAAGGCGGGGAGCTGCAGCTTCTCCTGATGCCACATACTTTATTTTTTTTTAACATTTGAAAGAATGCATAGTAGTCTTTCATGTGGCTGCCTGGGGCATGTAATTGCCCCTCTATGTCAATATATAGACATGTTTATTGGTCTATTGGTTTAAATGGAGCACCAAGTTTCCAACTCCTATTAAAAATTCTAATAGACGTACATAAAATATAGGTTTGCGCATTTACTTGGAAAAAAATGACAGCTCTGCTGTAAATAAGCAGTTTGTGACAAGTGTTGTGCTGCCCCCTAGTGTGACTATGTGTGCATTACACTTAAACTACATTACAACTATTATGTAGTTAGATGCAGGTGTTTTTATTCAGTAGTCACAAATGCAGTTTACAGAGTCAGCCTTGTGACTACGTAGCCTCACGAAAGAACCTTTAACCCGTTAGGAGAAGCTGCTGCCCCAGAGACTCAGAACAGCCAGTCAGTGGTAGGAAAGCAATCCCGTTTAAATATATACACAAGTGCTTTCTGCGCATGCACACAGGAGGGGGGGGGGTGTCGCTAGACCATCCCTGGAATCTTACTGAGCCAGAGGGAAAAAGGCAACATCTCTCTGTGCGTTTGTAAGGAGGAACCCCAAAGGGACCACCCAGCCATGATAAGCATTAAAATGCAAATAATGGATGGAGTGTCTCTTGAGGCGTTCTATTACATAATAAAGGTTTTATGTATTAGACTAGAGAGGTAAAGAGAGTAATTTACCTTAAAAATGTCATAAATGTAAGGTTAAAGGGGAGTTATGACCATTTTTTTAAAGAATTTTTGATCAGGGATCAGTGAAGAACAATCGATTGACAATATGCGGCCTCTGGCTTTCAGTTGGAAAATGGAGGCGACTTGCCAGTGTTTGCAGGAGCCACAGTACAGAACAAAGGGTCAGGGAACGTATCTAAAAAGCACAATGCAGTATATACACACCATAGTAATCATTACAGCGTCATTATCTACGCGGGACTCTGATACCAAGGACTGATTAAGGTCAGAGTCTTTACAGCAGGAGAAACGGGCGACGGGGTCTGATCTGCCGGCAGATTCTGTGTTTCTAACCCATCTTGCAGCTGCTAGACGCTGGCAGAAACAGAAAGAAAAGAAATACACCCTGCAAAATACTACTAAATACGTCATATGGTAAAACTTGGAGCAAAACCGTCTCTGCAGGAGATATTATTTATTTAATATAAGCTACTTAAATGTTTTAAGAGATATAAATATATTAAGAATTTATTTTTACAGTCCCGATTTTGGGTCTCTGTCCCGCCTATCCTGCTTTGCAGGTGCAGCTGCAGGGGGGCGCACAGACGCCCGATCAGAAGCTGCAGCCTCCAGACGAGCTGGGAGATCACGATCTCCCTCTAGTCGGCTCAACATTAGGGAGCACGAGGTCTGCAGTAGACTTGGGCACCAGGGGGCTCTTCGTGTTCGTCTTCGTGCTCGTCTTCGGGGAAAAAAATCTTCGTATTCCGCGAATATTCGCCCGTTCCTGTCTTCTCTTCGGGCGAATATTCGTTTTTTTCTTCGTTTTTTCCGGTTAAGGGGTTAATACGGGGTTAACGCAGCTCTGGCGCCAGTACTTTAAATGTGTGTATCAGCAACTCCATTGGTCGCCAGCAGGGGGCCTCCTGCTGTCGACCAATGATCACAGTACCATATATAGCTAATATATTCTCGGGCAGAATATTCTGCTACTCAGTGTAAAACCAACAGAGGGCAGCATTCTGTCCGATGATATATTAGCCATATGTGGCAGTGTGTTAATTTTCATTTATTAATTATTTAAATAAAATATATTTCCATGATCCGCTGGTCTCCCCACTGCAACAGTTAAATGTCCGCACTCACGGACATTAATTTTGTCGAATTTACAAACTCTTTTTTTCTATTTATTTTGGTTTTTTTTGTATTAAACTGTTAGACGAAAGGATCATGGGAATAAATGCAAATGAGCACACGGCCCCATATGGCTTATATATCTTTGGACAGAATGCTGCCCTCTGTTGGTTTTACATTAAGTAGCATATGTTTGAAATCCAAAGTTATTCTGCTACTCAACGTAAAACCAACAGAGGGCAGCATTCTGTCCGAAGATATATTAGCCATATGTGGCAATGTGTTCATTTTCATTTATTAATTATTTAAATAAAATATATTTCCATGATCCGCTGGTCTCCCCGCTGCAACAGTTAAATGTCCGCACTCGCGGACATTAATTTTGTCGAACTTCCAAACTCTTTTTTTCTATTTATTTAGGGGTTTTTTTGTATTAAACTGTTAGACTATGGCTAATATATCTTTGGACAGAATGCTGCCCTCTGTTGGTTTTACGTCGAGTAGCAGAATAACTTTGGATTTCAAACATATGCTACTTAATGTAAAACCAACAGAGGGCAGCATTCTGTCCAAAGATATATAAGCCATATGGGGCCGTGTGCTCATTTGCATTTATTCCCATGATCCTTTCGTCTAACAGTTTAATACAAAAAAACCCCAAAATAAATAGAAAAAAAGAGTTTGGAAGTTCGACAAAATTAATGTCCGCGAGTGCGGACATTTAACTGTTGCAGCGGGGAGACCAGCGGATCATGGAAATATATTTTATTTAAATAATTAATAAATGAAAATGAACACACTGCCACATATGGCTAATATATCTTCGGACAGAATGCTGCCCTCTGTTGGTTTTACGTTGAGTAGCAGAATAACTTTGGATTTCAAGCATATGCTACTTAATGTAAAACCAACAGAGGGCAGCATTCTGTCCGAAGTTATAGTAAGCTATTTATACTAAGTTAAATGTCCGTACCGGCGACTTTGTTGGTCGCTGGCACTGACATTTAACTGACACAGCGGGGAGACCACTGGTGTCCCTGCTGTGTCAGTTAAATGTCCGTACCAGTGACTTTGTTGGTCACTGGCACGGACTTTTAAGTTAACTGGTGCAGCAGGGTCCCAGGTTGCTTTTTTTTTCTGCCTAGCAACTAGTGGTAAGGGGCCGTGCGAGTGAGCCTATTGGTCGCTTGCACAGCCCTTTACCCTACAGATTTCTGCTCCCATTATCCAACGCAGCATTGCAGGGGTTAACGGGAGCGGAAATCAGGAATTAAAAAGGCTGTGCAAGTGAGCCTATTGGTCACCTGCAGGGTCTTCCTCTGGCATCAACCAATTGTTTGATGCCAGAGGAAGACCCTGCAGGTGACCAATAGGCTCACTCACACTGCCCTGTAACCCCTGACGACGAACCTTCTGATTTCCACTTCAGTCAACTCCCGCGATGCTGTGAAGATAAGGTAAATTAGATGGGGGAGGGACCGGGTAGATTAGTAGACGAAGGCGAAGATTCTTCGTGTGTGAGTCTTCGTCTTCGCCTACGTTTTACCTGCACTGTCTTCTCTTCTTCATGTCTTCGGAACGAACACGAAAACGCACTCTTCGTGTTCGTTTTCATGTTCACCCGAAGACGAATGCACAAGTCTAGTCTGCAGCGATAGGCGGCGAGTAGTGATGAGGGAGCAGTATGCAGGATGGAGGCAGAAGGATGGTGGATGGAGAAAGAGGTAAGAGATGAGGAGAAAGGGCAGTGTATGTGTACGTAAGCTTGTGTATGGGCCGGTGTGTAAGAGCAGTATAGTTATTTGTTAGCTGGTGTGTAAGGGCAGTGTACATGTATATGTGTGTATAAAGGCAGTGTACATGTATATGCAGGGGCGTAACTAGACGACCTCAGGGCCCGGGTGCGAGAATCTGTTAAGGGCCCCCCCACCCCCCCCCCAAAAAACATGATTTTTACCCAACAATTTTTTTTCAACAAATTCAATTTACATATTGAATCATATCTGTAAAAAAATCAAAGAAAAAGGGGCGCATGTACAAAGGGCATAATCCAGGGGTGTCCAAGTTTTTTCTGCAGTGGACCACTTCATCAGAATTGTATACGTGCGCGGGCCGCACTCATTTTTCACTGTGACAAAAAATATGGCCTTTAATAAAATATGCAGATTAAAATAAAGTAAAATGACACAAAACCTTTACTCTTCCTCTCACTGATTTCTGGGCCTTGAAAGTTTTGCGACTACAAATTCAGGATTCCCTAGATTTATTCTAGGGATGAACTAAAATGAAAATTCTGGACCAAAACATTCAGGGTTCACTTAGCCAAAACCGAAAATGACCCCCACCTTTAAAAATAATAATAAAAACTCACATGTTTAATAAAAAATAACACACAATTGGACAAAATTAGCAATATGACTTGGCATGATAGGAGTGTGATTGCTAACAGCAATCACACTCCTATCATACCCAGGCAACCAGTAAATGCTGGTACCTAGGCATGATGGGACTGTGCTTGCTGTGAGCAATCACACTCCTATCATGCCAAGTCAGCCAGTACATGCTGGTACAGGCTGGCTGTAAGTGATGTGCAGACCCCATACTGCTGGCAGCATCACTACACAAGGGGGGCAGCTAGCTAGGTTTCAGCATGTACTGGCTGACTTGGCATGATAGGAGTGTGATAGCTAACAGTAGTCACAGTCCCATTATGCCTAGGTTCCAGCACTTACACATCCATCCAGTAAATGCTGGAACCTAGGCATGATGGGACTGTGATTGCTGTTAGCAATCACACTCCTATCATGCCAAGTCAGCCAGTACATGCTGGTACAGGGTGGCTGTAAGTGCAGACCCCATACTGCTGGCAGCATCACTACGCAAGGGGGGCAGCTGGCCAGGTTTCAGCATGTACTGGCTGACTTGGCATGATAGGAGTGTGATTGCTAACAGCAATCACAGTCCCATCATGCCTAGGTTCCAGCACTTACACATCCATGCTATCACACACACATCACACACACTCATAATCATTCATTCACAGATTCATTCCCTCAATCACACACTCATTCAAACACCCTCCCAACCCCCTTACCTGCACTGCAGCTCCTCGATGCCGCTCACAGACTTCAGCAGGGGGCGCGGCCTCCCTCTGCCTTCTCTGCTAAAGCACAGAGGAAGTAGGATGTCACGTGAACTCCACTTCCTCTGTGCAGTCCAGAAGACCCTCCCACAAGTAAGTAGCAGGGCTTGAGGTCTCGCGGGCCGCATGTTGGACGCCCCTGCCTTATTTAAAAAAAAACGGAAAAAAGATTTCGGGCGGCCCCTTGGCTTGGGCCCCCTGCCGCAGTCGCGACCCCTGTAGTTCCGCCACTGTGTATATGGCGTGTAAGGGCAGTATACATTTATTTATGGGCAGGTGTGTGTAAAGGCAGTGTATGTGTGTTTATGGGCACGTGTGCGTGTAAAGGCAGTGTATTGTATATGTGTGTTTATGGGCAGGTGTGTGTAAAGGCAGTGTGCAGGAGTCCTGGGAGGGAGGCCTTTTTTAATTAAAAACAAAATCTCTGCTGCTGTGGACTACTCTTCCAATGATGCTCAGCCAGCATTATGGTGGACACCTGGTTTGCGGAGAATCATAGGAACTTTAGTTCACAGCTAGCATCTGTAGCTTCACCATTGCTGCACTTCCCATGAGGCTCAGACAGCATTATGGAAGTAGTATGTATGGCTGAGCCTGATGGGAATTGAATTCAATGTGTTATTTTTAATATGCATGACTGTGCTGACAAATACGAAGTGTGTTTTAAGCGGCGGTGCGCGAAATTTTAAAGTGCAATTGCTTGTATTGGTGAGTTCCGCGAGATTTTTTAAAAAAGCGTCCCTCTTTCACATTTTGAAATGTTGGGAGGTATGGCGGTCCTCTACTTCAAACAGCCACTTACACTCTCACACTGACACACATATACATCCACGCTCATACACAAACACTTGCATGCTTTTACCTCACTTGTACCGCGTTCCTGCCTCCCCGGGCCGGGCCTGAGGGGCATGCACCATGTACATAAAAAATGATACATGTGGGGTATTTCTGTAATCTGGGGCTGATTTCATAACCTGAGCAAAATAACGGTAACCGGCGTAAAAGCAGTTTTGGGGGGGGGAAATAACGGCCAGCTTTGGCAAAGACTGGGGGGGCAAATGGTTGTATAACGACAGCGTAATTTGTTGTATTTATTTGCGATTAACTCTACAAACGTTATAATATGCGTATATTATAAAGTTTGTGGAGTTAATCGCAAGTAAATACAACAAATTACGCCTAATATTTGCCCTAAAACTGCCACAAAAGCTAAAGTTATTCCTACACATTAGGTCGTTCATGACTCAACAGCATTTAAACTAAAATATTTAAATAAAATGTAAATATAAAGTTAACGTAACTTTAGTGATCATTACCATAGCTAAACCATATAAAAATTATTTTTTTAAAAAATATATTCATACTAAATGTTGGGCTATATATCTAAAAGCGGCTTCAAAAGAAAACCCTATCCGTCCTTGAAAACATGACGTATAATGGTCCTTCCTGAAGTGAATAGACCCATGGAGTGGAGGTTTTGGAGCTGCAGCTTCCGTTTACGTTAAGCACCTGAAGGAACTTCCATATGCATTCGGTTTTCAAAGGGCCGTGTAGAACACCGGGGTTTCCTTCAAACGCAAACCGGGCACCCGCAGACACTTTACAGGTACCTAGCGAATGATGTAAGGGGTTGTTACCGACCAATACGATTAATGGTGCTAGATTTTATTAATCTTATACAACCACCACGTATAGATCTCGAGTCTGGGGATATTCTCGCAGCGAATCATTCCGCCAAAAACGAATTCACTCCCGTTATTATTCAACATCGTAAACCCCGCTTCATTGTTACGTGTTCGATAGAAGCGCCATCTTCTTTTAATTCCCTCCCGCTACTGTCGCCGAGTGCGCCGACCAATCAACGCCGCTTTGCGTTCCAAATCTCGTTCTTCCTCGCTCGTCGCGTAAACCAGTCGGAGGCTTGCGACGCGTTTGCTAGTAGGCGTGGCACGCACGGACTATATAAACTCGACGCAAGGGCAATTGTGTTTTACCCCGTTTGCCGGGCGCTGTATGTGATTTGCGCGCCCTTTTCTTTTCGTCACGTGACCGCGCCCGGCCAATCGGCACGCTACTGTCCCTCCCATTTCTCCAGTGTCGCAGTGAGGCCGTTACATCGCCGAGTGGACACAAGGTAAGATACCACCAACGTTATTGAAGTGTTTTACCGGCCTTCAAACGGAGTGGGTTTATCTAGGGATATTCAGGTACGCTATGCGGACTCCGCTTACAAGTGGTTCGTGTTTCCATGAGCCGCCGCCGCCGCCGCCATTTTATCACCCGCCGGGAGACATTTTGATTGTCTTTCTGACCCCGTTACCCTCTGTGCGGCATTTTACCTCAGGCCGCTTTCCTTTACTGCGTTACGAGCCGGTCGCGCAGTGTTAGATATATTCCACACGCTGTTAACCCCTCCGCCCTTTGTGCTCTGTGTTTCCTTCAAGATGGCGGCCCACGCGCGGGGTTTCCGGCCAGCGGTGCACGGGCTTCACTGAGGCCTTTGTCTGCCCTGTGTGTGCGCGTGGTAACCGGGCAACAGATACCGCGGCCCATGGTTCTCTTACCTCTCCCCTGTGTGTATGCAGGACCCGGCCGCAGACCGTGAACCCGGTGCTGCATTTACCAAACAGGAAGAAGCATGTTGGTTGGCATCGGTGTAAACACCCGGGTTACAGCCCTGCTCTAATATCTTAAAAAAAAAAAGACCTCTGAGGTCCGAAAAGCCTTGAGCTACATCTTTCTTCTTATGGCTCGGTAAAAGATATCGCCTGCGATTAGGTCTCCTGGCTTTGTATGTGTGCCCGTCTGCTGGAGCTGGGGCTCCCAGGGGTCGGGGCTCTTATATTCTTTATGGTTACTTTGCACCCCCGTCCTGAACGTGTTTTCCTGGCGCGTTAATGATGTAAACATTGTCACGCTTACTCTATCGGCCTTATGATGGTATACCGATATATACGCGTTCTCCGATCGCCGGAGGGCAGAAGACGGGTCGTGTCCTCCAGCTAGTTTGCGTAAAACCCTGTTTTAGGGTCCCGCTGCTACGGTTGTCATGGAAACCAACTTGGGCCCCAAATAAACAATATAGCTCTCTCTTTACCATAAGTATATGGTTTCTGTAGTGAGTGGGGGCAGTCACCGGCGAGCCGCAGCTCCTCATCTCACGGAGTAGGGGGGACAAAAACAACCTTTGGTTATTAACGTGAAACAAGGTCAATTGTGCAAATTTGTATTTTTGTATAAACACGACCCCCCCCCCCTTTCTGCAAAGACCTAAATCATCCGTTGGTCTCGTCTTGGATTCAGGAGCTGTGTGCTTAAAAGCCATCACTGTAATAATATCTACCACTTCTGCTGGGTGGCCTTTCCACCCTCTCTTTACTTCAGTACAGCTGTAGCAGTTTGGGTGACAACCCCATAAAAGGTGCATGATACGCGATATAGACAAAAGTATTGGGACACCCGACCATTACACCAACAGGGGCTTTGACGACATTGCATTCTAAACACATAGACATTAATATGAAGTTTATATGAATTTCCGTGGGCATTTTTGCCCTTTCGCCCAGTAGAGCGCCTGTGAGGTCAGGCGTACAATCTCTTACAGTTTATCCCAAAGCTTTGGATGGTGTTGAGGTCAGGGCTCTGTGCGGCCGGTCAAGTTTTTCCTCCCCAAACTCATCCAGCCATGTGTTTTATGGAGCTCGCTTTGTGTGCTGGGCTGGAATAGAAAAGGGCCTTTCAGTTTTTGTGCTGATATTAAAGCCAGTAAAGTTAGCGACTTTTACGCTCCGTGCGCCTCGACACGCGTGTGACCCGCTCTGTTACTTTACGTGGTCTTTTTGTCTCGGGGCCCACGATGAATTCATGGAGCTCTTGAGAACGCCCCATATTTTTTTTTCCACAAATTTTTGTGAATGCAGACTGCGTGGCTCGGTACGAGGTTTTATACACCTGTTCAAAGGGTTTGATTGAAACGCCTGAATTCATTAAGAGATGCGTCCCAATAATCGTGTAGATCGGTCTATGATCTGGTTGCTTTGTGCGGCCGTCGTGCTCCTCGTTACGGGCGTTTCGGTGTTGGGCGTGTGGGTACCCGGCACGGCTTCTTGTATTTCGTTCATCGCTTGTCTCCTAGGAATCGGTTACCGTAAAGAATGTACGAAGTTCCGCTTTCACTCTGCGAATGTGTATATTCTCGTAAAACTCAGTCTGCGGCGGTGAGCGATTCCCGGCGCTGCTTCGGTTACAGGAGGGCGATCGCGTCTTCTGCTTTTATTTATAAAGCGTCAGCTTCTCGCTCGGCTTTTCTTACTGTACATACGTGAATTCAGTAACGGCGCGTGTGAAAATGAATCCCGGCGCACCCTGGATATAAACGCAGCTCATTCTCAACGTGTTGGCGTTTGTTCTTTGTTTTGGGATGTTTTGTCAGCCTTCTTACCCCTACGCCTCAGCACTAGAAGAACTCCCTATCTGTGACCATCATAAGCTTTAGTATTTCTTTCTGTTCCTTTTTAGGTCATTATTGTAAACGCCCCATAATTTACTATAAGTTTTTGCTTATACCTTTTTTCTTTAAGGGTTGCAATGAAGTAATTTTGTGGGGAAGGAAGCGATAGCATTCTGGGCTCTTGAGTCGGCCGTTCTGTCTACCGGATGATGGCTGTTTTCTTAGAATCCTATAACCTTATTTACAATTAATCGAATGCTTCCTTTGTAGGTCTGTGGCAGCTACCGGAAAACTCTTTCCACCTTAAGCATCAAGACAATACTTTGCAACAATGGTGAGTTTCTGCGTGTATTGACAGCGCCCCCCCATATTGATGTTTGCTTTGTATTAATAAGCCCTGTAACTTGCAGCGTCCCATGCGCATCTTCTTGAATGATGACCGCCATGTGATGGCAAAACACTCGGTAGTGTATCCAACCCAAGAGGAGCTAGAAGCTGTTCAGAACATGGTGTCTCACACGGAGAGGGCCCTGAAAGCCGTGTCCGACTGGATTGATCAGCAGGAAAAGGTTCTTGTCACGGAAGCAGCGCAACCAGTAGCAGAAGTTACAGAGGATTCTACAGAAGACAGCAAGGATAGGTGAGCGCTAATGCCCCGCTAGATCCTATTTGCTTTGACTTAAACCTTCTTAATGGTTTGTTAATTATCCTGTTTTGTGTCGTCTTTCCTTTTTTTTTATCAAGTGAGGCCAAAACTGGGGAAAACCCAACCAGGACTCTACGTGGAGTGATGAGAGTTGGTCTTGTTGCAAAAGGTCTTCTTCTCAAGGGCGACTTGGATTTGGAGCTGGTTCTCTTGTGCAAGGATAAACCCACCATCTCTCTCCTGAAGAAAGTAGCAGAAAATCTAATTGTACAGTTTGCGGTATGCTCGCTTTTTATTTTTTCATAGTTGCGTATTGTAAATCTTAGTTTATATTCCAGCAGAAAAGTATAATTTGCTAACGTTATGCTGTACAAGCCAGGCAAAAACGAGTCTTGGTTTGCAAGATTCCAGACTGGACACGGAACATCTGCTCACTATTCTTATATTTCTTCTGTTTCACGTGTAGTCTGTTTCTGAAGAGAAGTACGATGTCATCCAGAATATCAGAGAAGCCTCAATTGTAATCAAAAACACAAAAGAGCCTGCTCTAACACTTAATATTCGCCTGACATCCCCCCTGGTTCGCGAGGAGATAGAGAAGATAAATGCTGGAGGTATGGAAGGAAGACAGCGGACAAATTTATATCCGAGTTTTAATCTTAACATTTCTTTATTGCTCGTCCTGAATTCATATGACTAGTCTACCTAATGTCTAAGAACCGTAGTTTAGTGACATATTATGCTGTAATACCCCCCTTTTTGGGGGGCCTTGTTGCCACCTGTGGTTTAATACCCAATGGCCCTATGTGTGGATATTAGTTGCCCATATACAGGGCCAGAGGGACCAGAGACGACTATTTTTTTTATATTTTTTTCCTCTGAATTTTCTCAAGCCCTTCTGGCACTGAATGTCGTTTTAGCCAATGTGTTTTGCATATATGTGATACCGGGCGGTGTGTGTTGCTGCAAAGATGTCTGACATACATTGTTGAAAAGGGGTCAACCAGCATCTTGAGTTCCCAGAAAATGCATATTTTTTTTTTTTGTACATTTAAATTGCATCCTTCACGCGAGGGATGTTGGTGGCAAGGGCTGGTTTTCCCGTTCTTTTTGTGCTCTAGCCTCCCTCCTGTCAATCTGGCTAGCTTTCTCTCCAACCCTGGTAGTCAGACATTACCTTGCTGCAGCACAAACTTGATCCCAGCATGTTGTTGTTTTTTATATGAATATATATATTTTGCAATATGGTTCTGACATCTGATCTCGTATCAAGACTTCTAGTTTGTCAATTTTTAGGGACGCTGGACCTTTGACCAACAGGACTCTCTCTGTCATGGGCTGTGGCCAGGGCAGTCGAGCTGGAGGGAGGGTTATGCGTTCATAATTTAGCATCTAGTCAAGTTTACTTTAAATCTCTAGACTCTGCTCTTTAAAGAAGCAGTCTGCCAGTCGTATGGTGCAGAGATATCATCTGTCTGTAACCATTCATACTCTTGTATTCTGGTAGTGTATCACATCGCAAAAGTGTTCTTTTCTTTCTAAAGAATTCCGTGACTGCAGTCCAGAATATAGGGGCTTCTTGTGATTATATGAAACATTCTATCTTGGGCAGACTGCTACTTTATTGCTTGCTAGATATGTTAGTGTAGGCACAAATAGCAAAAGCAACAGGCGCCTCAGAAGATAATTTTTATTTTTTTTTGTCCCCTTTCTTTCTCTCTGGGTTTTGGTGAAGAATAAGTTAAGGACCTCCTGTTCCCCAATAGCTCAGGTCAAGTAGTTTAGGTTAGTGTTAGCTGAGTTTTTTTTATGTAAGGAGCCCCACTGCCCTCTGGAAGCTGCCTCATCCCCTGTCCACCTGACAGACAACCCCTTGGTCAAACCGTGCCTTGTCTTCTTATCCATGAATAGAAACGATATCAGTCAGCGATCCTCCGGACGTTCTGGACAGGCACAAATGCCTTGCTGCATTGGCGTCACTCCGACACGCCAAGTGGTTCCAGGTTTGCATTTTATTATTTACGTCTACAAGTAGTAAAAGCAATTAATTTACTTTTGTGTTTAATTTTTTTTATCTTAAATAATGCATAATATAAGCTTTATGAAAACACCTGAGCAGTAGCTGTGATAACTTAGCACCTGTCGCTCTTCAGGCTGCTGGGTATATATACAGTGGATTATAACTCCTTTCACATGAAAATGTAATGCCTTGAGCATAGTTGCTGCTTTGTTTTAAGAGTAATTTTAATTTTTGTACACTGTAATTGCTAACATACCATACATAAGGCTTATTATATATATATATTTTACCCTTGACAAAGTAGCACTACAACAGGTTTATTTTGTTTTTGTGTGTAAATTTTTTTTTTTTTTTTTTTTCCGGCTTGTGTCTGTAACATTGAATATTGACCCGTTTCTCTTATTGTCTCAGGCTAGGGCAAATGGGTTAAAATCCTGTGTTATTGTCATCCGTGTGCTTCGGGATCTCTGCACACGTGTACCAACGTGGGAGCCGCTACGTGGATGGGTAAGATAACATACTTTTTTTTTTTTTTTTTTTTAGTTTGATAATATTGGTCTGTTAAATTGGCTTGATTTAGGAAACTATCAAGATAACAACTTGGTTTACAGAATATATATTACATCTTCATGTTGTGTAGACTGATTTGCTGATTTAGTCAATGTTCAATTCTTAGCCTCTTGAGCTCCTTTGTGAAAAGGCCATTGGAACAGCAAATAGACCAATGGGGGCCGGCGAAGCCCTCAGGAGAGTTCTCGAATGCCTTAGCTCCGGAATTCTTATGCCAGGTTAGTTTTGAATTCTTCCTTTTTTATTCTTTCTACATAAGTGTTAACCGAGGACTATATACATTCTGACATCTGGATTATATAATTTTTTTCTAGATGGGCCTGGCCTCTATGACCCGTGTGAAAAAGAAGCAACTGATGCACTTGGACACCTTGAGAGACAGCAAAGAGAGGACATCACACAGAGCGCACAAGTGAGTATTCTGGACACCTCTGAACTCTATTTAGCAATCATAGTCTTAGTAGGAATCTCTCTAAATTCAGTCTTCGCCCACCTGCTTGATTTAATTGGGAAATTCTGCCTTGAGGCTTAGTAGCCAACTTTAAAAACTTTCTGCATCTGATGTGTCGATTGCTGCTAGTGTGGTAATGCTGTGGCTTTTTATGAACTACCCATTAAGATTACCTGAAATGAATGTAATGGCTCCAGACTTTGTTCATGCTCTTCTGACCTCTTGGGTTTTCTCCCCCATCGTTGACAGCATGCACTGAGACTGGCTGCTTTTGGTCAGCTGCACAAAGTCCTTGGGATGGACCCTCTGCCTACAAAGCTACCTGCAAAGAAACCAGTTCCTGAGCCAACCATAGACTACACAGGTAGGCCTTTGTTATCCAGTCTTCTGACTCAAGTAGTTGCCTCCCCCAAATCCCAGGGCTTCTGCGTGTATCTAATCCTTACTGTCTCCTGCAGTCCAAATCCCTCCCAGCACAACGTACGTAATGCCAGCCCTGAAGCGCCCCATTGACGAGGACGGAGAAGACAAATCGCCAAGTAAGAAGAAAAAGAAGATTCAAAAGAAAGGTATTAAGGATTGGAGGTTAGCCAGGGTAGCGTTTCTCACTTTAGAACGTGAGCTCTGCATAGCCCATGTTGATGCATTCTTGTAACGCCAATTCTCATGTGGAAAGTACACTCGGTGTCCAAAACAGTACATTATATATGTATGCAACTGGAATTATTGCAGCAGTTCCTGAAATCGCTGTCGCAGAGTGCAGGTTATCCTTGGAAGAATAGAAACTCTAGCTTCTCTTGCAGATGTTTATTGCTGGACAGCTGACAATGTTCTTGCTCTTCTTTAAACCTCTAATCACACACACACACACATTTTCAGATGAGAAGAGCGAGCCCCCGCAAGCCATGAATGCCCTGATGAGGCTGAACCAGTTGAAGCCAGGTCTGCAGTACAAACTCCTGTCCCAGACAGGCCCAGTGCATGCTCCCATTTTCACAATGTCAGTAGAAGTAGATGACAAAACATTTGAAGCCACTGGACCTTCAAAGAAGACCGCCAAGCTGCGTGTTGCTGTGAAGGTAAGGCCCTGTCTAGGCTTTATCAACTTTTTTTTTTTTTTTCTTGTACTTTTGCCGCTTGGTCTAATGCTTTACAGTTTATTATTGGTGCCTCTAAGTTGGCCAGATGACTCTAGGTTGATGGTAAAGGCGTATTAAGCAGATTTATGATAAAGCTGCAATTGTTCCCTGTAGGTGTTGCAGGACATGGGTCTTCCCACTGGGCTCGAAGAGAAAGAAGAAGAAGCATCGGCAGCTGATGAAGCGGACCAGAAAGCAGCAGCCCAAGCTTCGGCTCAACAAGCCGACTCTTCCCAGGCTGAGACTGGATCCCCCTCTGAGCAGGCAGAGGTAAAATATTGGTAGCTCTTCACCAACACAATATTATTCCCTTTATGGGAATAGGACATACGTTCTGTCTCTAACATTAAATATTCAGACCGCATTGATCTCCTGTAGAGCCGTGCCAAGTTTGTTTCCTTGTGCTGGAAATGTGCAGTAACTGGTAGTTAATGGGCTTTTTTATTCCCCCCCCCCCGCTCTCCTTTACAAAAAGGGCTCAAAGCAGCAGGGGCCTATACTTACAAAGCATGGAAAGAATCCGGTTATGGAGCTGAATGAGAAAAGACGTGGCTTAAAGTATGAGCTAATCTCGGAAACTGGAGGCAGCCACGACAAGAAGTTTGTGATGGAGGTGAGCAGCCATTTCCGTTTGTTTTCCTCCAGATTTTATTACGGTGTCGTCGTCAATCTTCCTCTTGTCTGCTTTATGTTCACCTGCCATGTTCTACATAAACTTTGTCCTCTTGTCCTTTGAACAGCAAATTACTCAAACGTAGGCTTGCTTTGCTCTAGTGTGTAACGCTCTTTCTCTTCTCCAGGTTGAAGTCGATAATGTTAAGTTCCAAGGATCCGGGTCGAACAAGAAAGTAGCAAAAGCTTATGCTGCACTTGCTGCTCTTGAAAAACTTTTCCCAAACTACACCACATACACGGAGGCACCTAAAAAGAAGAGGCCTCCCATGATGCCCAGGGGTGGCCCCAAGTTTGCAGGAAAGGTGAGTCAACTGAGCCGGCGCTTTTAGAAACATCTGTTTACGTGGGCACGATCTTTCTTGGCCTATTTGGTTATTGAGACTGCTTATAGTGATCTCCCTGGTTTTCTCGATTTGCCGTAGAAGTTGAGCTGCGAGGACACGGACAGCCTTTTTAAATCTAAATCGATGTATTGTCCGCAGCATAACCAAGGATTTGGCATGATGTACAACGAAGTCCCACCGCCTCAAATGCGTGGACGTGGCGGGAGAGGAGGAGGAATGAATCGCGGCAGAGGTCGGGGCCGCGGCGGCTTTGGAGGAGGCTACATGAATTCAGGTAAATGACCCGATGTAACGCAATGTCGGTGGAGCCTTCGTGGTCTTTAATACAATGTGTGCTTCCCTGGGGAATATTAGCTAAATCTGAAGTGTATCCCTGTCAACAATTTACTGTTCTCTGCCTCTAGGCGGATACGGTGGAGGATACGGTTCAGGCTATGGTGGAGGCTACAACTATCAGAACTCTGCCACGGCTGGATACAGTAAGTGAACTGGCATGTTTTATATCTTGTTTTTTTCGCCCGTATTCTGTCCCTTTTAGAAATGAGAATAGCCACTGAGTGTCGCCCACAAATGAGACCTTTTTATTTATTTATTTATTTTGAAACCGTTTTTCCCCCTACAGCTACAGAACTCGTGAATGTTTGAAGCATTTGTCTTCCTAAAGTGTATATGGCAACCTTTTGAGTGGCAATCTCTTTAGGCACAGGACAAATTCTAATGTATATCACGCGCCTCTAGCGAAACGTCATAAGAGGTTATCGTACGATCCTTCCCCTCCGTGCCTTGGTGGTGTCCTTTCCCGCAGGCTACTTTTGCTTACAGGCAGATCTGCAAAGCTTTCCAAAATGTACATGCCGAGTACACTAAATGAAACCGAGCAATAATGTTCATGCAGAAACGTGTTGTGAACGTCCTGTTTTCCTCAATACTTGATTATTCCTAAATTGCTAGTTTGTTTCCAGTGGCCTTAGTGGGTGAGGGATGTGGAGAAAGTCATGACAGGAGGTGGAATATATATATTTTATTAAAAACTACAGAGAGAGAGATGAATGAAATCTAGGACTAGTTAATGTGATTGTGTATTTTGATTTATTTTTTCCTCCCCTTTTGGTGTCCGATTCTTCCCAAAATGTATTTTGGTCGTGTTAATATATGCACGGGGTAAATGGCTGGCCCTCCATAAAAGTGAATGTTTTGTTACTTTATCAGAGGACCCTAAAGCGACTGTTTTTTCTCTTTGGTTTTAAGCACTGCAGGCAAACGCTCTGTTTCTGTAACCTTTTTCTATTACGCGTTACCCCCCCCCCATCACACCCCACTAAGTTTTTGTCCCCTTTCTGGAGAAGCATCTGCGTTGTTTGGGGGGGAGACGGGAGCAGAGAAATCTAAAACTTTGTACAAAAACTGTGGCACGTAGGCCCGTTTTACAAAAGAATTCTAATTCTTTTTTTCTCTGCTGTCTCCCCCTTTTTGTAGGTGACTTTTTCACAGACTGCTACGGTTATCATGATTTTGCGTCTGCCTAGACCATCTGTAGCGTACTCTAACCAAACATTCAAAATCCACAAGCTCTTTACTCCAGTCTTATCTTGAACTCCATAAAAGACGAAAATTCTGCTGCTCTTTTTATTTGCTCATCGCTGAATTTTCGGACTGCTCACTTCAAGCGTTCGGACTGTAGATCAGCAGCAGTGCGCAAAAACGGGGCGGTTTCATCCTTCCCCGGGACATCTTAACTTTTATGTGAAAATGGAACTTGTCCCTTTTTTTCCCCCCCTCCCCCTCTTGCCAGCGGTTGACGTGACAAGTGTGGCATGGCCAGTCGTTTACTCCTTCCGTTCCACTGTACATTGCACCTGCCGTGCGGCGCTTGTAGCGCAACCAAGGACAATTTTAAGGGTTTTTTTTTTTTGTTCATTTTAAGTGATTTTATTGTCTTAAACTTGCAACCATTGTTTGGCTTTTGGCGTGGTGATGTTTTAATAAACCTCGTAAAAATGACATACCGCAAAAACTCTGTGCACGTTATTGTTAAATGGGCCGATGGGTTTGGCGGTGGCCGTTTATAAGCCACGTCCCTTCTAAGCTCTGGTGCGTCTACACAACCCAAACACCGTTAGAAGGGGCATTGCTTATGAAGATTGTCCTCTACCCTCATGTACCCAAGCGGTGTGGCTTTTCAGAGTATCCTTGACGTGAGCTCAACGTCGTTTGAGTCCTGATGATAAACCTTTGCTCGTTGTATGGGGTATGCTGAGAACACACGCTGTAATCTTCATGTATGCCAATGCTGCACTCAATGGAGGCAAGTAATACAGCGATTGTAAATTTCCTGCCTACACGTGTTTTGAGGGGCTTCGTCTTGGAGGGTGCAGGTTAAGTCACAGCACTTGCAAAGTCAAAAGCCGCAAATCTTTACCCGCCAGCCATGACTGCCCCCTCTTATGCTGTTTGCAACTCTCCTTGCCTTTGGTCCGCTGACCCCTAAAACTGGGCCACCAGCTTTCCTGGAGCTGTTGTAAAGCACAGGCTGGTCGGCATGTGTATCAAATCTTTTGACATCTTTTGGGCCTTTCAGGAGTTTTTGGTGAAGCTTGACTTTACATAGCCTGAAAGGTCTTTGAGATTTGCCGTGCGAAGGAACCCCTTGGGTTAATGCACGCAGTCTGTTTAACTCTTGACACTGGGACTAAACATTTTCTCTCGTATTAAACACTCTCTAAAACTACTGTTTGTTGATACACCAACCGCCTCGTTGTTCTTCAAGACTGGGTTATACAAGCATTTAGCCTCCAGAAAAACGCGTTAAAAAAAAAAAAAAAAAAAAAACCTTGAAAAGTTGGACCGAAGCAGTCTGGGTGTCGTGCTGCCCTTCAGCAATTGTCCATTTCCTATGGAATTCTCATGTTTTTAGCCACCAGATTGTACAGAAAGCAGATATAAAGATATAGGACAGTTAACCTATATAGGGCAGTTAACCCTGGTCTATGAATAGGCTATGAGGGCAGAAAATGGAATCTAGTTAAATCAAAGTTTAAGTAGCCCATTTACCGATGGATTCCTTGCTTATCAATTATATGACCCAAAATATTTCTTACTTCAGTCCTGTGACCCCACAAAATAACAGTGATGCGAATACATCTTACGTTTTATCCTGAGGCGCCAAAAAATCTTTTCCAAATATTTGCCAAGTCTTTAATAAAAATCCTCACCGGGTCCATGGGAAGCCCGCACCATCTGGCTAACGCTTATCCCGGCAGCACGATCTAAATGGGCTTTCTTTGGGTTATCGGTTGTCTTTGGTTATTTTTCTCCATAGCGAAGGGTGCTATAATTGCCCCAACCTAAATCATCAGTGCATCCTCAATTAAGAAACTAAGCCTAGAGAGCTGCACATAGATAGAGAGATATATATATATCTCTCTATCTATATCTCTCCATCCTATAAACCGAGCATATATCCAGAACACCGCTGTCGGTGTACTTGGAATCGAATGGTACATAAAATTTCAGCCCGTGTCAGGAGTAACAATGTGCTGTCCGTCTTCATGTAGACGGCTGTTGACGAGGGTCATGCTGGATGCAGATGGGGTCTTCTGGGCAAATGCGTTTCCTGATGTACTGATGACTTTTACCGCTTGTGTTTTCGTGGTGCGACTTGCATTTCATGTCCACATACGTTTTGCTATAGCAGCCTATATAGTTACTGAATAAACCACGCTTGTCTCCGCTACAGGTCAGTTCTACAGTAACGGAGGAGCTTCAGGCAACCAAGGTGGCGGTGCTGGCTCTGGAGGCTACAGCAGCTACTACCAGGGCGATAGCTACTCTGCGCCAACGCCACCCAAGCCGTTTGTGAACAAGAAACCACCACCTCAGGCACCCCAGCAGCAACCGCCTTCCTCTCAGCAACCCCCACACATGGGTGCACCACCTAAACAGCCCTACAGCCAGGGCTACCAGTCACACCAAACACCAGCCGCACAATCCTACAACCAAAGCCAGTACGGCAACTATGGCCCTCCGCAGAAACAGAAGGGAGGCTATGGCCAGGCACCTCAGGGCGGTGGAAGTGGTGGGTCCTACTCCTACTCAAACTCCTACTCGGGGGGAGCTTCCTCAGGTCAGTTGAGGAATGCAATAGTTTTTTTTTTTTCCTGTTAATGATTTCATGCTCCATATATTTTATGCAGTCTTATGGCTTGCTTGTTTCTCGTCTTTCCTTTTGCTTGTTTCTTAATCTGTCCTGTCTTACTGCTCCTCTAGGGTACGGTGGAGGAGAAGGTGCCGTTGGCCGAGGTGGCAGCTCGTACACGCCTGGCTCTGGTTACAATGCAGGTTCACACGCTGGCTACGGCGGACCAAGCAATACCTCATCATACCAAGGTAATACCTTGTCCCTAGCTCACTGTAACAAAAGTAAACTGAGGCTTTAGAGTCTTGGGGCTTTTGGTCTGGTTGAGTGACTAATGTACCCAGCAGATTGCTGGCCTGACAGGCTGTGGTGTCAGCGATGAAGAGGGTGGGCTTTGATGTAAGACATGGATTAAAGGTTCCTTTTCAAACAAACAACTTTTGTTTAAAAAATTAAAAGTGCTAAAGCATTTAATGTACAAAAGCGTGTGTCTGTGCGTGTATCAATGTTTTGAATATATATAACTTAGTGTTGATGGTTTTGAGGTGCATAACTAGCATCAGGTCTCCACCCCCCCAACACAAAGGCACCAAATGCATGTTCTAACCTAATACACATAAGGAGGGTTTCTTACAGATTTGTACTCATTTCACTCTGTATACACAATACGACCGCAGTTGCTTGACATGCGTCTCTTGTATTCTAGGCTACACACAATCCAATTACAATCAAGGTCCTGGACAAAGCTACGGTGGCCCTCCAAGTTCATTTCAGCCCCCTCAAGGTGGACCCGGTGGATTCGGCAGAAACACAGATCACAGCATGAGCTATCAATACAGATAAACTCTATTCCCTTTTATCCCTGGCCCCTTTTTTTGCCTTCTCCCTTTTGGGTAGGGCGCCTCTTCTCTTTTTTTTTTTTTTTTTTTTTTTTTTGTTACCACTTCTGGATTTATGGCATCCATGGAAAAGGATTCTCTGTTCCCCGCGTTGCAGTGATTTTACTCTGGTTCCTTCCACGTGACATCTCTGTAATTCCATCCTGATCTTTGCATAGGTCTGTTTTTTTGCTTTTTTTTTTTTTATTTTTTTTAATCCGCCGACCATGCCAGAAGGCCTTTTGTGCATATACTGTAAAGTCTCTCTCCTTCTCCCAGCCTTTTTTTGTCTTCTGTTTATTTAAAATGCGGCTGACATCAGATGAGAGCTGTGGGAAGAATCTTGATTGAAGAAGAAAAGAAAATGTAATGTGGTTGTTCTTTGTGTCTAACAGATTTCCGCCTCCAGCATTTTCGTTGTAATCACCTCCTAATAATTATGGTGTTAGTCTGGCAGTAAAACGGTAGATCTTTGTTCACCCCGTGAAGAATGTTATGGGAGTGCAGAGGATCTCCCCGCTGTTTGGGTATTAAGTAATCTGCGTTATTTAACACTGTCCATTGTGAATGTTCCAAGCACCCACCGCGAGTCGGACCCCTTTTATTGCCACACTTTCACCACGGGACGGGCCTGTGATCACTTAAGGGAAGTTGCTGTCCGCAGCAGAATGTCTCACTTTGATGCACCCCCTCCTAGTTTTCCTTATCGTTAAAATAATTCTGTGAAGTGACTTAACAAGCTTTATGTATTTTAATGCGTTTAGTGTTTTTTGAATTTTTGTTCCCTTTTTTTTTTTTCTTTTTTTTTTTTTCTTGTTTTATAAGTGAAATAATGATTTTATTTGAAGTGGGATACATCAAAAGGGTATTTCTGGGGAATTTTTTTTTTTTTTTTTTATGTCTCGTATCATTCAGACAGTATCTGGAGTGAACCGAAACATAGACAAATAAAACTGTAAACAGAAGCCTTGGCTGTCTTTTTTTTATTTTTTATTTATTTTATTGGGCCGCTGTGTTCGCTAAATGTCTTGTAATACCAGTTTATAAGCTGTGCTTCCATTTAAAGCGGTCCACGGTCTGTATTATGTCTTTAGTCCTCTTTCCTTTAGCATGATGCAGTTAGGGGGGGTCTGCTCTTATTGTGTAGATGGATAGACCTCATTGTCTACCACTGAAGGGCATTTCTGTATAATTCAGCTTCGTGCTGTTCTTGTGATTGTGACACAGTGGGCCCCCCCCCCCCCCCCCACAGTAACCCACATCGGAGAAAGGTGTACGCTGTATAATTCTTACCTGTAACTGTTTTTTGATTGTTAAAACACATGAGTAATGATTAGCCTTAATGGGGGAGGGGGGTTTGCAGCAGACATGCGTGGGGTAATGCATGTATGTTAAGACTTCGCTGTACAATACAGGTAGCCACTAAAGTCTCCTGTTCAGGATTTACGCAGGGAAGCGTTCTGCGATCTCAAGTATGATGGAGCACCAGTTTGCAGCTTTATCAGCTGTTGCTACATGTGGTTAAGATGTTTGCTACGCTGGATACCAAAGATAGCCGTGTCCCCCTGTGCAATACTCTATTGCATACATGGTGACAATATTTTCTCTAGCAGCGTAGTCATTGCAGGTCTGGAGGATCCTTGATCATCTATGAAGGTATAACGTCGCCAACTGCTCCTCTTCCCATCCTGTATATATCCCACCACCGTCTAGTTTCTGATTCTAGGCGAGCATGCTGTGACCCTCTTCAGGAAGCTTGTTAAGACTCTCTCCTTTGTGAAGCTTGACGGCAGAAGATTTTTTTCCCCCCTCCACCTGTCTCCCCAACAAATTGGACTTCTGGATATGATTCTCTTATTGTATGCAATTTAGTAAATAGATTAGAAAGAGATCCTTGTGGCTTCTTTGATAACTAAAATTTCTGTAGTTAAACTACTTATAGCTTGTGGGGTTTGTGTTGATACAATTATATCAGTAATGCATCATTTAAATGTTTTTCTTGGGAGGCTGGGATTTGGTGATATAACTTTGCCTAACTTGAGTTTCCCCATCCTGAAGTTCTCTGGAACCCTGGAGGGTTAAGGATACTCAGAAGGAAAAATACCGAGATCTAGAGAACATAATTTGTAAGCTTACTCTTTTCTGACATTGCAAGAGGACAATGTCACTTCTGGTGGACTCCTTATAAATGGACAGTTAAGAGTTATACTGGACTATCCATAGATCCATCTCTGGTCTTCATGCTCTCATCCATTTACTCCTCTGGCAATCACATTGTCCTTAAAGGGTTAAACTTATTGCATCCTCTGCACCCCTTGACAACTCCTACAGTCCACATATCAATCCCTGGTGCCACCTTAGCTCATATGCCATTCTGTTTTCTTCATACCCCAACACCACTAACCATTCTCAAGTAAAGGCATCCAATGCCCACAAATCATAACCTTTTCATCTCTAACCACCTTAGTCTTCTTGCACTCACTGAAACACGGTTGACATCCTCAGACACTCCCTCTCCTGCTACCTCTCTTACAGTGGCCTTCACTTCAGCCACACTCCCAGACCAGGAGACAAACATTCTCCTCTCGCCTCGCCACACCTTTCAATGTCTGCCACCAATTGTTCTCTTCTCCCTGATTGCACTTCGTGTTGTGGTCTACCGGCCTCCTGGCCCCACCTCACATCACTTTGCCGCTTGGATCTCCCATTTTCTTTCCTCTACCATCCTCACCTGCTGCTTCCAAACTACTTTCACTCTTCGATTCTCACAATGGACTACCTCACAGACACCCCGTGGCGGTCATCAAATTGATCTAGTGTTCTCCCACGTTTGCTCACCCCCCCCCCCATATATCTGTACGCAATCCCCCATGCTGTCCACCTCAGCCATGGCATTCCACACAGACACGCCTCCTCCAAAGAAGTTCATGTACCGCTGAGTGCCTATGGAGGAAGTCTTGTTCACCGGTTCCTATACATCAGACCTCCATCTCTCTAAGCAAACGTTTCATTGATTACCTCTTTCCCATAACCCTAAACGTATATTTTGCACTTTTAGCACTCTTCTCTGTCCCACAGCACATTCCTTGTCCTCCAACTTCTCTGCCAAGGAGCTTGCCACCTACTTCAAAAATAAAATTGACACCATGAGGTATAATATCTTCCGCCATAATGTCAATCATATGGTACCTCGACCATCCTCCTCACCTCAATCATCCTCACCTGCTTCAGCCCAGTTACACCTATTGAGGTTTGTGAGGTCCTGTTGTCCCACCCTCGACCCTGCACCTTCACATCTCCTACCACCCCTCTCTAGTGTCCTTACCCCAACCCACATTTTTAATCTCTCTTTTTTTCTCTGGTGTATTCCCATCCTCATTCAAACATGCCATCATCTCCCCCATCCTAAAGAAACCTTCCCTTGATCCCACATCCCCATCAAACTACCATCCAGTTTAACTTCTCCCCCTAGCTTCCAAACTGCTGGAACGAGTAACTTTACAATCAACTGACAAACTTTCTCTCTTCAAACTCTCTTACTTGACCCTCTACAATCCGATTTCCGTCCACAGCATTCAACAGAGACTGCACTGACTAAAATTACTAATGACCTCCTCGCAGCTAAAACAAAAGGCCATTTCTCACTGGTTATTCTCTTGGACCTCTCTGCAACCATCCCATCCTCCTACAAACCCTCCATGGCATCCGTGACACGGCTCTTTCATGGCTTAAATCTTACCTTTCTAACCGTACTTTTAGTGTCTCATTCACTGGAACTTGCTCCTCTCCCCTACCGCTATCTATTGGTGTTCCTCAAGGCTCAGTTCTTGGGCCTCTGCTATTCTCCATCTGCACTTCTTCCCTCGGACAACTTATTTCTTCCTTTGGCTTCCAGCACCATCTATATGCAGATGATACCCTGATCTATATTTCTGCTCCTGACCTTTCCCCCTCTCTTCTAACTCGCCTCACCGACTGTCTATCAGGAATTGCATCATGTATGGCGTCCGGTTACCTAAAGGTTAACATCTCGAAGACCGAACTCATGGTAATCCCGCCATCTGCTATGTCCACTTTTCCTGACATCTCTATTACTGTTGACAACTCCAATAGCCAACCAACGGACCAGGTTCGCTGCCTTGGTGTCACCCTCGACTCTGCTCTCTCCTTCACCCCTCACATCCAGTCCCTCACCAAATCCTGCCGCCCCCACCTGAGAAACATCTCCCGAATCCGCCCTTTCCTCACACAAAATACCACCAAATTACTAATCCACTCGCTTGTGATATCCCGCCTGGATTATTGCAACTCCCTACTAACCGGTCTCCCCCCTCTCCCACCTTTCACCGCTTCAATCCATCCTCAACACTGCAGCTAGATTAATCTTTCTCTGCCGCTGCTCCACTATGCCAATCACATTGGCTCCCCATACCCTCCAGAATCAAATTTAAACTTCTAACCCTGGCCTATAGAGCCCTCAACAACTCGGCCCCCCCTTACATCTCTATCCTCCTATCCAAATACACCCCTACCTGCCCTCTTCACTCCTTTCACAACCTGCGGCTTTCTTCTACTGTTGTTACCTCTTCCCACTCCAGTAGTCAGGATTTTACCTGCGCCGCTCCCCTCCTGTGGAATCCTCTTCCCCATTCCCTCGTACTTTCTACCTTTCTACCTCGTACACACTTTCTACCTCGTACACAACCTTCAAAACCTCTGAAAACCCACCTATTCAGGGAAGCCAACAACATTCCTTCCCATTACTCCCAACCATCATAATCAAACCATCTGAACAATCAACAGCTTCAACACATCATCGGAACCAGATCAACTCATCCCCATTCAAGCAGTCCTCTCCTATTGTCTCACTCCCCCCTCAACCACCAACTAGATTGTAAACTCCCAAGAGCATGACCCTCTTCTCCTTTGCACCACTTTGTTATTGTATGTCTTTATAAATTGTTCTACTGACTGTAATAGCGCTGCGGAATCGGCCGGCGCTTTATAAATAAATGTAATGTTTTATAAGAGGAACCTTTTGTTCAGCTCGTATACCGGGCCAGGTTCTGGTATCACTTTAGCTCCACTGAGCCTGGATGCAGACCGACTTAACTGGTGCACCGTAGCTCATTGCACTGGAGTTCTCTGATCTATACATCCGATGAATCACACTATAGAGAACTGTGCCTTGCCATCGTAGCCTCCATAGCACACCGCTCCCCGGCCCCGCACGTTCCTAATATTCCATAACCAAAAACTAAGGGAAAATCCCTTACTTCCCCTGTCCTATCGCAGTTCCCCCTTTTCTCCAGGTGGGGGCACAATGCTAGGGTATTTAGGAGGTATTTAATACTCAACTAATTTCTCCCATTCCTATATCCTTTGGGTCCTTGCCCACCCTTTCCATTCTCTTTTCACCTTAATCTTTTTCCCTGTGCATGGTTTCTCATAGAAACACTGGAGGGCACAGAAACTCCCATGAGGAACATCTCCATTAATTATTAATATTTTTTCTGAATTATTTCAATAATTCGCCAACAATTTATGCAGCGCTTCTTAAAATACATATATAAATATTCATGGAGACTAGAATTGAGAGACTAAGACATTAGGTGGAGAGAGAGCCCGGCTCGCAAGCTTACAATCTTGTCAGGGACAGTCGTAAAGCCTGTTCCTTTAATGTCTTCTAAGTAGAGTATGTACATGATGAGCCTACCATTACAAACGCATTTCTTCCGAAAGAGTTAACCATTTTTTTTATTTTATTTAACCAAAAGATGCCGACGTTTACCGGGAGGCCACAAAGCTTTACGAGGAGAACCTCTGCGGATCAGGAGCAGCTCTTCACAGCATCTACGAAGTCCGGCCAGAGACTCAGTAAGTCGTTTGGTTTGTAATGGTGAACTGTAACCATCCTGGCAAACTTACACCTGTTATAATCTAACCTCTCTAATGTAAAAAGATTCCCCGACGTCCTGGAGATCTTTATCCCGCTCGCCTCCAAACACATCCCAACAAAGACGTCCTCTAATGGGAATATTGGTACGGTCCTTATGCTCTTGTATACGCTTGCTGCTATATCTCCAGAGAACACGTAGCCTGTGCCAGAACAGTATGGCGGGTAATAGTTTTTGGGGTAGACCGATGGTGGAATTTACCATTTGCTTTGTTTGTCCCTGAATGGTGTGCTTCCCACCAGCACCAACCCTGTGAAAAATCTCACCTTGACGGGTTTCTCTGGCTCTAAAATACGCCGTACCAGGAACCAAGGATTGAAGAACATGTCGCTGTCGACCTTCATGACGTAACTGACGTTTGGACAAAGGCGATAAACCCACTCGAAGCCCATCAACGTCTTGAGCGTCAAATTGCCATAGGAGTCGACGAAGTCCTGCTGAACGATATCGTGGTAGATTTCACTCTCTCTCTCCACCTTCTCTTGAGCGCTTTCGTCCAACGTACGTCCCAAAAGGAAAAGCCTCATGGTCGATATGCCGGTGACCAAGCTCTCGTTGGCCCAGGTCTTCCTTAAGGCATCTCTGACGGAGGAATCCTGGGGCGGTGATGGGATAAGTAACAACAGCAATGGAGGAGCTCTTATACACTTTGTCCTTTCTTCTATGAGATAAGGGTATAAAGGAGGTGGTAGGGTAATACGGTCTGTCACCGGAACAGTAATATTTATCTTTCTATAGTAGGTATTGCTCTGGTACCCGATAAAGAGGACTGTAAGCAAGTAAATCCCGAACAGCATGCTCTTTAATTTTCCTTGGCATCTTAATAAACTTGAGGTTGGTGGATTGTTCATAATCAAATCTCTAAAAAAAAAAAAACCGACAAAAAAAAGTTATTTATAAAAGACATCACAAGTCTAGAGTGAGTTCAGAGAAGGGATACTAACTAGATAAAAAGACTGAGGGATCCCAATATGTCCGGCTTGTAGGAAAGTCCACCATTGATCATGTCCCTGATCTTCCTAACTTGAAGTTTTTCACCTTAATAAATTTGAGGTCTCCTAATTAACCACCTTTTAATAAAACCTCTGTATACGATTATCATCGCCTATACCTTTTTTGATAAAATGATCCCTTGAAATTTCCTTTTTGCCCACAAGGTGTCATCATACATAGTAACATAGTTCATAAGGTTGAAAAAAGACCAAAGTCCATCAAGTTCAACCTATATACATATTGTGTGCCTACTGTGTTGATCCAGAGGAAGGCAAAAAACCCTTATGAAGCAGATGCCAATTGCCCCATACCAGGGGGAAAATTCCTTCCCGACTCCAAATATGGCAATCAGAATAAATCCCTGGATCAACGTTCTGTCCCTATTAATCTAATATCCATAACTTGTAATATTATTGCTTTCAAGAAACACGTCCAGGCTCCTTTTGAACTCTTTTATTGAGTTTGCCATAACCACTTCCTCTGGCAGAGAGTTCAATAATCTCACCGCTCTTACTGTAAAGAACCCCCGTCTGTGCTGGTGTAGAAACCTTCTTTCCTCCATCCGTAGAGGATGTCCCCTTGTTATAGATACAGTCCTGGGTATAAATAGGTCCTGGGAGTAATCTCTGTACTGCCCCCTTATATATTTATACATAGTTATTAAGTCCCCCCTAAGCCGTCTTTTTTCCAAACTAAATAACCCCAATTCTGATAATCTTTCTGGGTACTGTAGTCCTCCCATTCCCCTTATTACTCTGGTTGCCCGTCTTTGAACCCTCTCCAGCTCCACTATATCTTTCTTGTACACTGGTGCCCAGTACTGTACACAGTATTCCATGTGTGGTCTGACTAGTGACTTGTACAGTTGTAGAATTATTTCCTTGTCGTGGGCATCTATGCCCCTTTTGATGCACCCCATGATTTTATTTGCCTTAGCAGCAGCTGCCTGACACTGGTCGCTACAGGTAAATTTACTGTTAACTAAAACTCCTAAGTCCTTTTCCATGTCAGTCGTCCCCAGTGTTTTCCCATTTAATACATATTCCCAGCCTGGATTTTTCTTCCCCATGTGCATAACCTTACATTTATCTGTGTTGAACCTCATCTGCCACATCCCAGCCCAAGCCTCCAACCTATGCAGATCCATTTGTAATCGTGCACTGTCCTCTATTGTGTTAACCACGTTACAGAGTTTAGTATCGTCTGCAAAGATTGATACTTTACTATACAATCCCTCTACAAGGTCATTAATAAATATATTAAAAAGAATAGGACCCAAAACTGACCCCTGTGGTACCCCACTAGCAACAGTCACCCACTCAGAGTATGTACCATTAATAACCACCCTCTGTTTCCTATGACTGAGCCAGTTACTTACCCACATACACACATTCTCCCCCAGCCCAAGCATTCTCATTTTATGTACCAGCCTTTTATGTGGCACCGTATCAAATGCTTTGGAAAAATCAAGATATACGACATCCAGTGATTCACCCCGATCCAGTCCTGAGCTCACCTCCTCATAAAAGCTGATCAGGTTAGTTTGACAGGACCGATCCCTTGTAAACCCATGCTGATATGGAGTCATACACTTATTTTCATTGAGATACTCCAAAATAGCATCTCTTAGGAAACCCTCAAACAGTTTACACACAACAGAAGTTAAACTAACAGGCCTATAATTCCCCGGGTCACTTTTTGTCCCCTTTTTGAATATTGGCACAACATTTGCTATGCGCCAGTCCTGGGGAACAGACCCCATGTCTCGACAAAAATCTGTATTTTTAAGAGTTTCCGTTATCCTAAGAAAACAGCGTTCCTTTTCAAATATATATTATATGGTATATATAATTATTCTATACATTGTTACATAATTACATAGTAGCCATGGGGAAAAAAACACAACTCCCACAGCCAGCAGATGAGATGGGGTACAGGAGAATATATAATTCCTGAAAATTAAAAATAGCTTCAACGAAAACCCAAAGAGCTGGTACCTTTTTAAAGGCATTTTGCCGCCTTTACATGTTTTAGTACGAGATCCAGAGGCAAACATATGTTTTTCTTATACATTTTTAAGGCTTGAGCGTTTTGGTGGTTATACAAATCACCCCGCGCAAGAATGACACCCGAATAAGTGAACTCACCATAAAAAATAAATAAATAAACTTACAGAAATGTCTCAAAAATGCAAGATGTTAATAAACATCCAGAAATGTGCTAAAAAAACCATTAAAATAAATGCATACTAGAAATAAGTAAATATGTATGGCACTCACAATCTCCAATCTGAACGTGGAGCTGCGTGTAAAGGCGCACAATGGAGAACGAACGGCTACACAAGGAGCAGATGAGAGGCAGAGAGTTAACATTTTTCCTTAAGAAGCATATATATATATATATATATATATATATATATATATATATATATATATATTTGTAAGGAGTATGGGCTGGGTGGGTAAAGATCTCTTTCTCCCCTCCGATGTGTAGCCGGTGCGCACAGCTCCTTTCTGAACGCCACCGCGCCCACTTACATCGTAAACAAGGTATAAATAACACAAAAAAGTGTCACAGGTCACAAAATCCATAAAACCACCAACGCGTTTCGTCTATCATTCTTCGTCAGGGCTGGTGAGTTCACATATTTAGGTGTCATTCTTGTAACTTATTCACATATAAGTGAATCGTATGGTCATGTGACTGCCGCGCTAGGGGACGCCGGCAGTTCCAGCAGGGATACAGGTGGTTACGCCCATACCAGCAGGTTACTTATTTGGTTATTAATTGGTTACAATTGGTTATATGATTGCTTTCATTTTGACGATAAATATTGATATACTGTGTCAAAATGTGTTGTGTTAATAATCTTTGACACTTTGTAAAACATTAATAAAGGTTGAGTTCAGATAAATTCCATATCTGACGGTTAATAAAGTTTTTGAAATAAAGAAGTGTCTCTGTCTTATTTGTAAGAGGTACCGAAAACTGGACGCTACTTCATTCATGAAGTAGTACAACCAGTACTAGCAAGGTGTACCTAATAAAGTGGTCAGTGAGTGTGTATATATATATATATATATATATATATATATATATATATATATATATATATACTCTTTGGTTAGTGTTTTTTGGGGGGTTGCCTGAATATTACAATATCTCTAATTTACATGCAATCACATAATTAGCATTGAGAATTACTGTTTGTGATCCTAAAAACAAAGTTTCCATGCTCTGACATATATTTACTTAGCTTTTCACATAGAAGGTTGTATACTTTGAGTCCTGCCCCAGTTATAAATTAATTTAGATGAACCAGAAAGAAAAAAGAAAAGAAAATAAATATACCTCGACCAAACAGGGCCCCAAGCAAAAAGTCCCTTTGTTGCCCCCCCCCCGCATGGACACTCCGTGTTTGTATAACGATTAACGTAAAGCATTTAGAAAAATGTATTTTACTAAAATCATTTAATTTGTAATCCTAATCCCTGCTGGTTCTGTACAGGTTATTGTATATTTTAAGACTATAGAACACTGATACACTCATAACCAGCAAACATTCTAAGCACACGGGAAAGAGGATCATAAGGGGGCGAAAGAGACACAGGGATTTGGATCCCAAAAGAGGCTCTGTCTCTCCAAAAAAGGGACACTTGGGAAGTGTATTGTCCCTCTTCCTAAACTAGCTGGAGCCTCTGGCTTCCCCGTGGTCTCGATGTTCCAAAATTATCTCTCTCTTTTGAAAATATGTTAAAGGCAAGCACATCATCAGCCATTTGTCAGGTTTTGAACCAGTATATCAGATGCATTACCAAGAAACTAAGAGTTAATACGTCCCACATACTGTAGGGGGCAGCATTCTGTTGGCCGTTAATATGAAATGTATAGGAGCCCTGCAAAAAATGACTGATGATGTCACCCTAAGTTGTAGTTGTTTCAAATCCGTAACCAACCTGCGGTGAAACTACTCTGGAAACTCTACTGTGTTATTTTCCAGCGCATTTCAACTTTCGGTCTTTTGTGTCACAATGGAGAGTAAACACGCGATGAAATGACCTGCTATTTTCATCATAACCCGGAAAATGTACACCTGTGACCTAAGCAAATGCTAGCAATGGACCAAAGCAGAAAGAAAGAATATTACAACCAAACGCAGTGCGATGGAAAAGCAAAGAGTGGAAAAAAAGAAAAACTCATGAAAAATGATTCAAACGAGAGATTTAGCCCAATTTAAAGTACAATACACAAACTTAGTTATGTGCAAACCAATTTACTGTGATTTCCCCTTTAAATGGATGCAATGTATAGTGTGCCCCCACTATATGGATCTCTTGCTGGGACTGGCTATTGGGCAAAAGACTGCTGGGTATGAGCCTGATGGCACCTCATGTACTTTTATTAGGTACTCGTGCCCCTGTTTTTAATACCCTGGTGTATCATACCCCCTAACATGCCAGGTAGCTGAAAAAAGACACCTGTGTCAGGGTTTGTCGCAAGACGCAAGGAGAATATCGCCGACATCAGAAGTGGGTGGCTTTGAAATCGGCCTGGGGTGAGGGTGCCAGCTCACCTTAAATAAGGAGCCTCCTTGTGGGTCTTAGCTTTGGTGAGGTGGCCAGGTGGGGATTGTAATTAAGGTCTATGTTCCAATAATACAGCCCCCCACCCACTGGTTTTATAGCTCCCGGGGCCAGTCAGTTTAGACTCCCTAACCAGCCTATGATCCTCGCTGTCCACATAAAATGGCACAGTGCCTGCTAAAACTGGGGCTGTTGGAAGGTATGGTGTATACTCACTTGTTGGATATGCATAAAAGTGCCGTGACCCCCCTCCTGCTAGACAAATAATGTAAAGGGAAATATGTTATAAGAGAACTTTTGTACTTTGGCCCGAATCCAGGTCAAAGCTGTATAATTAAGTTATCTGTAGTGTGAGTGTTAAGCACTTTATCTCTCTAGTTTAATTTGCCAAGGGAGGTTCATTTCCAATGTGATAAATGGAGCACTCAAGCCATCATATTAACTTAAATGCATACGACAGTTGAGTTTCCCCTTTAGATTTTACATTTTTGTCCCCCTGCAAATGCATGGAGGGAATTCAGAACCCCTATGTATTTGCCCCATTTCTTTGCCCCCCCCCCCCAGTCCCAGAGGCAGGACAGGGCACAGGGCAGGCACAGGCAGACAGACACATCCAGCCACAAGATTCAATCCAACCATATTAGAAAAAAGAACAAGAATTGGTTCCAGAAACGAAGGAAGGTCATTGTGACGCAGGGCAGGGCAGGTACTGCCAGACACACAGATCCAGATTGAACAGGATTGTACAGGACTCTACAGGGAGGCTCGTGCAGGACTCAACACCAGCTCCACCAAACCTCCCCACGCATGCACACAGCTAGGACGGCGCTGCAGTGTACCAAGACACCTTGGACAATGCTCTGCTTCCAACTTTGGGGAAGGCCCTTTTCTATTCCAGCGTGACTGCGCTCCAGCCCACAAAGCAAGCTCCATAAAGACATGGTTGGATGGGTTTGTGGAGGAAGAACCTGACCGACAGCACAGAGCCCCGACCTCAACCCCATCCAACACCTTTGGATGAACCGGAACGGAGATTGTGAGCCGGGCGTCTCGCCCAACATCAGTGTCGAAAGTCACATACGCTCTACTGGATGAACGGGCAAAAATTCCACAAAAACCTCCAAAATCCTGTGGAAATCCTTCCCAGAAGAGTGGAAGCCGTTATATCTGCAAAGGGGGGGGCAACTACATATTAATGTCTATGTATTTAGAATGTGATGTCATCAAAGTCCCATTGGTGTAATGGTCAGGTGTCCCAATACTCTTGTCAACACTAATACTGTCACAGCCGTAACCTGTTTGGCTAATTCTGTCATGAACGCACTCTACTCCAAGTGTGCGTGTGACTTGGTTCTGGTGGTAAAAGGGTTTAAATTCACTATCTGTCTGCCCTAGTCCAGAAAAAGTAATACAAATATCCACCCTTAATACCACCCGCAATTAACTATAATGATATAACTAATATCATAACGTTGCCACCACCAAGACAATTTATAAATGGGGTGCCTTAGTCCCCCAAGCGAATTAGACTATAAACCCACACAATATATTTTAACACAATAATTATGTGATTTCAAATTACCAATAAAATGGTTTCACCAGGTAACGTCTTTACCAGACAAAGGCAGAACTTAATAAAGGAATATTTATTATGAACAAAAATTCATAATTCATAAAAAAAAAAAGATTTTAGCGAGACCGCCTACTGGCTGCATCAATCACTTTGACCCTTTCTTTGACCTTGCACCCTCTCTTCACAGATGATATTAAGCAGCAAATCAGTGGCGAGAATCATCTGACCACTGAGGAAGATAGGTGCTGCAGCTTCTTCCTAAGTAACTAATTTGTTTTAAAGAATGAATTTTAAATACTCATAAAGTGCTTTAACGTGAATTCTTCTTTGACAAGACTGTCGGGGACATTAAAGTACACACACACAAACAAACATGTTAAAATTGCGCTTCAGCATTGCATTTGGTATCTACGAGCATATGTAAGTTTTTACACCACTAACTACTAACAACGGGACACAATGAACAGGCAGAGAAGGCCCTGGTTGATTAGCTGTGCTGGGAGAGTTAGCTACGAGTACCTGTATATCTGCTACGGTGCATCAGGTCTACACTTCTACTGCCAAAACAGCCCTTTCCCTACAAAAACCTGCTCTCTGTAGAGCGTGTCAGAGTACTCCACCCGCAAGCGGTCAAATACCGGCCACTTGGCAAATGGCAACCCTACTGATACCACCTGATATAAAAGAAAGAGTTGTTCTGATTTAGCAGAGCGTAATGCAAAGGTAACTTGGGAGAGTTCTTCAAAATCTCACTAATTTAAAGGGACTCTCCAGTGCAGGCTGTTTAGGAGCAGAAATGGTACAAGCAGGCTGTGTAGGGGGCAGAGATGGCACTAGTAGGCTGTTTGGGGGCAGAGACAAGCTGTTTGTGGACAAGATATCTGGGTGCAAAGATGGCACAGAAAAGCTCAGGGAAAGGTGGCACAGTTAAGCTGTTTGGGGGTAAACTTGGCACTGAAAAGCTGGGGTGCCCCACGGCAATTTTCGCATGGGGCCCTGTGTTCTAGTTACGGCCCTCGTGTGGCAAGAGGGCACATGAGCTCGACCACACAATAAAATATATGGGGCTGGTGTCCAAATATTTTCAGGGCTGCTTTTCATTCCTGGTCCGGCCTTGCCTGTCTGTATCACTGAGTAACAGTAAAACACCAAGTCTTCTACCTCCACCATGAACCTTTTCTGACTGATATCAGGAATATATTCTCATAGCGAATGGTCGGTTTTCACACACGAATTACCTGTTAGTCATGGTGAATGACAGTCCCATCCTCAGGTCTGCTGTTACCTCTAAGTTGTGTTCGGGTCAAGAGCGGCTTGAGTTGATGGTTTAGAATCCTTGCGTTTCTTCACCAAACATATAAAAGCAGAGCACTGGTGTGCCTGAGGATTTTTAATTAGTAGCTTTACAGCATATCTGCGTCCTCAGCTCTTAACTAACTCCACCTATGTTAATATTTCACCAAAAAAAACAATTCAGATAAACACCAAAACCATGGATGGCCGCCAGCTGTAGATATTGTGGCTCCAGCTCTATAACCGACATGTGTTTTCTTATTCACGTAAATGCTGTTCAGCCTCCGAGAATAAAGATATCATAAACCCTACCACCTGACATTTCAAGTCTCCAAATAGGGACATGCGGCGGTGGAATGAGCCAAGGAGGGGCACATACGCGGGCAGAATGGAAGACATGGCCCCCCATTCGCCTTTCTCTAATGGTCACCTTGCGTCGGTAGCAATTTGTTATAGAGGACATATATGCTCTTCAATAAAAACATTTTTGGGAATCTCCTTCCTCCCCTCGCCTCTCTCTCATGGCTGATTTCAGCTAGCAGTGATTGAAACATAATGATTTTACTCTGGACACCATTAATGAGGCACCTGTGTGCAGTGGTGTAACTACAGTGGTCGTAGCTGTCGCAAATGCAATGGGGGCCCGAGCAACCCCTGCAACTACTCCTTCTCTTCTTGTGCCTGTCTCTCCATGCTGCTTTGAAATTGTTCAGAAAGGGCCCTTGCGACCTGGACTGAACCGGACTAGACACAGATGGTGGTACACTATAACTCCCATCAATATATTCTGAGCCAGACATTGACAGTGGTACACCGTAACTCCAGTCTGCCACCATAATCATTTTAATTCAGTTGCTTTTTCACTCTTATTCACGCTCTCTCACATCCTAACTTACTCATGCTCACTCACTATCTCGCACTGTCATGGACCCTGTCACTCATTCTTATCACGTTCTCACACTCTCGCATTCTCTCCCACTCACACACTCTCAAAACTTGTTTTACTATTATCTATTATTTCTCTGCAGCTCAGTATCATTAATTTCCTTGTTATTTATTTATCTGCTTTCCTCAAAATAGCCTCTGTAAAGGTGATAAAATTCACCCTTGTGCCAGCTTTGCTTACCAAGGCCTCACAGAGCACCTCTTCAAAAGAGCCAAAAAGGATGCGCGCGGAGGCATCACCCCTTTGAGGAAACACTCCTGTATGCCTGGTCAGGAGAAAGAAGATGACTGTGCGCATTTCAGATACAGCTTCACTGAGCCACGGAGACTCAGTAAAGCTTGCGGTAGGACCACTGCCGCTCAGAGCCGGCCTTAGGCGTTGTGGCGCCCTGTGCGGACTACTCTGTCGCCCCCCCCTCACTACCCCCCCTCTCTGCCCCTTCAAACTACCCCTCCCCTCTGCCCCTTCAAACTACCCCCCCGTCCCATGAATGATGTTAAATAAAGACAAAAACAAAACAAAAACAAAACGATGTTTTAAGCCAAGTCCCGGGCAGGCGCCCCTGCTACCATGGCGCCCTGTGCGGTCGCACAGGTCGCACACCCCTAAGGCCGGCCCTGCTGCCGCTGCTAAGGGGCAACAGGCACATAAGGTGGGACACGTGCCTGGACAAAATGTTGTCAGGACAATACCTCAAAAATTGTGTCCTGGCAAAATTGGGACAGTTGGCAAGTATGCCAACATGTACATGCAACTAAAAAAGTTGGTGCAGACCCAGAGAATATTATTTTAAATCACCTATTTGGGGCATGTCTGTATTTTTTACTTACTGGTAAACGTGCAAGATTACCTCTCGAAGCGTGTAAAATTGCTGCCAGTCAGGGGACCCTACGCTCCCACCACGTACGAAATATATGGTTGGCTCCCGTGGTCCACTTTCCCAATCATGTATCACATACGTGGTTGGCAATGAAAAGGGTTGAAGAAGCGCTATTTCCACGTTATACACATGGACGCCAGTGCATTGTACCGCGTGCAAATATTTGTAGGCATCCCTTAATTAATGGAATTCTTCTGTCTTATTTAACTCCACCCCCAGTTACATAGTTACATAGTTATATAGGCTGAAAAAAGACATGCGTCCATCAAGTTCAGCCTTTCCTATATCGGTTAATTTGTTGCTGTTGATCCAAAAGAAGGCAAAAAAAAAACAAAACCCAGTTTCGCTCTTTCCAATTTTGCACTAACCAGGGAAAAAAAAAATCCTTCTTGACCCCAAAATGGCAGTCAGATTTCTGCTTGGATCAATAAGCTGTTTCCCCATAATTAAAGAATATACCCCTGAATATTATGTTTTTCCAGGTATCCATCCAGTTGCAGTTTAAACGTCTGTACAGACTCCGATAAAACTACCTCTGCAGGCAGAGAATTCCACATCCTTATTGTCCTTACTGTAAAAAACCCTTTCCTCTGCTTTAGTCTAAATCTCCTTTCTTCCAGTCTGAACGCATGACCACGTGTCCTATGCATAGTCCTGTTTATGAACAGATTTCCACACAATGGTTTCTATTGGCCCCGAATATATTTATATAATGTTATCATATCCCCTCTGAGGCGACGTTTTTCTAAACTAAACAGATTTAAATTAGTTAACCTTTCTTCATAACTATAGCGCTCCATTCCTTTTACTAATTTTGTAGGCCACCTCTGCACCCTTTCTAGTGCTATGATCAGGGGAGGGCTGGCAGCCTAAGGCCTGGGGGGCAAGTCTAGTCAAGTGGGCCATTGCGCCACCAAAGCGGCTGCGAGCGACATTGAAAGCAGCTGTCGTGCGGCAGTCACTCCACCGGCGCCTAATGAAATTAAAGCGGCCAGCGTGCACGCACCGCACCGCCCAATAGCCGTGCCTCAGCTCTTTATCCCACCCCTTTTAAGACGTGGGACGAAGAGCTGAGGAATGGCCATTGGGTCTGACTGCTGCATGATGCAATTTGGCACCTGTGGCAGATCCTGTATGTGGCACCCCCACCCACACACACTTTAAAACTGCATAGTTTCTATGGTTAGGCAAACATTGACAGGGGTACAGCAAAATTGTTATCATTATATACTGAGGCACACATTGACGGTGGTACAGCATAACTGTTATCATTATATACTTAAGGATTACGCTGTACCACCGTCAATGTGTCCCTATACTTTGAGCCAGACACTGACAATACTGCAGTACAACCCCTATCACTATATACTAAGCCAAACATTGATGTGGTGTAGGCCTACCACTTCAGTGACTGGCTTAGTACATATAGGGATGCACCGAAATGAAAATTCTGGACCAAAACTGAAAATTCTGCATTCATTTGGCCAAAAACGAAAAAAAAAAACACTTTTAAACCAAAATTAGACAAAAAAAAATAATCAATAACAATATTAATATATATATACATATATATAATTAACAGCAATCACAATCCTATCATGCCCAGGTTCTAGCATGTACTGGCTGACTTAGCATGATAGGCGTGTGATTGCTGTTTGCATATATCTATTAATACTGTTATTGAATTTTTCTGTCCAATTTTGGTATGTAATTTACTTTTAATAAAAGTGTTGTTAACACACCACAGTTGGACCAAAAAAAAATTGATAACAGCAATCATACTCCTATCATGCCTAGACAGCCTCCCTATGCCATGCTATCCCCCCACACTTGCAATCTCAAACCCTCATTCACATTCATCATAAAGTATAGCATAACACCCATCACTCTCACACACTTACTAATATTTTCCTACCTTTCCTCTGGCACTGTTACTTTTCCTCCTCCTCTTCATTCTTCCTCTTCTTCTTCCTCTTCTGTGTCCCGTCCTTCCGGTGCAGAGAGCGCGGAAGACGGTGGGCGTGGCTTCAGTGTTGTGCGTCGGGATTTGACATCAAGTCCTGACGCACAGCCACAGCTGCCGCGCGCATCGTTTTTGGAGGCATGCCGGCACCCCTCAGTGAGCGGCACTCCAGGCGGACCGCCCCCCCGCCAGGTACGCTACCGGCACGGCGGAAAGTCCCGGTGGCAGCCGCTTAGTTTTTAACTTTGCGGCTGCCATGAATGTTCGTCTGCCGGGGGGCAGCACGCCCCTGGCTATGATATCCTTCTTTAGAATAGGTGCCCAAAATTGATTTATACAATTGCAGGGGCAGAGGAAGGGTGAGGTGAGATCCGTTCTCACCTCAGGTGCAGCTGCGGGGGGGGGGGGCAATGTACATGTATGCGTGTGTGTGTAAGGGCAGTGTACATATATGTGTGTGTGTGTGTGTGTAAGGGCAGTGTACATATATTTGTGTGTGTAAGGGCAGTGTACGTGTATATGTGGGTGTGTAAGGGCAGTGTATGCGTATATGTGTGTTTTTGGGCAGGTGCGTGTAAAGGTCCTCGGAGGGAGGCATTAGCATTTTTTAATTAAAAAAAATCTCTGCTGCTGTGGACTACTCTTCCAATGATGATCAGCCAGCATTATGGTGGACAGCTGGCTGGCTGGGAATCATGGGAATTTGAGTTCATAGCTAGCATCTGTAGCTTTACTGTTGCTGCACTTCCCATGACGCTCAGCCAGCATCATGGATGTAGTATGTCTGGCTGAGCCTTATGGGAATTCAATTCAATGTGTTGGTTATTTTTAATATGCATGACTGTGCTGACAAAAACGAAGCATGTGTTAAGCGGCGATGCAAGCGCGCCATTGTAAAGTGCAATAGCTTGTATTGGTGAGTTCCGCGAGAAAAAAAAAAAAAAAGTGTCCCTGTTTCACATTTTGAAATGTTGGGAGTTATGCATGTGATTGGCTGCTGGTTCACTAGGCCTTCAATTAAAAATGTGCAAGAGTTTTTTTCTTTAGCCTCCTTGCAACTCAAAAATAATTAGCAGAAGAGTAATTCCACCTCCACGAATGTGAGGACGTTCACAGCATTCTGCTACTTTCTTTTTTTTTTACTTTCGCTTTCTGCGATGGAACCCTCTGTCACTGGGGCTCCTGGAGGGGCCTGATGGACAGCCTCCTCTCCACAGACTATGGACCCTGGTCCTGAAAGAGGTTACAGCCACCCAAAGGACTGTAGTCGACGTTCTGTGTTTCCTGTTATCTCTGGCCCTGTCCTTATCCTTATTCCCTTTTTCCTGTAACTCCAGCTCCACCTGCTGGCGGCGGTGGGAATTACAGAACAAAACCGACCGGAGGACAGCAGGATTCCCTGGAACTCTCGGGTAGAGTGTGAATACGTTATGAACCGCTAAAATTGGAGCATCTGTCGGAGGCAATTCTCAGAGGCGTCCAGGTCCATATATATGTATGGGGTTCGGGGCCGCCTGATTATGGGCAGCTTTCTGTACATCCGGACATTTCACAACATCTGGATGATATTGTATTTCACCTAGTTCTATGTGTATACGTATCTGTGTCCTTTCCAGTATAGAGAGTCTGTTTTCGCTCCCTACACTGTGTCGCCGCCAGTGACTGGTTAAATAAGGGCTATAAATACTGAGCCGCCTCGGGAAATCTCGCCATGGAAGACCTACACGGCGGAGATACTCGGTCTCGGTCACACTTTCCTACCTGGATCCTTGATACTTTGAACTGGTGCCTTAGGCTTTTGTTAGTTCCTTTTTACGGGAGGTTGGTTAAAGCCGCAAATGATGCTTTAATCATACAAATAAGCCTCTTGTTTTTCTGTGGTTAAAGTTCGTGCCAGCTTGGTGATCAGGCACCTGTGTACACAATTGTAGGTACTAGGAAATCTGAAAGCTAGTGACCGGGAACGCATACAGCTGAAAATTTATAAGATTACCAGCCCGTGGCAGGTGACGTCTGGCAATTGCAATTACACTATAGGGTTAATACCGTATATAAACAGTTTTACCGGTGCTAAGTTTGCAAAGTTGTCTTTTTGCCGTAGCAAGCAATTCAATGTTCCTGCTGGATGAACGATTCCATTGTTTGTTGATGGAACTACATTTGCGCAAATATGCTATGAAGTTTCTAATTACATAGACTCTCAGTCTTCCCCTAATCTACGGTCAGTGTGGCAAATATTTTTTTTTTGCTGTGGTAGCAGAGCGAGTGATTGCATGCTGTGGAGTGGGGCCCAAGGAAATGCTTTCCTAGGGGTCTAATTTTTATATATATTGGCAGCAGGGGCTAATATTAATACATATCGGCAGCAGGGTCTAATATTTATATATTGGCAGCAGGGGCTAATATTAATACATATTGGCAGCAGGGGATAATATTAATATATATCGGCAGCAGGGGCTAATATTAATATATATCGGCAGCAGGGGCTAATATTTATATAGATCGGCAGCAGGGGCTAATATTAAAGAATGTAAACTAACTGCCAGTTCAAAGTGATAAGTACATATTATGTAGTTAAAAATGCATGTCTAACGCATATATATATATATATACATATAGTGTGTTTTATAATTGCCCTCCTACTTTGGTCCCTGTCCCCCATGTGCCCCCTCTAAATATGTAAACTCTAGACTCCACTGTTGCCCATTAACTCATTTAGTGCACCCCACAAAATATATATTGGGTTTTTTGCTGCTCAAGTAGGAAATAATAATGCCTCTTAATACTCTCTACAGCTGTTCTTTATACCTCCTTTATTGGAACGTTTAACAGCCCAAAGTCTTATTTCCCCAAAAGTCTTTCCAAACACTTCGAAGTTCACCCTACATGGGTAGAGCATGTCTTTTAGGCACTGCGTGTTAAAAATTGGAACATGCGCATCACCTTTTTCAAACTTGGAATTTTGACAGATCACTTTACTGAGCCCATGTCGGTTATGTATTTAAGCTCATAAAACTATATATTTCCTGACAGCACAAGGACAATAAAGGAGGACATTTCCTCCTTCACTTTAAAATACATTGCTGTATACAGTAAGGTAGGTTAACATCATATTATATTAAAAAAAAGAAAAGCGCGGAACCTTTTTAAGAATAATTTTTAATCTGATACTAGTAATAAATTTCCCTTTAAATTATAGATAAATCAGCATTACGTATAATCCCAGTCGTAAGGGAACCATAGTTTTGGTAGCTGTGTTTAGGGGAGGAGGACAAATCGCTAATAAAATAATTTGCTTTTTCTGACTCAGAAAGGGAAGTTTGTCAGGAAGACAGAGACGCTGCCGGCGTGATTCGTGGTACCCGTCAGACATTATTCGTTGGGACTGTGGAGCTAAAAACAGAATTGTTGGAACGGCTGTGTGCCGAAAAACTGTAATTCTTCTAGTAGAGTCTGATGAAGTGCGTGGTTTACTTCTAATCAATTAAATCATGGTTAAATACTGGTAACCACTTAAACCCGTGCTACCCTACTGACCTATATAACCCCTCCATATAACGCTTATAACTCCTATAACCCCTCCATATTACTCATCCTATCGCTGCATATAGCCCCTCTCAATAACTCCTCGTATATACGACCTCCATATAACCCTCCTCTACCCTCTACACAGCCTTTATTTATACCTCCTTTATTGGAATCTTTTATTTGAAGCCGGATTACTTTGGTCGAAAAACCCCCCTTCTAAATTTTATGTGGTTTGTACTCCTTTCTTCCATCAGATAAATGGTCGTATATTTTTGACTCGATATGTTTAACAGTCCAACGTCTTATTTCCCCAAAAGTCTTTCCAAACACTCCGAAGTTCATCCTTCCCGTAATGGTGGACGGTGACAAGTTTGTGGAAGGCACATCGGTTGTAATTGATCCGGTGTCCATTGAATATATTTGCTGGCGGAGGGGTTGGGGGGATTTGTAGCTCGTATAAGCAAATCCCCATAAAGGAATCTTCCATGGGAATGACCCTAATAACTTGCGCTACGTCATAGATCTTTTTTGCCATATCAACGGAAAATACATACCCCGGCCCAGAGCAGTAGGGAGGGTAAGTGTTATTGGGATAGACTTCCGCAGGAACATACCACTTGTATGCTTTATCCCTTAAAGGTCCTGTGTTTCTGACAATGTACCCTGTAAAATAGTTTGTACGGACTGGCAGCCCGGGGCGCAGGAGTTGATGGACGAGATAATTCACGTTGAGAAACATATCGTTGTCTATTTTTATTGCGTAACTGGCGGTGGGGCAGAATTTCATTAACCATTCCATTCCCATAAGGGTTTTAAGAGTCAAGTTATAATAAGTATCAAGAAAATCCTGCTGTATAATATCACCGTAGGTACGACTTTCCTCGTACAGAAGTTGCTGTACAGCATCCGATGCGACGGTGGACAACCCGACCAGAAAAACCGTCACCACGTCCTCATAGTTACTTTCACTCCCCCATGTTTCTCGAATGGCGTTCCGTGTCATCACGTCATGGCACTGGCCAATCACCAAGAGAACGAGGAAGGGATTCCGCTGTGAGCATTTATCGCGTGGGTTGATCAGGAACTGGTAGGGGTATGGGTATGGCGGTGCTAAGGGATGTCTAAACGGAGGTGTCTTATTGACAGGTTTTTCCGTTTTATGCGTAATCAGTTTTAGTTGACTTCCAAAAATATTGGTTTCCATTTCAAAGAAGAAAAGTAGTCCAGAGGCAGAAATTAGAATAAAGATAGAAATCTTCAAGTAGTAACTTCTGAAACACTGTTCTTTACCCATGTCCACCTCCTGTAGTCCTAGGAAAGGCAGAGAAACAAATAGTATGATTAGGAACGACAATATTAAAGGGCCAAACTTAACCCAGTTCTAAGAGCTGTGCGTTTAGAAAAAATAAATGCAATCGGGGGGGAAAAAAATCAGATGAGACATATAGTAGACGCATGTTCTAGCCAAACAAAACATACCAAATATTGTCCACATATAGACACGCATATTTGCAAATATTTCTGCTTTAGACATTTAATTTTTATAATATTAATATGAATAATTGGACTTGCCCCAGCACCCAGATTGCGCCTTCGGGATTTGCTCCAGCGCACAGAGGGCAAAGGGGAAAGATAAAGAGAAAGAAGAGACGCAGACGGTGGTGGGCTAGACAAATAATCAGGCCCGGACTGGGACAAAAAATAGGCCCGGGCATTTAAGCCCGAGCAGCCCATATTTATTTATTGTTAAAGCCCACCCTTCATGTGCCATCTTTGCATTTACTCATTCACACAAATCATTAACACATTCATTAATGCAGTCTCACAAATCATTCAAGCAATTCATCCACACATGAATTCATTAATTGTCATACGCATTCACACAATTCATCCACACATTTCTTCATTCATTCATTCTCATACGCATTCACACTACCCCCTCTCCCCATCTTATCTGCCCCTTCTCACTATGTTCCCCCTTTTCACTATGTACCCCCTCTCTCCATTTCTCACTATCTAACCCCCCTCTGCCCCTTCTCACTGCACCCCCCTCCCTCACCCTACTTACCTTGTTGCCGGAGCAAGCAGCAACTGCGGCCGGGCCCGCAGCAGGACCGGACTGACTGGGCCTATGCGGCCTCTACGGCCGCATTAACGCAGGGCAACTGCGACCGGGTCCGCCACTCTAAGGGGTCGGGAAGCCCCCACCAGGGCCAGCCTTAAGGGTCTGCGGCCGCACAGGGCTTACATTAAAACATCGGGGGGGGGGGTTAACTTTATTTAACATCCTCCATGTTAAATAAAGTTTTTGTTAACTTTATTTAACATGGAGGATGTTAAATAAAGTAAAAAAAAAAAAAACCCCGATGTTTTAATTTAAACCCTGTGCGGCCGTACACCCGTAAGGCCGGCCCTGGTGGGGGCTTCCCGACCCCTTAGAGTGGCGGACCCGGTCGCAGTTGCGGCGGGCTTAAGGGGCAGGTGCCCCTTATGCCCTGCGTTAATGCGGCCATAGATTCCGCATAGGACCGAACTGACTGGGCCTATTTTAAGGTAGGGGCCTGGAGCTGCAGCTCCATCAGCCCCTAGGACAATCCGGCCCGGCCCACCGATGGCCAAACCAGGCCTGCTAATAATAATAATTAAAGTGATGATCAGGGGCTAAAAAGTATATATATCGGTTAATACAGACAAAATATATAGTGAAAAAGTGTTTAGAACAGTGCTGCGAACACTAGAGGTTGTCACGGACCGGGTGAGCAGGTCTGATAGGAGCCCAGGTGCAGGGGATACGAGGGGCTCCTTCTGTACCCCACGATGCATGATGGCTTGGGGTTGGTACAGACAGGCGCAGGAAATAAATCACAGACAGAAGATGCGGATAATGGTTGTATTTCAGATGATGGTACAACAACATATAAACCAGGAAAGTCTCTTGGCTGGAAGCCCTCGGGTTGGGGCACACACGGCAGAAAGCCCTCTGGTTGGGGCACACACGGCAAGAAGCCCATTTGCAGGGCACACGGCAGGTTGCCCACTCGCAGGGCACTCAACCAGGGAGCCCAAATGCAGGGCACTCGACTTGGGAGTCCACTAGTGGGGCGCTGGCCGCAACTCAGGAACAAAACAGGAGCAGATCAGGAACCAAAACGGGTAGTCCTAAACGTCAATGTCAAGGCCCAGGCTGAAGGGCTGGGCAGGTTTATATAGGCTGGCTTGATCAGGTAATAAACTGCAGCTGGACATGATAATCACTCTGAGTGGTTCAGAGTGACAAGAGCGGCCACTAGAGGTTGGAAACGGGAAACGAGCAGCACAGAGTGAGGATAATTCCTATCAGCAAACGGTGGACGTTACAGAGGTACAGCCCCCTATACCACAAGCAATATTCAATGAAAAGCAAAAACAAAAAAAAATATATATATATTGAACTTATGAAGTGACAATAAATTGAATTCCACCAAAAACAACAAAAAGTGTATCCCACAGAAAATAAATTTGAGCAATACTTATCATATTTCTCTTAATTGTTAAACAGGACATCCATCCGTGGTGTCACGGGAACATATTAGCGTGTGAAAAATAAAAAAAACGGACAGAGATCATAGTGCTTTCCGTCTTTAGGTGAATAGATGTCAGATGTGAATAGATAGTAACGCACTCGCAGGTTGCTCGGACTTGTTCGGACACACTACCTGTCTCCGACACAACGGGCTGCTGACAAACACTTCAGAGGTTTCTCTGCCATTCTAAACCATTCTGACGATGCTCTTTTCCCCACACTAGGTCAAGAAAAAAATGACTACACAGAATAATATGTAATATAAGCTTTCAGGACATCGGAGATCTCTCCTCCAGATGGAACAAAAAGAGACCTGAAAGCTTATGTGATGTCACATCTTTTTCTATGAAGTCCATTTTCTCTTGACTTAGTATAGAAAAAGAAAATTCCATCTCCCAGAAAACAATGACTTGTTAGAGGTAAAAGGTATTTTGAATTTCAGCCGTGAGAAAAGCACCGTTTGGGATATAATCGTGTAAATTATGAAGCAGTCTGCCCCAGACGGTGTGAGAATCTGCCCATTCACCCTGAGATTCGGGGAAAACTCTTTAAGACTTGAAAGCAAACTTGAAAGTTCTCTGATATGGAAATGCCTCTGATAGAACAAACTTCTAGGTCAATTCTGCCTTCTGGTGATAACCAGGGATACCCTGAACTTCAGGTCATAAGAAAGATTTCAAAGCAGCAGTGACACCTAAAGTTTGTCCAATTATCAATTTCCGTCCTTTAAATATCAAGGTTTTTTTCCCAGCAAATATTCATTACAGCAATAGATTTCCATCAAATTAAATTAAAAGGTGCTTCACCTCCCTCTAGCTTCGATGGTGGTCATGTACCGCTCCTTAGTAATAGCTGCTAAGAAAAGCTCTTTTATGTACTATACTATATTTTTCTAAAACTTTTTCCAAACCTTTGGGTCCAAGACTCCTCTGGAGAAACTACTTCAACTAGTGTATAAAGCAAATGCAAAGATTTATGAATGGGCCATAAATGATTAAGAGTAACAATACGATTAAGAAAATGGATCAGAATAACGACATTAAAAATTTTGGGAAAGGTATAGTAACAAAAAACACCAAAAAGTTTTTGACCAATAATATAGAAGGGAAAAGATACAGAGAAAAAAAGGAGATCGGCATTTTATCCTTTGTAGTGGAGTCTTACCTCTCAGGAATCCTGCAGCTACTGGAACAGAAAGAAGAAAACACAATGGGTCAGAGGATCTAGGCGTGTAAACTCAGGGTGGAGACAAAGGTATTAGCATAAACACGTATGAGAACACGCATACATGTAACAATGGCAATCCACCAAGTAAACTTACAGGGGATGCTTCACATTTTCAGCTGAATTTAATAATTTAACAAAATAAGGCATTCATTCCTAATACCGCTGAATGGCCAAGCATTTTTAATTCTGTAAAATGTGGCCTCATTCATAATTTTTCAGGGAACATTTAATTGTCATGTAATACATAAGCAGACAGTGGTAGTTTGTTGCCATAGAAACAAAGTTTAGAAGCCCCAATGTTTTTTTTTTTTAAGTGATTGAAACTTCAGAGAAAACTAAAATTACAAATCCGTTACAGTGTATTTGCTTAACTTGGGGTACTTTGACATAGGGGCCGGCTAAGCAATATATGGCCATATAGTGTGACGGAAACGCCAATATTTACGCAGGGCATAAGGGACACCTGCCCCTTAAGCCCGCCGCAACTGCGACCGGGTCCGCCACTCTAAGGGGTCGGGAAGCCCCCACCAGGGCTTACATTAAAACATCGGGGGGGGGGGGTTAACTTTATTTAACATCCTCCATGTTAAATAAAGTTTTTGTTAACTTTATTTAACATGGAGGATGTTAAATAAAGTAAAAAAAACAAACCCCCGATGTTTTAATTTAAACCCTGTGCGGCCGTACACCCGTAAGGCCGGCCCTGGTGGGGCCTTCCCGACCCCTTAGAGTGGCGGACCCGGTCGCAGTTGCGGTGGGCTTAAGGGGCAGGTGCCCCTTATGCCCTGCGTTAATGCGGCCATAGATTTCGCATAGGCCCAGTCAGTTCGGTCTTGACTGGGCCTATTTTAAGGTAGGGGCCTGGAGCTGCAGCTCCATCAGCCCCTAGGACAATCCGGCCCGGCCCACCGATGGCCAGTCCAGGCCTGCTAATAATAAAAATTAAAGTGATGATCAGGGGCTAAAAAGTATATATATCGGTTAATACAGACAAAATATATAGTGAAAAAGTGTTTAGAACAGTGCTGCGAACACTAGAGGTTGTCACGGACCGGGTGAGCAGGTCTGATAGGAGCCCAGGTGCAGGGGATACGAGGGGCTCCTTCTGTACCCCACGATGCATGATGGCTTGGGGTTGGTACAGACAGGCGCAGGAAATAAATCACAGACAGAAGATGCGGATAATGGTTGTATTTCAGATGATGGTACAACAACATATAAACCAGGAAAGTCTCTTGACTGGAAGCCCTCGGGATGGGGCACACACAGCAGAAAGCCCTCTGGTTGGGGCACACACGGCAGAAGGCCCTCTGGTTGGGGCACACACGGCAAGAAGCCCATTTGCAGGGCACACGGCAGGTTGCCCACTCGCAGGGCACTCAACCAGGGAGCCCAAATGCAGGGCACTCGACTTGGGAGTCCACTAGTGAAAAACACTATGGAAAACACAATGAGTCAGAGGATCTAGGCGTGTAAACTCAGGGTGGAGACAAAGGTATTAGCATAAACACGTATGAGAACACGCATACATGTAACAATGGCAATCCACCAAGTAAACTTACAGGGGATGCTTCACATTTTCTGCTGAATTTAATAATTTTTTAACAAAATAAGGCATTCATTCCTAATACCGCTGAATGGCCAAGCATTTTTAATTCTGTAAAATGTGGCCTCATTCATAATTTTTCAGGGAACATTTAATTGTCATGTAATACATAAGCAGACAGTGGTAGTTTGTTGCCATAGAAACAAAGTTTAGAAGCCCCAATGTGTTTTTTTTTTAAGTGATTGAAACTTCAGAGAAAACTAAAATTACAAATCCGTTACAGTGTATTTGCTTAACTTGGGGTACTTTGACATAGGGGCCGGCTAAGCAATATATGGCCATATAGTGTGACGGAAACGCCAATATTTACGCCTTAGAAAGGTGTTTATTAAATGGTATTCTCTGAGCATGGGCTGAGTTCTTGCTTTGTAACTGTCGATTGAACCAGCGGCATCACACAAAACGCTGACCCTACTCTCCATGTATGTACCCTGTTAGGGATCTTTGCGTGGAAAAAATGTATTGCACATGTTTGCACGGTCAGTTGCCCGGTGCCCACATTCATGCTCCTTCACTCTCACTCACACTTTCATTCCCGATCACTCTCTCACGATCTCTAAACGTTTCCCTACCTTCTCTGCCGACCTCTTAGAAACATAGAAAGTGACGGCAGATAAGAACCAGTAGGCCCATCCAGTCTGCCCGACCTCTGAGTACTTTCCTTTAGTACCTGCCCTTATCCTATATCTAGCTTGGCTTTATGCCTATCCCATGCTTGCTTAAATGCCTTTACTGTATTAACATCTACCACTTCTGCTTGAAGGCTATTCCATACATCCACTACTCTTTCTGTAAAGTAATATTTTCTGATGTTACCATTAAACCTTTGCCCCTCTAGTTTATGGTTGTGTCCTCTTGTTGTGGTAGTATTTCTCCTTTTAAATAAATTATCTTCCTTTTATCTTGTTGATTCCCTTTAAGTATTTAAATGTTTCTATCATATCCCCCCTGTCACGTCTTTCTTCTAGGCTATATATTTGTTAAGATCCTTTAACCTGTCCTGGTAAGGTTTATCCTGTAATCCATAAACCATTTTAGTAGCCCTTCTCTGAACTTTCTCCAACATTTCTATATCCTTCTGGAGATCCGGTCTCCAGTGCTCTACACAATACTCCAAGTGAGGTCTCACCAGTGATCTGTACAACGGCATGAGCTCTTCCCTCTTCCTACTGCTAATACCTCTCGCTATACAACCAAGCATTCTGCTAGCATTACCTGCTGCTCTACTGCATTGTCTGCCTACCTTTAAATCCTCAGAAATAATCACCCCTAAATCCCTTTCCTCGCACGTTGAGGTTAGGACAGCACCAAATATTCTATACTCTTCCCTTGGGTTTTTATGCCCCAGGTGCATTACTTTGCATTTATCTACATTAAATGCCAATTGCCACAGCTCTGACCATTTTTCCAGTTTACCTAGATCGTTTGCCATTTGGCTTCTTCCTCCAGGAACATCAACCCTGTTGCAAATTTTTGTATCGTCAGCAAATAAACATACCTCTCCATCAAGACCATCTGCAATATCACTAATAAAAATATTAAAGAGAATGGGTCCAAGTACAGATCCCTGGGGTATCCCACTGGTAACAGGACCTTGTTCTGAATATACGCCATTGACTACAACCCTCTGTCACTCAGCCGCTGCCTAATCCATTCAACAACATTGGGATCTAAACCCAGAGATTGCAGTTAATTTATGTCTTCTATGTGGGAGTCAAAGGCCTTACTGAAATCCAGATACGCAATGTCTTCTGCACCACCTTGATCAATTACTTTAGTCACTCAATCAAAAAAATCTATAAGATTTGTTTGGCAAGATCTTCCTGAGGAAAACCAATGTTGTTTTTGATCTTGCAATTACTTTAGTCACCCAATGAAAAAAATCAGTAAGATTCATTTGGCATGATCTTCTTGAGGAAAACCCATGTTGTTTTTGATCTTGAAACCCATGTGACATCAGATGTTCAACAATCCTTTCCTTTAACATGGTTTCCATTAATTCCCCCACTACAGATGTAAGACTCACCGGCCTGTAGTTGCCCGACTCTTCCCTACTGCCTTTTTTTGTGAATGGGCACAACATTCGCTAATTTCCAATCCCCAGGGACAACTCCCATTACCAATGATTCGTTAAATATATCAGTTAACGGTTTTGCTAGTACACCCCCAAGCTTTTATAACTTGGGGTGTATCCCATCAGGTCCCATCGACTTATTTGTATTTACTTTAGACAACTGAAGTAGAACCTCCTCCTCGATAAACTCACATATTTCAAATGATTCAGACTTTTTTCCCAACTGAGGTCCCATTCCCTCATTTTCCTCTGTAAAAACTGAACAGAAATATTCATTGAGGCAGTCAGCTAAACCTTTATCCTCTTCTACATACATTCGTTTTGTTTTTAATCTAACTAATCCTTGTTTAGCTTTACTTTTCTCATTTATATATCTAAAACATGTTTTATCTCAATTTTTTACTGAGAGGGCAATTCGCTCTTCTGCATGTGATTTGGCAGATCTTATATCTTTCTTTGCCTCTTTCTGCCTAATTTTATAGATCTGTTTATCTTCCTCACTTTGGATATTTTTGTATCTACTAAAGGCTAACTTCTTGTTCATTACGATTTTGGCCACTTCTGCAGAGTACCACAGCGGTTTCTTTAATTTTTTACTCTTACTGACCAGCCTAATACAATTTTCTGTTATCTTCAATAAAACAGCTTTTACAAAATCCCATTTCTCCTGAACGCCATTTAGATTGTCCCAGTCTGATAATGACTCCTCTATACATTTTCTCATTTTAGAAAAGTCATCTTTTCTAAAATCTAAAACTTTTGTTTTTGTGTGGTGTGACTGAGTCACTGTTCGTATATTAAACCACACAGACTGATGGTCCCTAGATCCCAAACTTTCACCTACAGAAATATCTGTTAACAAATCTCCATCTGTGAACACTAAATCCAATATGGCCTCCTTACAAATTGGTTCCTCAACTACCTGTTTTAAAGATAATCCCAGTAAGGAGTTTAGAATATCCAAACTCCGGGTACAACCTGCTACTTTCATTTTCCAGTTCACATCAGGGAGATTAAAGTCACCCATGATTATAACATCCCCCTTCACTGTCATTCTAGCTATTTCCTCCACTAGTAGATTATCTAGTTCTTCTACTTGTCCTGGGGGTCTATAAATCACACCTATGCGAGTTACTTTACTTTTTCCAAATTGTACTGTAACCCAAACCGACTCTATGTTCTCCTCACCAACTTGTATTAAGTTAGATTTTATGTTATTTTTAGACTTGTGCATTCGTCTTCGGGCGAACATGAAAACGAACACAAAGAGTGCGTTTTCGTGTTCGTTACGAAGAGACACCGAAGAGAAGACAGCGGCGGTAAACCGTAGGCGAAGACGAAGACACACACCATGAAGATGTTCGTGATCGTCTTCGTCTTCGCCTACTAATCTCCCCGGTCCCTTCCCCATCTAACTTACCTTATCTTCGCGGCATCGCGGCAGTTCACGGAAGTGGAAATCCGTAGGTTCGCCGTCAGGGGTTACAGGGCAGTGCGAATGAGCCTGTTGGTCGCCTACAGGGACCTCCTCTGGCATCAACCAATTGCAGATGACCAATAGGCTCACTCACACGGCCTTTGTAACCCCTGACAGCGAACCTATGGAACAAAGGACAGGTATCACAAAGAGTATCTCAAAAAAACAAGGATTAAGGCGAACTGGATAGTCAGTAACAAAGCAACACCAGGGTGCTGACAGATAGCATTTCCAGATTTTTAAATCCGATGCCAGCTCAAGCCCCCAACCTCCATCATAGCTGCACCTCCAGGTGTGCGTCAGAGGCACGGCAGAGCAGTGAGGCAGAGACCTCGCACTCCCACTGCAGGACCTCTACAAGGTAAGTGAACTACAAAGGGGGGTAGATAGTGAGAAGGGAGGGACAGGGGGTAGTAAGAGTATTAAAATAAATAGTGAGAATGAGTGAGAATATTAATGAATTAATGTGTGGATGAATTGTGTGAATGAGTGAGAGTATGAATTAATGTGTGGATAAATTGTGTGAATGAGCGAGAGTATGAATTCATGTGTGGGTGAATTTATGAGAATACATTAATGAATAAATGTAAATGATTTGTGTGAATGAGTGAGAGAATAAATGATTGTGTGAATGAATTATGTGAATGAAAGTGTGAATTAGTGAGTGACTGTAAAAATATTTGTATGTATCATAGATGTGTAATTGATTTGTAGAAAGGCAACCATAGGACAATCAGGGTGTTTAAGCCTTGGGGACCAAGATGGCACAGGCATGGTGTTTATGGGACAAAGATGGCATAGGACTAGCTGTTTGGGGACAAAGTTGACTAATGCTGGGCTGTTTGGTGACAAAGATGGCAAGTCCTATGTGTGCTGGTCAGGTTCTATGTGGGCACTGTGGATGACAGAGCTGGCTAATATTAATATATATTGGTAGCAGGGTGTAATATTAATATATATTGGCAGCAGGGGCTAATATTAATATATATCGGCAGCAGGGGCTAATATTAAAGAATAAAAACTAACTGCCAGTTCAGCTGTTATTTTGAAATCATATTTCAATCACGGTCTTTATTTCAAAGAGTGGCACAAATAAAATGTGGTCACCCTAAGCAACAGTGCCCCTGCGATCACCGCGATTGTACCAGGTACGTCACAGAACCAATGATCACACTTGGGCATGACGTACCTGGTACGTCACCGGACATGAAGGGGTTAAATTATTATGCATTCCCTTTTCATTATTACTATTTGTCTTTATTTATTCTATTTCTATGAATATTACGTACCATACTTATCCCATTTAAAAACAGGTCTGTGTGTTTTTTAGACGGATTGTCTTATAAGATTTTTCATATAATATAATGGAGTTTTTTTGACAGCTATGTGTACATCATGTGTATGTGTTCCACCTCTGGTATCTTGACCCTATCTACTAGTCAAACACATTCTCCCTTTTCACACTGCCTTGTGGTAAACAGTGTAAACACTAAAATGTCTTTAATTGCTTTACTTGTGGCTCCCACCATTGACCATTGAACTCTTTCAATGCCCAACAACATTGAGGAGAAATCTTGGGGCCCAGCATAAACATAGTACAGGGCCCCCTCCCCTGTCCCACCCAATGACCCTCCAATGGCCCTGTCCCTATATCACACATTTTATATATATATATATTTATATAAATACACAAACACGTCACACCGGAGGCTAATGGTTCCCAGGAATGGTCATAAATCAAGACTAAAAAGGACCACCACTGGTAATATAATATTGAACATAATGATCCTGCTGTAGACATCAGCATGACCTTTTGAGATACTCGGGGTCTCATCCCTGTCCCTGAAATTTCAAGGAAATGCAATAAGTTCCATATAATAAGAGTTCCTTATTCTCAGGAGCGTGAAGGGCTTTATCCTGTATAATTAGAAGGTGAGGTGCTCCAAAAGTGGTAAGGCCACTCAGTAGACAGTTGGGTCCCTAATCTTCGTCTCCAGATCTCTGCAATCTGATAATTGCAATGGTGATAAGATTTGTGAATATGGCCCAATTTAGATATGATTCACTTAAAGCAGCCAGTCAGTGTCAGGAAAGCAGTCCCATTGAACTAAGTAGGAGTGCTCTCCAGAGCAATCAAAAGATGGCAGCACTCTTATGCTTCTGGAAACAAAATAAAATGGCTGCAAGAGGGTCTTTCCAGATCCTCCTGAGACCTCTGAGTTCCCCATGCAGGTTGATCACAAATACTCAGTAAAATAATGTATGCAGTAGCGTACCTAGCGGGGGGCAGGGGGGGGGGGTCCGCACTGGGTACCGCTCATCAGGGGGGTGCCAACTTGCCGGCACCCGGCACCCCTCCAGAGACGACAGTAATGTCCGCCGCTGGAGGAGCAGGCTCGCAAGGGAGCGGTATCGGAGGTCTTTAGCAGACCTCCGGCTCCCTTGAGTGATTTTAAGCCCGGCTTAAAACCACTCAAGGGAGCCGGAGGTCTGTTAAAGACCTCTGATATCGCTCCCTTGCGATCCGCGCGGCAACAGCTGCTGTGCGCCGGGATTTGTTGTCAGATCCCGGCGCACAACACTGAAGCCGCCCCCACTGCCGTGCGTGCCCTCTGACCCGGAAGAAGACAGAAGAACTGAAGAAGAGGAGCGAAGAGGAGGAAAAGAAGCTGTAAGGAGAAAAGAGGAAAGGTAGGAAAGCATTCAGTGAGTGAGAGTTGATTGGTATATGTGTGGATTGGTAAGTGTGTGCGGATTGGTAAGTGTGTGCGGATTGGTAAGTGTGTGAGAGTGATGGGTGTTATGCTGTTCCATTTCCAATGTATTTTTTATTATATAATTATGCTCTAGTACATCATAACTCCCATCACTCTATACTGTTCCATACAGTGGCAGAGCTGGGAGACAGAGGCCTTGCACCCCCACCGCAGGACTCCTGAAAGGTAGGTGAACTTCAAAGTGGGAGAGGGTAGATAGTTAGGAGGGGGTAGATAGGGAGAAGGGAGTGAGACGGGGGGATAGGGGGTAGATAGGGAGAAGGGAGTGAGAAGGGGTAGATAGGGCAATCATACTCCTATCATGCCAAGTCTGGGAGTACATCCTGGAATCTGGGTATGCCTGGGCATGAGAGAGAGAGAGAGAGAGAGAGAGAGAGAGAGAGAGAGAGACTAAATCATTTCGGAGCAAAACGACACACAGAATTCAATGTTGTGTGGCAGGGGAGGGGGGGCTTACTACCCAGATCTGATAAGAGAGGGTGAGATGTTGTAAGTCAGAATGATTCAACAGCAAGAATAGAGGACTCAATGTCGATTTGGGTTTCCTATCCCACTACACAGGTTTTACATAACCCCCCACCTGCTATGTGTACTGTATTTTTAAGTGCACCATGTTCATCTATATGTACCTGTATATATGATAACATGTGTAGACATATACATTCCCATCCCTATATTCATCACTGCATGTGAGCACTAGCATCTTATGGTATTATTTTTTTTTTGTCAATTTATCTTCAGCAGTGCTGTGTTACTTACTTGAAATAAAAGTGTTAGATTTTTTTTGGTGCGGTGTGGGGGGGGCCATATTCGGTTTCGGCCAGGTAAATGCTGCATTTTCGGTTTCAGTCCAGAATTAGTTTCGGTGCATCCCTACTACTAATGAAGTGGTAGGCCTACACCACATCAATGTTTGGCTTAGTATATAGTGATAGGAGTTATGCTGCACTATTGTCAATGTATAGTGATTGACACTACCCCCGGCTATTTTTTTTTTGGAGCAACAATGTATGTCATTAAATGAACGGTCATGGAGCTTAATACACGGTAATCATTGAAGTTTAACAAAGGAACGATTAGTACTGTTGACTTTTCAAACAGTGAAGGGAGAAAGGTACTGTGTCCGGAGATCAATTAATTCACCAGTCGCTCGTAAACTAAAAGTAGGTTGAGTTGAATTATCATAGGTCAACTCGGAATCTGGCCTCTATTTTGATACTACACAAACATCTATTCTTTTCTCGTCTGGTGTATTCGCTAAATGGTTGTTTGCTAGAACTAATCCATTTTGTTAAAGATCCCTACATGCTGACTTGGGTAAAAACCAACCCCAGGGAGAAAAAGGGCTGAGCTGACCCTGGATACAATGAAGTATTCAAGCCAACCAGTGTCACGAGCTGAGAACACAGGTTGATAAGGAGCCCAGGTGCAGGGGATACGAGGGGCTCTGTCTGTACCCCACGATGCATGATGGCCTGGGGGTTGTTACAGACAGGCGTAGGAATAATCCACAGACAGAAGATCAGGATTTAAGAGTTGTATTGTAATATGGTGGTACAACAATATTTACAAAGAAAGTCACTCGGCAGGAAGCCCACTTGCGGGGCACACGGCAGGAAGCCCACTTGCGGGGCACACGGCAGGAAGCCCACTTGCGGGGCACACGGCAGGAAGCCCACTTGCAGGGCACACGGCAGGTACTGGAACAAGGCAGGTACTGGAACAAGGCAGGTACTGGAACAAGGCAGGTACCAAACAGGTAGTCCTCAAACATTATTGTCAAGGCCCAGACTGCAGGGCTGGGCAGGTTTATAAAGGCTGACATGATCAGGTAAGCCACTGCAGCTGGACCTGATAATTAGTCTGAGAGGTCCTGAATGGCAAGGGCGGCCACTAGTGGCAGGAAACGTGAAATGAATAAGGCAAAGTATAAACAAGTCCAGCCAGCGCATGGTGAAGCGTTACAACCAGCAGGTTATTAGCCCAATCTACTTGCGCTGAGGTGCGGGGTTTTGAAGTAAAGAAGGACGCAGGGTGCTGGGGCATCAGGATACTTTCATGCCCTAGAGTAATGTCAATATGCTGGATGACGAAACTATTCCACCCCTGGGGGTAGAGGAATCTAAGAAAATTTCACTATGTTTTCCCAGTTGGCGTGTCACTAAATTGTGCCTCTTTATATCTACGTACTTCTATATTTCAGGGGGGAGTAGAGACCCTATTAACCCAGGAGAATGAATAATTGGCCTAGGGATGTTTATGGATATTTAGGATATTGTGGAAATTCTGGACCACTATGAGATAATAGACCCCCACCACTCCGGCAAATGGCCATGGAGGTAGATGGGTTTGGGCGGCGCATCTGTCAGGGCCAGGGCCGGACTGGGGATGACCGCATGTTACTTCTCTATGCTTAAGGCAGGTAGGGTAAGTATGGAGCGCTGTTAGCCAGCGACTCACCCGGCAATGGCCTGCTGTTCCAGATAGGCTTGGTCAGGATTAATTATATTACATTTAATTATCCTAAGCCCACTCTACATGGGGTAGGAGAGTAGGTGGGTTGGTGGTGGGAGAAGAGAGAGGGCAGTTGTTAGACTTCTCATTTGTACATTTTTTTGCACTATTTTATAAAAACTTTCCGTAACATTGGAGTTTGCCCATTAAAAGGAAAATTGGCGTGAGGGATTGTGGGAACGTTTTATTCCTGCAGGTGCCTAAAGCAACCAGGATATTTCCGTATTCTAGAGTAAAGTCAATACCTTGAATGATGAAACCATTCCACACCCTGTAGAGCAATCTGAGAAGGTTTCACAAGGTTTGCCGCTCTAGCACCTGCTGCACCGGAAGGAGGCAGTTTATACAACGTTCAGGGAATATATAGTTTTATAGTTTTATGGGGTTAAATTGATATTTGGGACCTTTACTATGGATCAAATGAGACATGGGCCCAGTTAAGTGATCTGCCAAAATTAGGACTGTTTAGGACAGACTGGTGCTAAAATAGTTAAATAAAAAGTGTTAAAATGCCCCTAGTAAAATACTTCGGGATGTCAACTTTCAAAAAATATATATTTTTGTTCAGCGTTTTTTTCTTTTTCTGGACGATATTGGGGCACAACTCCCAGCATACCACATTTAAAAAATAATCTTGTTTAGAAACAGCGATCCATTCATACTTAACCCAGTAAGCGCCAAAATAAATGAAAATACCATGCATACGAGGTGTTTCCAAAAACAGGACAAATACCTAAATACGTTTTTTGGAGAATATTTGAACTGGTTTTATATAGTTCTTATAGGTGAAACTATGAGAAAAAAAGTACTAAATGATGGTTTATATTTATAATTATTATTTCAAATGAAAGTCCTACCTGTGCTGAAAAAAACCCCAAAATATATTTGGTGGGAGTGCACTTAATGAGTTAGTGGGCACTCATAGAACAATCATGTGTTTGTTCTATTTCTTAGATATTGCACAAGTTTAGAGATGGTTGTTGCTTGGAATTAATGTTTCCTTTTGAATTCCTGGGAAAGCAGGTGTTCTACAGGTTTGTACTTTGAGGAAGTTGGTATTGTTTGTTTAAATATAAAAAGATAATGAGAGTTCCGACGCATTAACAAAGTCTTGTAATACCTTAGAATTTTGGATACAGAGGATTTTTTTATTTTTTTTTGTAAAATTCATTTTAAAACCGAAATCAAATTGGCGCAAAGGTGCTACACTGGAACACGTTGGCAGGTGTACAGATTTGGGCAGTCTCCATTTACATCGTACAACTGTATTTATTATTTTATGGCTGGCATTCTGGTCGTCAACACCTTTTTCACTGACGCAATGTTATTGTGTCATCAAAACATTGGTTAAACATTACTGATTAGGCAGGGTTATAATTCTGTGCCTCTCTCTTCCTGCTTGAATACAGGAGACTTAATTCAGATTTTTTTGAAAGAGGCAGTGGTGTATCCCGATCCTGGAGGTGTGTTCCCCCAAAGGCTGCCTAGTTGAATGATTTATATTCTATAATATTGAACAATTATACTGTTTTAGCTAGCAGTGTATACTGGACTAGGCCTAGGACGGCAGGTCTAGAGGGTGACATTACTCCAGTACTAGCTCAACAATCTTACATTTTTTATTGATTAGGTAGGTATATTATTATTATTTTTTAACAACTTTCCCCATACTATGCCCACAGGTTAGATGTTCTAGGTATTTACCCCACCCCTCTAAATTTACTATAAGTTTATGTGATTTGTACTGTTGGTATTCTTCCTTCCAGGAGGGCTTAACATTCTTTTCTTTTTACTTAGAAAGCGGCCACAAGAAGTTAAAGTGCAGATCATACCTTGTTGACAAATAATAATATCAATGAAGAAAAGAAAAAAAACAACACATACTATGTGTTGCCAATCGTGTCACTCAGGCTATTGTATTGAAGTTCACCTTTGTTTTTCTAGGAATGTAGTAGGTTGCGTTAATGTACATTTCTACATTCTTCCCATAAACTAAAAATAAATGAAACCGGAAACTGAATCAACTAAATTTTGCGCTTAGTCTTCTAAGCCACAAATAAAGGTATAGGTTTCATTGTTTAGCATCCACTCTCCCGTTTCTAATGTGTCCAAACTGTCTAGAGGTATGGGATTAGACATTATCCACACAAACACACATGTTTTTGGGTGTCAGTGTGGCAGAGCCTGTCCTGGTGTATGTGTGTTTGGGTGTTGGTGTGTCAGAGCCTGGTGTGTGTGCTTGGGTGTTGGTGTGGCAGAGTTTGTCCTGGTGGGTGTATGTTTGGGTGTCAGTGTGGGAGAGCCTGTCCTGGTGTGTGTGGGTGTGTGCGTGTCTGGGTGTCAGTGTGGCAGAGCCTGTCCTGGTGTGTATTTGGTCATCTATTTCCTGACACTTTACTTACTGTAGGAATAAATTGAACTATTTAATTTTTATTTATCCAGAGATAAAATGCCAGCCTGAATTTGTAGTGACTTCAAAGCACAAAACTTTATAGGCCCAGAAATCAGTGTGAGAAAAAATAAAGGTTGTGTGTTTTTTACTCTGTTTCATTCTGCATATCTTAATAAAAAGGATAAGTGGTACTAAATTGTGGCTTCAAGCATTGCATGTATGATGTCATCTTTCTCCAACACACATGGAGGCCGATGAGTTAAGATTCTATTTTATTTATTTCCATAAAAAGGGCCCAAATCGGTCCCTGGTCCATAACGGAGTAATTAATAAATGTCCATATCCCTGTATGTTTTCCTAATCTAGAGTCTCCACCGTGTGGCGATTGGTGGAATTGCAGCAGCATATACCAATAGCACAAATTTCTTCAACATAGAGAAGCCCAGGAGTCAACATACCACCCAGCACTTTTTTCCTAAGGGGTCTGATAGGAGGTATTTAGAGAACTTTTACCAAAACTATTCATGTAACCCTGTGTTTTCGTGATAATTATCTATGTGATTGAACAAGGCATTTAGAAGGAGAATACTGTATTTTGTTTACACAGTTAGAAATGTTGAGATATACTGAAACCCAGCAAATGTTGTGTTCCTAAATCAAGAGGGGAGGGGGGGTGAAAGAGATAGAAGAATGTGGGTCCCATAGAAGGACTGTCCCCCTAACAGGGACACTTGGGAGGTATAGGTAAGGACCCACATTTTGTTCTTCTGATGGAATTCTAATAACTCTTTTTGTTTGAGTCCTCAGATCAGCTTTGGGAAATCACATTGTGTTCCGAGCATACTCTCAAAGCAGTCTATTAACCATACCTGACTCATTAAACAAACATATATGCCCGACGTCAAAAAAAAAAAAAAAAAATATATATATATATATATATAAATATATATAACGGAAATGCATTTGAGCTAAGCTAACAAATTCATTATAAAAGCATCTATAATAATTATAATACCACCTGTAAAATAAACAAAATATATGGCAAGCTGTAATATATCAATATTAATTTAGAAACAAATTAAATGTCCGATGTATAATTATTTAATAGTAACTGCTTCGCCCTTAAGAGTGTCCCAATTAATAACCTGGGAACGTCTACGTGTTAGGATATAGATGGTGCTAAGTAGCTAACGCCTTAAAACCTCTTAATAATTGTTCAGCTGTACTTGTTATTCAGTAAAGCAACATTGCTGTGCCCCTGGAGTAATTACAGATAAATTATGTTTGCTCATTTCCTGATGAGCTGGTAGAAATAACGAAACATTCATTTACATTGTTGATGAGAGCGCATGGTATCTTTACCGGCCCCGCTGAATCAGGCGAAACAATTACAGACCTACAGCTGTTATGTAGACAAGAACTCCCATCACCACCCACTTAAAGGGCAGACGTGCCCGTCAATGTCCATATTTATGAGAGATCCAAGCTTTTTCTTCTAACAGATGGCATTCATTCATTCACCTTGCCTGCTTGCATTGAATGCTGTATACACATGGACTCAGCGCAATATAAGGAGATTAAGCAGCTGCCTAGGGCCCTCTCAGAAGATATTGGTGGGGTTCGGCACAAATTCAATCTTCTCGCCAATCTATACATACTGTATCTCTCTCTAATCCCTTTGTGCGCCTGGCTGGCTAAGGATGATGGCAGTAGAAGTTTACTCAATTCTACCCATCAATTGCAGCACAAATGTTAAATAACTTTGCCGAGACATCTGACGATACAGATAGAGAAAAAGAACGTAAGAAACGGAGCCGGTCAGTGATCACTCATATAGTAGTTTATTTATTTTAGTCTTTATCACAGTGTTAGTCGACAGAACTAGTAGCGGTTGTCAGTAGTTTTTTTAAGAATTGCCCTTCCTGTTCTTTATAACACAGAGACTCAGATACAAAACTACCTGGAACATCTACGGATGAGACCAGGACGCTGGGTACACGGACTACAACATGTGGGATTGGCATGGGATACACGGGCAAACACAGGAGCCTGGTACCCCCCTCTAGTGCAAGACACGGGGGGGGAGTCTAACATCTATAGAGTATTAAGTCTGCACAGCTAGAAGTACATTCTGACACAGAATAGGGGAAAACATTGATTTGAGACAGTAATACACAGTTCTTAGGCCTGGTGGAACCCGGCAGATACACGACAACCCCGGCAGTGGAAACAGAGACCACAACTTGGACAGCTGGCGCCACCTAAGGCTCAATTGAAAAATTCATTAAAAAGGAAAAAAATAAACATTCATTCTGACGGTCTGCAAAAAATGCTAATTTCTTTAAATGCAGAGCATATATTGCCTTCTTTTATTTATTGCATAACATTTTCCTTATTATGCTATATATGGTACCAGGACAGAGCCCCGGATGAGTTCAGGTAAAATATCTAAACAGAAGGCAAAATGCACAACATTCTTCTTGTCGTGGCACAAACGATACCCTGTAAACATAGAAACCATGCGGTCCATCTTGCCTGCCCATGTCTTTCCTGCTCAAATCTTTATCGGCCATTGGTCTCGTCTTAGATTCAGGAGCCATATGCCTATCCTATTTTAATTCCCTTAACGGATTAACCTCTGGCTGTTCTTCTCAGTAAAGTAAAACTAAAATGTGTATTCATAGGAGGAACATATAGGTGCTGGATATGGACACTAAATAAAGTGGGAGAAAAAGACCACGGATGGACATTGTAACCCTTGGAGCCTGGCGCCATTTTGGATGGATTCTGTGGATACCGAACCAGACTCCACAAGCACTGATCACAATTAAAATCTATGACCTGGCATCATGGCTGGACAATATGTTTACAACAGTATGTTAAAACCAAAGACAAGGCCAACACACCATGTTAATGAAGAACTTGGCCTATATGTATGGCTGGTATAGAACCAAGCCTATTGCCTCTTAACACAGGTTAAAACAAGCCAAGAGGGAAGATACACAGGGTGGTATCATTAGACAATGTTACATAAGCTTGGTGTCTCCTGAAAAAAGAGTAAGTACTGCTGAGAAGGAACACAAGAACTTACAGCTAGACAGAGGACTCGGCGCTTGGTATTGCTATGACTATATATTGGCTGACAGATTCTGAAAGGTCCTCTCGCATACCTCCACATCTTTAAATATGGTGTCCTTTCATCGGGAAACCCTTAACAATCCACAAGGGATCGTCAAGCCGAGCGTCCAGGTACACAATGAGCTTAGGACACCGTAGGTGAAGGAGAAGATGTACAATGGGACAGAAATAGGAATTTAAACAACCAACTGATATCAGAAGCATGTAAGGTAAGGTTGCTAACTTCCCAAAAGAAGGACACAGCAAAGATCTATGATGTTGGTCCAGTCCTCTGTCCGTGGGAGACGATGCTCCCTCACCGTGTCTTCCTCTTGCTTTTTTTCCCTTCAGTCTCTTTCTTTGTCACCCATCAGAAATCTTAAGGATCATAGATGGGTGCTGTCTTTGGTGTCATGAGCGTGTCCTTCCGAGTGAGTGACACTGGGTTTGCGGTTGTTATTGGAGACAAGCGTTAAAGGATCTGGACGGATGAGGTAACTGTTGGGGAGATAAATGTCATTTAGAGAACTTTATATATTTGCATGTTAAAGACAACAAGAGCTGATTGAAATAATTTGGCGAATGGGAAGATATTGCTGGTTACGGATGTTTAATACCACAGCTGAAATGTGTGCTAGAAGGCATTGAGGTGGAATGCGAGAAATGGAATGAGGAGGCTTCAGATATAAAAGACAGCGATACTTCAACTCGAGAGAATACAGTATAATAGGAAAAATGAGAATAATAAGAAACACACAATGATGAAATGACAGCTAGAAGATACACTTATATGAATCAAAAGGAAGAAGAGCTTGAAGATGTCCTCAGGAGAAAATAGGCATTTGAGAGATATAAGGAATGGAGAACCACTAATACAATAAAATGAGGAGATTTAATTCGCTCCATATTAGAAGAGGACAAAGAGAATGGAAGGACTATGTGACACTACGAACTTGACAAAAACAGAACAAGATGAGGATTATAAGACATTGGTATGTGGACAATAAGACACCATGACGTGGACAAAATGGCACCAAGGACGAGACACAGGCAACTTGACAATAAAACAAGATCAGGATTACACACAGAGAGGTAGGTAACACGAGTTCCAAAATTGGATGAAAGGATAATAAGACTTCAAGACCGGGAAAATAGGACACCAAGAGAGAGACAATGCAACTACAATAAATGATAATAAGACACAAAGAGAGCCGACAAGAGGAGGGCAATGAGATACCCAGTCCTGGATAATGAGACACCTAAAGCTAGACAGTAAGGAAGCAATGAATACAACGTCACAATTAAACTTACACTACATCATTGAGCTCCAGCTTAGTGTCTGGAGGAGGATTTATGAGGATATAAGATAATGTATTATCTGTATCCATAATGTCCACTGCAAGAGAGAGAAACATCATGTAAGATACCTGTCTGTGTCACCCTGCGGTGGGAGGGACAGACTCCATGCCCCATAGCCCCCTCCTGTCTGTGTCACCCTGCGGTGGGAGGGACAGACTCCGTGCCCCATAGCCCCCTCCTGCCTGTGTCACCCTGCGGTGGGAGGAGCAGACCCCGTGCCCCATAGCCCCCTCCTGTCTGTGTCACCCTGCGGTGGGAGGGACAGACTCCGTGCCCCACAGCTCCCTCCTGTCTGTGTCGCCCTGCGGCGGGAGGGACAGACTCCGTGCCCCATAGCCCCCTCCTGTCTGTGTCACCCTGCGGTGGGAGGGACAGACTCCGTGCCCCATAGCCCCCTCCTGTCTGTGTCACCCTGCGGTGTGAGGGACAGACTCCGTGCCCCATAGCCCCTTCCTGTCTGTGTCACCCTGCGGTGGGAGGGGCAGACTCCGTGCCCCATAGCCCCCTCCTGTCTGTGTCACCCTGCGGTGGGAGGGACAGACACCGTGCCCCATAGCCCCCTCCTGTCTGTCACCCTGCGGTGGGAGGGACCTAGCTGTTTCCTATATGATTGTCTATTGCAATGGCAGACTTCATGTCTGAAGAATACCCTTTAGCCTTGTGTAGATAGGATAAGTATATTTTATTTTAGGTAGCTATTGAAGCATACATTTTATTGCCTTTGAAAGAAGATGATCCACATCTTCAAGGTTAGTAAGCATTTATTATCCTGGATTTTAGTATTTACGTCAGAATAATTTATTGAAACATAGAGTTCCAACTCTCTGTCCTGGAGACCAAAGAGCCATCATTAAACTGTGGGGAAAGAACGAAGGGCATCTATTATATGATTGAACAGCTAGTTTAAAATCTTACATGGTCAGTCTGTAGTTCTCCTGCGTCACTAGAGATTGGCCAAGAACATGGTAATATCATTTCAATGAAACACTTGAGAGCTGCTTCTTGGTAACCCGTGAAGGGACCTAATGGTTTGCAGATTCCCTCATTAAGAAAATAAACCTTTATGTGTAAAGACTGATTCACCCACTAGTGCCCCAATGTCTCATACTGTATTCTGCGGTGGAAAGACCCAGGTGCTTCATCCTGGTCTTCACCAGGGCATTTAGTTCCTGACGCTCTGATCGTCTGTACAGGCTCATCCGCTGTTGGCTTATCCTCTCGGAAGTCGACTTTCCCGGTTGCCTGGCCCCCTTGCGGCTTAGTCTCCTTGCCCACTGCATGCTTTTCCTACGCAGAAGTGGGTGCTCGGACTGGTCGCTCGACGTAGAATTACGGTGTGTGGGGCGGCTGTGGGTAGAATCCCCCCACCGCGTCTCGCGCGTGTCCTCGTAATCCTCCACACTGATGGAGACCTGTGACTTGGTTAGAAAAGTACATTTAAGAGTATGAAGGAGAAAAGAAAGTTTAAGGGAAAACTGAGCCTGGGGTTGAATTCAAAACAGTTATGGATTTGCAGGGGGAAAATTCAAATTCTCTGGGTCATCGAGCCTTTTTCATGTTCTAAATCAATTGGATGGTAGAAGAACCTTCAAGCTGGTGGTTTTCCCACATGGAAGTTACAGAGAAAACATCAGCTTTGCCCTAATCATGGGCATTCGATTTTACATATTCCTCAACTACTAGACAGAAATCAACAACTAAAAGTAAGGCGATGATTATAGAGAAGCCAAGTGATAGAACGTCATAAGGTTCTTGAGTCGATCACATGTCGTAAACATTGTCCCCCTGCATCCACTTCTGTTAAATCCCTTTTTACTGCAGGATCAAGTTACTTATACAAACGTATACATGTATAGTACAACCCCGTCGGTGGCTTTATTGAAGGGGCAACAGCATTTGTGTTTTTTGGGATACCTCAGATGCTGGAAACATGTGTGTTTCGGTTCGATAAATGCCAATTGGAATGTCGCCGGTAGTTGAGCATAGCTTCTGATAAAGCCTCCCATAACTACGGATCCATAGATCCTCCTCTGTCACCCGTAGCTGGGATGGAATAAAAGGTTAAATACAATTAACGTCCTGGCCCCTCTACTGGCAAAGTAACCTCTCTTTGTGGGTTTGGACAACCGACTCAAGTTGAGTCCTCCATGGAATATAATAAAATGACACCTGATATTTTTAGTTCCAATATTCCTTGTGGTACCCCCCCCCCCATAACATCTTCCTTTGCTCCGGGGCAAAAGGATCTAAAACTATTTTCCGTAAGGGTAATCATATTGGATATTTTTTTCCAGGACACAAAAACAATTTTGCGTATTACCGACCAGCGCGTTGAAAGTGCTGCCCTTCAAAGTGATATAAAAAAAAAAAGCACTCTACGGAGTGATGTTATTTTCATTAATCCATTGAGCCCGAAGATGGAACTTTTATGACGTGACTCATGTATTTAAATTAGGAGAATCGATTTTAAATGTGCTCGTTTGAAGTCTGTAATTTAAAAGTTGCCTTCAGGGACATACTAAGAAAAAGAACGTCAATGCCTCACTTCTAGATATAGAATGACAGTTTAATAATGTAAAGCGAGCGAGTGAGTTTTGGGATGATCTAAAGAAAGAAGAAAAAGGATTTCTGACCTCTAAATCCTAAAAATGGAGATAAACAAGGTCAAACCATACACGCAACATATGTTCTAGGTTCTAAACCAAAGGTACCTCCGCATTTTTATGTATGGATCTACTGTACATATGCACCACCCCTAGTTTTTACCCCGCTCTCATGGTGAATGACCTGCTTGAATACTGGTGACTTCATAAATGCATTAACTTCTGTTATTAGAACAATTTGGTCAAAACTATAGTGAGTCAGTACAAATATTCAAGTTAATGTTTGCGGTGTCTCAGGGTTTAAACATTTAGAGCCTTCCTAGGCAAGGGCAAAACTACCATAAGGTTGTGACATCCCACCCTGACCGCTACAAAACGGCCCATTCAATCGAGGCCTCTGGAGGTCAGGCTGGAAAATAATTTTAGAGGTGTACAGAATCCCCCCTAGGAATTTACCCTCACCCCAAGCTCCTTGGCTTGCAGGAGATATGTTCTGCCGAATGCTCTGCCTATTAAGGATGTGTTGTGCCAAGGTGGCCCATGGAGACCTGCTGTCCGAGGCTTAGTCCAGGATATGCTGCTTCACCTTTCTTCAAAAAAAGAATAAATTGGCTCCTAAAATGTCCTACCTGGCACCAAAATTCTATTATTCTATTCCTTAAGTCAGGAAAATTTCTGTTCCTGGATATCCCACTTGGTTCAGACAGGTAAAGGATACAATGAAGATGAAGACACATTCTCTGCATATTAAAGTGGAACTTCTTTCCCATTTACTGTCTTTTAGTGAATCCTTATCAGAACGTTTGGAAGAAAAACAAGAATAAATGTAACGGAAGACTTACAGGACAGAGGAATCCAGAGCCAGGCATTGAATCCAGACCCAGTAGTAGACGAGTGATGGAGATCATGTAATCCTTAACAAAGGACTGCGCCAAACCGTGCAAAGAGTCATCAGCGGGAAGCGTTACAGGGAGACATAGGAGAGATTGGGAGCGGTTATATGGAGTAATGGGAAGGGGTTATGTGAGTTATAGGAGTAGTTATAGGGAGGGATTATATAGAATAATAGGATGAGTTAAAGGCGGGGGGTATATGGGGTTATAGGAGGCATTATAGGAAGAGGCTATTTGGAGTTATATGCGGAGTTATAGAGAGGGTTATATGGAGTTATTTGAGGAGTTAGGAGGGGTGTTATATGGAGTAATAGAAGGTGTTATAATGAGGGAGAGAGCCTGAACTAACACAATGCATTTCCGGGGAGTCTGATGATGCCTCTTTCAGGTGTAAATTACCTGGTATAGTAGAGTGTCCAACATGCTAACACTGAAGACTTTTCCAGCAGCAAAGGGCAATCTGAACATGAAGACCAGGTTAGAACCACGCTCACGTTCCCTCTGTGAGAGGACAGAGCTTTAAGGAAGGGATGATAGGCAGAGAGAGATAGAGAAAAAAAAGAGAGAGAAAGAGAGACAGGCGGTACGTGAGAAGTATTAGAGCTCTTACCTTCTCAAGTTTAGAGAGGACCACAGAGTATTTATCCTTGGCTTTGAACTGCATGAACCTCATATTGGCAGGGTGTGTTAATTCAGTGATGATGTTCAGACCTGGAAACAGCCTGCAGGGCGCAGAAGGAGACGCCATGATTAGACACAGATATACATGTCATTCAGCTGCCAAATAGACTAATAAAAATGCTGTGTTATTATATAACAGTAGTTTTGAAGCTAGAAGTAGGCAAGCCTGGGCTGAGCCAGGCCAAAACATAGCTCACCTTGGCCATGCAAAAGCCAAGATGGACTCACCAACGATGGATTGGCTCCATCTTGTACTTCTCCACTTAGGCTGAGCTGCACCAGCTCTGTTTTGGCCTACTTGCTGTTCCCTTCAAAGGCACAGGTCAAGTGGGTTAAATGGTCTGTTCCACTAGAGAGTAATGTTATTACCTAAACAGAGTCTGCACATTGACAATGGTTCGTGCATCGGCCATATAGTCTTCCTCTGCTATCATGGAGCTCTCTTCTCCCACCACGACCATGTGAGCCGCGTAACTCACCCCACAGCGCAGCATGTCGTCAAGACTAAGGGGAGAGAACAGGGTTATTTGTCAGCTTTACGCATCTCTCAACACTGCATACATGGCTATTTGTCAGCATTATACACGAACCTATCTGTATCACACCTGGCACAGAGCTATCTGCCTCTGAGTTACTTACTTATCTATGGATCCAACCATGTAATATACAAGAGGGAACCAGCAAATAGCCTCCAAAAACTGTGTGTCCGGCCTAGAGTAGCAAAAATAGCATAATGTAAGATGCTGTGTCACCTGAGCATGGACAGGGTGGAGATTCACAGTCATATAACCCCTCATTATAACTCCACTACCCCATATAACCCTTCCCTATAACTCCTTACATTACTCTATATAACGCTCCCTATAACTCCTTACATTACTCTATATAACGCTCGCTATAACTCCTTACATTACTCTATATAACGCTCGCTATAACGCCTTACATTATTCTATATAACGCTCGCTATAACGCCTTACATTATTCTATATAACGCTCCCTATAACTCCTTACCTTACTCGATATAACGCTCCCCATAACTCTTACTATTACTCCATATAACCTCTCCCTATAACTATTTACATTACTTCATATAACCTCTCCCTATAACTCTTTACATTACTCCATATAACGCTCCTATAACCCTTACTATTACTCCATATAACGCTCCCTATAACCCTTACTATTACTCCATATAACGCTCCCTATAACCCTTACTATTACTCCATATAACCCCTCCCTATAACTCCTTATAACACCTATTTCTCCATATGACCTCTCCATATAGCCCCTCCCATTGAACATATAACTCCTCCCTTTATTGTCTTTTATTACTCCATATAAACCCTCCGTATAACGCCCCCTTTTACTCCATATCACCATCCTACCATTGCATTTGACCTTTCCTTACAGACCCTCCTGTAATGTATAGCCTTTCCCTCTGATCCCTCTATATAACCCCGCTATATCCCTTCCCCTATTACTCCATATAAACCATTCTATGAGTCTATATAAAACCCTATAGTCCCTTTTTATAGATCTTCTATGTTAATCGGGTTCTGGTCCTCACGTGTTCTCGAGTAGCAGGATAATAGGGCTCAGCTCTTTCTTTGCCCTGTAATACGCTCTCAGGGGTACTATGAAGTTATAAAGCCCGTTTCCCGCACGCTCTGCCGATACAATCACCAAGGCATTCCGAAATCCGTACGCCCGTGCGTCCTCGTATGGGTAGTGGTGGCAGCTCTGCGGAGAGGGCAAAGAGCGTGAACATTTTAGGTAGGAAATTACGGAAAAGGGGTATATTTGGACCTCCACAGGACAGACATGGGGACTTCACAGGGCACATGAAGAATTTTAGCAGGATCTTGTGTCATGCAATTGAGAGTCAAATACCAAATGTTTAGCATCATCCATGCTTACGCTGTTTTATCATCTACCACCATGACACCACCCATTACCTCCGCAAAGATGAAATATTGAACATGAAAGAATATAGTGGTAGTGCGAATGTTTGGGTTGCTTACTTAACTACCCTTCCTGCTTTCACTAGAGACAGCTAGGGGAGGAATTAAATGACACAGAAGTCTCATTTTCTAAGTATATAATGTCTGCACCGAATTGCATGTGGTAAAATGCACCAACGTTCGTTTAAAATAGATTCCAAAATGCACTAAAAAAGAAAAAGAAAAATTTGGACTAGACTTTCCCTTAATATGGCGTGGGACACATAACTAAATGGTGCGTTAAGGGTGCAAATTATGTGAGGCAGATTCATGTTACCTTATCCAGACGCAGGCAGCAGTAGGGGCTCTTCTGCTTCAGAAGGTGGCATAGGGTAGGAGAGCTGCCAATGTAGGGGGTGTTGGAGGGGTACCCTTTCACCCAGCTGTTCAGAGAGAAAAAAGAGGGCAATCTAAGTCCGACTACCTAAATTGATAGTGATTCTTAAACAATTTTGTTGTTGGACGTCCACGTCCCTGATTATTGATTACTAACATACTACAAGATTGAACAAAAATCCTAGCCAATCAAACGTGAATACATAAAACTTAAAGAAGAAAAATCTTAGAATTTTAGTTAAGAATTTCATACTTAAATTTACAAACTTCTAAAAGTTAGAGACTTCTTTGGCGCTGAGTAGCCGTTAAGATATATGGACAGAGCACCTATAGGCAAACTGTTTCTTTCTTATGAACAGCATCACCACCAGGACAAGATGTGACGTTCTCCCTATCCTGTTGCCATCACCTACTCATGAGAAATGTCCAACTCATCATCTGATTGGCTGATCTCATCCTCTGACTGGTCACTCATGAGGTCAAAAGTTGCACCAGTGCCACCATCCACAACATCAGGCACAGGGTCAATGCTATGCTTCCGTTTTTGGTTGGGGTCAGCAGGCGGACTCAACATGTTAATGTCCACACTCTCTGGGCTCCTAGACCCCTGGAGATCCATGGCCACCGTACCTAGCAAAAAAAGGATTGGGAATATTTATATAGTAAGATTTTATTTGAACCTCTGATTAAATCTTACTATCTAAAGCTTTAATCTAAAATGTATATAATTACTATGAATCATATTTATGGGGAAAAAACAGTCTTTGTGCTCAGTATAGTATGTTTTTGTTGTCCCCCGAAGATCTCTTGGCCCACTCACCCATGCTGGCTATGATGCTATGGACCGGAAGCCTAGTTAGCCCATGGTAAGCAGATTTTGGGATCCCTGATCTCTGGAACTGTTCCTGTTCCTTGAAGCTGAAGGCGGAATTCTCTTCTTTTGAAATGTTGATATAGAAGCAGGTGTCGGTCGGCGACATAATATGACATGGCCCTGGATTTAAAAGGATGTTGGCTTTTTCCTCCCGGCAGACACCAATCAGGCAGACCCCGTACCTAGAGATGGCGATAAGAAGATTCTGATAAATTATATGGATAAAATACATTACATACCCCCAAAGGGTTTCTCTGTATGATACCTTATCCCTAAATCCCTCTTTCCCTTGATTGTCACCAGCTAATGTTGTAATACTATACATATGACTCCGGGAAGAAGGCTTCTACAGTAATAATCTGAAAGGTTATACTTGTTCGTGTTCCATTTGGGATATTTCATATTTAGAAATAGTTAGAAAACTACGTCAGCTTCTGTGGAAAAGAATTCCTACAAGAATCTTCCTACGAGAGGATCGCATTAACTCCGAAACGAAAAGAAATAGGCGTCAGGCGCAAAAGACCTACTTTTTGTGAGCGTGGAAGGATGAGTACGTGAAGCTCTTTCCCTCGTATTCCCCAAAGAATTTGCTCTCGCTCAGCCGAATGTGGTAGACTTCGTTGGCGGAACATCGGCTGTAGGTTTTCTGCCACTGGTCGGGAGAGCTGGAGTTGTCTCTGGATTGGAAGGACAAAAAAGTAATAAATAAAGGGAAAGTTTAAAAGGAAATACAAATATTAGGAAATTGTGTTAAACTGTAGTTACCTGGATAGAGCCTGCCAGGGACTTGCACGCTGCCGAAAGGGGTCCACGGGCGCTGTCCTGAGAAAAAGAGTAAAAGTAAGTAAATGATTAGCGTTATGGGCAGATGGCTAGATGGACCTGTTGGTAAAAGCATCCCGGAAGTAAATTAAGAGGAGGTCATAAGAGAGCAAGTGAACTTAGCAAAAGATACAATCTGTTGTCAGGATGACCAGCCGTGGAACCCAGAATGCAAGGTTCAGGAGCCAAAGGGTCCAAGTACAACACCGACTCACAAGCCAAGGGTAAGGGTCACGGGCAATAGGAGTCCAGAAGATCAAGCCATGGTCAAACACAGAAATCAGGAATGCCAGGAAACAGTACAGGGGCTACTATAACCAAGCAATAACTGATCAGTACATCAGACTTAAAAAGAAGCCTACGTATGTGGACATATACATTATTGGTGACACATGGGCAAGCATATAAACAATCCAGGACATTGTCTAGAGTCCTTGAAGCTTCTGGAGGACACCAGTCACAGATAGATGCTCAAGGGGGCCACCTTTCCTGCCCCTACTTTTCCCCAGGAACAAATAATCAGCGACGATATCCACCAGATACCAGCAACGTGGCATATATGCAGAGAAAAAAAAGCCTAGTCGAAGTCACTTGGGCCCCTCGGTGTGCTGCTTCTCAATGGGCCAAATGGATCTCTGATCTCCTCAACTGACCCATTTACACTTTAGAATGTTGAGCCAAGAGTGTATTAAAATTAAAAAAAATTCTAATATTCATTAGACTGACATAGTACCGATTATTTATTTGACATAGTTAACAATATAAAGAAAAAAATGGCTAGAATTCCCTTAAATGAATTGGACTGCTCAGCCGTTTCTCGCACAGGAACACATTTGGAATTAGCAAGGAATGGCATTTTTAGCTTTGGAGCTGGAAATAGCAGAGAACGCTGCATGAGCAGAATCAGAGCTCAGATCAGAATGAAGCGCTGCCAAACGACGCACAACATGCCCGGTGAAAGACGCCACTTACTGTCCTCTGGAGGTGTGTATAAGCAGAGTGATGAGAGTTGAGGTAGCCGGGCAAACACAGTTCAGAGCCAACATGGCATACTTAAATTCCTCTTCACAAACCACGTGATCTAAAGCCATGAGAGGCGGTGCAGGAGGAAGGAAACATAAGTTTAACGACGGCTTTCTTTATTCAAACATATATCTCATATATATTTACATATCTTATATATATTTACAGAGCGGAAATTACTATGACACATGCAACTGATCATATAAACCCCTGGATAACTACTTTTGTTGTTAGCTATAACCACTTTATACATCTTACTACTCTACACAAACACTCCCTATAATGCCACCTGTTATGTCCCTTTAACTCCTGCTGCTCCAAAGCAATGAACCGACCTCCGGTTACTGTACCTGCAAATTTAATATGAAACTTATTTTCTGGTTTCAATATCTGAACATACAACGGACAATTGGGTGCAAAATCTTTCACTGCCCAAGCACGTAAGATTGTCTGATGATCCTAAAATAAGAGAATGAGAATTATTTTCAATCAAACATTTCAAACTCCGTGCCCCATAGCCCCCTCCTGTCTGTGTCACCCTGCGGTGGGAGGGACAGACTCCGTGCCCCATAGCCCCCTCCTGTCTGTGTCACCCTGCGGTGGGAGGGACAAACTCTGTGCCCCATAGCACCCTCCTGTCTGTGTCACCCTGCGGTGGGAGGGACAAACTCTGTGCCCCATAGCACCCTCCTGTCTGTGTCACCCTGCGGTGGGAGGGACAGACTCCGTGCCCCATAGCCCCCTCCTGTCTGTGTCACCCTGCGGTGGGACGGACAGACTCCATGTCCCATAGCCCCCTCCTGTCTGTGTCACCCTGCGGTGGGACGGACAGACTCCATGTCCAATAGCCCCCTCCTGTCTGTGTCACCCTGCGGTGGGAGGGACAGACTCCGTGCCCCATAGCCCCCTCCTGTCTGTGTCACTCTGCGGTGGGAGGGACAGACTCCGTGCCCCATAGCCCCCTCCTGTCTGTGTCACCCTGCGGTGGGACGGACAGACTCCATGGAAGTCCAATAACCCGTTTTTGTTCTTCTTTGTTTAAGTCATCAATATTAACCACTATTGCAGTTGCCACCCTCCTCTCACAAATGTTTTTAGACGTACAGCTGCGATTCTGTCCGTTTCAAAGCGATTGCTGAGAATAAAACAGGCTTCCGCATCATCAATTCTATGGGAAAAAAAACAGCAAGAATAAAGACACGGCAAGAATAAAAAGCTGAGGAATTATACAGAGTATAGACATTTAAAAAAACCCTGGGGAGAGGGCTAGATTTACACTCTAAGCATACCTTGCAAAAGGGCAGGCGGATGGAAAAGAGTTACATGGCGGTGGAAACATGCAGAAGTGAATGAAAGATAGAGCGACAGAGATAGGAATATGAATGAAACAAAGACGTGCTATAGAGAGATGATTCAATAGACTGTGGTTGAATGTGGATTGATGATTGAATAGATTGTGATTTGTGATTGAATACAGTATGATGTCATTGTTAAATAGAACGTGGAATGATCATTGAATACAATGTTGAATGATGGTTGAAAATGATTAGCTGATAGAATATGGATTAATGGATGAATGTGGAGTGATGGATACATAGAGGGACAGTTAAACAAAATGGAATGTGGACTGATTCTTGAACAGTATGTGGAATGATTGAAATACAGAATGTAGCATGATGTGAATAGAATGAAAAGTGCTAGATGTGTAGAATGCGGAGTGGTTGATAGATTACATGCCGTGTATCTTGAGAAGTTTGTTCTCTTATCACATTAGTTACTTACTTGGCTCTCATTAGGTCCTGGTCTTTCAGTGCTGAGCCCTGTAGGTAGATAACACGCTGGGACCACAGAGGAATTTGTAGGACCCTCCTCACAGGCAGGTCCATCTCGGTAGGGCAGAGGAGAACCACATAATGATCCTAAAGAAAGCAATAAAACTAAAAGATATAACTGTGAAATATTGAAAACCGCGTACGATGGACAAACAGATAGCCTCTGCGGCAGTTCCCATGGAAGTGATGACATTCGCTGACCTCACACCACAACAAGACACCTTAAAACATTGCTTGGCAATCATCATGGTCGGTCAGATGAAAGTAAGATGTGAGATCAAGGTATCTCCCATGCAATTTTCCTGGCAGAAAAGTACCACTTTCTGCGTATTTTTGGGGGTGAAATACTTGAATAAATTATAAAACAAACACCTGATGATGACCCCAAATCTTGAAATAACAGCTGCCCATTTGGCAGATGCCACCTGGCACTTTTAGCCAGCTTGTCTCTAGAAGAACTAGGAAGAGGTCCTCTAAAATCATATCGATCTAAACGTAACCACGCATTAGATAGCGGGGGATCCAAAGCAGGATAGACAACGTTCATGTTAGCTTATGGGCCAATTGTACATTTTAAGTAGGCGCCTTGTACATGGTTTAGCTTAACCTCTCCTCTTTCTTGAAAGAGCTCACCTGTAGCCTGGGATGAGCATAGAATTCATTCAGGAAATCCATGAGCAAGTCAATCTTTAAAGAACTGACGCAAAGGACCACGTGTTTCTCCGTCTGGGCGCGATAACGGCTGTAATTCCCTCCAGACTTCTGTCTCTCCATCCATAGGAAGGCCAGCTGCTCAAACTGAGACACAGACACCGGGTGAGACAAGCAAGCCATCCATATCACGTGGGACTTTGGCTGATTCTCAATATAATCACAGGTTGGGGCATCCCTTTTCCTTTAAGGGACAACCTGGCAAGGGTTGTATTTGAAGAGCATCAGTATCTTAACCTACAGCCCATCTAGAGATTCCCTCTAACGCAGGTTGGAGTCCATTTTTGTATGGATTCCGACGCATTTTATTGCGCCCAAATAAGTCAAATAACGAGACAAGGCATGCTTCAATTTGCATGCAACAAAAACGCATTGGACTTCATGCAAGACAGATTCCAAGAGACATTAAAAAATATAAATGTATTTTTGGGGACTAGACATTTTATCTATGTCTGTTTAGAGGTCACTGCCTATGTTATTTTCACTTTCCTGGTCTTCATACCAGAAATCAAATGTCAGGATAACTATGGGGCAAAGGAACCTTCTGACGTGCTTAGTGGGTTAAAAGGGGAGCAGAATGACCAAAACAACAGTAAGTGGGTTAAAGTGTCAGTTCCCCTGGTGAGCCAAGAGGCCTAATGCCAGCGATAAACATTTCTTCCCAACTGTATATACAGACGTCAATGGTATATATTATCGATGGATTTATTTGGAAGTGAACGGGTTAAACAGCTTGTACCCTTGTTATTCTCATACATCTCCCACATCTGTCATCTCATTTTATGACAAGTGCCATCATCTGTTGATCAGCTACTCTCTCAGAAGCTCAATGTGTGTCCCATGGAGGGAGGGAGAAGGAGAAAAGGGAGGGGGAGGGAGAAGGAGAAAGGGAGGAGGGAGAAGAAAGAGAGCAGGAGACAGAGATTGAGAAAAAAAAAGGTGTAAAGAAACAAAATAATAAAAGAGAGAAAAGGGAATTCTAAGAAATTAGAGAAAAAGAAGCAGAATTGAGATGAATCTAGACTTATATATATATATATATATACACACCTGGATGGGCAGTACAATCAGGGCTACGCAGATCATGATGACCACCAGGAGCTGAGATGGCCAGATCTTCGGGGTAACGTCTCCAAAGCCAACGGTGGAGAATGTGACAATGCAGAAGTAGAGCGAGTCGAAGAGGGTGAGATTGTTTCCGGCTCTCTCCAGGTGCTGAATCCCACAAATACTTGGAATAGAGACAGAGAGGGAGAGAAACGGGGGGCAACGTGGAGAACATGTCAATTAGGAAAGAGTGAAAGAGAGACGGTGAAGAAACTCCGCTTCCAAGCGACATAGAACAGAAAGTAAAAACCTGCTGTAAAAACCCCTTATGCGGTCCTTGGTCTTGTTTTATATCCAGGATAGCTTTACACCTACCCCATACATGATTACATTTCCTCGCTGTCATAATTGGGGGAAATTGTCTTTATGGGTAATTATTCCACAAAAAGGTTGAATTCTGTTGACGATGATTGAAATCTCCTATTTACAAAATGTATTTGATCACAACGGCATTTGTGTGGTTGTGTGCCGTTGGCGTGACAATGCTCCTCAAATTGTTTTTTCTGGAAGCAATGAACTTTGCCCGGTAAAATCAATTTTATGCAATTATTAGGCTTTTTCAATCAATTTTACATAATGATAACAAATGCCACCAGACTACAGAGGATGCATGAACGCGACTGCCAAGAAACACAAACATATTCATCCGTCATCGTATTTTCCCTGTTCGTTCTGTTTTTCCTGTTTCATCTATGTATGTCGTTGGTGCATCAAGGAGTGTAAAGATTTTCAGAACCTCCAACAACTTAAAGTAGAACTGGCAAAGTCCCAGCTTTTATATTAAGTAAATTGTGCTTTTTTTTTTTTTTCGGTCTGTTGTTTTTGGAAATATTTAGTTTAAAGGTAAGAGATTGCTATATAAATGTGGCACAACCAGCATTATATATTCATTTTCCTGTCCACTCCATTACTCTTTCCCACACCCTTATAAAGGCTGCCTGAACCAATGAACAACAATCAGCAACTCAGTGATAGGGGAGAGATAACCCAATGCGGAGGAATTATTATCTAAAAAAAAAGGTCTTAAAAAACAGAAGCTTATATATATATTACAGTTCGAAATGTCCGTCTCACTTAGAAATTTCCTTGTTTTTGGAAGAAAGCCAAATTTTGTCCATTAAAATAAAGTGGCTCAAAAATGCAGCGAAGACGGTGTTAATATTGTAAATTACTTTTGTGATTGGAAAAGGATGATTTTTAATGGAATATCTTCATAGGTGTACAGAAGCCCTTTATCACTCCCATCACTCCTGTGTTCCAATGGCCCTTTATCACTCCCATCACTCCTGTGTTCCAATGGCCCTTTATCACTCCCATCACTCCTTTGTTCCAATGGCCCTTTATCACTCCCATCACTCCTGTGTTCCAATGCCACGTTGTGTTCACTGATCCAAGTTTAAGTTTAAAAGGCTAATTGATTGTTAGTAAAAAAGCTAAGTGACCCCAAACTTTTGAACAGTAGTGTATGTGTGTGTGTATATATATATATATATATATATATATATATATATTGCAAGATAAAATATGAGGGATATTTGTATATATGTGTATAGCTTGGATGAAAGAGGTGAGACAATTTTTAAGTATGCAACTGGCACACGGCTCGCGCATGTCCTTACCAGGTGAACATAAGGCAGATGAGGGTGCAAATCAGTATGAAGACTTGGTTAAACATGGCGGAGTGGGTCCTCTGGATGGCTCGATGCAAATCATTCTGGGAGACAGAAGGGATGAGAAACAAAGGTGACAGAATAGCCGAGAATACAAAATAAACGAGGCTGTTCTGAAATCATTGATCTTACTTATAACCGGCGAGTATTTTTAGACATCTATCATTTATTCATAAAGTGCAAGCGGATTTCTTATTACATTAAGGGGAGAATGAAAATTAGCAATAATGTAAAAATAATTATACCAAATTGACTTGGGAACTACTGGTAGAGAAGTAGAAGAGAGCCCTGCTCCTATGAGCTTACAATCTATTAAACACTCCGTGCTGTGGATGAATGCACTGCTGGCTATTTCCTTAAGTAGCTTTAGGGCTCAACAAAAATTCCAAAAAAGAACCGGGGCAACGGCTACGACAATGCCCAGTGTCACTAGCGTTATCGGCTGGGATTCTGAGACTTCCGACACACGGTAATCCTAATCTCATCAATCCCATCGCAACAGTACACAAGACACAGACGGCAAAAATATAGACGACAAAACCCCGAGAACGGATCACGCGGAAGGAGAGCAGATGCAGAGTTGGAATCTTGGTGGTGTTTTAGTAGCAGACAGATGGGAAATACGTACGATCATGTTCTCCAGCGCATGTTTAGCCAACCAGCAGTTGAGGAAGACGGGAATAAAAACATTCCTTAAGGGCGGCCAGAAAACCTGGAACGAGAAGACAGGGAGAGTAAGGAGACGGTCAATGGAGGAGGGTTGGTTTGGGTCATCTGGTTCAACCAAGGCTTGAACTTGATCAAGTTTTTTACGTCTAATAACCAGGGTCGGACCTAACACGCTGACGATCTAATTGGCTACCTAGGCTGTTGGTATGAAAGACACATCAAATTCGTGATATAGAAAACTCTATAAATACACAGCGCTAAAGTACGCACACCGCCAACAAAATAAAGAATATTGAACGCAAAGCCCAAACGGTTAAAGAAAAATAAACAAAGCGGATCCTCCAGATGTAATAAATAGGGTAATTAAACTGCTAGTCCCTGCACAGGAAATGAAATATACAAAAAAAGGCAGCGCTAAAATTATTCAATGCCACAATATATTTATATAAAAAAAACATTTTATTCAATGCATATATAATAAATCAATCAAGATCAATAAACACAATGGAGGTATATACCAGAAATAAATACAATATATTAATCCTATTAGGATACTGTTAGTGTCCCATAAGCACCCATATATACATATATTAAGGTACTTCATATATTATAAAAATCACCACAATATTCTATATAATATACAATATAGTATATAAAAAACACAATAAATATCAGGAGAAATTAGAATAAATAGAATAAATTGTTGTCCACCTGGCCGGGACAAATAGACATAAATAAAGGACGCATCTACTTACTATATGTGTATATTGGTGCTTATGCACTAACAATACCCTAAAAGGATTAATATATTGTTTCTGGTATATACCTCCATTGTGTTTATTAATCTTGATTTATTTATTATATATGTATTGAATAAATGTATTATTTATTATTTATTAATATATAACTATATTGTGGCATTGCGTAATTTTTAGCGCTGTCTCTTTTTTTTTTTGTATATATATATATATATATATATATATATATATATATATATATATATATATATATATATATATATATATATATATAAAATAAGATCTGCTAGGGCAGTAGGCCCAGGGCCGACCCTGCAGTAACACATACCACTAGTTGGATCCTCTTTATTGGTGGGCATTAGGTAGATACCTACTTTTCCCTTAATGGAAGAAACAAGAGTTAATGATATTACGTTGATAGGTAGCGTAGAAGGGGTTACAGAGAGAGTATGAATACTGGGACAGGGTCTATTTTCTACTCCAGGCAGGCAGTAAAAAGACACCTCCGCAGCTTTCAGGAAAAAAAGTGTAGGTTGGTAGGACAGAAAAACTGGGTCCCTACATTCAACTCGCAGTATCCCTGCTAAAATAATAGCAAAGACAACAGTAGTGGTAGGAATATATTTCATCCATATTATAAAAATGGCAGAAAATGCCACTTTTCCTGCCCCAGAAAATGGTGCTTGGAGTTCCCAAGGTCAGTGATGTCATACATATGATGACATCGACCTCAAGGAGCACCTACTTGACATTTCGGCACTTTGCGAAAAGTGGAAAGGGCGCTTTAATTACAGAACATTGCGTTACTTTAAAGAGCGCCAGCAGATTCCGCAGCGCTCATGCAGAGGGACAGTCAAAATAACATTACAATTCCCAAGATACAATTTGGCAATATGATTAACACAAATTAAGACATAGAGGTAGAGAAGGAGAAGAATAGAAGAATAGATGCCTGTAACGTTAGATTAGAAGGTAAGCAGATAATACTCCAGATAGCAGCCTATTGTGTCTCATGTGAAGGATATTCAGGTTTCCAGGAGAGAAGATAACCTAACCTCCATGGTCAAGTGTAGGAGGCCAAGGCTAAACTGTGATAAACAAGGCTATCTGTGATAGAATAAGTCCACCAATGCTTTCTTTTGTTATATACAAAGGCTCTGGCTGAATTAGGTGAGATATATCTGTGTAGGGTTTTCAGGGACCTTGCTGCAATTGTTAAAGCTTCATTTGTGAATCAGAAGCTTGTAGGTGGAACCCAGCCATGTTTTTTTCATTAGGTGCAAGACAGCTTGGACTAGCGCCATTGCCACGCTTTTTTCCTTCTTGGTGGGGGGGTGGGGGTGCTGTTGTGTATCTGCGCCAAAGCCATATTATCTTCCACGAAGGCGTCCTAACCAAGGCATTGCATTTCTTTATGTGGGATTCCTGACTGCTCAGTGCTCTTGTGCTACTTTGATGGCCCGTTCCATCTTGTCCTATAAATCAGACTTTTTGAACAGTACATGGATACTAACAAAGCTCAGCTAAGGGCAGGCGGGTAAAGCCGATTCTGTCTCTCGGACCTTTATTAATTACAGAATTATCTTGCGCTAACTAATCTTTTATGGGAAACAAACACAGGGAAGCCATCTTAATCCATGATGTTTCTTCTTATCCCTGAGCCAAGTGTCTTTCACCCTCTGGATGTACTGTATAGAACAAAAACATTCGTGTGAACCCTGAGCCACAAATGTTTCTATCCACATTACTGAACTATAGAGGTATTTTGGAACATGGTGCTTTAAAATAAATATTTTATTAGTGAAATATACCGTAAAGTCTAAACGGAATAAGGTGGTGTTGCGTAAATAAATTGGGTGTAGTAAAAGGCAGAACACACTTTGTAAGGTGAAAGGCAGGTCTGTGGGATGTGAGTGTCAGCTGTCTCCAAACTCGGCAGCGATTGTGACTACCACAATGGGCCGGGAGAAAATTGGAAATCACTGTGTGTGGCAGGTGCTTGTTAGGTAGAAAGATACAGGGAGCGTAGGAGGGAAGAAAAACAAAAGAATAGAAAAGAGAGAGAGAGAGAGAGAGAGAGAGAGAGAAAGAGATGTAAAAGGAGAGAGATTACAAACATACCAGGGAAGAATGTGGAAGTGTGAACATTATGATCGGAGTAAATAAAGTAAATTAGAAAGTAAACAGGGAAACAAGATGATGGGAGCTGCGACAGACCAAAAGATGGGGAGAGATCATTGGAAAAAAGAGACAAGGAAGTTATTTATAAAAAGGAGTTCCCATGCAAAATTTTACACATTATCTTGTTGCCATTTCAACTAATTGGTTGATGCCAGAGGAGGAACCTACAAATGCCTCCCGGGCCAGTCCAAAATTCACAAAGGGCCATCCTGGACTGGGCCACTTGAGGAAGCAGGAATGCATGTTAAAAGCGAGGCTGCTCATACAAGTGTATTTGTGTGTTAGTATGATGCGTATGTGAAAGTGTATGTGTGTTAGTATGATGCGTATGTGAAAGTGTATGTGTGTTAGTATGAGTGTGTATGTGAAAGTGTATGTATGTTAGTATGATGTGTATGTGAAAGTGTATGTATGTTAGTATGAGTGTGTATGTGAAAGTGTATGTCTGTTAGTATGAGTGTGTATGTGAAAGTGTATGTGTGTTAGTATGATGTGTATGTGAAAGTGTATGTGTGTTAGTATGATGTGTATGTGAAAGTGTATGTATGTTAGTATGAGTGTGTATGTGAAAGTGTATGTGTGTTAGTATGATGCGTATGTGAAAGTGTATGTGTGTTAGTATGATGTGTATGTGAAAGTGTATGTATGTTAGTATGAGTGTGTATGTGAAAGTGTATGTCTGTTAGTATGAGTGTGTATGTGAAAGTGTATGTGTGTTAGTATGATGTGTATGTGAAAGTGTATGTGTGTTAGTATGATGTGTATGTGAAAGTGTATGTGTGTTAGTATGATGTGTATGTGAAAGTGTATGTATGTTAGTATGATGTGTATGTGAAAGTGTATGTGTGTTAGTATGATGTGTATGTGAAAGTGTATGTGTGTTAGTATGAGTGTGTATGTGAAAGTGTATGTGTGTTAGTATGATGTGTATGTGAAAGTGTATGTGTGTTAGTATGAGTGTGTATGTGAAAGTTGTTTCTGCCAAAGCCTGTGTGCAAACGTTTAAGGATGGCTGTCCCCACAGTTTATGCACCAAGTGGGTTTCTAGTGTATGTATATATATATACATACACACACATCTTGGTTAATCTGATCATTGCACAGGTTTATTTAATATATTAAACTTTAGAACTGTGTTTTGCGATATATGACAGATTCACTTTAACTTGTTACGACCCAGCCCTGTCAATTGCAGCGAATAAAAGCAAAATACATTTGCGGTGTTACAAGAACATTTGCATGGTGCCAGTCGGCTTTGACGACAATTTGTGTTTTTATATCCCCACCGGAGGAATTAGACGACACCCACACAACCCCGTTCCTATTCCATGCCGGTAATGGGCAATTAAAGCCGCAGCAACTACAGGGGACTTAAAGTGTCACGTAGTTCAGTATAATAACACATTTAAGAGTCAGGTGAAGCTTTTTTTTTTCTAGAGTTTTAAATCTTGCACCCGGGGACTTATATTTAATTTCACTAAAACCAACATTTCTTCAACAAGAATAATGGCAAATGTTTATTTTTTTACAGTCATATTACAATTAGAAATTTAGATGGAAAATAAGGATCAAATGGGCATTTGGATGAAATAATTTCCTGCTGACCTTAAACTATTATATTTATTTGTTTGTTGTCCTTCAGGCTCGCACTCTTCAACCTACAAACAAATACCGGGGTTACGATGATGTCATCCTTGGCTCCTGGGAAAAAAGTCATGGGCCCCCCAGTAGAATATTTTTACATTGTGGGGTCGCACGTTGAGAGCGGATGTTGAGCTACGTCACTTTTTTCAGGGTACTTAAACGGTCCAAACAAAAATCCAAAATACTGCTGTGTCACGGTAACCCCTCCAAGGCCGAGGACACATGGGGGTAGTTCTGAGTTTGGGAGGGGGCACGAATGGATTCCTGGGGAGACTCTTTGCATGTCTCCCCAGTCCCCTCTTATGTCTAGGTCACCCTGTGCTCATGGGGGGGGCGGAAAACCTTGTCTGGTCTGCCTTAATGTTTCCGCCACTATCGCTCAGGGTCTCTTTTTGGAACTTAACATCCTCGGACCCTGAGCTCTCCATTGGTACCCCGAGATTGACGCGACCACCCCCCGAAATAGTGACTTTTTGTCGTGTGGGCATTGCTGGCCATAGATCTGTATGGCGGCGCCTGCCAGTCTGGTAGTGATGGGATTATATTTCTGATCCAATTATGTTTGTATAAATAGCTGTGCTTGTTCCAAATAAACTGTTCCAATAAAGTTTGTGTTATTCCACCTCACCATTAGTTCTATCGGATAATGGGGTGGGCGGCTATGACAACTTATTGTACATATTAACACTGTATAGCTAAGCTCCGGGTAGCCACAGTGCCAGTGTGGCTCCATTAGATTGCTGTCCCGCTTCGTCTCGCCAGCGCTAGTCCCGTCCAGCTCCGAAAGGGTTAACCACTGGTGTCTCGGCAGAAGGAAGGGCAATTTGCCGGGTGTACCCAGTCGGGGTACAGGGCGTCCCGTCACATTCTGGGCTTCCAGTTTATCCATGTGTTAGAAAAAAGGGAAGCCGTATCATGATTATCGAAGGTTTGGCTTAATTTTAAAGTTTGTAATAAATATGATGATAATTCCGCCTTTTAAAGGGACCTTTTGAGGCTTCACTGTCCCTAAAAGAAACATGTGGGCCACTGATAGTACATTTAATTCTGCACTCCCTTTTCATTAAACGGGGAGAAATTACATAAATTGAGTCACTTCTGAACTGACTTTTGTGACCTCAGAGGTTGCTTCTTCAGGAAGAATCTTTTCATTTGAAGAAAAATCCTCCGAGGCCCCAAAAAGTTTATGAGACTCCATATTTTTGTTAACCCTGGTCCAAAAAAAGGTTAAAGAAAGTCATTAAATTACAAACGACAAACTATGGTACCACGCCTCCATCCCACTAGGACCTCATGGGGTTATTCCATGTGTGCCATGCTCCATTGAGAGCCCCCTTTGATTTATTTGCCACTAAGAAGGCCCCCCCCTGACCTTTACTACTTTGAGACAAAGAAGACAAGAAGACGCAATAAGACAAGTAATAGTAAAACATGCCAAAAAAACTTTACTCACAGTGATGAAAAATGGCAGAGTGTTCAGCATTTCCAGAATGAACTGGATCCTGAGAAGCTGCTCCCAAATATTTCCCTGGAACAAACAAAGTATAGATCAGGAATATAACTACGTACTACAGCCCAAGATCTATTTTGCCCATCCAGGGACGTGGCACTTTAAGGCCAGCGTCCGTCTGATGGTCTAGGTGCGGCCAACGTGTGGATATAGACGATGTGCCAAACGTTTATGTTCATGTAGCGTGCGGCCCTGCATTTTTCATATAGTCATGAGCCCAAGTATGAGAGTCTACATAGCTGGGACAATTTTTACCCCAGGCATTAGATAGAGGCAAAGACAGAAGCTTGGCGCCAACGTCTTAATATCCTCTACGGACCGGATTATAATTCCCCCGGCGATCTAGTCCAGGCTCGACTTCTCTACAGAATTAGCCTAAAACCTTTGTTAACGAGCAGCGTAAAGGGAAAACGAATGCATTTCTTACCGCAAAAGAAAGAGAAAATGAACAAGTCAAGATAAAGTCACAAGAGTTCTATACAAGAAATGCGATTACTCTCCAAGAAAACCATAAACTCAATTAATCTAAAAAACCTACAGCCTTCCCTGCCATTAGAGATGCAATTTCACTCTGTTTCAATGTGTCTCTAAGCCGAAAAAAAAGACTAATGTACGTTCATTAATGCATTCATTGATGGGATTTAAAAACGATCTCCGTGTTAAATTTTTTCTAGTGATTTAGCAGTTAATTATAATAATAGATTAAATTATATTTTTAGAAGTATAATTAGAGTTTCTGATATACAGCCATGCTTATAATCATTCATTTCTGCAACATTTTTGTGTTAATTAAAGAAAATCGCTTTGAAAAAAAACCTGGTTTCGAGTAGATGTTAGAGAGGAGAAAAATTTGGAAAAAAAATATATATATTATAATAATATATATTTTTTTAATATTATTATTTTTATTATTATTATTATTATATTTTTTTTCCTTGAGGATAAACCCAAGTGCTGTATGAGGTAATGTTGGTCGGAATTGACAAAAAAAAACCCTGGAGGCTGTCATTAGTCAGAATGTGCGGCTGGGTGATTAAGACTGAGACATTCTATTCTTTAACTACAAATCAGTACGTTTGACTAGTAATGTGGACTATGATAAAAGACCTAGGATAGGCAATATGTTTGCGCGTTGTCTATATTAAAAAACAAAAAAAAGATTATTATTATAGTTTACGTATATAGCGCCAACAATTTACGCAATTCTAGCTATGGTATAAATAGTACTTAGAGAAGCGGATGAAGAAAGAAGACATGAAGAAAGAAGACACGGAGAGAAATGAAAGAAGAAAGGAGAACAAGAAGAGGCAAGAGAAGAAACAGAGCTGCGAGAAATGAGACAGGGACTCTAAAGTGGGTAACATGGGTTACAGAAGAAACTAGAATAATTAAGCCAACATTTAGAAAGCAATTATTGGAAGGTTCTTCCAAAATAGATCATGTCACATAGCGACTCACCTTGTATCCCAGATAAGTGAGCAGCATTGTCTCCAGAAAACTAATTAAAGCCACGAGAACCTAAGGAAAGGAGAAATAAGACATACAAGATGAATAAGAGGGAGCGGAAAATGAGAATGTACTTAAAGCATACAAAAGGCCAGAAAAATTAAAAAAATAAAATAAAAGCATGCGAACCCAGATTTCATTAAATTAACCCCAGTGTGATTGTAAGATTGAGAGAGAGGCTTTTTATTTAAAAAAAATAACTACATATCCTTTTCTTGAGTTTCGTAATCAGTGTGGGATACAATGAGAGTATAACGCTAAAGAAAAGTTGGTCTTTTTAATGTTATTTTATTTGCAGATATGGAGGTGGCCATTGTGGTTAGCCATGTGATTTTCGAGTGCCACCCCCAACTCAGAAACCACACAGAGATTGCTTTATGGCAAACATTGCAGCTGATAATTAATTTGAGAAGCCAAAGTGGTTTTGAAACTAGCAAATTAACAAAAGTATCCAAATGTTTAGCGCATGTACAATGGGTGTTAAATCCTATGTGCCTCCACCGAGCTTACCTGGAGTCCCCACAATGGTAGCGGCCTGTTCACCCAAATGATTGGAGTCCTGGCAAAAAACAAGCAAGTATTAATAAACAGGAACAGACTCTATGCCCCATAGCCCCCTCCTGTCTGTGTCACCCTGCGGTGGGAGGGACAGACTCCATGCCCCATAGCCCCCTCCTGTCTGTGTCACCCTGCGGTGGGAGGAACAGACTCAGTGCCCCATATAGCCCCCTCCTCTCTGTGTCCCCCTGCGGTGGGAGGGACAGACTCCGTGCCCCATAGCCCCCTCCTGTCTGTGTCACCCTGCGGTGGGAGGGACAGACTCCGTGCCCCATAGCCCCCTCCTGTCTGTGTCACCCTGCGGTGGGAGGGACAGACTCCGTGCCCCATACATTCTGAGCTCCATGTAAAACGGTCTAGTGTTAAGAATACAGAGATATATGTTCCCTATAAACCTTGTGGTGAGAGAGACCCCCCTCTAACGTGTTGGTGTCACAACATTCTTAATAAACAGGTGTTTGTTTCTTACCAGTCAAATTTGTGTTGTGCAGAATAATTCTGTTTGGAACATTCCCAACTGTAATAAGAAAAAGGCATGTGAGACGTGTAAGTAGAGGCTACAGGCGCAGAGGGACAGAGAGTCCGGATAGAATGCAAAATGCGCGGGGAGCGTTAAAGTGAAAAAGGAATCAGAGCGGCGACAGATGGTGGGTGAAAAGTACGAGATTGAAAATGATTTTGAGAAAAAGTTAAGATTTGAAAAGGATGAAAATGAATTAAAGGATGATGATGGATGTGAATGGTGTGGGATACACGCAGGAGCAGGCAACAACATATGGGGAAGAGGCATGGTGGGGGAGTGAAGAGACTCACCATCCCCCCCTGCTCTCTGCTGGGTCATCTAGGAGGACCCTTACAATGTACAGAAGACAACTCAGCAACTTCAGCGAGAAATTAAACAGTCTGACCCTTAAACCTGGAAAACACACAGGAATGGTGAGAAGAACAGACATAGATATACCGCCCTTCCATCCACTGTGGTATGAACAGACAAACCCTGTGCCCCTTAGCCCCCTCCTGTCTGTGTCACCCTGCGGTGGGAGGAACAGACTCCGTGCCCCTTAGCCCCTCCTGTCTGTGTCACCCTGCGGTGGGAGGAACAGACTCCGTGCCCCTTAGCCCCTCCTGTCTGTGTTACCCTGAGGTGGGAGGAACAGACTTCGTGCCCCATAGCTCCCTCCTGTCTCTCACCCTGCGGTGGGAGGGACAGACTCCGTGCCCCATAGCCCCCTCCTGTCTGTGTCACCCTGAGGTGGGAGGAACAGACTCCGTGCCCCATAGTCTCCTCCTGTCTGTGTCACCCTGCGGTGGGAGGGACAGACTTTGTGCCCCATAGCCCCCTCCTGTCTGTGTCACCCTGAGGTGGGAGGAACAGACTCCATGCCCCATAGCCTCCTCCTGTCTGTGTCACCCTGCGGTGGGAGGGACAGACTTTGTGCCCCATAGCCCCCTCCTGTCTGTGTCACCCTGAGGTGGGAGGAACAGACTCCGTGCCCCATAGCCTCCTCCTGTCTGTGTCACCCTGCGGTGGGAGGGACAGACTTTGTGCCCCATAGCCCCCTCCTGTCTGTGTCACCCTGAGGTGGGAGGGACAGACTTTGTGCCCCATAGCCCCCTCCTGTCTGTGTCACCCTGAGGTGGGAGGAACAGACTCCGTGCCCCATAGCCTCCTCCTGTCTGTGTCACCCTGCGGTGGGAGGGACAGACTCCGTGCCCAGCTAAAATATCCCAGTGAACAGGGAGCGGGTGGAATGTTATACTTACTTGATCTTTGATTCTTTATAAAAAACAATTTCAGCCGTTCCTTGAATGAATTTTCATTCACATAAAATTCCACTTGAACCCTAAAAGCAGACAGAAACACAGCCGTAAAACCCTTGTGTGCCCGAGACACCCGCTTAGAGAGTTCGTATTGTGTAAGGGTTGTGGATATTGTTACTTTCTATAAAGATTTACCCGTTATATTTATCTTACATGCGTATATACCTTTGTAAAAAGCTCTGCTAACCTGCGTCTCTTCAGCTGTTGTTGAATTACTTGCCAAATAATTGCTAATTCATTTTCAGTAAATTACAGCGAATGTAAATAAAAATACTCTGGTGTGTTTCTAAACGAAGAGTAATTTACATCTCGAGTTTTACTCGTTAGCTCTAATTGACAGCACTTCTGTTATAAAAGATGAAAATTACCAGATCGTCCTGGGCGAACACAGATTTTTATTAATGAGAACACACAAAGGGGTGTCTGCTATCAATCACACGCACCGATTTTTAATGAATATCATTTTTATTATGTATTGTTTTATATAGCACCATCATATTCCGCAGCGCTGTACAACGGGTAAACAGGACATCGGTAGTATATAATATAACAATTTAAAACGGGAAACTAGGTATAAGTCATTTTAATGAACTTGATTATTTCATTTCTATATACATTATATATGTGTTTGGAACTTAATATTCCCAAAATGTGCCTTATTTTCCTATTTCTAACTATGGAATCTGCTGGCCCTTATCTAAATAAAAGTAATGTAATGACTCTCCTTGCAGATTGGGGAACATTGGAAGCTTTTTTTTTTATTTTCTTCATGCAGCGCGAGGGGCCGCATAAGAGAACGTGCAGGGGCGCAATTGCACTTCCCGCGATGCATTTTATGTACTTTGAACACCCCATGTAGAAAGAAAGTACAAGGTAGATATTAAAATACCTTTTAAAGGGCGCATAACAGAGGGACTTTTCAAACTGTAATTTAATTACTATTCCAGTATCGCCACCTTATGTCACAAATCTCAGCTTCCCTGATATAAATTAGACCCTTGCCCGAATTTCTCCAAAACCGCTAAATCTATTGCAAAACAAAGCCCACAATCTACGGGTATTTGTAATGAACGAATGTAATTATGCTAGACGCCGTTACAGTGACAGTTCTTCTTTGGTGTTAAATACTGCCGGAATGTCACAATAAAACACAGCCGTTCTGTAACTTTGTTCGAAAAGTATCAGTCATTCCTCAGGGTGCCGTGTTCTTACCAGAACACAGATTGCTTACCAGTAGCGTGCTGCTGGGTACTCAATATAAGCCAGCTCTTTTGTCACTTAAAGGGTTAACAGCCAAACTCTGATCCGATGCTAAAAACAGAACCATCGTGCCGGCGGCGCATTAGCGCTCAGAGGCTGCGTAGAATGTGTTAACCCCTTTTCCACCAAAAAGGCTTCCCGCTTTAAATGCTGCTTTACATGCTTTTCGGTTTAATTCTGTTTCGATTTCTCCAATTTGTTATAAACTTGCATTATTTAACAGATGCCAAGCCCTTGCTGCAGCGCAGTCTGCTATAGATGTTAAGCTCCCGAGAACAGGGCCTTCTTCTAGGTTTTAACGTGTATGAAGGTTATTGTTATTTGTTGAATATTTTAGCTGCTCCCTATTTCAACAGCGCTACAGACCCTGCTGGCGCTATATAAATAAATGTTTATTTAATAATTTTAAATTAAAAATAATAGTATAAATTTCAAGAAACAGTTGTGTAGAAAATTGAAGTGTCTGTCCCTTTAATACAGATCAACGACTGCTTAAGCCCAGCCATATTCCCAGGATGTCTGGGGTTAACGGCTGTCTTGAGGTCATTCCACGGCATCTCTAATGGGTTAAGGTCTGGGCTCTGATTTGGCCGTTAAAAAAGGCGGATTTGCTTCTTTTTTTTAAACTATTCCTTAGTAGATTTACTATATCCCCTTAATGACAAAGCCCGTACATGTATGGGCACAAAATGCATTGTGTTCAATGTGTTTTGGGACCACCCATTGTCCTTAAGGGGTTAATGTTTAGGGTCATTGTCCTTCTGCATTGCTTCAGCTGGCAGTCATCCTGACATTATCCTGACAACAATTCTGATTGAAGGTCTTCTGAGATCACTTTTTTTTTTTATGAGGAATGGTTGACATCAGCAGATGCTTCTTGAGATTAGGAAATTCAAAATGTTTGAGCAATTTCTTTATGTCAAATTAGCTCCAAAACTCTTCTCCAATCCTGTTTCATTGATTGGGCTCCAGGTTTGCTAACTCCTGACTCCAATTAGCTTTTGTTGAAGTCATTAGCCTAGAAGTTGACATACTTTTTCCAACCCACACTGTGAATGTTTGAATGATGTATTCAATATGGACAAGAACAATACAATAGTTTGTGTTATTAGTTAAAACAGATTGTGTTTTTTCATTATTGTAACTTAGATCCAGATCATATCAAATGTCAAGACAAATTTAAACATAATGCTGGTAATTGCAAAGAGTTCACTTACTTTTTTTCCATGCCACTGTACATAGAATTTGACGCCAGATGAAAACCTTTCAGAATATCTAGTCTGCCCATTTTTCTTGATGTAAGACTTTTTTAATCAGTCCTTGATCTTGTCATACATGTTTAAATTCCCTTACTGAATTAAGCTTTACCATTTCTGATGGGAGGTTGTTCTATTTATCTACCACCCATTTGGGCGAATGCATCTCCATGCATGTGATGTACTAAACTCCAGTCCGCTCCAGCACTGATTCTGCTGAACGCTGTGTACTGGGGTATGTTTAGACCCCAGCGCGCATGTGTAATGTCTTCCCATTGATTTCACTGGAAGTATTTTCCTGCCACTGATTGACAGCTTAAGCAGCCGATGGGCGGCACGAAATTTCAGGTCATGAATGAAGAAGGAAGATTTTGCTGAACGGCCGCAAATCTTGTGTTAGATGAGTGTTTTATCTATTTATTTTGTTCGTTTTGGAAGAATGCATACTAATTATTAGTACTACATTTTAATATTAACAGAGCACTCTAATAGGCATTCTTCGGGGTCCCTTTTACTGATTCCGATTGATACATTTCACGTCATAAAGCCCAGACAAGTAAAGAAATATATCAAGTGAACCCCCCCACACTTTGAAAAGTGGACTTATGCCAATATGCATAACATTGATACATTTGTATCAAGCAGATCAATTAAATAATTTTGATCTGGTTATTTTAATTGAGGGATGATGCTTATCTGCGGGCAAAAAGCTCAGATATGCATCAAGCGTCTCAAGAAAAAACATTCTGACAGCAAAATGTTTTAAAATATAACCCTTTCAGCGCTGGTACATACATTTTATGAATTTATTACAGTTTAATTGTCCGTGTTACGCTGTCTTTAAGCTCTTCTGTGCATGAACTGAGTGTTTCTTTCCACTGTGTATGAGAATACGCTTAGACCTGTCTTATCATTGTTGACATTGTTTTTTATTGTCTAGAATGTACGTGTAAAATGATGTACTTATACCCTGCATACCCTATTAAATTGATTAAAAAAGGTTGTTTCCTATTGATTTCTATGTAGCTTTGTTTTTTGCGGTCACAATCTAGATTGTACAACCACAAATTTGTTTTTTGTTTTTTTTTACCGGAGAACTTTAAACTTGCTGTATCTTTTACCGTAATGTCTATGGAGGACTGGTGTTTGAAGCTAGGTTTTGGCTAAGCCTGACTCCTATACTCCTAAATAGGGGTGCTTTGGTCTGAATTTAGGCTATTTTGGTATTTGAAGTTACTACTATGTTTGAAAAAGCTGCCCAGCGGAAATATGATGTTTTTGGATATATATATATATATATATATATATATATATAGGTTTTATATATTGATTGATTTATAAAGCGGAATCATATTCCGCAGCGCTGTACAATGAGTGAACAGGACATAACAAATAGTGAATAACAAACTTTTCGCTTACAGAAACACAAGGTAAGGAGGGCCCTCCTCAAATTAATTTATAATCTATACACAGGGGGGGTTGCAAGGGACTGGGAGGTGTGTTTTCAACTTGCCTACTTCATTATTCGATTGGGTCTATTCACTATACATTATTGAGTGAGACCAAGTGAGCCTAAATGGGTCTACTGCAAGATAAGCTTGGCTGGTCCTGGAGAATGTATAGTTAAATCATGAGATTTCTTCACCCATTGATTTATGCATTATGCGGTGCCAACTAAGCCTTTTGCAAGAGAAAGTGGGGTTGAAAGTTTCCTTTAGTGAAGAAACTCCATTATGAAGGGCAAACACTAGAAAGTTGACCCTACATAATACATGAAACTCACTAAGGGGTTGAACCTTCATAATTATAGTGATGTCATAGAGTTGAAATCACAAGTCTCATGATGACACCATAAAGTATAAACTCTTGTTTGATAATCCCTAGACTTTATTTGGCTAGCTCAGAATCATAGGAGTTGTAGATCAGCGGTCTGCTTTATTGATGCTGGAGGAGGTGTGACATGGAGCGCTTTATTAATTGCTTCTATCTGGGAAGGAGCTACCGCAGGATGTTCTGGCTAATTGGCGGAAGATGGGTCGCCTGTTGGTTTAGCAGGCAATCGAGCACATGTTAAAAAAAAAAGAAATACCCGTTTTAAAATGAATTCTGCAATCTGTTCTTTCCGGCAGGTTAGGCTGGGATTTCACGCTTGAGAGGAGAAGGAACACAAAGTATCAGAGAGTAGACAGAGAAAGAGAGAGAGGCTGCTACTGTGGGGGGTGGTACAAAAGGAGAGAGAGAGCCAGAGAAGAACAGAGAGAGAAAATAACAATTCAACATGTAGCAGAGAAGAGAGATGGGAAACCTTTCATTCCTGTGAACATGCAATGCGCCAGCTCGGTTTATTGCATGTGCTAGAGTGCTGCTGCGCATGTTTGGGGTTGGAGGTATGAGCTCCTTAAATGCTTACATCCGGAGGCTGAAGGAGCCGTTAGTTATATAGAAGGAAAAGTTATGTAAAAAAAATGAAAAAAATGGCTTTTCCTTTAGCATAGAGAGAAGTCCAATTTTACAGTAAGTGGAATATTATGTGAGCAGAAAAGAGAAGGGGGGACAATGTGGGGAGTCTGATTCCAAGACAGGGAAGCCGGGTTATACCGCATCCCCACAACATACGTAAGACGCCACGTGGTCTACCTAAACTGTGAGGGAGCATGGGTGTATAATTGTGTGTGTGTGAGCATGGAGGTGTAGTTGTGTGTATGTGCATGGATGTGTAAGTGGGGTGAGATGGAGTGTGTGTTATAATGAATGTATACATGTGTGTTAGTGAGTATAATTAGGTGTGTGTGTGATTTGTGTTTGTTTACATATGTGTCCCAGAGTGTATGTTGGAAGGTGGGTCAAGGGGCAAAGATGGCACGGACAAGTTGTTTGGGGGCAATGATGGCACACACCTGCTGTTGAATTTGGGGCCCCGGGGCAATATTTGCACCAGGTCCCTGTGGTTTCTAGTTATGCCCCTGGGTGCAGTGCAGTGGTAGGGGAGGAAAATGTGAGGGTCCGGTACAGAGATAGGGGAGGAAAATGTGAGGGTCCAATGAAGCAAAAGGGGTGAAAAAAGTGAGGGCCCAGTAAAAAGATAGGGGAGGAAAATCTGACAATACAGAAATAGGCCTGAGTTCACAATACAGAGATGTAGCTAATACTAGCCTGGAGAGAATGTATGTGTCAGGACTACCCGTACAATGGCACTTACCGCAGGAGTTATTCTGCCCAGTCCCCTGATACAAAGGGAGAAGCCCCAAGTAACAGAGAGCCAGGACTTAGAGGACCGCAGAAGGATGAAACCCATAATTAAAAAAAAAAAGGAGAAGACTTGGAGGTGTCGTGGGTAGCGTTATTGCGGGCAAATTCAGCCCTGGGCAAAAGCGACGACCAATCATCCTGGTGATCATTCACAAACAAACGTAGGTATTGTTCCAAAGACTGATTAGTCCTCTCTGAGATACCATTAGATTGGGGATGATATGCGGAGGAAAAATTAAGAGAAACACCGAAAGATTTCCAAAACAGCCCAGTAAATTGAACCCCACGGTCAGAGACAATCTGTTCGGGAACACCATGGAGACGAATGATCTCCCTAACGAACACAGGGACCAAATGCAGAGCGGAGGGTAATTTAGGCAAGGGGACAAAATGAGCCATTTTAGAAAATCTATCAACAACGACAAAAATAACAGTGAAGCCGCGCAAAGGAGGAAGTTCGATTGAAGTCCATGGCCAGATGAGTCCATGGACGGGAGGGAATAGGCAAAGGAAGCAGTAGACCTACAGGTTTAGAATGGGAGGATTTGGACACAGCACACGGAACACAGGCAGCAACAAAGTCATCACAGTCACGGACCATAGTAGGCCACCAGAAGTGTCTACGCAAAATATCGCAGGTACGGCGAGAACAAGGGTGACCAGCAGGCAGAGACGCATGGGCCCAAGCTAAAACGTCGGGACGGTCAGATTCAGGAACAAACAGGGAACCGATAGGCCAGCGACTATTTACGCAAACCGTAGACTGGGCAGCTAGGATGCGAGAGAACAAATAAGAGTGCAGATGGGTAGTAACCGCAGCAATGATCTGTGAAGGCGGCACAATGGGTTGAGGAGGAGCTTTGTCATCGGATTCTGAGACAAATTGACGAAAAAGAGCATCGGCCTTGACATTTTTAGAACCAGGACGGAAGGAGATGAAAAACTGGAACCTTGAGAGAAATAGAGCCCATCTAGCCTGCCTGGGATTAAGTCTCTTGGCCTTACTGAGATACTCCAAGTTTTTATGATCAGTGAGGATGGTAACCGGGTTCCTAGCACCTTCCAAGAGATGCCTCCATTCCTGCATGAGCCATGATAACAACGAGAAGTTCACGATTGCCAACGTCGTAGCTGATTTCAGAAGGAGAAAATTTTTTAGAAAAATACGCACAAGGATGGAGCTTGTCTCGGAATTCTTTTCTTTGTGAAAGTACTGCGCCAACCCCAACCTCAGAGGCATCGACTTCGATGATAAAAGGCTTGGAAATGTCCGGATGACGCAGCACAGGGGCTGAAGCAAAAGCTTGTTTAAGGAGAACGAAAGCATGAATAGCGTCTTGAGACCAGTTTTTACAGTCTGAACCTTTCTTGGTCATTTGGGTGAGAGGTACAACAATTTTAGAAAAATCTTTAATAAATTTCCTATAATAATTGGCAAAACCAAGGAATCTTTGAAGGGGTTTTAAAGCACACGGTTGAGGCCAATCAGAGATAGCCGAGAGTTTCTTGGGATCCATCTCAAATCCTTGAGCCGAGATAATGTAACCAAGAAACAACACTTGGGAAACTTCAAACAGACACTTTTCCAATTTAGCGTAAAGATGATTTTGACAAAGACGTTGAAGGACAATACAAACGTGTTGACGATGGGACTGGAGATCGGAAGAATGAATTAGGATATCATCCAAGTAGACTATTACAAACTGGAGTGAAATATCACGAAAAACGTCATTAATAAATTCTTGAAAAACAGCAGGAGCATTGCACAGTCCAAAAGGCATGACAGTGTACTCACAGTGTCCCATACGCGTGTTGTAGGCAGTCTTCTACTCGTCACCCTTACGCATACGAACTAAATTGTAGGCACCACGTAAGTCCAATTTAGTAAAAATAGAAGAACCTCGTAGACGATCGAACAACTCAGGAAACAAAGGTAGTGGATACTTATTCTTGATGGTGATAGCATTTAATCCACGACAATCAATACAAGGTCGTAAATCGCCATCTTTTTTGGCAACAAAAAAAAATCAAGCGCCAGCAGGAGAGGAGGACTTGCTAATAAAGCCTTTATTTAGATTGTCTTTGATGTAATCCTCTAATGCTCGGGATTCAGGAATCGACAAAGGATATACTCTACCTCTAGGAGGCATAGTACCAGGCAGGAGATCGATCGGGCAATCATAAGGTCTGTGGGGAGGCAGGGCCTCCGTGTGTTTTTTGTTGAAAACGTCCCGAAACTCATGGTAAGCCCAAGGTACAAGTGGAGGAGATACTGAAGAAATGGAGGTGCACGTAGAAAAATTAGAAAGACAACGATTATGACACGTAGAACCCCATCCCAGGATGTCTCCCGAAAGCCAGTTGATAGAAGTCCTAAGACGATAGGGCAAGAAGGAGACGATATCACATGGAAGGAAATAGATTCTTGATGCAGGATTCCCACAGACAATAACAAAGGCGACGACTGCTGAGTGATGTAGGAAGGATGGAATATAGCGGAAATAGCAATAGGAGGGAACAACTTGAAAAGAGGAATTCGATGTTGAACGGCAAATGAACAGTCAATGAAGGAGCCTGCGGCCCCTGAATCTATCATGGCGGAAGTAGAAACCTTCATCCCAGACCATTCCAAGGAAACGGGGACTTGAAAACAATTCATGAGTTTAGGAGCAGTGGACGCTTCACCCAGACAAGGCTCCTTCACTTGGGCTGGGTGCGGTAGTTTCCCGATCTTTTAGGACATGAGCGCACAAAATGACCATTCAAACCGCAATAGAAGCATAAACCTTCAGACCTACGACGGTTGCTCTCAGCAGGAGATAACTTGGTAACCCCCAGCTGCATAGGTTCCTCAGTAGGAACCACGGGAGAGGCAGAAAATCCAGAGGGAGCACCAGGAGAAGTAGATCGAAAAAAAATTCTGTCAAATCTTTTGGCTCTCTGCAACTGTCGTTCACGGATGCGGTTGTCGAGTTTCAAGGCCAAAGAAATAAATTCTTCTAAATCCGAAGGCTGATCACGAGTAGAAAGTTCATCTTTTAAACGTTCAGACAGTCCATCATAGAAGGCAGCAATCAGGGCCTCACTGGTCCAGCTGACCTCCGCGGCAACAGTCTTAAATTCGATAGCGTAATCTGCTACAGAACGAGTTCCTTGAGTGGTGTGTAACAAGGTTAGGGAAGCAGTAGCAGCTTTACCAGGAACATCGAAGGTCTTACGAAATGCAGTAACAAATGAAGCATAATTGTAGATCAAAGGAGAGTCCTTTTCCCACCGTGGAGAAGCCCAGGCCAGGGCCTTGCCAGACAATAAAGAAATCAAATATCCGACCTTGGCCTTCTCAGAAGAAAACATCTGGGGAACGAGTTCAAATTGGATCGAGCATTGATTAAGAAATCCCTGGCAGGACTCGGGTTCACCATTGTAGCGCATAGGAGCCGGAAGTTTTACAGGAACCGAACGTGGTGGAGGAAGGTTGAATGGAAGCCGCAGCTCCCGGACCAGAGTCAGACCTGGCGACTAAGACTTGCATGGCCCGAGCCAGTTGATCAAGAGTATCTTGAATGTTCCGAAAGCGAACTTCATGAGCTTCCAAAAGCTGATCATGGGAAGACAGCACCTTGTTCAACTCAGAAGGATCCATGACCCTGTTGTAATGTCAGGACTACCCGTACAATGGCACTTACTGCAGGAGTTATTCTGCCCAGTCCCCTGATACAAAGGGAGAAGCCCCAAGTAACAGAGAGCCAGGACTTAGAGGATCCCAACAGTAAGGAGGCCTAGTACGGGCAGGTAGATATAGGTACTGAGTAGACAGGTGAAGGAATCTCCAGACGAGCCAAACTGGTACACAGAGCAGGTAGTCACACAAGCCAGGGGGTCGAGACACGGAGCGGGTAGTCAGACGAGCCAAACTGGTACACGGAGCAGGTGGTCGAACAAGCCAGGAGTCGAGACACAGAGCGGGTAGTCAGACGAGCCAAACTGGTACACAAATCACCGAGCAGAGGTACAGAAACGCAATCCAAAAGAGTAATCAGGCAGGCAGTGGGTCAAAATAATGAAGATCAGGAGTTCCGCAATATACGAGGTATAGGACCACAACAGGGTGCATAAGAAACGGATTTCCGGCTTTTAAAAGCCGGCGCCAACCTAAAACCCCACCTCCGAGCCCTCAGCCGTCCATCACCACCCCGATGCCCCAGAGTTCCTGCAGTAGCCGCCAGAAGAGGAGGTAAGTATGGAGGGCGGGGAGACCTCAGACTCAATCCCTTGAGTTCCGTGTCGGCGGCGGATATTACGGCTGCCGGCAACGGAGCTCCGGGGAGGGATCTCGAGCTCCCGGTTACCGCGGACGGTAGCCCGTCCTCCGGTACCGGGAACCGAGGGGTCGAGAACCCGACATCCGCGAGCGGCGATCCGCCCGCCGGAGCCGGGTGCCGGGTTATCGGGCGCCCGACATCTGCGAGCGGCAGTCTGCCCGCCAACGCCGGGAGTCGGATCAGTGACAGTATGTGACAGTAAAGAAGACATGCCTCTCTCCTTTGTCGTTATTCTGTATATAATTTTATAGACATTGTTATAACTAAACCGCTGAACACCAAAAACCTTCCTAGAAGTTTTTTTTTTATCCATCATGTAAAATGTTGCCATCATTTGTATTTATTTTTTTAGCTGGGAACACTTAATTGTCATGTGACACAAAAGCAGGCAGCTTTGAGCAGTGCTATATCACTGAAAACAAAGTCAACTCCAGACTGCTTGAGTCTGAGAATCTGTCCCTTCACCTCGAGACTGGAGTAAAAACCCTGGGCTTGGGGCTCACATCAAAACGTGACATTTTACGGCAGCGGGAGATGTACAGACTCTGAATGTACAGACTCTGTCTGTATGTTCCCCCCCCCCCCAAACTTTTTATATTTTTATTTCTTTTAAATAAATCAGTCCCTCTCCTTGATATCCATCGCCATTAACTCTTCAACAGATGCTTGATCTGTGCAGGAATGAGAGCTGTTATTAACTTTTTTTAGTGTTTCAATCTTTTTTCCCACAGAATATTGCTACGAGCTCAATATTCTATACATCTATATATTTAGGTGTAATGTAAGAGGTTTTATATTATTGTGTTGGTGGTAGATAAGTAGAACAGCCTCCAAGCAGAAGTGGTAGAGGCATGGGATAAGCATATGGCTCCTGAATCTAAGACGAGACCAACAACTGATTAAGGTTTAAGTCTTTACAGCAGGAGAAATGAGCAGACAACAAACAAAACATCTACATCTAATTCCAAGTTGGATACACCAATCTATCATAGCAATAGATAAACACGTCAATACTTACCCATAATCCACGGCTCCTCCAGCGCTATTGGATTTGCCGAAAAAACGCAAATCAGCCATTAGGCCCCCCCGACGTAAGCTGCCCCGCAACTTCGCTTTCTTTCCCTTACAATGGTTAGTTTTGGAAGTTAGGCCTTGAGGCCTATGGAAGAAGTCCCTGTTTCTTGTCTTCTTAAACCTAAGAAAAACAACCCCTCGAAGTAAAAGCGACTGGTGCTGCTCCAGATAAAAACTCAGACTTGTGCAACGTAATTGCCAGCTCTTGGGCCCAGAGGGAAAAAAAGTAACAAAAATTTCAAAAGAGAAACCTTTTTTTGGTAGGGTAGAACAATATTAATTAAAAGTATCCAGGGTTTCAAACGCGAAAAAAAACAAACAACAAAATTTCCATAGGCCACAACAAGCAAATGAAAGAGAAAAAATTAGCAGCTCGTTAGCAAATTGGCTCCCGTTTCATTCCCTCCCACATTGTGTAATAGGTTTAAATCCCCTCTTTTTTTTTGCCTCCTAACGATGTCACCTCGTTAGAATGACTGAGCGTACCAGGGACACTTATGCTGGAGGGGGTTGCCATGGTAATAAGGGCCTTCTGATGTTCAGGAGGCCTGCCCTGTTACATCGCCTATACTTAATTAGAAAAGTATCACAGAGAATGACGAGTCTTGTAAGGAATACATTAAAAGGCCGTATAGGAGACACGTGGGCTGATCTTATAGGTTAAATGTCACATGACATTTTAACTCTAAGCTAAAGGGTTAATACTCCTAAAAAGCACGTTGACCTGAAGCCAGGGATGTGCTTAATGGGTTAAATGTGATGCTGGGTAGTGAGAATTAAGTAATAACTGTGGCAGGTTTAATGGGTAAAGCATCACCCCCAAGTGCCCCTGTGTAAGGGGAACAGTCCCACTTTCAAGCCCTGCTCGCCCTCTTTTTCTAGGAGCTCAGAGTGTTTGCTGGGTATGAGCAGGGCGGGACTGGGAATGGAAAGCAGCCCTGGAAATATTTGGACATCAGGCCCATACATTTTATTGCGTAGTCGAGTTTATGTGCCCACACTCCACCCCAGCGTAACTAGAAACCACAGGAAACCCAGGCACTCCAACTTTACAAGCAACATGTTCCATAGTGCCACCTGTGTCGCCAAACAGCTTGTCTGTGAGACATTTACCCTCAAACAGCTGGTCTGCGCTGTTTCCCCCAAACATGGCTGTGCCATCTTTGTCCCCAAACAGCTTGTCTGTGCCATCTCTGCCCTCTAAGCAGTCTGCCTTTGCCATCTCTGCTCTCTAAACAGCCTGCCCATGCCATCTCTGCCCCTTAAACAGCCTGCCTGTGCCTCCTCTGCCACCTAAACAGCCTACCTGTGCCACACATCCGCCTTACACAGCCTGCCTGTGCCACCTCTGCCACCTAAACAGCCTGCCTGTGCCATATCTGCCCCCAAACAGCCTGCTTGTGCCACCTCTGCCACCTAAACAACTTGCCTGTGCCACTTCTGCTTCCACCGAAGCTTCAGCTTTCACCCTCCCTCCCGACATTCAAGAAACATCTCAAAACCCACTTCTTCAGAGAAGCCGCACCATCTTAGCCGCTAGAACTTCCTTGTCACCGATACAACCACCGCACTACCTCTCACCCGTCACTGATACCCCCCGCACTACCTCTCACCTGTCACTGATACCCCCACACTACCTCTCACCCTTTCTCTGCGCCTTATGTTTATCACCCCATTCCCTCAAGATTGTGAGCCTGCGAGCCGAGTCTCTCCACCTAATGTATCGGTTTGTCTTAGTCTGTCAGTTCTCGTCTTGTCAGACCCCTTGAATATATGTATTGTATTAAGCGCTGCGTAAATTGTTGGCGCTATATAACTAAAAGATAATAATAATATATAAATATATATCTCCACCATTAACTTTAGTTTACAGCCTCCTCTGAAAATTAGTCAATAGCGGCAGGTTTCATTTTTATTAATATAAAGTTATCAGAAACCTGTTAAGTCTCCACAGGCCAATTTTTTTTATAATAAAAGCGGTTTGCAGTTAATCTTTGATAACACGCCTAAGTAAACACAGCACAGATGTTTGATACACAGACAAAGCCGCTTTTCATGTATTGTGCGGTATTAAACAAATATGGAATTAAACAGGGGCCAAAACACACATCTGACACGGCCGGTTCCAACTGTTTTACAATCTATAAGATACGGAATATAGCGATAGATTTAGCAAAAGGAAATAAAGCAAAAAAAAAGATAAAGCCATTCGCATCGTTGCTGAAGAGCCACACGTAAACTAAAAAGGAATGTCAATTTGATAAGAGGACCATGGCCAACCACGGCCAACCAGTGGTTCACTGAATATTTTATCAAAAAATATACATAATCCCCAGAACTGTGGAATCGGTTTGGCCAAATCTAAAAGCAGGGGGTGGATTTCAATCTATGGTTGATTTTTATCACACCGGAGCAGTGTCAACTATTGTAACCGGAGCTAGACTGGACATAAGACATGTTTTCTAGAGAAGCTTCTTCAGGAAAAAAACAGGTGGTTTAAATCCAGTCTCGGCTACTATAACCAAATCTCTGCCAGTTTTGTCCAATCTTATTCTCCTACACCATCCGTTTTCTGTTAATTTTTAAGCACAGCGCCAGTGACCTTAATGTCTTGGGCCGCTGTGCTACAGAAAGCTGTGGTTGTTTAGGGTCTCATTGCACCTGTTGGTTGGGGTCCCATTGCATCTGTTGGTTGGGGTCTCATTGAACCTATTGTTTGGAGTCTAATTGCACCTATTGGTTGGAGTCTCATTGCACCTATTGGTTGGAGTCTCATTGCACCTGTTGGGGCCTTACTGCATCTATTGGTTGGAGTCTCATTGCACCTGTTGGTTGGGGTCTTGTTGCACCTGTTGGTTGGGGTCTTGTTGCACCTGTTGGGGTCTTGTTGCACCTGTTGGTTGAGGTCTTGTTGCACCTGTTGGTTGGGGTCTTGTTGCACCTGTTGGGGTCTTGTTGCACCTGTTGGTTGGGGTCTTGTTGCACCTGTTGGGGTCTTTTTGCACCTGTTGATTGAGATCTTGTTGCACCTGTTGGTTGGGGTCTCGTTTCACCTGTTGGGGTCTTGTTGCACCTGTTGGGGTCTCGTTGTACCTGTTGAGGTCTCGTTGCACCTGTTGGTTGAGTTCTTGTTGCACCTGTTGGTTGGGGTCTCGTTTCACCTGTTGGGGTCTTGTTGCACCTGTTGGGGTCTCGTTGCACCTGTTGGTTGAGTTCTTGTTCCACATGTTGGTTGGGGTCTCGTTGCACCTGCTCATAGGCTGCCCAGTTTCACCTCTGCAGAACATGGCATCTCTCCCAACCTTTGCCTGGTCATGAAGAGGTAAATCCGGGAAAATTACCTGGAACAGTCCCTGTGAAATCTGGACAGCTGTGACACTGGAATTTACATTGAAGTGGCCTTAATTCAGACTTTCTCTTGAGGATCCCAGCTACTCATCAGAACAGGAACTGCATCCCCACCATGCATTATTAAATCACTTTCATAAAGCCAAGATGAGACCTCACTTCTGAAGCAATATGTCTAGCAATAAGGGTCTTTTTTAATCGAGGCACACCTCATTGCATTGAGCCCAGTATGATGTAACGACCTAATGGCAAGATATACCTGGAAACACTTTCAAATGTTAGCCGACACGGCTTGCCTCTGCTCTCTGTTCCGTTATGTAAGTTCCGACTCCCTATGGCGAGGAGATAACATATGGCATGGCAGGCCCTACGGTTAACAGCTGCATAGGTGAACTCGCAATATGTTTTCCAGTATGCTAACTGTACAGTTCAGTGGTTTTGACGAGCCCCTTTGCAGACACCATCTGGATAAGCTGAACACAGACCTCTAGCAAACATATAGAGCCATTAAATTATTTTTTATAGAAATTTGATAGAATCTCACCATTTCTGAGCCAGACATTACGAGCCTAATCAAATGATTTAAAGGGACCCCGTCTTTATTGGGGCACTCCAGCTATCATACGCATGGGGTGAGTAGCTCTGCAGCTACATTCTTTATTGGTGGGGCTACATGGGGTACTGGAGTGTCCCTTTAACAAGAATAATAATACGAATAATTATTATACATTAACTAAGAAAGACAATATTTAAGAATGCAAGGAGGAATTTAAAGAGGAATTGGTGGAACACTAATATACAGTAGGTCTCCAACGTTATTATTACTCACGCCAATTGGGACCTTAAGCAACCGCTTAATCTGCTTGTATGGTGGCACCTCTCCTGCGCAGACCAACTTGCTTCAGAGCTTCAAGAATTGAGTTCTGCAACAGAATAGAGATGGGAGAAGTGGCCAGACGATGGCCCAAGCTGAGCCGGACAATGATACGGTCTCTGGAGCCAGCACAAGAACTGAGCTGCCCCATCGCCCTCCTAATGGGACCCACTCCTAGAGGGCTTTACTCCATCTCCTACCACCGGGAACCCGACTCAAGCCCTCGCCTAACCCTCAAACTATAGCAAAGAACCTCATCCCCCCCCCCTGAACTATAGCAATAACTAAATTCTCAGCTAAATTCCGATGGGAGGTCACAGAAGGCTTGCACCCGCGTTCCATATCTACATTCAGGCTATGAATAGGCACTAAAGCGTTTGGAGAGATTGCAGATTGAATAGAGGGCCGCGGTGAAATATGCCACCACGGGTCTTTAAGCTGCATTATGCTTTCAGAATGTTGTAGAGCAATTACACTTAAAGGGTCAAACACGGCATTTTCCAACAGGGTTGTGTTTCCAGTAAGCGCAAGCTGCGTGTTTTATACTTTGAGTGTAAAACGGAATAATAATGGGAGTCAGGGTCTCGCTGGGATGCTGAACCCAGGATTTCCATGGAAACTCTCCTGGATCATCCCCGTGCTGGCTACCTAGCTGGCAACGGGGTGTTAATATTGATTTCCGCTCCGCATTCTGATAAGAGATAATGACGGGGATGCAGGGACTGCAGCCAGGAGTCAGGGCTCACCGACACCAGAAGAGTGTTCCTGCCAACCACACGGGCTGCGGGCAACCGTCTCCAGGAAACATTTCATGTCTGATTCCATTCATTAACCGTAATGCATCCATAGCAAAGCAGAGGTTATTAAAAGGCAGGCTAATTGGGATGTGGTATATGGGCACTCCCAATGCATTTTCAGCAACAAACCGTGCTAGACAGGGTACTGTGCATGGCAAGTGGGGGCTTATCAGCTCTACGGAGCTTCTCACATATACGTGTTTTGTTACTTTAATTGAAATATCATTCATCCTTTAAAGATAAATATAAAACAACACACTGCTGGTTGGGAAATAAGTGAGGCAAAAGCAAAATCAGTGTCATTTTAGATGTAATGTAAGGAAGTTTTACTTTACTGAAAGGGTAGTACACAAGTGGAATAGTCTCCCAGCCCAAGTGGTAGAGGTTAATACAGTGGGGGGGGGGGGGTAAACAAGGGGTGGGTATATGGCTACTTAACAACAAAGAATCACTTATTGCGAGTGCAAGGTCTTGTTACTCCCCCTCCCCGAAGCTGACTGGGGGTAAGTAAACCACACAGCAGGAGATGTGATTGGCCGGTGTATACGGGACATAGGCAGGAGTGGTGGATCTTCCAGGATGAACATGATGGGAGCGGTGTTTCACTGTGGAGAGTGACGTGGAGAGGACCGCAAATAAATCATAGCAAGCCGGGGTCTCATCATCTCTCATTGGAAGACAGTCTCAATTATTAGACATCCAGAGGCAGATACACTGTATCTTTCATTCATTAGCAAGCTGGCTTTCTGCAGCGTTACTTAATGCATCCGACTGCCTTTCACATGGCGGCTGCATCATTCAATACCAGGCACTCTCCATCTTTAACCCCTTCTCTACCCAGGGTCCATAAAACCTGTAGCCTTTCTGCCATTATTACCATATGCTTACCATACCATATTTATTTATGATCTTTTTTTTTTGGTGTACCCCCACAATTTATATTTTGTTTATTTGTTTTAAATACATTTCACATGAAAACATGTGAAGAAAAAATACTCCCTGCAGTATATGGCACAGGATGGGTATGATTTCTAAAGATGTGGTGGTAACTTCTCTCCTGCTGTCCCCAGGGAATCTGGGTATCTTAAATCACAGAGCAGGGCAGTGTAGTTTGACCCTCTCTCCACCCAGGTTCTACCTACTCTCTACCCACTCATAAGTAATCTCCACCCACCTCCAGCCCCTTTCCTTCCCCCTACCCCAAGCCACACCCGCAAGGGAATCCGACCTTGGGAAGTTCCTGAGAATGATTAACAAACTTTTCGAGGAATATGATGATCATTCCAAGAACTTGATCCGTGAACAAAAAAAAGTACATAGTTATGGCATAAAAGTGGATCATCTCTGGTATAAATACTTGTTGGGTATTTGCCCAAGTAGTAATTACCACCCTATCCAAATCTTGGGTACTGTACCCCGCAACAAGAATATATAGAACCGGAACACAATGAACGTCTTTGGTTTACCAACAAACCAGACATATCTATATGTGTTTGCGGTATAATTCTCTTTTGAAATGCAATCTCTTGATGGAAGGTAGACGGGGAGGAATATTTAAACCTCTCTAGTAACACTTGGCTGTCAAAGCATTGCAGACAAAGACGGAGTTCACAAAACCTTTCACTTTTACAATAGCCAGGCACCTGTCAATCACTGAAAGCGTTAACCGCTGCATCTCATTTAAAGTCTGGGTGAGGCCATGCGCAGCTTAGCTATATCTTTACTTCTGCATGCAAAGTCACACACCAATGGCAATCCGTAAATATCCGGAGATTTGTAGCGGATTAATAGCAGGATATTTGTTTATTATCTGCCTGACTGAAATCTGGAAGCACAAAATGACAGATCAGAAAAATATACATTTTTAGATCTAATACTGGTTATCTCAGCATTCATTAAAACCCCTTTCTGTTACATTATACACAGTGCAGGGCCCCTCTGGGGTGGATCCCAGTAATATATGTATTTATACAGCTCCTTTCTGTTACATTATACACAGTGCGGGGCTCCTCTGGGGTGGATCCCGGTAATATCTGTATTTATACAGCTCCTTTCTGTTACATTATACACAGTGCGGCCCCTCTGGGGTGGATCCCGGTAATATCTGTATTTATACAGCTCCTTTCTGTTACATTATACACAGTGCGGCCCCTCTGGGGTGGATCCCGGTAATATCTGTATTTATACAGCTCCTTTCTGTTACATTATACACAGTGCGGCCCCTCTGGGGTGGATCCCAGTAATATCTGTATTTATACAGCTCCTTTCTGTTACATTATACACAGTGCGGGGCTCCTCTGGGGTGGATCCCAGTAATATCTGTATTTAAAAAGCTCCTTTCTGTTACATTATACACAGTGTGGGGTCCCTCTGGGGTGGATCCCAGTAACAGGGGAGGGCTGGCAGCCCAAGGCCTGGGGGGCAATTCTAGTTAACTGGCCCATTGCGCCACCAAAGCGGCTGCGAGCGACATTGAAAGCGGCTGTCGTGCGGCAGTCACTCCACCGGCGCCTAATGAAATCAAAGCGGCCGGCGTGCACGCACCGCACCGCCCAATGGCCGTGCCTCAGCTCTTCATCCCACCCCTTTTAAGACGTAGGACAAAGAGCTGAGGCATGGCCGTTGGGTCTGACTGCTGCATGATGCAGGGGCGTACCGAGAGTATTTGGCACCTGTGGCATATACTGTATGTGGCACCCCCCCACACACACTTTAAAACTGCATAGTTTCTATGGTTAGGCAAACATTGACAGGGGTACAGCATAACTATTACATACTGAGGCACACATTGACAGGGGTACAGCATAACTATTATATACTGAGGCACACATTGACGTCAATGCGTGCCTATCACTATACATTGAGCCAGACACTGACAATACTGCACTACAACCCCTATCACTATATACTAAGCCAAACATTGATGTGGTGTAGGCCTACCACGTCAGTGACTGGCTTAGTATATAGTAGGGATGCACCGAAATGAAAATTCTGGACCTAAACTGAAAATTCAGCATTCACTTGGCCAAAACCAAAAAAAAAAACCCCAAAAACTTTAAAATACTTTATTAAAATTAACTCACCAAAATTAGACTTAAAAAAAATCAACAACAATATTAATTTATATATATATATATATATATATATATATATATATATAATTAACAGCAATCGCAATCCTATCATGCCCAGTTCTAGCATGTGCTGGCTGACTTAGCATGATAGGAGTGTGATTGCTGTTTGCTATATATATATATATATATATATATATATAATTATTCTGTCCAATAAAAGTGTTGTTAACACACCAAAGTTGGACCAAAAAAAAATTTGATAACAGCAACCACACTCCTATCATGCCTAGGCAGCCAGTATATGCTGGAATCTGGGCATGAAAGGAATGTGATTACAGCCTCCCTATGCCAACACTTACACATCCATGCTATCTGAAACCCTCATTCACAAACATTCAGCATAACACCCATCACTCTCACACACTATCCACTCTCCCTGAATCTTGTCCTACCTTTCTTCTGTCACTGTCACTTTTCCTCCTCCTCTTCGTTCTTCCTCTTCTTCTGTGTCCTGTCCTTCCGGTGCGGTGGGCGTGGCTTCAGTGTTTTTCTCAAATCCCGTTGCACAAGTCCTGACGCACAGCCACAGTTGCCGCGCCGGCACCCCTCAGATGAGCAGCAGCCGGGGCGGGCCGCCCCCCGCCAGGTACGCTACCGGCACGACGGTCGCATTCAATCCAGCCGCAAACTAAGCGGCTGCGTTGAATATCCGTCTGCCGCCCATCCGGGCGGCCCCTGCCCAGTAACATCTGTATTTATACAGCTGCTTTCTGTTACATTATACAAAGTGCGGGGCTCCTCTGGGGTGGGATCCCAGTAATATCTGTATTTATACAGCTCCTTTCTGTTACACAACACACGGTGCAGCCCCTCTGGGGTGGATCCCAGTAATATCTGTATTTATACAACTCCTTTCTGTTACATTATACACAGTGCAGGGCCCCTCTGGGGTGGATCCCAGTAATATATGTATTTATACAGCTCCTTTCTGTTACATTATACACAATGTGGGGTCCCTCTGGGGTGGATCCCAGTAATATCTGTATTTATACTGCTCCTTTCTGTTACATTATACACAGTGCGGCCTCCTCTGGGGTGGATCACAGTAATATCTGTATTTACACAGCTCCTTTCTGTTACATTATACACAGTGCCGCTCCCCTCTGGGGTGGATCCCGGTAATATCTGTATTTATACAGCTCCTTTCTGTTACATTATACACAGTGCGGCCCCTCTGGGGTGGATCCCAGTAATATATGTATTTATACAGCTCCTTTCTGTTACATTATACACAATGTGGGGTCCCTCTGGGGTGGATCCCAGTAATATCTGTATTTATACTGCTCCTTTCTGTTACATTATACACAGTGCGGCCTCCTCTGGGGTGGATCACAGTAATATCTGTATTTACACAGCTCCTTTCTGTTACATTATACACAGTGCCGCTCCCCTCTGGGGTGGATCCCGGTAATATCTGTATTTATACAGCTCCTTTCTGTTACGTTATACACAGTGCGGGGCTCCTCTGGGGTGGATCCCAGTAATATTTGTATTTATAAAGCTCCTTTCTGTTACATTATACACAGTGCGGCCTCCTCTGGGGTGGATCCCAGTAATATGTGTATTTATACAGCTCCTTTCTGTTAGATTATACACAGTGCGGGGCTCCTCTGGGGTGGATCCCAGTAATATCTGTTTTCATACAGCTCCTTTCTGTTACATTATACAAAGTGCGGGGCTCCTCTGGGGTGAATCCCAGTAATATCTGTTTTCATACAGCTCCTTTCTGTTACATTATACACAGTGCAGGGCTCCTCTGGAGTGGATCCCAGTAATATCTGTATTTATACAGCGCCTTTCTGTTACATTATACACAGTGCAGGGCCCCTCTGGGGTGGATCCCAGTAATACCTTTAACAATTCAAACTCAAACGTAGGAACCACAAATTTTGACATCAACCAATCCTAACCCCACATAGAAACATAGAATTTGATTGTAGATCAGACCCATACAGCCCATCCAGTGTGTCTGTTATTTGGTATAAAGACTCAAACCATAATCCGTCCTTGGTTTCATCTTTGATTCAGGAACCATATGCATGTTTAAATTCCCTTATTATATTAACCTTACCAGTTTTACTGGGAGGCTGTTCCACTTATCTACCACCATCTAAGTAAAGTATAACTTCCTTACATTACAAGAAGTTAAATTGAAGTAAAATTCCGGACTTCTCCACCCCAATTCTTTGGGAAACGTTATTCTCCTGAAATAAAACCCCTTTGTGTAAAGTAACATTGAATTTAGTGTAGAACGTTATTATACATGTCCTGTCCGTAACATTTATCACCGTGTCCCAATTCTCATTCATACGCACTACATACCTGTCCTCCTGCTGCCATTCCCCCATCAGTAAATCCCGGAATCTGTAACGTGGTGGTAACGGTTGGACATCCTTTTCCAACTCCATGGTGAAACCTGTGTCTCTGCCACCGGCAACCGGTAAGGGATCTGTTCTGGACATCCAACGTTTCCGTCTCGGGTGCTAAATCTCTTCAGCGGGTATTCTCAGGAGGAAAAAGCACCCACCTGAATTAGACATTTAGTCCTATCCTGCTTGGCTTCAGGTGCTTATGGAGAGATCACTGGGATATTACGCTGCCGGAGGTATGTAGACTGGGAACTTGCATATTCCCGAACACTGAGTGGTTTATGGGTTAATTCGGAAATAAGGAGAATTCCACATATTCTGACAGATTACAGTTTCTGAGCCCGCGTCCCATTCATGAACTCAGGTTAGAATGTGTTTGGACCATCGTTCCATGAATAAGTCTTCTCAGAGTGGACCCAGGTTCTGAGGGAAGATCTCTTCTTCTTTCTTCTTTATTGGGTAAGGGTGAGCGTGATACTCTTGGGGTGGGGGCAGATAATTGGGAAGATCAGGTAAATTCCTCTTCTAGAGCATTGTGTTCTTTCTATATATAGTGCAGTCAGTGGAGGGGGAAGAGAGAAGAGTGAAGGATGCTTTTTATTCTGGGATACTTCAGGGGAAAAAAGGCACAGAGAGAGAAAAAAAGAAGAAAACAAGTGAAATGGAAAGGGGGATGGGAGAAGAGAGGTGGGGGGGAGATGAGAGAGTTGAGTGGGGGAAATGGAAAGAGAATTGAATGAAAATATCAAGAGGGCGCCCTGGTGGAGATGGCATGAGAGACCAGAGATGAGGGGAAAGAACTGCAATAGCTGGGAGTTATGAGAGTTTACAGCTGAGAGAGGGGGGGGTTTGAGAGAGAGAGAGAGAGAGAGAGAGATTAGAATTCCAAGTGAGTCCTGCCAGGCTATCAGAGTGAAGAGAGGGGCACGAGCTGTTAGCCGGTGCCAGGTATACCTGCCAGAAACAGCGCGGAAAAGAGACTGCGTTTTACGGACTGGATACACCTCCGGGCTCCAGCCAGAAACAGCCACAGGGAGAAAACAATTTCAAAGGAAGACAGCTTCCTGAAGAGACTGCATCCATTAGAGTGCAACAGCCAAAAGAGATTGCGGTGAATAGAGATCAGTAATCAGAGAGACGGTGTCCATTAGTGTGCAATAACCACGAGAGACTGCTTCAATTACGGTCCAACTTCCTGAGTGCATCACAAGTGGTTTACTTAGAGACTGCTACTAAAAAAAGACATTTCTCTCTGTTTCATGACAGTGTACAAGCCAGAGAGACCGCTTCTATGACAGTATGCTTGCTAGAGAGACTGCTTCTATGAAGGTATGCTTGCTGATGAGACTGCTTATATGATGGTATGCTTGCTGGAGAGACGGCTTCTTTGACAGTATGCTTCCCAGAGAGACTGCTTTTATGACAGTATGATTCCCAGCGAGACGGCTTCAATTACAATCTACTCTCAAAGACTGCTTTCCATCGAACCTTGTTTCAAGAAGGACTTCTTCTCATCCGACCTGTTTTACCCAAAGATTGTTAGAACCTTGCTTCCAAGAGAGATACTGCTTCTAACAGAACCCGGTTCCTACAGAGACTGCTCGCTCGCGTATAATAATGCTTCTCGCAGAGATAACTTCTATAAGAGACTGTTCCTGTAAGAGAGAGTAGCCGGCTTGCCACGGAGCTCTGATCATGAGCAGGAATCACAGACAGCAGGCAGCTCCCCGCTTCTAATTCCGAGATTGCAGACAGGGGGGTCTCTGGATGGAGGGGGGGGTAAAAACAGAGAGATATAAATATTCTATACTGTGTATAGCGAGAGGTAAGGCTACCCCTCACTCCTATAGATAGAAAAAACAGATATAGATACTATACATTGTATAGAGAGAGATTATTTCTATAGATCAAACTGTATAGTCAAGCCGAGAGCGCACTTTGCTTTCCAATGTGGAAAGCAACAGGTGAAGGTAGGTTATGCAGACACAGGGTTCATGCTGGGGGTTGGAGGAGGCCACACTACCAGTATCTACCAGTATACATGTTCCGGGTTCTCCTTATGGATCTGGAACCTGCTGCATGCATAGCTATGTTTGCCGTTCCTGCGTTCCGCAGCAGCTACAGACATCTGCAGAAGGCTTCTTGGAAAGGGAGCGTTCCAGGCGCCCTCTTCCTGTTATGCCACAAAAAAACACGTTCGCTTATTTTATTAACGGCTTTATTGAAGCTGAAAAAAAGTCAAAAAGGGCTTTGTTGCGGCTAACGGGTTGATGACCCCGTGTACCGCCTGAGGCAGACGTACAGATTTCACACTGCGACATATACACGGAAATGTATTATTAATGTCTCACTGGCACTGCAGCAAAAAAAAAAGGTGGAGGCAGGGCTGATGTAGCTGAGGGGGGCTCCGAAAAAAGCTTCAAAGGGGGGAAAGCCTAAGGGAAAAATAAATTTTTTCTTTCTTTAAATACCGTGGACTGTACGGCCCCATAAGGTAATATTAAAGAAAATTGTCTTCCGTTTCAAAATCCAATTAAATTGTAAGCTTGCGAGACCCGGGCCCTCTTCTACGTCTTCTTCTGTGCCAGTATGTCATAACACGTGTCCATATTCTCGCACACGGCCACTGGCTGGATACGGTATGTGAGCATAAAAACGTAGTGTGTGGCCGCGCATGGCCAGCCGTCACTCGTACTTATGTCATCAGGCAGCCGCTGGCCTTAAAGTGACCAGGGCACCTCATCATATAGCGCGATCATATAAGTAAATGTATAGAATACATTGTAAAATATCCCATACAGCCCCACCAATGAACAACGCATACCAAAGCGACTTATCTTAAGAAGCTCTCGAGCTGTCAATAGGGGGGGGGCATCAATCTGTTGTTATGTCCGAGGACAATCCTTTCCGCCTTCAAATGGTGAGCCCTGGTCCGATTTACCGAATGGAGATATGGCTACTAATACCCCTGACTATAGCCACCTATGAATGGAATTGAGTATTGGTGATCACATCCAGTTGATACAGAATTATATTATATTATATAGAGCCTTTATACGGAGAGATACTTTCTAACCCATTTGTAGATGAGCGTTGGGAATTGTCCTTCATATGGGTTTGTAGGGAGAAGCGAGAAACCAGGGAAAGGACTGCAGAGGTGGACGACTTAAATGAAAACTTATCAGACAAAGACAAAAGTATTACCAGGACTGCGAAGGATAAGTACCATGGACAGTTCCATCATGCATGAGGACAGAGACAATAATGGGACACTAAAGGGAATGTTCCATGGAAGTAATATATATATTTTTTTTCTCCTTGAGCATGATATATGGTGCAGTATACAGTAATGCATATTAGTACTGACTAAATTATCTAATGTTGCCCTAATAAACTGCCTTTATCTGCAGATAATGTCAGTCATGTGATATTTTGAGCGACTTTCATGCTCAAACACCTCACTGAGCTGATTCTTTAAGGACATAGTCATTAAATCTGTTTCTTTACGGACTTTCATTAGTCAACCTGCCCAGCTGAGCGATTAACACTGAGGCATTCTATTGTACCAGAGGGCACTATGATAAGGAGTTAGGGTAGGCTGCCAAGCGCTTCTTTGCAGAGTCTGTCAACCCGCCAGATAAGCAGCAGTGACGGGTTGTTACGTGACCTCGCCGTAATGTCACAGCAGATGGGCTTTTTTATCAGCCATTTAATAGTTTATAGTAACCATTGGCACCTTGTAGCATGTTATGTTATGTTTTCCATAATGCTGTAACTCTGAGGATTGGAGCCTTAGTTAATGAGAGACGTATTGCTTCAGTGAGAGGGTAGTAGTTAAATGAAAAGGCCTTCCAGCAGAAGCAGTACATAGTAACTCAGTGAGGGAATTTAAACTTGCTTGGAATAGGCATAAGGCTGTCCGCTATAAAAGAGAAGACCAACGACCTGGGATGATGTGATACATTTACCCCCCGGGGCAAAAGAGACAGATATAAAAATACACATTGCTACAAACATCACTTTAAAACCAGATATGCCAGGAGCCAGCAGGGCTGTAGGTGGGCACCAGTTCTCAGCTATACAAAGCTCCGCACGCTAAGGTTGTAATTTTAGCATACTATACTTAGCGTTGATCATTCATTTTATAAATAGCACACAGTATGTAACAAAGTCTTCAAATAAAAAGATAAAAGCACCAATTTTATTGTTAAGAAAATTATGGGAAATAATATACTTTTAAAAAGTTGTAGTATAAAATATCATTAACAGCCGCCGTACATTTTTCCATCTTCATTTCGTAATGCGACATTAGAGAAGATGCCCCGAGACGCTCCCTGTGGATACAGAGATATAGTTCAGTGAGATGCGAAGAGGAGCTGTTTGTTCAGATATCGGGAGAGGACTTCGGAAAGATGTCTCTTGCTTGCTAGCGGGTGTTCAGTAAGAGCGGGTGTCACTCCAACGTGATATTAACGGACTCCAGAGCTTCCACCGCCCACTGGGGGTATTTTTCTTTACTGCCATACATGGTCTTCATGAAGTCCTGGACAAACTGTGGGAACCGGCCCTGTAATATGCTCTCTCTCACACATCGCATCAAATTCAGCTACGGAAAGAAATAGATAGCATGTGTCACTATTACAAAAGTAACTGTTCAGAAATGTCCTTTTTTGTTTTACTCTGCAGTGAAAAAACATCAATAAGACGGACAGACTCCATGTCCCACAGCTCCCTCCTGTCTGTCACCCTGCGGTGGGAGGGGCAGACTCCGTGCCCCATAGCCCCCTCCTGTCGGTGTCACCCTGCGGTGGGAGGGGCAGACTCCGTGCCCCATTGCCCCCCTCCTGTCTGTGTCACCCTGCGGTGGGAGGGGCAGACTCCGTGTCCCATAGCCCCCTCCCGTCGGTGTCGCCCTGCGGTGGGAGGGACTGACTGCGTGTCCTATAGCCCCCCTCCTGTCTGTCACCCTGCGGTGGGAGGGACAGACTCCGTGCCCCATAGCCCCCTCCTGTCTGTCACCCTGCGGTGGGAGGGACAGACTCCGTGTCCCATAGCACCCTCCTGTCGGTGTCACCCTGCGGTGGGAGGGACAGACTCCGTGCCCCATAGCTCCCTCCTGTCCCATAGCTACTTTGTATTCCACCCAGGTGAGCATCATGCATTGCTTCATTAAGAGGTGTATGTAACGAAAGCGTCACCATGCCACCCATATTCCAGACACATCATCCGGCTCCTTTCAAACACCTTTAACTGGGTGTGGGTATTTAATTACCTGATAGGCAATGTTATGAATTGTAATATGATGCATTCCCGCGGTGTCATTTTTAAACAAGGCATTGAGGTAGGCACGGGAATATCTGTGGAAAGAAAAGGATAAGAATCATTTCGCTTCTGGCAAACTCTCCGATATCACCGTTTAGTGGAGAAACGCTCCAATTCAAAAGGGTTGTCTATTAGCATTGATTACTGCAGATAGCTTCAAAGCAATCAATAGGAACCGATGGGACATTTCTGCTCGCTACACTCTTATAACGGTTGCTATGGTGTTAAAAAAAAACTTAAAACACCTTTTCCCCAGAATCACTTTTTACGAACGACCCCCTGCGTAGCTTCTCCAGGGCCTTACGTTCTCTTACCGCTGACATGTGGGGCAGTTGCAGTTCTTGTCTATAGGCTGGAAGTCTTTTGCGAACATCTTGTTCTTCAGCTGTAGGGAGCCCCACGGGACCAGTGCTGATCCGAACCTCTGGGAAGACACAAGCATTTGATAAATCGACGGTCCATTCCTGCAAGCGCCAAGGACCCCGGGCATGTAGTGCTAGCTGGTGAGGCGCGTGCCCACCTCCTGTGCGGATATGAATTACGTCACGTCGCTATTTACCGATAAATAAAGGACGCCATTATTAATGAACGTATTACCAACAGCAAGCAGATACCTTCTTAATAATATGTTGCATGTGATTGGGAGAGGCAATGCACTTGTATATTTGCTAATAAATGTTATTTAATTTTATTTATTGAACTTTAAAATAAAACCAGTTTTTCTTTATGACAACTGTACTTAATACGAAGTATTTTGTCATTAACTTCCCAATGCACTAGACTGGAACTCATTACGCTCGAGTCTTAAATCTAACCAAACTTCTCTCTCTCTCCAAAGGAAGTGGGTTGGGGGGGGGCAAACTACAAAGATTAAAAATCAATGACCAATCAGGAAGAAGCCAGGTGCATGCTAGTTAAGATTATGGTATGGGGGAGTGCATGGAAAAGAGCACTCCAGCCCTATGTGAATGAATTCCAACACATTTTACTGCATGCAAATAGGTGCAGCCATCCCTTCGTTATTGGAATTCTTCTGTTTAATTTAACTCCTCCCCCGGTCGCCTCTACAGGAAGCAGGAAGTATACCGCGGTATGCTTCTTCCACACGCTAAGTAGAACTCCCATTCCAGCTAATGGAATCTTAGCTGCCACTGAAATCCGGGACTAACACCAGCCAATCAGCTGCATGCCAATCATATGCAGACCAATCGGAAGCCAATCAGATACTTCAATTGCAGTGCTACTGAGCATGTGCAATGCTTCCGGATTACAGGAGAGGCTGCCAGGGGAGGACTTATTTTCTAACTCCAATAACGAAAGAACGTCTAATTTGCATGCACTAAAATACACCTGAATCCATGCAAAACACCCAATGTTCATTAAAAAATAAAATTTTTGGGAACCTGAACGTTCTTTTGGAGCCTAAATGTTCCGTCACGAGGTCATTAAAACAAAAAACTAAAATATTGAAAGATTTGTGGAGCATCTGAAGTTGCTTGGGGAGACGGATGTGGTTTAAAGGTATTTGTGTATTATTAAATATAGATACATTTTCACATAATTCCAATTGTTCTCCCATCGCTGTAGGGTGAAAACTAACCATACAGAATTATATACGGCAGAAAACGAAGGCGACGGGAGTCGTATAGCCTCTGAAGCGAAATATACGGCAGAAGATCGAATCGCCGGCCGTGCAATAGACACAAAACGGAGGATTAACACGGCCGTCCGCAGGTAAGCGCTCCGAACAGCGGTAATTCTCCAGAAAACCTTACATCCGGGGACCACGCTGGGAAGACGCGCTCTTGAATATGACGAGGAACAAGCCGCTCTGTAGAGATTAATATCCTGCAGAGCAAGAATCGTTCTACAAGCCGAGCACAGAGGGGGAAAAGCCATCTCTGCTGGGTACCAGACATCTGGCACCTGCGCCGGTGCGGCGTTTAACCCCCGCAGAAAAGGGATGAGGTTTATTTATTAAGTGTTTTATTTAATAAAATGATTTTATCTGCAGAACTGGAGGCCGACATTGTTGTCGGTCATGTGACAAATTTTGCTCCATAGTTATAGGGGAGGGATAATTTATAGGTTTTTGGTTTTTTATTGCCCTGAGTCTCTATTAGTGCTGCTAGTCTCGCTATTCTTGCTGAGCGTAACAGCATATATATCATCAATACTTAGACAAGCTCATGCCAGCAGAGTTTAAATGGGATCCGTCACCTTTACAGCTGTTGGTATAACTAAGTTTGTTATGGCATGTGACCCGTCACATAAGGTGACAAAACCTGTCCATCTAATCAATATCATGTCTCCCCTGACCATTACAAAGTCCTAAATCCTAATGATTTATGATCAACAAGTTAACAGTGGAGCGATAACTTAATGGGGAGGAATAATCATGATCATAAGAATATTAAGTTTAGGTGTGTACTCCCTTGGCGTCACAAGATGTATTTCTAATATGTCACCATATTGAAGAACGGTAGCAGTGATTACGTCAATGGTTCTCAACCCTGTCCTTAAGGCAGACTACCGGAGCAGGGTTTAGTAAATAACTCACTCTGTTGCAATAGTCAAAAAAACTCAGTGTATCACGGATGATGTAACATGAGACCCGAAAAACCACTATGAACAAAAATGTCATGTTTGTATATTATGCAGGCTTCCTCTTAGTTGCAAAAAAGAAACGCACACAATACCTATATGAACCTATGAATATATATATAATACGGAATACATATATAAATGTACCAAAAACACGCAGATGTGAAAATTAAGGATTAAAAAACTAATTTGCCACATACCAGGGAGACAAGGCAAAGGAAAAAGACCGGCCAAACGCACAAATGCAGTGGGCATTCGACAGCAGGTGGCGCTAAGAGCCTGCAAACCCTCTCATATTTTCCGCTACAAAAATTTGAAAAAATATTAATATGGAACAGCAGCAACTAGAGAAAAAAAAAAGAAAAAAATTCTGTTTGCTCAGATCAGCCAGCCTATGGTCATCAGATAACAATGAAATATATGGGTATTATTCACTAAAGAGGCAGTCTGTACTTTATTAAGGTCCAACCCCAGCTATGTTCTGCTCCAAAGATTGGCTGTATGTATAAAGTATATGTAAATCAGCGGCTTTCCTTGAACGTCTCCTTAGTGAATTATACATTATGCCGGTTAATCCCTTTTTTGCAGAGAAATTTGCCAGAGCCACCCTTATATAATGCAAAGCGAAGTCAGGGATAGATCACAATATACTCAGGAAACTTGACCGTATTAAATATAATGTACATTTACAACATAATAGCTTGGAGGATAAGCCTAGGTTGAAAGAAGACGAATAAGATGGCAGCGCAGGGGTTTATATGAACTTACAGCTGTCCGCGTGGGGAAAACGCAATCAAACATGTCGCAACCTAGAGCGACGCACACCACAAGGTCTGTTGCATATCTGTAAGGCAAAATAAGATGACAAAGAAGACAAAGCTATGAGAAAATGAGCAAGGAGAGTTATGTACTAATATAGGTATATATATATATATATATATATATATATATATATATATATATATATATATATATGTCTATAATACAGACCAGCTATGAAAACCCCCTAAAGAAATGAAAATGAGTCACAGAGTGTATGACATGTCTTGGTGGAATCTCTCCTTACCCAACTCCCATGAGATAACGAGGTTTGTCCCGGGGTAAGTGATCTGTGCTGAGGGTCACCATCTTCCAAAAGTGGTCTTTCTCCTCTCCTCCACTTAGACCACCAACAGCGAATCCAGCAACGTCCCGTTTGGTCATCTCTGTGGGAGCAGAATCTTAAAATGATTTTTTCAGACAAAAGCATCAAGGATTCTCAGTGGCAAAGTAGATATCAATTAAGAACAGGTCCTAATAACTGAATGAAAAACCAACGTTTTGGGTCTCAGTGTTCAGTAGTTGCTAGGAAAAAAAAAAAAGTTGAAAAACAATTTCGGAGAACCTCTGTTCTTCTATCAGACTTCATTAAAAACAAAAACATTGTGTTTCTTAAAAATGCCAAATTGAACATTTCTGACATTTCGCTGCTCACGTTCCGCGCACGTTCAGTATCAGAGGGCTTTCTCTACTGAAGTTGTCTACAGAAGACAGCTCAACAGATGAGAAACGCAGGAAGGTTAATTTGTTTTACGCTCTGTAAATAAAACGGCCCTTCCATTCCCACGCCGGGGAAGACAATCTAAATTCTAATGCGGAAAGGCACGTCTCCTTTTGTAAGGATTTGTTGTAGCTTAAGTAAAACCAATCTTAGAACTGTCTTTCTTGCCCCAAATTGATTGCGAGAAACACTCGGTACAAATCAACACGTATGTCAAAAGCGAGAGGGGAAAAAAAACATTAAGCCATCGATTTCGAAAGCAAATCAATCTATCGACACATCTAAAGCACATCATTTCCTCATTTCCTGCCGAGTAGTACAACTATTCAACGAATTCATCCTGTGTCTCCAACAAGCTGACTGTATCCTATATTCAAAAATAGTAAAGCAAAACTGCATTTTTTATTTATTTATTTATTTTTTTAACGAGCCCTCCTGTCACCCAGCGCCGGCATTTCTTTAAATCAGCAGCACACATAGCAGGGCTGCTAAGCCATTCGGCAGACAAAGAACCCGAGTCTGTTTTAAAAGGTAACTCCTCATTCTGTGAAATATTATTTTATAGTTATGTATTACTTATATACTTGATGAGCATTGTTGTAACGTTTATCTTTTCTACAGAACATGAAGCATCTGACGTACCTTGCAAACACTTCTCTCGCAGCTCGGGGTCCAGTCCCCCCTGAATAATGGCGAACAGGTTTTGCGTCTCTGGGTTCTTATTTGCTGCAATGCAGCGATCCAACCAACGGACTGACCTAACCCAAGACAGGAGACAGGAGTGAGCGAAGGCACGGAAATGGCATGAATTAAAAGGACAGTCAAGTGAGACATGAAACCGAAGAGAGAGGACTAGGAATATCGCAACACACGGAGAACAGGGATCCTGACCTGTGCATGGCTTCCTCCACCCGAGGGCCGCTAATTGTACTGCTCACCACATCATCCAGCTGCATCATGATATCAGAACCTGTAAAGGGATTACAGGGGGTAAAACAAACAACAGAACTGCATTACAGCCAAGGCAGCCGATAGCAATGAAACGTCTACACAAATAAAATGATCTGGGGGTACCAGGGAGTTAGATAAACAGTAGAATAGTTCACCTTTAACCTCCCATCTGGAAAGTCGACCTAATGGAAGTCTATGGAGGAAGGAACTTGATAAAGCATTGCCATTAACATGGTATCACAAACAGTATGGTATTAGAGGAGGGAAAGTCACCCAAAATATCTCATGACTGACAGCAATGGTGACCTCCAATTGTGCAGCTAGAAGTAGTTTATTTTAATTAGGTTAAACCACATTTTTTGTCTGTACTAACCTACATTACTGTATACAGCACAGAAATTTAGGTTCAAGGAGAATTTTTTCCCATGTGACTGGTCTGTTAAATAGATCGAGCTGTTAGGTGTGTTTTAAACTGCGTTTAGGAATTTATCATGTACTTTGTTAATGGATTCTCTGAACACTACACATTTAACATGTTGTCATAAAAAAGTGTCTGTGCAAACAGCGGCATTGCTTACCCAGAGCGTTCTGAATCTCAATTGACTTTTCTGGTGTAAGAAGGATTTCTTCTCCATCGTACGGGGATTTGAAATGTACCCCTTCCTCTGTGACTTCAGAAAGTTCCACCAGGGAGACCATCTGAAACCCACCACTATCCTGCAAAGGAATAAATAAATACTTATACCACCTGAAAATCTGCAGTCAGGAGGTCTTTGTACATTGGATGTAAACCCAACAGTAACTGAGCCTAATCTATCTTCAAAAGGCCACAACAAACACATTATAATATAATATATATATATATATATATATTATATTATATATACATAGCAACATCTAGGTGTTTAATCAGAATTTCAGCTTCTGTATCCCCCTGCAAACTTACAGTAAGAAGGTTTCTGTTCCAGTTCATAAAACCATGCAAGCCATTCGCATTCTTCATAATTGCAGGACCCTATGAAACACGAGACAATTCTAATCAATTACATTATATACTCACTTTAAGCAAAATAATTTTTTGTTCCCATACACCCCCCAACTGCTTCCCACCAAAATGTAGTCCTAGTACAGAGCTTTGGAGACCTAAGCAGTTAAAACAGCTTGTTGCATCTGTTTAGTCCATCTTATTAGTATTTGTATTGAACAAATATTGTATGTTATTTATACCACAAACATAGACTAATAGATTGTAAGCTTGCGAGCAGGGCTCTCTCCACCAAATGTATCGGTTTGTCTTAGGCTAGGTTTCCACTTGGTTTTTTTTAGCTAAAAACGCCCATAATAACGCCAATAGCGCCACCTGGCGTTTTTTTAGTGAAAAAACGCAGCAGCCAGATGTTAGCTGTTCTTCAATAGGAAATCGCACAATGCCATATCCACTTGGCGTTTTTTTGTTCGGCGTTTTTTCAGTCCTCTTTGCCGTTTTTCTGCTTTTTTGGGCTCTGTGGCAGTTTTTCAGAATCGCAGCATGTTGACGCTCTGGCGTTTTTTGCAAGGAAATCTTGGCGTTTTTCTCCAATAGAAGTCTATGGGAGAGAAAAAACGCCATGAAAAAGCCATGTGGGTTTATTGCCTTGGCGTTTTTTATGGCGTTTTTTCCACAGTTACAATGCAGAGGATGGACCCAGTATCTGTGTGTCCTACGAGAAATAGGCTGGAAACAAACAGTTTCACACAAAACAAAGTTCATATTGAATTCTACACCATTTGGAACAAACATGCCATTACAAACAAACATACGCGACGCATCAACTGGATCCTGCGTGCCAAAAGCAACAGCAAACAATTTGCACCATCATTTGGGGCCAATCTTCCTAGAGGAGCAGACATTCGGAATAAAGCATGCCTTACAAACCACAGAAAAGAGACAAAAGGGTCCGCCGGGGCGTTTAAGTAGAACTCTACCAAGGAAATGACATCAGGGGGCAGATACTTGCCATTTATCCTAATCCCTTTTAGCTGGGTGAAACTTCTAACTTGTAAAGGCTGGAAAAACTGCCTAAGGTCAAAAAAAGCAATTTCCACAGAAAGGCTAAAACGCCAGAAAAAACTCCAGAAAAAAACGCCAAAACGCAGAAAAATGCAGTGGCAGTTTTCTTGGCGTTTTTCATCAAGAAAAAAAACGCAGGACAAAAACCCAAGTGGAAACCTAGCCTTAGTCTGTCAATTCTTGTCTTGTCATATCCCTTGAATTTATGTATTGTATTAAGCGCTGCGTAAACTGTTGGCGCTATATAAATAAAGGATAATAATAATAATAATAATAGTGGACAGTGAAGGGTTTCTGTGTTGTCTCTAATTACTTTCTCAATCATCATTCATACAGAGAGATATGAAGGTTGCACCATAACACCAATATATAACTTTACTGCACACATGATGTTTAAGTAATTATGATAAAGCACAAAATTATCATTAACAATCTACATCTTTGCGACACGCCACAGTCATGCAACTATTATATATTTCCTCTAGCGTGCTTTTTCCGGTGCCGAGATCCCACAATCTATGGGGTGATGTTTTAAGGTTGGCTGCTAATTAGGAGCATGCGTATAGATATACCGACCCAAGAGAAGATGGAGACTTTATTTTAAGCTCATACTTTTCATTGGGCTCCATAGAGAAAACAAATTAAAGCCACGGGAGCTTTTGGGACATCAGACGTTTCTTCTTCAGATCAAACGATTTTATGTCCCAAAAACCCTGGTGGGTTGCTGTAAAAGACAGACTTGCCAAAGCTACACATATAAATCATAACATACATTGATGTTAATCTGCACACACATGTTACACCCCATTACCCCAAAATGTCTATTTTGCTTGTCTTCAGCATTTTAATTTCGTTCCTTTCTTATAATATTACGTCAGATCTAACACGCAATAACTATCATTCGTTTGTTATACCCCAACCTCCTCACCGGCCTCATCCCGAGATGATAGGTGTTTCCCAAGCAAATCTCACAGCCCAGATGCCGCAGCTGGTCGGATGTCACTCCCTTCATGGTGCCCTGGGTCCCCACAGGCATGAACACCGGGGTGCTAACCGGCCCATGGGGCAATTTTAACTCGCAAGCCCTTGCTTTGGTCACTGGGCACTCCGCCAGAACCCGGTGCAGCAATGCATGTCCCTTGGGCGCCGCCATCTTTGCTTTGACAAACGGAAGTGACTGTGCGTTCCACCTCCATAGCAACAGCAAATAACGAAGGGAACTTTTTTTTTAGTAAAACTTTATCGATAACGCGCATATTAGAGGATACTATTCAAACTGTAACTAAAGCCTGCAATTGTATTTTCAGATGGCGCAAGGCTCGGCAAATGTTGTTTTACCGCCATTTATCTATGCTTTAGAATGTATGAGTATAATTTTAGTCATTTCAGGGTACACACCGAAGAACATGCAATAAAATTTTTTTTTCAAGGAAAAGGTATTGTTTCACCCAAACGTACGCGCAAAAACAAGCACCGAATGATTTTGTCCTTAAAAATGGGTGAAATGGGCGGAGAGTGGGGCGCGTCAGGAGGACTCCGGTTTCGACCCGGAGAACCGGTGCTTCATCTATGTAGTAGAGTGACGCACATTGGCCATTGGTAGAAGACAGGTGACACAAGTCTAAAGGCTAATTGTATCCTTGGGCACTTTGGCCGAGACTGCCTTTAGCCACCATGGCTATTTACAACCCTTCTCATGCTATGTATTTTGTGTGGAAAGTCGTTAGCTGATCGCTTTTTCTCTCCAAATAAAAGCCTTCGGTTAGAATGTGAACTCCTCGTGTGCCAACGCCATAAGGGAAAGGATGGCGCTTCATTGGCAAAGCGGAAAGCCCCCCTTCATAGCACTGCTTTCCACGCAAGTTCCCATAATGTCTAGCGGTTAGGATTTCTTGACTTCACCCTGGTGGCCTGGGTTTTAACCATGAGCAGCTTGTCTTTCTTACTGTACGTAGTTTAAAGCTCCAAAAGTCATAACTATGGCAGAGGATGATGAGCAGATTGATTTTTCATTTTAAAAAAAAACATGTTCGAGAGGCTTCTGGTGCAGTCTAATGATAGAATTTTTCTTGGAAACTAGACACTATACATTCCAGTATGTAATATTCACCTGGTTCCCCCAAACCAGATTCATCCATCAAGATACACCGGATAGTGTTTAGAACTTTGTAATGAGTGATTACAGCACTTGATGGCCCAGCTCTGACTGTCACGACCGCCCCTTGGTTCCCTCTCCCCCAGTCCTGCTCGGCAGGTGCCCCGGGGGCAAGTTTTCAATGTGCCTACTGTGCAGTGATGCACAGAAGGGTTGTCTTTTTCTTTAGCTGTCGTGCTTCTGGCACATAGCCGGAATCTCCATTTTTGGACACTGGCAGACAGATACTTACAGCCACTTTGTACAATATTTGAAAATATATAAAAAATGTAAATGATCCCCTGGAATTAAGGAAGGAGACAGGGGGGCAGCAGTAATAAGGCATGTCGCCTGGGCAGGAACCAGCAGATGATAGGTACATGCAGCCCCATGGCGCATGACTGAATTGCCCCAATATTTGTAAAACCAAAGAAACGGTTTCCTCAGAGTAAGTAAGCAGATAAAGCAGAAGCACTAGGAAATTGACCACTGGGTAACCTCATTTGAAGTTTGTAAGAAAGCCATCTGCTCCGTCAGGTGTGGGGAGAGCAGTTTTCTATGAGGGTTTGTTGTCTGTCACTGAGAAAAGCCGCTTGAAAGCAGCTGCTGGGCAACTAAGGAGAGGCTTGGTCAGGTAGCTTCCTGGTCCAAATAACTTAGAGGGTCAGTATTAGGAGGTAGTGGCAGCTCTTTAAAATAAGCTTTGACCATATCAGAGGTGCTAGTCTGACTTTGGGAAGCTTGGCCGGTACCCACCAAAGTATCAAGGGCCTCTACCAAACTGATTGATGCGCTGGTGGATCTAGTGCTTCTGCTCTGCATTGGTGCAAGGGAATGGGAATCTGATATGGTGGCGTCACCCTCCAACTCCTGCATCTCTCCTTCGCTGAGCATGTGCTTTTGTGCTGCAAATTTTAAGATTATTTTTAAGGGCAAACTTGCCCTTGACCTTTGGGGTGTCCATGATGGCTTCCATGCGTCCTGTTAGCTCCTCTACCAGCCTTCTGATCGTTTCAACCTCCAAGTGTAATCTGCCCAGAAAGACCTTGTTTTGTTCTAGGAAGTCATGGACTTTTCGTAAAAGGTAGGTAAGTAGGGGATGACCTTGCCCAAAGTGGCAGTGCTCTGGCTTAAATTATCAGTCACCTCCCTGAATGCCTTCAGGACCGCCACCACCTGCCGTATTATTGCCCATTCCCCCACTGTTCAGAGGACATGGAGTAAAGAGCTGCTGCTATAGGATTTGCTCCAAGGTGAAGTTCCAATGGGTGACTACATCCTAATCTAGACAGTGGTCTGGTAGACCTGCCGTCTCCTGCTCCGCCTTCAGCTTCTGGCTTGCCTTCAACCTGCGGTGAAAGTGCCTGGTGACAGCCTACACTGCCCGTCAGTTTCAATAGCTGCCCTTACCACTAGATGTAGTATATGTGCCTCATCCCTAACCGTTTTCACCCATTTCTACCTCTGTGCCTGCATGTGGTCCAATCCACTATATTCGCATCTTCCTAAGAGCTGCCTAATTGTGAGATGATATGTGCTGCTCATCCATAACCTCAGCATGGAGGAGAAAACATGTATAACCCTTCTGTCACCCCATGTCCCTACACCAGCTGCACTAGTGACGCTCCATATGTTGGAGGTGAACACTCCATGTGCGATATGCAGCTACTGTACCCGCATTAAAGTGCCAGGGCCACTGGTACGTCGGTGCAGAATACAGGTCTGTCAATTGCGTGCCTTCAACTTCATTTCTCACGCATACCATTTCACTTTACAGGAGGTTTTTGCTTAAGTGTTTTGTTTTGGAAGTGCAACAGGAAAGTAAAACATGGAAAAGTCGTCTATTTGTGCAAAATCACAGCGGAGCAAGAGTTTCATACTTTTCAAACAAGGCTATTTGCAAAACACAAAATGTGGGAAAAGTAAATTTGAAACATCACGGTCCTGTATACTTAACTATCTAACTGATTGATGCAGGTGGACTAGGGTGACTTGTTAAATAAATACAATTAATACAATGTTGTCTACATCTGTCACATTAGTAGCACGCGACTCTTAGCCACTCTTTGGTAACTGTAATTTCATCAATGTGAACGTGGTTGCATATTTACAGAGGCAAATATTTTCAATAACTAGTATTTTGATCTATACCCTATACACTATATGATCCAAATTAATTTAATTTAAATCATGTGATACTTTTGTGAAACTGGTTTATTATTTTGATTTGCATTTTCAAAACAACAAAACACATGACATATTACACTGTCATAATTTATTCAACAAAAATAAAGGTAAAATGGAGAAGCCATGTGTGAAAAACTAAGTACACCCTTACTGCTTCCATAGGAATTAAGGTGCTAAGTATCAAACAGGTGCTGCCAAATGCCTTTGATTACGTTTTAGCAGTTTGTTGATCTGGAGCATTCAGGTGTGTGGTAACACAATGCCAAGGAGGAAAGACATCAGCAATGATTCTAGAGAAGCAATTGTTGCTTCCCATCCATCTGGGAAGGGTTATAAGGCCATTTCCAAACAATTTATCGATCATTGTACAATGAGAAAGATTATTCATTAGTGGAAAAAATTCAAACTGAACGAGTATGGTTTGTTTGGAAGAGTTGCCAGGAGAAAGGCTCTTCTCTCTAAAAAGAACATGTTAGGTTTGGAAAGTTGCATCTCAACAAACCTCAAGACTTCTGGAGCGATGTCCTTTGTACAGATGAGACCAAAGTGGAGATGTTTGGCCGTAATGCGCAGCGCCGTTTGGAGGAAACCAAACACAGCATATCAGCACAAACACCTCGTACCAACTGTCAGGCACGGCGGCGGAGGGGTGATGATTTGGGCTTGTTTTGCAACAACCAAAACTCCTCTGTATCCTAGAGTCTAATGTGAGGCCATCTGTCCAACAGCTAAAGCTTGGCTTAAATTGGGATACGCAACAGGACAACGACCCCAACACACCAGCAAATACACAACAGAATGGCTGAAAAAGAAAGGCATCGAGGTGCTGCGACGGCCCAAAGTCCAACCACATTGAAATCCTGTAGACAGATCTTAAAAGAGCTGCGCATAAAAAAATGCCCACAAACCTCAATGAACAGAAGCAACGCTGTAAAGAAAAGTGGGCCAATAAAAACGATTTTTCTATGGTTAATTTAATCTAGAAATGTATCCCCCCCCCCCCTCTTGGCAAAACCCATTGGATAGTGTTTTAAATGAATGGTTTAGGAACCGAATAAGTAATCCCATTGCACACAGGGAATTCAGTTGTGATAAATAACCATGAAAGTAAACAATCACATTTACATCATGTGCACAATTGTACAGCATCTCCGGGCAACTTCCGGGTGTCTAGGAGACACTCAGAGCAGAGGGGCGGGAGCAAACGTCACTTTATCAGACATAGGAATTCAGCCAATACGCAGCACAGACTGCCGAGTGACATCACACTGGCGAGCAATCATTGATGAAGGAACTGCCCTTCCCTTTTAGGACCGCCTCCTGGCTTCTCCGCCCTTCCTCATCGTTGACGTATGGATCCTCTTAGCCAATCAGAACGTGATATTGACAGATTGACGTGACCACCGGCCAATGCGTGAGCGCGGGTGGCGGCCGTTGGGCTGAGTGGATGGGAGAGGAAGCCGAGCGGTAACGGAGAGAAGCAGAGACCGACAGCAAACATGGGGAACCGGGGGATGGAGGAGCTTATTCCCCTCGTCAACAAACTCCAGGATGCCTTCAGCTCGATAGGCCAGTCCTGCAACCTCGACCTACCGCAGATTGCAGTGGTGGGAGGACAGAGCGCTGGCAAAAGCTCTGTTCTCGAAAACTTCGTAGGCCGGTAAGTGTTTACCGAGGGACACCCGCAGCTGTGCTTCGCTCTGACTGAAACTTTTCCCCTTTGGCCTTTTTGTCCTACTTTAGCTGTTGCTATGCACAAAGTGTTTTACGCACTTTCCGTAGTTTCGCCGTGGCTGTTCAATGAGTGACGTCACAGCACAACGCGACGGGCGTAGAACTCTTCTTAGTGACATGGGTAGGTCAGGACTCGGGAGTTGTGTTACCAGCTTGTCTGGAGCTGGGTGAAGCCTGGATATATATATATATATATATATATATATATAAAGGGTAGACCCTTGATGCACCTGTAGTACATATACATATATATATATATCTGTTGAACACTATACATTATTACAGCGTTTCCCCCTTTAATTGTCTTTATGTTGTTTCTTTGATTACTAATTAGTGCGCGGCACACACTTTTTTTTTTTTGCAATCCTCTAATAGAAATCTATATCCTGAGGCTCCATGGCTGTAAAGCTGGCGCCCGCTCTTTCCGACGGTTTAAGTGAAATGTTTCTGCTGATTGCTCCAAATTTAGCCCTTTGTACCAAATTTAGCCCTTTTGCTCCCTTTGCACCTGATTGCTCTCCGTTTGCGTTCCCTTCCGGCATAAGACCCTGCAGAGCTTTGTGTATAGAACCACCAGCATAACCGTTGTGCAGCGCTGCGGAATATGATGGCGCTATACAAAACAATAAATAATAATCTGCACCGCGGGCGGACATTAACGAAAAATTTAACTTTTATATACATAAATATTTGAACAGTAAGAAAACGGTGTAATGTTTGAATGTAACGTTAGTACATGTTAAAACATACCGGTACAGAAGAATCCGATCTATCGGATGAATCAATAAACTAATAGTTTGTCTATATTATGGGCATTAATTGCATTGTTTAATATGTTTGATATTAAGTAATAGTTTTAATGAATTGAGTTGGAGAATCAATAAATTGTGTTACGATAGGATATGGCCATCAAACGTGATATATAAATATGCTTATGCCGATGAGGGGATTTAAACATACATGGGACAGGCATACGGCTCCTGAATCTAAGACGAGACCAGCGACTGATTGTTCTGATAAATGCACCCATCCCTGGGGGTCAGCGCTCGTCGGCATGTATTTTCGGCGATTTTCTGTTTATTGTGGCCAGATTTCGGTATTTTGGTCACATAGCAAAGTATGGTAATTGTTTCCGCTGTACTAGGTGTTCTGTTCTATGGTGTTATATTATTAGTGGAATCTGGTGTCACTTTGTGCTTTAGTGCCACTGAATCTACGTCTTTTTAAATGCTTAAATATGAAAAATATTACTTTCCACCCTATGAGACTTGACGTATGCCTGTCCCATGTATGTTTAAATCCCCTCGCTTTATTACCTCTACCACTTCTGCTGAGAGGCTGTTCCCATCCGTAAAGTAAAACTTCCTTCGATTACAGAAAAGTGAGGCCGTATCACTTACTAGAGCTGTTTTTCCCCCCCATGTTAGAGGGTTGTGGATTTTTGTCGTGGTGTTTATTATCGAGCCGCACGTTTGTTCATCGTTAGTATAACTCGCTCTGCTGTGTCGATAAGTAAGAAAGACCCTCGGGGATTGCTTTTGTGAGCCGTCAGCCTGTCGGAAATGCCTATAGATTCCGCTACATGACATCACTGATTTAATATGGCGCTGCACCCGGTGACAAGCGTGTGTGTGTGTGTGTGTGTGCGTGTGTGTATGTGTGTGTGTGTCACCGAGGAAATGTTGCTCGTAGTAAACACTCGTTAGTCTGTCGTTTAAAGACGTGTTTGGGGTTGGAGTAGAAATCTTTGTCCGCGGCTCGCAGTATTCTATTCTGGCTAGACAATGCGTGCCTTTGTTACTTTCACTCATTGTACGATGACATTTCCCTCTTTTTGAAAGCATTCTGTATAGTCGGACTTCGGCGTTACTCATTCTAGTAGACAATGAATATTAAGAAGAGCTGCGTGGTCCCGCTGTTACGGTGAAGGCCTCGATGCATCACTTCCTGATATAATATATATATATATATATTAGTGAGACTTATGTAGAAGTGGTCTTATTACCATGGCAACCATTGGAATGGTCCACTGAGTAGCAACCTTCCGTTGCTATGGCGATTAATAATTTAAACTTTGTGACGGAATCACTTGTGTAAGCTCTTGCGTGCGAGTTCTGCTATATACTAATTAAAGCCAACGAGGCAGAAATGTAATTACCGTATAGGTTACGGGGGCCGATATCGTCTGCCGAGCATCCTGTTTATGTAAACGGCGCGGTTATTTGTTCTTTACGATAGATTTAGCTGAACCTGCGTCCGTTTTATACTCCAGCGCGGCCGTCTGTAAATTAATTAAGGTATATTCGTCTGGGGGGGATCCCTTTGGGGGGCTTCTAAAGACCACATATCTTTATATCGGGGATATTTGTGCGCGTTACTGTGCGTGATGCCGACCCCGGGTCATGAATAGATAGAAACCTCCATACATTGACTATGCTTGGTAGCGGGCCGGCTCAAAGTACGCAAGTTATTTATTACGGTAGATAGTAAGAGAGATGACGTGATTATGAAACAGGACCGGTTACCGGACCGACGGAGACGGCTGTTTTCAGTATATCTGTGCCGGAGGACCTTCCGTTTAAATACCGGGATCTAATTAACAAAGAGCCCGATGTGACGTATGGGTTTGGTAACGATTATTTTCCTTGATGGCAGGGCTCGGGCCGTCACACGCAGGTGATCTCAGCACACGTCTGAGTCACGGCTCCTGCTGTTTAGTGAATCAAAGTCCAGCCCGTCTTCTGACACCACTGGGAACGCGGAAAGGATCGAGGACATACATCGGTGCCCTGTACGTCGGGGCATATGTATAAAGCCTCATTAACCTTTTCTTCACTGACTAGTTTTTCCGCTTGTATTAAATTAATATCTTCCCATCACGCCCGGGACGTTTGCTTCCTAATAGAATCCTTGGTGTGAGAATAGAACGGGAACCGGGACAGTCCGACCAGCAGAGGGGCCGCTTACATTTAATCATTCGCACTTACACCATCGTCACACTGTAGACCTGGCCTTAAGGCACCTCGTGGTTAAATCATACCACCCAACTGTCCTGGTTTTCACGAGACAGCGGCGGCCCGATTGGAGGGATGTGTTAACGTGGCCGTGCATGACGGTTCCTTCCTGATAACGCGCTCTTTAAGAGATGTTCCTTTATATCTTGCGGAGTGACTGTAAATATGGCCATTTCTCTTTAAATAAAAAAAGGCAATTTCTTAAATATGATTTTTTTTTTTTTTTATTTTTTTTTTTTTAATGTCCTTGTGAAGATCCTCGCCAGGCAGGAGTATTATACCGAGGGCCGGAGGGTGTATCCGGATTACCGCTGTGTGATAAGCACGCCTGGCCATTAAACTAAACATACACCCAGCTCTATCAGCGAGTTAACCCACGAGTACCCAGCAAAGCTATGGGCGAAAAGTCCTACGAGGCTTATGGTATATGGTACAGCTGGAGTACATATTATTTACATAATGATATATACTGTATAGCGCCACCGTACTCTGCAGCGCTGTACGAGTAAACGGGACATAACGAGGATTGTGGCAGGCAAGAGAATAGTGGGGGGGAGATGCCCTGATCTGCCCCGACCGGCCACAGCAGCTGTGAGACCAACGAGGCTGCAAGTAGGGGGGATATCATGGATGGTTTTATACAAACCTGTCGTCCCGTCTTCTGTTGAGACAACAGGCGGAGATACGGTGTTCTTTGGCTGTTGCTATGGCACCCAAAGGTTTGATAAATATCAAGCTATTATTATTATATTTTATATATATAGGGAAGAAAACAAACCACGATGATTTGTCTTTTGCAAGAAAGAATGATTGCTGCGACCCGCTGTCGCCGCGTCCACCGACCCGCGCAGGTGTTGAGACGGAGAGATTGTATCATTTTACGCGGTTAGCGCCTCGCTCCACTCCGCTTTATTACAAGGATCCGTCGGAATAAAGCCGCGTGGAACGTTAGGCGCCTGCGTGCCGGATAGCGTTCAGCCGTCGGCAATCTCACGGTGACAGATCTGCTTCCCGCCCAATGATTATACAAAAACGCACCGCTCGCTGTAACTAATCGTTATCTCAGGGGCCGGTTACTGGAAGAACAGTGCTTGTGTCGAGAAAATAAAGTGTGTGTGTGTGTGTGTGTATATATATATATATGTAATGTTTTCTCCCCATCTCTTTATGGACTGGAAGTTTGGCGATGGTTTTAACATCTCGGCCCTGGTGAGCTTTCCCGGTAAGAAAGGCCGGCGTTGTATAATGTATAGCTGGATTGTGGGTTCTCCCCTCATACATGGTACAGGGCAAGATAAGGGGAAGCTCGCTGGGGCTTGTGTTTTTGTAAGGCATGGCGAGCGGTGCCCAGGCTGGCCATATGGCAAACCGAGCAAATGGCCCGCGGGCTGATGGCGCCCATAGTTGCCTTCGCTACCTTTCCTCCTGCAGATGAGTTGCTTTAGCGTGCGATCACCGGCTGGATAGTCCCAGCGGCCGGTTTTATTCCTCGGTACATAAAAATATTCAAGCTCTTGGTTCACTAAATAAAAAGGAAGCGAGTCTCATGGCATTTACTGGCCTGAAAATTGAAGGAACGGTGCGTTACTCTGTAATCCTATTGGCTGCGCGTTTTGTCAATCAAAGTAGCGTATTGTGCCGGTAGGTTCTCCCCGATCCGCGTCGTCCCCACAATCAGAAATTCACGATTTTCTCGTTTATAAAGAAGTTTCCAGCGAGCTGCTTTAATTATGCATAAGAAAAATGAAAACAAGAAAATAAAAAAAAAAATTATATATAAAGAAATGTTATTTTTTTGTCGCTATGTAATATTATTTGCTTTGCTTTGACAAATCGCCACTTCGTTTCAGACGAATTGACCCCCCCCCCCCCCCCGCTGTTTGTTTAGTGGAGTCAGGAAGGAAAATGTTGTCAAACAGTAACGTTTTCTAAGCTGTGAGATGTCAAGCACTCGGTGGCCTTTGACCGCAATAGATTTAGCGGCAGTTACTTCTGCTCCGCTCGGAACCGACTATAAACATTCTCTGTTTGCTAAACTCTTGAGCGCGACTTCCCTCTCGCAGCGGACAGATAAGCCGAGACCGTGCCCAGAAGCGATCGGCGTCCGGACGGCATGCACCCTGCAAGGTGGAAAGCCGGGGAATCCGCCACGGACTACAACTCCCAGAATCCCCCACCACTTACAGGCCGATTCGTGAGGATACGGGGCTGCTAGTCGCCCGCTGTACTAACAATGTGAAAGGCAAATAAAAACTTCCAGCGTTTAAAGAAAACTCATCTTTTATTGCTTGTTATACTTGTTTTTTGCCTTTTGCACAGTTTGTTGGCCGTAGGATCCCCTGCGCCTCCCCTGCGCCTCCCCTGCGCCTAAATTACTGCCGTCCCTTTAATAGTGCTTCTATATTTCTTTTATTGATTATTTGTTCCCTTAACGATTAGGACCTATGGGTTCTATTACTTACACCGGGCATAATGTTAGTCCCATCAGGCATGATGAGTTTAATTGATACATGAAGACGTAAGGCCAGTATTAACCTATATTAACAATACTGCGTTTCATAAAGGGCTGCTGTGCTAATACATTGGGGGGGATTTTATGGTGGGATCCCTAATTCCATTAAAGAGTGAAACATCTCAATTAATGATCGCATTATAGGCAGGATTGAGAAGAATTTGGAATGGAAGCTTCGGCAGGGATCTTATTTCATGCCCTGCTTTCTTTGCCCTTGGGGTGATATAGTTGGAATACGTTTTTTTTATTATTTATTTAAAAAGTGCTCCCGTTTTGTACCATTCGGTAACCAATCTGGAACAGCGTGTGCATATCCATGCATTAAATATATTCTCTCTGTCTCGTATCACTCTTACGTCTGTCTAGACTTAACAATAACGGTCCGCATTGGTGACGATGAATCCGTGACGATATTTCGAGATTGGATTGTTTATCGGGGCGTCTTTTTTTTTTTTTGTTTGTTTGTTTGTTCTTATTACTTTTATGTATGTATATATATATATATACCGTATTTGCTCGATTATAAGACGACCCTGATTATAAGACGACCCCCCAAAATCTGAATATTAACTTAGGAAAAAAGAAAAAGCCTGAATATAAGACGACCCTAAAGGAAAAAAGTTTTACCAGTAAATGTTAATTCATGTAAACTATTTTTTTTAATAAAAGCTATGATTGAGAAAAATATTTTTTTTGTTTTTATTTCTTGTATTTTCCAGCCTGTCCCCCAGTTACGCACATCTGCCCCCAGGCTTGCCACACCAATATGGCACTGTGGCCCATGATATGCCTTTTAACCCTCTATATGCCACTGTGCCCCATGGTATGCCTTTTGACCCCCTATATGCCACTCTGCCTCCAGAAATGTCTTATACCCCTATATCCCATTCTGGCATTTAGGGGGTTAAAATGCATATTATGGGGCAGAGTGGCATATAGGGAGGTATAAGGCATTTCAGGAGGCAGAGTGGCATTAAGGGAGTTAAAAGGCATTGTATAGAGCACTCTGCCTCCAGAAATGCCTTATACCCCTATATGCCACTCTGGCATTTAGGGGGTTAAAAGGCATATTATGGGGCAGAGTGGCATATAGGGAGGTATAAGGCATTTCAGGAGGCAGAGTGGCATTAAGGGAGTTAAAAGGCATTGTATAGAGCACTCTGCCTCCAGAAATGCCTTATACCCCTATATGCCACTCTGGCATTTAGGGGGTTAAAAGGCATATTATGGGGCAGAGTGGCATATAGGGAGGTATAAGGCATTTCAGGAGGCAGAGTGCTCTATTAAATGCCCCCTTAACGCCACTCCAGAAATGCCCTATGCCCCCATTTAACTAACACACACACACACACTCTCTCCCCCCCCTCCCCTCTCCCCTCTCCTCTCTCCCCTCTCAGCCCTCTCTTACCGGTGCTTCCAGCCGGGGCAGCGGGTTGACGTCGCCTTCTGCTGCAGCCGGAAGGAGGTGGAGTTGGCAGCGGGGGTTTGTATCCGTCCGTCGCGTATACTTTCCCCGGCTGTCAGAGATCAGAGATCTCTGACAGTCGGGGAAGGTCTACGCGACGGACGCAGACAACCCCCGCTGCTAGCCACACCTCCTTCCGGCTGCAGCGGACGTTGTCTACGCGGATCGCGTAGACGTCAACCCGCTGCCCCGGCAATACAGCAGGAAGCACCGGTAAGTGTGTGGGGGGGGGGGGTGAGACAGGAGGATCCAGGTCCCCTGCAGCGGTGCGGGGGATCTGGATCTTAGTCTCCTAATCAGACTCTATTTGAGGTCTGATTAGAAGACGACCCCGATTAGAAGACGAGGGGTATTTTTCAGAGCATTTGCTCTGAAAAAAACCTTGTCTTATAATCGAGCAAATACGGTATATATTATATCCTTATTCCTGCAGATATAGGATGCAGGCGGCTTGCTTTGCTCCGGCATTGATAAAACGTTTATTTGTTCCGGTGTCGGATCCCGCTGGTGTCTCCGGACGGCCTGCGGTGACGGGGTTGTTTTGCACAATGGCCGCCCCGTCACAGGGCAGGGTGACGCTGTGTAGAAGAATCCCTAAAAGCCCTACATCAGCACTGTACTCCGCGGCTTCCTTCCTCCTGCCTCTCGCTCTCGCTCTATCCTGCAGATTAGTACACTTTTTTTTTTTTTTCTTTTTTAAACTCAAATCACTGTTTTTGTGCGTTTTATGAAGACAGAGGATATTTATTTTTAATTCTTGTTCCTCTTTATATAATTATATATATTTTTTTTTTTCCTTTTAAAAGGAGAGAAATCAGAAATTCTTGGGATATGTGTTTATTCCGTCCTGAAAGATAAACGTATCGGGTTTTCCAGTCCCAAAAAGTTTCTCGTGTATTTGAAAACAAAATAAAACTCGTAGCCATATACGACGGCATAATTTCAGATTAACGTTTACATTTCCGGTAAATTCAGTCGGATCTTATTTTTGCTGGTGATATGTCTTTAATGTAACAAGTCTTTGCAGATCTGGCGGTTCGTCTCTTCTGAGGGTTTACTTAAAAAAAAACAAAAAAACCAAAACATTTAACTTTTTCAGAAGCTTGCTTTGTTTCCATGGCAGCCATCTATCTGATTTGACCATCTTTCCCTGAAAAAATGTATGAAATGGGCAAAATATAACCTGATTTAAAAAAAATAAATAAATAAAAATAAATAAATAATAATAATAAGAAATAATATATATGTATGTATATATGTATATATATAATATAATTTTTGGGAAGCTCTGGATGTTCGGCATTGCCAGTAATGGTGTTTCTGATGTAGTAGTTGGTAATAAGTAGGTAAAAAGGCACCTTTTTAGCCTTGATTTTAGAGGCTTGGGTGTGACGTCTGTACACAATGCTGTGTAACTCAATGCCGTTCTGGCTTCTCTGAGAAAACCACTAATAAAATGAAACGTTTGGTTCAAGTGTCCTAAGAAACGGGCTCATAAAACTTTAAAGTAAAATAAACGTTACCAAACCGCCCATTATTGTTTTTGGATATGTGGATGTGTTGCGTGCGCCACCGATGATGTCATTTGAAATGAGTATGTGCTCAACTTCTTTTTGTGATGTCATCGGCAAAAAGCATAAGCAGGTCCTGTAGTGGCTCAGCAAACTTAACGTGTTTCTTCTTGTGTTTAGACTTTGTGGTTTTTTTATGCAGATGTTGGATTTCCCGTTATCAGGATAACGCCCGAGTTTCTTGGAATTATGCTAATTGCGGCCCCCTTTTCCTTTTGCTTTTTTTTTTTTTTCTCCTATTCAGAGATTTCCTGCCTCGTGGATCTGGAATCGTCACAAGACGTCCTCTCATCCTTCAGCTCATATTCTCCAAAACAGGTAAATTACCTTATGGTGCCTGCAGGCTGCCATATTAGAAATGGGCGATTTCGGGGCTCGCTCGTGATTTTGTCGCTCTGCTTATCGCTCGAAGCCATTTCTTCTTATTATTATTAGCTTTTATTTATATGGCGCCAACATCTTCCACAGCGCTGTACGTTTAAAGGGGCTTTAAGAGAGCCTTGCTCACGATCCTTTCTGGCCTGTCTCCACGCAATGGGCGACACGTCCGAGAGCCTCCTCCTTCCCAAGATAAGGAACAATCCAGACCGGTAAATAAGACGCGGCCACCTTTATAACGCCCCGTGTAACGCATACGCCTGACATGGACCTTTGGCCTCTTCCTCCGTGTTTACAGAGTCATCTCTGATGGATCGTAAAGGCAGCGAGCCGCTTTACGTGGTCAGAAGGCACTCACGTGTTACAGAGCAAAAGATTTCATGTATTATTGGCTGGGTTCAATTATACTTTTAACACTTAAATCTCCAGCATAGTTACATAGTATATAAGGTTGAAAAAAGACCCAAGTCATTCAAGTTCAACCCTTCTACCTAACCTTCAAAAGAAGGCAAAAAAAAAACAACCCTAATTAAGCTACTTTAACTTCTGCCATCGGGGGGGGGGAAATTCCTTCTTGACTCCGAAAGGCAATCGTTTTTTATCTTTTTATCTTTCCGCTCGCAACTCTTTGCGGAAGGTAATTAGAAGAGCTCGCCGCAGGTAAAACCTGTTTGACGGTGTTCTTATTTGCGTGTAATTTTAGTAACCATTAAATTGAGTGGCTGATCCCCCGGTGACGCTGCGGGAAGTCGGCGCGATTCGTTAGATGTAATGTAAAGAATGTTTACTGTACCGAAAGGGGGGGGGGGGGGGTAACTCAACTCCCCGGAGTGCTTCCATCCTACGCAGGGTGACACGGGGAAGAGATCAGGAATATAAGGTTTATGAATGAAACTGAGCACTTGGAAAGCAGTGTCATCGCCACAGCAACCGATGAAATTCACCTGTCTATTTCATTCTATTAGTTGCTATGGCGATAATGCCACTTCAGTGCGTGCCCCAGAATCGCTTTTCATACCGTGACCCCCATGGGGTCTTCCCCTCCCATTGTAGCGTGACAGAGTTAGGAGCTAAGCGCGGACCCCCTATAGCGTATTGTAACACGGGGTCATCTTTCATGCTAAGAAGCCGAGATTTGTGTTTCTTTAGTTACTCGATCCGCGCTTTGATCATCCAGAGTGACGGCAAATCCCCATCGCTGCATCTGGCCCAACCTTTCCCAGTAATGCATTAGAATGTATTTATTATATTACCCACCGGGTATAATAAAAACATTAGAAGATTAAAATAGATATATTTTTTTTATTTCTTTTTAGAGCAAACCACCCTTTCTGGATTACTTTTATTTATTGTTTTACTTCTTAATCTTTAACCTCTTCAATCCTGGGGGGTCGAATCCTTTTCGTAACTAAAGCACCAAAATATTTTTACCATGTCTTTGTTAAATTATACGTTGTTTTGGCCATGAGAAGTAGGGCCTTCTTTTAAAATAATAGAAATACATAAAACATAATTATTATCAGTGAAAATAGATAAAAAAAAAAAAAAAGACATCACATTTTCGCAATATTACTGCTGAACAATGACCCTGATTAGTCATACCCCACATACATTTATGTTCCAGAGGGTCACATATATGCTTTACATATCACCCCATACTATGTATGTTTAATACTATTGATTTAGGGGTTTGGGGGTAGTGATTTATTTTTAGTTGCTTATAGTGGAAGTGTGAATTTTATTTTGTTTTTGCAGTGTTCCCAGTGCAGGATAGATTACGATCCTTTGTAGGGAACTCTCATACGTTTCTTATGCCAGTGATGTCATGGTGACCTCACTGGGCTCCCAATCATTTTTTTTTGGAAGGGGGTGAAACTTATCTCCTAATCTGTTTGTGCTGATCGGTGTGAACAGCAAGCAGGGCTTGAATCATGGTGTACCAGCGCTTGTGATGATGTCCCTTACGCTGCAACAAAGTCAGGACATACCTGTACGTCCTAATGGGCTTCTTGCCACAAGACTCAAGGACGTACAGGTACATCCTAATGGGACTCAACGGGTAAATTCTGTCTTTGTAAGTATTAGAATTATTTTTTCTACGTGCAAGTAAGTATAAAACCATTGCTGCTGGATCAGTAGAAATGAGTACATTATTTGAAAAAAAATATCAAGAATTTTAAACAAAAAAATCAACACAATTCCCTTTTCTTGTTTTCTTTCCCTCTCTCGTTTATAAAGCTGCGCTATATCGTGGTGTAAATGTTCCATCATAATACAGATCTGTTTTCAAGACTCTTGTGTTTCCAAAGACAGGAGCCACATGTACATATTCCCGCTCCTGTGGAAGCCGTGCTTGAAAACATTTTGGCCGTTTAGACAGTGTTATTATTTCTCCCCTGCAGAATATGCCGAGTTCTTGCATTGTAAGTCCAAGAAATTCACAGATTTCGATGAAGTTCGCCAGGAGATCGAAGCGGAGACGGACAGAGCGACCGGAACAAACAAAGGCATCTCACCGATCCCGATTAATCTGAGGGTGTACTCCCCAAATGGTGAGTGCTACCGCTGGCGTCTTGCGGCCTGACGGAGGGCGGCCGCTTTGTGCTTTTTTATCCTGTTTTTTTTAAACTGCGGTAACCATTATTGGTGGGAATGCCGTACGGTGCGGTGAATTGGAGTAGGGGTTGTTAATTGATCTTTACATTTGTCGGCACAATGCGTAGAGGATACTTGACACTATATAAAGTGCTGCGATATTTTATTTTTCATCTTTTTTTTTTTTTTTTTTAACAGGTTTAAGTTAATGTGTAATGCTGATTATAAACCAAGAGATAAATGTAGGGTTAAATCACAATAGAATCCTTAATACTATTAACGAAGAAAGAAGAGAACCCTTAGCTTTTGTTATCTCAGCCTTTCCTGTTACTTGCTGTTGATCCAAAACCTGGGGAGGTCTTACAGACATTAAAAAGGATTAAGGGAACATACACCTATCCCATATCTGATGAGTGATCTGCCCCAGTACATTGTTAATGATCACTAGTACACACCTAGTGCTCTCTATGCCCCGTGGGAATGGTACTTCTCATTTCGGTCCAAGATACTCGGTGTCAGCGAGTCATTTATCGTATTATAATATCACAATCGGTATTACTCCTGTATTGCTGGCGTAGTATTCTATATGGAGATATCATACAGCTTGCTGTAGTTTCATTTTAAGGGCGAAGAGTGTTTGTTATGAGCCGCATTACAAATGTTTCACGTTATCCATTTTACCTCAATTAGTCCTGAACCTGACGTTGATTGACCTTCCGGGTATCACCAAAGTCCCCGTGGGCGACCAGCCGCAGGACATCGAGTACCAGATCAAGGATATGATCCTGCAGTTTATTAGCCGAGACAGTTGTCTGATCCTAGCTGTGACGCCGGCCAACACGGACCTGGCCAACTCGGACGCCCTCAAAATGTCAAAAGAGGTGGATCCGCAAGGTAAGCGAGACCTGGCGAAAGCGGCACATACCCCTCGCTGTGACCGCCTTTGTTGTCAGTTGTGATATTTTGGGTGCCTTTCCCACCTCAAACACCACACTGACCTGATGCTTTATGGCAATGCTAATGAAGTCTGATCCTCCATTGACTTTTATTAATCAGAGTGTCCAGCTGTGTATTAAGACTGAGCCATTCTATTGTTTCCCACAGGCAGTATGATAAGGAGTCGGGGTGTTTGTCTAGTAGATTGGGGAGCGAGAACTCGTACAAATGGCTAATATGCAGCTGTCTGTAAACATTATGCAAAAACTGTTTTAAAAAGCGATCGGAATGACAAAAGGCCTCTGTACACCTATTAAAATATTCCATTATAAATCAGCCGTCTCCAGCTACAATAGTCATTTACAACATTAACGCCGTCTGCGCTGGATTTCTGATCCATTCCATGTTATTTTAATGGACAACACTTGCTTTTCTTTCAAAAACAAGAACATTGCTAAGCGACCCCAAACTTTTGAACAGCAGTGTATATAGAGGGGCCCTGCTTCCAAGTTTAAAATATAATAAAGGGCCTTGTTAATAAAATAAAGGATCCAAATATTTGTTGTATCTCTACATTATTTGTATTATTTATATACATTTTTGGCCTTTTGTTAAGTATTAAGTCACTTGAATATTTGTTCTATTTGTGTTATTTCATGTTGTTTGTATTTTTGTGCAGGTCTAAGAACTATTGGTGTTATAACCAAGCTGGATTTAATGGATGAAGGCACAGATGCGAGAGACATCTTGGAAAATAAGCTGCTGCCTTTAAGAAGAGGTATGAAGTTGTTTTTTTTTTTTGGTGTTTTCTTTTTTTCTTTTTATTTTTTTGCACTGATATGAGGATTTTTTCCCTATTTGTTTCCGTATAGTTGATCTATAATAAGTTCTAGGCAAAGTTTTTGAAAAGTGGTCTTATCGCCATAGCAACCTATGGAATATTCATGCTCATTGCATCATTCCATTGGTTACTATAGACCAATGCACCAGAGCCATTATAATAAACAATCATGAAATGTACAAGGTCTTTGACCCGTCCAAGCATTTCTTCATCAAAGTCAACCGTTTTTGTTTTCTTGTCCCCAGGCTATATTGGGGTCGTGAACAGGAGCCAGAAGGACATCGATGGGAAGAAGGACATCCGAGCGGCTCTCGCGGCAGAGAGGAAGTTTTTCCTTTCTCATCCCTCGTACAGACACATAGCAGACCGAATGGGAACCCCTCACCTGCAGAAAACACTGAACCAGGTAAGCGGCAGCCAGAGAACACATCACCGGCTTGTGGTGGTCATGATAGAAGTGTTAGCTTCAAATCAAAAAGCCCACGTGAGTCGTGCTTCTAGCGCCTTGAGTGAGATCTGCGTGTAGATTTACACGTTTACCCATTTTTTGGGTGGCGTTCAACTGCATATGCAAGGGTTAATTGCCATTCTTTTGTCTCGCCTGTCAATGTAGCAACTAACGAACCACATCCGAGACACACTGCCGGCGCTGCGCAGCAAACTTCAAAGTCAGCTCCTGTCCCTGGAGAAGGAGGTGGAGGAATACAAGAATTTCCGGCCTGACGACCCAACAAGGAAGACCAAAGCCCTGTTACAGTAAGTGCCCGGGAGCGACCTTCCTCCTGCTTTACTCTGAGGTGTATAGCGTAGGATATGTAGATGCGGATGTTGTTGGCGTGTACCCACTTACCATTAGTGAACAGGGTACATGAGCCGGTTCTGCTGGGCCGTAGAGTGTTGTCTTCTTCATGCAGGTTCTACTTAGAGTGCCCAGCTGGGTTGCGGAATCGGAAGTGGAATAAGAAAGACCTTGTTTTGGCACTCGGTTTACCGATCTGTTACCAATATAATTCCAATCTGCCTCCTTGCAATGTTGGGCGCACTTAAGGGCAACGCAGAGAACGCCTGCCACAAAGTCATTCATGGCTGCTGGACGGAGAACCCTCATCTTACACTTCTGGGTTACTTTGTAACTACTTAGCCAAAGTCATAAGTAGCGCTACTCTGTGTGGCGGTGCCTCTGTAGAATGGATTAACAAGTAGAGGATCTCAGCCCTGTTGGCCCTACTATGGAGTTATCAGGACCCTTTAAAGCCCTCCTTCCATTGACACCACATTATGACCTCTGATTAAATGTTTGCTTGTCTGTCGCAGGGAATGCATAAGGGCTCAGTACGGATACTTTGTCGCAACCCTCATCATCGCCTGGCCTACCATTCATTTACTCCCATAATGTGAGGGAACTTCACCCAGACTGAGCGTGTAACAATTATATTATGGTGAAGGGGAATCGCCGTTGCTTATCCACCATATATAATCCAGAACTTTTTTCGAAACCCAAAATACAGAATCGTTCTATTCTATATAGAGAGATTTTTTTTTTTTTTATATATATGTTTACTTGCGTATTCATTTATATATACTTTACTTTAGGTGACAAAGATCCCATCTTAACCTTTCCCTTATCTACGTTTTCAGGATGGTGCAGCAGTTTGGGGTGGACTTTGAGAAGAGGATTGAGGGCTCTGGGGATCAGGTGGATACACTTGAGTTATCAGGAGGAGCCAGGATAAATCGAATATTCCATGAGCGGTTCCCTTTTGAGCTTGTGAAGGTGACTAACTCTAATTATATTCTTTGGTCCCTCTGTTGTACCACATCATCTGTGTCTAGGACATTGTTTATCCAGAAGTATAGGCGTAACAGGGTACTATTGTCCCGCAGTCGAGAGTTATAAGCTGTAGAGCTACCTTCTGTCCGCATTGTCACAATAGGATTTCTCCCTTTCTCACATGGACATCATGTTCCTTCTGTAAACGTCCTACATCATCTCCTCGGCTTCCTTCTGGGTCCAAACTTTAGTGTTTTGAGCCAATTTAAATTCCTGCTTTAGACTGTCATGTCTAGTGGCTAGAACCCTCACTATATTCCATACCAAAAGACTGACGCCGTACGTAAAAAGGTTCAGAGTCGTGTTAGCGGTGTGCACTCAAGGGACCAGAACACTCCGATTCATTCCGTGTTCTTTGTTGCTGTTAAGATGGAGTTTGACGAGAAGGATTTACGGCGAGAAATTAGCTACGCCATCAAGAACATCCACGGTGTGAGGTCAGCAGAGGCACGCGTTCTGGGGTATCTTTATTTTGGGTACCGTTGGGATGAAGTCTGAGTCTGACGGACATTTTTTTTCTTCTTCTTCTAACCTCTCTACCGACGCAGGACGGGCCTGTTCACCCCGGATATGGCTTTTGAGGCCATCGTAAAGAAGCAGGTTGTGAAGCTGAAGGAACCCTGCATAAAGTGCGTGGACCTCGTCATTCAGGAGCTGATCAACACGATACGGCAGTGCACCAGCAAGGTACGACCCGCTTGCCCCTTTCAATGTCTTGTCAGTCGTCGGACGCTAATGCAATAAACAAATACCCTCTGTGATTTGACCCTTTTGCCTGTGCCCTTGTGTCTTACTTTGTTTCAAATCTCTGCTTTCCCTTTCGTTTTTGTTGCTTGGCCCTCACTTATGACATCTCTGGGTCAGAGATCACCTCTTCCAAGTAAAGGGTAAAAGTAAATTTGTTTTTCTTTATTTTATAGAGCATGCAGGCATACCCAAGTCCGGGAAATATATATATATATATATATATATATATATATATATATATAACGGGCTATGTGCGCCCCGTGTGTTTATTAGGTTCTCGGATTTACAATGATCCGTATATATTCTCAGAACTTCCGCAGTTGTGCTCCTGCTCTCCACATCTTTACTCTCATCAACATTACATAGTAACATAGTAACATAGTTCATAAGGTTGAAAAAAGACCAAAGTCCATCAAGTTCAACCTATATACATATTGTGTCCCTACTGTGTTGATCCAGAGGAAGGCAAAAAACCCTTATGAAGCAGACGCCAATTGCCCCATACCAGGGGGAAAATTCCTTCCCGACTCCAAATATGGCAATCAGAATAAATCCCTGGATCAACGTTCTGTCCCTATTAATCTAATATCCATAACTTGTAATATTATTGCTTTCAAGAAACACGTCCAGGCTCCTTTTGAACTCTTTTATTGAGTTTACCATCACCACTTCCTCTGGCAGAGAGTTCCATAATCTCACCGCTCTTACTGTAAAGAACCCCCGTCTGTGCTGGTGTAGAAACCTTCTTTCCTCCATCCGTAGAGGATGTCCCCTTGTTATAGATACAGTCCTGGGTATAAATAGGTCCTGGGAGTGATCTCTGTACTGTCCCCTTATATATTTATACATAGTTATTAAGTCCCCCCTAAGCCGTCTTTTTTCCAAACTAAATAACCCCAATTCTGATAATCTTTCTGGGTACTGTAGTCCTCCCATTCCCCTTATTACTCTGGTTGCCCGTCTTTGAACCCTCTCCAGCTCCACTATATCTTTCTTGTACACTGGTGCCCAGTACTGTACACAGTATTCCATGTGTGGTCTGACTAGTGACTTGTACAGGGGTAGAATTATTTCCTTGTCGTGGGCATCTATGCCCCTTTTGATGCACCCCATGATTTTATTTGCCTTAGCAGCAGCTGCCTGACACTGGTCGCTACAGGTAAATTTACTGTTAACTAAAACTCCTAAGTCCTTTTCCATGTCAGTCGTCCCCAGTGTTTTCCCATTTAATACATATTCCCAGCCTGGATTTTTCTTCCCCATGTGCATAACCTTACATTTATCTGTGTTGAACCTCATCTGCCACATCCCAGCCCAAGCCTCCAACCTATGCAGATCCATTTGTAATCGTGCGCTGTCCTCTATTGTGTTAACCACGTTACAGAGCTTAGTATCGTCTGCAAAGATTGATACTTTACTATGCAATCCCTCTACAAGGTCATTAATAAATATATTAAAAAGAATAGGACCCAAAACTGACCCCTGTGGTACCCCACTAGCAACAGTCACCCACTCAGAGTATGTACCATTAATAACCACCCTCTGTTTCCTATCACTGAGCCAGTTACTTACCCACATACACACATTCTCCCCCAGCCCAAGCATTCTCATTTTATGTACCAGCCTTTTATGTGGCACCGTATCAAATGCTTTGGAAAAATCAAGATATACGACATCCAGCGATTCACCCCGATCCAGTCTTGAGCTCACCTCCTCATAAAAGCTGATCAGGTTAGTTTGACAGGACCGATCCCTTGTAAACCCATGCTGATATGGAGTCATACACTTATTTTCATTGAGATACTCCAAAATAGCATCTCTTAGGAAACCCTCAAACAGTTTACACACAACAGAAGTTAAACTAACAGGCCTATAATTCCCCGGGTCACTTTTTGTCCCCTTTTTGAATATTGGCACAACATTTGCTATGCGCCAGTCCTGGGGAACAGACCCTGTCACTATAGAGTCCTTGAATATTAGAAATAGGGGTCTGTCTATTACATTACTTAACTCCCTTAGAACGCGGGGGTGAATGCCATCTGGACCTGGTGATTTGTCTATTTTGATTTTTTTTAGGCGGCACTGCACTTCTTCCTGGGTTAGACAGGTGACATGTACTGGGGCATTTATCTCATCCTGCTGTATATTACCTGGCATTTCATTTTCCTCTGTGAATACAGCACAGAAGAATATATTTAATAGATTAGCTTTTTCCTGATCCCCGTCTATAACTTCTCCCTCATTACTTTTTAAGGGGCCAACGCTTTCATTGTTAACCTTTTTACTATTTATATAGTTAAAGAACATTTTGGGGTTTGTTTTACTCTCTTTGGCAATGAGTCTTTCTGTCTCCAATTTTGCTGCTTTTATCTGATTTTTACATATTTTATTTTTTTCCCGATAGCTTTTTAGTGCTTCCTCACTGCCTTCCTGTTTTAGTAGCTTAAATGCCTTTTTTTTGCCATTTATTACCCCCTTTACATTTTTATTTATCCACATTGGTTTTCTCTTGTTCCTGAATCTTTTATTCCCATACGGTATGTACCTTTCACAGTGAGAATTTAAGATATTCTTAAAAATCTCCCATTGAGCGTCTGTACTCTTGTTTTTGAGGACATTTTCCCAATTTACAGTGTTAAGGGCTTCTCTTAGTTGATCAAACTTTGCCCTCCTAAAGTGCATAGTTCTTGTGGCTCCTCTAAGAGTTCCCTTATTGAAGGACAAGTTATAATGCATCATATTGTGATCACTATTTCCTAGATGCCCCCTGACCTGCACATTAGTTACTCTGTCAGGTCTGTTGGTTAATATTAAGTCCAGTAGGGCGCCCCCTCTGGTCGGGTCCTGTACCATTTGGGACAGATAATTATCCTTACTTATAGTCAGAAACCGGTTTCCTTTATGAGATTCACAGGTCTCGGTTTCCCAGTTTATGTCGGGATAGTTAAAGTCCCCCATAATATCCACCTCATTGTGATTTGCTGCCTTGTTTATTTGCTTTAATAATTGATCTTCTGCTGCTTCCATTATATTTGGTGGCTTATAGCAAACCCCGATCAGTATTTTATTATTTTTCTTTCCATATATTTCTACCCATAATGACTCCACATTATCATTTCCCTCACATATATTCTCCCGCAGTGTGGCCTTTAGGCTGGACTTTACATAAAGGCAAACTCCTCCCCCTTTTCGTTTTTTCCGATCCTTCCTGAATAGACTATACCCCTGTATGTTAACCGCCCAGTCATAGCTATCATCCAACCATGTCTCTGTTATACCCACTATGTCATAATTTTCTTCAGACATTATTAACTCCAGTTCGTCAGTTTTATTGGTCAGACTTCTGGCATTAGTAAGCATACAATTTAGAGGTGTATGGTTTTTTTCCCTATGAAGCCTATCCCTATTAACTATTCTAACCCCTCCCTCTGCTCCACCCCCAGGTACATTTATAAGCCCCAGCTCTCTATCTACACTATCTTCCCCTTCTATATTGTAGTTTCCCTCCCCCCCTTTCCCTAGTTTAAACACTCCTCCACCCTTCTGACCATCTTCTCCCCAAGCACAGCTGCACCCTCCCCATTGAGGTGCAGCCCGTCCCTACCGTAGAGCCTGTATCCGACAGAGAAGTCGGCCCAGTTCTCCATGAACCCAAACCCCTCCTTCCTACACCAGCTTCTGAGCCACTTGTTTAGCTCCCTAATCTCCCGCTGCCTCTCTGGTGTGGCACGTGGTACAGGTAATATTTCAGAAAATACTACCTTGGAGGTCCTTGCCTTAAGCTTGCTACCTAAGTCCCTGAAATCATTTTTAAGGACACTCCGCCTCCCTCTCACTTTGTCATTGGTGCCAATGTGCACCATGACTGCTGGGTCTTCTCCAGCCCCTCCCAGTAATCTGTCAACCCGATCCGCGATGTGCCGAACTCGAGCGCCAGGCAGACAACACGCTGTTCGGCGATCCCGGTCTTTGTGACAGATCGCCCTGTCTGTCCCCCTAATAATTGAGTCCCCCACTACCAGCACCTGTCTGGCCTGCCCTGCGCTCCTCCTTCCCTCCTTACTGGAGCAGACACCCCTCTGGTGGTCAGAGGCAGTGACTTGCTGCAGTACTGCTAACTCTGAACTAACATCCCCCTCATCTGCCAACCGGGCAAACTTGTTGGGGTGTGCTAGATCAGGACTAGCCTCCCTGGCGCTTTTCCCCCTACCCCGCCTTCTAACTGTAACCCAGCTAGCTGCCTGACTGTCCTGTACCTCCATCCCGCTATCCTCCCCCACCTCTACCCCCGAGAGAGCTTGCTCAGTGAGCAGCAGACTCCTCTCCAAGTTGTCAATAGATCTCAGTGTTGCCAGTTGCTCCTCTAGACTCAGGATTTGTGCTTCCAAATGAGCAACCCGCACACATCTCGCACAGCAATATGCACCCTCGAAGCGCTGATCAAGGATTGCATACATTGAGCAAGATGTACACCTGACCGCATTGTCAAACATGGAGGACATCTTGGCAATGGGGATAGCTCCAATAACTGGCAAAAACAGACAGTAAGGCGCAAAATATATATAAATATAGTATATGCAATCACAAGGATTTATACTTTACCCTCCTTCTTGCTTTTTAACTCCTTCTTTGCTTGTAACTCCTCACTTAGAGATGTCCCTTAGGAGATTCGCCCCAGCTCAGGATTCGCTTGTGTGTCCAAGCTAAATGCAACTGCAAAAGCCAAGCAGAACTCACAGAGTTTTCTTTTGTTCCTTTACACTTGTTTCCACCCGGGATCTGTTTGTAAAATGCGTCTGGTATAGAGGTAGTTAATAGCGTCAACTACCTGATTCCTCGCGTGCGTTAAAAGGGTATTTGTATGAAGGTACAGGTATCGGTACAGGTGCTGGGCATTTAAACCCGAAGAGAGTGTGGAGGCAGGAGGTTGAGAAGTTCCTCTGAGCTCCCAGGGCGAGGATGAGGATCCATGAGCTTAGCGTGGCATTACGTGGCTAAGCGTGGCATTACCTGCCTGGATCTGAGTGTTTTCTCTGCAGAGTTTTTCCTGAGCCTGGCTTAGCTGGGTCTGGCAGGGAGATCTACTTCGTGGACTTGGGCTGACAGCCTAAAGGCCCACTAAGTATAGCCGGCGAGGGCTGTAATTGGGAGCCAGGTTTTATTTTTTGGATTATTTTCTGCACAAAAACAGTTTAGTGAAATTCGGTGTTCCGGGGGTTTATTGCCCCAGAGGGCCGTGCTTAAGACCCTGGAGAGTAACATTTATGACCCTCAGCTGCAGGTTTTTTCCACAATGTGTTTACAGATTCTCCATCCTACCTGTTTTGTATCGAAGTTATACAGACTGCTTTTTAGAGAATTGTATTTATGTTTTCTTCCAAAGTCATGGATTCCGCGGTCTCTCCTCATTCTCGATTCGCGTTAACGCATGTTCTTTGCCCGTAGTAGACTGGCAGTCCCATGGGCCGGTGATGGCGTGGTAACATATTCCCAGCATTCGTCGCTCAGAAACATTTGTCAATGCGTTAAGTGTTCCCTCTTTTAATTCCTGTTTAATTTGTAACTGCAAAAAAATAATCGTGCTATTTTATTTATTTTTTTTTTTTATATATATATATATAGCTTGCTTCTTACCCAAGACTCAGAGAAGAGACCGAGCGAATAATTACAACGTACATTCGGGAGAGAGAAGGAAAAACAAAAGACCAGGTAATGCCGGCAAGCTGCGCTGGTTTAATTGGTTTAATCAGATGTTTTAGATGTAGTGGATGGTAGCTATATGGACCCACCTTCCAGCGGAAGTAATAGAGGTTAATACAGTAAAGGGATAGTAAGGCTATCCTAAATACAAGGTAAGGGGGGGGGGGGGGGGAAGGCTGAATAAGGTATTTGGTGTTTCTATCATCGTCGGCTTAATGCCCCCTGACCGGACTCTTTGTCTTTTGTTTTCTCAGATCCTTCTGCTCATAGACATCGAGTTGTCCTACATCAACACAAACCATGAGGATTTCATTGGGTTTGCCAAGTAAGTTTTGCGTTTCGGCCGCAGAGTGAACGGCATTGCTGGGTGATGTCCGACCGGCATCCTGAACTCAACACAACTAGAGCGATTTGCATGGAGATGTTTCTGGGCATGTCTGGTATCCGTGTGCCAAATCATGACTTCAAGCTCAATACGTTATGCTGGATATCTTATTATTTTTACGTTTAACCTATAATAAAATAAACAGTTGTAGGAAGTCAGGTCTATGATCGTGTGATCGTATTGGCGACGTCTGCTTTATGGCAGAGTCCTTTACCTATACACTTTTTTTTAATGAGATGGCAAAAGTAAAGGGTTAACAAAAAGATACTCTGTAGAATGTTAAGTGAATAACTTTTGACGATATCTAGCTTTATTCTTCCTAAGAAAGGCTTAATCACAAACACTTTCAGGCTCTCTGCCCATCGGTGCCCGTCTTTGAGTCGATTATTTCTGGTGAAGATTATGAACGAGGACATGTTACGATTATATTATTATATAGTAGTATTATTATATAGTAGTGTTACGCATTGTGTATTTTAAACTGGAGCGGATACGTATTTCTTTACAAAGTAAGGGGTTGACGTCGCATGCCATGTGGCTTACATATGCACCAAGCCATGCCTACATAAGTTAAAAGCCCTGCACTCTGTCACTACATTAAAGAGTTAATCGTTATATTTGTGTATTTGGGGGAAAAAAAATTATATACGGCTTGAAGCTTGAGATTCTCTTTCCACGGGCCGGCGCGTACCGAAAGGCTTTACGTCGCAATTCGTTACGCTGTTAAACTAGCTGAGAAATAATCATAGGTGCAGTTTGCGGCATTAAGTAGATGTTTCCCAAATCCTGCCGAACGTACAGCTCAGTTTACTAAATAAACCCGTATAAATTACCCGTGTATAGCATAGGTGCAGCCGCTTAAAGGGACACGCCAGCCATCACATGCACTTTAAAGCACATAAAAGCTGCGTGGTGCCATTAAATGTCCTGGCTGTCGCTTTTGTAAATCCATGTGGGGGTGTTGTGCAGAATTCGCGCGGATGCGTTTGGCCGACACATGTACCTGCGCGTGATATACTTACCGCCAGTCCGCTCCAGTGCCAGCTCCGGGAGCGCTGCAGGGAGCGGCGTGCAAGATAAGTGCTTCGTTTTGTGGTCCGCAGAGTGCTTAATATGCATTCTTCTGCAGTGGGAAAGCCCAGGGGCATTAAACTGTCCCTTTAAGCTCCTGTCTTCCAGATCTGGGTGGTAACGTTAATGTCGCTCTCCGGTGGCAGCCGATTGGTCCAGGCAGTGTTTGTAAGGATATTCTAGTTGTGTCTCCCTTTGGCACGGGTTAACGTTTTAGCACTTGAGTTTAGTGACAAGGCAGAGAGAGTGACCCTTTCCTTTTAAATAGATGTGGTAAGCATGCGCGGGTCTGAAGGAGGTGCGTTTTTTGCATGCTCTTCCATGTTTGGCCAAGGGGGGGGTGGTTGGCTCTCTGACTGCCGTGGTGTTCATTGCCCCTGTTGGGGTGGCCGTCTCTGATACAGCATAACTGCCCCGTGTGGCTTGTTGTGAGTCCCTCGTTCCACTGCATGTTTTGTGTGTAACCCTGCTCGCCTAACACCAGTGCACCCTGGGGGCCGCCCCGTCGTTCCTCTCCGCAGTTTGCGCCTCTCTCGGTAACTTCTCTCCTGTTTTTCTTCTCGCTGTCTCTTCTGACCCGCACTCCTCTCTCTCTCTCTGTGCGTCCTCACGATCACCGCCTCCTTCCCCCCATTCTGCCACATCTCAGCTGTTTCACCGAGCAACTCATCCCAGGGTGCGTATCCAGCAGATGCCTACCGCTGCGGGAATTCACACGTTTGTATCGCGTCGCGCACCGTAGACTTTGTTGCGTTAGAACGACTGTGTGTGTGTCACAACCAATGTATAGCGTTATCGGCAACTTCAAACTGCAACTCTCCTGCGGGCTTCTAGTCAATAAACCCCGATATGCGAGTAAAGACTTCCTACCCGCACGGTGCGGTGAAAGGAGAGATCGGTCCAGGGTTTGTTATTTCAGCCCCCAGCTGGAGCGGGGGAGCACTCCCTGGTTTAGCTCTGATTAATACTGCCGACCCATTTTTTTTTTAAATGTTTTATTAAAAGGTTGCTTTTGTTGTGGTTTTTTAAAAAAAAATTTCCTTCATTGAATTGAAAATGTATGCGAGTTGCGGTAAAGTTAGCGTGTGGAGTTGAATAGAACGTCCCAGTTTGCATGACCTCGCCTGCAACTCGCATAAATTCTCCACTTTAAGTATTGGAGCTGCTGTCTGAGCACATGCAGGCTCTGTAGCGTTATTTTAGAGAGTAGACCCCAGAACCGATGCGTGTGGCTCCTTTTCTCGTGCCGGGTGCGGTATACAGGTGTGTGTTTGTTTGGTCTTTTAACAATTTCTGCTTCCTTCTCTTCCAGCGCACAACAGAGGAGCACCCAGCTTAACAAAAAGAGGGCGATTCCTAACCAGGTAAAGCTCCCCAGGGCCGATGCCATCACTGTTGTACCTTGTATGCTGTTCGTGGCGGTCGCCGGATGTTACTGCCACTGTTGCCCCTGAAGGCCCATCACCAACCTGATGCCCCCCCCCCCCCCGCTTCACTCAAGACCCCTCTCTGTACTAAGATTCATGGTGCCGCAGTCATAGTTAATGTTTAGGTGCCCTTCTTGTTCTACTTAAATATCTGCTTTTAATGTTATTAATTGCATATGATGCGATATACATGTCATACCTCAAGCCTGCGTCGGTAGAAGTCCCTCCAGCCCACAGGCTAACCTTCCCCCCTCTCTCTCTGTCTCTCCCGTGACTGATCTTCTCTTATATACGTTTTCTAAGGCGTTGTTAAAGCTACGATCTGTTTTTCGCACAGCATGCACGTGCGTATTATTAATACAGAAATCGGCATGAATTGGGAATAATTTGGAAATTACTTTTTTTTATTTATTTTTTGGGGGGGGTGCTAAAAGAAAAGGGTGCATCTTTATGCTTTTGTTATCCTGCTGGCACCCGGGGGGTTAATGGGAAATTTATTATTAACAGTCTTATTAATTGCATGTAATTTTTCTCCCTTCTTTCTCATTTGCTTCTCTTACTCTGTTTATTCTTTACCCCCCCACTCTCTCTCCTAATTTTCTCCCTTTACTATTTTTTTTTTTGTCATAAATTTCCATCCCTACCCCCAAACTGTTTCCGATCTATATATCTGCCTAATCTTGCGGCTCCTTATTCTGTATTCAGGGGGAGATTTTGGTAAGTACCCTCTAACTGTGTGAATAACCCCGTAGCTAGTCAGAGAAAGGAAACCAACTTCAAACAAAAAAAAAAAAAAAACCCCAAAAAAGAATTTTTTTTTTTTACATTTGCTTAAGACTTGTATTCCTAGGTAAGAGAATCATCTTATTGGTTCAATGAATTTTTTACGTTTTAGGGAAAAAATAAAAAATAAAAGTTCCATTATAGGGTCCTTGTCTACCTCTCAGCCTTGTTACCTTGTTTACCGTGATCCCTTGCGCAAGGCTGCTTGGGAAACCTGCCGGCGGCACAAGCAGGAAGTTGCAGCCTACTTCCTGTATTCTGCGCGCTGTTTTTTTTAGCAGTCCCCGTATGAACCTCCAGCACCAGAGAGCGCCTTCTGTAAAGCCGTTCTTGTGACAGAGGTGACGTTTTAAACCCCGGGATGCTCTAGCAAGATGGCAGCTCCCATATAATTGCATGAGAGGGTTCCTATTAAAGGTGCTGTTCCACTTAGATAAAATGTTAACTGTACGCCCCTAGCCTGTTAGAGGTAGTCCCATGGAAAATACACATTTTGAGCATTAAATACAGCGCTGTATACAGTAATAACCCCCCCCCTCCAGCGCTGTATACAGTAATAACCCCCCTCTAGCGCTGTATACAGTAATATACCCCCCTCTAGCGCTGTATACAGTAATATACCCCCCTCCAGCGCTGTATCCAGTAATCACCCCCAACGAGGGCATCAACAGAAACCTGGTTTTCTCGTTTTGCTCCAATAAACTCCCTTTATCTGCAGACCTGGAGGCGGCCATTGATATCAGTCATGTGGTATTTTGGGTGACTTTCCCACCTTAGGCACCGCACTGAGCTGATGCTTTATGACTTTACTTGATTTTTTTAGTCAATTTTATTTTAAGCATCCCAGTGAGGATTTCACTATAGAATGTTAAATTAATATAATATAATATTTCATTTGTGAATGTGTGCGAAGCGTGGTTTCCTTCCCCTGAAATTAGAACACTGTCTTGTCGGTGCTCGGAGTTCAGATCATGGCGTCATTAACCCTTGGCTTTTCCTCGCTGTCCTGTACTACGATTCACTAGAATAGCGCGACTTACCCGCTGGCTGCGTTTGCGATTTGGTCACTCGTATCGTGAATTTCTTTGATTTCTAAAGATCCCCCCCCCCCCCCCTACTGACTCTCAATGACCCATTCAGATCCAGGGCAATAATTGGTTGCCATGGTAATCCAAAAGGTATATGTTTTCTCTCTGGTTTTGCGCTCCGGATGCCCTCCAATCGGAGTTTCATAGTCAATTGAATCGGTTCTCTCAAATTCTCTTGCGGGTTTCACACTTGCCGAGGTGTCCGCGCTCTGCTTGTGCCTTCCCTTTCGGTTCTGGTGTACAAAAATAATTTGAAGTATATTTTGGGTATATGTGGTAGTACCCGGCCTGCCTTGATGTTCCTCCACTTGTCTCCCCCCCGCCCCCCATCTCCCACCTTTCTGCCCCTCTTTTCCCCCCTTTACAGGTCATCCGAAGAGGCTGGCTAACCATTAATAACATCAGCATAATGAAAGGAGGCTCCAAGGAGTACTGGTTTATCCTCACGGCCGAGTCGCTGTCCTGGTACAAGGATGAAGAAGTATGTATTTTATTATGTGTTTTATTATTTATTTTATTATTGATCTTCGCACTCGCATGTACAGGAATTTAGCTGAAATAGAACAGTTTGCCACTTTTACACACGCATTTTTACACTTAGCCCATTTGAGTGCCAACATTGTAATTTGTTTCCCCCTCCCCCTTACCTTAGTGACCGTAGCCCCCTCTATAGCCACGCAATATATATATATATATATATATATATATATATATATATATATACACATACACACACACACACACACACCATTGTTGGATCGTGTTGATCTGTCTGTCCCCGTCGCTGTCCGTCCCAGTTTAACCAGTGTGTAGACTACTGTTCAGGCTTCTGTTCAACGAACACGTAGTCTGAACACTGGGGGAACTGGGACAGCCGTCTTTGAAATCCTCCAGAGTTTTCTTTGTGGGATCGCGACTCCAGCTTCCTCGGCTCACCGCCTTGTGGGATCTTCGCCGTCACCCCGGGCTTCCTTTACAGATCTATTTAAAGCATAAATCTTCTCATTTTTAGTTTTCATGAATCTCCCCAAACTTCAAAAGAAAAAAAAAAAAAAAAGAAAAAAATTATACGCTAGGAATTTTGTTCTTTCATTTTCCCCCTCATATCATTTGTAACGATGCCCCTTCTAGGCATTCTGGTTTTTTTTTAGTTAAATTTCTGCCCCCAACACAATCACGTCTATAATTTCTCCCTGTGCTCCAAGCCACCGGCGTACCAATGCCCCATCATGGTGCCCTAATACCCTTCCCTGTGTTCTTATTCTTACCCAGTGGCTTTTTGTGACCCTCGCGTCCCTAAACCGGTGGTTCCCGACCCAAATCTCAAGGCACCCAACCAGGGGGGCAGGGTTTAGTAACTACAAAAAAAAAAAAAAAGCCTGGTCCGTCGATGCGCCCCGGGGTCCGGCTTTGGGATCCACTGCCCTCAATGCTGCCTTATCCCTAATGTGAGCGCCCCCCGGTGCGTTACCTCCACGCCTGGAGTCCTCTCCTCCTGCCCCTTCTCGGGAGTATTCTCTTCTCAGCCACGCGCGCGGCCCGGGGGTCTCTGGGCTGCGGTGACGTGGCATCGAGTCGTCTGAGCTTCTGCGGCACATTTGCGACTTTGCAGGAAGTGGGAGAGGAGGGGTTAGGAGGCCTGGGGGGCTCCTCGTCCAGCGCCCACCGTATGGAAGGAGAGCAGACTCGGGCCAAAAATCCTCCCAGACACTTAAACTGTTCCAGATGTTGCCTTCCTGTCCCGAGGATTCGCACTCTTTCTTTAACCCTTTGCCCTCCCTCCGTCCACGGATGCCGGGAAATGCCAACACGGCAGCCCAAAGAATCCGGTCGTGAATGAGTCTGATCCCCCCCCAAAAAAAAATAAAAAATCCTGTGCATTTACAATACATTATTTCATCCGTTACATGCAGCAATACTTTGTCTACTGTAAGAATTCGGGGGCTTTTTCGCTAATATGCCCGTTATGTTTCTGTTTCTCTGCTTGTTGACCTCATTCTTTATAAGTTGTATATACTTGAAAGACTAGCAACCCCATCATCCCTGGATCAAAGGCATTGTAGTTCGCCAGAGTCGCCAAACCCCAAGTTTAGGAAATAAATTATAGTGGGTCGGCATACATTCTCATGTATTATTATTATTATTTATTTATTATTAATGTGGGCATTTTTCTGCAACGTTATAAGATCTTATGGCACATTAAGAGGGGCTCTTCGGTTCTAGAGAAGGAGACCCTCAAAAGCTTTGTGCCTTGATGTCTCCGGGTGTGACGAACGCTGGATAACTTTTCTAGACTGTTTTCCGAGGCCAATAAAGCAAATATCCGCTTTTTGTGTGATTTTTAGAATGTCTGATCCTTTACCTTGTTGGGTTTCCTCGTTAAGTCTGTCTCGTTCTGGTTGTGAGTCACAATGATGGAGATAACAACAAAGCCTCTGTGTCTGTAGCCATAACCCCCCCGCCCCCCTCCGGTACATGACTTCATCCCGCTAAACTCTACCGGTCATCGCCCCCTACAGGAGAAAGAGAAGAAGTACATGCTGCCGCTAGACAACCTGAAGATACGGGACGTGGAGAAGGGCTTCATGTCCAACAAACACATCTTTGGCATCTTCAACACAGAACAGAGGTGAGGATCTAGCGGGGCATGAAGAACCAGGATAGGCAAATCATTGTTTCGTTTTAACCCTTTGAGTGACAGGGACAAGAGCGCAGGACTGTGTTTATTTCCCTAAAAAAAAAGGTACGGGGTTAACTCTTTCTCTGCCAAAGTGGCCTCCAGCAAAGCGCCGAACGAGTCCTTGACGAGAAGTGAGAAGCGACGGCCTTTTACGCGAAAGCTGTGCTTGATTTAATTTACAGATGCGATATTAACATTAGAGGTCGTAGAAGAGGGTTTACGAGGCAAAACCACACAGTCGGTCAAGTTTCAAGCCTTCTAGAAGACCAAAAAAAAAGTCCCTCAGCCAGGATTGTCCCCAAAAAATTTGCAATAAGTTCTTCACTCCGAAGGAAATCCATGAATGCGCTTGGGGTTGAAATTATGTTTTTGTTAAACTAATTTCTCTTCGTTGGGGTTTCTCTAGGCCGAGTAGAGTGATCAGATTGGTGTGTGATGAGGTCTTGCCTCTCGTTGCCTCCCGACTTGTGTTTTAACCTCTACCTTCCCTGCCGCTGCTTTCAGGAACGTGTATAAAGATTTGCGGCAGATCGAGCTGGCCTGCGACTCCCAGGAGGATGTAGACAGCTGGAAAGCATCATTCCTTCGGGCCGGAGTCTACCCCGAAAAAGACCAGGTGACCATCAAATGGGGGAGACCTTCACCCTCCTTCTGTTTGACCATGGAGAGAACACAAACGGCGTAACGCGTTTCGCGTCTGAGATGAGTAAGAGAGCCCATCTTGGGCGCGAAACGCGTTAAGCCTTTCTCTCCTGCTGTAATGCATGTATATCGGCACCTTATCATCTATCGGAGTGCGAGGGCTGTGTATATTATGTACGTTTGGGGTGAAGTGGTCAGGTCTGCTTGGGGAATGCATCAATGTGTATCTGCAGCATGCTGGCACAGTCTCTGAGCTCCCCATCAGACAGATATAACGGAATTAACCTTTTTTTTCCCCCTCCTAGACTGATGATGATGTCCAGGAAAACACATTCTCCATGGACCCCCAACTGGAGAGGCAGGTGGAGACCATCCGAAACCTTGTGGATTCCTACATGACAATCATCAACAAGTCCATCCGTGACCTCATGCCAAAGACCATAATGCACCTGATGATCAATAACGTGAGTTGGCCTTTGGCTTAGCGAACCTCCTGACCTTTCCTTGATGAGAACGGCACTAAGTAAGCTCCTTGTTGACCTGTGGAATGGAGGTAGTCTTAGCAGAAGATGGCACGTGCGTTGGCCATCCCACGAGAGATGATTGATATTAGCGTTTATATTCAAGATGGATCTGTGTGAGTAAAGTGAGCTGTTCTATAAGTTTTTGTATACAAATACCAGTCCTGATCACCTGGTTAATGTGTCCCAGAGGTGGGTTTTATATATAATATGCATCTTGCCATTGGACCACTTTCTCACAGATCTGTCTATCTGGGTACAATCTCTAACTGGTTAATTAAGCAGCAGTTAAGGATGCCTCGGACATTTCTTGATACTTTTATTTTTGATGCGCAGGCAAAAGATTTCATTCACTCTGAGCTCCTGGCGTACCTCTACTCCTCTTCCGATCAGAACAGCCTGATGGAGGAGTCCGCGGATCAGGCTCAGCGGCGCGATGAGATGCTGAGGATGTACCACGCGCTGAAGGAGGCTCTGAAGATCATCGGGGACATCAGCACCAGCACCATAACCACTCCGGTGCCGCCGCCGGTGGATGACGGCTGGCTGCACAACTCCAGCAGCGGACACAGGTGGGTGCGAGAAGCCAACGTGCTCCGCTAAAACAAAACCATTCCTCGCTCTCGCTGCTATTAGGCAAATAAACCTTAGCGGATCTGCAATTCTTCATAAGCTTTAGCAGTTTCTGTCATCGGCCCCATTGAAGGGTTAATCGTTTTTATATCAAATAGGAAGTAATGTTTTATTTATTTGCCTTTTGAAGAAGGAAAAAAAACTTCTGTCTTGTACATGGGTTTTGTTCATTTTTAATTTAGCGGTGTTTTGGTCTTTTTCTTTCTTTTTCAGCCCAAACATGCAACGGAGGCCTGTCTCCACCATCCTCCCCCCCAGCCGCCCCCCTGCAGTCCGGGGTCCGACTCCGGGCCCCCCGCTTATTCCAGTGCCTGCCGGCGGTTCCAGCTTCGTGGCCCCACCTATCCCCTCCCGCCCAGGTCCCCAAGGGCCCTTTGCTGCTAACAATGACCCTTTCGCTGCACCCCCACAGATTCCATCTCGGCCTGCCCGCATTCCACCCGGCGTGCCCCCCGGTGTGCCCAGGTAAGGACTTCTGTGCCGCCATGTAACGGTCCAGTTAATTCTGGGCGCCGATAATCTGCACGTTATCCCGCGTTATCGTTACGCAGCTAGGAAATATTATAATTATGTTATACGCATGCTGCCCTTTAATAACGCATCATCTCCGTACAGCTGGGATGGACATTGTATCCCGTTTAATCGTGCCATCTTCACCGCTTAATTTTACCCTTATATCCAGCATCTTCCCCTTTGTAACGCCTCGTCTCTATACTGTACCGCCTGCTGCTGCTTTAGTAACCCGCATGTCGCCCTATATCAAAATTCCCATAAAGCTTAAATCTCCAAGTCGGTCCGTTTACTCTTAGAACAGCCTAACAATGCTGTATGTATATTGCTTAGCCGAGTTTTATACATATATTTAAATATAATATCTATATAATATAAAAGCAGCTCTGGTGCATAGTAATCGGTGGAATTTCCCAATCCATGAAAACAGGCCATTGGTATAAAAGCACCTTTTTAAACTTTGTGAAGTAATATACATACAGCGCTGACGGTCATCCTGAGAATAAACCTACCGATAGGAAACATTGCCGCGCTGTAGGACGCCAGTGGTGTAAAGACGCAGATAATTTATTCAGCAGGCTATAAAACCATTTATTATTATTTATTATTAGTGTCTCAGTTAATAATTGTGAGACCTACGAGTAGCCTATTTCTAATTGGAGTTAAGATAGCCTTGAACTACGACTCCCACGATGCTATGTGCCTGACTGGCGTCATGTGACTTGTGACTTGTATTTCTGCAATGGCCGGTGAGCTACAGCTTTTTGCCAAGCCTTTATGAGACTGTTAATCAATGCAGTGCCCCGAATAAGTGTTTTGTAAATCAGCGGTAGGATACCAGCCATTGCTTTAAGCGTCTTTGACTCCTGGTACGCGGCGCTCGCGGATGACCCCGTTTCTTTGCCCACTTCACCTGAGCTGTCTCACCCCCCACTCTCTTCGTTTTTGCAGCCGGAGACCTCCCGCCGCCCCAAACAGGCCAACCATAATCCGACCGGCGGAGCCCTCTTTGTTAGACTAAGAGCGGAGAGGGGCCACTGGGGGCCGTTAGAGATCACAGCTCTGCAGTTTTCTGTGTGGGATGAGGGAGAGACGGGATTAAACACGGGGCGCGCTCCTGTCTCCCCTCTCACAGACACAGTGTCCATCCGGCTCGATGCCCTGCGCCACACGTCGCTCCTGACCACTTCCATAGAAATAGACTTTTTTGATTCGTCAAACCCGTAAAAAAAAAAAAGAGAGAATAATTATTAATACAGAGAGCCGTTTAACCGCGGGGCACGTTCGCTCCGAGGACAAAAGCACGTTTTTAGACTGAACCGAAGAAGCTGCCATTTTGTAGAGCGACGACATAGTAGGGGACGGAAATTTGCTTAAATTGCAGGAAACTTAGACTTTCTTACCTTCTTTTAATTCAGTAATGGCGCATCCAAAACTGTCCGTTACGTATAAAAACAAGCAATTCTGCAAAAAAGAAAATACAAAAATCTGTTCTTAGATTTTGCTACGTTTCATCCATTATTTCAGCTGCAGAAGGGCTCCCCCGATCTGATCTCCCGTACCCCCCCCCGCCGATATATATATATATATATATATATATATATATATATATATATATATATATATATATATATATATATATATATATATATATATATATATATATATATATATATATATATATAATAAATGTTCGACTCGGATGTCCGCTGCTTCCCAATTCTTCAGCGTTATCGAAATGGCAGATCCCCCCCCCCACTGTCCTATAAGAAGAAACTGATTTCTTTTTTTTTTTTTTTTATGTAGTCGAGATAATCCGGCACTAAAGTCTATTTCTATACCATTAAAGGTCACGTTGACAGAAGCCGACGAGAAAAAGAATGCAGGGTTAAAGAAAAATGGAGTAAAAAAATGTGTAATTTCCGCAAGAAAAAACATTCAATTGTATGTAATATACAAGATGCAGGGCCTCTATTTATCCGCCTTTTAGTATTTAAGTGCTTTCTACCTGTGTAGAATTTACTATCCCGCTTCTGTTCCTATCGAATTATGTACAGTGTTTTTTATTTTGTTTTTTTTGAGATCTTTAAGACTTTGCATTCGTTTTCCGATGTACTTAACAATGAACAAAAAAAACCTCTATCCATGATTTAGTGGTTTTCTCCTTAATCAGTGCCTTTATGCCGATGATAGGGGGTGGACGTTGCGGTTTGCTAGTGGAACCGAAGACAAAGTCGTACGGCGCTTTTCAGGAACCCGCAGAGTTAATAATGTTGCATGGTCCTCCTGGTTGGGATGAAGAGCGCAGACGTCCTTTTAACACTCGCCCGTCGCCATCGGATGCCACCGACGAGGTGGAGGAGATATGTACCAACCCAGTTGGTCTCCAGCTCTTGGTCTATAATTCCCGTGACCCGTTCGTAGGTTGTCGGGAATTTCCTCATCTCCTCAACCTTCCTTTTAAGAATTGTAAGCCCTCGGAGGGAGCCATACTCGGTTGCAGGATGATAGGGGACGGTATTTGCAGTGGAGTAACCGGGTACGGGGACATGGAAGACCAGTTAATAACTCCCGTTATATCTCTGGGTTAGAGAACGGGGTCCGAGCGCCGTTTCTCAATAACTTGTTGGTTTCGGTTGTGCTTCTTGGCCAACCTTTCCATGTATTATGAGACGCTGGATTCCTCGAGTAACACCCAGAATTTGTTTGAGGGTCTGCCTGAGAAGTCCTGCTGGGTAATAAATGGTCGGTGGCCGCGTGTGCGTTTTAATGGCCACGTCACGCGTACATTTATAAAGGCATAGATACCGCCACTCGCTGCTCCCGAGTTCACAAAACTATAGTCACTTTATCAGGACTTTTTTAAATTTGCTAAATCCCAGCATTTATACTTCATTAAACACCCATTTATCAGAAAATGTACCTTTAATTTTTTACGCGAGTGGGAGCAGCCTTCTTAACAGCGTGCCGGGGCATCTGTACGGTTGCCCCTCGCTTTTGGGAAAGCTGATTGGTTGGTTGTGGTAGTCGGAGGACAGGTGGTGATTTTATCATTGAGACTTATTGAATTACAGAAATGTTACTGGTCGTGCCATTGACCTCAATCCTTTAAATGCGCTTTAGGCGATGGGTCACCTAAACGAGTGCGGCCCCGGGGGTTTCATACCCCCTACAAAGCTGTTCCACCAGGATAAACTAGAGGCTCCAGGGGGCTTCTCTGCATGTTTCCAGTTACCCACGGGGACCCCCAACGACACATCAGCATTTGGTAAGGGGAAGAGCCATCCCCCTATTCCCATAGCCCTTATCGGACCAGATCAGTGACTGTCCTTGTGGCCAAACAAGCAACTGCGCCCCTGACCCGTCCTGCTCTTCTACAACTTGGAGGACCTGCAACATATTACATATAAAACGGTAGCGGTGCTGTAAAACTACGCCCGGTTCCTACTGCGGCGATCGTATGGAACTTAAAGGCAGTGGGTGATGCTCTGCAGTGATGTTGATTGCGGTCTCTTGATTGTCTTTGGACGAGGAGAGGAGCAGCTGAAATGATTGAAGCTTTTACCCTGTCTGGGAATCGCCTCTCCTGTATCGCGCAAAGTGCCTCCCAAACTCTGTACCTTATTAATAAACTAAAACAAATAAAGGGAACTTTATTCTTCTGGTGACTGCTGGTTTCACTTCTGGGTGTCCGTTACTTTCGGGTGAATGCTTCTCTTTAGTACTTTCCACGTGCTGCACGCTCGTTCTTTCTGCTGTAAAGATGCTGTTCCACTGGGGCTCTCGCTCATATTACACAAACCTTAGCAGATCTGTAATTTCTTCCTTTTTACTTTATCACTTAAAACACATATAGTCCAATATAGTTTTCAGTGTCTGTGGCAACAATCGGTGCCTGCTTTTGTCATATGGCAATAAAGCATCTCCAGGAGAATTCAGAGGAAGGCTAAATTTTGCATGACAATTATTCCCAGTGGAACGGCACCTTTAGAGCCCAAGTAACTCGCAAAATGTCATTATTCTACACAGCCGCTCACCAAGTCAAGCTGGGGTCTCCAACGTCTTATTAGACTTATTTATGGTTAATGAGCGCTTGAGAGTTAATGATGCGTTTTAGGGATTAAGGATTTATCGATGAAGGCGAGCTGCCTGTTGGAGGCTCCTGAGCTGAACCTATGAGACCTCCAGCCTTCTCTTCTAAGCTATTTCTGTCTGCTCCTCTTCCGTCAAATAACCCCGTCGTGTAAAGCAAAGTAATGAGCTAAACGGTAAGGCTGGGAGTCGTAACTCGGGGAAGAAGCCGGCACGAGGTGGATCCAAGATCGCTCGCCATACGCAGACCTTGTCATTACACGACTTAGAACATTGAGTTTGGGGCTCGGCAACGACTTGTTAGAAAGATATTGTTTCGGAAAAAATATAAATAAGAGGCAGAAACTTAGTGAAGGAAATGAAGGATTTCGGTTATGTAGACGAGGTGCCTCATCATCTGTATAAGATCCTATGTATTATGATAAGAGAGTCACAACAACAACATAAACAATATGGCGCTGTAAGGCTCCGGAACGCGCCGACCGTAGAGATGGCAACCGAGTTTAATACGAAAGCATTTAAGGAATGGCTGAATTCATCTTTGGGCAAGTAAGGTACCCATTGATCATTTACACGCTGAGGATCTGTAGATGATTCTGGCTGCCCGCATGGTCATGGAGAAGTTTGACATCCGTCTTAGTTGGCTCGACGCAGTTACTGATTTCTTGGAACGGTTGGATTTCATGTATCGTAACATTATAATATTAAGGGCCCACCCAACTGTTCTTAGAGGAGAAAAACATGGCGGTCTTCCTAGTAAGCCTCGCTGAACCTCTATGGAGACTCCGCTGGCTGCTCAGCTTGCAGACGCCCTTGAAGCTTCACCGCAGCTTCGTTGTGTCTGCTTCGTAGCTGGGGATTGGACCCCCGGTTTTTTTATTCTTCCTACCCCGTGGGCGCTAAAGGTCGGATTCTTGTTGATGTCACGGAATGTCAAAGATAATGAATTTCTGGTGTAAGTAAAGCCATCAAGCTGTACTGGAGGTAGCGACGCGAGACGTGACTGCGACGTCCATTCTTGGTCAGATATTGTCCTTTGGAACGTTGGGAGCTACAATGGTCGGTTTAATGAGGCTTATACCTACTTATTACATTATATTTAGAGAGTGCCAGGAGATTCCGAAGCACAGTTACAGAAGGGGGGGGAATAATCTAAATTAACAATAACATGAGGGGAGGTAAAAACGTGCCGGTGTGGAGGAGGGGAAGGTGGAACGAGACAGAAGCCAAGTGTCTGTTTGGGCAAGGATGTTGTGATTGGCGTGAAGGCTGCTGGAGATCTGGAAGAGCAGATGGTTTCTTTCAGAATGCAGATATCGGGGGGATAAATTGTATCGGAATAGATACAGAGAGTGACGGAGGGGAGAGGAGAGAAGCAAGTTGTGGGAAGAGCAAAGAGGGTGAAACGTGGCGATAAGAGCAGAGCAATAGGGGTCGTAGAGTTTTGGGCTCTGGAGGTAAGAGTTAGGAGGTTACATTTTATTCTGGAGGGTATGGGGACTCGGTGAAGGGACTGGCACAGGGGGACAGAGGATGAAGATTGGGATAAGACGATTACCCCGGGCAGAGATGTTTGGGGTTAATTGGATTAGTAGAACACAGGAGGCAAGGGCAGTTGGGGGGTTTTGCGATAATCTGATGAGGATATCACAAGCGAGTGAATGTGAAGGAGAGAGCAGAGTCAAGTGTGATGCTTTGGTGGAAATGTCCAATTGCGGATGGAGAAGTTGGGGGCAATAATAGTTATCTCCGTATTTAAGATGTGTGAGAAGAGAGGTCGGAGGAGGAAAGTGAATCAGAGTGTTGTCAGGGCAGAGGTGGTACTGGAATCCAAGAGATTATCCCCTTCTCCAGAAACTAATCTACAGGCTGTAGGGAGGTCCAAGAGGATCAATTAGTACAGTTGGTGAAGAATATCTCAGGAGGATGTTACGGACCCAAATCGCATTGAAAATGTATATAATTTATATATTTTAAATGTTTTTTGGGTGTGAATTGACATCAAGTAAGAACCAAAACCCAAAAAAGTAACCACAGAAAATAATTCTGGTGCCAGGAAATTCTGAGTCTGAGATTAAGTGGAGCCAGAAGGTAAATTAGGCATACCTCCCAGGTGTCTCTGTGTAAGGAGGACAGTCCCTGTGCTTATGTCCCTCTTTCTTATACACACAAACATCACAAAATACATTGTGTCAGTAAAGCCCACACCTATCATGCCTCTCATCGCATCCCCTCAGGCCAAGATGCCCCTCTGTGACCATTTTACACGTTGAGGGCTGTGAATTAAGGTGAATGAATATTTTTAAATTCCCTGGCAAAAAAATACCATCTGTACGTCGGCTGCCGGTATTACCCTAACCAAACAATGTATCGCCCTATCATCGCATCCAGCTTTTGGATTGAAATTTCTCTCGAATTGTTTGGATCGTAGAAACACATAAAAAGACGCCTTAAACGGAAATAAAAAAAGATAATAAATATAAAACATAATTATTATAACTTTGGCCTGGTCTCTTGATTCGTATAATACGACGGACGTTACCGCGTTCCGGTTATAGAACGCCAGCGGGTTTCGTGGCCCGGTTGCAATAAGGGATCGTGAACGATAGCAGTGAGAGATTCTGGCGCGGAATCTAATAGAATTCATCGAAACGATTAAATTCTTAATAAATGTTTTATCCTTCAGGATTGTGACGCAGGCGTGCTGGTTTCTTCCATTTATTATAAGCCAGCGGCAGGGTTGTTAGCCCAACTTAATGCTGGGTAACTGCGTGGATGGAGTTGCCTAATGCGGGGGAAATTGCGCTGGTATTTTATTGAGGAAGAAGCGAATTTCAGGCACTTCAACATTTGTAACCTCTTTACAGCTTTATACGAGTGAAGACACTCAAAGGAATAACTTATTTTATTTACATGATTTAATTTATAATTATTGTAGCTTTTAGGCACATCAGGCAAAGTGTAAGAGCTTAGGGATTGATTTGGGACTGTTGGGATGTATAGCTAAATAAGTCTGCTATTCAGACGACGGGACGGGCTCTTAGGAGCATTCCTGCCCTGAAGATAAATATTTGATGTAATTAATAAAGATTATGTTGTATATGAACAGGACATTTTATTGGACGTCAGTCAGTAAAGTGTGATCAGCAGCACCAATAGACATTTTAAACCTGTATCGGTATTATGATCCTCTTTCGGGGTGAGCATTTAATTATACATTATACACGGCCAGCTCCGACCCTCTCTGACAGGAGAAGATGACTGGTGTGGGCCCCTCGCAATGGATAGTGATATGAGGGAGACCAACATTCTAGTCTGGCTATAGATTCTTTTTGGAGACCCCAGTCCTGTCCAAAATGCAAAAACAACACCGTTTACGTTGGTTTCCTGTGTCCCTTTTTCTTTCGGGTGGGTCGGGGCCCAATAGGGCCAAATGCCTTCTGGGACTGCAGCTCCTGAGGGAGAACGGATCCTGCAGCGTCCAGCTGCACCCGAGGGGTCCCACGCTGTACATGCCTTTTGACGGCCGCTGGCCTTAAAGTGTTACGTAAATCCATGGTGTATTTATGATGGCTCTCTCTAACACCCCCCTGGGCCTACCTCACGCCGGGCATCCTCAGATCTGATCTCCAGGACATGACTCCAGAGACCCAAGAAGGGCAAACAGCCCCTGGTGATGAGGCTTAGCTTTCAGGGTGGTAGATAAACGGAACAGCCTCTCATCAGAAGTGTCCGAGTCTCTACATCAGGAAAAACGGGCAGACTAGACGGGCCGACTGGTTCTTATCCTTATCTTATCTTCTTTCCCCTACTATGTGACTATTTCCCGAGATCCTCTTCTTCAGTTTTATCTTGTCGTAATTCACCGCGTTCCCTCCCATGAAGTTTCAACTTGATGATAAAAGTTCTAAAGTAGAACCTGTGGAATAATGTGACCTATAAGTGGAGGCTGCGTATATGTTTTTAATGTATAGTCTTGAATTAAAAAGGGGCTGAATCCCACCCTAAATGCCCCAGTGCTTTACTGCGTACTTCCATGCTTAAGGATCTTAAAATAATATAATAAAAGAAATATTCACTGAGCGATGTTGAAATATTTTTTTCATTATTGTTCATTCTCTCTTTTTATTTTTAGGAGACCACCCCCCACCACCCCCGCTAAACCATCGCTTTGGTGATGAGAACCCATCTTCCTCCTTTTGGTCCCTTTCCCAGTAACGCCGACCAAACCCAGACCATCTCCACCCCGGGAAACGCTGATTCCTTCCACGGGAGATCTCGTCCAGATTTAATCGATTTTGGGTCAGAGTTGTTATATCGGTGTCACCCAATAGTCTACTGAGCGTGGGGGGGGGGCGGCGTTAATCGGTTGGCGGAAGCACTGGAATCAACCTTGTCTTGCTTGAGTTATCGGACTGGGATTGGTGGAGAATATACCATGATGGTGGCTACAGTAGCCAATCACAAGCTGCAAATTTGAGGATGCTTCTTATTGATTTGAGAAATACACTGGACTAGACGGAAAGAAACTGGCAACTCAATGGATATTATTAGTGCGGGGGGGGGCTGTAAAGATTCTGGATTATTGAGGATTATGTATATTTTGGGAGCTATCACTGTAGATGTGGACGATGTTTTGCATACTGCTAGTGTTTTAAAGTACAGGTGAAGCATAACCTCCGCCACCTATAACAATATCTTTGCATTAAATCACATTCGTGGTTTGATTTTCCCAGTTTTAGCGAATAAATGTAGAACAAAAAAAAAAAACAAAAAAACAGCCTACGATGGTTCCAGTCATGGTGCGGTAAACCGAGCGCTGTGTGCAGGTGGAACCAGTTAATTCACTGGCATCCGCACCACAAGGGGTTAATTCGCCAATTCCCAGGTAACACTAAACAATGGCTGGATGTTATCCTCGCTTCCTATGGGTTCCTCGAAACAAAAGAAACTATTACACAGTTGTAAAAGGTGGTGTAGTAACTAATGAACAGTCCACTCGTTGCTATGGCGACTGCTCCCTATTCTAAACTCTGCACCAGAATTGCTCAAGATTTTTTTTCTTCAAAACACATTTGGAGATTTGTTCAAACTGTACTTTTTTTTGTAAAATATGGTTATAAATTAGGTAATTTCTGTAATCTGAATAAAATTTTAAACAAGCTTTATATAAATATATGGGGGGGGGGACCTTTAACAAAAAAAGAAAACCTAACTAAAAACATTGGGGGGGAGGGAAGGACACAGGAATGAAACGAACTGCATCAGAAATTAATCGGACGCATCGCAACAAAGTTTTTACGCATTTTTATTTTTAATGATCTGAATGGACACTTTGTTACACCTGGGGGTGTTTTTTGCCTTACAATTAACAAAAATGATTAAATAAAAAAAAAGTGTTAAATATGAAAATTCTGCATTTTTGGGGGCTTTTGTGATTTATGGAAGTTAAATACAATCAGTTATGCGGGGGGGGGGGTCTAAATTTCTTTTATTTAAAGGAAACTAACTAAGTAGGCCATAGGCTAATTTTTCATCTCCAACACAGCCAAGATATTCAAAATATTACATTTTGGGTTAAAAATGGTTTATTGACTCAATATTAATAATAAAGTACCATCCTACTTTGTATGAAACAATTTTTTTTAAAAAAATTACTGCACAGAAAAACAAGTAAACATTTCAGACGCCGTTTGTCAACTAAGAGGCGCGCTAAACCGGCACGACGACGTTTTATACAGGTATAAAATTGGCAAATAGCAGCAATGTGGTTGTCTAAAGCTCCATATCTTCCTAAAAGTACAAAGAAAATATAAAAAAAGTTTAATAAAACACGTAATTTCTATTGGTTAAGACAGTACGGTATTTAAAAGTGGGTTCAATTGGCACTGAAGATCCCCCCCCCAGCTAGGGCTGGAAACAAAAAAAAAAAAAACCAGATCCTTCTGCAATTAAAATATATATAAATTTCACTAAGGCCAGACAGAAAAATAAATCACACCTTCCAAGAAAAAAAAAATAAAAAATTATATATATATATATATATATATATATATATATATATATATATAGTTTGAATCGTATTGCATAGTACTATTAAAAAATATATATATATTGTATAGATACCATTTTAACAAAGAGGGGGTAGATATTTTAATAACTAAATACATTTTTGCTTTTGTAATAGAAAATTACTAAATTATGATTTGCACCAAATGTTTAGATGCTCCATAAGAGGCAGTAATATTCAAACAAAGGCACACGGGATTAAGAATCTGCATCTCCCGCCAACGGACAGAGCGGCCGGCGCGGCTTCGTGGAGAGAGGAGAGTTTGTGCTTCAGTTCATCGTTGCATAGAAATAGATTAGAAGAGAAATCCCCACGAACGGTTTTTGCTGCGTTTGGCGTTTGTTTTAACGACGTCGGGAGCATAAAACGGACTCTGTGGATTCCGTGCGTCCGCCCGCGCCTCTCCGTCCCAATGTCTGACCGCCGAGCAGACGCTGCTTCCGTTCTATTCAGCAGAGATGTTTAAAGCGGCCGTATCCGTCGTGACCGGGTGGATGTCTGTGGCTGGCGGGAAGGCTGTAACGGTTGCCATTCGGCCAGCAGGCTCCGTGCAGATTCCGATCCCGGGTGCCTTTTTGTGCGGGTGAGTTTCAGGACGACGTGTCGATCCCCAGCCGTGGTAGCCCGAGCCGGCTAGTGCGTGGGAGGAAGACTTCGAAGACTCCGCTCCGGCTCCTTCCTCCGGGATTACGTCCTAACCTTGCGCTTGTCGTCAAACAGGCTCTTCAGCATGTAGACCTGGACGAAGGCCACCGTCACCAGGACTCCCACGTTGACGGCCGACCAGAAGTTGACCCGCTGCAGGTTGCTCTCCTGCAGGTTCCGGTCTCGCGCCTCGAAGGCACGGAGCACGGTCTGCATCTGCATGCTCCGCTCCAGCCTGGACTTCATGTTCTCGATGGACTCCTGGGGAGGAGAGCCGCGAGGGTTACCAAGACGACGGGTATTAAGAGACATAGATCGATCAATTTCTTTTCATTCATATGAATTGAGTTGAGATGACCCTTTGTACAGCGCTATGGAATATGACGGCGCTGTATAACAGATAATAACGAGTCACCAGCGGGCCATACACTTTCTCACCCACCTTGATGTCCTCTATCTTTACGTCCAGGAGCTCGTCGGGCTCCACCATGTCTGCCCAGTTATCGGGCTCCTCGTCGCCCTGCTGCCCGTCGAATATTATCTCGAAGAAGACGAGCTTCTCGGAGATGGTGCTGAACGAGTTATCGAAGCAGATCATGTAGTCGCCGGCCTCGGTGGGCTCCAAGCTGGGGCGAGAAAAGAGAAACGATGAAGGGGGTGAACGGGGGGGCTCAGCGGAGAGGCTGGGAAAGAAGGGGTGCAGCAGGGGGAGGGTACTCCAAGTAGTGAATAAATACGGTCACTCACGTGTGGACCCCGTCAGACCGTCGCCTTTCCATGATGAGCAAGACCCCCGAAGGAGACGTGACGGTAAAATCCACGTCGAGTCCAGCCCCGCCTATTACCTGTCCGAGACAGAGAGTACATACGATTAAGGAGGCTTTACTTTACTAAGAGGTGGAGCAGCCTCCCGGCAGAAGTGGTAGCAGCAAATATAAGGAATTTTAATGTGCATGGGGTACGTATACGGTCTATCCCATGGCTGAGACTACAAGTCCCATCATGCTCTGCCCAGGGACCCTAACTAGCCTTTTTAGTTTATGAGCTTATACAGCACTGTCAATTTACAGAATGCTTTAGTGAAAGCATGCTCTTTGGCAAACACAATAAGACATTCCATCTGAAGAAGAGACCTCTGAGATCTCTAAAGCGTCTGTAACTTTAACTCTTTTTCCATGCTGAGGTATCATTTTCAGCTAAACATGACAGAGACAGACCAATGCATGAAGTACAGGTCATAACGCAGAGATACAGACGCAGGGAACGACTGGACTTTGGCCGAGCATGATGGGATTTGCGATCAGTCTGCCTTACCTGGTACTCCACCTCCATGCTGCCATTGAACAGGGCTCCCTGGTAGAAGCATTCTTGTCTCCCCGCCGGTAGAAGGAAGGTGAGCTCGGAGTCCTGCGGCTGTGTGATCGAATAAACTGCCAAGGGCAGCAGCAGCACTACCAGGCCACGAAGATAGGCCATGGAAGAGGCTAAGAGACCGAAATAAACCGTGCCCGCTTCCGTAGAGACAACCCACCTTCTGATTGGCTGACGTAAACGCCAGGTTAATCCGTGATTTACCTAATCGCCACCTGATTGGCGAACCCGTACATCAGACTTGAGAATACACCTTCCCATTGGTTATCTGAGCATAATTCCCGCCTACCATCCCCAGCCTTGTAAGGGAAAGAAGCTGACCTGGACCAATGCTGTCCCTGGAACCGTAGGACCCCCGAAGTAGCTGCCCGCCGCGTGCCTGATGGCAAATGTTTGCAATTAATGCATTGGTCGAAAAGTTACGCGGCGGTTAATGAAACAAAATAAAAAAGTTATTTTAACCTCAGAGAAAAAATTGGCTGATTCTGCGTTTCCTGTTAAGCGAATAATTAATACAGTATCCGGCTTATCAAAAGAGCTGACCGCGAGACTACAAATATTAACCCTTTATCAGCCCACCATGCACTAACTGGCCCAAATTAGTATATAAAGTTATGCAGATAGCTATCCGTAGTTCACAAGGTAAAGTACCTTGTAAAAGCCCCCAACCACACCTCGTAAAAACAAAATGGGCCCTCTTTGACCATTTTAAAATGCTGGGAGGTATGTAATAAAGGTGCTGTTCCACTAAGATGAAAGAAAGTTGTAGTGGGAGGGTGGTGGATAAGTGGAACAGTCTCCCAGCAGAAGTGGTAGCGGGTAATACAGTGAGGGGATTTAAACATGCGTGGGATAGACATGCGGCTCCTGAATCTGACGAGACCAACGACTGATTAATTTGAGTCTTTACTGCAGGAAAAAAACGGGCGACTAGATGGGCTGACGGGTGTGATCTGCTGTAATTTATATAATAAGTGATTTAATACAAATACCCTAAGATTTTGCTTTAAAACCGTAAATGCCCGGAGAGTGGGGCCATTAGCGCTTCCCACCCACCTTTAAGTGAGTGTCCGCAGCCTGTAAGATTGTAGGGTACAGCCCGAGTATAGCGCCTGCGTCCTAAAAGTGCCATAAGTGACCCCGTCTCACTGTATACAATATATATATATCTTGTTTGGGGTTTGATTTATGGATTATAGAGCCAAACCCCACCGATATGCCACATGATGCCCAGGTTGCCCCAGCGTTAGGGTGACCGCATCAGCCGCTGGTCAGCAATATGTGTTTTGGAAAACATGGCTGATGTGGTCAACCTGCTGGGCATAAAACTTTGCTGGCCGAACGGTACACCGCAGGCTGGGCCCGGCAACGTGTTTTTTTATAGCGCCATCATATACCGCAGCATTGTACAAGGAGTAAGCAGGACATAATAATAGTGCATCGCATTTGGACAGAAACCCAAGAGAAAAAATAGTTTTTTGGTATTTTCTCCCAGACGTCCCCAGCGGCGGTAATGGGGCATTTCCTTTCTCTTAATGGGGCAGTTAGTTAATACCCTGTTGGCTTTGGTCATGCACCCCAACGTTTCAGGCGGCCAAAATGAGGGGCTGGGGCAAGAGTTGGGGATGGACAGGGCCGGCCCTGGACGTAGCAGGGTGGGAGACACGGCCGCTCGCAAGTAGCCACGAGAAGATGAAATGGGGGTCCCCCCGCCGGGCATCGCACCCCTCCGGGTGTTGTGATATATTATCTGGAAAGTATGTAAAATATGATTACTGGAAAAGCTCGGATTTCCTGCTCTGCGATCGTTACATTTTGTTTTGTTTTGGCTCGGCGTTGTGAAACACACTCTTGTGACACTGACGGTGTACTCGGCTGTGGTTTCCTGAAGGGCTCCTCCTAGATGTTCAGTTGGAAAGAAGCGATCAGATGCTGCGGGGGGTGGGAATGGCGCCGACACTGTTCGTTCTACTGCTGGGTAAGAGATTCCCTGTCCGGGGTTATGCCGATCGTATCGTGTCCCTTCGGCCCCCGGGCTCAAAGTCAATGTGTCAAGCCTTACAGCCGCCGGGCTTCGTGTCCTCGTCTCAAGCCTTACAGCCGCCGGGCTTCGTGTCCTCGTCTCAAGCCTTACAGCCGCCGGGCTTCGTGTCCTCGTCTCAAGCCTTACAGCCGCCGGGCTTCGTGTCCTCGTCTCAAGCCTTACAGCCGCCGGGCTTCGTGTCCTCGTCTCAAGCCTTACAGCCGCCGGGCTTCGTGTCCTCGTCTCAAGCCTTACAGCCGCCGGGCTTCGTGTCCTCGTCTCAAGCCTTACAGCCACCGGGCTTTGTGTCCTCATCTCAAGCCTTACAGCCGCCGGGCTTCGTGTCCTCGTCTCAAGCCTTACAGATGACAGGATTTGGTTCTCTATGCCTTGCCTAAGCTACATGTCTGCCCGTGGCCCTGTCCCGGGCTTACCAGTGCCAGGCATGGTGCCCCTGTATCAAGCTTTATGAATGTTAGGCTCTGTGTCCTTGTGTCGAGCTTTACAGATGCTAGGCTCTGTGTCGAGCTTTACAGATGCTAGGCTCTGTGTCCTTCCGACATCCCTGTCTTCACACATGTAGCGGTATAGAGTTATTGGGTGCAGTCCATGGGTCTCCATGCTTAGGCCCAGCCCTGCCAGCTGGTTGGAACCCATACAGGGTCCGGTTTAAAATCCAGTCCCTGGAATGGACAGAGACCACTCGGCAGCTCCGGCTGGCCCTGGGAGAAGCAAGCTGCAGTTAGGCCATAGTTACAAATGGATGGGGCACATCCATGAGCCAGCAGGGTGGCATTAATCCCCTCTTTTTTAGCATCACCCATAGAGTGGCACTATGGACCAAATCCATGGTTTGCCTTACTGGGATTTTGGCTGTGTATGTGAAATAGCCCTAGAGGTGCCCCGTGTGCCCATGTCAAGCTCCAGGAGTGGACTCAATGAAGGTCCTTGAGACACCAAAGCACTAATACCCTCGCTGAATCCTGATACTGTCAATGCCATCTCTTCGAGACGTACCAGAAAAGCTGGAGACGGCTGTCTCTTTGGATCAAAGTCTTTATGCGATTATTAAAATGGTGTCATTGGGTCAATCAACGTAACGTTCTAATTGGGGCAGCTTTTTTATGATTATGTTTCAGGTCTCATTGGAATGAACATTGCTGGAACTAAACAAGGTGAGAAGGAGGGGGTATTATCGCCAAAAGTAATAGGCTACGTCCTTCTTTATTTGGTAGAATGATGGTTCTGCTCCAGTGAAATGCTCGCCATACTCCATTTATGATCATAAATATATGTACGTTTATTATGGGAGGGCTCGAGAGGCCCTATTAACAAGCCGGTCAAGGCAACCATGTGCAATGTCAGTCTGCGGTTCCTAAGGCCAGTAAGGTATTGTCGTGTATAAAAAGGGGCATCAAGTCGCGGGATAGAGATATAATTTTGCCTCTGTATAAATCAATGGTAACGCCGCACCTTGAATATGCTGTGCAATTTTGGGCACCTATTCTAAAGAAGGATATCATAGCACTAGAAAGGGTGCAGAGGCGGGCCACAAAATTAGTAAAAGGAATGGAGCGCTATAGTTATGAAGAAAGGTTAACAAATTTAAATCTGTTTAGTTTAGAAAAACGTCGCCTCAGAGGGGATATGATAGCATTATATAAATATATTCGGGGACAATAGAAACCATTGTGTGGAAATCTGTTCATAAACAGGACTATGCATAGGACACGTGGTCATGCGTTCAGACTGGAAGAAAGGAGATTTAGACTAAGGACGAGGAAAGGGTTTTTTACAGTAAGGACAATAAGGATGTGGAATTCTCTGCCTGCAGAGGTAGTTTTATCGGAGTCTGTACAGACGTTTAAACTGCAACTGGATAGATACCTGGAGAAACATAATATTCAGGGATATGATACGACACAGACGGTAACGTCATGGAACACGGACACAAATGTCTTCCCAGCACCGCTATAGAAGAGACCGAGAATGTTTAGTCAGTCATATCAGGAGATCCGCCACCTTCTTTCATGGGTGGATCAAAGACCGGGCAGAAGGGGTATTCATGATCCATTGGTGTGTGTCGGTCTGACAGAAGGTATCTCATTTGCTTACGTAGCCAAGAGGATAGTCCTGGTAGGGCCACCAAGCCCACACCATTTATGAAAACAATAAGAGAATGGCGTCCCATACAGAGTACTGAGATACAGTTGTGGAAGGTGAGGGGTATTTATTGCTTACATTTGTATTTTACAGAACGATTGCCTCCCCCACGCCTTACCCTGCTGTCCCCAGGGGACATCTACAAAGGGCAATCTGCTGGCCTACAGTGCACCGCGCCGGGCAGCTTCCAGGAGAGCATATTCTACCTGTACAAGCGGGACAGCGGGAAGCTCCTCCAAACACAACACGCTCCAGAGGCCACCAGCGCTGTCATCTTCACCGTCCATGGGCTCACGGACTCCAGCTCGGGGAACTATGTCTGCACTTACCAGGCCCGGCTGTCAGAGGCATTTCAGACATCAGACATCAGTAACATGGAATACCTTACAGTTATAGGTGAGGAGAACATACCCTCCCCAGCTTCTCTCCCCCGCCGCTGAATTCCATATGTACCGATTCTATTTACATTGCATAGAACTGGATACTAAGTATGTTCTAATCTCACGTGTTAACGGGCCACTTAATCTCATACGTCAGGGAATGCGGCATCACTTAGCAGACTACTCCCTATATAATCGTACCTGGGAATCTGCTGGGATTTGCTGCTTTCTCTGGTAGATCTCGGGTATAAGTGATCTACTCAGCTATTCCAGATACTTCTGCTGCGATGGGAATACATTCATTCCTGTTTTACTTTTTACAGATGTCCCTGTTTCCACCACTCCTGCTCCCGATATAGTGACCACTTTGCAAGGTAATGACATCATCATATTCAATTACATCCTCAGAATATATTAATATATATACACAGTATATATATATATATATAAATATATATAATCTTCCTGTAGGCTTAGGTCATATGCGATTCCGCCCAAAAAAAGACACTTTTGCTTTAGCGGACAGGGGTGGTGTTTTACCAAATCTTTGTGACCTGCTGATGGCTATTTACACATAAGAATGTTCTACAAATAATGTATTTTATTTCTGAAATTCACTTTAGTTTCATGTTTCCTACTGTTTAGGTAGAACTTTAGGGGAAGAAAGATAAACGAAAAAAGGAGAAGAGGAAATTTCTTGGCCTTCCCCTTTACATAGAGACGTCCTGATGTCCTTTCTGTTCTCCCGCGCAGTTCCATTCTGGATCGTGGTGATGGCCGGCGCCGTGACTGGCATCGTGGTCCTCGTGTTGTTAGTGACAGCGTCAGTCGCCATCGTGAGAAAATGTGAGTACTACGGCTGGAAAGGGATCCGACGTTTTCTCTCTCGTCTTGTTCTAAACTTCCTGTACTTTGTTAAATCCCTTTAAGTATTTAAATGTTTCGATTTCTTGTAATATATAAACTTGTCATGGGTCAGTAAACGCAGATTGTGCCCGTCGTTCTGTCGCAGTGTGAGTTCTGTAAGTAACGACATTCTTCTGCACAGGTTTCCTCCTTTGCCTTTAATTTTAATCATCTGACAATAATCCCTCGTTCTATTTTTCCAGTTAAAGAGAAGAAGAAGCACGAGCAGAGGTATGACAAATGATTTTGAGAGATGCTCTTAAGTGGGGTGGCACTTGGTATTCATTTCTGCAAGATCACCTTATGGACCGATGGACCGATATTTGTACAGCGCTACGGAATACGATGGCACTATATAAAACAATAACGATAATATTTATTATTATTATTACATCTGGGAATTCTAGGGGGCAAGAAGAAGATTTAATGCCAACGTCAAAGGCTTTGGCGCCCTCTGCTGCCCAGGTTATGAAGCTGCTGCCAAATTTAATTAATGATGGCTTATCCAGAAATATACATATCATAACATACCGTATTGGCTCGAATATAGGCCACACTTTTTCCCCCCACTTTAAAGCCTCCCCTGCCAGCACTTTCAATGGTTGGTTGTCTAAGCGCATCACGCAGACGTTCACCGGCAGCGGCGATGCGAGCGTAAACAGCCCCCGCTGCCGGCACGTCTGCTCGATGTGCTTTAACAATCTCCCTTGCCGGGAATTTCCACGGGGGGAGGAGATGGTTAAAGCACATCCTGCAGACGTGCCGGCAGCGGGGGCTGTTTACGCTCGCATCGCCGTAGTTGGTGAACGTCTGCGCAATGTAAGCTAACAATCTTCCTTGCCGGCACTTCCCACGGCGGAAGTGCCAGCACCGGAAGTTGAGTACGCGTACTGCGTAGCTGTCCCCCGCCGGCCCTGCAAGACCCCGGGGAGTCTGCACCGGTAAGTCTAGGGGGGGGACCTCTTGGGGGCAGAGTGGCAGCATATCTCGGGGGGGGATAGAGTGGCAGCATATCTCAGGGGGGGGGATAGAGTGGCAGGATATCTCGGGGGGGCACATCTCGGGGGCAGAGTGCATATCTCAGGGGGGGATAGAGGGGCAACATATCTCGGGGGGGGGCAGAGCGGCAGCATATCTGGGGAGGGCAAAGTGGCAGCATATCTGTTCCACTAAGTGTTTTGGTTTTTTTTTACTAAGAAATTTTTTTCTTTAAAAAAGCACCTAACTTTTAGGGTGCAGCCTATATCCGAGCCAATACGGTATATGATAGCTGGGGGTCCCCTGTAAATGACCCCCCCCCAGCAAATGCATGGAAGGATTTTGGAGAAACACCCCCACCACACACACAGGTACACACACATACATACATACACACACATATAGACACACATATACATACATACACACATACATACATACATACATACACACACATATAGACACACATATACATACATACACACATACATACATACACACACATATAGACACACATATACATACATACACACATACATACATACATACATACATACACACACATATAGACACACATATACATACATACACACATACATACATACACACACATATAGACACACATATACATACATACACACATACATACATACATACATACACACACATATAGACACACATATACATACATACATACATACATACACACACATATAGACACACATATACATACATACACACATACATACATACATACATACACACACATATAGACACACATATACATACATACACACATACATACATACACACACATATAGACACACATATACATACATACACACATACATACATACATACATACACACACATATAGACACACATATACATACATACATACATACATACACACACATATAGACACACATGTACATACATAAACACATACATACACACATACATACATACATACATACACACACATATACACACACAGACATACACACACATATAGACACACATACATACATACATACACACATACATACATACACACACATATACACACACATACACATACATACACACACATGTAGACACACATATATACACACATACATACATACGCACATATGCACTACATTAACTACAAGACAGCCCCAGCGCTGGTTCACACGTGAGTTCCAGGGTATATAATGAAACTCATATGTGTCATATGTGATATGCTTCTAAATAAGTGAAGAATTGAGGAAATTCTCTCTTGTGAGTGCTGCGTCTCAGAGAGAGAGATATGGAGGAAAGGACGCAATGAAGTTGTGGGTTCAACTCCCTCACTTCACTATTCATTATGAGGGGCTGAGCTGGCCCTGTACAATGCATAAATTAATCTGGGAGACTCCCCCTGGAAACTCTCCCTTTAGTGAATAGACCCCCTTCAGGCATTGCGTGTTTTTATGGCATGACAGCGCCAGACAGGTGTAACATTTTGCATTTTTATTTTACAGGGAAAAAGAGTCGGCTTGGATCCCCGGAAACATGGACGCAGGTTTTTTAACCATAAGCTTCTCCTCCCTCCATCCCCCTCCTGTGCCTCTGATGCTATCACGTCTCATGCCCCCGAATCACTGCAAGGTTGTAGTAGGTCGGGGCAAAAGGGGCATTTTCTACCTCAATTTCCATAAACGAACACGCATTACTCCTTGCTCCTTTTAAACGCCTCCCTATGCCTAATTTAGCAAACTAAAGATAATCTCTTCTCGTTATAGATTGGTCATACGATAATGTTGTATACGACGTGGTAAGTAATGAAAGTGTAGTAGAATGCCGCATTCTAATAAAAACAATAGCACATTTTCTATAACTGATTATGGAAGGGATAGGCATATGGCTCCTAATTTAATTTAGACTCGATGGGCCAATATCCTGATCACCCCTCGACCCATGGAAACCCCCTCACCACAAACAAGGGATAACTGTGGGTAAGGACATGGCGGGGTGCCTTGAGCCTCCCTTCGCCCTTCTGGTTGAATAATAGTCACAGAAGCTCTGGCCACGGGAAACTCTCTGCAGTTGTAACTATAAAAGAACATAAACCAGAGCCGACACAAACACCGAACAACAAGCAGCATCTCATAATGTAACAGATGCCTCCCGGCTGGTGGGAATTGTAGTCCTTCTACAGATGGGAAACGTGAGGCTGCTCCTTTCATGCTGCTATAACGCACTCTTCTTGCTACATCGTGGCAGTCATCTCCCCCAATCGCAGAAGACCCCCAGTAGCACAAAAAAGGGACACTCCAGCCGTCATATGATAGCTGAGGTCCCTTTAAATCTCCACGTTGTCCCCATTGACAAAGTGATGCATAAGGGATTAATAAGCATAATAAAGTAATTTATTACGCACTCTTCTTTGGAGAGGCTGTATGGGACATTAAACGAGGCCGGCAGTTATGTCCTCCTCTTCTCTGTAGGTCCAGAAGGTCCTTTTTGCTTGCCAGGCATCTCGAGAACCTTTCCGCGCATGCACAGGCACTGTCAGTGTGCTCAAATTCTACAATTCTAGATTGAACCCCGCTGTATCGTTGGGCTATTGCCATCACAATAAATGGGACAACGAAACGCCAGGACAGGCTAAGGCCGGAGGTCCTCAATGCAAAATAAATTGCTTTAAATACTAAGTCGGTTGTCGGTTACCTTGGCGATTAAATAGCATTACATCATTTAATCCCCCTTTAAAAATCATGCATTCTGTGCAGGACGATCGTGTATGATTGTTTGTACGGAATCTTTTGGATGTTTATCCCCTGTTAATATTGCCGCATGGACTCTAATGACGTTCTTTGCTTTTCATCAGAGGCATTCTTCAGACACCGAGACCTCTCCATCCCAAATGGCATCCAGAGACACCCTTGGAGAGGGGAGGACTGGAAAACCTTTCGGCACTTTTCACGCGTGACTGTATGACCACCGACACCCCACGTCCACATAGCAGAAATAATACCTGTGCAGGTTTTACTGGCGTTCCTGGTGATAATTGTGTGACCTTAAAGGTGATATCCAATGGGGAGAGTGAAAAAGGACAAAACCATTAAAATTGACAGTATACAAAATTAGCAAAAAAACATTAACAGGGCTATAGAAGCTATGCGGGCCCTGCTCGTGTGACCTCACCATCTATTACGATACTACTTTTCTTTGGACATTAAGCATATTGTGGTATATAGTGTGCGGTCAGTGGTGGGCTGAGTGGGGGGGATTGTGTGCCTTGAACTACTTTTGGGTCACCAGAAGTGGGTTTTTTAATGGGTTTTACTTGCAATACCCGAGGTTAGGCACTAGGGCACTTACACTATTACTGGATCATTTTTGTGATCTTTTTGTGGCTTTATTATAGGTTTGTTGGTGCATGTGTCTTTTTTTTCAGCCCTGGATGTTTTCTGCCAAATCTATTTTTTTTATTATTCGGCTGTATGTCTGAAACTGCCCTTGGAATTGAATGTGGATATGGAGTCCAGAGTCCCACTAGAAGATTAAGACTGAGGCTTTCTATTGTTTACTTCAATGCAGCAAGATAAAGACGTGTTTGTGTAGTAGATTGGGATATTATTACAGTTCCAAAACACATCAAGGAAGACGTATATACAGCTGGTAAAACATTGGAAAATTATAATATAATAATAGGTGATACCAGTATTAAAACAGAAGGTGAGGGTTTCCATTGAAAAACACATTAGCAGCACCAGTACCTACTGGTGTGTACACCATCACCCTCTAGTGGTTACACGAGGAACTGGTGCACTATTCTGTAATTCTAATGTTAAAAATTGTCTTCAAATAATAAACCTTTTTTATGCTGCATTGTGATAATTTGTTTATTAAAATAAAATATGACTTTTCATTAGGACTCGCTAAAGGGGCAGTTCTTGTCTTGTATCAATCACTTTAAAAATACCTCTGAAGGTGCAGTTTGTCTTAGAAAAGAGCAAAACATGTCAAATGGAAAAATATATATATTTTTCTCCTTAAGCCTAAACCCCAGGGTGGCATACAGTAAAATAACCCCCAGCGCTGTTTACAGTAATACAGTAATAATAATATTGGGTTTCTGAGGCCAAGCAGGCAAACAATAACTGAAGATCACTGTGCACAATGCCAAGAGGCAGCTGGAGTGGTGTAAAGCTCACCGCCACTGGACTCTGGAGCAGAGGAAACGTGTTCTCTGGATCTGAAAGTCTGATGGTTTAGCGGATGCCAGGAGAACTCTACCTAATGGAATACATAGCGCCGACTGTAATGTTTGGTGAAGGAGGGGTAATGGTCTGGGCCTGTTTTTCCGGATTTGTGCCCCTTACTTCCGATGAAGGGTAATGTTAATTAGGGTGATCACATGTCCTGGATTACTCGGGACAATCCCGCAATGGGACTTTATGTCTCACGGCCCGGGGACCCTCAATCTTGCGCGGGGCTTTTGGTTGAAAATTATTGAGCAGACAGTCCCACCCATTCAATCATCCTTAGGCTAGGTTTCCACTTGTTTTTTTTTTTGCTAAAAACGCCCATAAAAACGCCAGTGAAAAAACGCTGCGGCCAGATGTTAGCTGTTCTTCAATAGGAAATCGCAGAATGCCATATCCACTTGGCGTTTTTTTGTTTGGCGTTTTTTCAGTCCTCTTTGGCGTTTTTCTGCTTTTTTGGGCTCTGTGGCAGTTTTTCAGAATCGCAGCATGTTGACGCTCTGGCGTTTTTTGCAAGGAAATCTTGGCGTTTTTCTCCAATAGAAGTCTATGGGAGAGAAAAAACGCCATGAAAAACCCATGTGGGTTTATTGCCTTGGCGTTTTTTATGGCGTTTTTTCCACAGTTACAATGCAGAGGATGGACCCGGTATCTGTGTGAACTACGAGAAATAGGCTGGAAACAAACAGTTTCACACAAAACAAAGTTCATATTGAATTCTACACCATTTGGAACAAACATGCCATTACAAACAAACATACGCGACGCATCAACTGGATCCTGCGCGCCAAAAGCAACAGCAAACAATTTGCACCATCATTTGGGGCCAATCTTCCTAGAGGAGCAGACATTCGGAATAAAGCAGGCCTTACAAACCACAGAAAAGAGACAAAAGGGTCCGCCGGGGCGTTTAAGTAGAACTCTACCAAGTAAATGACATCAGGGGGCAGATACTTGCCATTTATCCGAATCCCTTTTAGCTGGGTGAAACTTCTAACTTGTAAAGGCTGGAAAAACTGCCTAAGGTCAAAAAAAGCAATTTCCACAGAAAGGCTAAAACGCCAGAAAAAACTCCAGAAAAAAACGCCAAAACGCAGAAAAATGCAGTGGCAGTTTTCTTGGCGTTTTTCATCAAGAAAACAAACGCAGGACAAAAACCCAAGTGGAAACCTAGCCTTATGGCGGCGCTGGTGCAAGTAGCGGGAGCCACAAAACCAAAAGGATGACAGGGAGTGTGGGGGGTCCGAGCGAGGCTCAGCCAGGTAAAATGGCAAACTGAGGTGGGGACAAGGGTGGCACTGGGAGGCTGTCTTTTGGGACAATCTTGGCACTGGGCAGCTGCAATGGGAAGTTGTTGGGGGACAAGGTTGGCGCTGGGAAGCTGTTTTTTAAGACAAAGTTGGCACTGGGAAGAGGGATTATATTAATAATTTATTGTTAGTATTTTATTTTCAAGAATATATATTAAGGAATGTGTCGTTTTCTTTGCGGTTTATTATATATGTTTAGTAATTTATACGTTTTTGAAGCTCCTGCTCATTGAGAAACAATAAAAAACAGATGTGTAACACGTATAGAAGCATGACCGTTTTATGTAGCCAGTGATTGTGTAAATACTGAAAAATACATCTTCGCCAGTCCCAGGCATACATTTGATGCAATGCACTCGTCAAAGGGTCACCCCAATGTTAATGGTCAGGGTACCGAGACATTTTGGACGATGTTCCGCTTCCAGCTTTGTGGGGACAGTTTGTGGAAAACCCTTTTCTATTCCAGCGTGACTGCGCCGGGGCACAAAGCAAGCTCCGTAAAGACATGGATGGATGAGGTTGGGGAGGAAGAACCTGACCGACCGCACAGAGCCCCGACCTCAACCCCATCCAACACCTTTGGGATGAACCGGAACGAATATTGCGAGCCGGGCATCTCGTCCAACATCAGCGCCTGACCTCACAGACGCTCTACTGGATGAAGGGGCAAAAATTCCACAGAAACCTCCAAAATCTGGTGGAAATCCTTCCTAGCCGTTATCTGCAAAGTGGGGGCCAACTTCATATTAATGCCCGTGTATTCAGAATGTGATGTCACCAAAGTCTCTGTTGGTGTAACGGTTAGGTGTCCCAATACTTATGGTCATACACTGTATCTGAGCACGTGATCCGCTGACGTCATGCAGTATCTCACCTGACGGGATCCACAAAGATGTATTCTAGGGCTCCTGTCATCCTCTGCATTCTCCTCCCGGCCGCACGGTGTCGCTGTTTCCTGTCCTCCAGGACTCCGCCTTTTTCCCATAATTCCTCATGCTGCCCGCTGTGCCCGCCTCTGGAAAGATGGCGGCTGTGTCGGTGTTCCCCGGCGTGCGGCTCCTCAGCATCGGGGACGCGAATGGGGAAATTCAGCGGCATGCGGAGCAGAGAGAGCTGCGGCTGGAGGTTCGAGGCGGCGACATAGCGCTGTATAACGGTATGTGCGAGGGAGCGGAGGACGGGGGGCTCTCCATTACACTGGGGGCGTCAGGGCAGCGCGATGCTATGGCGTCAGGGAGGGGAGTCTATCAGTCTTACAATAGTGGAGTGTGAGGGTGGAGAGAAACGGGGGGACGAGCTTTGTGGGCGGCCTGCGGAAGGCTTGAGGGGTAAATGCATTGTCCTGGAGTGGCGCAATCGGGAAAAGCCATTGTTTGCTGGATGAGAGTAATGGAGGGGAGAAGGCATTGTCTGCTGGATGAGAGAAACGAGGGGGCATTGTCTGCTGGATTAGAGTAATGGGAGTGGAGGCATTGTCTGCTGGATTGGAGTAATGGGAGTGGAGGCATTGTCTGCTGGATGAGAGTAATGGGAGTGGAGGCATTGTCTGCTGGATGAGAGAAATGGGAGTGGAGGCATTGTCTGCTGGATGAGAGAAATGGGAGTGGAGGCATTGTCTGCTGGATGAGAGTAATGGGAGTGGAGGCATTGTCTGCTGGATGAGAGTAATGGGAGTGGAGGCATTGTCTGCTGGATGAGAGTGGAGGCATTGTCTGCTGGATGAGAGTAATGGGAGTGGAGGCATTGTCTGCTGGATGAGAGTAATGGGAGTGGAGGCATTGCCTGCTGGATGAGAGTAATGGGAGTGGAGGCATTGCCTGCTGGATGAGAGTAATGGGAGTGGAGGCATTGCCTGCTGGATGAGAGTAATGGGAGTGGAGGCATTGCCTGCTGGATGAGAGTAATGGGAGTGGAGGCATTGTCTGCTGGATTAGAGTAATGGGAGTAGAGGCATTGTCTGCTGGATGAGAGTAATGGGAGTGGAGGCATTGTCTTCTGGATGAGAGTAATGGGAGTGGAGGCATTGTCTTCTGGATGAGAGTAATGGGAGTGGAGGCATTGTCTTCTGGATGAGAGTAATGGGAGTGGAGGGATTGTCTGCTGGATGAGAGTAATGGGAGTGGAGGGATTGTCTGCTGGATGAGAGTAATGGGAGTGGAGGCATTGTCTGCTGGATGAGAGTAAATGGGAGTGGAGGCATTGTCTGCTGGATGAGAGTAAATGGGAGTGGAGGCATTGTCTGCTGGATGAGAGTAAATGGGAGTGGAGGCATTGTCTGCTGGATTAGAGTAATGGGAGAGGAGGCATTGTCTGCTGGATTAGAGTAATGGGAGAGGAGGCATTGTCTGCTGGATTAGAGTAATGGGAGAGGAGGCATTATCTGCTGGATGAGAGTAATGGGAGAGGAGGCATTGTCTGCTGGATGAGAGTAATGGGAGAGGAGGCATTGTCTGCTGGATGAGAGTAATGGGAGAGGAGGCATTGTCTGCTGGATTAGAGTAATGGGAGAGGAGGCATTGTCTGCTGGATTAGAGTAGTGGGAGAGGAGGCATTGTCTGCTGGATTAGAGTAATGGGATAGGAGGCATTATCTGCTGGATGAGAGAAAGGGGAGAGGAGGCATTGTCTGCTGGATTAGAGTAATGGGAGAGGAGGCATTATCTGCTGGATTAGAGTAATGGGAGAGGAGGCATTGTCTGCTGGATGAGAGTAATTTGAGTGGAGGGATTGTCTGCTGGATGAGAGTAATGGGAGTGGAGGCATTGTCTGCTGGATGAGAGTAAATGGGAGTGGAGGCATTGTCTGCTGGATGAGAGTAAATGGGAGTGGAGGCATTGTCTGCTGGATGAGAGTAAATGGGAGTGGAGGCATTGTCTGCTGGATGAGAGTAAATGGGAGTGGAGGCATTGTCTGCTGGATGAGAGTAAATGGGAGTGGAGGCATTGTCTGCTGGATTAGAGTAATGGGAGAGGAGGCATTGTCTGCTGGATTAGAGTAATGGGAGAGGAGGCATTGTCTGCTGGATTAGAGTAATGGGAGAGGAGGCATTGTCTGCTGGATGAGAGTAATGGGAGAGGAGGCATTGTCTGCTGGATGAGAGTAATGGGAGAGGAGGCATTGTCTGCTGGATGAGAGTAATGGGAGAGGAGGCATTGTCTGCTGGATGAGAGTAATGGGAGAGGAGGCATTGTCTGCTGGATTAGAGTAATGGGAGAGGAGGCATTGTCTGCTGGATTAGAGTAATGGGAGAGGAGGCATTATCTGATGGATTAGAGAAAGGGGAGAGGAGGCATTGTCTGATGGATTAGAGTAATGGGAGAGGAGGCATTATCTGCTGGATGAGAGAAAGGGGTGAGGAGGCATTGTCTGCTGGATGAGAGTAAAGGGGAGAGGAGGCATTGTCTGCTGGATTAGAGTAATGGGAGAGGAGGCATTATCTGCTGGATTAGAGTAATGGGAGAGGAGGCATTGTCTGCTGGATGAGAGTAATGGGGAGAGGAGGCATTGTCTGCTGGATGAGAGTAAAGGGGGGAAAAGGCATTGTCTGCTGGATGAGAGTAAAGGGGGGAAAAGGCATTGTCTGCGGGGTGAGAGTAGCGTGGGGGGAGGCGGCATCGCGGGGTGAGAGTAGCGCGGGGGCGGCGGCATCGCGTGATGAGTAGCGCGGGGGAGGCGGCATCGCGGGATGAGTAGCGCGGGGGGAGGCGGCATCGCGGGATGAGTAGCGCGGGGGGAGGCGGCATCGCGGGATGAGTAGCGCGGGGGGAGGCGGCATCGCGGGATGAGTAGTGTGGGGGGAGGCGGCATCGCGGGATGAGTAGTGCAGGGGGGGCGGTATTGTCTGCTGGAAGAGAGTAACTTGGGTGAAAGGAATGGGATAAGTGCGTTGTTCATATCGGGAGACAGGAAGAATAACGGGGGAGCGGGCTGTTGTGGCGGGGGCGCGGAGGGGGGAGCGCGGATGAACGGATGTCAGTAGAAGTAATAAGGCAGACAGACTGGGGACGTTAGTGTTTGTTTACAGTGCTTGTTGTACGCAAAAACCAGGTGTGACTCTCCTTTCTGGGAGCCAATAAGAACGGTGCCTGGCAGGCAGGGGGCGGGTACAGAACATGGATCTTTACAACAGTAACACTTCTAGGAACTTAGACTTGTGATCTTTGCCAGTCGCTGTATTCGGATGAAGCGGGGGCTCGTGGGGAGTTTGTGTGCAGCTTTCACAGTGTGCCGGCGCCCTGCAACCTGACTTTTTGCACCACACGTTTGTATTTTCCGAGAAGTGTAAGCTTCTGTGTCTCCGGCACAATCACTTCATTTGGGCTTTGTGTTCATCGCAGCTCCTTGTGATCAGCGATAGAGCGATGTGTCTGCCCCACAGAGATCAGCACCCGGGGCAGATATCACTCGGTAACCAAGCCCTGAACGCGCAGGATGAAAACGATAAATACTTGTCATTTAAAGACGTCCCTTTGTGTGTGTGTGTGTGTGTGTGTGTGTGTGTGTGTAAATATGACTATACATCCATACATGTGGTGGAGGGACAAGTCCACTGTGTATAATATATAGCGTGTATAGGGGAATCGCAGATGCTTTGGGGTGTAAGAGTGAATTTCGGGGTTAAGTGAAAGGAAATATAATCATGTTTGTATCCTTTGAACCATTTCTTGTTTATTTTTGGAGATGTGCATATAGAACAGTATAAGAAGATACTTAACTAAGAATAACCAGCCAATTACTAAGTTTTCAAGTTAAGTTGAAAGGCCATTGCCGCGGGACGTACTGGGACGTACTGGGACGTACTCCGGTCCCTGGATAGCTCCGATAGCCCGCCTTCTTTTCCCTGAAATCGTGAATAAGAGGATGCGTTCTAACCGCGTGCATTTGGCGTTCCGTAACGCTAAAACCAGCATTCGAGGTGTACATTTCGGGTGAATTTTGGCTGGTTTCCTGACCCGTTACCTTCCCGTAAATCTCAGGAATCCCCAGCTGGCACAATCGTTCGGGAGACGCCAGAACTTCAGCCTCTTCCCTAAAACAATCATTTACTTCACTCCCAGAATAGGATATAGAACTTGGTTATTGTGATCAAGCGGTCACCGTAGCAACCTATAAAGAGGTCCGGTCAGTAGAACAATTCCTTTTGTTGCTATGGCGATAAGATCATTTATTTTTTTTTAGAAACTTAGCAGCCTAACCACAAGCATTGGGGCTCTTTAACGTAGCGACGGGGGTCAGATCGTGACATCGGCTGCTGGAGGTACCTTGTGCTTACGTACACTCTGTGTACATGTTAGTGTGTTTATATATATGTGTGTATATATATACACACACACACACACACACACAAGTAGGTGGTAGACATAAGACATGCTGTGTACATGTGATATGCGTGTAGCGTGTACCTGTTCCTAACGTATAACATTTCGGCGGGTGGGTCCGCACGCGGCAGGCTTTCAGTATAAATGTCACATCGCTTTAAGCGATGATGTAGAAGCGCCGAGCCGCCCGCGCTCGTCCTGTCACATTCCACTCTTACATCATATTTATTGCTTACAGAAAAAAACCTTTTTCCGTTGGACGTCCCCTTAAAGGCTGTGTTAACCCTACGAGTCCTGCCAGCCAGAGCAAACATATACAGCTGTTATTTATTGTACAGGAGAGAGGTTTATTTTTTATTATTTAGAACTAAAGGAGTCAGAAGTAACGTAGGGAAGTTTTATTTTACTGAGCAGGTGGTAGATAAGTGGAGCGGTTTACCAGCAGAAGTGGTAGAGGGTAATAAAGCGAGGGGATTTAAACATGTATGGGATAGACATATGGCTCCTGAATCTAAGACGAGACCAACGACTGATTAAAGTCTAAAGTGACGATGCAGAAGATTATTCAATGAAAGAATTGGCGGAGATTTTCTTTTGTATTTTTTTGCTCGTAAGGGACGCATCTGCTTAATATCGCTGTAACTCGCGCCTCTTATTGGATGTCTTTTCGCGTGTACATGACTAATATCAAACTTTACTATCCTACTTTCTGACCTTGTTCATATTTGGTATAAATAATGGGGCATAAATGGCGAAATTAAAGCGCCTGAGATTGGTGATAATCGGAGAGGGGGGGGGGGGCGTCCACAGGGTCCCCAATAATAAATATCTGAATTCCGTAAGCAGTCTCTGTAGCGCGCGGTGTGAACGTCCCCGCTGGTCGCTGTCTGTATGAATGAAAGGCCGTCTTTGGATTCAGAAGGCAGGGTGCGAGGGATGTGAGCCGGCGGGGTGCGAGAATGTTATTCTAGCCTCTCGTCAGAATGTCATGGATGTAATGTTTGTAGCTGTTGTGTATATGCATGAGCGCGTGTTCGCAGCCTTACTGCACGCGTGTGTGGGGGGGTTTCAACGAACATGCTTTATCAGTCACAGGAGAAAAAATACGAGTCTACCCAGTTTTCTGTGGATACCGGTAATGTTTGTTTACCCATCTTCCTTCCTTGTCTGTGGTTCATGACCCCCCCCCCCCCTCCCCACATGTCCCCCACTTAATTTTGGGATTGAAACGAATGGCTTTGCTGGAATACACAGGTGGGTGGCTTTGAACTGCTCAGCGAAGGAGAGGGGCCATGTGGACTTTATGGCAGCTCAGTAACTATTTGCCGTAAAGTACCCTGTAGATCTTCGGTTCTGAGAAGCCTGATGACAAACCGGTTACACGTTGAGTTTATTTTAGGCTACTTTGGGCAAATCCAGGAGCTACACCTATAGAGATCAACGGCTTCTGGGGATTGTCGAGCTCTGGACTGGATCTCCGGTAATATCGATTAATACCAGATCCTATGGGGCAATGAATCTTAAGGCGGTTAGGGGTCCATTCGTTATCCTTTAGAGCTGTGACACTTGATCCTCGGCTCTAGAATGCTGGGAAAACTATCCGTAGCAGATCCGCCGTTTTATTTCCTCCAATGGTTTAATCCCACAAAGCACGGAACCTTTTAAGAAGCTTTCTTCGTTTCTATGACAACAACCTATCTATGTCCTGCATGACGTTTGCGTTTTGGGCTGGCTATATTTTATAGTTTAGGAGTATTGTGCCGTCCGTTAACCATTTTCCTGTTTTTTTTCTTCGTTTCGTTCTCAGCAGAGAATGTCTGCGTATTTAAATGCACCGTTACGAAGGACACGGAATGCAGCCGCGTCGGCAAGCAGTCTTTCATAGTCACTCTGGGATGCAACAGCGTCCTGGTCCAGTTTGCCACCCCGGCAGGTAGGTGCCTACAATAATACCCTTCCTGGCACTTGTTATGACGGGCCTGAATACAATAAAATCGTATTAAATGTTTACTAGACTTGTGCACACGGACCAAATATAGACATTTTTCCTTTCTTTTTCGGTCCGTTAGTTTTCGGACAGTGAATGTTCCCTTTTGGTTTGGATGAAATTCATTCTCTCACCCTCATTCACTCCATGGCTCACTCACACTCGGTGTCTCCCTTCCTCCTTGGCCAACCACATCCACGTCCCCGTCTCCTTTTTCGCTGACGGGAGTCCAGGGTAGCGGCGCGAATAGCGGGGAGAATCGCACCAAGTAAACTCATGAACATTCTTATGAGCAGATAATGAATATTTCCTTTCTCCCCAAGATTTCTGCTCGTTTTACAACATAATCAAGGGCTGCCGATGTCAAAGCACGGAGAAGAGCGTCTTCAGCGAGCGGACGGAGGAATCCTCTGCTGTGCAGTACTTCCAGGTGACCGGATGGTCCGCACAGTATAAGGGGCTGGGATTTTTTAACTGGACAAAGTAATATTAGAACAGTAACCGAAAGGTAGCAGAATGTTGAAAGTATTCATTTTTGCCGCGCACCAGCGAATGGGCTGCCGGGGGGGGGGGGGGGGGTCACCGTCCACGTTTCTAATTTCCGTTTTGTTTTTTTCGCCCCCCAGTTTTATGGTTACCTGTCACAGCAACAGAACATGATGCAGGATTATGTGAGGACAGGCACATACCAGAGGGCCATCCTGCAGAATCACACAGACTTCAAAGATAAGGTGAGAACCTAACGAAATGCTCTGTGCAGAAGTAGGTCCTTCACCGGTCTTCAGCTTCATGGAGTTTGACTTTTTCCCCACGCACTATTAGGTCATCTTAGATGTTGGTTGCGGATCTGGAATCCTTTCCTTCTTCGCGGTCCAGGCTGGCGCCCGGAAAGTGTACGCTGTGGAAGCGAGCTCCATGGCCCAGCACGCTGAGGTGAGGGTCATCTACATACATGTTTTAGGTGTAGGTGAACCCCTGTCATTTTGTTTTTGTTCTGACCTCTGACCTTCGTACCCCGCAGCTATTGGTGAAGAGCAATAATCTGAGTGATCGCATCGTGGTCATCCCAGGGAAGGTGGAGGAGGTCACTCTTCCGGAGCAGGTGGACATCATCATTTCTGAGCCCATGGGATACATGTTGTTCAACGAGAGGATGCTGGAGAGCTACCTGCACGCCAAGAAGTTTCTCAAGCCGAGCGGTATGATTTGAGTCTGCCTCTCCAGACACGATGGGTTCTCCGGAGGATATTATTGTGTTCCGTCCTTGTTGAGATAAGAAGCAAAAAAAATAATCTGCAGTGGAATACTCATGAAGACCACAGATGCTTGTCATCCAGTTTTATTAAGCCACATCAGTAAAATGTAAGCACGCTAGACCTCTTCCTACATGTTGCTGTTTGGACAACTTTGGTTATGCTTAGATGCTACTGATCTGGCTTAGTAGAATTGGTTCATGGTAGCATTTTCCTATCTCTCTCTCTCTCTCCATGTATACCGCCTTCGTGGACGCTTTGATTCCTTCCTTGGTTGTTCTGATGGCGATTGTCCGTCCTGAATGAGTGTTTGTCTTTGTTCTGCAGGTAACATGTTCCCCACGATTGGGGACGTTCACCTGGCCCCCTTCACAGATGAGCAGCTATACATGGAACAGTTTACAAAAGCCAATTTCTGGTGAGTACAAGCTCTCCGTCCGTTCTCGGTAACGTAGGCCACTCACAGGCCTTATTTTAGCCATACCATAAGCCTGGTTTATTGGAGCTTAAATCAGTTCTCTTGTTTCCACAGGTACCAGCCATCATTTCACGGGGTGGACCTTTCTGCCCTCCGTGGGGCAGCTGTAGACGAGTATTTCAAACAGCCTGTAGTGGTATGTTGGGTTCACAAAGGACATACAGTATATATAGCATAACTGCCCCCCCCATGTACTAAGATGTCCCTTTCTTAACAGGACACGTTTGATATTCGAATCCTGATGGCCAAATCTGTGAAGTATACCGTAAATTTCTTGGATGCCAAAGAGGCCGATTTGCACAGGTAGCTAACTGTACACTCATACTCACGCTCTGCATCGCTATGCAATGTATTTTCATTCTAGGCTGTTTGCTGCCAATGGAAAGCATGCTGACATATCCTCTTCTTTCTGTTCCTCAGGATAGAGATCCCTTTCTCCTTCCACATGCTTCAGTCCGGCCTGGTGCACGGTTTAGCCTTCTGGTTTGATGTGGCTTTCATCGGATCGATGTGAGTGGGGAGTTGGTTGTGTGCTTTGCTTGGCATTGGGGTACATTGTATTAGGGATGCACCGATATAACAGTGGGCGAAATATATCGTCTGAAAAGGGCATTATCCTTATTTTTAAACTCCTAAAATAATAGTACGCAGTGGCCCTGCTGCTTACCTGCATGTTTCTCTGTCCGAGCAGCGTCTCTCTTGTACCGACCAGGGGAAGCAGGAACCCAGTGGAGTCACGTAAATGCATGTCACATGACTCTGCTCCGTTCCTTCTTCCCCTGGGGGGTCAAGAGAAGTTGTTCGCACAGAGGAAAGCAGCAGGGCCCCTGCGGAAGTCTGCGAGTGAGAGATCTTCAGTTCAGGAAAGGTGGGAGAGGGTGTATGAGTGAGTATGTGTGATTAAGGGAATGTATATGAGTCAATGTTTGTGAACGAGTGTGTGTGTGTGATAGCATGGATGTGTAAATGGGGGGGGCATAGGGAGGCTGTAATCGCACTCCTATCATGCCCAGGTTCCAGCATGTACTGGCTTCCTGGGCATGATGGGAGTGTGATTGACGATTATTTATATATATAATATATAATCTATAGCTAACCACAAAATGAAAAGTGCATGTGGTGGCTGCAGTGTCTGTGTTTTATTATGGTGTGTAGTAGGCTGTACAAGGCCTACTACACACCGCTCCCCGTTAAACCGTCTTCTCTCCTCTACTCTCAGGATGACAGTCTGGCTGTCCACGGCCCCGACAGAGCCTCTCACTCACTGGTACCAGGTCCGTTGCCTCCTGCAGTCTCCCCTCTTTACCAAAGCTGGAGATACCCTGTCTGGGACTGTGCTGCTTATCGCTAATAAAAGGTGTGATACGACACTGCGCCTCGATCCATACCCTGCTGTCCCTACACCCGAGCCCTGTCCGTGCGCTCCCGGATCCTCCTCTGTCGAGTCTCACTGCAACACCTCTTCACCCATTTCAGTTTCTCCTTCTGTGTTTCTCTGCTGTGATTCTTCCCAAATTCTAAACATGTCTTCACCGTTCACTAATCTGTTCCGTAATGTGCCGTCTCTCACCCTGTGTCAAACCCTCTCTGTTTTACAGGCAGAGTTACGATATCAGTATTGTTGCTCAGGTGGAACAGACGGGTTCCAAATCAAGTAACCTGCTGGATCTGAAGAACCCCTTCTTTAGGTAAGCCTAAACGTCTGAAGAACCCCTTCTTTAGGTCCCCCCTATCATCCGCATTATGCTTATTCTGCCACATCTTAACCCTTAACATTCCTATGTTTTTCAGGTACACGGGCAGCACGCCGTCCCCACCTCCCGGCTCGCATTACACCTCTCCCTCTGAGAACATGTGGAGCACAGCGGGGGCATACGGTATGAACACAGGAATGGGCATGGGAGGTAAGTGATGGCGCTAGGCATCTGGGCAAAGCTGTTGCGTTTGCAGGCTAGTATAGGTGCGTGCACGTGACGGGATAAATAATGAGCCAGTATACTCGCGGTGCGTGTACATGGAGCAAATGGGTATCAAGCAGATATACACACAGATCCCGTGCTTATCACCAGATGGACAATATGGTCAGTAGGACTCGCTAAACCAGCATGAATTCCCAAAGACTTGTTAAAATGGCTTATACCTCTTATAAACCATGTCTTTATAAAATAAGCCATCTCCGAGGATGGTTCAGGACTTAAACCGCTGATAAAGCAGAGAATATAACGTCTGTTTCAGAGCGTGTAGATGTACCAGGAGCTTTAGAGTTGTTTCTGTCTCACATGTTCTGTGCTCTGACCCGATCCCTCGGTTCTGTTTCAGGAATGCCCGCGGCGTATGATCTCAGCAGTGTTATGGCCGGAAGCTCAGGCATCACCCACAATAACCTCATCCCTCTAGGTGAGCTGCATGCTGCGTCCCAGCACCCAGAACCCCAAGAGCAGACACTCGGATCCGTCAGTAATAGCGTAATCTTATTCACTAAATTCAATAATCTTGCTACTCGCAAAAAGCTTAATTGGCAAATATTTTCAGATTGGGGGGGGGGTGAAATATATAGTTTGCAGGAAGCTAAACTTATTTAGGCTTGATTAAATCCATATTTCTTCCAATCAAGTACATTAACCTGAAGTAGTAGTTTTAATTGTGTGTATATAATATATATGTATGATTATATAATGCTGCCACAGCCTGCTGCTTATGGTCACTAAAAGGCCATGTTGCGCTCGTGTGCCGTCTCTAGCTGTGTGCGAACTCCCTGTAACGGCCTGCCCTCCGTCTCTTTACAGCTAACACAGGAATCGTTAATCACACCCACTCGAGAATGGGATCTATCATGAGTACGGGGATTGTACAAGGTGAGTGCTCGCCATATCCCCTTCCTTTATGGTTATCCGTTTTGTTATATCATTTGCTCCAGTCGCTCTCTCTCTCATCAAGGGCTGTTTGTCTGGACTGAGCAGTTTCCGTTGGGAGGTATGATCCGGCTCCGCTGGCTCGTTACTCTCCTTGGACCTGGTGGGGGGTGTCAGATCTTCCCATATACAGCATGGACCACTGTGCCTAAACGGCACTCGGCGGGGTAGACGGCTGTGCAGGTCATTGGGAGGGGGTGGCTGGGGCGATGTTCTGCGTCAAGCCAAGGTACCCCTTTAGGGGCTGGAAGTTCAAGACCCCCACAGCATGTTCTCCAGCTTCCCATGATGTGGAAAGTATCGCAAAGTATGGTTTATGCCCTAAACTGCTAGAAATGTAAAAAAAAAAAGTAATGTTACTCCCGGCTGTACAGTACAAGGCAAGGAGATGTTGTGAACCCATGAAGACCTCGTTCAATGACTTTTCACTTTTTTCTCCACTTATAGGCTCAGCTGGAGGACAAACAGGCTCCACCAACTCCACTCACTACCCAGTCAGCAACCAGTTTAGCATGGGTGGTCCCGCTATCTCCATGGCCTCTCCCATGTCAATCACCACCAACACAATGCATTATGGGAGTTAAAGATGGCCGTTTCTCCCCCCCTTCCCATCCCTCGGCTCTGACCTCCCACGTCCTCTTTCCAAACGGACGGCACCTGGATACCAAACAAAGCGGTGATTACTTTTTATCCTCCGTTGCGATTGCTGCGGGGTCTTCATCAGACGCCTGCACCAAAGATCACCCTGCCACGGTGCAGACTCCCATTCGCCCCCCCCCCTTACCTTTTACACGGACATTTTTCCTCCCTTTGCTGCTCTGACCGGCCCCCCTATACCCCCTTTTTATCCTTCCTTACCTCACCCCCCCACCACCACCATTTCTATCACACAAAGCTAAATGCTTTGCTTTCTGAAAAAATGGACTTGTGCAATTTTTTTTTTAAAGAAAATACTAAAAAAACCTCACTGTGTCAAAAATGGAAGAAAGTGGGGGAGGGGGGATCCTTCAATCAGTGCCGCCTGTCTCTGATTAATTGCAGAATCATGTATTGCTTTCTCAGACCATCGCCATTAGCGTATTGGACTCTGTGGCCCTAGGGGCATTTGCTGTGCGTTAGTATTATGGTTAAATAGGATACTGCATAGGGGGTCGAGGTGGGGGGTCTGATTGACTTCATTATGTTCTACATGCAGTAAGTGCTGCGTTTTAAGGAATTAAGGTACCCTCTAGCCTTCCCTAGCTGGGGCGGACGCCAGGCTTTTTGTTTTTGATACTCGCCGGAGCGGCGTATAACGTTCGTCTTACGCTGGCTTCTGTTTCTGTAACTCTCGGACGGTCGCCGTTTATGGCCGATACGGCCCGGGCTGCTCTCGCCTTCCCTGACGTTCTGGGAAAATCTGCGTTTTTAATGCGTTTCCGTGCAGGCGGCTGATCCGCGCTGATGAAATTCTAGTATGAATTGGCAACCAAACTTTACTGCTGCTTGGGGTGGGACGACGACAACGACATAGATTTGGGGGGGGGGGGGGGGGTCCGGAAGGTTACTGTATACAAAATAAACAAGATAATTGGCATACGGTGGTTTTAGATGTTCATGTAACCTCTTGATGTATTTATACACTTAAACGCTACTAGAACAATGTATCGAGCGTCACATCGGTTACTTTCTGAATGCATAGACTCTTCAGTGTGGGGGGGGGGCAACCCTCTATCGCTCACACTCACACACAGAGTGCTAGTGGCAGGTTAGTGACACACTACACGTGTGTAATTGGTAAGATCCGTTACACACGCTCTCCCCCAAGCGAATAGAAATACAAAGCCGGGTTCTTGATGTTTCCTGTGGGCCGCGCCTCGTGGGTTTTAAGGGAATGCGCGGCGGATCGGGGGCGTTTTATTAAATGGCATTTTGGGCCCCGTTTTTCTTTTTTGAAGGCGAGAGTTCCCGGCTGTCCCGGTAAAGATGGATTTTTTTTGAGCTCTGGGACAGGCAAAGGTAGAAGATCTCTTAAAGGCTCATCAGCGAAAAGGCAAATCCCGTTGCTCATCTGTCGGCGGCTGCAGGTGGGGAGCAGAACGCGGCCTTCCCGCCTGTCCCCCCGCCCCCCCCCCCCCCCCGCTGTGCCGGTCTGTCCCCCGAGATTCTGTGTGTTTGTCTCAGATTCCGTTATGTTACCCCCCCCTCCGTGTCCTTTTCCCTTTCTACCTCTGACCTTTTGCGGCGAGAGCGATCCTCGCATGCGTCAGACTAACCCCGAGCGTCCGTCCCAAATTCTTTATTTTTTTTAAAGGTTGTATACTTGTAACTAGAGCTCACCTTTAACCCTCCCAGTGCCAGAAGGGTTATTGAAGACATGGCTCTGGAACACTTTGTACACCCTCTGACCCTGACGATCCCCCCCCCCCATTTTTTTTTGTTTGCCTCCGTTAGGGTATTAAAATGCTTGTCACAGAACCCCAATATCCGCCTGTCTTGTCTGTGTTTGTCTGTCCCGAGTGTGGCAGTAGACTGTAGTTAATAAGATGGATTTTCGGAGGTAACTGCAGGAAACCATTGCAAACGCAGTTGCTGTACTCACTTCTGTCTGTAGTGTTTCAATAAAGTTGGGAGGGTTATTCTCTTTTTTTATTTTATTCTCCTGTCCGTTATTTGGGGGACGGGGGCAAGAAGGCAGTGGCTTTTTGGTTAACACAAGGCGTTTTGTAAATATTTTTTTTTTTAATATACCTTCTGTCCCCTATGGACGTAGCGGTACGTCCTGCTCTTCGTTTGACAACCTGGACTCCCCCTTGACAGCGGAAGCCAGCATCGCCTTCTGGGTTGCATCACTGCTGACCTCATCGGAGGACAGGATAGCCCCTGCTGGGATATCCGATCACTTCGATGAGGCACAGACGCTGTGATCTCTTTGCAAGTCTGTGGGGACCTGCATAGAGATCACAGTGTGATCGGTGCGGGGAGGAGAGTGAGAAACCATCTCTCTCACTTTTCTCACATGCTGAAACACAAAACAAAAAAGTGATGTCATTGTGACATCACTGGCATTCACATGTTTAAGAGCTCCCTAAGAGGATCTTTTACCGTTTTAAAAAAAAAATCTATAAAGGAAAAAACCTTACATCTCATTGCCCTAACACAACATCTACTGCATATAAGCCTCCTGCCCTCGTTCACAACCCCAATCCTGTTAAGCCATAAGCATAAAAATTCTACGAATAATGTACACCTTTAAAGTATGTTCCCTTTAAGTGCTGGGAAAGTATGGAAAATCTATATAATCTGGGTATTTCTGAGATCAGGACACCCGAATTGATAAACTTGGAGGGGTTTTTCCATCACTTTACCTAAGTTTGTGAAGATTAAGAGAGAAAATATTTAAAAAAAAAAAAAGTTTGTCAAATTTTTTACTAAATTTCTCATTCTAAATTTTCAGCTAATCATCTAACTATGGTACCAAAAGAAATCTCTATCTCTCATTGAAAGAAAACAATAAGTAGTTTCCTTATTCACAGGAAAAGAGAATAGTCGCTGAACCAACACAGCGCAAAGATGGCAAACTTGCCTCAGGACTGAAGGGGTTAAATTAAACATTTCCAGATCCTTTGGAGCAGAAACAAATCTTTTATTTAGCTAAATATATTAGTCTGGTTCTGATCAATAAGTAAATCTCCGCTATAAGCACAAAAAACCAAACCACCCTGGTTTTCTTAAACATGCCGAAATTATTTCCCGTTTAAAGTTTTCTGCCGCTCTGTGAGACGTCCCTTTAAAGAGCCCTAGAACAGGCTTGCGCGGTCTCGGAGCTGCCGCCGTGTGTTAAAATCCCGCTTCGTTCGGGTCGTAACCGCAGTCGTTACGCGTGGTGGGTGGTGATGTGTGCGGTTTTCTGAAGTGTCGTCGTCGCGACATCCGCTGCTGCCTTCTCTTCGAACTTCTTGAAGAAATACACCTGTTGGATAAAAGCAGACGTTTGTTAAATCAATGGGGGCGCTTTTTGCGCATGGGCTCTTATAGGACCACCACCTGGAGCCTACTGGGGGTGAGTATTCGACATGGACGCAGGGTGGTCATCGATCAAACACAACCGCTGCAAAACAAGTAGTTGGGGTTTGTGGAAAGAGGTGGATTCTGTGTCTGTAAGGGGGGGGGGCGCAACGTGAACTTGCAGAGGGATTTATCCGCAGCGATAAGTAAAGCGCTGGAGCGTCTTTCACACCTGCAAAAAAGCACAGGAGCCGTTGGCACCGCACCATCCCAGATCGTTACTGGACAGACCCTACCGCGTCTTCAGGGTAAAAGAATGGTCCGAGCGAGAGCGCCTAGGGGCGGAATAAGTTATGAATGCGATCAGCGTGAGCCGCGGTGATATACCTCCTCCTACTCGTGAAATGTTTTAATCCGGATGTATTGCGCAGGGCAGAAAATGCAGCCTTTCGATTATATTCTGTGATCGTACGGACTTGTGGGCATTGAATGTGATGAGAGATTCCAAGAATTAAAAAAAAAAAAAAAACACATACAAAGTGAACTAAGGAATTGGCTTAAGGAAAAAGCTTCACGGTACCTTGCAGCCTACAGCCAGCAGCACGTGCAGAGAAACCATCCCGATCACCATGCCGAGCGAAGCTATTTTGTTGTCTTTGCTGATGTGGGGCCAGAAGGCGAGGAGGAGGACGAAGCCGGAGAGACTCGCGGCCACGAGAATCAAAATCCATCGGAATAATTCATTGGGAACCACGCAAAGGATCTGCAAACAGCAGCAATACCCGTTATTTTACTTAAAGAGTTTATAGGCAGTAGAAGCAACAAGAAGAGGTGTTGGAAACCAATGACCCTTACTGCGCATGTGATGTGCACATGACGGTGTCTGACCAGGTCCAGTCCCTGGGCATTGAGATCATAGGTTTCACCACCAGTGTCTTAGTTACCCTAACACGGTGGTTATAATGCGTAGCTATAGAAGTAACTCATCTATAGCAAGCTGGATACTCACCGTTATTGGGATGTATACGGCAAGAGAGTATCCGTACACGCACACGGTCTCCATAAAGCTGTAAGATCCCACGGTTTGGCTCACACCCTTCCGCCACTGAAGAAAGCCCCACAGGCCCAGGGGCACCAGCCAGGCATAACTGTATATCACTATACCAGCCACGGACACTGAAAGAGATCGGTATGGGGTTATTATGTAAAGAAGAGGGAGCTATGGGTGACGGACAGGAGGGGGTTATGGGGCACAGAGTCTGTCCCTCCCACCGCAGGGTGCCACAGACAGGAGGGGGCTATGGGGCACGGAGTCTGTCCCTCCCACTGCAGGGTGCCACAGACAGGAGGGGGCTATGGGACACGAAGTCTGTCCCTCCCACTGCAGGGTGACAGACAGGAGGTGGCTATGGGACACGGAGTCTGTCCCTCCCACCGCAGGGTGCCACAGACAGGAGGGGGCTATGGGGCACGGAGTCTGTCCCTCCCACCGCAGGGTGCCACAGACAGGAGGGGGCTATGGGGCACGGAGTCTGTCCCTCCCACTGCAGGGTGACACAGACAGGAGGGGGCTATGGGGCACGGAGTCTGTCCCTCCCACTGCAGGGTGACACAGACAGGAGGGGGCTATGGGACACGGGTGGGAGTTCCAGCTTCATAGTAAGCCTAGCAGAATATTGTGGATCTTGACTCGGAAAAGCTCACCTTTGTGGAACTGCGGGCTGTAGACGTAATCTGAACGGTCGTATATCTGGATGAATGTTGACAAATTCCCCATGACTGACACAGTGATCACCAGAGTAGCACAGATCCAAAATGGCCCTGAAGAGGGCCAAAGGGTAGTTTAATAACAGGAGATGAAGGCACAGCTGGCAGAAGAGTTTATTCACCCACATATTCTACATTAAAATCTTCCCCTCTCCTATTGATCGATGCATGATGGGGTTGGCCCTTGACAAAGCATAGTTAAAGGTGCTGTTCTACCGCACTTCCCATAAATTCTTTGATCAATTCTTTCTGGGAATGCTTGTGATGTTACTGATGAAATCACCATAAATCATCAAATGAATGTTTGTTTTTCCTCTAAACAGAACAGCACCTTTAATGAGACGTCACAGAACGTTAATGTGAACACAGCGCAGAGCGTCGGGCTGTCCGGTCCCCGCCGCCGCACTCACCGTACAGGTCGGGATTGTTCCTTAAGTGGTGACGTACAAAGTTTTTACCAGGGAGCGGCACCAGCGAGGCTTTGATCCGGTCGAGGACCTAAGATTAGAAAACAAAACGACGTGAAGGGCGCTTCCCATTCAATGAAAGGTAGTCTCGCCCTCGAAGCGCGTAGCCCCCGCACCCCCTCCCAGGATCACCGTTTACCTGATACGTGTCTACGTCAAAAAAGTCCTGGTAATACTGAAAGGTCCAGAAACTCGACGCTTTCTTCTGGGAAGAGAGGAGCTAAAAACAAGACATAAGAAGGAGAGAAAAAGTAAAGAACAAACCGTAAATTAAACAGCAGGTGGCACCGGCAGCAGGTACAGCAACTACTCCTGGGTTACAACTCTCACCATCCTGAGCCAGCAAGAGGCTGTAGTTAGACTTCTTGCGTACAATATGAGTGAGTAAAAAGAGCAGCGATAAACTCTCCGCTCCTCACCTCTGTCTGGTCGGTGTTGCCCTCCTCGTCCTCGCTGTCTGCCTCCATGTGCAGGGTGGCGTGCTGCGGCCGGATGTCATCGTTCACACTTTGCGTTTTGGCGTCTGGATCGGCAGCCAGAAGATCCGCCGCTTCATCAAACTCTGCAACGACAAGAGACTGGAGCATGGAACCTGCCGGCAGATCAGACCCATTCTGTCTCTGGTCTGATTCTCTCTCTGCTGTAAAGACTTAAACATAAAGTTGTCAGTCTTGTCTTAGACTCAGGAGCCATATGCCTGTCCCTTACATTACATCCAAGTCTCTGAATGACATCGAGTTTGCCCTTGTGGCACTGTGTGCGTGCGTGCGTGTCAACAATGAGGCTTCCATCTGTGTTCTACACACATCATGTTATTACTTTGTCACGCATGCTCGGCCTGTGTACTGGTCATGAATGTTGCGCACACACAACTCACAATGTAATGTAAGTCGAAGGTGTTATGGGGAGAGCGCCTGTACAGGTTCGGCAGCGCTATTAGAATGATGGAAGAATTCAAAACAATGACATTAAAATAAACAAGGTAGAAAGTCAACGAACAACATCAATAAACAGGAGGTACAGAGAGGGACGAGCGCCCGGTTCTCACACGCTTACAATCTATTAGGGGGGGGTTACATGTCCCATTTTGGTATGGTGGTGGAGGGGGAGAGAGTACCTGTCCCACTTAGTATGGTGTTGGGGGAGAGAGTACCTGTCCCATTTGGTATGGTGTTGGGGGAGGGGGAGAGAGTACCTGTCCCATTTGGTATGGTGGTGGAGGGGGAGAGAGTACCTGTCCCATTTAGTATGGTATTGGGGGAGGGGGGAGAGAGTACCTGTCCCATTTAGTATGGTATTGGGGGAGGGGGAGAGAGTACCTGTCCCATTTAGTATGGTATTGGGGGAGGGGGAGAGAGTACCTGTCCTATTTGGTATGGTATTGGGGGAGGGGGAGAGAGTACCTGTCCTATTTGGTATGGTGGTGGAGGGGGAGAGAGTACCCGTCAATGTGCGGTGTCAGACTGGGCAGGGTGAGTGGGCGGTTTTGAGTGTTCCGTCTACCCCGGGTAGGTGGATAGTGGGTCAGTCATGAGTGTACTTAACGCTGCCAGTTACTGTGGACAGTCACGCGTGTCACTCTCGCACCTTGGAACTTGAGCTCGTCCGTGGAAGCCATGGCTGGCTCCAGGGTACCAGTCGGGGATCCCTCTTCTTCCCCGGGACGCTGAGTTTCGTCACACACACTCTCGGACCCCGGTACCACCGTGGAGCTTCCGCGTCACCGCAACCCGGCCGGTACCAACTGCTCGGCAGTAGGTGTGAGCTCACTATTCGAGAAACGTGGCTTCTGTTCACCGGAGTTCTTTTTCAGGAAAAATAAACCGATTTATCATTAATTGTGAGAACAGTTAGAGATTGTCAGTTTGTACGCCTCTGCATTAGCAACACACGGAAAACAAGATGGATAGTCCCCCCCCGCGCCAAATTTCACAATGGTTCCTTCCATAATCAGTGACGCGTCAAAAATGTTCCGTCTAGAAACAGTGTCTGGTAACGCCGGAATATCCGTGCGTCAGGTTGTGTATTGTGTATGCTGCCATGACCATTGAGTTTGATTTGTTTTGTAGACGTTTAGGTTATATTTGTAGAAATTCTTTATTGGACATTTCGCTGTCCATTTCTTTAGGTTGACTTTTAGTATTTAAAAGGAACTTTATGATGGTAATCCCTATTTCCCGCCGGAGGATGATTCGTGCGCGCTAACGATGTAGTGAAAGCCGGAAGTGGCTGTATCGTTGCGGAAAGTCATGGCTGCTCGCTGTGTTAGGGTGTTGTGCCGGAGGTCGTGTTCCGGGACAGCCGCCGGGTCTCCCCCAGTAGTAGAGACAAGAAAGCCCGGGCTGTGGGGGCGGATCAGGACCGGGAAAATGGGTGAGAGGTGCCGGTGCAAAAGAGAACACGTGGGGCTTGAAGTGAACCAATGGCACTCTGAAGGGCGCGTGGTTTTACCTATACATTATAAAAAGCGATGTATAGATAAAACACAGCTGAGAGCTTTAGGGTGTTCTACCTGGTACTGAAATGAAGCTGCGATCGTGGCTGCTGGCTGGGCTGCACTTTAATGCTTCTGCCCCAGTCCTCTTTGGAATGTTCTATAATGGGGTATTAGTTTTGGCCGCTGCCCGTTAAGGCTTCTAGTCTTACCGATTCATGCTGGTATAAGTTACTAAAGTTCATCCCTAGACCCTGCAGGCCACAACCAGGCCAGGATTTCTGTGTATCTCTACCTGATAAATATTAATGTGGGTTATACACATACACGAGCATTTCAGATTAAACCCAGAAGAAGGCAAAAACTGCACAGCGATGTCCACTTGTGCTTCAAAAAAGAGGGAACGTTACTTCCTGACTCCAAATTGGCTTCGGATTCCTCACCAGCGAGCTATAACTAATCCTGTAGTGAATTCCTCATCTCTATTTTTACCGTAAAAAGAAAACAAAATTGCTGCTGCAGGTGGGAAAAAAGATAACGATGCTTTAATTGAGATGGCTCGGCTTAAGCTGGTATATGATAGTTGTGGCTCTGAAAAGTCGAGTTGAGCACCATTGACTGAATATGTAATTTTATATATATATATATATATATATATATAACATGTTGTATTTAATTTAACACACCTTATCGTATATATGTGACTGCAAGGGGCAGATACACCCTTTTATTGCCCTAAGCTGATACAGACAGGGGAAGGGTATGGGGTACGGGGTCTGCCCCTCCATCCACAGTTTGAAATACTTACTAAGATGTCACCGGGTGATTCCTGCAGTGTCGTCTTCTCTGTGGTGGAGTAGATAGGCTGTTAGGATAATGTGTAGTTGCAAAGGATTGTAGAACCCTTCTTGTTGTGTGTTAACAGGCAGGGTTCTACAATCCTTTGCAACACCCTCTTATGTTCTCCGGTTTAAGTCAATTAACTGTATACTCTGAAGTTTCAGAGGTTGAAGCTCAACTCGTATTTAATATACTGATTTGTAATTCTTTTCTTTTTCCCCTCTTTACCAGCTGTGTGGTTTAAAGGCCTTATTCATGATTATGGAGAAGCCTGCAAAGACATTGTAACAGGGGCCAAAGAACGTCCTGGGAAAGCTGCCTTTTACATCTCCCTTTTAGCAGGCTTTGGAGTTTGCTCTTCAAAGGCCCCATCGGAGGATTCCTTCCAGTGCTCCCTTCTGGAAGCCTCTTCTTCTCTGCTCCTCCTTTCTCCCTGGACACGGAGTGGAAAGTCCGACCAGCACGTGCAGAAGCTCATAACCCTGACAAACCATGGCCGCCTGCGTCATCTGAACTTCCTTCTGTTTTCTATTGTCTATGAAGCGCCTTATGACCCAGATGTTGACCTCTACCCGGCACACTGCCCTCACCTTCAACCTCGTTGGTTCGATTTCCCCAGCCGGGTTCTAGATGTTGGCTTTTTTGGACGCTGGTGGTTCTTGCAGTCCAAGATGAAAGACTATGATGTGAACGAAGATGAATTTGTTCACCTTCCTGAACATATGAGAACAATCTCGCATAATGATCTCCACTCACAGGACAACGAAAGACTGTTCCAAATCAAGTATCAACCAGTTCTAATGCCAGGCGACAATCCAGAAAACTAGAATAGGAAGACCTTGCACTTGTTTAGCCACATATGTAAATTATACATGAATTCTAGAAAATATATCTATGACTTTGTGGAAGTAGCTGATGTGGTTTATTGATTATTTTGCTGCTTTGAGTTTGTCCTAAATTGCTGTTTATAGGTTCCGCTGCTGAAAGCCGGGATTGCAGAAGTGACCAGATACCCTTCGTGTCATTTCTTCTTATTTATTTTAGATTTGAATTTAAATCTCCCGGTTCCTGGTGTTCTGCAGGACACCTAAGCCTAGCCAGTGACAAGGCTTAGGTTCAATCTTGTTTCAGGAGCCCATGACTATGTGCTTCCAGTTCCCTTTGATATAAGCACCAGGCCTTTGAGCATGAAACAGGTTGTCTAGTCACCATACATTGTTCCAGACTTTTCACCAGAATCCATTTTTATATATAAACTATTTATTTGACATTGTTTAGAATGGTTCAAACTAGGAGCACGGGGGCAGTGGCGATACAGTGTTATTTTAAGAGGATAATGAAAATTAATAACATTAAATGCATCCACACGTTAAGATATACTTTAAGAGGAGAAGAGACTCCATGCAGAGAGTGGGCTCCGCTTTTCAATAGGAGAGCCGCTCAGTGCTGTGGAAGCTGGACCTAAAGGTAAGTTGATGATTGTATCAGGCAGTCGTTAGGAAGGGGTGAGAAGAAGGTTTTCCCTTTAGAAAAATAAGAAATCCAAATAGTTATTTATTGCAAAATAAAAGCACACGCTCTAAGTAGTTTTAATAAATTTTATTAAAAGCCGTGAAAGCAACAGATCCCCTTAAAGGGTTTTTAGCGGCTTGTTTTATCGTTTTTTTTAATTATTTTAAATACACAAAACACAAAAGTCTTAGTCCTGCTGTTGTCCGACCTGGTAATTGCGGAGGTTTGAAGATAACGGTATCTCTGATAATCTCAGGCTCTTTATCCTGGTCAAGTCTGGACAGGATTGCTTTGTTCTGTTTAGCTCCCGGTTTATGCTTCGCCAATAACACTTTCCTTGCCATGGACGACAGGTCATTCAATTATTTTATATGTATTTTTATGGCGTTTAAAAAAACTCTAAAGCTCCGGGTTGTATACATTGTGCATATAGGCAACTCCCTCTCCCCTGCCCCTTTTGTGTTAGTGATGTATAACACATGCCCCAGACCTGCCATATAAATAGGGTACAACAAAGCAGGTATATAGCCCCCCCAGGCCTTGTAATTTGCAGGTTAAGATTAAAACTGTTTTCAAAAATGTGCTGTTGCTGATCAGCCGTCTGAGTTCTCGCTCTTTTATTTTAGCGCAGTCTACTAGACAAACAAACTGGCTCTGTATCATACAGCCTGTGGTAAACAGTAGAATGGCACAGTCCTAATAACCGAGCTGGTCTAACAGCATATACATAAAATGGGGTTCTAATATGGATATATGTGGATATATATATATATATATATATATATATATATATAACACAGCACCAAATTAGTATTTTACAACTGCATAGTAGTACTTAAAGTAGCTCCTCTTCAAATGTAGAAATTCATTCAAGGTCTTTATTTCGTTGCAAAGATATCAAACACATAATAGCATCTAATGCTGCTTTTGCTTGGAACAATGGACACTACTGACTTTATACAAAAAATAAATAAAAAACAAATACGGACTATGTATGGACCTATTTGGCGTGTGCCAAAGTATACTGGATAGGTGTGATCAGCATATATTGACTAATAGGGAAGCTTGCCAAAGCAAATCATGTTTTGGGAAACCATAGCTAATAAACAACAGTGCATCTCATTTTTTTCTTTCCAACGAATGTTTAATTGTAGAAAAAAGCCCACGAACTTTAAAGATGTTTTTAAAATGAAATTATTAGGAAACAACTATGAGTGTCTGCCTTGGTCTCAAATGACGTTTCCATAATTAAATTGTTCAGTCCCTGTAGGACGCGCTGGTACGTCCTTGAAACCTGTGCCAAAAAAGCCCAGTATATCCTGACTTTTTTGCAGCCAGAACTCCCCCCTGTTGACTGATTTTGTGTAACTGCTCCCCCTGCTGGCTTACCACACATATTGCGATTAGCCATACAGAACTATGGAGCCCTGCTTGCAGAGCATGGTGGGATCAGCGCAGACAGATAAGGAGGAGCAGAGGGAGGAAAAAAAAAACCTCCCCTAATAAAAAAAAAATTCTTGGAAGACCAGTGATGTTACCATGACATCACTGGCATAAAAAAATGGATCTCACGCTATACTGCGCGGGGAACCGTGCCAAAAAAAAAAAGGCAAAATAATGAAATAAAATAGATGTACTTTTGTCCCTTAGTCCTACAGATATAAGTAAAAAAAAATTATTCAAAAAATCATCCTTAAGCCAATAGTATTAAAAAAATATAATGTAGGATAATATCTAAAGCATGGATGTCATGTTCCATCTGGAACATTAAAAAATATATGTATGTGGGGTACGACTGTAATCAGGATTGGGTGATTGTTGGGCAGCATAGAAGAAATTCTAAGCAAAAAAAAAAAAAAAAAATTGATTTTTTTTTCCATTTTACTATGGATTTTTTTTTTTAAATCTTTTTATTTTAATTTGTGCGGGTTCATCAAATATGGAAAAAGGGGAATCATGGATTAACCAAAAAAAGAAAAGATTCTGGTCCTTAAATCATAAAAAAAAAAACCCGGTCATGAGAGGGTTAAAGAAGGCTGCGCTAAAATAAAAGAGCAGCAAACAGCGCTAGGAATAATGTTGGTAATGCTGAATTTCTTTAATACATTTTATTTTATAAAAGTATTAAATCCAGCAGGCTAAGAGGGAACCGTACCTTTTAAAGCTTTTGTCGGCGTAAATAATGACTACAACCCCCGTGGTCTCTGCCTGAGCCAACCCAGATAATGGGCAAAGTTATTACACACTTGTTATCGTTGAAACTTAATATTTCCCTTCGTGAATCGGGATTTCCCCCTGCGTATTGCGCAAGCCTACGTTGGTGCCACAAATCTTCGTCCCTTGTGTTGACCCAGGGGATTAGCTGTCACATTGCGAGTGACACGTAACATTTTCGTTCCCCGGCTATACACAAAGCTCAATAGGCTGAGCCGTTGAAATAAATATTTACCTGGAGCCTGTCCCTCCGTATACAGCGCTGCTGCTCTCCACATACAGCAGCGATCCCAAAGAGAGCGGACCAGCCAGGGCCATGGCATCAAAGGCGGAGGGGAAGAGAGCCTCCGTGGCTAGCGTTAGAGAACCCGTGGACAAGGACATACAGAAGATGGTATGTTGCAGGGCAGAGTGGTGAAAATGTATCTGTGTGCCAATAATACAAATACAAAGCCAACAGCAGGGGGAGCTCTCTGGGGTGGGGGCTTCATAATGTACAACTCCTGCTGCAAGAGCCCACTTCATTCCAGCGAAACACTTAGTGGCGTTAACCATTCGCACAAGATCTGCATAACACGATGGCCCTCGGAGCCTTTTTACATCTACTTTTACTCATCAGTTCTTTAGGTTAGAACATCCCATTCCTGCATTCCTTCACGGAACTTTTATAACTCGCCTTTTTTCGAATAATTCCCTAGTGGTCACTCAGGACTTCATTACAGAGTATCTATACACTGATAATATGCATGCCGCGCTGTATAATAATACCGAGTATCTATACACTGATAATATGCATGCCGCGCTGTATAATGATACCGAGTATCTATACACTGATAATGAATGCCCCGCGCTGTATAATAATACCAAGTATCTACACACTGATAATGAATGCCCCGCGCTGTATAATAATACCGAGTATCTATACACTGATAATGAACCCCGCGCTGTATAATAATACCGAGTATCTATACACCGATAATGAACGCCCCGCGCTGTATAATAATACCGAGTATCTATACACCGATAATGAACCCCCGCGCTGTATAATAATAGCGAGTATCTATACACCGATAATGAACGCCCCGCGCTGTATAATAATACCGAGTATCTATACACCGATAATGAACGCCCCGCGCTGTATAATAATACCGAGTATCTATACACTGATAATGAACCCCCCCGCGCTGTATAATAATACCGAGTATCTATACACTGATAATGAGCGCCCCTGCGCTGTATAATAATACCGAGTATCTACACACTGATAATGAACCCCACGCTGTATAATAATACCGAGTATCTATACACTGATAATGAACCCCGCGCTGTATAATAATACCGAGTATCTATACACTGATAATGAACCCCCCGCGCTGTATAATAATACCGAGTATCTATACACTGATAATGAACGCCCCGCGCTGTATAATAATACCGAGTATCTATACACTGATAATGAACCCCGCGCTGTATAATAATACCGAGTATCTATACACTGATAATGAACCCCCCGCACTGTATAATAATACCGAGTATCTATACACTGATAATGAACCCCGCGCTGTATAATAATACCGAGTATCTATACACCGATAATGAACCCCGCGCTGTATAATAATACCGAGTATCTATACACTGATAATGAACGCCCCGCGCTGTATAATAATACCGAGTATCTATACACTGATAATGAACCCCCCGTGCTGTATAATAATACCGAGTATCTATACACTGATAATGCCCCCCCGCGCTGTATAATAATACCGAGTATCTATACGCCGATAATGACTCCCCGCGCTGTATAATAATACCGAGTATCTATACGCTGATAATGAACGCCCCGCGCTGTATAATAATACCAAGTATCTATACGCTGATAATATGCATGCTGAGTATCTGACCTTCTTGCCGTTTGTCTGTACCCCACTTCCAGCCATTGATGAAATCCAAGCTGCAGCTGGGTAACGTGTCGATCAGTAATCAGGCCTCCTGGAGTTTCACGGGACTTCTAGCAGCTCAGAGAATGACCAAAAATCTAAAGGTATGAACTGCAGGAGTCTACGTGGCGGATGCTTCCCTGTCCTGTAGGTAAAATGTTCATAGAAATAGTATGTAGTTCTGCAATCATTAAAGGGGAACCTCCACTGTTTTTGTTGGTGATAGGTATTTATTTATATATATATATTTTTAAGTAAGGGTACCTAGTAACCAGCGCTGTATACAGTAATATAACCCCCCAGCGCTGTATACAGTAATACCCCCAGCGCTGTATACAGTAATATAACCCCCAGTGCTGTATATAGTAATATAACCTCCCAGCACTGCATACAGTAATAACCCCCCCAGTGCTGTATACAGTAATACCCCCAGCGCTGTATACAGTAATACCCCCAGGGCTGTATACAGTAATATAACCCCCAGCACTGTATACAGTAATATAACCCCTCAGTGCTGTATACAGTAATAACCCCCACTGCTGTATACAGTAATACCCCCAGCGCTGTATACAGTAATACCCCCAGCGCTGTATACAGTAATACCCCCAGCGCTGTATACAGTAATAAATAATAACCCCCAGCGCTGTATACAGTAATACCCCCAGCGCTGTATACAGTAATATAACCACACTGAGCTGATGCTTTATGGCAATGCTAATAATGTCCTTTCTTAAATAGACTTCAATTATTCAGAGTGTCCAGTTGGGTGCTAAGACTGGGCCATTCTATTGTTTCCCACAGGCAGTATGATGAGAAGTCAGGGCGTTTGTCTAGTAGATTGAGCTCAGATAACTCGTACAAATGGCTGGGAGGAAAAAAAAACAGCCAGCAACATATTCTAGCCTCGGCAGTCCCCCTGCCACAAAACCAAGGAACAGAATGGTATCATATAATTTTATTCCCATCCGTTTCAGGAAAGAAGGGCATTAAAAGGAACAAAGAAGATAGACATTGTGACGCCTCAGGTGCGTAAAAACAGCCAGGATTTACTACAAACTCAAAGGCAGTGACCCCAAAACCCACAACCACGCTCAGGACTTACACGTCCCCCGTAACCCTGAATAACACAAGGCCGAGTGATCAGCCTAAGGGTCTCTATGCTGCCCCTCTGACAATGCACTTCCCCCTCTACTGCCCCTCTGTCAGTGTGCTTCTCCCTGTACTGCCCCTCTGTCAGTGCGCTTCTCCCTGTACTGCCCAGCAATGACATACGGTGCAATGACATACGGCGACAATGACATACGGCGCATTTGTCCTCCTCAGCAGTTGCCCTAACATCGCTGCCCTTCGTACATCACGTCCCACCCATGAGCCTAATGTTTGTGTGGGTAACCACAGAGCCGCGCTGAGAGGTAAACAGGGCTAATCCACAGGCATACAGAAGGCGTGATCCCTGCAACTCCTGGGTCACAGAATCCACTCGCTTTACACTCAACCTCTGTCAGCAGACCAAGCGAGCGTGACAGAAAGTCTTCGCGGATACTTTAATCCCCATTTATGCTCGCTATACTTTACCGCACGTAATGCACGCGCTCTCATTTTACCGGACGTAGAACACAAGACGTCCGTCTCGTTTCCCTCCTCCCAGCGGGTGTTCCTACTGAAACAGGAAGCATACTTAAGTATACTTCCTGTCCGCGCAATAGGCGCTCCCATTGAAATCAACAGCAGTTTAACTGGCATGTGGCATGTATTTCACTAAATATAATATATTATAGTATATTATATACATTTATAATAATTTTATTCTTTAAACATCATTATGTGGGTTTTCTGAACAGTAAAACGTAGGATTCGGGGAAAATTATCCACTTAAAAAAAAACTAGGTTCACGTCTTCATAACAACAAGCAAAATACATTGGCATCATCTTCTCAGTGTTTATTTCTACCCCTCAGCCACCTTCATTTGCCTCCCGGCCCTCTGAGAAGGTCCAGGTCACAGCCATCAAACAGATTTTGGAAGGCTACCTGCCGGGGAAGATAGGGGAGATGGCTTACGACACCGCGCTGGCTCCATCGCTGGCGAAGGAGATCAGCGAGGAGGTGAAGGGGCTGGTGAAACGGGTGCTGCCAGCTCGGTATAAGGCGCTGTGCATTGTGAACCTCGGAAAAAGGGAACAAGAGGACATTATCGTGGTCAGCCGGTGCCTGTGGGACCCTTATTCTGACAGCTACGTGGCGCACGTGTACCAAAATTCCAGTTTATTTTGTGTGGTGTCTGTGTATGCCGTATACTTTGAGTGATTTTGTTATCTTCCATGATTTTACTATACGTCACTATCCCCTGTCCGTACATACACGCTATAGGGTTCCCACTGATTCCTAATGAGTAAGTGGAGATTTTTGTTGTTGTTTTATTTATATATATATATATATAAATATATATATATGTGTTGTTTTATATATATATATATATATATATATATAAAGTCCAAAGTGTACAATTGCACACCAACCTTAATTTCTCTGCCCGGTGCCTGGTAACTGGAGCAGTCATGTATATAAATTCCAAAATTAGTTACCAGCACTCCTGGGACTTGGTTTCAATAAATCTCTCAAAACTCTGTGTTATAAGTCAACGTTTCAGTCTTTTATTTTCAGACTTTCATCAGGACATCTGGTAACTAATTTTGGAATTTATATATATATATATATATATATATATATATATATATATACACAAATATATATATATATATATATATATATATATATATACACAAATATATATATATATTTTATTAGATGCATTTTTTCCGTATATACCAATATAATTTATCGACAATATATAAAAATTCATAAGAAATTACAAATTCAAATATAATCTGCTGATATCACAATCATTAGAATGCTTCGTGAAATTAGATAATGTTTCCTTGTGTTTTACATAGCTCGGTTTATCTTAATAAACATTTAATTAATCATAATATTTCCTAAGATTAAAAGAAGGTAAACTAAAGTAGACAAAAAAATGGAGGAGGAAAGGATCTGCTACTTTTACCCAAGGATTCCATATTTTGTACAGTATTTCTACTGATAATAATAAAAACAGTTTTTCCCATATTTTGTTGATATTTTTATTTGATTAATAATGTTATGCCGTGCATGTCTATCTATATCTTTCCAGAAGATATAATATATATTAATATATATTAATATTCTCCTATTAATATATATTAATATATATTAATATTCTACTAACCACATATTTTTGTGGTTAGGAGAATATTAATAGCTAATTTTATTTCTAGTTTCTCTAATATAGGAAGATTATTATTGAAAATAAGTTTTCAGGTGTGATTTTTCCATTTTTCCCCCAATACTTTATATATATATATTTTGTGATTAATAATGTTATGCCGTGCTGGTCGATCTATTTCGTTCCAGAATCTGGCTAAACATATTCTTGTGATTAGGAGAATATCTATAGCTATTTTTTCTAGTTTCCCTGAATATTAATACATTATTAATTAATTTAATTTCTAATTTCCCTAATATACGGTAAGTAGATCAATATGAAAAATAAAGATTTGGGGCGTGAGTTTCCATTTCAAAACAAATTTTTCCCCATATTTTGTTGATATATTATTTAATTTTTATAATTATTTATTGTTTTATATAGCGCCATCAAATTCCATAGCGCTGTACAATATTTAATAATGTTATTCCATGTTGATATAGGTAGATCAATACGGAAAATACTTTTTTTTTTTCCAGATTTTGTTGCTATTTAATTATTATTTGATTAATAATGTTATGCCATGCTGGTCTATCTATATCTTTCCAGAATCTGGCTAAACATATTTTGGGGTGTGAGTTTTCATTCCCCCCCAAAAATATTTTTTCCATGTTTTGTTCATATATTATTTAATAATTAATATTGTGATGCTGTGCTGGTTGATCTATATCTTTCCAGAATCTGGATGAACATATTTTTGTCAGTAGGAGAATATTATTAGCATTTTCTTTCTATTTTTGGCGATATAAGTAGATTACTATTGAAAAGAAAGTTTTTGGGTAATGAGTTTCCAACTTTCCACTCTAAAATAAACTCCAAAAATTCGTAACTTTTCGAGTTTTAGTATCAGGGAGGGGGAGGGTTATGGCGGATTGTTGCATTCCAACCAAATATGTTGTTTTCTGCCTCCATTCCCTTTACATCTCCAGCGTTTCTTTGATTCAGTGTGATAGAAGTTATACATTCTAACTGGAACTGAAGCAATTTATAAAATAATTCATACAGATTTATACAACGTACAGCTTCCCCTGTGCTGGTCCAAGCTAGAAAACGTAAGCAGTTTTTAGGGTATCTTGGATAACCAAATTGGGTATTTATGCACCATATGCCCCACATGTAACAGTTGTTGTCTTCATACCCCCAAACTCTCATTTGTACTGATATTCTTGTGTCTACGTACGCATTTATGAGTTTGGGGAGGAAGAACTTGACCGGCCGCACAGAGCCCCGACCTCAACCCCATCCAACACCTTTGGGATGAACGGAGATTGTGAGCTGGGCATCTCGCCCAAGATCAGTGTCTGACCTCACAGACGCTCTACTGGATGAATGGCAAAAATTCCCACGGAAACCTCCCAAATCTTGTGGCAAACCTTCCCAGAAGAGCGGGAGCCGTTATATCTGCAAAGGGGACCAACTTCATATTAATGTCTATGTGTTCAGAATGTGATGTCATCAAAGTCCCCGTTGGTGTAACAGTCAGGTGTCCCAATACTTTTGTCCATATAGTGTATATTGCTCTGTTATGTGTGATCGCCAATGCATGATGTCTTATGATGTCATAGATAACATTTTAATATATATATATGATGGGTGTCGCTACAAGGCAACCTCTATTTACATTTGCCAAATACTATCACTTTTTTTTTACTTTTTGGTACTTAAATTGGTGGCTTCCATTATAACAAATAATCGTGGGGTGTATGTTTAAAAGCAGACGTATTGAGGTCTGCAGCCATTCAGACTCATTACTTCATCTCTTACTTCAGACTTGAAATAAAGATATCTAATTCGCCATCCGCAGAGGCTCTGCTACCAATTAGATGCTTTTTAATATGATATATTTTGATTTTGTTTTAGTAAAGAACATACAGGGATATAACGGGTGATAAGGATAGCTTGCGGCTCAAGTGAAAAAAAAAAATACACAAACATTAAAACAGTTTTAAGTAATACAGTTATGCCATATTTTACTATAAAGATTGGTTAGAATAAAAAAAAATACAAATGGTGATGATAATATTTTAATGCTTTCTCAGCTGAGAAACATTAAAATATAGTGGAGGATTAAATTATTGATAGACTCAATAATAACCAATTTATACTTTTGTTTTTTTATTGGAAAATTAAACATTTTTCTCTTACAAATAATAAAAAAAATCCAATTATATAAATATTTCTTATTTGCCTGGAGGCAATTGGCTCGGTCACGTGGCCAAAATCCGCCGCAGTGGATGGGTCACTGCGCATGCGCCATTTTCCTGCCGTAGCCAAGAGTGGGCTTTTGCGCTCCAAGCCTCGCCTCGTCAGCAAACGCGCTTCCCAGTAGTCGATTGGCTGAGAGGAATGAATGGGAGACCACGCCTACTTTCCAACTGCACTAGTTCGGCATTTCGAAGCCACTTTTGTCTTTTGTGCACCATGTGACCGGCAAGCGATGTTAGCGACGCCATTTTGGATGAGGCATGAAGAACCTGGCTAAACAAATAAAAAAGAGATATCGAAGATATTTACTGCCATATTTTTACCAACAATCTAATTAATAAAACCGCGGGTATTACGTGTTTTTCCAGTTAGACATTGATGCTTATTTTTAGTTATGATTATAATTAAACTAGTACCACTGTAGCGGGTTCCATGATGAAGTTCAGGCATAGACACCCTTCAGTCCATCGGAAAGACTTCTAGCTTTGACTAGGCAGCCGTTCTCGTGGGCATGGACGTGGTCTGCCTTCCCACTCTATATCACATGGGATAGTCTGCCTAAATCGTCCAGGGTAAACAATATATGTCAGAAGCGTGATCCATGTTATCATTCCTTAAGTAAATCCACAGTTATATATAATACAGCTTAGTTATTTTATTGTCCAGAATTACACTGGTGAAAAGGCTGGCTACACACGCACAATAATCAATGCAAATGAGCCCTGCAGAATGGATTTCCCATAAATGCCCCCCCTCTAAGGGGGTAATACAATACTTCCATTTAATAATATAGAACACCAACGCCTGCAAATAGTTGCGTTTCTATATTTCAGAATTCATATACAAATGAAACGATCTCTACGCTTTCTATGAGGCTGGTCCCTCCTCCACCCTGCCTTCCTATAGTTCCCACTATTTAGGATGAAGGGTCGGCCGCCTCGGTCCAATAGAAATAACACATTCCAGACGTGGGAATAACGCGATGGGAAAGATTTTGGAAAACATCTGGAACACGTGATCAAGGAAGGTGCCCTTTTCTATCATGGATCTTTCCGCTCTGCAGTCTCCATGGCAACCCATGGCCTGTTCTGCTCCATAGGGCAAGTACGAGTCGACGTGATGACGTCAGGCAGCACGCGGCGCGCTTGGGATATATATGGTGTTGGGGGAGGGGTGAGCCGGTTAGTAGAGCGAAAAGACTGTGGGTTTCTGTTCGCGGAGTACCCGGCAGAGGTGGTCGCAGGAGGCGGGGAGAGATTGTCAGGTACGGGGTATAGGTGGGCGCCGAGTATGGCATTTTACTGTGAGGTTGTCTCATATGGGGGGGGCTGGGCATGCATTGAATGAAGTGGGCGGGTAGTGGGAGGCGCGCAAGGGACAAAGGGGCCTGCTAGCAGCGAGGAGTGGAAGGTATTGGGGTACTAGGCCGGTAGGTGGGGGGCAGTTTCATACGGGGGGGCAAGTTTTGGGGGGTTGGGTTTGGACACAGTGGGTGGTGAGCCCAGAACTGTTTGGCGGGGGCTCAGTGGGGGATGGTGTGATTTCTGAGGGCTCAGTCATAAGGGGCCCCTGTTGGATAATGGGGGCTGTTGTATGAATAGGGGGCAAATTGGCGATCTTGTGGTGTGGAATGATGGTGATGAAAGCTGATCCATAGAGGGCCAGCCATTCACAGATTAAAGCAGCTTCCTGTGGGTCCGGGTAAGACCCCAATGGAAGGACGTCCGTAGGGGGTAAGATGTGTGCTACTTGGGGCAACCAAAGGCGATAGCTAGTGCTGTGTGATGGGCAGGGGAGCCATGGGGTAAACATAGCGGAAGCTGCCCCAAATGGTGGTATCTTTGTAGGCTTTTAAGTGTCTCTTGCTCTGAGGCACTGGTTGATACACCGTGGCTGAATGGGGGGCGCAGCGTCACATCCTTGGCTACGGCGGGGTTGGGTTGGAAGATCCATTGGCCGGTGATGGCATCAGAGAACGGTGTTTCAGGTTATTACCTTTTTCTGCCCAGGTTTGCCATATTTTGTGCCATCGCCCAACCATCGTCTCTTGTTGTTGGATCTTGCGTTATCCCGCTCTTGACCCGCGAGTTGCAAACCTCATGTTCCCCAGCTTTCTGCAGGGGGGAGCATTAAATGAATCCTATAATACTCATGGAGACATGGGATTTCTGTGCCATGACTTGGAAAATTGTCTTCTGTTGGACCTACTTTTTTTCAAGGGCAGGATTGGTGCCAGCGGGGTAGTGCCGGCGGGGGAAGTGGCATGGTTGGCGCCAGGGTAGTGCATGGACTGGTGTCCACAAACAAGATTAGAACGTTGCTATATTTTGAGAAGTTAAAGGGATAAAGCTAATGACGCTACAAAAACCATGTTGCGGCTGGCGGGGATTATGGGATACGTAGTCCGACAACAGGTAGAGACCTTCAGTCGGGTACACTGGGGTTGGATTAAGGTGTAATGCTGGGCCAGGTGACGGATGCAGATACGCTTTGTGTGCGTAGCGATGTGATGCCCGAGTGTCTAAGGGCAAAATATCTATAGTGCCAACTGATGGGCGTATGGATAACGCACAGACGTGGGCAGAATCGGTAGATTAAGGTGAGAAGCATTTGTTCTATTGAGAGGCTTTGTGGCGTATAAAGTACTTTGTTCAATAACATTACACTGGCCCTGTCTCCAGGTTAATGTCCTCTGTGTATTCGTGCAACAGTTTTGCTGTATTGATTGGAGCGTACTATTTAGTGTGCCGTGCCCGTCTTTGCTTACCCTACCGATCTCCTAACGATACAACGTACGGTGTAATTGTGGGTATCGAATAACCGGATCGGCTGTCGGCCCCGTGCATTGGCTGGGGGCCCCGTGCATTGGCTGGGGGCCCCGTGCATTGGCTGGGGGCCCCGTGCATTGGCTGGGGGCCCCGTGCATTGGCTGGGGGCCCCGTGCATTGGCTGGGGGCCCCGTGCATTGGCTGGGGGCCCCGTGCATTGGCTGGGGGCCCCGTGCATTGGCTGGGGGCCCCGTGCATTGGCTGGGGGCCCCGTGCATCGGCTGGGGGCCCCGTGCATCGGCTGGGGGCCCCGTGCATCGGCTGGGGGCCCCGTGCATCGGCTGGGGGCCCCGTGCATCGGCTGGGGGCCCCGTGCATCTCGTTCTCGAACCTCCTTGTAAGACAAACTGTATACGCACCCTGACGTCCGTCGTTATGGCTGCGGTTTGACTCTTGACAGTCCCGGCGAGCCCCACGTTTGTCGAGCTTGGTCCGTGGTCACCCGGATCTCGCCAGGACACGCCGCCGGCCGCTGCGTCTGTATATCTCTCCGTGGAGTGGTGAATAATTCAGGTGCACTTGGCATTATTGATTCGTATAGCACCGTCATATGCCTCAGCGCTGTACAATGGGTATGCCAATAGAAGGCTGTAAAATGCACCAGCTCGGAATAGTGTTGCTTATTAACCCCGAAACGCGCCGGTCCTGCCAGCGACTTGGAGACGTACGTTTTGGCCACCCATGTAATCGCCCGTTGCCTTTCGTCTGCGTTCACAACTAGTAACTCGGCGTGAATGTCGCTTACAAGCAGCGTGGTGATGTTCAAAGCAGATTGGCATCAAATGGTTGGGGTTCTCGGGAATAAATTCGGCCTTAAGCTTGATTTAATCTTTGTAGACGGTTTCCGAGTCTCTGCCGATTTTAGGAGCCAAGCAATCTTTTTGGGCATATAATATCCATCTGTCTGTCTTTTTTTTTTTTTTTGTCCCCCCCCCCCACAAACAAAAAAAATGCCTCAAGTAGCCTCACCATATACAACGCTGTGGAATATGATGGCGCTATATAAAATAAGTGTTGGTAATATGCATTTTAGCAACGCGAGCCCCCACCCCGATGTCCTTAATTCCTCCCATTCATCCGGTCGACGGCAGGACTGGGCCGGTTTCTGAGCCGTGATGCCTCTCGGTTCAGCGGCTGAATTATTTTCTTATCCGCGGCTCCGCTGTACGTCTGACGGCCCGTCGATTTAAAAACATCAATAATTAATGCATTTTGCTTTTCAAGCTTTTTTATTTTTTTCTTCTTTCTCCCGTTGTGCTTTTCATCTGGCATCATGTTTTTTTTTTTTTGTTTTTTTTTTTTTTAAAACTTTTCCCCAATTGTAATTTAATTTATTCACTAAGGTGCCTCGACTAAGCAGGGCTGGCCTTATAATTTAGATAAGACATCAAAGTGCGTGTAATTCCGCATTAAGAGTGTGGCGGGCCCATTAATCAGCTTCTCGTTCGTTAATTAAATCCAGCAGTCCCACTTATAATCTGCTAGCTTTTGTTTCTGCGTTGTTACCGCGTGGCAGTACTGGCATGGGCTGTGTCTAATATCCGACCCTTTTATAAAGCGGGGCTGCGTTCTAACCCACCATCGTACATTTCAAATCCTCCGTTGTATACGGTATACGACGTAAAACGTTCTCCACCTGTAGCATTGGAGGTGGCGATCGGTTCTTCGTTCTTGATGAGTGGCGGTGTTCCGTTGCTCGTGTTTTGCTCCTGTATCCCATCGATATACTTCTCAGCGGCCCGTGTCTAATGTGATTGTCTCGTTAATGCCAAACTCGTGTGGCCGTTGCTTGGAAGGTATTGAAATGATCTGGGATCCCCACTGCTTTGCATGGGGTCTGCTTTTTGGGGTCTCCACTGGGTGCATCTGCCTCATCCTTATTTCACCCCAAGATCTCCAAAGCTGTTACAAGTCAGCAGACAGGGATTGTGTTCTAACTAAATGCTGTCTTTTTTTTTTTTTGCCCGCAGATTGGCAGTGATCGGATTTCCCCTTCGAAGCTATGTCCACCCCAGACCCTCCTATGGGGGGCACCCCCCGCCCTGTCCCCTCTCCCGGGCCGGGACCTTCCCCTGGTTCTATGCTTGGTCCCAGCCCAGGGCCTTCACCAGGATCTGCGCACAGCATGATGGGACCGAGCCCTGGACCACCCATCCCTCCACAGGGACCATCTGGTTACCCACCTGAAAGCATGCACCAGATGCACAAGGTTAGTATTCTAGTTAGGAGGACTGCAGCAATGTGACGTTGTACTGGGCACAAGCTTGGCTTCCACATTTAACCCTTGGGCTATAAAGTTTGCTTTTGTGTACGGAACTTGCTTTTTGTCTCGTTCAGACATTCTCTGAAGGTGGGGAACCAAGATGCCCAGACAGCCTCGCTGTACCACACAGCGTCTCTAAATGCTTTTCATGTGTTTGCTTTTGTCAGCCGATGGATTCCATGCACGACAAAGCTATGTCTGAAGACTCTCGTTACAATCAGATGAAGGGGATGGGTATGAGACCTGGGGGCCACTCTGGAATGGGGCCACCACCAAGCCCCATGGACCAACACTCACAAGGTAAGAAGAGTTCTTCACGTAGCTTGAAATGGGAAGGTGTACGTCTTGTAGTGAATGAGGTGTAAATCGTACGTACTCTGTATATAAGGAGGCAGCTGTGGGCCGGTGTGATATTTTACTGAACCTGCAATTTGTGGCTCTCGGGTGATAAGGTCTCTCATCCGATCTTCCAGGTTACCCATCGCCTCTCGGAAGCTCTGAGCACGTGCCGAGCCCTGTCCCCTCGAATGGCCCTCCGTCTGGACCCCCGCTTCCTTCTGGATCAGGACCGGTGAACATGGAGAATTCTGACCCCCAGCAGCAGCAGCCGCAGCAGCAGCCGGCAAATCGCACTCCTACACCCTTCAATCAGAATCAGCTGCATCAGTTACGGGCGCAGATCATGGCCTACAAGATGCTGGCCCGAGGTCAGCCCTTACCCGATCACCTTCAGATGGCTGTGCAGGGCAAGAGACCCATGCCGGGCATGCAGCAGCAGATGCCAACGCTACCTCCACCCGCAGCTTCTGGGGCTGGAACAGTGCCCACCCCAGGGCAAGGACCCGGGCCCGCACCACCCAATTACAACCGACCTCATGGTACGTGTAGCTTACTGCTTCTGCCAGTGACCGTTGTATAAAGCACGATAAAACAATTACCCACCTGCCTAAAATGAATGAAAGACACGCGTACGCTTCATTGGGATTTTGGTGACATCATCTATGTTTTGGTTTAACGTGTAAATCTCCTCTTTAGGTATGGCCGGGCCTGCCATGCCTCCTCCGGGGCCGTCTGGCGCTCCTCCTGGTATGCCTGGTCATCCTCCTGGTGCTCCTGCTAAACCCTGGCCTGAAGGTAAGGGGCATCGTTTACAGTGCTGTGAAAAAGTATTTGCCCCCTTCCTCATATCTTCTCTTCCTGCATATTTAATTGTTTCGGATCATCCCAACTAATTTTAGTTTTAGACAAAAATAACCCAAATAAACTCAAAATGCAGTTTTTAAATAATCATTTTAAATCATTTTTAATGTATACCAGGAGACAAGCTATCCATCCCCGGCCCTTTACGGGGGAAAAAAAGTAATTGTCCCCTTAGTTACTAAATAAAAAAATTAGCCAAATGTAATTGATGATTGGGTTCAATGTGATTAGACAGTCGGGTACAATTACTGCCGGCCCTGCTGAACCTAAACATCAATTAAATAGCAAAGTGAAGTCGGTAAAAGGTCTCAAAAAGCAGCTCGTGGTGCCGCGGTCTAAAGAAATTCAGTAAAAGAGGAGAAACGCAGTCGTTGACTTCTATCGCTCTGGAAAGGAACGCGAAGCCGCTTCTAAGGCTCTGGGACTCCAGCAACCCGCGATGAGAGCCGCTTTCTACATACGGAGAAAACTTGGAACTTCCCAGGAGCGGCCGACCTTCCGGAATTCCTCCAAAATACACATCGACGACCCGTCCAGGGGGCTACAAAACAACCCAAGACTAACGCGTAAAGAACTGCAGGACTCGCACGCCTCTGTTCATCATTCCACAAAACCAAGGCGCTGTGCAGAAATGGCACGACTCGAAAGAAAACAAAAGGTTTCGGAGGCCGAGTCAAAGTCCTGACTTGAATCTGATTGAGATGCTGGGGTCTGACCGTAAAACGGCAGTTCATGCGCGGAAATCTCCAATGTGGCTGAATTAAAACAATTCTACCAAGAAGAGCGGCCAGAATCCCTCCGCAGAGATGTAAAAGACTCATTGCCGGTTATCTCACATGTTTGCAGTTGTTGCTGCAAAGGGGGGGCACAACCCGTTATTAGGTTTAGGGGGCAATTACTTTTTCACGTGGGTGTTTTGTGTTAACTCTTTTAAATATTACTATTATCGACTCCAGCGAGACTATGAAGTTGCTTTTGAGTTCTGTGTCTTATCTTTTGTGTATCTATTTTAAGTGCCCATGGCCAACGCTGCGGCTCCAGCCACCGCACCCCAGAAGCTGATTCCTCCGCAGCCTACGGGTCGGCCCTCTCCTGCTCCGCCTGCCGTGCCCCCCGCCGCGTCTCCGGTCATGCCGCCCCAGACGCAGTCCCCCGGCCAGCCAGCACAGCCTCCTCCAATGGTCCAGTTCCACTCCAAGGCCAACCGAATAACCCCCATTCAGAAACCTCGTGGACTGGATCCCGTGGAGGTGCTGCAGGAACGGGAATACAGGTGAGATCCTCTTCACGACCAGACGTGGCATGGTATAGCAAAGCCGGTCGCCTGCTTTTCGTGTTTTACTCTGTGTGCTATACAGACCCTTCCGTTTTCTCTTTTCAGGCTCCAGGCAAGAATTGCACATCGGATCCAGGAACTGGAGAACCTGCCGGGGTCTCTGGCTGGAGATCTGAGGACCAAAGCCACGATAGAGCTAAAAGCGCTGAGGCTTCTTAACTTCCAGAGACAAGTGAGTGCCCCCCCCCCTTCCCCCCTTTTTCGGAAACGGCTGAAAGTTATCTGTTTAGCTCTGAGCTGCCGTAATGGTCGGCACTCAAAATCTTCTGGTTCTAAGCATTGGTATGACTGAGAGTTTAATCTCCTTTGCATGGTCGTTCCGCAGCTGAGACAGGAGGTGGTGGTCTGCATGAGACGAGACACCTCTCTGGAGACTGCGCTGAACGCCAAGGCCTACAAGCGCAGCAAGCGGCAGTCCTTGAGAGAGGCGCGGATCACGGAGAAACTGGAGAAGCAGCAGAAAGTGGAGCAAGAACGCAAGAGACGCCAGAAGCACCAGGTGAGCTGCCGGGGAGAACCGAAAGCTGCTGAAGTGGGTGTGGGGGACCTATAGTCCTAGTGGAGCTTTTATAGAATCATATAAGCCAAAAGTTGCTTCTACCACTGTCTTTGGAAACAATCATCCTGTACCAAACTTCTCCCTGAAAGAAAAACGGCCACCTACACGCATTTACGCTAACCCTCCTTCCCTTCCGCTGTCTTTCAGGAATATCTAAACAGCATTCTCCAGCACGCCAAGGATTTCAAGGAATTCCACCGTTCGGTCACTGGAAAGATCCAGAAACTGACAAAGGCCGTGGCCACGTACCACGCCAACACAGAACGGGAACAGAAGAAAGAGAATGAGAGGATTGAGAAGGAGAGAATGCGCAGGCTCATGGTCAGTCCACGCAAGACAATCGGTGACTCCGTTAACTTGTATCTAACCTTCTTACTTGAGGAAAAAAACTCCTGAAACATGTCATTTCCCGAATTATGGGGTTTATAACTCTTTTGTATCCGTTTTATTCTGTCGTCGTGAGACGTTCTCATTTTTTCCCCCCTTTCTTCTTCGTTCCTTCTTTAGGCGGAAGATGAGGAAGGCTACAGGAAGCTCATCGACCAAAAGAAAGACAAGCGTCTGGCGTACCTCTTGCAGCAGACGGACGAGTACGTAGCCAACCTGACCGAGCTGGTTAGGCAACACAAAGCCGTTCAGGCTCTGAAGGAGAAGAAGAGACGAAAAAAGAAAAAGGTGAGGGTGATTAACACTGAGGAACTTCACAGTGAAGCTCTGTCACTGCTTAAAGGTCAAACCACAAGAATATGCCACTGTTACTAAAAACAAATTGCAAGCCACCCCTATGTACAATGTAATTCTAGAATATCCAGCTCTAATTTACAATTTATTATAAGTGCGTTATTTTTATTTTAGTTGCCAGACAATGCCGACGGGCAGCAGCCTTCACTCGGACCGGACGGAGAGGTGAGCTTTAGCTGGCGGTTGTTGTCCGTCCTAAGGGTGCATGGAGCTTCTTAAGATTGACGCTGACTTCCGATCCGCTTCTTTGTCCTCAGCCTTTGGATGAGACCAGTCAGATGAGCGATCTTCCGGTGAAGGTCATCCACGTGGAGAGTGGGAAGATTCTTACAGGTGCTGATGCGCCAAAGGCTGGGCAGCTAGAAACCTGGCTGGAGGTCAACCCTGGGTAAGCGTCCGCAGTCACTTCGCCCGTACCTTCTCCCTTCGTAGAGCTTTTACCAAACGCGTCGTGTGTCGGCAACATTAAAATAAGTATCTTTTTACTCCTTAGCTGAAATTTCTGGGATTGACCTTTTTATACCGTGTTCATCTATTAAGGCGTTTGTCTTATTTAAAATGTTGGCAAAACGTGTGAGAGCTGTGATATTAACCGCATGAGTTCGTAGACTAACGTTTTGTCTCCTAATAGGTATGAAGTAGCTCCGAGATCCGACAGCGAGGAGAGTGAATCGGATGAGGAAGAGGAGGTGAGTCCCTCTGACCTTCAGTCATGTTAAATAGAGCCTGCACCCAAGGCTGATGGCCAATTCATCTCGGTGGGCAAATTAACCAGGGTGTGCGTTACAGGGATAAGTAATGGCTCTTGAATACTCTTGTATGCTCTGAGAAGCAATGCTATGGCAATATATAGCCCCTGGCTTTTTTTTTCTTCACACATTCTGTATAGTTTTTGCAGTGAGATGATGATGATGATATCTCTTTAAACAATGTATTATGCGCGGTCTTCTCCGCCGTTCCTGCTGGAGCTCTCTCTGTCCATAAGATATTGCGAGTTGACTTCTCTCTTGCCTTCGTAATGAGTAGTGAAGTAAGAGTCAAAACCAAAGCTTTCCTGGCAATTCTTCCAAAGTTCGGTGATTTTAACCTGTTGTCCCATTTTTGACCCCAGACAGACCTCTTCCAGCAAGTATCTTTACCCTTCTGTCTTCTGAACCAGGAAGAAGAAGAAGAGCAGCCGCAGGTTGCTAATCTCCCCGCGGTGGAGGAGAAGAAGATTCCCGACCCAGACAGCGATGAGGTCTCTGAAGTGTATGCTCGGGAAATTATTGAGTAAGTATAGCGGGCTCATAATATTTTATTCTCTTGTGCGCTACACACACACTGCTTATTATTTGCGTAAATTATCCATTTTAATGACCTTTGGGGTGTATCACCCAGGCTCTTCTAGTTCAAACGCAAATGGGCAGCTACATTGGGAAGTTGGCACCATACAAAAAGCTGGTTGTGTTTTAATGGCAAACCGTATGATGTGTATGCAATGGTGAAGGCTCTGGCTGCGCATGACTCCGTCCTTTTCTGTCTAGAAATGCCCGGCAGGATGTAGATGATGAATATAGCATATCGCAGGCAGCGGCCAGAGGTCTCCAGTCGTACTACGCCGTGGCGCATGCCGTGAGCGAGAAGGTTGAGAAGCAGTCCTCCTTGCTGGTGAATGGTATTCTGAAGCATTACCAGGTGGGGTTTTTTTTATCTTGTTTTTTTACCGGTCCCGGTGTGGCCCCTGCTGCTGCGTGTCTGTTATACGTCTTGCGTCCTAATCTTACCTCTCTGTTTTTTCTCGGGGGCTCAGATTCAAGGCTTGGAATGGTTGGTGTCTCTTTACAATAACAACCTGAACGGCATCCTGGCAGACGAAATGGGTCTAGGAAAGACCATTCAGACCATTGCTCTGATCACATACCTCATGGAGCACAAGCGGATCAACGGGCCTTTCCTCATCATTGTGCCGCTCTCGTGAGTTACCGTGCCGTATACGCCCAGGGGGTGGTATGGTTATGTTGCCGTATGTACCGAGAGCTTAAAGAAACAGATTTCTTAATTCTGCATCCACCCTTTAGTTATTGGATGGATTTCATTTAAATTTGGATTTCGTTCAGAGGCTTATTTATCCTCCCGCTAATCTGAGCAAAGAAGAATTTAATTGCTTTCCTTGGGGAATATGAGTTACCCGTGCATACGCGAGTCTTATATTTCATCGTTAAGCGAGTGTTATAGATTGACATGGTTTGTATGATATGTTTCCCTCGCAGGACTCTTTCCAACTGGGTTTATGAGTTCGATAAATGGGGGCCATCGGTGGTGAAAGTTTCTTACAAGGTAAAGTGCTGATATGTGGTCTGTGGACTTTGGTTTTGACGCCCTTAGACTTCTTGGAGTTCCCTTTTGGTTTTTGCGTCGTATATAAACACGAAGTCTAAACCGTACCTGGCCTATCATGCTTTTGCTACATATGGACCGTTGTTCCTTGCAGGGCTCTCCAGCGGCCCGTCGAGCCTTCGTGCCCCAGCTCCGCAGTGGAAAGTTCAACGTGCTGCTCACTACGTATGAATACATTATTAAGGACAAGCATATCCTCGCCAAGGTAAAGTAACGTTTCCTCGTGAGACTCCGTTCTCCCTGGAATTATTTTATGTCAAAAGGGTTGTTTTACCTTCTATGCTGATAACTAAATGCAACATGAGACCCATCATTCCCAGAACCGATAAATGCGCAGTTCAGGGACACTTTACGTGATCCAAAAGCAGGCACGGAGTGATTAAGATGAAGCTTCTCTATTGTATGTTGTTCTATGTAATTACATCTTTGGAGGAAGGAGCGAACTGACCGATCTGTTTGGTTAACTTGCTACATAGAATATGTAATGTCTTGGCTAAGAGGCAGCGCGTTTTTAAAGTGGAAGCCCCATTGAAACTTTTCAAACTCCCCTCATGTGCCAATAAACTTCTATTATCTGCCGACCTGGAGGCTGTTATCAGTCATTTTATATTTCGGATAACTTTCCCACACTGAGCTGATGCTTTCTGGCAATGCTAATGGAGCCTGTTCCTCCATAGACTTGTATTAGTCAGCGGCAGGCTTTGGGTGATCATGACTGAGCCGTTCAGGCAGTAGTATATTGCACTAAGATAACAGAGTGTGAACTCGTACATACAAATATACGGCTGCCTGAAAACATGCAACAACTAGAACTGTTTAAGAAAACAAAGCAGAACGATATTTTTTTTTTTAAAAAAACATCTCAAAAGATTTCATCTGGTGCTGCTCTATCCCTTTCCTTTACAGATCCGGTGGAAATACATGATCGTAGATGAAGGCCATCGTATGAAGAACCATCACTGCAAGCTCACGCAAGTCCTAAACACCCACTACGTGGCTCCCCGACGGCTGCTTCTGACGGGGACCCCGCTGCAGAACAAGCTGCCCGAGCTGTGGGCCCTGCTCAACTTTCTGCTTCCGACGATCTTCAAGAGCTGCAGCACTTTCGAGCAGTGGTTCAACGCCCCCTTCGCGATGACCGGAGAGAAGGTACATGGGCTGAAAACATCTCTGCTAAAAGGGTGAAGATGTTGAGAATGATTACTAAGGCGGTCGATCTGATAAAAGGTCTGCTATAAATCTGAGCCGGGTCTCTCCCGTATACAAAAGTGACTTTGTGGGTTTGCTCTTTCAGGTGGATCTGAATGAAGAAGAAACTATTCTGATCATTCGACGTCTCCATAAGGTCCTGCGCCCTTTCCTCCTACGAAGGCTTAAAAAGGAGGTGGAGGCTCAGCTGCCGGAGAAGGTAACGTTTAGTGAATGGCTGAGGCTTCTTACGGTTCAAGGCATCTAATATCTTAAAGAATACGGTACGATGTGTCTGTGAGCGCCAACCTTTCCTCTCCTTGGTTCCGCAGGTGGAATATGTCATTAAATGCGACATGTCGTCGTTACAGAGAGTCTTGTACCGACACATGCAAGCCAAGGGGGTCCTCCTTACAGACGGCTCAGAGAAGGATAAAAAGGTCTTTTACTTTTTTTTTTTTTTTTTTTTAAATGTGGCAGGTTTTTATGGAAAGGGCAACCTGGTGTAAAGGAATGTACAAGCTAAACAAAAAAGGAATGATTTATCGAAGTGCATGAATGCAAAGAAAAATAATGACTTTGTTTTGATGACAATCTCTATTTGAGTTGATAAGCGGCTTTTAAACTTGACATTCAGGCTTTGACCTCGGATTGGGAAGTGCTGTTGCCTTCTCTGTCTCAGAGGGCACCTTGATCCAAGTACGGTGGGGAGTTAAAGGGTAGTGGATGTGCTGTTAATTCTTCCGTCATTTATTCCCACAGGGTAAAGGTGGAACGAAGACCCTTATGAACACTATCATGCAGCTGAGGAAAATCTGCAACCATCCATACATGTTCCAGCACATAGAGGTGAGTGGGGTTATAAAGCCTGGCGGTGACCCCTTAGTGTACAAATATCTAGGTTTAGAAGGTCAAACCCGCGTGTGTAGGCATGCTAAAGCCCCATGGTCTGTGCAAACAAATGGCATTTTGTTCTCAACGATCATAGTTAACAAGTATGATCAAAACGTATGTAATCCTCCGAAAACGCTTTATTCGCAGGAGTATACGATCCGTACGCCGAGCCTTTGTTTTGGGTTTAAACACCCTATTCTGTACGGTCCGCTTCGCATTGGTTACCTCCGTTCCCCTACAGCCCGGAACGCTTTGACGTCTCTGCATTTCTATTTTTGCCCCTTTGTTTGTTTTTTTATATCAGTTTGGTTCTTGTGCCCAGCTGGGTTGGCCGACAGTTTGTGTTTTTTCTTTAATGCCGTCGACTAGTGATCCGATTTGCTGCCTGGCACGGAAAATGTCTTGCGCTCGGGGAAGTTTTCCCATTTAAATGGATAATTGCAGCGTTTATCTGTCCAGATATCTCTTTTCTGTGGGTTTTCGGTTATTGAATGACCCGTTTTGTTTTCCAGGAGTCTTTCTCTGAACACTTGGGACACAGTGGAGGCATCGTACAAGGGTGAGAATAAATATATATATTTTTTTATCCTGACCTGTTTCCGATGTACGTTTTCCCTTTTGTCCGCATATCGTAAGATTGAAAAGTTTGGAAGTCGTAAGAACCAGTAAAACTTTTGTTACTTTTTATGTACAAAGTTGTAGCTACTATGTAGCATTTGGTATGTGAGCCCTATCCTCATTAATTTCCAAGCTTTTGGTTGTGTTTCCGGACCGCTCTTTGTATTTATCCAAGGTCCTAGAAAAAGTCATGAATGGCTTCTAACAACCATTTGGCCCAACTAGTGTGCTTTTTGCCCCATGATGACTCACGAGCCTTTCTGGCTTTTTCCTATGATGTTACACAGGCTGGATCTCTACCGCGCGTCGGGAAAATTTGAACTTCTCGACCGGATCCTTCCCAAGTTACGAGCCACCAACCACAAGGTCCTGCTCTTCTGCCAGATGACCACTCTCATGACCATAATGGAAGATTATTTTGCTTATCGTGGATTTAAATACCTCAGGTTGGATGGTAAGTGAGCGGCTCGAACGCGGTCTGTATTTACGGTAACTTCGGGCAGGATTCCACGGTGTTGTGCGGAGTTCATCAGTTCCTATGCAGTACTCCATAGTGAAAAGTCTTTAGGCTTGATCAAATATACCCTGCCATTCGGGTTAAGTGGCTTCATCTTTACCGACGTTTCACGTTTTCCATAATCTTCTGCAGGGACCACAAAAGCAGAGGACCGTGGGATGCTCCTGAAGACGTTCAACGAGCCTGCGTCGGAGTATTTTATCTTCCTCCTCAGCACCCGCGCCGGTGGTTTGGGCCTTAACTTGCAATCTGCGGATACCGTCGTCATATTCGATAGCGACTGGAACCCGCACCAGGTATTCCAGAGCTCACACCAACGCCTTTTCACTCGGCATACCCAAATCTCGCTCTATAATCTCCTTTTCAGGGAAAACCGACAAAATATACGTTTTAATAAAAATAAACGTAAGGCTTATCGCGATTGTTCGCGAGTTTTGGATATTGGTGGCTAAGTTTAGAGGTCTTCTAATTGGGTTTTGTCTCGTTTTTGTTTGTTCCTCGCAGGATCTTCAGGCTCAGGACCGCGCTCACCGCATCGGGCAGCAGAACGAGGTGCGCGTGCTGCGCCTGTGCACGGTGAACAGCGTGGAGGAGAAGATCCTGGCGGCGGCCAAGTACAAACTGAACGTGGACCAGAAGGTCATTCAGGCAGGGATGTTTGACCAGAAGTCCTCCAGCCACGAGAGAAAGGCGTTCCTGCAGGCGATTCTTGAGCACGAGGAGCAGGACGAGGTGGGCGGCTTACGTCATGCTAATGGGGACCACCTGGCTATGGTTTGTACCGAGCGCAGAAGCGTGGGGTGAATGGGAGCCACTGCCGGTGGTGAGAGTATCTCAATGGAGACAAAGGGGGGTTTATTCACTAAATTGGGAGTTGCCGCTGCCGTTAAGACTTTTCGTTATGAAGAGCCAACTTGCGCATGTTTGGCCAGCCCTGCGCGATGCTTAGCTGGTAACGTTCCCTTTTCCTGCTGCAGGAGGAAGACGAGGTGCCGGACGATGAAACCGTGAACCAGATGATCGCCAGAAACGAAGAAGAGTTTGATCTGTTCATGGTGAGTGCAATCCCACATCACACACACACTCATTCTCTGTCCTGGGGAGTTCGCGGGAAGGATGTGATTTTAGTGAAGGGACCGTGAACCTGCCTTAGACACACAGAGGTATTCGAGATTTCCTATCCTGGATCGGGTTTCGGAGGAATATATCGATAGATAGAGTCAAACAATGGCTTTGTAGCATTTCTCTTTTCATGTGAGCCCTTCGGAACGATCTCCACCTCTTCTGCTTCACTCTAAGGTACGCTCCAGCCCTGTTTATTTTTGAAACGCCTTTTGCGTTTCACAAAAATCCGATAAGTGAAGCACTCCCTAAAAAGCATATAAATACAGATTCCGGAGCAGAAGAATTGTCGCGCACCCAGCAGAATAGACCCCACTTAGTGTGAGTAACGGTAGTTAACACTATTCTACAAGCATGCATACGACTGGCTGCTTCCACTCGCCCCGTTTCCTTTCTATAGCGGGTGTAAATCCATATACTGGAAACCCTAAACCTAAACAAAACTTTTAAAGCCGTCTGTTATTTGTTAGGGTTTACTTGAAAACAGTGTTTTTAACGATTAGGCGCACCGGTAAAAAAAAAAATTATTAAAAATGTTATTCTCTACAGCGTATGGACTTGGACAGACGGAGAGAGGAGGCACGGAACCCAAAACGCAAGCCCCGGTTGATGGAAGAGGATGAGCTGCCCTCCTGGATCATTAAAGATGACGCGGAGGTCGAGCGCTTAACCTGTGAAGAGGAAGAGGAGAAGATGTTTGGACGCGGGTCCCGAAGTCGCAAGGAGGTGGATTACAGCGACTCCCTCACGGAAAAACAGTGGCTCAAGGTATATACCCATTAGTCACTATAGATAGATATATAGATATATATATATGTTTTTTACTGCCCAGCGCCGGAGCTGCTATCGTACGTTCTGGACTTTGCTTTTTTTAAAGTCTGGGTTCCTTGCTTAAGCTGGCCAAAAGATGTGTTTTTGGTTTTTGTTTTCCCCCCCCCCCCCCCCCCCCAGTGGAAGTATTCAGTTTGGAAGACCTCGGCGGTCTCCTCTGCTGTAAATTTGTATAGAGTACAAATGAGGGGCTTCTCGGGTCTTGGGTGCGTTAAATATGTTGACCACTAAAGATTATATTTTCTAGAACCAATATAGTAATTTTGAGCGACGTCTTAAAAAAACAAAAACTTGATGTTGAGTTAATGCTCGCCGCCAGGCCATCGAAGAAGGAACGTTAGAAGAGATCGAAGAGGAAGTCCGTCAGAAGAAAACGACTCGCAAAAGGAAGAGGGATGTGGACCCGA